>BSBM01000703.1:6256666-7505833 GCA_027924585.1 Larix kaempferi
CGATCTCTCAGCACAGTTGCCACCCCTAATTTGGGCATCATCTCCATAAGGAATGGGAGCCTACAAAACTATGCACAACAAATTGAACACCACACTTACGTCAAGCCGGTCCATAGTTGGGTTTATTAAGCCAAATATGAACCCTCTTCATTTATGAATACTTGCACTCAAGCTCAAGCCAAAAAAATGGTTACCCATAACTCAAACCACAACAGTCTCTCCCACACATAGCAAGCACATATGTTGGGCATAGGAAAACGATTTCAACTGTGCGATGCACAAAACATGGTGTCCATGTATTTCCCAAATCGTGGCACCCAAAAATGAGTTGTGGGAAGGGAAAATTGACCCTCAGAGAACAAAATTGAGTTCCCAGCAGGTATATGGGCATTCAGAGGAAAAAACAACCTCTATGGGCCCCCAAATTGTGACTCCCTTCCTCCCATACATTCTGCAACACAAAAATGCCATCCTAGCTAGAGAAAAATGGAGGAAAACTCAAGAAAACGTGAGGGAAAAATGCCCAGGTGTTGGAATATTCTCACCATCATCATTTGTATTTGCATGCATTCTGCATGCATCCAGTCATCAGTATGTTAGTCTCCCAACACCTAGTCCCTAGTTCTAGGCCCCACTAGATCCCGTTTCTGCTCAGTATTAGCCATCCTAGCCATTGACGCACCCTTGTTTCCATCACTGGAGTACAATTGCGCCCTCTTCCACTGATTTAGGAGATCTATCAGTCAGTTCCATGATTTGGGAATCAGTTCCTTGATTTGAGGACTGATTACTCAGTTAACTAATTGTAGCTCTTAGCTTGACTGCTACTGAGACTAGAGTAGCTCTACTTGAACACTGAAAGGTAGACTGCACCCTCCTTGGAGTCTCCTTCCCTAGATTTGTGCTCACATGCATCAATTAGAATCAGTTAGACTCAGGTTGACTGATATTTGACTATTGGTGGCCACTACAATTGATTGGGTGATGGTTGCAACGCAGTCTAAGCCATGCCTTGAGGATAATTCGAATCACCTTGGATGATATCTAATTCATACTATTGTATTGTCAAATTTTTTCCAGCTTACAGCTGATGAATGTAACAACAACATTTTGCCACATTCTTTGAGTTTCATGTGTGAATTTTGATCATATTCTGTCTCTTCTTCTCTGCAATTATTTGAGTGAAATTGTGAGGTTTGTTCAAGCTAAAGTGATCTCCACCTGTGGAATTTCACATGGTATCAGAGCTTGTTACATCTATTTGAATTGAAGCAGTTGCAACAGTTTATTGAACAAATATTTTTCAGGTGAGCACTAGAAGCCTTTGGATTTCCACAGCAAATCTTGATGCCATTGCATTGAATTCACTGGAGCAATCCAGTGGGATCTATCCAGATGTGAATGATCTGGATAAAAGTGATCACTATCCTAAAGTAGTGTTCTTCAGATTCTGCAACAAACCTCCAGCCAAATTTCATTATTTTACAGGTTAAATCCATCTTTAGAAGTGCATTCAGTAGCTATCTTGGATCTCAAACTCACCTCCTTCAACTATTTCAGATGGAAAGAAAAAATGGACATGTTCATGAAGAGAAAAAGTCTCTCCAGAGTGTTGAATGGAACTGCATTTGAACCCATTGGTGCTACCGAGAAATCCAAATATCTTGATAGACTTGATGAAGCAGTTGGACTACTACTCCTCATCATTTCCTGATGATCTACACTTTCATGTCATTGGTATGAATACTCCCAAAGAGGTTTGGACCAAGCTTGAAACTCTGTTTGGGAAAAATGATGTTTTTAAAGGGCATCAGCTGGAAAATGAGTTAATCTCTCTGAGCCCCAGTAGTTCCGACTCTATTAATGAGTTCTTCACAAAGTTCAAAAACTTGGTTTCACATCTGAATACATATGGAATTGAGAAAGAAGAGAAGCAACCTATCCTTGCCATTCTGTCAAAATTGGGTCCTGATTACTTAGTTTTTGTCTCCACCTTCCAATCAGCGAAGCTATCCATTCCAAATTGGAATATGCCCACTCTTGCAACATTAATCCAGTCTCTCTCATAAGAGTAGGACAAACTAGTGCAAATGGGAGTGATCAAACCAAGGATGGATTCATCTCTTGCAGCTGCAGAAGGGAAGAATACGAATGGAAGAATGAAGCAGAAAGGTAAAGAGAAGAATTTGAATGAGCAGAAGCCAAGAGAGGCTCCCTATTAGTCAGAAGGGGATTCGAATGCTAAGAGAGACAAGCAAGGTCAAAAGGAGAAGTCCAAATGTCCCTACTATAATAGAGGATTCCATCCTGAGAGTGATTGTATAAAGAAGACAATAGATCTAATGGCCCAACTACTTGAGAAAAAAAACCTGCCAGTACCTGCATGTGATAGAAGGAAGGAAGTTGATCCCAGATTTGAGGACAAAGCAAGGTGCCATGCACTCATGGATGGTGCTTCAAATGATTCCTCCTTCATCATTGATTCTGGAGCATTAGGCACATGTCTGCTTGGAAGAATCTCTTCTCTTGTTTTGAATCTACATTTGGTCCTTCGATATTGATGGGAAATGATTCTGAAGTATCCTTTAAGGGGATTGGAAGGATCAATATTGAGCATGGGTACTTCAATGATGTACTCTATGTTCCTACTCTTGAAGCAAATATTCTTTCTATCTACGAAATGACTCATACAAGAGTACCCAAGAAGGTCATCTTCACTCCTAATGAAGTCGAAATACAAGATATCTCAATTGGAAACATCATTGCAAAAGGTGTTGTTGATCATCATTCGAAACTCTATGAGTTTTCTCACTTCCTACCTCACTCAAAATAGAGTGCACTTCTCACACATACAAATGAAGAGAGTATACTTTGGCATGAGATATTTGGGCACCTCAACTACAAGTGCTTGCAAGACATGCACACTCAGAAAAATGGTTGAAGGACTACCCAACATCAAATTTGCTAAAGGCACCTGTAAAGGTTTCTTTATTGGAAAACATCCAGAGCATAAGTTTTAGAAAGGGAAGGCGAGGAGGGCCTCTCAACCTCTTGAACTAATTCACAATGATGTTTCAGGACCACTTCCTAATCTGTCTCTAAACAAAGCAAGGTATATCCTAAATTTCATTGATGACTATTCTAGATTTAGTTGAGTGTACTTTCTGAAATTGAAATTAGAAGTGTTTGGATACTTAAAGTTCTTCAAAGCTTATGTAGAAAGGTTCTCTGACAAGAAGATCAAGGTCCTCTGCACTGATAATGGAGAAGAGTATGTAAAGGGTGAGTTCCAATCCTTTTGTGCAAATGAAGGTATAGATATGCAACACACTCTTCTCTACACACCAAAACAAAATGGTGTTGCAGAGAGAAAGAACAGAACCTTGAAAGAGATGGAAACTTGCATGCTCGAGTCTAAAGGATTACATCCTAGTCTTTGGGAAGAAGCTGTTAACTGTGATGTTTACCTTCAGAATAGATTTCCTCACAAAGGAATACAAGGCAAAAATCCTTTCGAAACATGGATGGGATACAAACCTGATGTATCCGATCTAAGAGTATTTGGATCCAAAGCTTGGGAAAGGATTCCAACAGAGAAAAGGGGAGCCTTGGATCCACAAAGTAGAGAGTGTATACTTGTTGGTTATGCACTCATTGCAAAGGCCTACAAACTTCTAGATCTATCCACCATGCACACATTTCTTGAGAGAAGTGTACATTTTTAGGAATGGCCACTACATGATGCTCATCATGGTGATGAAGACAACTTGCATACCACACCACCACTGCTTGTTGAGCAGGAGAGCGAATCTTCCTCAAGAAAGTTCAGATTCTGTCTTTGAAAGTGATGAAGAGCGAATGATAGATACAAATCCACAAGAAATTGAAGATCTAGCACCTGAAAGTGAATATGAGTGAATGCTAGATCCAGATCCACAAGAACCTGAAGATATAGGACATGAAGATCCAAATCCTCTTCCTATATGGGCTTCCACAACTCTTAGATCTGCCGGTGATCTTATTGGAGATCCACTTGATCCAAGAAGAACCAGATATGATTTTCAGAATGGAAGGTTTGTACTTTCTCACACAGATCCATTTCTTGCCGACAGATGTTTTCTCAGTGAATAAGTTCACTTACCTCCTCTTGGGGTGAGTGATGCACATGCTTGATTAGTTTTTTACAGTCTATCTTGAGGGGGGGATTTCTTCCCACTGGGTTTTCCCTCTTTCCTCACTTTTATTTAGATTGTTGTACGGGGTGACCTTTGGTATCAGTTACCAGGGCCCTACTATTTTGAGTTATTTCCTCATATGCCAGCTTGCAGGGGGGTGTTGGAATATTCTCACCATCATCATTTGTATTTCCATGCATTGCATGCATGCATACTGCATGCATCTAGTCATCAGTATGGTAGTCTCCCAGCATCTCTTCCCTAGTTTTGCCCCCCTAGAGCCTATTTCTGCTAAGTATTATCCCTCCTAGCCACTGATGCGTCTTTGTTTCTATCACTAGAGTACAACTGGGCCCTCTTCCACTGATTTAGGAGATCTATCAGTGAGTTCCATGATTTGGGGATCAGTTCCTTGATTTGAGGACTGATTACTCAGTTAACTGACTGTAGCTCTTAGATTGGTTGCTACAGAGACTAGAGTAGCTCTACTTGACCACTGACAGCTAGACTGCGCCCTCCTTGGAGTCTCCTTCCCTATATTTTCTCTCACATGCATCAGTTAGACTCATTTAGAATCAGGTTGACTGATATTTGAATATCGGTGGCCACTACAACTGATTGGGTGATGGTTCCAATGCAGTCCAAGCCACGCCTTGAGGAGAATTTGAATCACCTTAGATGATATCGAATTCATACTATTGTATTGTCAACTTTTTTCCAGCTTACAGCTGATGAATGTAACAACATGATTTTACCACATTCTTTGATATTCATGTGTGAATTTTGATCGTCTTCTATCTCTTCTTCTCTGCAACTCTTTGAGTGAAATTGTGAGGTTTGTTCAAGCTGAAATGATCTACACCTGTCGAATTTCACACCAGGTAGCTCAGAACTCATGAGAGAGAAAAAATCATGCATGAAGAATGGATTGGGGATAAAATTCATGCATCTTTTATTTCCCAAGAAGCCAAACACAAATTTCCAAAGTGGTGGCTTCCCATACACGAAAATGGGACAGCCATACCTCTCCATTTCCCCAAATAATAATTACTTCAACCAATTGTTGGGATAAATAAATGATTGGGTGCAAAAGTCAAGATGGGTAGTGAAGGTTCATGGGTTCTCTCATTGACACTTGGATTGAATTTATTGGCTCCAAGGGTTTGAATATTTACCTCCCTATTCCTTGTAAAAATTAGGCCCCTATACTCTTGTTGCATTGCATACCTAGTTGTGGAAATTTTTATTTAAAATACATGTTTACATCATATTTACGATTTCCATTGTGCCAAGATAACACACGATCCACATGCATCAATTTTAAATTGTTTCTATATGGAGAGCAAGCAAATGTAAACCTCCTCATGTTTTCTCCCTCCAAAGGTCTTGGCCTCA
This sequence comes from Larix kaempferi, assembly GCA_027924585.1. NCBI lineage: Eukaryota > Viridiplantae > Streptophyta > Pinopsida > Pinales > Pinaceae > Larix > Larix kaempferi. Next base: position 6,262,237 of record BSBM01000703.1, read on the forward strand.
TGCATTTCTCAAGAAGTTGTTCAAATTGAAGAAGAAGACGAAGAAGATACAGATTCAACAAATGATCCAGCTCAACTTTCTTCCTCTGTGGCTTCCTTTATTTTCCATGAAGTTGTTTTTGATGAAGATAAAATACGAGTTACTTCCATCAATACTGTTGAAGATATGTCTCTCCATTCCACTTCTTTCTCCTCTATGTCTTCTATTACGAATGTTGAATATGGGTTGTTGATTGGTGATCATAGTGATCCTTCTCTAGAAGAGGTTCTTTCTTCATATGAGAGTATTGGTTTGAAAGATGGTCGAGGAGAAGTTTGTAATTCATGTGAATATCTCTCATTGCTTCACACTCTTTTGCTTCCTATGTATTCCTACACCATGACTAGCATAATTTTTTCAAGTTCATTTGAATATGGAGAATCCTCAGCCATTACATTGGCAAACTTGGGACTCTTGTTCCTCTTTCTTGGAGTTGATTACAACTCTATTGGTTTGACGTTGATGCTTCAAGAGCCTTATGATTCACTTGGGGTCACTTATTTTCAATCATCTCAAGTCTCTTTTGGACCTGACACCCGGGTTGGTTTGAAGATCAAGTCTGAAGAGTAGCCTTCGCTCTACTATCAGTGTTACTCAGTTGTTCTACATGGATTCAATTTCCATCATGCATTTGTACATGTACATCATCTAGTTGAGCACATTCCACTTCTTCCCAAGAAGAAGGTTTCTCCAGACATAAGATCAAGTTCACACCTACTTGATTTTTGGAGTAGTTCAGTTTATTTTGGTGTATTTCATGTCCATTTTAGAGGGAGGATTTTCCCTGAGTGGTTTTGCCTCTTTTCTCACTTACATGGATTAATAAATTGTAAAGGGTGACCATAAGGCTTTTTTGATTGGGCCCTCATAATAATGTTCTTTGCTCACAAGCATTTTGTCTTAAGGGGGGGTGTTGGAACATAATTCCCATCTAGACCTTGGTTAATAATCCTTGCATAAGGTTCCAAGTGTTTAATGTAAGTTGTTCCATGGTTTGGCTTCATAGTGCCTAGTCTAAGGGGTTTGTCCACATATTAGATTAGTAGTTTGTCATTATAGCCAAGTTTTTCCACAAATGTACCCATTTTCTTATTCTGGGGAGTCAAAGGCACCCTACTTAACGCATTTAATGAAGTAGGCACACCAGTTCTCTGTTTTATGGGATAAGGTTGGACCAAGGGCGCTTATGCACTGGAAATGGTCAAATTGCTCATTAATGGCCACTACCAAAGCCCTAAACTTACTAATTCAACCTCATAATGATTCCATCCACATTTATTGACTTTCCTAACTTCCTCATAGTCCTCATAGGTTCATTGGACCTCATTATGTCCCAATACAAGAGTTACACTTGGCACAATGTCATATATTGGGGGAATTACTCCACTAAGAATAAAATTAATGTGAGCTACTCAACTCACCACTAAGCCTCTCGATTTTATCTCTTGAGATCATATATATATTGCACACATATTGTTGAACAATAATGTAATGGAAGATCAATCCACATGAGTTTTTTTCTCTTGTGTTATATTTAATATTTTCTTCATGTATTTCTTCTATTTTCCTATCAATATTTGGTAAATTCTAACTGAACCTTGCTCTAGTAATCTAGATCCACCTATGACACAGATATAATTTGACAATTTCTAATGAAGCGTTTATTTAATATGAAGATGTCAAAAGGTGTATTTGTTGCTGATCATTTAAATCAATTTGATACGATTACAAATGAACTAAGTTCTATAAAAGTGAACTTTCATGATGAGGTTAGGGGTCTTCTAATGTTGTGCTTATTGCCAGAAAGATGGAATGGCTTGGTCATGGCTGTATGTAACTCCATCTCTTGTTCAAACACTTTAAAATTTGATGATGTTATTAGTGTTATTCTTAACGAGGAAACACGAAGGAAAAGCACAGGTGAGAAATCAGGTAATGCATTGACCATGGAGAGAAGGGGAAGACAAAGGGAGAGAGGAAAGAGCCCAAGTAATCACACCAAGTCTAAAAAGGGAAGATCCAAGTCCAGAATGGGAAAGATAGAGTGTTGGAACTGTGAAAAGAAAGGACATCTGAAGAAAGACTACAAATCTCTAAAGAAGAAAGTTGATGGATAGCATGAGACTACTCAGGAAGCAAATGTAGCAGGTGATGTTCTACAGGATGCTTTGATTTTTGCATTAAATAATACTAGTGATTACTAGGTAGTAGATTCAGGGGCTTCATGTCATGCTACACCCATAGGAAATTCTTTCATGATTATGTTCCAGGCAACTTTGGACATGTTTTATTGGGTGATCATGAACCATGTAAAATTGTTGGAATGGGTAAGGCACATATAAAGTTAAAGAATGAAGAATGGTTGCTGAAAGATGTAAAGCCTATTCTTGCTATGAAAAGAAATCCAATCTCAACAGGGAAGTTGGGAGATGGTGGCTATTTATCTACATTTGGAGAGACGTGGTGGAATATTACTAAAGGATCGATGGTGATTCTATGCATTATCCCAAGTTAATACTTTTTAATTTTACATGCATCATGATTATTTTATAGAATAATAAAAAGGATTATAAACTAAGTTTACATTTTAATTTTGGGTAGTTGAGAGGATAAGCATTATCCTCCATTGAAGATCAATTTTCATGAATAATAAGTTGAGATGAGCTTTTAATAATAGTACACTTTCTTGACTAACAGTTTTTATTGACATAAGATTTAGGAGTTTATATATATGTTTTTATCATTTCTTTGGTTGATATTTATATTAATATAAAAAACATTGACACTTTTATATAGTTGTAATTACATCTCTCAATTAATATGAGATTAAATTTTTGTATGGGAGGAATGATTGTTACCCTTCCCACCCAGGTTCAATTCTCATAAGTGACATGATGCTCTTGTTGAGTCCCTATTGTAAGATTGTATTTCTGGCCATACCTTGATTCTCTAGCTGGAATAGCAGGTGTTGGCATTCTTCCGGTGGACTAGCCCTCTAACAAACGGTGAACCACCATTTAAAAAAAATACTTTTTGTATAGACATATTAGATAGAAATATTTCAAAATAATAAATTTTAATATTACTATATACACGATGTACTCTAAAATTGATGCTAAAAGGTGGTCATTTTCACAACAAATACAAAATTTGATGCTAAAATGTAGCCATTTTCACAATAATTACAAAATTTTCACTTATGCTTAATGGTGGAATTTAGTGTGGTATAAGTTGGATCTTATCATTTCCAACTTTGGAGAGAGATAAAAATAAGTTAAGAACCAAACTATTGTAGACGTGGGAATTATTGTTATTATTTTATTCTTTGGATGTTATTAATGTATATGTGAAAATGTACTCTAAAACAAAAGCCACAAGGGTCACAAGGTGGTTTTTTTCTTTTGGAGAGTTGCATATTGTAAGTAACATTATTGGTACAATTTGTATAGTTGTCATTGTTTAAATGTATTCATTTTTAAGCAACTATCGAGATAGTTTAAACTGACCATTATTGTTATTATCGTTTTTGTTAAATCTTATTAATGCATATATAACAATGTACATGTGAAAATGTACTTGTCTTCTAAGACAAGAATCAAAAGGTGGCAACGTATTTAAATAGTTGTTAACCACACATAGCAAGTACCATTTTTAAATAGTTGTTAACAACACATAGCAAGTACCATTGTTAATACAACTTACTAACTTACTGAATTTCATTGTTAAATGTATTTAGTTTTTAAAGCAATCAACTAACTTGATCAAAGCATGGATTTTGTTAATGCACATGTGAAAACTAATGCTAAATGGTGGCAAATACTGTGAGTAATTCCAAAATGTGGCATTTATTGTCGTATACTCGAATATTTTTGAGTCTCGTGCAGAGATGAAAATAAGTGAACAACCAAACTCGGCTTAAAGTGGCAATCATTGTTAATATCGTATTTGTTGGATGTTAATGTCAAATTGGTGGGATCATATTGTTATTGTTGAATTGGTTGGTTGGATGTTATTATTTTCCACATTTTGATGGAAAAATAAGTTAAAAGCCAAAGTGCTATTATAATTGTAAATATGCCACCATTAACCAGCTTGGTGTAGAATAATGATTGTTGTAGCAAGTTCATTGTTTGCCATTGGATTTTAGCACTTTAAAATCTAACGACAAACAATGTGTTTGTGGTAGCAATCATTACTCTGTTCTATACCGGTTAATTTTTCTTACACCAACGCACTGTAACATAACTTTAATATTAAAAGCTTGTAGCAGCTTTTGGACTTTTGCAAAGCACGCAAAACTTGCTTGCCGGCTTACAAGCCAAATATCCCATCCAACTAATCCGAGTTATAGGTTATAGATCTGTCCGAGCTCTATTGCTTAGCCAATAGTTGCTCTCACCATAGCCAAGTTCGAAACTTGTGCTTGTAGATCACATCTCTGAAATTAAATTTTTGTATAGACAAATTATATGGATAGAAATATTCCAAAATAACAGATTTTAATATTAATATACACATGTAAAAATGTACTCCAAAAAAATTGATGTTAAAAGGTGTTCATTAGTGTCTTGATAATAAAATGCTTAAAGGTGGCATTTAGTGTCGTATACGTTGGATCTTATCATTTCCACATATGTGGAGAGATGAAAATAAGTTAGCTACAGGTGGGAAATATTGTTATTATCGTATTCCTTGGATGTTATTAATGTATATGCAGAAATGTAATTAAAACAAGAGTCGCAAGGTAGTAACTTTCCTGGGTAGGTGCTAGTTGCAAATGGCAAGTGACATTAATGGTACAACTTGTATAGTTTTCATTGTTTAAATGTATTCAATTTTTAAAGCAATCATTTAGAGAGGAACTTGATAAAAAACTTAGAAAGTGATGAACACATTGTTGAAAATAAGTTAAAAACTAAATTATGTCAAAGTGACATTCTCTAATGTATAGTACATATGTGAAAATGTACTCTAAAACAAGAATCACAAAGTGGTAATTCGTCGGAGACGCCTCAATGGGCTTTTCTGTGTATATGGAGGGCGATCTCAGTTTTTTAATCGAGATTAAGGATGGAAGGCTAAGATGGGAAATCTAGGTATATTCTTCGTCTAGCACATGTATCCAACGACACAGATTTGCAGTTTGCTGAAAGGTTACCCAAAGATTTTCTCGGATTAGCAATAATCAACGGTTTAATCGAATGGGAGAACAAAAGGTTGAGCCTGTGGGAGCACTAAAGATTGATCCTGCCACGCGGGAGTCTGTTTGTTGAAACAAAAGGGTGAATAGTTTATGAATCACCGCCAATCATTTCAAATCGAATCAGCTCTATCAATGTGTACTTTCTTCTGAATCGACATTTACATGCAACAAAATGTAAAGCATTTGTTAGCTGAAGAGAAATGCTTATTTGTTCCGGTAAAATCCAGAGATTTTCTGAATTCCGCACTCACTCATTCATGTCGCTCTGTGGCATTTCCTTGTAGCTGCAACCATAGATTCAAACCAAAATACTATTTCAAGATCTTGTACAGGTAATCCCCAGAATATTTGGGGCCATTCAAAATCTTGAATACTGATTGCAAGAAGCATCTGCAGTAATTCATTTGATGTTGATTAAAAAAGAGAAGAAACATACAGAATGACTATTGATGTTGTTTGTAACAGAAATACTATTGATGTAGGAGGGGTTCGTGGGATTATCCCACCAGCTATCCTCGAATTCCTCGAGGAAAAGCTCCAGGTATTGATTTTAATATATTGTTCCACAGTAATGGATTATAATGCTTTTACTTTTATTCATTATCTTTAACAGGAATTGGATGGTCCAAACATGAGTATAGCTGATTATTTCGACATAATTTCCGGAACGAGCATTGGAGGATTGATCGCTGCTATGTTAGCCGCTCCAAATGAGAAGAATCATGCACTGTTTGCTGCAAAGGATATTACCATGTTTTATTTTACGAACCAGCGATACTGTTTGTAAAATACATTTTTTCCTTGTATTTCTCTATTACAAACAACATCAATAGTGAGTATGTATGTTTCTTCTCAGTTTTAATCAACATCAAAATTGAAACAATAAAAAATGAAAATGAATTACTGCAGTTGCTTCTTGCAATCCGTATTCAAGATTCTGAATGGCCCTAATAGTTTGGAATAAATTTTTGGAATGGTTACAAAAGAATCAATGGAGATCGTGGAGCACCGCACCGCCAAAAAGCACGTTTGCAATATGTTGCAAGTGGTTGCAGTAAATAAACCATCAAGATACGTGGTGCACTTGTATTGCATCGCATCGACACAATGGTGGTATCACAACCCCCTATGTGCTATGCGGAAACCGCCAAGGAGCTTAACTATGGTATTACTTTAGTGATTGTTTCATTGAAGGTGCAACAGATTACATATGCGGTGACGAACAATCTGTATATGAGGTAACCTAAATATTAAAATCATGCACAGAATTGTGAATCGTGTGATCGTGTGTTTTCTGTTTCAGGGCTGATTAAGAAATGTGTGGGTTGTTTATTTGTAGAAATGCCATATACATATGAGTCCTGAGCTAAACGACGCAATTACAGCTAAGAGGAGAGGGTCTTCGGGAGAAGACACGGGCTACATCTTTCTAAATTGCAAGATTACAGGCGGTGGATTAATGTACCTTGGAAGGGCATGGGGATGCAGCTTTGACGTGGAGCCCTTGCTGCATAAGGGCGTGAGTTTCAAGGGAGTAGTATCCCTCACCTACTACGGGGGATTAAAAAGGAGGAAGGGGTGTTCTGGAAAGGCGGCGAGCAATGATTTTCTGCACAAATAGTTTTCTTCGATCGCATGCTGGATGGATCTCTTTATCGTTGGGTGGTATCACTACTCCATGTCTATGTTTCCCGATCTCTAAGATACGAGAAATACCCTTAATTCCTGTGTTGACCAATTTCCTTTATCACTGCATGTGGATGGATGGGCTCTCACCCCTTGTGCGTTTTTATATTTTTGTTCTTTGCAAGGTTCGATACTCTGCAAGTTCTGGGAAGGGATGGCCTCATAAGGAAGTCTGATTCCAGAGAATTTAAGCATTTTTGGGTTCTGGTATGAATTACATGGTAATGTTGTAGTTTATGATTAGAGCTCTGCCATCGCTGGTTTGATTTCCTGTTACATATATATATATATCTATATCTCTGCATTATATATGGAAAGAATGCATGGGGAAGGTCCCTGGAAAACACATCTCTGTGATTGCGTGATCCGAGGAAAACACAACTTTTATGTTATTTTTTTATCATATATTAGATCTTTGTATGCTTAAACTCAGCTTATAGCTTTGGAAAGAATCCACGTAGAAGTTGAATCCCTGTCAGTTGCATTTATAGTTAACTCTGTAGCCAATACACATTGTTCATAGTCGAGCGTTGTATGCCTCATCTTATAGCTATGGTTTGATGGTCAACCTCTGCAAACGCTTTTGTCAATAGTGTAGAATCCTGGAGAAATAACTCTTTCAGTTTCAGTTAACTAGCTGAGATAGGTTACAGTAATATGCCAACGTGATTGATCTTTGTTATGGTAATATATATTAGGGCAGCGTTGATCCGCCTTTGATCGCTGTGGAGGATGTGATTTATGCATTGATTAGCATTGATAGTTATGATATTATTCATAACGCATCTCTTTGGAGAATGCGATATACATTTCTTTTATTGTTGTTGAGTACAATGGCGGCTTTGAGCAAACAACTGGTGCAACTCGTCTTACAGTTTTTGAACGAGGAGAAGTTTGAAGAGGCTGCTCACATGTAAATTTCATTTTCTTGGCCTTGTCTGTTTTTTTTTCTTTTCCAGTCTGTTTTGCATATATGTTGTATGCGTGAAGGCTTGATCTCGCTATCTTGGTGCTACGTTAGAACAAGAAACCGGGTTATTTTTTGACTTGAACTATTTTGAACGCCTAATAATGGCCGGAAATTTGTATCAGGCTGACCAATACCGCCATGTACAGATGGGCGAGGTGGCAGCATATTTGGTTGCACAGTGGCCAAGGTTGGTGGAGGCCGATCACCCGCATCCAGGAAAAAAATTAACAACATTAATATAGTTATCTTCATTAAAAATATTTGCCGATAGGCGCTACAATAAACATTTGTATATGGAGGGTGATCACAAGCTTTTAGTGAGGGATTAAGGATGGATGGCGGGGATGCAATGGTTTAGCATATACTCTAAAAAGGATTCGTCAATCACACATGTCTAATGATCTAGATTTACTCTTGACAAATAGCATATTGAACCGTTTTTTGTTAAACCACCGTTTTTTCATTAATCCCAATACTTTAATCAGAGCCTTTGCCATGCGGGAGTCATTTTTTTATTTGATCCGAGCCTTTGCCACCTGGGAGATTCAATGGGTAAATGAATTGTTTCAATTTCAATTTCGGCCCATCTCCTATGGTTTAAGCCTTTAAGTTTAATCATTCCTGGCTTTCTGGGCACATCCAATTCTCTGGTTTGATTCTTGTATTCCTGCAGGTAAACAATAATACAATTCGCAGGCACAACAAGAAAATCCATCTTTTAGCACCACAAGTTAGCACCACTTATATTTTGTGGTGCTAATATGGTGGTATTGGCACCACTTACATTTTTGTGGTGTTAAGGTGGTGTTATTAGCACCACTTACACTTTGTGGTGTTAAGGTGGTGGTATTAGCACCACTTATATTTTGTGGTGTTAATATGGTGTTATATCTGTTAATATTATTGGAAATTGAGTTTTTTCTTCATTCATGTTAAGAGAAATGCCATGTTGACAAGTTCCATAAAGTGGTGTTACCCTATTATTTGGCACATGGACATGTACACATAGGATTTAGTTATGAGGTTTGCACCATAACTACAACAAGTTAAATTCATTATTTTAAAAGTATTTGATTAATTTATGAGTTTTGCACCATAACCACAACAAGTTCAATTCACTATTTTTAAAATATTTAAGCAAATAAATTATCATTATTCATTTATGAGGCTTTGCACCACAAGCATAACAAGTTCACGACTAATTATTTTGTACATAGCTCAATTTAATTGCCCATTATTAGTATTATTTAGACAAATAAATACAATTGACAAATAAATAAAAAAACATCCATTTTTAATTTATTACTATTTTAATGTAGGATACAAATTATTTGAATTGAAATTTGATTATTTAATTGAGAATATTTTTATATTATTAAATTTCTTGATGGAAATTTGTATCATTATTAAGTTTTTAGCACAAGGCATGGGTCTCAATTCATAGACATGGTCAATGGAGAAAACATCTACATAGTGTCCTAAAATAAGCTTTTAGGAACCTAGATCCAAGAAGACAGGTCACAAATATCACCACACATCTTCATAATAGTATTCTTAGCCTCTACTTATAGGCATTCACGATATTAAAAGGTTTTAATCACTAGGGATAGGTCGAGTGGCCCTCAAGATGGTTGAGAGAAGAATCATAGACCTTAGGATAAAGGAGTCCTAACATAGAGAAATGCCATGTTGGCAAGTACCATATAGTGGTTCTAAGCTCATATTTGTCACATGGACATGTACAAATATGATTTAATTATGATGATTTGCACCATAAACACAACAACTTAATGAATAATTATTTTGTAAATAATTTAATTCAAAATTTTCATTCAAATAAATGCTCATGATTAATTTATGGGGTTTTACACCACAATCACAACAAATTCAATTAATTGTTTTTATATTATTTAAACAAATAAATTCCCATTATTCATTTATGAGGTTTTGCACCATAGGCACAACAAGTTTACAAAGAATTATTTTGTAAATAGCTCAATTCAATTATTATTCATTTTTAATATTATTCAAGCAAATGAATACCTATGATTCTTAATTTTGACAAATAATTAAAGATGCCAATTTTTAATTTATTATTATTAAAAAATATTAATAAAACTGATTTGAATTGAAATTTGATTATTAGATAGGGTATATTTTTATTTATCTTATTAACTTACTTGATGGATATCGTATTGTTATTAGGATTTGAGCATGAGGTATGGGTTTCAAATCCTTAGACATGTTCGAGGGATGTTCAAACTCTTCCGTGGGCTGTAAAAGAAGCTTTTAGGAATCTAGTACCAAGAAATATGGTTAACACACATGTATTCCTAAGGGTATTCTTAATGTATATGTGTGGGAATTGATGTTATTATGAGGTTTTGATCACTAGTGATAGGTTTACTGGCCCTCAACCTAGTTAAGACAATAAACCTAAGCCTTACCCTAAATGAAGCTTCTAGGCATATAGGGATAATAATTATTTGTTGAGGCAACACAAATGAATTTTTGAGAAGATATATGGCCTTATAATAGGGATAATAAAGGGAATTGGAGGACATAAAACAAGGTATAAGTCTTTATGGCATAAACATGATTAATGGAGGAAACCTGAGACTTTAACCTTAGAGGAAACATCTAGGCATATAAGATTAACAAGTATACCTTGAACCACAACATAACACCTCCTAAGGGTATCTTTGGCCTAATTTTGGGGCTATTAATGTAAGTGAGAGGTTTTTAAGCATGCATTTAGGCCCTTAACATGTTTGAGGGAGGAAACTCAGGCCTTAGTCTCTAATAAAATATTTTGTTCATCCAAGGTCAAATACAATAGCCCGAACCACTACAAATGAAATATTGGGTGTATTATTTACCTCTAAGGGAGGCGATCAACACCATTATGAGGTTTTTTCTAGCATACATGGATCTTAGTTTTTTGTATAATCTCATATGAGGAAACATGGACCTTAAACCCCAAGGTAAGCTTTAAAACAAGCCCATGATTTCTTAACACTGTCCTTGACATCTAGTGTTCATATAAGTGACACTAGAGATGAGAACCTCTGACATAGTCATGGGGGGAGTCACTGGAATTAGGCCCTAAAGGAAGGTTTTAGGCATATCAGGCTAAGAGTGATGACTCAAACTATCACATAGGATATTATGCTATGTATAGGATATCATTATTCTTAAAGTGGGATATGGGTGGAAATATGTGGTTTTGTGCACTAGGGGTGCATCTTGGAAAATGGTTGGAGAAGAAATTGAAATCTAAGTATACCCTACCATAATATTATTGAGGTAACGGGCAATTATAAGGGCCATTAACCATAACATACACCCTGTAAAGTCAATATTTTGCATAATAGTTGGATACGGGCACAATCAAGAGTTTTTGCATAGTGGAATGGATCTCAAGGCCTTGACTAGAGTCATAAGAGGAAAGAAAGAGCCTTATGTAGGTGTCCAAAGGCCTTGGTAGTGACAATATTACACGGAATACGACCATGATTGTATCCCTAAAGAAATCATTAAGGCATCCAGATCCATTGAGGCACTATGTACCTAGGTCTTATGGCCTTATGGCCTTAGACATGATCAATGGGGGAGACCTAAATCTCAACTCCTAAAGGAATCTTCTAGCCATTCAAGGCTAAGAAGGTTTCATCCACCAACAACACATGGCCTCTTGATAGTATCATTAGCCTATGATTGAGGATGTTGGTGTCATTAGGAGTGTTAGGATATTCCTATACTCCATCCTAGTCCTAGCAGCATTTTCATTATTTCCATTTTCAGTCATGCATGCACCTTTAGGGTTTGTATGCATTATTTAGGGTTTGCATGCATCCCAGTCATTAGTCTGGCACCTAGCCCTCAGTTAGCCAGCCCCCGGGAGCTTCTCTCAAATCAGTTTTATCCCTCTTAGTGCCTAGTGCACCCGTTCATGCAATTTCATGCATCTCATGTGCCCTCTCTCACCTACCACTCAGTTGCACTTCAATTAATTGAGTTATCATTAGTTCTTTCCTTGATTTAAGGATAAACTGACTCTCAACTGACTATATCACTCCAATGGACCTCCAGTGAGACTTGAATGCCCATTTTGACTTCAGTTAGCTCCTCATGCTCCCTCCATTGATCCTCCTTCATTCAGTTAGTTCCAGTTACACTCAGTTACACCTACCACACTCAGTTAGAATCAGTTTGACTGATGGTTAACAGTTACTTGAGCATTGATGACTCCACTGATGATGAGATAGACTACTAGTTGTGCTCCGATGACACTCCAGTGTTATTTTGATCACTCCATGAAGGCTAATTCGAATTGCCACCTTATGCATTCGAATCCTCATGCATTGTACTATTTATTTGTCCATATTGTGATTAATTAATTAGTGTGTGTGAAGTATTTTTGCTTCTATCCAAGTTCTACTGTATTATTATTCTGTTGCTCATTATATTGCATTGACCACCCTTCTTCTATTTTCTTGCTTAATCAATTACTTTCTTGTGAGGTATACATCATCTCTTAGATTTGCTGTGAGTATTTTCACATGGTATCAGAGCATGTTGAGAGTATTGTTTATCTCCATTCCTGAGAGTTTTTTGCAGGTTATTATCAAGATTTCGAGTGCAGTAGTAGCAGTTGCAGATATTCTCTATTGTTTTTGCAGGTCTTCTACAGCTTCAATGTATTCATAAGAAATACCTCCTCGTTCTCCGCTCAAATATGATGAATGGAAACCAAAAATGATAGCATATTTGAAGAGACATGATCTCTTTGATTGTTATTTTGAAAGAGAGTTCGAATCCTCTGAAGAGAAGATTGACTGGTTGAATAAAGGTGACATGGCCTTTGGAAGAATCATGCTTGCTTTGACTGAATACATATTGTACCAAATCATTGATGATGTTGAAACTCCAAAAGAGCTATGGGCCCACCTGGATGAAAGATTCGACAAACAGAATGAAGGATTTAGTCCAAACCCTTTCAAGAGCAAGCAAAGTGATGCAATTGCCCTCCTTGATGATCTCATTGATCATGAACCAGTATCAAACACATCTCATATTGAAGTTGTCCACAAAGAAGAAGAACTTGCAGATTCTACACTCATGCTCCAAATTTCTTCTCTTTCTACGCCAACTCACACTTTAGATATTGCAGAAGGTCCTAAATCCTCTCTTGCACCAGAGTCTGTTGGTTTGCATCATGATCACATGAATGTTTCAGAGGTAAAATCAGCTATTGGAGGTAATGCATTCTCTCTCCTCAAGCAATCACCTCTTATTTACTACTATATGATCATTATTCCATGCTTTCAGAAGGTTATTGAAGAATATAGAAATTGCCATTCGCTTGGGATAATTTCTCATGCACATCATGGTTTTGATCTCACCCCTGCTGGTTTAAAGGAGATCTCAAGAAACCAGGGCCATTCGCTTGGGATAATTTCTCATGCATTTACTGGTTTTGATCTCACCTCTTATGGTTCAAAGGAGATCTCAAGAAGCCATGATTCAAGTCTTGGATCCAATTTTGATTCTAAGCAATTACTACTTGGGATAATTTCTCATGCATATGATAGTTTTGATCTCACCCTTGCTGGTTCAAAAGAGATCTCAAGAAATTATTCTTCAAGTATTAAATCTGATTTGGATTTCAAGCAATTATTTGATGGTTCTTTTGAGCATAATCTCACCCATGATGGTTCGAAGGAGAAGACAAAAGACTATATGCACATTCATGTTTTTGATCCTACCTCAGCTGATTTGAATCACAGGTTCAAGGATCGTACTCATACTTTTGGATTTGTTCTCATCACATTCGATCTGAAGAGCAAGTACAAGCACATGCTTTCTGAGCATGATCCACTTCTTCCTAAGAAGAAGATACCTCTAGACATATGACCAAGCATCACACCTGCTTGAGTTTGGAGCATTTCTTTTTGTGTGTGCCTTACAGTCTATTTTGAGGGGGGGTATTTTTCCCATGAGGTTTTCCCCATTTCCTTGATTTATTGACTGTTATTATTCATTGTATAGGGTGACCTTTGGTCTTAGTTACCAGGGCCCAGGATGGATTAAGGGGGGGTGTTAGGATATTCCTGTACTCCATCCTAGTCCTAGCAGCATTTTCATGATTTGCGTTTTCAGTCATGCATGCACTTTTAGGGTTTGTATGCATTTGCATGCATCCCAGTCATCAATCCAGCACATACCCCTCAGTTAGCCAGCCCCCGGGAGCTTCTCTCATATCAGTTTTAGCCCTCCTAGTGCTTAGTGTGCCCCTTCATGCAATTTCATACATCTCATGCACCCTCTCTCACCTACCACTCAGTTGCACTTTAGTTAATTGAGTTATCATCAGTTCTTTCCTTGATTTAAGGCTAGACTTACTCTCAACTGACTGTATCACTCCGATGGACCTCCAGTGAGACGTGAATGCCCATTCTGACTTCAGTTAGCTCCTCATGTGCCCTCCACTGATCCTCCTTCACTTAGTTACACCTACCACACTCAGTTAGACTCAGTTTGACTGATGGTTGACATTTACTTGAGCATTGATGACTCCACTGATGATGAGATAGACTACTAGTTGTGCTCCGATGACACTCCAGTGATCTTTTGATCACTCCATGAAGGCTAATTCGAATTGCCACCTTAGGCATTCGAATACTCATGCATTGTACTACTTATTTGTCCATATTGTGATTAATTAATTAGTGTGTGTGAAGTATTTTTGCTTCTATCCGAGTTCTACTGTATTATTATTCTGTTGCTCATTATACTGCATTAACCACCCTTCTTATATTTTCTTGCTTAATCAATTACTTTCTTGTGAGGTATACATCATCTCTTAGATCTGCTATGAGTATTTTCACAAGGAGGTTTTGAGCAGTATGTACATGTCGTACGACCTTGGGAGTGATGTTCTAGGGAAGAATACCATGCCTTTATCCCTAAATAAATAGTTAAGTCATCCAAATCCATGAATTACAATGCCTCAAAAAACCATGCATGAATTCACATGGGTATCCATTGTACTATCTATCTAAGTCTTGTTTCCTTAGGGCCTTCAACATGGTTAATGAACCTTCACACCTAAAGGAAGCTTGTAGTCATCCAAGGGTGATAATGTTTCCTCACCAACTACACACAACCTCATGATCATATAATTGGCCTATGATCGAGGATGATGTTACCATTAGGTGGTTTTAAGTAGTATGCACATGTCTCAAGGTATTGGGAATGATGTTGTAGGGAATATGTAACGTCCCCTTCCGTCGTCAAATGCAGGGAAGGAAACATTAACAACACACCGGGGCTTTTGGTAGACTTAGCCCCAATATTAAATTACCCATAAATTCATAACAATTAAAAACTTCTATATGCAGATTCATCTCAATATAAACACAGCGGAATAAACATACTAACAAGCACACAACCAGTAATGCCTAACATATATACATATATATATATATATCACAGCGGGGGATGATTCAGCATATAGAGACTCAATCTCGTTACAATGCCATGCATGGATTCCAAATTAAGATAATCAACTCATTTCATTAAACATGGACAACTTAACATATTGCAGAACACAAAATGCAAATAATTTATAATACACAGAACACTTATCTTGAGAAGTAGATGTCCAACGACTGGCTACGTGAGAGCAACGTTCCACCCAACCATAGATCTCTGTCCAGCCTATATTCTTTCAGCTGAGAGATCACCCCCGAGCTGGGCTGTGTATCCACTAAGGAAGAACTAGCTGGGCTCACTCACAGCCATGGTTTCGGTCATCAGCTATGCTAAGCCAACACACCGTTGGGTTTATCAAGCATACAAATGACAAATGAGGAGGATGCTAAGCCAGTGAGCTCAACCACAGAGCTACATGCATCTCAAATGAACTCAGCAGTCATGGCACCCACAATACCTACCGCACCCCACACAAGGAAGGTCCCCTTCTCTGCTGCACAGTCCCTCAGGCGTCCCTTCCCTCCAGTGCTCTTCAGGGTGGGCATAGAAAGGTCCAGCTGCTAATTCCTTGAGATTCTAGCCTTCACTGGGTTTATCAAGCAAACCAAACCTCTGCTCAGTCATTCACACTTGGATTTCTCACAGTTCTGTTATCCAATAACTCAATCCCGTCACTTCATTTCTGGGCTGTAAAAACTGGGATTTCCAATGGATTTCGGGGTAGCTAATGCTCCCAAATTCACCCCAAGGTTCATACCAATGGATCCCCCATTGGATTTCACTGTCCGATGCCAAATCTGGGCGTTCTTGGCTCTTCAAAACGCGGGTTCTTTCAAAGTCGCGATTTCTGGTTTTTCACTCTGCTGGCAAATCGTTTTTGGATGGAAAATGGTGCTGGTAAGTTTTCCACTGGAATGGGGATGAGGAAGAAGCAACATCCATGAGGTAGAGTGGCTTGTGGTACAAGAAAACAGAGCCCATACTCTGCCATACGAATTTCTGGGCTGCCCATGCTCCATTGAAGCCATGGACTGAAATCCTCAACCACTTCCTTACAACAGAATTAAATGTCATCAAGGAAAGTCAAATGGGTTCTCAAGGTGACATATGGAAGCCTATGGTTCAATCCCATAGCCCCGTCACCACTCCCTAGTGGATACACATGGCCCCTTCTCATTCGTTGCTCCCATAGCCAGTTTTTGGTATTTTATTGCATGATGTTTATTTACATCCTATTACAATTTCCATGGCTTAAGAGCACATGGGCATCAAATATCAATGCTTGCCCTTTTTAAATCAAATTCGGGCTTTCACTAGCGGGGCCTTGGCCTTGAGCTCCACGCTAAGAAAACATACATCACATGTACACATTATTTACATTAAATGATAATATATATCCTAAGGGTCAAAATGGGGTATTACAATCCCCTCCCCCTTAGAATAACACCGTCCTCGGTGTTCCAAGACTTAGGCACACATATACAATTTACACATGTCCAAAACTTCAAAAACTTTGCAAATCTGCCCTGCATTCTGTTCTTTACTTTGAACTTTCAGGACCAAGTCCTTTGATTTTCACAAGCTGCTCCTGCTGATTCGGATCTTTCAGCTCATCCATAAGTCTGAAAACTTTATGGCTGCTACCCTCTTGAGGTTCATCTCGTTCTGCTGCTTTTGCATCTTGAGCATCTCTCCAAGATTTTCTTGGGTCTTGGAAATTGTTTGAAGAAGACTTCCAGCCAATTCTAATAGCCTATGGTCTGCTGCCATGGTCATTGTGCACAGCTGGTTCTCACTTGGCTCACAAGCAACACTTGCTCATAGCAACTGCAACCAATTGATTTAATTTCCACCTGTGAAATTCATCATTACAATTATCATTAGGCCAAGCATAACCCAAACATAAAAAAAAAAATCAGTCAATGGTTTTTCCCCAATTGACATGGAGGTCCCATGCTCTATTCATGAGACTTTCACACTTTCCATGCTTTTCCAGCATACACATGAATTCTTTCATGTTCATCGATTCACGTTAAATTAACTACTTCAGCATTCACAATTTATTTCAAGCAAATAAACACACTCTACTTTTAGCCATACATGCATTCAACAATTTTCTGTGTTTATAAATGCATCAATAAAAAGGAAAGAGAGAGCAGTAAGAGTTTCTTCTCTTAGTCTTGTTCCATTCTGGAACCCACACCACCACGGTGGTTTTCATGCTCCTAGTCTCTTTCACCTCAACGTGAATGCTTGACCTGCCCTTCTTGGCTATGAAACTTAATGTCTATGGTCTATTTCAGACCTCTCAACCATGGAGTCCCTCCACATGGTTTATCTACAACTCTTGGCTGCTAGGACTCACACAGTCCCACTAGCCCCATCTTTCCATTACTGCTCATGTTGAGCTCTTTAGGACAGTTACATGTCCACATGCATCCTTAAGATGCTTTCATAGTCATTGCTTCCAGCAATACCTACACTCAAACATTGAATTAATTCACATGTTTAGTTTATTTTCATAGGAAATCATAACCAAATCATATACACATGTATATTCATAAGCAAGAAATTACAACATAACCAAATACTTATCTGCATTGGATGTCTTCACTTTATTCCATAGGGTCCTTCTTTGCTTTACAAGCCTTGGATCTCATATGGGTATAATAACGAATGTTGGGATAGCACGCAGGCTACTCCTCAACATCAAATAACCTTGTATGTTTGGCCAGCACGCAGGCTGCTCCAAATCACCAATAATCTTGCATGTTTGGCCAACACGCAGGCTGCTCCAAATCATCAAATAGTCTTGCATGTTTGGCCAGCGCACAGGCTGCTCCACAACATCAAATAGTCTTGCATGTTTGGCCAGCGCACAGGCTGCTCCACAACATCAAATAGTCTTACATGTTTGGCCAGCGCACAGGCTGCTCCACAACATCAAATAGTCTTACATGTTTGGCCAGCGCACAGGCTGCTCCACAACATCAAATAGTCTTACATGTTTGGCCAGCGCACAGGCTGCTCCACAACATCAATTAATCAATGCTCAACCAGTCACTTCTGGATTTACCAAGCAGCTTTTAGTTCTTTCAGGGTCCTTGCTTCCTGCATTGACCAAGTTTTCCAACAAAGAAACAATAATGCATCAGCTCACTGTTACAAGCTTTATGCTTGAAACCTTCATTATTTCATATAAGAAATGAATGAAATTGAATACTTATCTGTATTGTGCATTTCCTCTCTGGTCCACAGGGTCCTGCTTTTACTTTGTAAGCCTTGGGATCCTCCTGCGGACTAGGATGTTTGGCCAGCACGCAGGCTGCTCCAATCATCAAATAATTAACACCTTACCAGTACACCTTCACGCCGACTGGAAGGAAACTTCACTACGACCATTTCTAGGTCAAGGCTCTACTATGGAGCCATAGGCATATAATAGCCCTTTCATCAATACTTCACAACCCTTCATCGAAACCCCCACAACCTCCACAACCTCCACAACATCCTTTCATTTATATTAACCCTTCCACCACAACCCCTCACAACATCCTTTTATTTTGATTCTTTAGTGTGTAACATCAATTATAATCTGTTTAGGCTGAAAACACAAGATGGATAAGCAAGTTCATTAGTATTGCTGCTCTAAAACTGTAAACATATTTCATAACATTCACTATCCAACCTTGAAACACCAGGAATGCGTCCATTCCCTTAAGGCGTAGTCAATATTGGTATCCCTAACATAACTCAGCAACAGAAAGGCGTGCACTCCTTACTGATGTGAACTATGAAGGTCCTAATCATACTTCAAGCAGTCTGCTATAATGGAAATAAAATCAAAACATGCGCTGCATATTAACTCTAATAATTAGACATGCATGTATGTATATATATATATATCAATTAGGGTTTATGGAACACTTATCCATTTGCAGATGTTATTTCTCTTCTTTAATGAGGAATGGGGGCTCCTTCTCTGAGTTGACAGTCCCTCGGTTTGCCATCCCAATTCCTTTTGATGTTACATGCCTCTCACATGTCTTACTGACACAATCTTCACCATCTCACTCATATTGTTTACCAATCATGTAGTGCAGATGAGACATTAATAATGTCTTATGGCGTTTCACCTGAAACCCATTTTCAAATCATGGAATCCCTTCCCATGAAGTTTGGCTTCTGCAGGACCTCTCTCTCTTGGTCTTACTGCAATGTGTCTCCCTGGCACACTTATTAAACAGCCAAACAGTCAGCAACATTTAACAATACCATTCAAATCTGATTGTTTCATAACCAATCCATGGCACTAATAATTAAATTCAGCATGAATTTGCAACTCTGTCTACTACAGAAATTGGTTTTCTTATCCATGAGGCTATCCTCATATTGTTTGGCTCCTGTAAGTGACACCACTCTGCCCGTTATGGTCTTATGCCCGCTGCCATACATGAGCATCCACTTACAGCATGTCCTCCTAACACATTTTCATGTAAGCCAAACAGTCATTAGCAATTATTAGCAAAATTTCAAATCTGAAACACTTACAAATATGATATTTACAACTGTTCTTACTAACAGAACTTAGAGCTCTCAACCATGAGATTCCTTCTCATAAGTTCTAGATCAAATTTCACAGTCATATCATTTATACAACTCTATCATTCCAACAGAGCACTCTAGCAGCCCATCGATCATGATTGGACTCTTCATGCACTTACTATTCTGCATTCATAACAGCCCATGAAATGATCCTAGAATTATCATCAATTCATCATTTCATTCATTATTTATTTTGCAATAACATATGCATCAGTTCTATGCATTCATACAATGCATCACAAGATTTATAAAATCTCTTAATGCACATCTACTCAATGCTACCCTGCATTGTTTCATGAGTACTATGCATTCAAGCATATTATGATTGAAACATGACTATCTCATATAACTTTCATTACCATAATCAGGACCACCAGTCCTCACTTGCTTTGGTTATTAAGCACATAACCAACATATACATGGCATGATATAAATTCATATGAATGCATTGAGATTTCTAAACAGTCCCAACCGGTATTCAATATCACATGCAAACTAACTCATCATAGCTCAAACATAGTTGAAGAGATCTTACCAAATCCTCTTTCAACATTCATGCAATTTGGCACCAATAATCATTACCTGCATGGTTATCATTAACATCATCTGATGTTACCTGATCAGTTGGCCTCTTACCAAGGCTGCTCAGTCCTTTTTCCAACTTTGTGATCATAGATTTGTTGCACCATCCTTTCTGCATAAGGTTGTTGGCTTCATGCAACAACATCCTCAGCACATTTAGCCATGCTCTTTGTTATCCTTGGTCCTACAACCAATACCAACATCAATAGTGCTTATCAACCACAATATTCTCCATTAGTGGTTCATTGCATATGCAGACTTCATTATTCTACCAATATGCAATATCCAATTTATGTACAAGCATTTCCATATGCACTATGCAATGTTTGTTAAGATGCCATCTAGTGCATATACATCTATGTAATCCCTTACATTTTTAACATTTT
Source organism: Larix kaempferi (assembly GCA_027924585.1). Taxonomy (NCBI): domain Eukaryota; kingdom Viridiplantae; phylum Streptophyta; class Pinopsida; order Pinales; family Pinaceae; genus Larix; species Larix kaempferi. Next base: position 6,283,205 of record BSBM01000703.1, read on the forward strand.
TATGCCATGTGACAATTTCATAATTGTAAGTATGGTAACAAACAGGGGTTTAAAGAATTCTTCCCTTTTCGATCCCTCACTGTAACATGGAATTCTTCTTCCATATCATGCAATTGTAGAAATTACCCACATTGACAACAAAATTTGTTTGTCAAACAGCCGCTGGCACTCTTCTGCACTAAATATCTATGATATATGTAGACCTCATTCAAACTCGGGTCATGCATCATTGCTCCCTGCTGGACAAGCTTTCCAATGCATGTCTTCATGCTCCATTCCGACATCAGGTGCGGGAACTGCATCTCTTAAAAAATGACAACTTGTACTCCAATTCTGCACATTTTACACAGTTGTATTTTGGTCCAGAATGCCAACTTCAACCACCTGTGGAAGAAAATCTATGAAGAATCGCAAAAACTTTTATATCGGGCAAAGTTAGTCCATATAACTAGGAATAGTTGGCACTTCGCGGATCTCAATTTCGATGCACCATTCATCTTTTATAAAATTCTGGGTTTAACTACTCCTTACTTTTCACATTTTAAACTCTCTTTGCATCCTGTGCTCCACCTGTGCGCCACCTGCGCACAACCTGCGCGCAATCCGCGCACTATCCGCACGCAACCTGAAGGCCATCTGCGCACAACCTATGCGCAATCTGTGCGCGACCTGCGCGAAATCCGCGCACGATCTGTGCGCGCCCCGCGCGCAATCCGCGCACGATCTGTGCGCGCCCCGCGCGCAATCTGCGCACAATCCGCGCGCAATCTGTGCGCGACCTGCGCGAAATCCGCGCGCGATCTGTGCGCGCCCCGCGCGCAATCTACGCACAATCCGCGCGCAATCTGTGCGCGACCTGCGCGAAATCCGCGCGCGCCCCGCGCGCAATCTGCGCACAATCTGCGCGCAATCTGTGCGCGACCTGCGCGCAATCCGTGCGCGATCTGTGCGCACCCCGCGCACAATCTGCGCACAATCCGCGCGCAATCTGCACACAATTCGCGCGCAATCTGTGCGCGACCTGCGCGAAATCCGCGCGCGATCTGTGCGCGCCCTACGCGCAATCTGCGCACAATCTGCGCACCGCGCAGATTTAAAACTGCCGCCGCGCACCTTGCGTTTCCTGTAACTTCCGGGGTCCATTTCTCCTTCGTCCCTTAACCAAATTGGACAAATTTGGTACCGTTGGAAAGCTCTGGAAGAGGTCTATGCACCTATGTGATCTTATTCTTCATCTGAGAAGTCTGACCCTGTCATTTTTCTCAATCAGCATGCCGCCCCCAACTTCCCAATTCCACATCAAAACCATTCTGTCTCTTGCCTGCAACTGCAACTTCTCACAACAGTTAGAAAATTTTCTGGAATGTGCCATTTCATCCCCTTATAGAGGTGAACTACTACATAAAAACTTGCATAAAAACAGTAAGAGAATGACAAGAACTTGCATCTCTAATAAGGTATTTTCTTTTCATTTCACATTCAACAATCCAACCAATGGATTCACAATTAATCTCCAAGCAGCCAACAAGCATGGGTAAGGAGACTCATGAGCATAAGGGCATAATTTGCAGGCTTTCCTCATTTCTGAAAACCATCAATCGGCCACACAATGTGGGTTCATTGTAATTAACAATCATCATTAAGACATGGGGCTGTAACAACTGATTATTCATGCTTTTAAACAAACAGAACTCATTTCCAGCCATGCTCAACATTCAAGTTCATGCATTCAAAGCATCATGGACATTCAAGGAACATGGATTCATCATTAATCAAGGTCTCAAGCACATGATGCATCATCTCCTATGCATAGCAATTAACAACAACAACAACAAAACAATATAAGATGGCAGAGGTTGCCCCTCCTTTCTCTCCTCCATGGAGGCAAACAAACAAATACAAACTGAATGCTACAGCATTGGGGACAATTAGAGAAAGCATTCAACCTAAAAATGAATTTTTTTCCTCCTTCCTCTATTTCATAGAATGCAATCAATGCAAGCAACTTGCAAAAATCCCCAAACAATCATGGAAATGATTTCCCATTCCAACAAATAGAAGCCATGCAATCTTGAGGTTTCTTTAATGCATTTTAGTTCCAAATACAAAATGCATGTACACACAATGATTTATATCTCTGTGAAGGGCCCAACAGCCGTAGTGTTGAACCTAGAGCTCTGATACCACTCTGTAACGTCCCCTTCCGTCGTCAAATGCAGGGAAGGACACATTAACAACACACCGGGGCTTTTGGTAGACTTAGCCCCAATATTAAATTACCCATAAATTCATAACAATTAAAAACTTCTATATGCAGATTCATCTCAATATAAACACAGCGGAATAAACATACTAACAAGCACACAACCAGTAATGCCTAACATATATACATATATATATATATCACAGCGGGGGATGATTCAGCATATAGAGACTCAATCTCGTTACAATGCCATGCATGGATTCCAAATTAAGATAATCAACTCATTTCATTAAACATGGACAACTTAACATATTGCAGAACACAAAATGCAAATAATTTATAATACACAGAACACTTATCTTGAGAAGTAGATGTCCAACGACTGGCTACGTGAGAGCAACGTTCCACCCAACCATAGATCTCTGTCCAGCCTATATTCTTTCAGCTGAGAGATCACCCCCGAGCTGGGCTGTGTATCCACTAAGGAAGAACTAGCTGGGCTCACTCACAGCCATGGTTTCGGTCATCAGCTATGCTAAGCCAACACACCGTTGGGTTTATCAAGCATACAAATGACAAATGAGGAGGATGCTAAGCCAGTGAGCTCAACCACAGAGCTACAGGCATCTCAAATGAACTCAGCAGTCATGGCACCCACAATACCTATCGCACCCCACACAAGGAAGGTCCCCTTCTCTGCTGCACAGTCCCTCAGGCGTCCCTTCCCTCCAGTGCTCTTCAGGGTGGGCATAGAAAGGTCCAGCTGCTAATTCCTTGAGATTCTAGCCTTCACTGGGTTTATCAAGCAAACCAAACCTCTGCTCAGTCATTCACACTTGGATTTCTCACAGTTCTGTTATCCAATAACTCAATCCCGTCACTTCATTTCTGGGCTGTAAAAACTGGGATTTCCAATGGATTTCGGGGTAGCTAATGCTCCCAAATTCACCCCAAGGTTCATACCAATGGATCCCCCATTGGATTTCACTGTCCGATGCCAAATCTGGGCGTTCTTGGCTCTTCAAAACGCGGGTTCTTTCAAAGTCGCGATTTCTGGTTTTTCACTCTGCTGGCAAATCGTTTTTGGATGGAAAATGGTGCTGGTAAGTTTTCCACTGGAATGGGGATGAGGAAGAAGCAACATCCATGAGGTAGAGTGGCTTGTGGTACAAGAAAACAGAGCCCATACTCTGCCATACGAATTTCTGGGCTGCCCATGCTCCATTGAAGCCATGGACTGAAATCCTCAACCACTTCCTTACAACAGAATTAAATGTCATCAAGGAAAGTCAAATGGGTTCTCAAGGTGACATATGGCAGCCTATGGTTCAATCCCATAGCCCCCTCACCACTCCCTAGTGGATACACATGGCCCCTTCTCATTCGTTGCTCCCATAGCCAGTTTTTGGTATTTTATTGCATGATGTTTATTTACATCCTATTACAATTTCCATGGCTTAAGAGCACATGGGCATCAAATATCAATGCTTGCCCTTTTTAAATCAAATTCGGGCTTTCACTAGCGGGGCCTTGGCCTTGAGCTCCACGCTAAGAAAACATACATCACATGTACACATTATTTACATTAAATGATAATATATATCCTAAGGGTCAAAATGGGGTATTACAGAATAAGACCATGCCTTTGGCCCTAAATAAATTGTTGAGGCATCTAGAGACATGAACACTACATAAAAACACCATTTATTACTTTAGAGGGGTATCTATGGCACTATGTATCTAGGTCTTGTGGCCTTGGGGCCTTGGACATGGTCAATGGAGAACACTTGGATCTTGAGCTCTAAAATATTCTTCTATCCATCTAGGGATAAGAAGATTGCCTCCACTAACAACACATGGCCTCTTGAGGGTATCATTGGCATATGATTGATTATGTCATTTCCATTAGGTGGCTTTGAGTAGTATTTACATATATCATGGCCTTGGGAATGATGTTTAAGGGAAAATGACCATGCCTTTTCCCTAAAGAAATGATTGAGGAATCGAGAGTGATGAACAATGCTTGAATCACCATGCATGACCGTTCATGGATATCCATGCCACTATGTATCCATTTCATGGGGCCTTGGGACCTTAGACATTGTCAATGGAGGAGACTTGAACCTCTACCCCTAAAGGAATGTTCTATCCATCCGAGGAAAGAATTTTGGCTCAACCAACCACACATGGCCTCTTGAGGGTATATATTAATCCCTAAATGTTGGCACATTACCCCCTATAAAGTGGCGCACTACCCCCTATATTGTGGTGCATTACATATTATTGATTTCGGCTTGGGTCTATTAGTGGGTCTATTAGTTATTATTGTACACCTTTGTCTCCATATAGGAAGGAGATATTTTCATTTTAGTCATCACATTGTGTCTTGTCTTGTCTTGTCTTGTGTATTCAACACATTGTGTATGGAGGTTTCCCCCTCAAAGAGGTTAGATATTCATCTTCATTCTTCACTATTCAAACGTGGATTACACTTTTTTGGGATTTTTATGCTATTTCTGGGAATTGGTTGTATAACAGTATCATTGGCCTATGATTGAGTATATTAAAAACATTATGTGGTTTTGATAAGTATATATGTGTCTTAGGGCCTTGGAAATGGTGCTATAGAGAATAATGCCATGCCTTTGGCCCTAAATAAACCATTGAGGAATCTAGATCCATGAACAATTCCTCAAAGCACCATGTATGAATTTGCAAGGGTATCCATTGAGTTTTTTATCTAGGTTTTGGGGCCTTGAGGGATTGGACATGGTCACTGGAAGAGACGTGAGCCTTGGGACCTAAGAAAATATTTTATCCATCCAAGGCTAAGAGGTTTCCTCCACCAACTACACATGGCCTCTTGAGGGTATCATTGGTCTGTGATTAAGGATGACAATTCAATTAAGTGGGTTTGAGAAATATGTATGTGTCTCGATGCCTTAGAAAGGACATTCTAGCAGAAGGAGCATGCCTTTATCCCTAAAGAAACCATTAAGGCATCCAAAACCATGAAAAATTACTTAAAGCACCATTCATTACTTTTCAAGGATATCCATGGCACTATGTATCGAAGTCTTGGGGACTTGGGGGATTGGAAGTGGTCACAGGAGGAGGTAGGAAGCTCAATCCCTAAAGGAAAATTCTAGCAATCTAGTGCTAAGAAGGTGGTATTCACCAACAACACATGGCTTTTTGAGGCTATCATTGACCTATGATTGAGGATGTTAGTGCCATTAGGTGGTTTTGAGAATTATGTACATGTCTCCGGGTGTTGGGAATGGAATTCTAGGGATGATCCAGGTGGATATCGGTGGCGGCCCACCTCTTCCAACTGGCTCAAAACAGTCTTCTGGCAATTTTGGTAAATTACTATTTTTAGCAGTTTTTCGGGTCCTGAACTTCCGGAGCCATTTTGAGGCCCTAAACGACATTTTTTGGCGATTTGGGGGACCAAATGGTTGCCAACGGCATCATTTGGGCCCATACGAAAGTTGTAAATCTCGGTTAGACCTTTCCAACGGGCTACCGAGCGCCCTAAACGGAGATCGTATGCAAAAGTTATGACCCCGGGAAGTTGACTGTTCAACTAACCACCTTGGGGCCGCAAACTTTATGACGGTTCATCTTCTAGGGTTAGGTTTTTGGATGATTGGGATTCTTTCCCTCATGCTTATGATAAATAGGCCCTTTCGGCCTCTCTTTGTATTCATCTTGGCACGAATGAGCATAGCGGCCACATCTCTTCTCAGAGATAGCTACCACCATTCTAGCTATTGTATTTTACAGCCTGTTCTATTTCCGCTATTTAATAGAATATGTGTTTACTGTATCACTGTGTTATTTGCAATATATCGCTGTATATGATTCTGTATATGCTATCTTTTGTTTCGTTCCCACATAAATCTGGATCAGTGGTATCAGAGCGGTCTGCTCTTTGATTGTTTCTCGGTGCATGTCCCCGACGAGGTCAGGATACAGAGAGTTGGGTCTCGAACTAGTTTCACTTGGGGAAGACCACTCTCGCTGCCCCAAACGGCCTCCCATGGTGGAAGAAAAGAGAGACGACGGAGCAGTAGATCCTATCAAGTTGTTGCTAGAGGAAGCCCTCGCGCGACAGAGGAACGAGATGATGGATAATTTCGCCCAAATCCTTCAACGCATGCCAACAGCGGCAAATGCACCCTCAACGAGCAGCCATTTCGGAGATACAACTCCCTTCAAGGTACAAGTTAATTTTGATATCCCTTTATTTGAAGGCCAAATCGATGCCGATGCTCGAGATAAATGGTTGAATCTACTAGAAGGGTATTTCTCTGTCCACCAATTTTCCGACAGGGAAAAGATCATCTTTGCGCTCCTTAAGGCCGCCCCCCATGTCAAAAATTGGTGGAAAACTTATTGTGAGCAAAACTCATCAGACGAGTCTAGATTGTTTGAATATTCCAATCCCACTTGGGCCTCTTTTATAGATGCCGTCAAGGAACAATATTACCCTGTTGGAAACTATGATGACCAGTACACAAAATGGACCATTCTACATCAAGAGAGGGACCAAACGGTGTCAGAGTACACCAACAAATTTCATACCTTGCGCACAAAGCTAGGTATCAAGGACTCCGAGCGGCACCTAGTACTGAAATATCACAGTGGCCTACACCGGTACATCCGAACAGAGATGGATTTCCTGGAAATCTCTTCACTCGGATCCGCCTATCGATATGCTGTCAAAATTGAGCAGAGCACGGGGCAGGAAAAGGACAACCAGTCCCAACCACAGGCGAAGAAGGGTAAAGAAAAGACAAAGAAGGACACCGGGAAGTGGTGCGATTTCCACAAAATCCCCTGGCACAACACTGATGATTGTCGCTCAAAACAGTCATTGGTGGCTGAGATAAAAGCTTCAGAATCAGATCCCAGTTCCGATTCTGACTCGGAACCTAATTTCACAGCTGCGTGAAAAGGGAAGCAGATCATTGATGCAGAACCCAATGCCGTTGTTGCCACCACACAGATTCAGCCAGAGGAGCCTGAAGAGTCGGAGGCAGAGGAGCGCCTTTTCCACTCACAGATGTGGGTGAAGGGAATTCCCCTACACTTTGTTGTGGACAGTGGCAGCCAGAAGAACCTGATCTCAGAAGAAGTCATCAAGAGATTGGAGCTACCGATAACGCCACACCCACAACCATACACCATTGGATGGCTAAGCCAAGGGCGAAGGATCCGTGTCAGTCACCAATGTCGCCTACCATATGGCATCAAGCCCTTCAAAGATGAGGTATTGTGTGATGTGGCCCCACTTGAAGTATGTGATGTTCTCTTAGGACAACCATATATGTGGAAGCGTCATGCTGTATATGAATCACGACCTCACAGTGTCATTGTCACTTTGGGAGGACAACTCTATCGGATACCAGAGATAGTTGCACCTACCCCAAACGAGCAGGGAAGGAAGATAATCTCCCACACTGGGAAATTTTCCCGATTCGCAATTGCCACTAAAGGTGAACATCAGATCGCGGAGACATCCACAACCTCTGTAGATTATCCTTCTACTCAGCAGAAACAAGAAAAACACAAAGTTAGTGCAGCATCGCCTATTCGGGTACCTCTACAGTGCAAGGCCACGCATTCAAGGGGCCCCTCCAAAAAGAAACCATCCACACTGGTGCATACCAAGGATACCTCAACAACCAAAACTGTTGAACAGTGCCAACGCATCCATCAACAACAATTACAACCCTATGAAGATGTCAAAGTAAGGCAACCTTTCCACTTCAGCAAATGTCGCACCAAGAGCTCAACTCGACACACAGCTCGACATATGATAAGGGATTTAACGCAATGGAGACCATTGCTTCCTAAGGAGGGAGGATTGATCCAGGTGGATATCGGTGGCGGCCCACCTCTTCCAACTGGCTCAAAACAGTCTTCTGGCAATTTTGGTAAATTACTATTTTTAGCAGTTTTTCGGGTCCTGAACTTCCGGAGCCATTTTGAGGCCCTAAACGACATTTTTTGGCGATTTGGGGGACCAAATGGTTTCTTATGGCATACATTTATGCCCATTCGAAAGTTGTAAATCTCGGTTAGACCTTTCCAACGGGCTACCGAGCGCCCTAAACGGAGATCGTATGCAAAAGTTATGACCCCGGGAAGTTGACTGTTCAACTAACCACCTTGGGGCCGCAAACTTTATGACGGTTCATCTTCTAGGGTTAGGTTTTTGGATGATTGGGATTCTTTCCCTCATGCTTATGATAAATAGGCCCTTTCGGCCTCTCTTTGTATTCATCTTGGCACGAATGAGCATAGCGGCCACATCTCTTCTCAGAGATAGTTACCACCATTCTAGCTATTGTATTTTACAGCCTGTTCTATTTCCGCTATTTAATAGAATATGTGTTTACTGTATCACTGTGTTATTTGCAATATATCGTTGTATATGATTCTGTATATGCTATCTTTTGTTTCGTTCCCACATAAATCCGGATCAAGGGAGGGTGTAATGTCCCAAAAATATCAAAAATTTAAAATTTTTCCCTGTTTGCAATATTCGTCAATTTACAGTAAAAGATTCATTCATTAATCTAACATCATTAAAACATACATGATTGCACGAAAATACTTGTTAGTCTAAGACTGCTGGTTTACAAGGTCAAATCTATGTGTAAATTTAAGATGTTGCGGAAGCGATGTGGAAATGATATGATTGCACTTATTTGTTGAAAATGTAAATGTCATAACACTTTTTTTTTACTGTTTTTAAGAATCAACGTTTTTAATTGTGATTATCTATTGCAGCTTGAGCTGCTTGTTGACGTATGTTATTCCCTTAGTGGTTTATTATAATACCCCGGGAAAGGTAATCACATACCTCGGCAGGACTACCGGGAGGTATGGGTAAGAGTAAGGGTTGTGGGACTCACTTAGCATCTTGCTAACGTCCTGCATTGTCTTCGTGTTTTACAGGTGAAGTACATATGCGAGTTTTACCTCTAATGTTTGGCACTCTGATTACTACTGGTACTAAGTCCCATGTAATTGCTACGGTAGTAGAGAAGCATGGTGATCCCAATATCATGGGGAATTAGTAACATGAAATATTACCCATGATAGGGTTCATGACTATTAGCTTATGGTGAAATAAATGAAGGTGTATTGTTTCAAAGGTTATGCCTATGGGATTAGTGTAAGAAATAATTGAACCCTTTGAATTTGTAACAGGGTTGACTCCATGAATCTACTATAGACTTGTTGCCAAACCATTTTTCCTCCACTAAGGTGAGTTTGGTGTATCATTAATGCACTCTAATTGAGTGTGGAAGACAGCTTGACACGAGGGTTTTGGGGAAACGATTTGGGTTTTTTTTTTTTTTTGCCCATCACTCCAGCATTCGACTTATTCATCATTTTTGGTTCTGCACTCCATGGATATGGTTACTATGTGGACTACTAACCCGAGCTCTTCTCGTGGTCAGTCTGTTGGTTAAATGTTAAGCTCATATATGGCGTAATTCGACCCTACTCTACCTAGGTAATGGGTTATTTCTTCTCCACGACTGATGTTTTTATCCTGCTTCTACTGTATGAGAAACAAAACGGTTGCTAATCCTATTTTGTGTATCGCTTGTGACAGGTAGAAAGAAAATGCTCTGGTAAGGGAGCTACCAGGATTCGAGGAGGCGCAAAAATGGTGAGTCTGGCTTCCCTTCTTCGAGCCCTATCTTCTGCAGCTCTGCTGTTGTGTGTATGCATTTGTCCTGGTTGTTTTTGGGTGAGACCCCGGTAAGCCATAGCCTTACTGCTTCGATTTGGGGAGGTCTAATAGTCTCCTATTGGCTGGCCTAGACAAGATGGGGTTTCAATGTAGCTACCTGGCTTAACGAAATCCAGGGCTGTGATCTAAAAGAACTAGGTGGCGATTGATCCTTACCTGTTACATGGCTCTATGAAATTTTATGAGTGTAGTCTTGTTAAAATAAGACCTGGCACAGTTGAAATGATTTCAAGGGTTTCAATCTTTGTTTGTCTAAGCCCTATGATTTATGTTTTGTTTGTGGGAAAGAATTTGGGAATAGTCCATAACAAAAATTAATGGTGAAATTCCGTATACTCTGTATTTGTATAAATTAAAAGAGTTTGCACGATGGTGTTTTGCTCCTGAACTGTATCAATGTATAACCATTTTATGAGCTGCGCCCATACTGGGCTTATTTGTTCCTTTCGGTTATGGTGAAATGTAATGTGTTGATTGGTATGATGATGAAGACTTTAACTTACTTCGCTGTATTCTTATTTGGTAACGTAGCTACAATGCAATTATGGGTTTTGTTCTTTGCTCCCTTCCGAAGTTTGTTAATTTGTGTATTGAAGAATGTTTTCCTGTAGGTAGCTATCGTATGTCTGTATGTTGAAGAGAAAATAAAAGAAAGTCTCAGGCTATCTAATGGCTTGTTTAAAATATGGTATATATGTGGTTTGATAGGGAACCTGAAATAGATTGACAGAGAATGGGCAATAGAAATTGGTCTTGAATTTGAACCTTGCTGCCTGTGGTTAAAGAAATTCTAGGTTGGCTTGTTCGCTCTAGTCTTTGATTTAAAAGAAATTCGAAAGCCTGTAGGTGGTCTCGCTGGGGTTCAATCGTTGATCAATAAAGTAACCAGGGCTTCAACAAAATTATGTCGTGCTCCACGATTTTCCCTTGCTGGGTGACATTTGATCCTGTAGGTATATATGTGAAGATACATTGAATCACTAAGTACAAATACAAGTGTGTGTGTTGGTTCAAGATTTATAGAACATCTCTTTTTCTAGACTCCTGTAGAAATTGTCTTTGGCTTAAAGGGAAAAAATATCTGAATAATGAATTCTACATGGTTTAAATATAGTGACTAATACTTTCTACTAAATAGAAAGTCAAATCTATTTCAGTAGGAAGTAAACGTATTATTTCTTTAATAGGAAAAATAATCTATTTCAAGCTGAGGAGGAGTATGTGTAACTAGATTTTAAATAATTTATACAATGCTTGGTGAACCCATACTTGAAAGTTTTTGTCATACGTTTTCCTATAGATTTTGGGTGAATCTGGAATTTACAACCTATATAACAATCTATACTATTTTCTTACAATGCATTTATAAACAAAATATAATTTAATGAGAAGATTTCTCTAGGAACTTGCATACCTGGTAATTCATGTAGCCTGTCCCTGCTGGTAATGCCCTGCTGATAATACCCTGCACACTTAGCCAACTCGTTACTGAAAAACTACTGAATCTTAGATTACCTGAAACTTGGAACAGATAACCTTGGGACTACCACATTCCTCCCAACCAAGATTCTACAACTGTTCCTGGTTCAGTAGGAATCCCCCCAAGTTGGTTCTAACATGCAAACCAAGAAGTAGAGGCCTTAGGTGATAGCTGGTTCAGATCTATAAAAAATATGAATAGAGTTCACTGCTGGGTAGAGAGTTCTTTTTGGCACAATAATACCAAAAGGAAAAGATGATGATCCCCTAATCTTTGGGGTCTGTCCTCCTTAAGTAGGAACATCTTGAAAGATGACAGTTGGAAATTACTGGTTTCTTTAAAACAATTTAAATTATATATAAAAGGAATATTATTTGTTCAATTAACTGCTAATTAATTTGGGACTAGGACTTCTCACTTGTTTTTAACTAAGTGTATCGATCTATAATCTTTTTAATAAAATAATAATGCCATAACTATAATTCCACCTTTAAATAATAATAGATAACATTTGGTAAAAAGTGGTAGCCCACTTATGCATAAATATATATATATATGCATAAGAATAAATAATAACCATATTATTCTTAAAAGCTCTTTAATAATAGTATTTAGCTTTGGGGCCTTTTAAGCACTTGGTTCACATGATACTTCTTTTAAATTCTTTTTAATGGTAGGGTCCACTTCTTTGGACGGTTTTGGCAAGCTGGTAAGGCACCTCTAGTCTCTCCCTTTGCATGTCAGATCCCTCGTTTTAACATGGTAGTTCCCGCAGTAGATGATGATAATAAGATTTATTTGATCATGTTGAAAATAGTTGATGATAAGCCTCGCAAGTGCTATTCAGAGTCCTCTTCGACTCAACACTTGAGATGTAGTAACCCTGAGTGCTCTTCAGATCCTTTAACTCAACACTCTGACATGGGTGTTACGCTAGTGCAAATCCAGAGCCTCTGCTCAACACTAGAGCTAGAATGTGGTTGTGAGGCACATCTAGGATGTTTAATTGTCCTCGGATCCGATAATCATTTCTTTCAAGCTTGGAGTGCTCCAGGGTTGATGCTCAACACTCAACGTACATCGGGGCTTAGACCCAGTACGAAATCGAATTCTCTAAATACATCGGGGCTTAGGCCCAATATATAGGTCTTTTGTGTGTTCTTGAGTCCATGCTCAACACACTAACTAATCAACCATGTAAATCATGCTCTGCATAGTATAATGTAACAAAAGAGGAAATCTCAGTATATCATAATTTTGTAATCATTTCTCGAAATACAACATAGTTTATTCATTCGGCTTTCCTGCCCCGCATATATTCAACAAGGAAACAAATCAGGGTCCATGCCCAATACATCAACTCATAAAGGAAATAAATCAACATACGAATGCTATGTCAAACATAATAAATCACATATACTGGGGCCGTAACCCGACATGACATCATAACATAGTTAGTCAAACAGTTGGGATATTACATCCTTCCCCGCTTAGAACAACACTGTCCCGGTGTTTCCTAGGGACTAGAAATGAGATCCTAAAACAAGGCGGGGTATGCCTCTCTCATGGTAGCCTCATTGTCCCAAGTGGCCTCATCTAGTCAAAAGTGCCTCCATTGCACTTTCAGCTGAGTAATGGTCCTTCTCCTAAGCTGGACCTCTCTCTTTTCCAGAATGTGGAGTGGTTCTGGCGTGAACTACCCTTCGGGCTCCACCTGTAATAAGGACCAATCAATAACATGTTTAGTATCGTATACATATTTCTTTAATAAGGAAGCATGAAAAACATTATGAACTTTTATGTGTGCTTGTAGGGCTAACTCATATGCTACTGGGCCCTTCTTGCCCAGTATTTAAAAGGGTCCACAAAACCTTGGGGCTAGTTTACCGCAACGTCCCAAACTTAACAAGCTTCGTTTCGCTTTTATTCTTAGGAAGACATGTTGACCGATTTGGTAGTCCTTGTCCTTTCTTTTCTTGTCTGCGTAACTATTTTGGCAGTCTTGTGCTTCTTTTAAATTCAGTTGCACTTTGGAGACTAGTTGTTCCAAGTCTTTTAGTAAGTCTGGCGCTAGCATAAGCCTGTCCACCGGGCTATCCCAGGTGACGGGGGTTCGACACTTTCAACCCTAGAGTACCTCGAAGGGACTCATTTTGGCAGAGGTTTGGTACCCGTTGTTGTATGCAAACTCCGTGAGGTGTAAGTAGTCTTCCCACTTAGTGGGGTTGTTCATGACATACATTCTCAGCATGTCTTCTAAGATTTGGTTTACTCGTTCCGTCTGTCCATCGGTTTGGGAGTGGTATGCGGCACTAAATTGTAGTTACGTTTCTAATCCGGAGAACAATGCTCTCCAAAATTTACTAGTGAACTTTCTGTCTCGATCCAAGATAATTGCTTTGGGTATCCCGAGTAACCAGAAAATATCCTTTAGGAAGATTTCCGCGATGGGAATTGCCTTGTAGGTAGATTTCAGTGGTATAAAATGTGCGGCTTTCGATAGCTTGTCTACTACTACGAAGATGGAGTCATTTTGTTTCTTACTCTTGGGTAGACCCGTAATGAAGTCCATACTTATTACCTCCCACTTCCATTCCAGAATGGGTAACGGTTGAAGTAGACCGGAGGGATGTTGGTGTTCTGCTTTGACCAACTGGCATTCCTAACATTTTGCGATGAACAATGCTATGTCAGCTTTCAGTTTAGGCCAAAAGTAGTGGTTCTTTATGACTAAAATCATCTTTTGATATCCTCAGTGTCTTGAATAGGGACTCCGATGGAATTCGGTGAGTATATTAGGTCTAATGTCTCCTCCCTCGGGGACGTAAAGTCTCTCTTTTGACCATAACAATCCTGATTCATCTTTCTTGTATTCTTTCTGTTGCTGAAAAAGCCTATCTTCCTGAATATTTTTAAGGATATCGACATAGAACCTATCATTTTGGCATGTCATTCTAATTTTGTCATGTAAGTTGGAGTCCATCCAACTTTTGGTTACCTCATATAACATATGAGCTCGTCGACTTAAGGCATCGGGGATCTTGTTTTCTTTCCCCTTGATGTGTTTTAGTTCAAAGTGATACTCGCTAAGAAAGGCTAACCACCTAGCCTGTCTAGCGTTCACGTCTAGTTGGTCGAATAGATACTTTAGATTCATGTTATCCGTCTTTAGTAGGAATTTCTTACCCATGAGGTAACGTCTCCACATCTTTACCGCGTGGATAATGGCGACTAATTCAAGGTCATGAGTAGGATAGTTTTTCGCATGTTCCTTTAACTTCCTTGACTCGTAGAAGATGGAAAAGTCATCCTGCATAAGGAATCCACCGAGTCCTTCCTTGCCTGTGTCAGTGCAAACAAAGAAGTCCCCATTGGGGTCAACAATTCTTAGTATCGGTGCGCTGATCAGAAGTTGTTTTAACTTCTGAAAAATTTCTTCGCACTTGTCTGTCCAGATGAACTTACTGGTTTTCTTCTGTAAGGTGGTCATGGGGCAAGCGATCCACGAGAAGTTCTCAATGAACTTCCGATAATAATCAGCTAAACCTAGGAACGATCGTATGTCGAAGACACATTTATGTGTGGGCCATTCCTTGATAGCTTTGATCTTATGGGGATCAACTGCTATTCCCTTCTCGGAGATGATGTGCCCTAAGTACTATATCTGAGGTCTATAGAAATCACAATTGCTAAATTTTGCATACATCTGATGCTCTCTTAATATCCGTAGGACTATTCGAAGGTGTTCTTCATGTTCTTCTTCATTCTGGGAATAGATCAGAATATCATCTATGAAGACTAGAACAAACTTGTGAAGGTACTTACTGAAAACGTTGTTCATCATACACATGAAGTTGGCTGGTGCATTTGTCAGACCGAAAGGCATTACTACAGATTCATAGTGGCCGTATCGGGTATGAAACGCGGTCTTACTGATGTCCTCATCACGGATCCTCACCTGGTGATATCCGGATCGCAAGTCAATTTTTGAGAAGATCTTCACTCCTCTGACTTGGTCAAACAAGTCATCGATCCTAGGGAGTGGATAACGGTTCTTGATGGTTAACTTGTTGAGTTGGCGGTAATTGATGAACATACGGATCGTGTTGTCCTTATTTTTAACAAAGAGGATTAGTGCTCCCTAGGGAGACACACTCGGTCGAATGTAACCCTTGTCTATAAGTTCTTGTAATTGTATCTTGAGTTCTACCAGTTTGGGTGTACTCATATGGTACGGGGTCCTAGAGACAGGTACTGATCCGAGGGTTAGTTGTATGGAAATGTCTAAGTCTCGCTTGGGTGGTAACCCGGGTATCTCCTCAGGAAACACATCTCTGAATTCTACTAGTATCGGGAAATCCTCCATCTTTTGTTCCCTATCGGCTTCTATCAATTGAAGGTGGATTGCAAATAGTTTACAACCCTTTCTTAAGCATTTCTTTGCTTGCAATGCCAATATTTGATGTACTGATACTTCCTTAGGTATACCTTGGATGGTTCGTTAGTTTCCTTGACTATCTATGCATAGGATTGATTTATTTAAGCAATCCAACAAGGTATGATGTCCTTGCAACCAATCCATGCCTATTATTACGTTGTAATATCCTAGCGGTAAGATGTTCAAATCTATCCTAGTTAGAAATCCGTTCAAATCTATCTCACAGTTCTTAACTAGTTCGGAGACTTTCCACCTGGCACCGATGGCTAATTGTACCATCCATGCTGCTTTGTGACTTTCTCGGTTTAATTTACAAGATTCTACTATTCTAGGAGAGATGTAGCTCCGGCAAGCATCGGGGGTCTATTAGAAATTAAATGATGTTGTTAGATATCTTACCCTCAATTTCTACCATGGTGGCTTGATGATCTGCCTGCCTTCCATCAAGGGCGGCATAAATCCTAGGTATCTTTTCCATGTCTCCCACTATAGGCTCTGCTTGGATGTTGTGTAAAGTCCCATTTGTTTTGTTGGGGCAGTATCTGTAGTAATGTGGTCCCTGGCATTTCCAACAAGAAACAGTTGGTGGGACTGTCTTTGCCCCTTTGTTGAAGGATGGCCTATTGGCTGGTGGTGGGGGTACATTAGGTCGAGGTTGAGGTCGGTTGAAACCCTTGTGAGGTGGAAAACTATTGTTATGTTTCTGAAAATATGGGGGTCTAAAGACCGGTATGCGGTTGTCTGAGAAATTCCTGAATCTATCTCTATTTCTGTTGATGTTGTCGTTCCTTGGCTGCATGTGCACATAGCATAGCCTGGCTTTATGTAGGGTTATGTCAAGCATTTTGGGCATGTCAAATTCTATCTTCTCTCTAAAGTTTCGTGGCATCCCACCCAAGAACTGTTGTATTTTCACCTTCTCGTCCTTAATATATGGCACATAGTGCAACAAGTCTAAGAACCGATTTATGAAAGATTCCATAGTTAGGGAACCCATTTTCAGCTCATGAAATTCTTTTATCTTCTTGTCGAAGAATCTTTCAGACATATATTTATCTTGAAATATTCTGCTGAAAGTGTCCTAGCTTATGTCTCGCAGCTCTTGTCCCTTAGTGTGTTTTAAGTCCCGCCACCATCGGGTAGCTTTTCCATTTAAATTGTATATGGCTAGTCAGGCTTGCATCTTGCTGGAGTAATTATGAACCTTAAAGTATTTGTTCATCCCTAACAACCATTCTTCATCCTTTTCTCTCGAGTTTACTTCCCCGTCATAAGTTGGGGCTCTTATATTTCGGAACTCCCCTCGTAAGCTATCATCGTTCTTCCTCCTTTTCTTGCAAGGAGGTGGAGAACCGTTGTCATTGGAAGAGCTCTTACAGTCCTCTTCCAATGGTTCTGATTTACGTTCTGCTTGACCTTTTGTTTTGTCATTTGCAGTTTTCTTGGTGTTAAGAGTGTTGACAGAGAGAGTAGGATGTTCAGGGCATTTTGCCCCTGTTAGGGTTTGGAGTAAGGCTTCACTTATAGCCCGTTGTTCCCTTCTTTCTTGCATATTCTCATCCCTAAACTCTGGAATTCTAGCTGTAGCTGCTGCATGGAATTTTCCAAATTTGAGTTGAGCTACACCACAATTTCTTGCTCTCGTGATGGGGAATCTAGATTGCCTCGTACACTGCTGCCTTGTTCTGCATTCATTTTCTTGTTGCTGCCTGTACTTGGAATGTATCTAAGTATTTGCTGGTGTTCCTGCTACTAATTTCAAAAGCAATCTGTTAGTCATATATTTTTGTAAACACATAATACAGTATTTTAAACACTTTCCTGTATTTGCAGCTGTGTTTTGTAGTGAGCCCAATAGGTCACTTAGTGTTTGAACCTGGCTCTAATACCACTTGTAATGTCCCAAAAATATCAAAAATTTAAAATTTTTCCCTATCTGCAATATTCGTCAATTTACCGTAAAAGATTCATTCATTAATCTAACATCATTAAAACATACATGATTGCATGAAAATACTTGTTAGTCTAAGACTGTTGGTTTACAAGGTCAAATCTATGTGTAAATTTAATATGTTGCGGAAGTGATGTGGAAATGATATGATTGCACTTATTTGTTGAAAATGTAAATGTCATAACACTTTTTTTTTACTGTTTTTAAGAATCAATGTTTTTAATTGTGATTATCTATTGCACCTTGAACTGCATGTTGACGTATGTTATTCCCGTGGTGGTTCATTATAATACCCAGGGAAAGGTAATTACATACCTTGGCAGGACTGTCGGGAGGTATGGGTAAGAGTAATGGTTGTGGGACTCACTTAGCATCTTGTTAATGTCTTGCATTGTCTTCGTGTTTTATAGGTGAAGTACATATGCGAGTTTTACCTCTAATGTTTGGCACTCCGATTACTGCTAGTACTAAGTCCCATGTAATTGCTACGGTATTAGAGAAGGGTGGTGATCGCACTATTATGGGGAATTAGTAACATGAAAGATTACCGATGATAGGGTTCATGACTATTAGCTTATGGTGAAATAAATGAAGGTGTATTGTTTCAAACGTTATGCCTATGGGCTTAGTGTAAGAAATAATCGAACCCTTTGAATTTGTAGTGGGGTTGACTCCATGACTCTACTATAGAATTGTTGCCAAATTTTTTTTCCTCCACTAAGGTGAGTTTTGTATTTCATTAATGCACTTTAATTGAGTGTGGAAGATAGCTTGACATGAGGGTTTTGGGGGAACGATTTGGTTTTTTTTTTTTTTTCCCATGACTCCAACATTCGAATTATTCATCATTTTTGGTTTTGCACTTCGTGGATATGGTTACTATGTGGAGTATTGACCCGAGCTTTGCTTGTGGTTAGTCTGTTGGTTAAATTTTAAGCTCGTATATGGCGTAATTCGACTTTGCTCTACCCAGGTAATGGGTTATTTCTTCTCCACAACTAATGTTTTTATCCTGCTTCTACTGTATGAGAAACAAAACGGTTGCTAATCCTATTTTGTGTATCGCTTGTGATAGGTAGAAAGAAAACGCTCTGGTAAGGGAGCTACCAGGATTCGAGGAGGCACAAAAATGGTAAGTCTAGATTCCCTTCTTCGAGCCCTATCTTCTGTAGCTCTACCGTTGTGTGTATGCATTTGTCCTAGTTTTTTTTGGGTGAGACCCCCGTAAGCCATAGGCTTATTGCTTCGATTTGGGGAGGTCTAATAGGCGCCTATTGGCTGGCCTAGACAAGATGGGGTTTCAATGTAGCTGCCTAGCTTAACGAAATCCAGGGCTGTGATCTAAAAGAACTAGGTGGCGTTTGATCCTTACCTATTACATGGCTCTACAAAATTTTACGAGTGTAGTGTTGTTAAAATAAGACCCGACACAGTTGAAATGATTTCAAGGGTTTCAATCTCTGTTTGTCTAAGCCCTATGATCTATGTTTTGTTTGTGGGAAAGAATTCGGGAATAGTCCATAACGAAAATTAATGGTGAACTTCCGTATACTCTGTATTTGTATAAATTAAAAGAGTTTGCACGATGGTGTTTTGCTCCTGAACTGTATCGATGTATAACCATTTTATGAGCTGCGCCCATACTGGGTTTATTTGTTCCTTTCGCTTATGGTGAAATGTAATGTGTTGATTGGTGTGATGATGAAGACTTTAACTTACTTCGCTGTATTCTTATTTGGTAACGTAGCTACAATGCGATTATGGGTTTTGTTCTTTGCTCCCTTCCAGAGTTTGCTAATTTGTGTATTGAAGAATGTTTTCCTATAGGTAGCTATCGTATGTCTGTATGTTGAGGAGAAAATAAAAGAAAGTCTCAGGCTATCTAATGGCTTGTTTAAAATATGGTATATATGTGGTTTGATAGGGAACCTGAAATAGATCGATAGAGAAAGGGCAATAGTAATTGGTCTTGAATTTGAACCTTTTTGTCTGTGGTTAAAGCAATTCTGGGTTGGCTTGTTTGCTGTAGTCTTTGATTTAAACGAAATTCGAAAGCCTGTAGGTGGTCTCGCTGGGGTGAAATCGTTGGAGTCAATAAAGTAACTAGGGTTTCGACAAAATTGTGTCCTACTCCACAATTTTCCCTTGCTGGGTGACATTTGATCCTGTAGGTATATATGTGAAGATACATTGAATCGCTAAGTACAAATACAAGTGTGTGTGTTGGTTCAAGATTTACAGAACGTCTCATTTTCTAGACTCTTGTAGAAATTGTGTTTGGCTTAATGGGAAAAAATATCTGAATAATGAATTCTACATGGTTTAAATATAGTGACTAATATTTTCTACTAAATCGAAAGTCAAATCGATTTCAGTAGGAAGTAAAGGTATTATTTATTTAACAGGAAAAATAATCTATTTCAAGCTGAGGAAGAGTATGTGTAACTACATTTTAAAGAATTTATGCAATGCTTAGTGAACCCATACTTGAAAGTTTTTGTCATACGTTTTCGTATAGATTCGGGGTGAATCTAGAATTTACAACTGATATAACGATCTATACTATTTTCTTACAATGCATTTATAAACAAAATATAATTTAATGAGAATATTTCTCTAGGAACTTGCATACCTGCTAATTCGTGTAGCCTGTCCCTGCTGGTAATGCCCTGCTGATAACACCCTACACACTCAGCCAACTTGTTATTGAAAAACTACTGACTCTTAGCTGACCGGAAACTTGGAATAGATGACCTTGGGACTACCACGTTCCTCCCAACCATGATTCTACAACCATTCCTGGTTCAGTAGGAATCACCCCAAGCTGGTTCTGACATGCAAACCGAGAAGTAGAGTCCTTAGGTGATAGCTGGTTCATATCTGTAAAAATTATGAGCAGATTTCACTTCTG
The DNA here is from genome assembly GCA_027924585.1 of Larix kaempferi. Taxonomy (NCBI): domain Eukaryota; kingdom Viridiplantae; phylum Streptophyta; class Pinopsida; order Pinales; family Pinaceae; genus Larix; species Larix kaempferi. The sequence goes on from BSBM01000703.1 coordinate 6,303,968, forward strand.
GGCAAAGAGTTCTTCTTGGCACAATAATACCAAAAGGAAAAGATGGTGATCCCCCAATCTTTGGGGGCTGTCCTTTTTAAGTAGGAAGATCTTGAAAGATGACAGTTGGAAATTACTGGTTTCTTTAAAATAATTTAAATTATATATAAAAGGAATATTATTTGTTCAATTAACTACTAATTAATTTGGGATAGGACTTCTCACTTGTTTTTAACTAAGTGTATTGATCTATAATCTTTTTAATAAAATAATAATGCCATAATTATAATTCCACCTTTAAATAATAATAGATAACATTTGGTAAAAAGTGGTAGCCCACTTATGCATAAATATATATATATACATAAGAATAAATAATAACCAAATTATTCTTAAAAGCTCTCTAGTACTAGTATTTAGCTTTGGGGCCTTTTAAGCACTTGGTTCACATGATACTTCTTTTAAATTCTTTTTAAGGGTAGGTTCCACTTCTTTGGGCGGTTTCGGCAAGTTGGTAAGGCACCTCTAGTCTCTCCCTTTGCATGTTAGATTCCTCGTTTTAACATGGTAGTTCCCGCAGTAGATGATGATAATAAGATTTATTTGATCATGTCGAAAATAGTTGATGATAAGCTTCACAAGTGCTATTCAGAGTCCTCTTTGACTCAACGCTTGAGATGTAGTAACCCTGAGTGCTCTTCAGAGACTTTCAACTCAACACTCTCACATGGGCGTTACGCTAGTGCATATCCAGAGCCTCTGCTCAACATTAGAGCTAGAATGTGGTTGTGAGGCACATCTAGGATGTTTAATTGTCCTCGGATCCGGTAATCATTTCTTTCAAGCTTGGAGTGCTCCAGGGATCATGCCAAACACTCAACGTACATCGGGGCTTAGGCCCAGTACGGAATCGAATTCTCTAAATACATGAGGGCTTAGGCCCAGTATATAGGTCTTTTGTGTGTTCCTAATTCCATGCTCAACACATTAACTAATCAACCATGTAAATCATGCTCTGCACAGTATAATGTAACAAAAGAGGAAATCTCAGTATATCATAATTTTGTAATCATTTCTCGAAATACAACATAGTTTATTCATTCGGCTTTCTTGCCCCACATATATTCAACACGGAAAAAAATCAGGGTCCATGCCCAATACATCAGCTCATAAAGGAAATAAATCAACATACTAATGCTATGTCAAACATAATAAATCACATATACTGGGGCTTTAACCCGACATGACATCATAACATAGTTAGTCAAAAAGTTGGGATATTACATCCTTCCCCGCTTAGAACAACACCGTCTCGGTGTTTCCTAGGGACTAGAAATGAGATCCTAAAACAGGGAGGGGTTTGCCTCTCTCATGGTAGCCTCATTCTCCCAAGTGGCCTCATCTGGTCCAAAGGGCCTCCATTGCACTTTCAGTTGAGTAATGGTCCTCCTCCTAAGCTGGACCTCTCTCTTGTCCAGAATGTGGAGTGGTTCTGGCATGAACTCCCCTTCGGGCTCCACATGTAATAAGGACCAATCAATAACATGTTTAGTATCGTATACATATTTATTTAATAAGGAAGCATGAAAAACATTATGACCTTTTATGTTTGCTGGTAGGGATAACTCATATGCTACTGGGCCCTTCTTGCCCAGTATTTCAAAAGGTCCACAAAACCTTATGGCTAGTTTACCAAAACTTCCCAAACTTAATGAGCTTCATTTCGGTTTTATTCTTAGGAAGACATGTTCACCGATTTGGTAGTCCTTGTCCTTTCTTTTCTTGTCTGCGTAACTCTTTTGGCGGTCTTGTGCTTCTTTTAAATTCAGTTGCACTTTGGAGACTAGTTGTTCCAAGTCTTTTAGTAAGTCTGGCCCTAGCATAAGCCTGTCCACTGGGCTATCCCAGGTGATGGGAGTTCGACACTTTCGACCATAGAGTACCTCAAAGGGACTCATTTTGGCCGAGGTTTGATACTCGTTGTTGTATGCAAACTCCGCGAGGTGTAAGTAGTCTTCCCACTTAGTGGGGTTATTCATGACATACATTCTCAGCATGTCTTCTAAGATTTGGTTTACTCGTTCCGTTTGTCCGTCGGTTTGGGGGTTGTATGCGGTACTAAACTATAGTTGTGTTTCTCATCCGGAGAACAATGCTCTCCAAAAGTTACTAGTGGACTTTGTGTCTCAATCCGAGATAATTGCTTTGGGTATCCTGTGTAACCGTAAAATCTCCTTTAGGAAGATTTCCATGATGTGCACTGCCTTGTAGGTAGATTTCACTGGTATAAAATGTGTGGCTTTCAATGGCTTTTCTACTACTACGAAGATGGAGTCATTTTGTTTCTTACTCTTGGGTAGACTCGTAATAAAGTCCATACTTATTAACTCCGACTTCCATTCCAGAATGGGTAACGGTTGAAGTAGACCGGAGGGATGTTGGTGTTCTGCTTTGACCAACTGGCATTCCTGACATTTCGCGGTGAACAATGCTATGTCAGCTTTCAGTTTAGGCCAAAAGAAGTGTTTCTTTACGGCTGAAATCATCTTTTGATATCTGGGGTGTCCTGAATAGGGAGTCCTACTGAATTCGGTGAGTATGTTAGGTCTAATGTCTCCTCCCTCAGGGACGTAAAGTCTCTCTTTTGACCATAACAATCCCGATTCATCTATCTTGTATTCTTTCTGTTGCTGAAAAAGCCTATCTTCCTAAATCTTTTAAAGGATCTCGACATAGAACCTATCATTTTGGCATGTTGTTCTAATTCTGTCGTGTAAGTCGAAGTCCGTCCAACTTTCGGTTACCTCATCTAACATATGAGCTCGTCGAATTTACGCGTTGGCGATCTTGTTTTCTTTCCCCTTGATGTGTTTTGGTTCAAAGTAATACTCGCTAAGAAAGGATAACCACCTAGCCTGTCTAGCATTCAGGTCTGGTTGGTCGAATAGATACTTTAGACTCATGTTATCCGTCTTTAGTAGGAATTTCTTACCCATGAGGTAATGTCTCCACATATTTAGCGCGTGGATAATGGCGGCTAATTCGAGATCATGAGTAGGATATTTTTTCTCATCTTCCTTTAACTTCCTTGACTCGTAGCAGATGGAAAACTCATCATGCATAAGCAATCCACCGAGTCCTTCCTTGCTTGCATCGGTGCAAATTACGAAGTCCCCATTTGGGTCAGCAATTCTTAGTATCGATGGGCTGATTGGAAGTTGTTTTAACTTCTGAAAACTTTCTTCGCACTTGTATGTCCAGATGAACTTACTGGTTTTCTTTTGTAAGGCAGTCGTGGGGCAAGCGATCCGTGAGAAGTTCTCAATGAACTTCCGATAATAACCAGCTAAACCTAGGAACGCTCGTATGTCGAAGACACACGTAGGTGTGGGCCATTCCTTGATAGCTTTGATCTTATCGGGATCAACTGCTATTCCCTTCTCGGAGATGATGTGCCCTAAGTACTTTATTTGAGGTCTATATAAATCACACTTGCTAAATTTTGTGTACAGCTGATGTTCTTGTAATATTTGTAGGACTATTCGACAGTGTTCTTCATGTTCTTCTTCATTCTTGGAATAGATCAGAATATCGTCTATGAAGACAAGAACAAACTTGTCAAGGTACTTACTAAAAACGTTGTTCATCATACACATGAAGTTGGCTGGTGCATTTGTCAGACCAAAAGGCATTACTACAAATTCGTAGTGGCCGTATCGGGTACCAAACGTGGTCTTACCGATGTCCTCATCACGGATCCTCACCTGGTGATATCCGGATCGCAGGTTGATTTTCAAGAAGATCTTTGCTCCTCCGACTTGGTCAAATAAGTCATTGATCCTAGGGAGTGGATAATGGTTCTTGATGGTTAACTTGTTGAGTTGGCGGTAATCGATGTACATACACATTGTGCCATCCTTCTTTTTAACAAAGAGGATTGGTGCTCCCCAGGGAGACACACTCGGTCGAATGTAACCCTTGTCTATAAGTTCTTGTAATTGTATCTTGAGTTCTACCAGTTCAGGTGTACTCATACGGTACGAGGTCCTAGAGACATGTACTGATCCGGGGGTTAGTTCTATGGAAAAGTTTAAGTCCCGCTTGGGTGGTAACCTGGGTATCTCCTTGGGAAACACGTCTCTGAATTCTACTAGTATCGGGAAATCCTCCATATTTTGTTCTCTATCGGATTCTATCGATTGAAGGTGGATTGCAAATAGTTTACAACCCTTTCTTAAGCATTTCTTTGCTTGCATGCCGATATCTGCCGTACTGATACTTCCTTAGGTATACCTTGGATGGTTCATTGGTTTCCTTGACTATCTGTGCATAGGATTGATTTATTTAAGTAATCCAACAAGGCATGATGTCCTTCCAACCAATCCATGCCTATTATTACGTCATAAGATCCTAGCGGTATCCTAGTTAGAAAGGTGTTCAAATCTATCTCACAGTTCTTAACTAGTTTGGAGACTTTCTGCTTGGCACTGGTGGCTAATTGTACCAACTATGGTGCTTTGTGACTTTCTTAGTTTAATTTACAAGATTCTACTATTCTAGGAGAGATTTAGCTCCGGCAAGCACCGGGGTCTATTAGAACTGAAATGATTTGGTTAGATATCTTACCCTCAATTTCTACCATGGTCGCTTGATGATCTGCCTACCGTCCATCAAGGGCGGCATAAATCCTAGGTGTCTTTGCCATGTCTCCCAGTGTAGGCTCTGCTTGGATGGTTTGTAAAGTCCCATATGTTTTGTTAAGGCTGTCTCTGTAGTAATGTGTTCCCTAGCATTTCCAACAAGGAACACTTGGTGGGACTGCCTTTTCCCTTTTGTTGAAGGATGGCCTGTTGGCTGGTGGTGGGGGTGCACTGGGTCGAGCTTCAGGTCGGTTGAAACCCTTGTGGGGTGGAAAACTATTGTTATGTTTCCAAAAAGGTGGGGGTTCTAAAACCCGGTTTGCGGTTATCTGAGAAAGTCCTGAATCTATCTCTATTTCTGTTGATGTTGTCATTCCTTGGCTTCCCGTGCTCATAGCACAGCCTGGCTTTGTATAGGGCTATGTCAAGGGTTTTGGGCATGTCGAATTATATCTTTTCTCTAAAGTTTGGTGGCATCCCACCCAAGAACTGCTGGATTTTCACCTTCTCGTCCTTAATATAAGGCACATAGTGCAGCAAGTCTAAGAACCGATTTATGAAAGCTTCCATAGTCATGGAACCCATTTTCAGCTCATGAAATTATTTTATCTTCTTGTCGAAGAACCTTTCAGACATATATTTGTCTTGAAATATTCTGCTGAAAGTGTCCCAACTTATGTCTTGCAGCTCTTGTCCCTTAGTGTGTTTTAAGTCCCGCCACCATCGGGCAGCTTTTCCATTTAAATTGTATATGGCTAGTCAGGCTTGCATCTCGCTAGAGTAATTATGAACCTTAAATTATTTGTTCATCCCTAACAACCATTCTTCAGCCTTTTCTCCTGAGATTACTTCCCCGTCATAAGTTGGGGCTTTTATCTTTCAGAACTCCCCTTGTAAGCTGTCATCGTTCTTCCTCCTTTTCTTGCAAGGAGGTGGAGAACCGTTGTCATTGGAAGAGCTCTTACAATCCTCTTCCAATGGTTCCGATTTATGTTCTGCTTGACGTTCTTTTTTGTCATTTGTTTCTTTCTTGGTGTTAAGAGAGTTGAAAGATAGAGTAGGATGTTCAGGGAGTTTTTCCCCTCTTAGGCTTTGGAGTAAGGCTTCATTTATAGCCCGTTGTTCCCTTCTTTCTTGCATATTCTCATCCCTAAAACTTTGGAATTCTGCCTGTAGCTGCTGCATGGAATTTTCCAAATTTGAGTTGAGATCCACCACAATTTCTTGCTCTCGTGGTGGGGAATCTAGATTGACTCCTACATTGCTGCCTTGTTCTACATTCATTTTCTTGCTGCTTCCTGTACCTAGAATGTATCTAAGTATTTGCTGCTGCTGTTGCAAATTTCAAAAGCAATCTGTTAGTCATATATTTTTGTAAACACATAATACAGTATTTTAAATACTTTCCTGTATTTGTAGCTGTGTTTGGTAGTGAGACGAATAGGTCACTTAGTGTTTGAACCTGGCTCTGATACCACTTGTAATGTCCCAAAAATATCAAAAATTTAAAATTTTTCCCTGTCTGCAAAATTCGTCAATTTACAGTAAAAGATTCATTCATTAATCTAACATCATTAAAACATACATGATTGCACAAAAATACTTGTTAGTCTAAGACTACTGGTTTACAAGGTCAAATCTATGTGTAAATTTAAGATGTTGCGGAAGCGATGTGGAAATGATATGATTGCACTTATTTGTTGAAAATGTAAATGTCATAACACTTTTTTTTTACTGTTTTTAAGAATCAACGTTTTTAATTGTGATTATCTATTGCACCTTGAACTGCTTGTTGACGTATGTTATTCCCTTTGTGAATTATTATAATACCCCGGGAAAGGTAATTACATACCTCGACAGGACTGCTAGGAGGTATGGGTAAGAGTAATGGTTGTGGGACTCACTTAGCATCTTGCTAATGTCCTGCATTGTCTTCGTGTTTTACATGTGAAGTACATATGCGAGTTTCACCTCTAATGTTTGGCACTCCGATTATTGTTGGTACTAAGTCCCATGTAATTGCTACGGTATTAGAGAAGCGTGGTGATCCCACTCTCATGGGGAATTAGTAACATGAAAGATTACTGATGATAGGGTTCATGACTATTAGCTTATGGTGAAATAAACGAAGGTGTATTGTTTCAAACGTTATGCCTATGGGCTTAGTTTAAGAAATAATCGAACCCTTTGAATTTGTAATAGGGTTGACTACATGACTCTACTATAGACTTGTTGCCAAAACATTTTGCCTCCACTAAGGTGAGTTTGGTGTATCATTAATGCACTTTAATTGAGTGTGGAAGTCAGCTTGACACGAGGGTTTTGGGGAAACGATTTGGGTTTTTTTTTTTTTTTTGGCCCATCACTCCAGCATTCGACTTATTCATCATTTTTGGTTCTGCACTTCGTGGATATGGTTACTATGTGGAGTACTGACCCGAGCTCTGCTCGTGGTCAGTTTGTTGGTTAAATGTTAAGCTTGTATATGGCGTAATTCGACCTGATCCACCCAGGTAATGGGTTATTTCTTCTCCACGACTGATGTTTTTATCCTGCTTCTACTATATGAGAAACAAAACAGTTGCTAATCCTATTATGTGTATTGATTGTGACAGGTAGAAAGAAAATGCTCTGGTAAGGGAGCTACCAGGATTGGAGGAGGCGCAAAAATGGTGAGTCTGGCTTCCCTTCTTCGAGCCCTATCTTCTACAGCTCTGCCGTTGTGTGTATGCATTTGTCCTGGTTGTTTTTGGGTGAGACCCTCGTAAGCCATAGGCTTACTGCTTCGATTTGGGGAGGTCTAATAGTCGCCTATTGGCTGGCCTAGACAATATTGGGTTTCAATGTAGCTACCTGGCTTAACAAAATCCGGGGCTGTGATCTAAAAGAACTAGGTGGCGATTGATCCTTACCTGTTACATGGCTCTACGAAATTTTACGAGTGTAGTGTTGTTAAAATAAGAACCGGCACAGTTGAAATGATTTCAAGGGTTTCAACCTCTGTTTGTCTAAGCCCTATGATTTATGTTTTGTTTGTGGGAAAGAATTCAGGAATAGTCGATAACGAAAATTAATGGTGAAATTCTGTATACTTTGTATTTGTATAAATTAAAAGAGTTTGCACGATGGTCTTTTGCTCCTGAACTGTATCGATCTATAACCATTTTATGAGTTGAGCCCATACTGGGTTTATTTGGTCCTTTCAGTTATGGTGAAATGTAATGTGTCGATTGGTATGATGATGAAGACTTTAACTTACTTCATTGTATTCTGTTTTGGTAATGTATCTACAATGCGATTATGGGTTTTGTTCTTTGCTCCCTTCCGGAGTTTGCTAATTTGTGTATTGAAGAATGTTTTCCTGTAGGTAGCTATCGTATGTCTGTATGTTGAAGAGAAAATAAAAGAAAGTCTCAGACTGTCTAATGGCTTGTTTAAAATATGGTATAGATGTTGTTTGATAGGGAACCTAAAATAGATCGACAGAGAATGGGCAATAGAAATTGGTCTTGAATTTGAACCTTGCTTCCTGTGGTTAAAGAAATTATGGGTTGGCTTGTTTGCTCTAGTCTTTGATTTAAAAGAAATTTGAAATCCTGTAGGTGCTCTCGGTGGGGTTCACTCGTTGATCAATAAAGTAACTAAGGTTTCGACAAAATTGTGTCCTGCTCCATGATTTTCCCTTGCTGGGTGATGTTTGATCCTATAGGTATATATGTGAAGATACATTGAATCGCTAACTACAAATACAAGTGTGTGTGTTGGTTCAATATTTAAAGAACGTCTCTTTTTCTAGACTCCTGTAGAAACTGTGTTTGGCTTAAAGGGAAAAAATATCTAAATAATAGAAAGTCAAATTGATTTCAGTAGGAAGCAAACGTATTATTTCTTTAACAGGAAAAATAATCTATTTCAAGCTGAGAAAGAGTATGTGTAACTAGATTTTAAAGAATTTATACAATGCTTGGTGAACCCATACTTGAAATTTTTTGTCATACATTTGCCTATAGATTCGGGCTGAATCTGGAATTTACAACTAATATAACGATCTATACTATTTTCTTACAATGAATTTATAAACAAAATATAATTTAATGAGAAGATTTCTCTAGGAAGTTGCATACCTGCTAATTCGTGTAGCCTGTCTCTGCTGGTAATGCCCTGTCGATAATACCCTGCACACTTAGCCAACTCGTTACTGAAAAACTACTGACTCTTAGCTGACCTGAAACTTGGAAAAGATGACCTTGGGACTACCACGTTCCTCGCAACCATGATTCTACAACCGTTCCTGGTTCAGTAGGAATTCCCTTGAGCTGCTTCTGACATGCAAGCCGAGAAGTAGAGGCCTTAGCTGATAGCTGGTTCAGATCCGTAAAAATTATGAACAGAGTTCACTTCTGGGTAGAGAGTTCTTCTTGGCACAATAATACCAGAAGGAAAAGATGATGATCCCCCAATCTTTGGGGTCTGTCCTCCTTAAGTAGGAACGTCTTGAAAGATGACAGTTAGAAACTACGGGTTTCCTTAAAACAATTTAAATTATATGTAAAATGAATCTTATTTGTTCAATTAACTGCTAATTAATTTGGGACTAGGACTTCTCACTTGTTTTTAACTAAGTGTATCGATCTTTAATCTTTTTAATAAAATAATAATGCCATAATTATAATTCCACCTTTAAATAATAATAGATAATGTTTGGTAAAAAGTGGCAGCACACTTATGCATAAATATATATATATATACATAAGAATAAATAATAACCATATTATTCTTAAATGCTCTTTAATAATAGTATTTAGCTTTGGGGCCTTTTAAGCACTTGGTTCACATGATACTTCTTTTAAATTATTTTTAAGGTTAGGGTCCACTTCTTTGGACGGTTTCGGAAAGCTGCTAAGGCACCTCTAGTCTCTCCCTTTGCATGTCGGATCCCTCGTTTTAACATGGTATTCTCGCAGTAGATGATGATAATAAGATTTATTTGATCATGTCAAAAATAGTTGATGATAAGCCTCACAAGTGCTATTCAGAGTCCTCTTCGACTCAACACTTGAGATGTAGTAACCCCAAGTGCTCTTCAGAGCCTTTGAACTCAACACTCTCACATGGGCGTTATGCTAGTGCAAATCCAGAGCCTCTGCTCAACACTAGAGCTAGAATGTGGTTGTGAGGCACATCTAGGATGTTTAATTGTCCTCGGATCCGGTAATCATTTATTTCAAGCTTGGAGTGCTCCAGGGCTCATGCCCAACACTCAACGTACATCAGGGCTTAGGCCCAGTATGAAATCAAATTCTCTAAATACATCGGGGCTTAGGCCCAATATATAGGTCTTTTGTGTGTTCCTGAGTCCATGCTCAACACACTAACTAATCAACCACGTAAATCATGATGTGCACAGTATAATGTAACAAAAGAGGAAATCTCAATCTATCATAATTTTGTAATCATTTCTTGAAATAAAACATAGTTTATTCATTCGGATTTCCTGCCCCGGATATATTCAACAAGGAAACAAATCATGGTCCATGCCCAATACATCAACTCATAAAGGAAATAAATCATCATACTAATGCTATGTCAAACATAATAAATCACATATATTGGGGCCGTAACCTGACATGACATCATAACATAGTTAGTCAACAAGTTGGGATGTTACAGCCTTCCTCGCTTAGAACAACACCGTCCCGGTGTTTCCTAGGGACTAGAAATGAGATCCTAAAACAAGGCGGGGTATGCCTCTCTCATGGTAGCCTCATTCTCCTAAGTGGCCTCATCTGGTCCAAAGTGCCTCCATTGCACTTTCAGCTGAGTAATGGTCCTCCTCCTAAGCTGGACCTCTCTCTTGTCCAGAATGTGGAGTGGTTCTGGCGTGAACTCCCCTTCGAGCTCCACCTGTAATAAGGACCAACCAATAACATGTTTAGTATCGTATACATATTTCTTTAATAAGGAAGCATGAAAAACATTATCAACTTTTATGTGTGCTGGTAGGGCTAACTCATATGCTACTAGGCCCTTCTTCCCCAGTATTTCAAAAGGTCCACAAAACCTTGGGGCTAGTTTACTCCAACATCACAAACTTAACGAGCTTCGTTTCGGTTTTATTCTTAGGAAGACATGTTGACCGATTTGGTAGTCCTTGTTCTTTCTTTTCTTGTCTGCGTAACTCTTTTGGCTAGCTTGTGCTTCTTTTAAATTCAGTTGCACTTTGTAGACTAGTTGTTTCAAGTCTTTTAGTAAGTCTGGCCCTAGCATAAGCCTGTCTACCGGGCTATCCCAGGTGACGGGGGTTCGACACTTTCGACCGTAGAGTACCTCAAAGAGACTCATTTTGGCTGAGGTTTGATACCCATTGTTGTATGCAAACTACGCGAGGTGTAAGTAGTCTTCCCACTTAGTGGGGTGGTTCATGACATACATTCTCAGCATGTCTTCTAAGATTTGGTTTACTCGTTCCGTCTGTCCATTGGTTTGGGGGTGGTATGCGGTAGTAAACTGTAGTTGCATTTCTAATCCGGAGAATAATGCTCTCCAAAAGTTACTAGTGAACTTTGTGTCTCGATCCGAGATAATTGCTTTGGGTATCCTGTGTAACCGGAAAATCTCCTTTAGGAAGATTTCCACGATGTGAACTACCTTGTAGGTAGATTTCACTGGTATAAAATGTGCGGCTTTCGATAGCTTGTCTACTACTACGAAGATGGAGTCATTTTGTTTCTTACTCTTGGGCAGACCCGTAATGAAGTCCATACTTATTACCTCCCACTTCCATTTCGGAATGGGTAATAGTTGAAGTAGACTGGAGGGATGTTGGTGTTCTACTTTGACCAACTTACATTCCTGACATTTCGTGATGAACAATGCTATGTCAGCTTTCAATTTAGGCCAAAAGTAGTGTTTCTTTATGGCTGAAATCATCTTTTTATATCCGGGGTGTCCTGAATAGGGACTTTGATGGAATTCGGTGAGTATGTTAGGTCTAATGTCTCCTCCCTTGGGGACGTAAAGTCTCTCTTTTGACCATAACAATCCTGATTCATCTATCTTGTATTCTTTCTGTTACTGAAAAAGCCTATCTTCCTGAATCTTTTTAAGCATCTCGACATAGAACCTATCATTTGGCATGTCATTCTAATTCTGTCGTGTAAGTTGGAGTCCGTCCGACTTTCGGTTACCTCATATAACATATGAGCTCATCGACTTAAGGCGTCGGTGATCTTCTTTTCTTTCCCCTTGATGTGTTTTAGTTCAAAGTGATACTCGCTAAGAAAGGCTAACCACCTAGCCTGTCTAGCGTTCAGGTCTGGTTGGTCAAATAGATACTTTAGACTCATGTTATCCGTCTTTAGTAGGAATTTCTTACCCATGAGGTAATGTCTCCACATCTTTAGCGCGTGGATAATGGCGGCTAATTCGAGGTCATGAGTAGGATAGTTTTTCTCATGTTCCTTTAACTTCCTTGACTCGTAGCAGATGGAAAAGTCATCCTGCATAAGGAATCCACCGAGTCCTTCCTTGCTTGCATTGGCTCAAACTACGAAGTCCCCATTGGGGTCAGCAATTCTTAGTATTGGTGCGCTAATCAAAAGTTGTTTTAACTTCTGAAAACTTTCTTCGCACTTGTATGTCCAGATGAACTTACTGGTTTTCTTCTATAAGGTGGTCATGGGGCAAGCGATCCGTGAGAAGTTCTCAATGAACTTCCGATAATAACCAGCTAAACCTAGGAACGATCGTATGTCGAAGACACACGTAGGTGTGGGACATTCCTCGATAGCTTTGATATTATTGGGATCAACTACTATTCCCTTCTGGGAGATGATGTGCTCTAAGTACTGTATCTGAGGTATATAGAAATCACACTTGATAAATTTTGTCCCTTAGTGTGTTTTAAGTCCCACCACCATCGGGAAACTTTTCCATTTAAATTGTATATGGCTAGTCGGGCTTGCATCTCGCTGGAGTAATTATGAACCTTAAAGTATCTGTTCATCCCTAACAACAATTCTTCAGCCTTTTCACTTGAGTTTACTTCTCCTTCATAAGTTGGGGCTCTTATCTTTCGGAACTCCCCTTGTAAGTTGTCATCGCTCTTCCTCCTTTTCTTGCAAGGATGTGGAGAATCGTTGTCATTGGAAGAGCTCTTACAATCCTCTTCCAATGGTTCTGATTTATGTTCTACTTGACCTTCTATTTTGTCACTTGCTTCTTTCTTGGTGTTAAGAGAGTTGACAGATAGAGTAGGATGTTCAGGGGGTTTTTCCCCTGTTAGGCTTTGGAGTAAGGCTTCATTTATACCCCGTTGTTCCCTTTTTTCTTGCATATTCTCATCCCTAAAACTCTAGAATTCTGCCTATAGCTGTTGTATGGAATTTTCCAAACTTGAGTTGAGCTCCACGACAATTTCTTTCTCTCGTGGTGGGGAATCTAGATTGCCTCGTACACTGCTTCCTTGTTATGCATTCATTTTCTTGCTGCTACCTGTACCTAGAATGTATCTCAGTATTTGCTACTGCTGCTGCTGCTAATTTCAAAAGAAATCTGTTAGTCATATATTTTTGAAAACACATAATACAGTATTTTAAACACTTTTCTGTATGTGCACCTGTGTTTGGTAGTGAGCCCAATAGGTCACTTAGTGTTTGAACCTGGCTCTGATACCACTTGTAATGTCCCAAAAATATCAAAAATTTAAAATTTTTCCCTGTCTGCAATATTCGTCAATTTACAGTAAAAGATTCATTCATTAATCTAACATCATTAAAACATACATGATTGCACGAAAATACTTGTTAGTCTAAGACTGTTGGTTTACAAGGTCAAATCTATGTGTAAATTTAAGATATTGCGGAAGCGATGTGGAAATGATATGATTGCACTTATTTGTTGAAAATGTAAATGTCATAACACTTTTTTTTAGTGTTTTTAAGAATCAACGTTTTTAATTGCGATTATCTATTGCACCTTCAGCTGCTTGTTGACGTATGTTATTCCCTTGGTGGTTTATTATAATACCCAAGGAAAGGTAATTACATACCTCGGTAGGACTCCCGGGAGGTATGGGCAAGAGTAATGGTTGCGGGACTCACTTAGCATCTTGCTAACGTCCTGCATTGTCTTCGTGTTTTACAGGTGAAGTACATATGCGAGTTTTAACTCTAATGTTTGGGACTCCGATTACTGCTCGTACTAAGTCCCATGTAATTGCTACGGTATTAGAGAAGGGTGGTGATCCCACTATCATGGGGAATTAGTAACATGAAAGATTACCCATGATAGGGTTCATGACTATTAGCTTATGGTGAAATAAATGAAGGTGTATTGTTTCAAAGGTTATGCCTATGGGCTTAGTGTAAGAAATAATCGAACCCTTTGAATTTGTAACAGGGTTGACTCCATGACTCTACTATAGACTTGTTGCCAAAACATTTTTCCTCCACTAAGGTGAGTTTGGTGTATCATTAATGCACTTTAATTGAGTGTGGAAGACAGCTTGACACGAGGGTTTTGGGGAACCAATTTGGGTTTTTTTTTGTTTGCCCATCACTACAGCATTCGACTTATTCATCATTTTTGGTTCTGCACTTCGTGGATATGGTTACTATGTGGAGTACTGACCCGAGCTCTGCTCGTGGTCAGTCTGTTGGTTAAATGTTAAGCTCGTATATGGCGTAATTCGACCCTGCTCTACCAGGGTAATGGGTTATTTCTTCTCCACGACTGATGTTTTTATCTAGCTTCTACTGTATGAGAAACAAAATGTTTGCTAATACTATTTCCTGTATCGCTTGTGACAGGTAGAAAGAAAATGCTCTAGTAAGGGAGCTACCAGGATTCGAGGAGGCACAAAAATGGTGAGTCTAGCTTCCCTTCTTCGAGCCCTATCTTCTGCAGCTCTGCCATTGTGTGTATGCATTTGTCCAGGTTGTTTTTGGGTGAGACCCCTGTAAGCCATAGGCTTACTGCTTCGATTTGGGGATGTCTAATAGTCGCCTATTGGCTGGCCTAGACAAGATGGGATTTCAATGTAGCTACCTGGATTAACGAAATCCAGGGCTGTGATCTAAAAGAACTAGGTGGCGATTGATCATTACCTGTTACCTGGCTCTACGAAATTTTACGAGTGTAGTGTTGTTAAAATACGACCTGGCATAGTTGAAATGATTTCAAGGGTTTCAATCTCTATTTGTCTAAGCCCTATGATTTATGTTTTGTTTGTGGGAAAGAATTCGGGAATAGTCCATAACGAAAATTAATGGTGAACTTCCGTATACTCTGTATTTGTATAAATTAAAAGAGTTTGCACGATGGTGTTTTGCTCCTGAACTGTATCGATGTATAACCATTTTATGAGCTACGCCCATACTGGGTTTATTTGTTCCTTTCGGTTATGGTGAAATGTGATGTGTTGATTGGTATGATGATGAAGACTTTATCTTACTTCACTGTATTCTTATTTGGTAACATAGCTACAATGCGATTATGGCTTTTGTTCTTTGTTCCCTTCTGGAGTTTGCTAATTTGTGTATTGAAGAATGTTTTCCTGTAGGTAGCTATCGTATGTCTATATGTTGAAGAGAAAATAAAAGAAAGTCTCAGGCTGTCTAATGGCTTGTTTAAAATATGGTATATATGTGGTTTGATAGGGAACCTAAAATAGATCGACAGAGAATGGGCAATAGAAATTGGTCTTGAATTTGAACCTTGCTACCTGTGGTTAAAGAAATTCTGGGTTGGCTTGTTTGCTGTAGTCTTTGATTTAAAAGAAATTCGAAAGCCTGTAGGTGGTCTCACTGGGGTTCAATCGTTGATCAATAAAGTAACTAGGGTTTCGATTAAATTGTGTTCTGCTCCACGATTTTCCCTTGCTGGGTGACGTTTGATCCTGTAGGTATATATGTGAAGATACATTGAATCGCTAAGTACAAATACAAGTGTGTGTGTTGGTTCAAGATTTACAGAACGTCTCTTTTTCTAGACTCCTGCAGAAACTGTGTTTGGCTTAAAGGGAAAAAATATCTGAATAATGAATTCTACATGGTTTAAATATAGTGACTAATATTTTCTACTAAATAGAAAGTCAAATCGATTTCAATAGGAAGTAAACGTATTATTTCTTTAACAGGAAAAATAATCTATTTTAAACTGAGGAAGATTATGTGTAACTAGATTTTAAAGAATTTATACAATGCTTGGTGAACCCATACTTGAAATTTTTTGTCATACATTTGCCTATAGATTCGGGGTGAATCTCGAATTTACAACTGATATAACGATCTATACTATTTTCTTACAATGCATTTATAAACAAAATATAATTTAATGAGAAGATTTCTCTAGGAACTTGCATAGCTGCTAATTCGTGTAGCCTGTCCCTGCTGGTAATGCCCTGCTGATAATACCCTGCACACTTAGCCAACTCGTTACTGAAAAACTACTCACTCTTAGCTGACCAGAAACTTCGAACAGATGGCCTTCGGACTACCACGTTCTTCCCAACCATGATTCTACAACCATTCCTGGTTCAGTAGGAATCCCCCCGAGCTGGTTCTGACATGCAAACTAAGAAGTAGAGGCCTTAGGTGATAGCTGGTTCAGATTTGTAAAAATTATGAACAAAGTTCACTTCTAGGCTGAGAGTTCTTCTTGGCACAATAATACAAAAAGGAAAAGATGATGATCCCCCAATCTTTGGGGTCTGTCCTCCTTAAGTAGGAACATCTTGAAAGATGATAGTTGGAAATTAATGGTTTCTTTAAAACAAATTAAATTATATATAAAAGGAATATTATTTGTTCAATTAACTGCTAATTAATTTGGGACTAGGACTTCTCACTTGTTTTTAACTAAGTGTATCGATCTGTAATCTTTTTAATAAAATAATAATGCCATAATTATAATTCCACCTTTAAATAATAATAGATAACATTTGGTTAAAACTGGCTGCCCACTTATACATAAATATATATATATATACATAAGAATAAATAATAACCATATTATTCTTAAAAGCTCTTTAATAATAGTATTTAGCTTTGAGGCATTTTAAGCACTTGGTTCACATGATACTCCTTTAAAATTCTTTTTAAGGGTAGGGTCCACTTCTTTGGACAGTTTCAGAAAGCTGGTAAGGCACCTCTAGTCTCTCCCTTTGCATGTCAGATCCCTCATTTTAACATGGTAGTTCCCGCAGTAGATGATGATAATAAGATTTATTTGATCATGTCGAAAATAGTTGATGATAAGCCTCGCAAGTGCTATTCAGAGTCCTCTTCGACTCAACACTTGAGATGTAGTAACCCCGAGTGCTCTTCAGAGCCTTTCAACTCAACACTCTCACATGGGCATTATGCTAGTTCAAATCCAGAGCCTCTGCTCAACACTAGAGCTAGAATGTGGTTGTGAGGCACATCTAGGATGTTTAATTGTCCTCAGATCCGGTAATCATTTCTTTCAAGCTTGGAGTGCTCCAGGGCTCATGCCCAACACTCAATGTACATCGGGGCTTAGGCCCAGTACGAAATCGAATTCTCTAAATACATCGAGGCTTAGGCCCAGTATATAGGTCTTTTGTGTGTTCCTGAGTCCATGCTCAACACACTAACTAATCAACCATGTAAATCATGCTCTGCACAGTATAATGTAACAAAAGAGGAAATCTCAGTATATCATAATTTTTAATCATTTCTCGAAATACAACATAGTTTATTCATTCGGCTTTCCTGCCCCGCATATATTCAACAAGGAAACAAATCAGGGTCCATGCCCAATACATCAACTCATAAAGGAAATATATCAACATACTAATGCTTTGTCAAACGTAATAAATCACATATACTGGGGCCGTAACCTGACAGGACATCATAACATAGTTAGTCAAAAAGTTGGGATATTACAGGGGGATTCTTTGCTTTTGGTCCTAAAGAAAACATCTAGGCATACAGATCCATAAATAATGCCTCGAAGAACCACCCATGAATTTGTAGGGGTATCCATGCCACTATGTGTCTAGGTATTGTGCCATTAGGGACTCAAGATGATCAATGAAAGAGACCTAACCATATGGCCCTAACGTAATCTTCTAGTCATCCATTGCTAAGAAGGTTACCTCCACCAACCACACATGGCCTCTTAAGGGTATCAATGGTCTATGATCGGGGATGTTGATGCCATTAGGTGGTTTTGAGAAATACACACATATCTTGGGGCCCTAGGAATGACATTCTACAGAATAGGACCATGCCTTTGACCCCAAAGACACCATTTAGGAATTCAAAGATATTAAGAATGACACAAAGCACCAAACATGGCTTCACATGGTATCCATGGTGATATATATCCAATTCATTAGGACTTGGGGCATTGGACATGGTCAAGGGAGGAGACCTCAACCTTAGGCCCTAATGGAATCTTCTATCCATCTAGGGATAAGAAGGATACCTCAACCAAGCACACATGGCCTCATGAAGGTAACATTGACTTATGATTGAGGATTTTAGTGGATTAGGTGGTTTTCAGGAGTAGGTATAATTCTTGGGTCCCTAGAGATGATCAAGTGATGAATCCCATTCCTTGTATCATAAAGGAAGTTTTGAGGAATCTAATTCCTAAAGGATGCCTTGAAGCACCACAATTGACCTCCAACATAATCCTTTCCCTCCAAGTGGGGATGTTATATCCTTTAAAAGGCTCACATCATTCGGTATGGGAATTAGGTCCTTTACATGTTCAGGGATGGAAACCAAAGAGGTAACCCCTAAAATAAGATTCTAGGAATCCAAGGCTAAATGACACCTTGAACCACTAGCCATGATCTCCAAAGAGTATTTGTAGCCTACAAGCTATGGGGATATCTTTTTCATTATGAGGTTTAACACTAGGAAAAGGATTTAGGTCCCTAGAGACACTTAAAAGAGGAAATGTGCATCTTATTCCATAAAGGAATATTTTAGGTATCAAAGTATAAGAAAAACACCTTGAAGAATGACTCATGACCTCCCATGATATATTTCTTTTTAAGTGGGGAAATGTGTGCCATTAGGACTTTTTAAGCACAATACGTATGGATGTAAGCACCCTAGAGATGGCTAGTGGATAAAACTCAATACATGGGTTGTAAGGGGCTTTCCTAAGCATACAAGGCCATGCTTAATGCCTTAAGGAACCACACTTGATATCTCGAGGGTATGCTTTGTCTTTGGATATGGATCTCCATGCCATTAGTAGGTTGTGATCACTAGGTAAAGGCCTTGGGGCATTGACATAGTAAAGGGAGGAATCCTAGGGCTCATTCCATAAACAAAGATTCTATGCATCTAGGAAAAAGAATGATGTCTCAAACCACACAACATCCATAATCTTCTCCCAATGGATGGCATCAAGCTAAGGAGATAACTCAACTCTTAGTTCTGTAAGAAACCCAATCCTTAGGCCCTAAAGGTAAGTTTGAGGACTCAAGGATTATGAATGAGACCTTAGACCACTACACACACCTTTGTGGAGAATATTTAGCTTATAGTTGGGGATATAGAATTTTTTTTAGATCTTGATATCCAAACTTGTATCTCAGGATATAGAAATGGAAATAGAAATTGTCAATGATGAAACTTGGGCCTTAGCTCCTAAGAGAAGGTTCTAGGGCTTGAGGGCCGTGATCAAGACCTCAAACCACAATACTTCACCTCTACTATGGATACATGTCCTTTATATGGGGATAGTATCGCCTTTAGGATGTTTTACTCCCCATATATACGTCTTGGATCTAGATAAGGTAAATGTAGGAAACCTAAGACATAGGCCCTAAAAATACACACCTAGGGATAAAGGGCTAGGAAGGAGGTTGAAAACCACCACACAGGACCTATATAGGGGATGTTTGGATTCCATGTGTGTATATTAAATCCATTAGGAGGTTTGATATCCATGTATGTATCTCAAGGACAAATACATAATTGGGGAAGGATCCAATGCCTTAATTTATTAATAAAGCTTATAGGGATCAAGAACCATTAATATTGCCTCAAATTACCACACATGACATCTCTAAGGGATCTACATCCTACAACTGGAAATATGAGAGACATTTAAGAGGTTTTGAGAACTAAGTATGCCTCTCATTGGAAATATGAGAGCCATTAATTTGTTTTGAGAATTAAGTATAATAACTCTTAACACCTTGGAAATAGATAGGACAACAAAAATCATAGGGCTCTAAGTCCTTAAATGACATCTCATACCTCCACAAAAGAATATATTTATCCTCTAAGTGTGAATATGAGTGGCATTAAGAGGCCGTGATTGAGTCCTAAAAAAATCACAGAAATATTTTCTCTCTTGATAGGTATATGGGTTTCATCAGGAGGTATTTAACATCGTGAATGGGTCTTATGGCCTATATGGATTAGGCACTAAAGGATTTCTATAGGGATTGAGGGCCATAAACAAGGTCTCAATCACGATATAATATTTTTTTATAGGATATTTGGTCTCCAAGTAAGGTTATGGGGTTTATTAGGAGGATTTTGGTACTAGTTTAGATGGTTCATGGGTCCTTGATAATTTTTAAGGAGGTAAGATTAGTCTTTTCCCTAAAGGAATCTTTGATTGCTGGAAGAACATGAATCAAGTTTTTGACTACCACATAACATTGGAATAAGACATATTAGGATTTTTATTGGGAATGTGGACACCATTATGAGGTTTTGAGAACCAATTATGGGTCACAAGTCCTTGGACATGGTTGGAAAATGAAACTCAAGACATAGGCCTTATATATGTATTTGATGGCTCCAGAGCAATGAAAGAGACATATAATAACAACATTGAACCTCTATAGAGGAAGGGATATGGGTTCCATTGGGAGGATTTTAGCACTATTTATGCGTTTGGGGCACTAGACATGGTCGATAGAGGAAACCCAAGCCTTCGGCTATAAAGTAAGAATTTCGGGATCAAGGCAACAAATGAGGCCTCAATCAATCACATAACATTGGTCTAGGACATCTTAAGTTTTCCAATGGAAATATGGACACCATTAGTAGGTTTTGAGCTTAAGGAATGGGACTCAAAGACCTAGACATGGTATTATGAGGAAGACCGATATCTCATGCCTAAAGGATATTTATGACTCATAGACCATGCATAAGGTCCAATAACACCACATAATCATTGTAAAGTGATCCCTTGGGTGGGTGCACTAAGTGTGTGGGTTAGGTTCTCCTGTTAGGCATGCAGTTTAGGTGGCGTAGGTTAGTATTTTGTATTTCTAACATTAGTTTCAATCTCATTCATTCTTGGTAATGAACACTAGTTTGTGGTAATATATAAGTGCTAATATACCCTGATCCTTAGGCCAAAATAGATGTTAATATATGAAATGGCCCTCCAACTAACATTATAGTTGATTTTCTTTAATTTCTTAGATTTATCCTCTCTCTTCTATGTAACATGTGGGTGTGAGTGTGTTAAAATACCAACTGTTTTATGGCATCTTATAATAATTGTTGCTACAACTATAAAATATTATTCCTTTCATGTGTAAAACCTTTGTATATAAATTACATCCATAATAACTAATAACTAAACAATCAATTTTTATAAGCCTCAACAAGATGTTGTTATATGAAATGCCGTGATAGGTTCTTATGCTAGGTAAGGTCTATCTCATGATGCCTTCTGGTTATTTTTCCAAATGATAGAAATAGGTTGAGGTTTCATTCCCTCATCATGGTCAAGGTTGATAGGCCCAACCTTGGTGTTTGAAAGCTCTTGATGGTGTAATTTGTGTCCTCACTTTGAAACCAAAGATCCATAAGGGAGGTCGAGTGTGGTGGTTCATGGTGTCAGTCATTATTCTCAATCCCTCAAAGCGTCCTTTAGGGCTTAAAGTATGGGTTTACTCCCTAACCATGGTTAGGTACTTGATACCCATCAATGCATCATTTACATGTGTGTATTAGGTGGATCATTTATGTGTGTGGGTTAGGTCTGTCATTTATTTACATGGGTTAGGAGTGTTGCATGGGTTTGACAATGCATCTCATCAAAACATTAGAGTTAAGTGTGCACGATCTACTATGGAATTCTGAAGGGTGTCCATCATCATTCAACACCATATCCCACGAGAGCTCTACATTTGAGGCACTCAGACTAGGAAAACAATTGCCTCTAGATCGTAATTCCACAGGTGGCAAGGATCACCTTTTTTTTTGGAAATCCAATAGGAGGAAAGGATCCATTACCTTGTATCCTATGGTAGGTTCCTATGGAACCATCCAAGAAGATAACTTCTCAATTATTTATCTTGGAATTGAAGCTTCCATATAGATATGCGCTTTGGATGGTAGCTCATGATCTGATCGGGAAAGGGATTATTCGTATTTAATTAAGAGACCACTAATCCAATATCTCTCTTCTTGATCCATGAGAGTGACATTACAGCTTTGTATTACCCTATATTTAATAGCCCTGACCATCACACTCATTTCTTTGACTGCTGTGACTCTGGGTACTTGAAATTTTGTCTCAAAGATAACTTTGTTTCTGGTGATATCCAACTAGACTTTACAACAAATGTATTTCAGCATAGTTCTCTAATATTTTCTTAGCAGTGTTTTGTTTAGTACAATAGGACAACGGTGCTCAAGATCAAGATGAAACACATTGAAGAAGAAGTGCAAAGAGTCTAGTTTGCTCTGGCTATCACATCTTTAACATAAGTATGTGAATATATAAGTGAACAATAATGAATGATACAAAGGAATATCTCCTTCATTTATTTATATGAAATGTGAGGGAGGCCAAAATAACAGGTGAACCTTGTCCACTACAAACAAACAAACAAACTCTCAATAGTGTAGGAATTTGACAAAACTATTTGGGATGAACAATACAAACAACTTCAAATGAATTATTAGTTTTCTCTCTCTCATTTTTCATAAAAGCAAATTTCAAAACATATATAGTCTTCCATTATATAAATATTATGAGAATAATTTTTAATAATTATCAATTATAATTTTTGTTGGAGCAACATTATGGTTTTGATTATGTCTATTTAATGTATTTGTAACACACCTAAAAATTTTAGACAAATATTTTTTTTTCTCTTTTCGTCATTGTCATGAGTCTATCTTATAATCTCTTAATCATGTTCACTATAGCTCTCAACTTAATTAAGAAACCTATTTGTCTTTGAAACCCTTACTATGGCTATTTATATGTTAGTACTCCATGTTCATTCCTAACCTTATCATTTGTTTATGTACCCACCTTATCATCTCTTTAAAATAGTTAAACAAGGTATATGTGCTTGAGTAACTAGCACCCCAAAGGATCTCCATATGGTTCCTTGTCATTACTCCATATGGGTTCAATCGATAAACTATATGCTAGGATTCACAATACTAAATTGTATTAACATCCAGCCTATAGGTTATGGTTCACATAGTTAAATTTTATTATCATGTACTTTAGGCTAAATTCCCATATGATTTCACATGAATTCTCTACATAAGTTAAGCCTTAAAGATTGAACGATATTCTTCCTTTGATCTCTATTGACTCTCGGGAGGACCGTTGATCTGAGGGGGAGGACTGAAAAATTATAAATGCTACTCATATGCACTTTATAGTAGTGGTGGCACCGAGTTCGAACGTCGTCAATCCTTCCACTTGGAGATTGATTTCACTCCTTAATCACGTGAACACTGCTGGTACATTAATTTGGGGCTTTTTCACAGTGGCGGCAATTCATGAGCCCCAAATTTCCCAATTATTGCATTAATTTGGGGCTTTTTCATAGTGGCGGCAATTCATGAGCCGCAAATTTCTGTAGCATTGGGAAATTTCCCTTTGGCTCTCTTTGGAGGAATTTACATGAGGTAGTAGGTCGGTTCAAGAGGAACTCGATTCTCCGTACTCTAGTTTTCCTTGAGCCTATTCTCGGTGGTCTTATTTGCAACGAATTTTTTAAATTTGGGCTATGGTGAAGAAGTGATCAGTCAAGTACATGCAACCATGGTAAGACAAAAATAATTTCTCCAGGTTTCTTTTTATTCTTATTACTATTGAATCCATATTCATTCGTACGGTTTTTGACTAAAGGAATTGTCTACAGGATGGCGCTATCTCCATTTGTTGAATTGTGAGCTTGGGATGTAATTCAATGGAAGCGCCTCCATGTAGTTTCCTTGTAAAAGATTACTTATGTTATTTTCTTCCATATTTTCTATTTCATTTCATAGCTCCTAGGTTCTGTAACTAAAAGAGTCTTTTCATTCTCTGTGTGGGTACTCGGTGAATCTCGTGGCCATGGATGACACAAAATGGTGCTTTCCCTTCCAGGTACGAAGTTATACCCTTAGGATTGAACTGGGATTTCTTCCTTGGAGGTTTTTGGTAAGGTTAAAAACAATTGGAAGTCCTAAGAGCTAATGCCCAAAACTTAGCAGCACTCACCACAATTATCCATATAACATAATATGGCTGCACTCGAAGAGTATTAACTATATTTGATTGAGTTATAAACTAACGATTTGCATATAACATGTTTAAAGTTGGCGTGCTCTTCCCAAGCTTGTTGGTGTAACATCCCGAAAATTCACAAAAAATTAAAAATTTAAAAATAGCATTAAATGCTATACTTCCTAATGTGGAATAAATTAAATGCTAATACTTTTAACTAATAAAAAAATATGATGACGTCACTTCATACATCTTAACACAAAATACGACATTAGTTTTGCTTGTGTTAATTATAAATATATATGCTGTATTTAAATTTCCTTGCGATACAATCATCTAAACATAATACTGATAGTTTTCTTTTGGATGATGACGAAGGGTTCCTATGGGGTACCTTGACGTTTACTTAGCTATGTTAGCTAAAGCATTTGAACATGTTTCTTTGCGCAGATAAGCAAGTAAGAGTATTACGACAATTTCAAATGTTACAAGCAATTCTAAATATGTTTTCAGTTAGCCGTCAATGCTTGTAGTAACTCTAAGTACTTCCGTGCATGAGAATTGTTAATGGTATGGATCTCTGTCCTATTTCTGTAAGTGTTACCTTGACTATACTTACAAGTCGCAGAAGTCGTAACTAATAATATCTATACTATGATCTTTAGTGAATTGTCAAAGAAGAGATACTTATACTATGAATTCTCAATTACGTGCTAGATTACAAATTATAAGTGCTATTAGAATCCTGTCATCATTTGTCCATTTTGCAAAGAGTGGTATTATCATGTACATTTATTACATGAATAATTCAACTTATATGCTGCTCTACATTATAGAAACATGAGTCAAATGTTATTTAAATACGTGGATTAACTTGGAATCAAAACTATAGTATATTATGCATTTCTCAAATTATAATTCATGAAGCATCATATTCATATAGCAAGGTTTACTATAATAATACCATCATAATTAGGATGATACTATTGCAATACTATAGGATTTAGACCTTTCTAATTTAATAATTATATGTTGTAGTATGCTATGCAATGTGAACAAATATTACGTTGTGCATAAATTGAATTCTAAACTATACACTATGTTTCGAAAGCCTTCTATAATATGCGACCTTTGTCATTTGAGAAACAATACACAATATATATAAACCATGCATTCGATGACCAATACTTTGGAAATGAAATGAACTATACAATGTAACCCTAAGTCTTTGCACTAGCATTTAATATTGACAGGGTATTGAATGTAATGGTGTTACTCTTTGCAAACTTGATCAACATATTGACAATCGATAGTGACAAGTATAAATTCGTAGCAGTTGTGCGTTGGCAGAATTAACACGTCTAGTCCGAGCATTAATGATCCCAGCTAACTCCAATGGTGGAATGTACTGTTGGTTTTCAACGTAACCTTCTTCACGTGGAAACCTATTGGAAAATACTGCTAGCAATCCGAGCTGTGCATGGTTGACCTAGTGAATCGCCTCCGAGCTGGAATTTACAATGGTAAGGCCATTAATGGAGTTTAAATGCAGTGGTGCTTCGTAAAATGTGGTGCTTTGCTTGCTAGATCTCTCCCGCCGATCCTGTTGTGTCTTGGTTTTGGGTCTTTAACCCTAATCTTACCACTACGTTTTTGTTGAAGTTGTTCTTGGGCATTCATTTGGTGTTACTGGGCTTGGTGGAGAGGCCGACCAACTGCAAAAGTTTAGGGTTTGGTGGTTGCTCGACTGAGGACTCCTTCCTCGGATTCGATGGTGTGACCTGCGACTGTAACTTGATGTTGTTCAGGTTTTTAAAAGATATTTTGACAGTCGATAGTTTAGAAGTGAGGAAATACTATATGATTTGGCTGTTTTGAGTGGCACCGGAAGGACATATCAGTTCAAAACTTTGATCCAATGCAAATCTTTATCGAGGTAATGTCTCAGTTTCAACTGCTTAAGTTTTTATGCTATTAATCCGTCAATAATATGATGTGAAATTTTTAACAACCTCCTTCATTGTTTTGGCACGTAACTTCTTCTGCCCGCAAGTATGCCTTGTCTGAAGCTTAAGGGAAAAATGGTTGCTATACCATCCGGTAAGCCTCGATGGTTGTTTTCCCTGTAGGTTCTCTTGGAATGTTGTCCGAAACTTTGATGTTTTGACGAGGTCTGAGAAAAGTTCTTAGCAGAGGATTTTTTTAACTATTGAGATGATATTCGAGAGCCTCATGTCGTGTGCATAGAGGATGGAATCCTCGGCTCATTTTGCTACCCTACCAATGCAGTGTTTCGCTGTAACTTTTGTTGAAATGTAAACTTGTTTATGATGTAATTGCTTAAGGGATGAATCCTCGGTCATGTTTAAAGGAAGAAGCAGTGTGTTAAACGAATGTCGAGAGTCAAGAGTTAAACTGTTTTCTGCGAAAATAGAAGGTCCTGCGCTACACTGTTTATTCCATTGTTTAAATGGTAATATGAGGCTGAGTTTGTATTGAAACATAACTTAATATAGTTTTTGAGCAGTTTCTATATTTATATAAATTGATAGTTTCACTAGGAAATACTGTGTTGATTCTGGCCGAGAGCCGCGGGCTAACTTATTTCGCAATCGAGCAACCCTGTGTTTGTGTTGTTTAAATTAAAATTTGGAATGGTGATGAGACTTAGTTGTTGGTGATGAAACACCACTTAAATAAATATTACGGTTTATAATAAATAATGATACTCTTGTCTGAACTTGTCTTGTATAGATAGTTATTGTATATGTGTAGTTGAACAATAGAATGTTTTTGGTTTTGGAAATATGATGTAAGGATTTGATGTTTACACTTTTAAGTGCTTGGCCTTAAACTGGATGTATGATAGTCTTAGGGTTTTTAAAATGAATACTGCAAGTGTCTACAAACTTCTCAAAGTTGGGAATTAGTCTTAGCAGAACGATGAATGTTTATAGTAGGAAATCAGTATCCAGGGTTTCAAAAATATGATAATACATTCTGATACTGAACATGAAAGATATTCTTACCATAAGAATCTGGAATACATGGAAAGTTAAATGTAATAAAATAAAATGTTGTGTAAATATATAAAACTATAGCATTGAAATATCATAGAAATTCTAAGTTGATATTACAACTATTTCTCAAAAAGTCTAAGTACCGTAAGGAGAGAAAATGAAAAATGTTAAGAGACTATGCTAAGTGTTTTTGCTTAGAGTACTTTACAGCTTTGGAATGAAATGATAATAAAAATGCATAGTATGTGTATTTTGAAATGAAGTAGATGATCTAAAATGTAAACCCTAGATTTTTATACAGAAATGGGATATTTATTTTCTGGCAACAGATAAAAGAAAATATTAAAATGTCTGTATTATGAATTGTTATTTCCTATCCTAACTTAACAGAATACACAATTCAGCTAAACATTTTAGTTAATAAGTCTTTATTATCAAACAAGGGAAAGGGTTAGAGGTTTAATAAAACAACTTCATTCATTCAACTGAAAATAAACAAGATGGAACAGTAGAACCTGTTGAATGTAGGAGAAACAAACAACCCAAGGAGCCTATTTCACCCAACCTACTCCTAAAGGAAGCCAAATTACTTGCCTTAGGACCACCGAGCCTATTCACCGAATTACTAGGAAGAAGAATCTGTAGAAACTTTAGGTCATCAACTTGCAGCAACAATGTAGATCATTCCGTCATATAGACTTAGCAGTCAAAAAGACCTGCACCAGCACCTCTGGTTTCCTTCTGAGAATAAATTTAACAGACTCACAATGCACTCTCCACTTAGCCTCCCTATTCGAATCTCTCAATGATCACCTAATATCCTTGAAGAATTATTTCAGAAAATAATGTGGAGCTCCCTGCTCAATTCGAATTGCCTTATCTAGGTTGCCTGGGCCTTTTTAGTGGTTAACCTGGTCATTAATGAGCTAACAGCTCTCTTCCACCCACCTGGGGGATATTGCCACAAATTTAGGGGTAGTTGTCCCATAACCAACAGCTAGTGGTGGAGTACAAATGCTGAAACCTGTCCCATGCGTTCTAGTAGCTTCCATTCCTCCTAGTGGGTCAGTGAACACTCATTTAACAGTTCCCTTGGGTGTTTGTCTCCTGTTTTAATTTATTAAATAATAATAATATGTCATTACAATCATCCTTGACCATGTTTGGTCATAATTACAAAACTTTGGAATTATAATTTAACATAATGTTTTTGCAAATAAAATAAATAGTCTCAAAATTTGGGTAGGTGACATACACCCCCCCTTAAGTCTCAACATCATCCTCGATGTTGTTCATTCATTTTCTAAGTATTCCTGAAACAGAGATGGTTATGCTACCCGCATGTACTACTCTCCAACTCCCAGGTTGCCTCTTTTGGGCTAAGGTGCTTCCATTGCACCTTTACCTACCCAATGGTTCGATTCCGGAGTAGAGTTTCCCTCCTTTCAAGGATACAGTCCGGTTCCACCTGAAAATCGCCGTCTTGTTCCACCTGTACATCATTTCAATTTATAACATGAGTAGCATCATGTACATATTTCTTTAAAACTGAAATATGAA
Organism: Larix kaempferi; assembly: GCA_027924585.1. NCBI lineage: Eukaryota > Viridiplantae > Streptophyta > Pinopsida > Pinales > Pinaceae > Larix > Larix kaempferi. Next base: position 6,332,643 of record BSBM01000703.1, read on the forward strand.
AAACATTATGTATTCTTAGATTTGGTGGCAAAGCTAGTTGATATGTCATGGGTCCAACCCTTGACAAAATTTCAAAAGGACCAGAATACCTGGGCGCCAGCTTGGAACAACTTCCCAATTTTAATGAGCTCTTCTTTGGTCTTACCTTAATGAAAACATGCTCACCAACCTAGAATTCTTTATGAGTCCTTTTAAGATCTGCTTGACTCTTTTTCCTATCTTGGGCAGCTTTAAGATTTCTTTGTACCTATTGCATAGTTAGTTCTATTTCCTTCAACAATTCAGGTCCTAAAATAACTCTATTAACTGGGTCATTCCAAGAAACCAGTGTATTACATTTCCTACCATAAATAATTTCAAAAGGGTTAAGCCTGGCTGATGCATGGTAATGGTTGTTATATGCAAATTATACTAAATGCAAGTAGTCCTCCCACTTACCAGGCTGGTCCTTAACATACATCCTTAGCATGTCTTCAAATATCTGATTCACTCTTTTTGTCTGTCCATCTGTTTGTGGATGAAATGTTGTGCTGAAGTTTAAGGTTGGATTCAACCCTTTAAACAAAGATCTCCAGAAGTTCCCAATAAAATTAGAATCACGGTCTGAAACTATCACTTTTGGTATTCCATGTAATCAAAAAATATGTTTCATGAAAATTTATGCAATATCTGAAGCCTTATAAGTAGTTTTTACTGATATAAAATGTGCTACCTTATTGAGTTTATCCACTACCACCATGATGGAATCATTTTGTTTCTGATTCTTGGGTAGTCTGGTAATAAAATCTATGCTTATGATCTCCCATTTCTAACTAGGTATAGGTAATGGTTGTAATAGTCCAGCCGGATGTTGATGTTCAACCTTTACTCTTTGACAATCAATGCATTTAGCTATATATTCTGCTACTTCATCCTTCATCCTGGGCCAATAATAATATTTCCGTAACATAGTTATGGTTTTCCGATAACCTGGATGACCAACATAATGACTTTTGTGCATCTCATCTAAAATCATAATTTTTATCTTTGGTACAATGGGCACATATAATTTGTTCTTGTATAGTGGCAAGCCATTTTCTTTTAACCTGAAATCTACCATAGAATTTTCAGAATTACTTTCTGTTGTCATTTCATGTAAATTTCTGTACTCTTGATCCATTTTAATCCCTTCGAAAATCTGATTTTCTAAATCTGTTGTGTATGTACTGATGGCTGAAATAAAATTTAACCTTGCATTACGACTTAAAGCATCAGCAACCTTGTTCTCTTTACCCTTTATATGTTGAATTTCAAAATCATATTCACTTAGAAAGGTTAGCCATCTAGCTTGTCTAGCATTCAAGTTCGTTTGATCTAGTAATGTTGATGCATATGTAACTTCAGAATGTATTTCACATATATGTATATTGTATTCCTATAGAGATGTTATTATTCCTCTATACGGAAGTGTCGTCATTTATATTGTAAGTGTCGTAACTTATACTTGACGGGTTATTACACCACCTTGTTGGGGTCGGCCCTGTATAAGTCGTGTGGGTCAAAGGGTTATTAGACCACCCTAGTGGGGGTTGGCCCAGTCAACATTATGTTAAGTAGTTACGTTGAGGCCGACCTAGTTGAGTAAAGGTGAAGTCAAGTTAGTGTATAAATAAAGAGTGTGTCTCTCTCATTTTACAGATTCTATTCTCTCACTCACACTTTGGAGAGTGGAACACTTGTGGAGGAGGAGGCTCTACTGCTATGAGAAGACTATCTCTTGTATTTTGGTTGTATCATTGCTCTATCTATCTCTGAGGAAGTTATTGGGGTTTTTCACCTTTATGATTTTCCCCAAGTAAACTCTGTGTCTCTTGTGTGCTTGCATTATTGTGTCCATGATTGATATGCTGTAGATTTGCTATACATGTTGTTCTCTCAGTTAAGATCCTAGATTAGATTGAACTAAATTCTAAAAATTTAACATGGTATAAAAGCTAGCCTGAAAGAAGGCATGATATGGCATGTATGACACTTGTTACACTTACGATGCTAGGGCTTGATATAGCAAAAACCAGTCATCGTAGAACTTTCACTATAAATCCATTTTGGCGAAGTTTTCGGATCTGAAACTTTTACAAGTCAAAGATCATATCCCCATGTACCTTGTGTCCAAAGGAAAACCTCTAATTCATTGTACTTTGTGATTTATGATCTGTACAATATAGGATTTCTGCCTCTTCCAGATCTGAGTCAAAATCAGGTGACCTTGGGAAAAAGGTCATAACTTGGGCTAGGAAGATCCAAATGAAATTTCATAAAAAGGGACAGGTAGTACACAGACTATACTATCTCAAGAAAAATTTTCAGAGGCCGAAGTTGAACCAACGACACGTGGCACACCGTACAAGTTTGCTCTCCTCTATTATCCCATAAATAGGTCACGTTGCAACACTTGTCATAAAACTCTCTCAGAGAATCCAATTGAGGTAATACCTATCGGGATGGAAGGATAACAAGTCAGGCTATCTCAAAAGAAAATTTCAGACCCTGTGGAGCGAAACATTCGGAGTTACACCAAAAACAATCAGGTACATATTTCTTTCAAAACATAATTATTTTTGAGCACCTTCATTCTTGGCTTTCGGAATTTAGGGCTTCAAAGAAAGTTGGAATTTTTGTAATCAGAGAAATTGGATGGATGATACTCATCAAAATCAAAATTTAGAGACCAAGATCAGATATTTTGGTTGGGCAGAAGGTGAGGCTTGATCAAACCCCAGTTCGGGACTTTGATCGGAAAGATGGAAAATTAGGGCTTCTGCAAAAATTGAAATTTTGGAAATCTGTGACCACGGCTGGAAGCTCCTTAGAAAAATATAAGCTTAGAGATTTGAATCAAACCTTTTGATTGGGCAGAAGAGTGGGCTTCATAAAACCCTAGTTTGGGGTCACGTTAAGTGAATCCGAAAGTTTCAAAGGAAAAATTGAGGAATGAAACTTTGTAGTTTTCAAATTCTGAATATACCAGCTTGATCAGCTCATCAAGGTCCATATTTATATCCTTTCGGAAGTTTGAAATTCAAAGTTTGAATTTTTGGGGTTTCTTTGACAAACCCTAATCCAACTCCAGGTCCAGTTCTTGCAAATCAAGTGGATTGGGTTAATCCTAGAAGAAGATGGATTGGTCACCTACATAAGTGAAGAAGTTCCTGTTTCAGAGGGAGATGAGGCTAAGGCCTTACATAAGAAGATTACAAGCAATCTCGACAAGTATGACTCATCGAGGTATGTTTCGAGACTTGTTCATGATTAAGTTTATGGTATTTTTGTCTTCATGTTATCACGGTTAGTACAATCATGATTTTAGATTTGTCGTATCACCTTAACAAAATTATGAATGCATGATAGAAGATATTCATTGATCAGGGTGTTGACACTTATGATTGTACTAATGCATTATGGTGTTGTATGAGGTTTATGTTGTCTGCTAACATAAAAGGTACACCAAGAAAGACAAATCATGTTCTACTTCAAGAACATATGATCATGGTGATATGAAGACAAAGATTCATCCATTGTCATGGATCACATAGAAGATCTACTTACGAGGTATGTATAACTTGGTTCTACAATGGGCAACTTATGAGACATGCAGGTTACTAGCACAAGTCACTGAAGAGAACCAGAAGACATTATGCAGGTATGTTAGACATAACTAGCTAGCATGCTAATCCAGGTATGTTTTTCCTATATCAAGCTAGAATCCTACCTTGTGTTAGGATCTTATACTATTGTGTTGTTGATAATGATTATTCATGAAGTCATAAGTTTGAATAGTCATGTTTGTATGCATATTATGTTTCTTACCATAATTGATGATATGACTAACCAGAAGAATCATGAAGGTATAGGTTTGAGTAATCACGGGTTTATGCATTGATGATTTAACTAATTAGAAGAGTCCTATGATCAAATAAGAATATGCATGAGTAAAAGAAGACTTCCCTGAAACCTTGAATACTAATGTTTATTATCTATGAATGATCATGACTATACATGTTTAAGATTATTGTGTTTTGATAATATTAAGATTATACTAATAAATGTGTGATTATGTATGAGACCTCAAGGATAATACAATGATGATACTAATAAGCATACATAGTGGTTAAGGATGGATATAAGTTCAAGAATAGGTAATCCAGGAAGCAAAGATCAGGAGGGAGCACACTCCAGTTGTTCCTGCAAGAAAGCAAAGGAGCACACTTCAGTAGTTTCTGCAAGGATGCAAATATTCAGAGGGAGTTGACCACTTTGTTGATGTATATGTAACTTCAGAATGTATTTCATTTATGTATTTCATATATATTTATTGTACCCTTATTAGAGATGTGTTATTCCTCTATAAGGAAGTGTCATCATGTGGATTGACAAGTGTCGCAAGTGTGTGTACTTGTCGATGGGTTATTAGACCACCATGTGTGGGGTCGGCCCTGAAATATATATATTATAATGTGGATGTACCTAGCTAGACAAGTCGGCCCCATAAGGTCACTGGGCAAACAGGTTAGTATAAATAGAGATCAGGTGATCTTTATTTAGATCGTTAGGAAAAGTATATCTCTCTCACTCAAAAAGTGGTGCACTAGTGAGGAGGAGGATCATCTGCTACTACGAGACTATCTCAGTGTATTTTGGTTGTACTTTGGTTGAGCCATTGCTCTCTCTATCTCTGAGGAAGTTGTGGGGTTTTTCACCTTAGGGTTTTCCCCACAGAAACTCTGTGTCTCTTGTCTCTCATGCTTTTGATTCTTGTGATGCTTGTCATGCTTATTGTGATTGTTATGCATTGATTTACTGTATATGTTATTCTCTCATTGAATATCCTAGAGTATTGTGAATTAATGCTCAAAATTTAACATGGTTATCAGAGCTAAGCTGAGAAGAAGACATTTTGCAGTGATGAAAACTTGAGTTTCTTGTTTATTGGGTTTCTCTCCACAGATTTTGGAAAAGCAGTATAGTAGATTGACTCTACTCATCAAGGAGAATCTATCAGTCCAATCAGAATTCAATTTTGAGCATTTTTAGATTTGGCCCTAAAAATTAGGGTTTCCACAAAAATAGGAATTTCTTAAATTTGAAGACATAGCTGGAAGATCCTTGCAAAAATCAAAGTTTAGAGCTTTGGATAGATATTTTTGGCTCGGTAGATCTTCGGGAAACTCAAACCCTAATTCACGGCTCTCCCTAGTGAACCCGGGAGGACAAAAAGGCAAATCTGAAGGGTAAAACTTTGTTGATCTCAAATTCTGAATGCACCAGGCTGATCAGCTCATCAAAGTGCATCTTTCTATCCTTTCAGAAAATTGCAATTCACATTTTGAATTTTTAGGGTTTTTCCAACAAACCCTAATCCGGGACCAGATCCAGTTTTCAGCATTTCAAGTGGTAAGACCTAAATCTTTTCTATTTCCATTTGAATTACTCTTTAAGATGTCTCACCACACCAAGCTTGAGGATAAGCTTGAAGGGGATGATAACTTCCGAGCTTGGAAGTATAGGATTGGGTTAATCCTGGAAGAGAATGAGTTGGATTCATATATAAAAGAAGACATCCCTATCCCAGAGGATGAAGAGGCCAAGGTATTGCATAAGAAGAATTTGGTCAAGGCAAAGAGAATCATTGTTGATTCTATCAAAGACCATCTCATACCCCATGTGTCTTCTCTAAAGACACCCAAGGAGATGTTTGACTCTTTGACCAAGCTATTTGAAGGGAAGAACATAAATCGGAAGATGACTCTGCAGAATCAATTGAAAGGGGTCAAGATGTTGAATGGAGAAACCATTCAATCTTACTTCTCCAAGGTCTCTCAGATCAAGGAGCAACTTGAAGCTGTGGATAAATTAATGGACAATGGTGAAGTTGTTATGAACACTCTGAATGGCCTACGTATGTCATGGGACTCCTTTATTCAAGAAATCTGTGCAAGAAAAGAAATTGATCTCTTTCAGTAAACTATGGGAGGAATGCTCTCAAGAAAAAGCTAGGCTTGTAGCTAGTGAGGAAAAGATGGGAGGTGAAGATCAAGCTTTCGCAACTCACACCAAAAGAAGCAAGCCCAAGAAGGAGCACTCTCACTACAAAAGATCCTATCAAAAGAATAAGAAGGATCTAAGATGCTTCACATGCAATGAGAAGGGTCACTTTGCTTCAGATTGTCCCAAGAAAAAAAGGGATAATAACAACAACTTCAACAAGAAGAAGAAAGGCGGCAAAAGAAAGTTCCATGCTCATGCTGCCGAGGATGATGAACCTCCAAAGAAGAAGGCTAGGGCAGAAAGTGATGATGACTCATCAAGTGAAGAAGAGTATGTTCTAATCTCTGCTCTCATAGGTACTATCTCCCATGGTTGTAATGATTGGTTGATTGATAGTGGGGCTTCCAAACACATGACTGGGTTTAAGGAATCTTTTGTGAATCTATCTGAACATGAATCACCCCATAAGGTGAAACTTGGGGATGATTATCAATACCCATTCAAAGGAAGTGGTGAAGCCTCCTACAACCTAGATTCTAGAAAATCTTTGAAGATGAAAGAAGTCCTTTATGTACCTGGGCTCAAGAAGAACTTACTCTCCATCTCTGCATTGGATGCAAAAGGTATGAGGGTTGCATTTGTGGATGGCCAAGTCCTAATGTGGCCAAAGAGAAAGACCATAGATGATGCAGTAGTGATTGGAGAGCAAGAGGGAGGATTGTATAAATTGAAGGGACAACCTGAACATGCCATGGTAAATGAATCCATGGAGCCAAGTGAACTTTGGCATAGAAGACTTGCTCATATGCACTATAGGGCACTTCCAATTGCAAGCAATGCTGTAGAGGGTCTTCCTGAAATCAAGACCAAACATGAAGGTGTTTGCAAAGGATGTGCAAAAGGTAAGAACATTAAGAAGGCTTTCCCAAGCAGTGAAAGAAAGGCAAAAGACATCCTGGAAATCATCCACTCAGATGTATGTGGTCCTATGTCATCCAGTTCTCTGAGTGGGTATGTTTACTATGAATCATTTATTGATGACTTCTCTAGGAAGACTTGGGTATACTTCTTGAAGAACAAAGATGAGGTGTTTGATAAATTCAAGGAATTCAAAACCTTGATGGAGAATCAAACTAACAAGAAGATCAAAACATTTAGATCCGACAGTGGTGGAGAATTCACCTCAGGTGACTTCAAGAAGCTTTGTAGTGATTCAGGGATTAAGAGGGAGTTGACTGCTCCTTATAATCCTCAACAGAATGGAGTTGCAGAAAGGAAGAATTGAACAATCATGGAAGCAGCAAGGGCAATGCTGCATTACCAAGATCTACCTATGCATCTATGGGCAGAAGCAGCTAGAACAACTGTATATGTGCAAAACAGAACACCCCACAAGATATTGGACAACAAGACACCAGAAGAGGCCTTTTCTGGTAAGAAACCTGAAGTCAGCCATCTCAGAATATTTGGTTGTCTAGTATACACTCATGTCCCAAAGGAAAAGAGGACTAAACTAGATCCTTCAGGAAATAAGGGTATCTTTGTGAGTTACAGTGAAAGCTCGAAGGCTTACAGAATTAACTTTCCAGCGTTTAAGAAGATTGATGTCAGCAGAGATGTAACATTTGATGAAAACTCAGCCTTCATCAAATCAAGGAAGGCACCTATCGAAGTTTATGAAGAACCTGAGAAAACTAGATTTCAAGACACTATGATGACTGAAGTAGTTACAGAAGTTGTTCGTGAGTTTGAAGATCCGCAAGAACCTGTAGATCCACCCCGTGAGGATAACTCTCACAAGAGGAAACCTGCATGGGCTAGAGAGCTCATTCAAGATGCAGAAATATTTGGCATTCCAGAAGAAGAACACAGAGCAAAGAAGAGAACCAGATCACATACCAGCTATGTTGCTTTACTCTGTGACATTATGAACAAAGAGCCTTCCAGTTATGAAGAAGCAACGAAAAAGAAAGAATGGAAGGATGCCATGGTTGAGGAATACCAATCAATAATGAAGAATGATGTTTGGGATGTTGTCCCAAGACCTAAAAAGAAATCTGTTGTGACTTCCAAATGGATCTACAAAATCAAGCATGCTGAAGATGGCAGTGTAGAGAAATACAAAGCAAGATTTGTAGCTCGTGGCTTCTCTCAGAAAGAGGGAATAGATTATGAAGAAATTTTTTCACCTGTAGCCAGGTATACTTCCATCAGAACAGTACTTTCCCTGGCTGCAGCGATGAAATGGAAAATACACCAGTTGGATGTCAAGATTGCTTTCTTGAATGGTGTAGTTGAAGAGGAAGTATATGTGGAGGAGCCACTTGGTTTCAAAATACATGACAGGGAGTCGTATGTGTGCAGATTGAAGAAAGCCTTGTATGGCTTGAAGCAAGCTCCCAGAACTTGGTATGGCAGGATGGACAGTTTCCTATCTAGTTTGGGCTTTACCAAGAGTAAAGCGGATTCCAACCTTTATTACAAGGCTGAGGAAGGGAATCCTGTGATTCTACTCCTGTATGTGGATGACTTATTTGTAACAGGAAATGACAGATTGATTGCAAATATGAAGAGGAAGCTTGTTGCTGAGTTCAATATGAAAGATTTGAGAATGATGCATTATTTCCTAGGTATGGAGGTGTGGCAGAGTACAGGTGGGATCTTCCTTGGTCAAGGGAAGTACATAGTAGATATCCTGAAGAGATTTGGGATGATGGATTGTAAGGCCATGGCCACACCTATGGCATCAAATCTGAAGCTTCTATGTGATGCTTCATCTGAGTAGGTTGATGTCTCTATGTATCGTCAGATGATTGGGTCCTTGATGTACCTGACAAACACGAGACCAAATAATTTCTTTGCGGTGAACACATTGAGTCAGTTCCTGACAGATCCGAGGAGTGTTCATTTGGTTGCTGTAAAGCATGTTTTGAGGTACCTGAAGGGTACAGTGGATTATGGGCTCAAGTATGAGGCGAATCAAAAGTTTAACTTGCAGGTTTATGTTGATTCAGATTGGGTTGGCAGCGCTGCAGATAGGAAGAGCACATCTGGGTGCTACTTCAGTATGGGATCAGGTGTGATCTCTTGGTTTAGCAGGAAGCAATCCTGCGTAGCACTGAGTACAGCTGAGGCAGAGTATGTTGCAGCCTGTTCAGCTAGTTGTGAGGTAGTATGGCTACGAAAGCTACTATCTAATTGATTTGATCTCCTGTTGGATGCTACTGGTATCTTTTGTGATAACCAGAGTTGTGTGAAGTTGTCTGAGAACCCATTGTTTCATGACAGGTCGAAACACATAGAGATCAAATATCACTATATGAGGGATATGGTGCAGAGAGGAGCTGTGAAGCTCCTGTATGTTGCGATGGACGAGCAATTGCAGATGTGCTGACGAAGCCACTAGCCAGGGTGAAGTTTGAGTACCTCAGAGAGACGCTTGGTGTTCTTCGGATTGATGACACTTCGAGGAAGAAGTGATGGACACATTTGATGAAGTCATTCCAAGCATGTTGGAAGGAGGATCCTTCACATGGCTGTGGATGTAAGAACTGGATGATGAGCATCAGGATGATGTTCTGGTGGATATGATCAGTTGGATCATTTATATGTATGTATGCATCCTGTTGGATGCTGGATACGATCAGTTGGATCATTTATATGTATATGTATGTATGCATCATGTTGGATGCTGGATATGATCAGTTGGATCATCTATATGTATATGTATGTATGCATCATGTTGGATGTTGGATATGATGAGTAGGATCATTTGTATGAATTTTGTATATGCATCATGTTGGATGCTTGGACCATGTATCTGTATATGTATCAGGTGGATACACTGTATGATCAGGTGGATCATGTATGGTGATATGTATCATGTATTTGTATTTGTATCAGGTGGATACACTGTATGATCAGGCGGATCATGTATGATGATATGTATCAGGTAGATACTTGGTATGCATCAGGTATATGCATTGTATGAGCAAGATGATCATGGATGACGAGGTTCAGGATGTTGCTCCCGATGACATGCAGTAGGATGTTGCAGTGATGATGACCAGGATGATCATGTGTACATCAGGATGATGTATGGTGAGTATCAGGTTGATACTCTATGGCCGTGGATCATGTTGTGCAGATGAGCATATAATTTGGCCCTGGGAGATTTGTAGATAGTCTTTCGAGGTTTTTCCTATGGCATATAATTTGGCCCTGGGATATCTAGCAATGCTCTTTTGAGGTTTTGCTCTGGGAGGACATATAATTTGGCCTTGGGAGATCTGCAGATAGTCTTTCGAGGTTTTTCCTATGGCATATAATCTGGCCCTGGGATATGTGGCAGATGCTCTTTCTAGGTTTTGTCCTATGGCATATAATATGTCCTTGGGAGATCCGATAGGTTGGGCTGTGTGCTCGTAATAAGTCCTGGGATGCTCTTGTGAGGTTTTTCCATGACCACATATAATCTGTCCCTAGGAGATCCTATAGGTAGAGCTGTGTGCTCGTAACAGCCTGGGATGCTCTTGCGAGGTTTTGTGGTGACCACATATAATCTGTCCTTGGGAGATACTATAGGTAGAGTTGTGTGCTCGTAACAGCCTGGGATTCTCTTGCGAGGTTTTGTGGTGAGGTCACATATAATATGGCCCTGGGAGATCCCATAGGTAGAGCCGTGTGCTCGTAACAGCCTGGGATGCTCTTTCGAGGTTTTGTGATGCACGTAATAAGTCCTGAGGATTCCACAGTATGGCCAGTGATGATGAAGACCTGCAGGTGGTGGGCCTACATCCAGTATGAAAAAGGACTAGCTCTGTAGAACTTCCTATGATGGGTAGAGTCAGAGATTGGTTGAGATAGCAGCAACACTGACGATGATGATGACGATGATCCCGAGAAGAAGACTTGTCTAGCAGATCTGTGTCAAGAAATACCTTCCTAGTTAAGAGGGAGTGTTGATGTATATGTAACTTCAGAATGTATTTCATCTATGTATTTCATATATATTTATTGCACCCTTATTAGAGATGTGTTACTCCTCTATAAGGAAGTGTCATCATGTGGATTGACAAGTGTCGCAAGTGTGTGTACTTGCTGATGGGTTATTAGACCACCATGTGTGGGGTCGGCCCTGAAATATATATATTATAATGTGGATGTACCTAGCTAGACAAGTCATCCCCATAAGGTCACAGGGAAAACAGGTTAGTATAAATAGAGATCAGGTGATCTTTATTTAGATCATTAGGAAAAGTATATCTCTCTCACTCAAAAAGTGGTGCACTAGTGAGGAGGAGGATCATCTGCTACTAGGAGACTATCTCAGTGTATTTTGGTTGAGCCATTGCTCTCTCTATCTTTGAGGAAGTTGTGGGGTTTTTCACCTTAGGGTTTTCCCCACGGAAACTATGTGTCTCTTGTCTCTCATGCTTTTGATTCTTGTGATGCTTGTCATGCTTATTGTGATTGTTATGCATTGATGTACTGTATATGTTATTCTCTCAGTGAAGATCCTAAAGTATTGTGAATTAATGCTCAAAATTTAACACACTTCTCACAATCCACATCAGAATGGAGTTGCAAAGATTCATAGGGAGTCTACCCAGCAACCAAACAAAGATAAGTATTTGAATTGTCATTTCTTACATAATGTTATTTAATGATATATATGCTTATGTTTCTAGAATTAGGTTGTGTATTATGCATATTAGAATAGTTGCAATGATGAACAGTATACTACTAATATACATGGGTAAGTGGCCTATGGCACTGTACAACATTTCATGATACTTATCTAGAATGAAACCTCTTTGCTGACATGTTAGGAGTTGTGCACACTCTTAACAATGTTCTGGTAGAGATTGGAAGGCATCTAGAAAGTTACGGAATATGGATAAATGTTGTATTGAAGCATTGGCTAAGATAATTGCATGACTATATGACATATTTATTTATGTGTAAGAATTTGTTATGAAAACTATGAGATGTTTTCTAATCATGCAATTTAACTTGTTGTGTAGCAAAGATTGTATACCATCACCTACAAAAGAAGGACTACAACATTTGTTCAGCAACAAAGTTATCTATTGAAAATATTGAAGATATTGAAGTTCCCAGGATCTGGGAAGAATGCCATGATTGAGGAGTACCAGTTGATCATGAAGATGTTTGGGATGCAGTCCCAAAGGGTAGTTTGTAGTGACTTCCAAGAGGATCTACAAGATCAAGCATGCTATAGGTGGTAGCATAGAGACTTTTGCTCTTGTAGCCATATACACTTCCATTAGATCCGTACTTGCTCTATCTATAGTGATGAAGTGGAAGATACACCAGATGGATTTCAAGACAACCTTCTTGAATGATGTAGTTGAAGAAGAAGTGTATGTGGAGAAGCCACTTGGTTCTGAGACACATGATAGGGAGTCATATATGTGCAGAACTTGGTATGGTAGGATAGACAGCTTTCTATCCAGTTTGGGCTTTACCAAGAATAAAGCGGATTCCAACCTTTACTACACGGTTGAGGAAGGCAATCCAATGATGCTACTATGTGGATGACCTGTTTCTAACAGGTGAGGATAGATTGATTATCGAAACGCAGCGGAAGCTTGCTGCCGAGTTCTAGTTGAAGAACTTGGGGATGATGCACTATTTGTTTTTGGCATGGAGGTGTGGCAGAGTGCAGATGGAATCTTCCTTGGACAAGGGAAGCATGCAGTAGATATCCTGAATAGGTTTGGGATGATGAACTATAGGGCTATGGCATCGAACCTGAAGCTCCTATGTGATGCTTCATCTGAGACGGTTGATATCACTATGTATCATTAGATGATTGGGTCCTTGATGTATCTGACGAACACGAGACCAGATATTTGCTTTGCGGTGAACACATTGAGCCAGTTCCTGACGGATCCGAGGAGTGTTTACCTGGTTGCTGTAAATCATATTCTGAGGTACCTGAAGGGTACAGTTGATTATGGGCTCAAGTATGATGCGAATCAAAAGTTTAACATACAGGGTTAGGTTGATTCAGATTGGGCAGGCAGTGCTACAGATAGGAAGAGCACATCTGGGTGCTGCTTCAATATGGGATCAGGTGTGATCTCTTGGTTTAGCAGGAAGTAGTCCTGCGTAGCACTGAGTACAACTGAGGCAGAGTATGTTGCAGCCTGTTCATCTAGTTGTGAGGCAGTATGGCTTCAGAAGCTACTATCTGAGTTATTTGATCTCCCGTTGGATGCTAATAGTATCTTCTGTGATAGCCAAAGTTGTGTGAAGCTATCTGAGAACCCAGTGTTTCACGACAGGTCGAAACACATAGAGATCAAATATCACTATATCAAGGATATGGTGCAGAGAGGAGCTATGAAGCTCCTGTACATTGCGACGGATGAGCAAATTGCAGATGTGATGACGATGCCACTAGCCAAGGTGAAGTTCGAGTACTTCAGGGAGGGGCTTGGTGTTCTTCAGATTGATGACACTTCGAGGAAGAAGTGATGGACACATTTGCAGAAGCCATTCCAAGCATGTTGGAAGGAGGATCCTTCACATGGCTGTGGATATAAGCGTTGGATGATGAGCATCAGGACGATGCTCCAGTTACTGCTCTATATATGCATCATGTTGGATGCTGGATATGATCAGTTGGATCATTTATATGTATATGTATGTACGCATCATGTTGGATGCTGGATATGATTAGTTGGATCATTTATATGTATATGTATGTACGCATCATGTTGGATGTTGGATATGATCAGTTGGATCACTTGTATGTATTTTTGTATATGCATCATGTTGGATGCTTGGACCATGTATCTGTATATGTATCAGGTGGATAAATTATATGATCAGGTTGATCATGTATGGTGATATGTATCATGTATTTGTATTCGTATCAGGTGGATACACTGTATGATCAGGTGGATCAGGTAGATACTTGGTATGCATTAGGTAGATGCATTGTCTGATCAGGATGATCATGGATGACGAGCTTCAGGATGTTGCTCCAGATGGCATGCAATAGGATGTTGCAGTGATGATGATCAGGGTGATCATGTGTACATCGGGATGATGTATGGTGAGTATCAGGTTGATACTCTGTGGCCATGGAATAGGTTGTGTAGATAAGCATGTAATTTGTGCCCTGGGAGATTTGCATATATTCTTTCGAGGTTTTGCCTATGGCATGTAATTTGTACCCTGGGATATCTGGTAAATGCTCTTTCGAGGTTTTGCTTAGGAGGACATATAATTTGTGCCCTTGGAGATCTGCAGATAGTCTTTTGAGGTTTTTTCTATGGCATGTAATTTGTGCCCTGGTATATCTAGCAGATGCTCTTTCGAGGTTTTGTCCTATGGCATGTAATTTGTGCCCTGGGAGATCCGATAGGTTGAACCATGTTCTCGTAATCAGTCCTGGGATGCTCTTTCGATATTTTTCCATGACCACATGTAATTTGTGCCCTGGGAGATCCGATAGGTTGAGCCTTGTGCTCGTAATCAGTCCTAGGATGCTCTTTCGAGGTTTTGTGGTGACCACATGTAATTTGTTCCCTGGGAGATCCGATAGGTTGATCCTTGTGCTCGTAATCAGTCCTAGGATTCTCTTTCAAGGTTTTGTGGTGGGGTCACATGTAATAAGTCCTGGAGATCTGGACAGGACGAAAAAGGCCTCAGATGCTCTTTAGGGTTCTTGCTAGTCAAGAGACTCTTTTACGGTTTTGTGATGCACGTAATAAGTCCCGAGATTTCCACCTGCAGGTGGTGGGCCTACATCCAGTATGAAAAAGGACTAGCTCTGTAGAACTTCCTATGATGAGTAGATTCATATATTGATTGATATAGCAGCAGCAGTGATGATGACGATGATTCAAGGATGATGATTCGTTGATGATGATCCAGAGAAGAAGACTTGTGCTAGCAGATCTGTGTCGAGAAATACCTTCCTAGTTAAGAGGGAGTGTTGATGTATATGTAACTTCAGAATGTATTTCACATATATGTATATTGTATTCCTATAGAGATGTTATTATTCCTCTATATGGAAGTGTCATCATTTATATTGTAAGTGTCGTAACTTATACTTGATGGGTTATTAGACCACCTTGTTGGGGTCGGCCCTGTATAAGTCATGTGGGTCAAAGGGTTATTAGACCACCCTATTGGGGGTCGTCCATGTGGGTCAAAGGGTTATTAGACCACCCTAGTGGGGGTCAGCCCAGTCAAAATTATGTTAAGTTGTTAAGTTGAGGCCAACCTAGTTGAGTAAAGGTCAAGTCAAGCTAGTGTATAAATAGAGACTGTGTCTCTCTCATTTTATAGATTCTATTCTCTCACTCACACTTTGGAGAGTGGCACACTTGTGGAGGAGGAGGCTCTGCTGCTAGGAGAAGACTATCTCTTGTATTCTGGTTGTATCATTGCTCTATCTATCTCTGAGGAAGTTATTGGGGTTTTTCACCTTTATGGTTTTCCCCAAGTAAACTCTTTGTCTCTTGTGTGCTTGCATTATTGTGTCCATGATTGATATGCTATAGATTTGCTATACATGTTGTTCTCTCAGTTAAGATCCCAGATCAGATTGAAGTAAATTCTGAAAATTTAACAAGTAAATATTTCATCCCCATGTTATATGTCATCATAGTAAATTTTCTGCCAATAAGATGGTGACGCCACATTTTTAAGGCATGTATTACTGCTAATAATTCCATATCATATGTAGAGTAATTTTTCTCATGTATTTGTTGATGTATATGTAACTTCGGAATGTATTTCACATATATGTATATTGTATTCCTATAGAGATGGTATTATTCCTCTATAAGGAAGTGTCGTCATTTATATTGTAAGTGTCGTAACTTATACTTGATGGGTTATTAGACCACCTTATTTGGGGTCGGCCTTGTATAAGTCATGTGGGTCAAAGGGTTATTAGACCACCCTATTGGGGTTCGGCCCACTCAGCATTATGTTATGTGGTTAAGTTCGAGCCTACATGAGTTAGGTAAAAAGGCAAGTCAAGTCAAGTATAAATAGAGTGCGGGAGGCACTCTATTTACTCACTCACTTCTCACACATGCTCTCAAGGAGGAGAGGCGCACTTATGGAGGAGGAGGACTGCTGCTAGGTTATGGCTATCTCTCTTGGTTGGTTGTATCATTGCTCTATCTATCTCTGAGGAAGTTATTGGGGTTTTTCACCTTTATGGTTTTCCCCAAGTAAATCTTTGTGTCTCTTGTGTGCTTGCATTATTGTCTCCATGATTGATATGCTGTAGATATGCTGTACATGTTGTTCTCTCAGTTAAGATCCTAGATCAGATTGAAGTAAATTCTGAAAATTTAACATGGAATCAGAGCTAGCCTGAAAGAAGGCATGATATGGCATGTATGACACTTGTTGCACTTACGATGCTAGGGCTTGATATAGCAAAAACCAGTCATCATAGCACTTTCGCTATAAATCCGTTTTGGCGAAGTTTTCGGATCTGAAATTGTTACAGGACGAAGCTAAGATCTCCAGGTATCTTGTGTCCAAAGGACAACCTCTAATTCGTTGTACTTTGTGATTTATGATCTGTACAATATAGGGTTTCTGCCTCTTCCAGATCTGAGTCAAAATCCGGTGACCTTGGGAAAAAGGTCATATCTTGGGCTAGGAAGCTCCAAATGAAATTTCGTAAAAAGTGACATGTATTACACAGTCTGTACTATCTCAGAAAACCTTTTCAGAGGCCGAAGTTGAACCAGTGACACGTGGCACGCCGTACAAGTGCGCTCTCCTATATTATCCCATAAACAGGTCACGTTGCGACATTTGGAATAACTCTCTCTCAGAGAGTCCAATTGAGGTCAGACCTGTCAGGATGGAAAGGTAACAGGCCGAGATATCTCAGAAAACTTTTTCAGAGTCCGAAGTTAAAACAGTGACACGTGGCACGCCGTACAAGTTCGCTCTCCTGTTTTATCCCAAAACAGGTCACGTTGCGACATTTGGCATAACTCTCTCTCAGAGAATCCAATTGAGGTCAGACCTGTCAGGATGGAAAGATAACAGGTCAGGATATCTCAGGAAACTTTTTCAGACCCTGTGGATCAAAAATTTCGGATTTACACCAGAAAAAATCAGGTACATATTTCTGTCAAAACAGAATTATTTTTTGGTACCTTCATTCATGGCTTCCGGAATTTAGGGCTTTGAAGAAAGTTGGAATTTTTGTAATCGGAGACCACGGCTGGATGCTACTCATCAAAATAGAAATTTAGAGACCAAAATCAGAATTTTTGGTTGGGCAGAAGGCCGGGCTTGATTAGACCCTAGTTCGGGACTTTGATCAGAAAAGTGGAAAATTAGGGCTTCTGTAAAAATGGGAATTTTTGAAATCTGTGACCACGGCTGGAAGCTCCTCGGAAAAATAGAAGCCTGGAGCTTTGGATCAAACATTTTGATTGGGAAGAAGAGTGGGCTTCATCAAACCCCAGTTCAGGGTCACGTCCAGTGAATCCGGAAGTTTCAAAGGCAAAATTGAGGAGTGAAACTTTGCAGTTTTCAAATTCTGAATATACCGGTTTGATCAGCTCATCAAGGCGCATATTTCTATCCTTTTGAAAGTTTGAAATTTAAAGTTTGAATTTTTGGGGTTTCTCTGACAAACCCATATCCAGCTCCAAGTCTAGTTCTTGCAAATCAAGTGGATTGGGTTAATCCTAGAAGAAGATGGATTGATCATCTACATGAGTGAAGAAGTTCCTGTTTCAGAGGGAGATGAGGCTAAGGCCTTACATTAGAAGATTACAAGCGATCTCGACAGGTATGACTCATCGAGGTATGTTTCGATATTTGTCCATGATTAAGTTTATGGTATGTTTGTCTTCATGTTATTACGGTTAGTACAATTTTGATTTTATATTTGTCGTATCACCTTAACAAAATTATGAATGCATGATAGAAGATATTCATTGGTTAGGGTGTTGAGACTTATGATCATACTAATACATTATGGTGTTGTATGAGGTTTATGTTGTCTACTAACATGAAAGGTACACCAAGAAAGACAGATCATGTTCTGGTCCAAGAACATATGATCATGATAACATGAGGACAAAGATTCATCCATTGTCATGGATCTACAAGATCCATTCACGAGGTATGTATAACTTGGTTTTATAATGGTTAACTTATGAGACATGCAGGTTACTAGCACAAGTCACTGAAGAGAACCAAAAGACATTATACAGGTATGTTAGACATAACTAGCTAACATGATAATCCAGGTATGTTTTTCCTATATCAAGCTAGATTCCTACCTTGGGTTAGGATCTTATACTATCGCGTTGTTGATAATGATTATTCATGAAGTCATGGGTTTGAATAATCATGATTGTATGCATATTATGTTTCTTACCATAATTGATGATATGACTAACCAAAAGAATCATGATGGTATAGGTTTGAATAATCACAGGTTTTATGCATTTTATATCTCTTATCTTGTTTGATGATTCAACTAACCTGAAGAGTCATAGGCTTGAGTAATTACAGGTTTAGACATGTTATGTTTCTTATGATTTGACTAACCATAAGAATCCTTGAATGCTAATGCTTATTATTTTCTGTTTGAAATGATCCTGATTATACATGCTTGAGATTATTGTGTTTTAATAGTATACTAATGAATGTATGATTTTATATAAGATCACAAGGATAACTCAATCATGATACTAATAAGCATGCATAGGAACCAAGGATGAATATGAGTTCAAGAACAGGTAATCCAGGAAGCAAAGATCAAGAGGGAGTACACTCCAGTGGTTTATACAAGGATGCAGATATTCAGAGGGAGTTGACCATCTCTCTACATCCCACAACAGAAAGGTGTAGAAGAAGCTACTTCAAATTAGGACTCCAGCAGCTCCTGCAAGGAAGCGAAGACTCAGAGGGAGTCCACCCAATGAACAAACAAAGATAAGTATTTGAATTGTCATTTCTTAAATAATACTGTTCAAAAATGTATATACTGATGTTCCTAGAATTAGGTTGTGTATTATGCATATTAGAATAATTGCATTAATGAATAGTATACTCCTAATATGCATGGGTAAGTGGCCTATGGCACTGTACAACATTCCATTGCTACTTATCTAGTATGAAACCTCCTTGCTGACATGTTGGGAGTTGTGCACACTCTTAACAATGTTCTGGTAGAGATTGGAAGGCATCTAGAAAGTTACGGAATATGGATAAATGTTGTATTGAAGCATTGGCTAAGATAATTGCATGACTGTATGGCATATTTCTTTATGTGTAAGAATTTGTTCTAAAAACTATGAGATGTTTTCTAATCATGCAATTTAACTTGTTGTGTAGGAAAGATCGTATGCCATCTCCTACAAAAGAAGAATTACAACATTTGTTCTAGCAACAAAGATATCTATTGAAGATATTGAAGATATTGAAGTTCCCAGGATCTGGGATGAAGAAATGGAATGCCATGATCCGTCGATCATGAAGAATGATGTTTGGGATGTAATCCCAAGACATGAAGGGAAGTTTTCTATGACTTCCAAATGGAACTATCAGATCAAGCATGTTGCAGATGGCAGCATTGAGAAATATAAAAGTGATGAAATAGAAGATACACCAGATGGATTCAAGATAGCTTTCTTGAATAGTGTAGTTGAAGAAGAAGTGTATGTGGAGCAGCCACTTGGTTCTGAGACACATGATAGGAAATCATATATGTGCAGAACTTGGTATGGTGAAGATAGATTGATTGCCGACACACAGCGGAAGCTTACTATCGAGTTCGAGATGAAGAACTTGGGGATGATGCACTATTTGGTTTTGGCATGGAGGTGTGGCAGAGTGCAGAAGGAATCTTCCTTGGACAAGGGAAGTATGCAGTAGAGATCCTGAAGAGGTTCAGGATGATGGATTGCAAGGCCATGACCACACCTATGGCATCGAATCTGAAGCTTCTTTGTGATGCTTCATCTGAGCCAGTTGATGTTTCTATGTATCGTCAGATTATTGGGTCCTTGATGTACCTGACGAACACGAGACCAGATATTTGCTTTGCTGTGAACACATTGAGCCAGTTCCTGACGGATCCGAGGAGTGTTCACCTAGTTGCTGTAAAGCATGTTCTGAGGTACCTGAAGGGTACAGTGGATTATGGGCTCAGATATGAGGCGAATAAAAAGTTTAACCTGTAGGGTTATGTTGATTCAGATTGGGCTGGCAGTGCTGCAGATAGGAAGAGCACATCTGGGTGTTGCTTCAGTATGGGATCAGGTGTGATCTCTTGGTTTAGCAAGAAGCAATCCTGCGTAGCACTGAGTACAGCTGAGGCAGAGTATGTTGCAGCCTGTTCAGCTAGTTGTGAGGTAGTATGGCTACGGAAGCTACTGTCTGAGTTATTTGATCTCCCGTTGGAAGCTACTCATATCTTCTGTGATAACCAGAGTTGTGTGAAGCTGTCCGAGAACCCAGTGTTTCATGACAGGTCGAAACACATAGAGATCAAATACCACTATATCAGGGATATGGTGCAGAGAGGAGCAGTGAAGCTCCTGTATGTTGCGACGGACGAGCAGATTGCAGATGTGCTGACGAAGCCACTAGCCAGGGTGAAGTTTGAGTAATTCAGAGAGAGGCTTGGCATTATTCAGATCGAGGACACTTCGAGGAAGAAGTGATGGACACATTTGCTGAAGCCATTCCAAGAATGTTGGAAGGAGGATCCTTCACATGGCTGAGGATGTAAGCGCTGGATGATAAACATCAGGATGATGTTCTAGTTTCTGCTGGATATGATCAGTTGGATCATTTTATGTATGAATGTACGCATCATGTTGGATGCTGGATATGATCAGTTGGATCATTTTATGTATGTATGTATGCATCATGTTGGATGCTTGGACCATGTATCTATATATGTATCAGGTGGATACATTGTATGATCAGGTGGATCATGTATGGTGATATATATCATATGTTCTATATATGTATCAGGTGGATACATTGTATGATCAGGTGGATCATGTATGGTGATATATATATCATATGTTTTGTATTTGTATCAGGTGGATACATTGATGATCAGGATGATCATAGATGACATGCAGCAGGATGTTGCATTGATGATCAGGATGATCATAGATGACGAGCTTCAGGATGTTGCTCCAGATGACATGCAGCAGGATGTTGCATTGATGATCAGGACGATCATAGATGACGAGCTTCAGGATGTTGCTCCAGATGACATGCAGCAGGATGTTGCAGTGATGATCAGGACGATCATAGATGACGAGCTTCAGGATGTTGCTCCAGATGACATGCAGCAGGATGTTGCATTGATGATCAGGATGATCATAGATGACGAGCTTCAGGATGTTTCTCCAGATGACATGCAGCAGGATGTTGCAGTGATGATCAGGACGATCATAGATGACGAGCTTCAGGATGTTGCTCCAGATGACATGCAGCAGGATGTTGCAGTAATGATGATCAGGATGATCATGGATACATCAGGATGATGTATGGTGAGTATCAGGTTGATACTCTGTGGCCATGGATCAGGTTGTGCAGATGAGCATGTAATTCGTTGCCTTCAGGATGTTGCTCCAGATGACATGCAGCAGGATGTTGCAGTAATGATGATCAGGATGATCATGGATACATCAGGATGATGTATGGTGAGTATCAGGTTGATACTCTGTGGCCATGGATCAGGTTGTGCAGATGAGCATGTAATTCGTTGCCCTGGGAGATTTGCAGATGGTCTTGCGAGGTTTTGCCTATGGCATGTAATTCATTGCCCTGGGACATCTGGCAAATGCTCTTTCGAGGTTTTGCTCTGGGAGGACATGTAATTCGTTGCCCTGGGAGATCTGCAGATAGTCTTGCGAGGTTTTGCCTATGGCATGTAATTCGTTGCCCTGGGATATCTGGCAGATGCTCTTGCGAGTTTTTGTCCTATGGCATGTAATTCGTTTCCCTGGGAGATCCGATAGGTTGGGCTGTGTGCCCGTAATCAGTCCTGGGATGATCTTGCGAGGTTTTTCCATGACCACATGTAATTCGTTGCCCTGGGAGATCCTATAGGTAGAGCTGTGTGCTCGTAACAGCCTGGGATGCTCTTGCGAGGTTTTGTGGTGAGGTCACATGTAATTCGTTGCCCTGGGAGATCCTATAGGTAGAGCTGTGTGCTCATAACAGCCTGGGATGCTCTTGCGAGGTTTTGTGACGCACGTAAAAGTCCTGAAGATTCCACAGTATGGCTAGTGATGACGAAGACCTGCAGGTGGTGGGCCTACATCCAGTATGAAAAAGGACTGGCTCTGTAGAACTTCCTATGACGAGTAGATTCAAAGATTGATTGAGATAGCAGCAGCAGTGACGATGATGATGATGACTCGATGACGATTATCCAGTGACGATGATCCAGAGAAGATGACTTGTGCTAGAAGAACTGTGCTGAGAAATACCTTCCTAGTTAAGAGGGAGTGTTGATGTATATGTAACTTCGGAATGTATTTCACATATATGTATATTGTATTCCTATAGAGATGGTATTATTCCTCTATAAGGAAGTGTCGTCATTTATATTGTAAGTGTCGTAACTTATACTTGATGGGTTATTAGACCACCTTATTTGGGGTCGGCCTTGTATAAGTCATGTGGGTCAAAGGGTTATTAGACCACCCTATTGGGGGTCGGCCCACTCAGCATTATGTTATGTGGTTAAGTTCGAGCCTACATGAGTTAGGTAAAAAGGCAAGTCAAGTCAAGTATAAATAGAGTGCGGGAGGCACTCTATTTACTCACTCACTTCTCACACATGCTCTCAAGGAGGAGAGGCGCACTTATGGAGGAGGAGGACTGCTGCTAGGTTATGGCTATCTCTCTTGGTTGGTTGTATCATTGCTCTATCTATCTCTGAGGAAGTTATTGGGGTTTTTCACCTTTATTGTCTGATCAGGATGATCATGGATGACGAGCTTCAGGATGTTGCTCCAGATGGCATGCAATAGGATGTTGCAGTGATGATGATCAGGGTGATCATGTGTACATCGGGATGATGTATGGTGAGTATCAGGTTGATACTCTGTGGCCATGGAATAGGTTGTGTAGATAAGCATGTAATTTGTGCCCTGGGAGATTTGCATATATTCTTTCGAGGTTTTGCCTATGGCATGTAATTTGTACCCTGGGATATCTGGTAAATGCTCTTTCGAGGTTTTGCTTGGGAGGACATATAATTTGTGCCCTTGGAGATCTGCAGATAGTCTTTTGAGGTTTTTTCTATGGCATGTAATTTGTGCCCTGGTATATCTAGCAGATGCTCTTTCGAGGTTTTGTCCTATGGCATGTAATTTGTGCCCTGGGAGATCCGATAGGTTGAACCATGTTCTCGTAATCAGTCCTGGGATGCTCTTTCGATATTTTTCCATGACCACATGTAATTTGTGCCCTGGGAGATCCGATAGGTTGATCCTTGTGCTCGTAATCAGTCCTAGGATGCTCTTTCGAGGTTTTGTGGTGACCACATGTAATTTGTTCCCTGGGAGATCCGATAGGTTGATCCTTGTGCTCGTAATCAGTCCTAGGATTCTCTTTCAAGGTTTTGTGGTGGGGTCACATGTAATAAGTCCTGGAGATCTGGACAGGACGAAAAAGGCCTCAGATGCTCTTTAGGGTTCTTGCTAGTCAAGAGACTCTTTTACGGTTTTGTGATGCACGTAATAAGTCCCGAGATTTCCACCTGCAGGTGGTGGGCCTACATCCAGTATGAAAAAGGACTAGCTCTGTAGAACTTCCTATGATGAGTAGATTCATATATTGATTGATATAGCAGCAGCAGTGATGATGACGATGATTCAAGGATGATGATTCGTTGATGATGATCCAGAGAAGAAGACTTGTGCTAGCAGATCTGTGTCGAGAAATACCTTCCTAGTTAAGAGGGAGTGTTGATGTATATGTAACTTCAGAATGTATTTCACATATATGTATATTGTATTCCTATAGAGATGTTATTATTCCTCTATATGGAAGTGTCATCATTTATATTGTAAGTGTCGTAACTTATACTTGATGGGTTATTAGACCACCTTGTTGGGGTCGGCCCTGTATAAGTCATGTGGGTCAAAGGGTTATTAGACCACCCTATTGGGGGTCGTCCATGTGGGTCAAAGGGTTATTAGACCACCCTAGTGGGGGTCAGCCCAGTCAAAATTATGTTAAGTTGTTAAGTTGAGGCCAACCTAGTTGAGTAAAGGTCAAGTCAAGCTAGTGTATAAATAGAGACTGTGTCTCTCTCATTTTATAGATTCTATTCTCTCACTCACACTTTGGAGAGTGGCACACTTGTGGAGGAGGAGGCTCTGCTGCTAGGAGAAGACTATCTCTTGTATTCTGGTTGTATCATTGCTCTATCTATATCTGAGGAAGTTATTGGGGTTTTTCACCTTTATGGTTTTCCCCAAGTAAACTCTTTGTCTCTTGTGTGCTTGCATTATTGTGTCCATGATTGATATGCTATAGATTTGCTATACATGTTGTTCTCTCAGTTAAGATCCCAGATCAGATTGAAGTAAATTCTGAAAATTTAACAAGTAAATATTTCATCCCCATGTTATCTGTCATCATAGTAAATTTTCTGCCAATAAGATGGTGACGCCACATTTTTAAGGCATGTATTACTGCTAATAATTCCATATCATATGTAGAGTAATTTTTCTCATGTATTTGTTGATGTATATGTAACTTCGGAATGTATTTCACATATATGTATATTGTATTCCTATAGAGATGGTATTATTCCTCTATAAGGAAGTGTCGTCATTTATATTGTAAGTGTCGTAACTTATACTTGATGGGTTATTAGACCACCTTATTTGGGGTCGGCCTTGTATAAGTCATGTGGGTCAAAGGGTTATTAGACCACCCTATTGGGGGTCGGCCCACTCAGCATTATGTTATGTGGTTAAGTTCGAGCCTACATGAGTTAGGTAAAAAGGCAAGTCAAGTCAAGTATAAATAGAGTGCGGGAGGCACTCTATTTACTCACTCACTTCTCACACATGCTCTCAAGGAGGAGAGGCGCACTTATGGAGGAGGAGGACTGCTGCTAGGTTATGGCTATCTCTCTTGGTTGGTTGTATCATTGCTCTATCTATCTCTGAGGAAGTTATTGGGGTTTTTCACCTTTATGGTTTTCCCCAAGTAAATCTTTGTGTCTCTTGTGTGCTTGCATTATTGTCTCCATGATTGATATGCTGTAGATATGCTGTACATGTTGTTCTCTCAGTTAAGATCCTAGATCAGATTGAAGTAAATTCTGAAAATTTAACAGTATTTTCATCTTTCGAGACTCATATGCAACAACATGTCCCTCTTGTGTTAGGACTCCACTGAGTCCATCATTACATGCATCTGTGCATACTATAAAATATTTATTAGGATATGCAATTCTCAGAATAGCTGCTGTAGTTAGTAATTCCTTCAACTTCTTAAAACTATCTGCACACTTTTGATCCCATACAAACTTTTTTCCCTTCTTCTATAAAGAGGTTATGGGGTATGCAATCTTCGAAAAACCTTCTATGAATTTTCTATAATATCCTATAATCCCCGTAAATGATTGTACGTCCGACACATCCTTAGGAACCGGTCATTCATTAATGGCTTTTATCTTATCAGCATCAACCGAAATTCCTTCCTTAGAAATTATGTGACCTAAATACTGAATCTTATCCTTGTTAAAGTCACACTTACTAAACTTAGCATATAATTGATGATCTCTCATAACTTGTAAAATAATACACATATGTTCGTCATGTTCTTCCTTACTTTTAGAATATACTAGAATGTCATCTATGAATACAATGACGAACTTATCCAAATACTTGTGCAGAATATTATTCATTAACCACATAAATACTATCAGGGCATTAGTCAACCCAAATGGCATAACCACGAACTCATAATGTCCATAACGAGTTCTAAATGCTGTTTTTTAAAAATATCCTCATCCTTCACACGAACTTGATGATATCCTGACCTTAAATCAATCTTCGAAAATATCACTGCTCCACATAGCTGATCAAATAGATCGTTGATGCGGGGAAACATATATTGATTCTTGATTGTCATCTTGTTCAATTGGTGATAATCTATGCAAAGCCTTAAAGTGCCATCCTTCTTCTTAACAAAAATAACAGGTGCTCCCCAAGGAGACACGCTGGGTCTTATATAGTTTTTATCAATCAGTTCCTTCAACTATGATTTTAACTCATTTAATTCTAATATATTCACCCTATATGGAGCTTTGGAGTTTGGTACCGCACCCGGTATCAGCTCAATGGTAAAATCTAGATCCCTCTTCGGGGGTAATCCTGGAATCTCTTCTGGAAAAACATCCAGGAATTCTTTTAGGATAGGTATATCTTCTTGTTTCAGTTTGTCCTCTTTTGTAATTGACTCTTCATGCACAACATTGACTGCGAACATATTACATCCTTTTCTAACTTCTCTTTTTACTTGCATAGTTGAAATCTGTCTAAGTGATGTCTGTCTAGGAATACCCTTCACTTCTACTGTTTCTCCTTCATCATTTAGACAGGTAAAAATTTTCTCATAATAATTCAAAATAACATGATGTGCTTCTAACCAGTCCATTCTAATTAATATGTCATAGGATCCTAAAGGTAAAACATTTAACTTGATTCGTGTCTTTAACTGATTCATAGATAAAACACAACTTTCAACAAAATTAGACACTTTTCTTTTTGTTCCTGTTGCTAGTCTAACTAACCAGGATTTATTAAATTTTTTTGTTTTCAGATTAAAATTTTCTACAATATCTAGAGATATAGAACTCAAGCTAGCGCCTGGATCAATCAAAATAGAAACAGGGTGGTTTTGTAGCATACCTTCAATCTCTACCATAGAGACTTGATGCTCCGCTTGCATGTTGTCTAGAGATGCATTAATTCTGGGCATCTCTCTTGTCAAGTATCCCACAGTAGGTTCAGCTTGTATGAAGTGAATATTATTGGATATCCGCTTCTTATTGGGACAGTTTGAAGCATAATGAGGACCTTGACACTCAAAAGATTTTATAGGTGTCCTTTGGTCATTAGTTCTGGTAACATTGGGTGTATTCCTAGGAGCTGAAAAATTCTGCTATTGATTATTTCTGGGACTGTTTCCTTGGAAATTTCGATTTGGAAAGTTTTTCTTTTGAAAACCAAAATTTCCATTGAACCTGAAATTCTTCTTCTTCAGCTCAAAGTTGTTGGGTTTATGATTTTTCCAGTTAGATATCCCTTCTCTTTTCCGGTTCTGATCATAGAAAAAAGTTTCTTTCCTCATGGCTTCTTCTAAGGTCTTTGGATTGTCATACTCTATTCTGTCCTTGATGTTGAAAGGTAGACAACTCAAATACCTTTGAATCTTTGGTTTCTGCTCCACAAGGGATGGCACATACCTTAGTAAATTCAGAAATTTGTTGTTCAACTCTTTCATGTTCATAGTCCCAGTCTTAAATCATAAAATTCCTTGGACTTTTCTTCGTAATATTGTTTAGATAGGAACTTCTTCTTGAAGTATCATTTAAAAGTGCTCCAATTCACATCCTTGTCCTTGATTCCCTTCACTCTTTTGATGTCCTGCCACCAAATGTATGCCTTCCCGATCAGGTTGTATATGGCCATCTTTGCTTTCAATGATTCTAAATAATCATAAATTTGGAAGTATTTCTTCATGCCGGACAACCATGCTTCAACGGTCTCTCCTCTCTCAGTTTCACCATTGAAGGTTGGGGGTTTGATCTTCTTGAACTCCACAGAAATCTGCTCATACTGTTTATGGATTTTTCTTTTTGGTTTGTAATCCCCTTCACTGCTATCACTTGAATAATTACGTTTCTTTTTACGTGTCTCAATGGCAGCTCCTGATGATGTTGAACTGTTATTCTCATCATCATTTTTCACTTTCTTATCATTATTCCCATGAGGTAAGTCTTCAATCTTGGAGGTATTTTCAAACCTTCTATCATGTTCATCAGTTGGGAACTGATCGAACCGTACTTGGTTCAGTTCTTCTTGTGCCTTCAGAATTCTCTCATTATCCTATTTAATAGATCTTATTTATGCTTTCAACTCCTGAAATGCACGTAACAATTATGATGAATTTTCATTCAATTCACCATGGACTTTTTCTTCATAATGTTTCCCAGTGATATTATTGGTGTGACTGTTCGGTCGAAATCTGTCCTCCATGTGTTCAGCTGATCCTTCCATACCTGTAATTTAGAAAACAATTTTCTGTATAAAAAATAATTCAATTAGGAAAGATTTTTGCTGTCATAAAATTTTTATGTTGCGTGTTCTTTGGACCTTTTCAGGCCGAGAGTTCGAACATGAGCTCTGATACCACATGTAACATCCCAAAAATTCACAAAAATTTAAAAATTTAAAAATAGCATTAAATGCTATACTTACTAATGCGGAATAAATTAAATTCTAATCCTTTTAACTAATAACAAAATATGATGACGTCACTTCATACTTCTTAACACAAAATACGACATTAGTTTTGCTTGTGTTAATTATAAATCTATATGCTATATTTAAATTCTCTTGCAATACAATCATCTAAACATAATACTGACAGTTTGCTTTTGGATGATGACGAAGGGGTCCTACGGGGTACCCTGAGGTTTACTTAGCTATGTTAACTAAAGCATTTGAAACTCTTTATTTGAGCAGATATGCAGGTAAGAGTATTACGACAATTTCAAATGTTAAAAGCAATTCTAAATATGTTTTCAGTTAGCCATCAATGCTTGTAGTAACTCTAAGTACTTCCGTGCATGAGAAATGTTAATGGTATGGATCTCTGTACTATTTCTGTAAGTGTTACCTTGACTATACTTACAAGTCGCAGAAGTCGTAACTAATAATATCTATACTACACTCTTTAGTGAATTGTCATAGAAGAGATACTTATACTATGAATTCTCAATTACGTGTTAGATTACAAATTATAAGTGCTATTAGAAGCCTGTCATAATTTCTCCATTTTGCAAAGAGTGGTGTTATCATGTACATTTATTACATGAATAATTCAACTTATATGTTGCTCTACATTATAGAAACATGAGTCAAATGTTATTTAAATCTGTGGATTAACTTGAAATCATAACTAGAGTAGATTATGCATTTCTCAAAATTATAATTCGTGAAGCATCATATTAATATAGCAAGGTTTACTATAATACTACCATCAAAATTAAGATGATACTATTGCAATACTATAGGATTTAGACCTTTCTAATTTAATAATTATACGTTGTAATATGCTATGCAATGTGAACAAATATTACGATGTGCATAAATTGAATTCTAAACTATACACTAAGTTTCGAAAGCCTTCTATAATATGCAACCTTGTCATTTGAGAAACAATATATAATATATATAAACCATGCATTCGATGACCAATACCTTGGAAATGAAATGAACTATACAATGTAACCATAAGTCTTTGCACTAGCATTTAATATTGACAGGGTATTAAATGTAATGGTGTTACTGTTTGCAAACCCAATCAACGTATTGACAGTGGATAGTGACAGGTATAAATTTGTAGCAGTTATGCGTTGGTAGAATTAACGTGTCCATTTCGAGCATTAATGATCCCAGCTAACTCCCATGGTGGAATGTACTGCTGGCTATCAACGTAACCTTATTCACGTGGAAACCTGGTGGAAAATACTACTAGCAATCCGAGCTGTGCATGGTGGGTCTAGTGAAATGCCTCTGAGCTGGACTTTACGATGGTAAGGTCATTAATGGAGTTTAAATGCAGTGTTGCTTCATAAAATGTGGTGCTCTGCTGGCTAGATCTCTCCCGCCAATCCTGTTGTGTCTCGGTTTTGGGACTTTAACCCTAATCTTACCACTACATTTTCATTGAAGTTGTTCTTGGGCATTCATTTGGTGTTACTGGGCTTGGTGGAGAGGCCAAACAACTGCAAAATTTTAGGGTTTGGTGGTTTCTCGATTGAGGACTCCTTCCTCGGATTCGATGGTGTGACCTATGACTGTAACTTGATGTTGTTCAGGTTTTTAAAAGAAATTTTGAGAGCCGAGAGTTTAGAAGTGAGGAAATACTATATCATTTGGCGGTTTTGAGTGGCGCGAGAAGGACATATCAGTTTAGAACTTTGATCCAATGCAAATCTTTATCAAGGTAATGTCTCAATTTCAACTGCTTAAGTTTTTATGCTATTAATCCATCAATAATATGATGTGAAAGTTTTAACCACCTCCTTCATTGTTTTGGCAGGTAACTTCTTTCGCCCACAGGTATGCCTTGTCTGAAGCTTAGGGGAAAAATGGCTGCTATGCCATCAGGTAAGCCTCGGTGGTTCTTTTCCCTGTAGGTTCTCCTGGCATGTTGACCGAAACTTTGATGTTTTGATGATGTCTAAGAAAAGTTCCTGGAAGAGGATTTTTTTAACTGTTGAGATGATATTCGAGAGCCTCATGTCTTGTGCATAGAGGATGGAATCCTCAGCTCATTTTGCTACCCTACCAATGCAGCGTTTCGCGGTAACTTTTGTTGAAATGTAAAATTGATTATGATGTAATTGCTTAAGGGATGAATCCTTGGTCATGTTTAAAG
The DNA here is from genome assembly GCA_027924585.1 of Larix kaempferi. NCBI lineage: Eukaryota > Viridiplantae > Streptophyta > Pinopsida > Pinales > Pinaceae > Larix > Larix kaempferi. The sequence goes on from BSBM01000703.1 coordinate 6,363,375, forward strand.
GAAGAAGCGATGTGTTAAATGAAGGTTGAGAGTCAAGAGTTAAACTGTTTTCTGCTAAAATAGAAGGTCCTGTGCTACACTATTTATTCCATTGTTTGAATGGTAATATGAGGCTGAGTTTGTATTGAAACATAACTTAATATAGTTTTTGAGCGGTTTCTATATTTATATAAATTGATAGTTTGACTAGGAAACACTGTGTTGATTCTGGCCGAGAGCCGTGGGCTAACTTATTTCGCAATCCAGCAACCCTATGTTTGTGTTGTTTAAATTAAAATTTGGAATGGTGATGAGACTTAGTTTTTTGTAATGAAACACCACTTAGATAAATATTACGGTTTATAATAAATAATAATACTCTTGTCTGAACTTGTCTTGTATAGATAGCTATCGTATATGAGATAGTTGAACAATAGAATGTTTTTTGTTTCGGAAATCTGATGTAAGGATTTGATGTTTACACTTTTAAGTGCTTGGCTTTAAACTCGTTGTATGATAGTCTTAGGGTTTTTAAAATTAATACTGCAAGTGTCTGCAAACTTTTCAAAGTTGGGAATTAATTTTAGTAGAACGATGAATGTTTATAGAAGGTAATCAGTATCCAGGGTTTCAAAAATATGATAATACATTCTGATACTAAACATGAAAGATATTCTTACCATAAGAATCTGGAATACATGGAAAGTTAAATGTAATAAAGTAAAATGTTGTGCAATATATAAAACTATAGCATTGAAATATCATAGAAATTCTAAGTTGATATTACAGCTATTTCTAAAAAATTCTAAGTACTATAAGGAGAGAGAATGAAAAATGTTAAGAGATTGTGCTAAGTGATTTTGCTTATAGTACTTTACAGCTTTGGAATGAAATGATAATAAAAATGCATAGTATGTGTATTTTGAAATCAAGTAGATGATCTAAAATGTAAACCCTAGATTTTTATACAGAAATGGGATATTTATTTTCTGGCAACAGATAAAAGAAAATATTAAAATTCATGTAGTATGAAATGTTATTTCATATCCTAGCTTAATAGAATACACAATTCAGCTAAACATTTTAGTCAATAAGTCTTTATTATCAAACCAGGAAAAGGGTTAGAGGTTTAATAAAACAACTTCATTCATTCAGCTGAAAATAAACAAGACAAAACAATAGAACTTGTTGAATGTAGGAGAAATAAACAACCCAAGGAGCCTGTTCCACCCAACCTACTCCTGAAGGAAACCAAATTACTTTCCTTAGGACCCCCAAGCATGTTCACTGAACCACTAGGAAGAAGAATCTGTAGAAACTTTAGGTCATCAACTTGCAGCAACAATGTAGATCATTCAGTCATATATACTTAGTAGTCAAAAAGACCTGCAGCAGCACCTCTAGTTTCCTTCTGAGAAAATTTTTAGCAGAATCACAATGCACTTTCATCTTAGACTCCCTATTCGAATCTCTCAGTGATCACCTGATACCCTTGAGGAATTATTTCTGCAGAAAATAATGTGGAGCTCCCTGCTCAATTCGAATTGCCTTATCTAAGCTTCCTAGGCCTTTTTAGTGGTTAACCTGGTCATTAATGAGCTAATAGCTCTCTTCCACCCACCTGGGGGATAATGCCACAAATTTATGGGTAGTTTGTTGGTTGTGGAGCCTGATCTCCAGATTCAGAGATATTATTTTTCAACCGTGTTTATACCCTAGTTTTATATGATATGCACGTGGACTATACACTCACCCAAACGGGGGGGTGTGGGGCGGCATCGGCTCCCCATGGGGTTCCAGAGGGGATGGGGGCAGCGCCCCCAGAGGAAATTTTTTGGATTGTTTTACGAGCCCATGGTTTTGGGTAACCCGTGGTATTTATCCATTGTATTCCCCTTATAAAACAAAGACAATGTAATACGGCTAGGGTTGATGTAATAGGTTTTATGCATTGTAAAGATCTCTGAGATGGGAAGAGAGACTATGAGACAGTTAAGAGGAAGTGCAGCGGTTGTGCTGTTGGTTGTATCCCTTCACTTTGCTGGACGGTATAATAATAAGGACTAGAAACTTCAGTGTGGACATAGCCCATCTTGGTGTGAACCACGATATATCTGTGTCTCTCTGGTAATGTGTGTGTGATTATAATTGCATTTATGTTTATTGTTATTGCTTTGCGATCCTGTTTTTCTAACAATTGGGATTAGAGCCAAAGGTCTATTTGGCAGGTAAACCCGTAGGAGCTAGGGTTTATGGTTCGAGTGGGAGCAATGGAAGAAGAAGGAAAGTTTAAGTTCGAGAAGCTTAACAGCCAAAAATTCCAGTTATGGAAGATGCAAATGGAGGACTATCTGTACCAGAAGGATCTATTCATGCCATTGGGAGGAAGAGCAAATAAATCGATGGCCATGAAGGACGAAGAATGGGAGGTTCTTGATAGAAAGGCAATGGGAACAATACGGCTGTCCCTGGCTTCGTCGGTGGCTTTCAATATCTCAAAAGAAATGACAATAGAGGGTTTGATGAGCGCATTGGGTAAGCTGTATGAAAAACCCTCGGCCTCCAACAACGTATTTCTAATGAAGCATTTATTTAATATGAATATGTCTGAAGGTGGATATGTTACTGATCATTTAAATGAGTTTAATACGGTTACAAATCAACTAATTTCTGTAAGTGTGAACTTTGATGATGAGGTTAGGGCTCTTCTAATCTTGTGTTCATTGCCAGAAAGCTGTAATAGCTTGGTCATGGCTGTAAGTAACTCTGTCTCTGGTTCAAACACCTTGAAATTTGATGATGTTATTGGTGTTATTCTTAGTGAGGCAATGCGAAGAAAAAGCACAGGTGAGACATCAAGTAATGCATTGACCATGGAGAGCAGGGGAAGAAAAAAGGAGAGAGGAAAGAGCCAAGGTAATCGTGGAAAGTCTAAAACGGGAAGAACAAAGTCCAGACTAGGAAATATAGAGTGTTGGAACTGTGGAAAGAAAGGACATCTGATGAAAGACTATAGATCTCTAAAGAAGAAACGAGATGGACAACAGGAAACTACCCAGGAAGCAAATGTAGCAGGTGATGTGTTACAAGATGCTTTGATTCTTGCATTATATAATACTAGTGATTATTGGGTAGTAGATTCAGGGGCTTCATGTCATGCTACACCCCATAGGAAATATTTTCATGATTATGTTCCAAGCGATTTTGGACATGTTTTATTGGATGATGATGAGCCATGTAAAATTGTTCGAATGGGTAAGGTATGGATAAAAGTTAAGAATGGAACTGATTGGATGTTGAAATATGTAAGGCATATTCTTGCTATGAAAATAAATCTGATTTCAACAAGGTAGTTGGGAGATGGCGGCTCTCTATCTACATTTGGAGAAAAGTGGTTGAAGATCGCTAAAGGATCAATGGTGATAGAAAAAGGAGACAGGGTAGGTAAGTTGTATTTATGTCCTCATAATACTGACCATTCTATCTCTTTAGCTTCCACAGTAATAGATACAGCATTGTGGCATCATAGGCTTGGCCACATGAGTGAGAAGGGGACGCAGATTCTCCACTCAAGGAAGTTGTTGCCAGATTTGAAGCAAGTAAGTTTGGAATTCTGTGAAAACTATGTTTATGGAAAACAAAAGAGAGTCAGATTTCTTAGGGTTGAGAAGCAGAATAAGAATGAAAAGTTAGAGCTTGTGCATACAGATGTATGGGGACCGGCTCAGATACAATATCTTGGTGGTTCTCATTATTATGTTACATTTATTGATGATGCAACTAGGAAAACTTGGGTTTATGGCATTAGACAGAAATTTGATGTGTTTGCTACTTTTAAGAAGTGGAAAGCTTTGGTTAATAAGGAGATAGGAAAAAGGTTGAAGTGTCTCAGATCTGATAATGGAGGTGAATACTGCGGAAAATAGTTTGATAGTTACTATTCATACCATGAGATTCGTAGAGAGAAGACAATCCCAGGAATACCACAAGAAAATGGTGTGTCAAAAAGGATGAACATAACGATCATGGAGCGTGAAAGGCGTATGAGACTACATGCAGGGTTGCCCTTACAGTTTTGGGCAGATGCTGTAAATACTGTTGTTTATTTAATAAACAGAGGACCTTCAAGTGCTTTGGATGGTGGTATTCCAAAGGAGGCATGGACAGATACAAAGGTAAACTACTCATTTCTGAGAATGTTTGGTTGTGAAGCATTTGTCCATATTGATAAAGAAAATAGAACAAAGCTTGAAGCTAAATCCAAGAAATGCACCTTTATTGGATATGGGTTTGATGAATTTGGTTATCGCTTATGGGATTATGAAAATAAAAAAATCATCAGGAGTAGAGATGTGATATTCAATGAAAAGGTCATGTACAAAGATCAGTTGCAAGGAAAGAAACAGGAAAAAGAAAACACAGAGTACACAGTACTTGATAAAATTCAAGAAAATGAAGTTCCAAAGGTGCTAGAAAATCAAGAGCAACAGCAAGTACCTGAAGCTCCTACAACTGCAAGAAGATCTACTAGGTTAAGTAGACTCCCTAAACGATACTCTCCTTCAATGTATTATTTGTTGATGACTGATGCTGGCGAACCAGAATGTTATGAAGAAGCAATGCAGGTGGAAACTAGAAAGAATTGGGAGCAAGGCATGAATGAGGAGATGGACTAATTGGCAGGAAACCAGACTTGCGATTTGGTTCAGTTTCCTACTGGTAAAAGAGCATTGCAAAACAAATGGATTTACAGGTTGAAGGAAGAATAAGGAGGTAAGAAGCGGTATAAGGCGAGACTTGTTGTAAAAAGGTTTGCACAGAAGAAAGGTATATATTTTGATAAAATATTTTCTCCTGTTGTTAAGATGACTTCAATTAGGACTATATTAAGTCTAGTGGCGGTAGAAGATTTGCATCTTGAACAGTTAGATGTAAAAACAACCCTTCTCCATGGGGATTTGGAGGAAGAGATATATATGCAGCAACCACAAGGGTATGAGGTCAAAGGTAAGGAGACCTTGGTATGCAGGTTGAAAAAGAGTTTGTATGGCTTGAAGCAAGCTCCAAGGAAATGGCATTTAAAATTTGATAGGTTTATGACATAACAAGGTTATAGTAGATGTCATTCTGACCATTGTGTTAATTTCAAGAAGCTAGATAATGAAAGATATATTATCTTGTTATTGTTCGTGGATGAAATGTTTGTTGCAGGGTCTAACATGCAGGATATAAATGTACTCAAAAGGAAGCTAGCTAATTCATTTGCTATGAAGGATTTGGGTGCTGCAAAGCAAATCCTTGGTATGAGAATAACGAGAGACGGGAAAAATCACAAATTGACATTGTCTCAGAGTGAGTACATACAAAAGGTGTTGGAGAGGTTCAAAATGCAGAATGCAAAACCAGTTAGTACACTGTAACATCCCGAATTTTCATAAAAATTCAAAATTTTTGTTAATAGCAATAATAGCTTAATTTATGATAATTTATAATTGCGAAAAATAATAATTGCTAAATGTAATAACGTTAACTAAACAACTGTTTGTACTAAACACAATTAAATTTATGATATAACTAATGCGATAGTGACAAATTAATTACATTCGTAACAACTATCATTAAGATAGTTAAATGCATGATTAGATCAGACTTTTGATGCGACACTTTTCAATGCAATGAGAAGTATGATTGATGTAATAATAAAATGCCAGGTTAGAAATATGATATGATACTTTTTCTCTTAAATGATACTAACAGTTTGCTTCTTTGATGTCCAAGGGAGTCCTATGAGGGACCCCGAAGCTTACTTAGCTGTACGGTAAAACATTGGACCTGTTCTATGTGCAGACGATAGGTAAGAAGTTTCATGATTGCAATAATTCTAGTTTGTGTGAGTTCAAAATCATCGTTTGAAAATAAAAATAGAATAATTAAAGACTATTGCATTTATAAAAGCATACAGGTACGATTCACATGCTTAAACTTTTGCTTTCCATGATTCGTCTTTTATCTGAGTACAATCAACCCAAGTTAGCTGTATGAATAAGCATCTAATTAGCAGCATCGTCATTGTAGTCGTCATTGTACTTAGCTGGTTCTATCGTCGTCCTTGTACTAACTAATTCTGTCGTGATAGCTATCTAGTTGTTGTAATTTAATAATAGTACCAAAATGGCACAACTCCATCGAATCACATAATTAAATGTTTGATAGGACGTCGTGTAGTAATTGTTTTCACAATACTAAATTATTTATATTAATTATGAGCTTGTAAGCTCTTGCAAACCATATATAAATAGCTATACTGAGCAATGTGAATCAACTTCCTATCTACCATTATACCATTTGAATGTTATGAATCTATAGATCCTATCCTAGAAACTATCTATATGTAACACATATTTGAAATAAACAAAGAATATGAATATATAAATATTTAACTAACACCAACATTATATTAAATATAAGCCGATTAAACTTTGAACTACATATATTGTTATCCTATTGACAAGATACAATATATTTCAACCTTTATAGATACAAGAGTATGACTATGTCGATCCTCGACCTAGTGTTAACATTTAAACATATATTGGGATTATTTTAATACAATGTAAACATTGGAATAGAATAACTATGTGAAATATTTGCAATATAATGCAAACATTGGAATTATATAATATATGTTGCAAATTGTCACCAACATCGTAATATGTCGGATCGATAGCAATGTAATGAAACATTATAAAGAAATCTTGCATAGATGTTAATAATACTATGGTGAATTTAAATGGTGATAATAATGTGAATTTGTAAGGGTTACTGTCACGTCATTTTCGCTGACATGAATTAAATTTGATATTGTACAGGTTGCTGGTTCATTAAGTGGCACCAGGCTCGAGTTGTGGTAGAGATCATGTATCCAACCTGCAATTAAATGCTCAGTACTAAACCCTTGCCTTGTGGGATTTTCCAACGGTCCACGTAGATGTGATCATCACTCTATTCGTCGCTGTGTAAGGGTAATGTGCCATGCAATGGTTGTGTTCGCTTCTCTGTGTGCCATGGTGGCATTGTCGACCTATAATGTAGGTTGGGCATTTAATATTGACGTTGTTTATTCCAAAGCTATGATCGCTAGCAAAGTGATGACCGTCGATGGTGATGAATTTGGGTCATAGGATTTGTAACCCTACCATCATCGTTGTTTTGGTTTATGAACTTGGAAAAGTAGTTCATTGTGTTATTGTTTCGGTTGGAGTGGCCGACAGGCTGCCGAATTTTTGGTAGAAGCCAAGAGAAAGGTTTCGACCTCGAGACCTTCTAAAGAAGTTAATGTTGCAGGTTTTCTTACTGTGATAATGATGTAGCTTGTAAGGGATTAGATCTCTAGTTCGAGGGATTGTAGTTTTATTTTATGCTTTGAGAAAAGAGTGGGAAGAAAACTCAGAACTTCAAGAGGATAAAACTTCCTAGTATCGTTTATGGTGTCGTTCTCATCAAAGCTATGAAGGTAAGCTTTTCTCTAAGCAAAGGGTATTTCCAATTCACATTTTCGATTAACAATGTACAAATTACTAACTTCGAGCTTATCGTTGTCATTTGCATGGTTCTAAAGCATGTTTGAGTAAGGGTTTGGAAAAAGAAATGGCGTGCTTCCTCTTCGGTAAGCTTCGCATCTTCCAAACCCTCATAGTACTCTCCGACTATGATTGAGGTGGTTTTTAAGAATGGGTAACGAGTCCTGCCACGATTGTTGTTGTCCTGTCGTTGTTGATAGTTGATGAAAGCTTTCAAAGCTCATTTACTAAATAGTGATATGGTTCACATTCAGTTGAATGTTTTTGGTGTCTATACTTTAAGTTTTGGCAATCCCGGCTTGAGCTATGACTCGTCGATGTTTGAGCATCAAATGGGTTAATTCAAACTATTGGTTAAAGGTTTTAAACCCTATAATAAATTTTGTTTCCAAAAACGTACTGTAAAAACTCGTTCAGAGAATCTATGACTTCAAGGGTTTTTAGTTTTGAGATACGAAAATAGAGCCGAGGGCTTGTATTCTGTGTAGACAATATCTATCCTTCTCGTCAATACAAAGATGTATGCTAAATGTTATGTATAATCATCTATGTTATCCGATTTGATGTTGTAGGTTACTAAAGTGGTCTTCAATCTTGGTTAGGGTTTTAGCATTTCGTTGTAGTTGAGGAGTTTGTAAAATAAAATGTCGAAACGGTTTTCGAATTGTAGAATCAAAATTATTGGGCTAAGAACTCCACCCAAATGATGTGTCTACGGTTCTGCAATAAACAAATGATGCTGTAGAATGTGATCGTAAAGTTACAGGTCAGGGTTTATGTACAATGTTGAAAGAATAAATGTAAAAAGGTTATCTCTTTACTGGTAGAGATGACACAGTTCAAATCCTCATTATATTTCTAAAATAGAGATCAAATTTTGATAAACGAAATATAAAGGGTTTGACTTGAATCGAAACCTGTATGAAAAGCAATATTTCTATTTTGAAAATTAAACAATTTGTATTGTTTATAGTTTTATAATGTAAATGTATGAGATATGAGGCATCGACATAGTATAAAAATCTTTTGCAGTAAGGCTAGGAAATAATCTTGAAAATCCTAAATAAAAATCAATTTGTCTTTAAGCAAAAGAGTACTGTATTATGATTGTTATGTATGGTTTTGTTAAGATAATTACATTCACTCATATTGCAACTCTGGTATAAGATTGCAAAACATAATATGATGTATAGAGAGATGAGATCTATCTATTTCTTGTATGCATAAGAATGATAAGAATAATGTGATGCATTGTTTTTCATGAAACTCTGATAAACATGTATAATATATATTTATACAGAACATTCTGTTATATTCAATTATAATACAGAAAACTAAATAACCTATATATATATACAGAGAAATAATAGTATTTATATTTTATGAAACAATATAGTAATTATGATCTTCTAGATTTTATCAATCAATTCTATTACTGTTTAGTATAGAGCAGCATGATAAAACAAACTCAAACACTCTTCTATCTATTCGAATTATTGGCATTTTCCCATCCTCTAATCTATTTTAATTTGCATATCTCTACTAGAGTACGATGCTTCAAAACAACATGTGGAAAAATAGGGATATTGGTTTATCAATTCATCTTTAACATTAAACTTAAACATTTCTAGAATTAGATTCTTTTTAAAAGCAGGAAAAACAGAAAATACAAGTTAAACAGAACATAATTATTTATTGAGAATAAGTTAGAAATTTTGTAGAACCTGAGAAAATCTGTAGGGAAACAAACAGCATAAGAAGACTATTCCACCCAACCAAATTCCTGAAAACAGTCAAAAACTGTATTAGAACCCCCGAGCCTGTTCATTGAACCACCAGGAGGAAGAAGCTTCAGGAATTATGACTTCTTCTTGCTTTAGTAGATATCTTCTAAATCTTCAATAGTTAACAGTCGAAAGGACTTGCTCCCACAACTCCGTTTCTTCTCAGTAATATGCAGACTTAAGACGGAAATCACCACTAAATTCCCTTATTCGAATCTCTCTTGTAATCACCTGATTTACAAGAGGAAAATATTCTACAGAAATATTGATTACGAGTTGCCTGCCCAATTCGAATTTGCCTTTATAGGCTGCCTAGGCCTTTTTAGATGTTACTGGGTCATTAAATGAGCTTCCTGCTCACTCCCTCCACCTGGGGGATAATGCCCTATTTTAGGGGAAGTTGTCCCATAACCAATAGTTAGTGGTGTGATGCAACTACTGCCATGTGTCCCATACCTTCCAATGGCTTCCATTCCTCCTAGTGGGTCAGTGAACACTCATTCAATAGTCCTCTTGGGTGTTTGTCTCCTAATTAATTTATTTAAATAATAATATTTAGTAATTACATTCATCCATGATCAAAACTGATCATAATTACAAAAATTTGTAATTTAAATTAACATAAAGTATGTTTGCAAAATAAAATAATAATTCCCAGAAATTTGGGTAGGTGACATACACCCCCCCTTAAGTCTCAACATCATCCTCGATGTTGTCTAATCACTCCTTGAGTGTTCCTGAAACAGAGCTGGGTATACTGCCCGCATACTACTCTCCAACTCCCAGGTTTCCTCTTCTAGGCTAAGGTGCTTCCATTGCACCTTCACTTGCCCAATGATGCGATTCCGGAGAATAGTTTCCCTCCTTCCGAGGATACAATCCAGTTCCACCGGAAAATCTCCGTCTTGTCCCACCTGTACATCATTCCAGTTTACAACATGAGTAGTATCGTGCACATATTTATTTAAAAACGATATATGAAAAACATTATGTATTTTCAGGTTAGGTGGCAAAGCCAGTTGGTATGCCACTGCTCCAACCTTAGATAATATTTCAAAAAGACCGCAATACCTGGGTGCCAACTTGGCCCAGCTCCCCAATTTCAGTGAACTCTTTTTTGGTCTTACCTTGAGAAACACATGTTCACCCACCTGGAACTCTTTATGAGTTCTTTCTGAATCTGCTTGACTTTTCTGCCTATGTTGGGCAGCTTTTAAATGTCCTTGCACTTGTTTCACAATTAGTTCTAACTCTTACAATAATTCAGGTCCTAAAACAACTCTATTTACTGGATCATTCCACGAAACAAGTGTATTACATTTCCTACCATAAAGAATTTCAAAAGGACTAAGTCTGGCCGATGCATGATAATGATTATTATAAGCAAATTCTACTAAGTGCAGATAATCTTCCCACTTACCAGGCTGATCCTTAACATACATTCTTAATAAATCTTCTGACACTTGGTTTACCCTTTCTGTCTACCCATCCATCTGTGGATGAAATGCTGTACTGAAATTTAAAGTTGTATTCAATCCCTTAAACAGTGACCTCCAGAATTTTCTTGTAAAATTTGAGTCACGATCTGAAATTATTACTTTCGGTATTCCATGAAGTCTAAAAATCTATTTCATAAAAATTTCTGCAATATCTGGGGCTTTATGCGTGGTCTTCACTGGTATGAAGTGTGCTTCCTTGCTGATTTTGTCCACCACCACCATGATAGAATCATGTTGTTTCTGATTTTTAGGTAATCCAGTAATGAAATCTATGCTGATCACTTCCCATTTCCAGCTTGGTATTGGTAATGGTTGCAACAATCCAGCAGGATGTTGGTGTTCAACCTTCACCTTCTGACAGTCCAAGCATTTTGCGATGTATTCTGCTACTTCATCTTTCATTATGGGCCAATAGTATTCTTTTCTCAGCATAGTGAGGGTCTTTTGATATCCTGGATGAGCAGAATAGTGACTTTTATGCATCTCATTTAATATTAGAAATTTTATTTCTGGTATATCTGGTATATACAATATGTTTTTATACAGTAATAGACCATTTTCCTTCATTTTGAAATCTGCCATACAATTTTCAGAACTGTTATTGGCTGTCTTTTCCTTCATTTTTCTGTATTCTTCATCTGTTTCACCTTTTTCCAGAATCTGATTTTCCAAATCAGTTGAATAATTACTGATTGCTGAAATGAAATTTAGTTTTGCCTTGCAACTCAAGGCATCTGCAACTTTGTTTTCCTTTACTTTAATATGCTGAATTTCGAAATCATACTCACTTAAGAACGTCAACCATCTAGCTTGTCTAGCGTTCAGGTTTGTCTGATCCGATAAATATTTCAGACCCATGTTATCTGTTAATAATGTAAACTTTCTGCCAATAAGGTGATGATGCCACATTTTTAAGGCATGAATAACTACTAATAACTCTAAATCATAAGTAGAGTAATTATTTTCATGTACTTTCATCTTTCTAGATTCATATGCTATCGCATGTCCTTCCTGTGTCAAGACTCCACCGAGTCCATCATTGCATGGGTTTGTACAAACTACAAAATCCTTGTTGGGGTCAGCTATCTTCAAGATAGGTGTTGTCGTCAATAGTTCCTTTAATTTCTTAAAACTCTCAGCACATTTCTAATCCCAAACAAATTTCTTCCCTTTCTTCTACAAGGAAGTTATGGGGTTGGCAATTTTTGAAAAATTCTCTATAAACTTTCTGTAATACCCAGTAATGCCCATAAATGATATTACATCCGACACATCTTTAGGAACCAGTTAGTCATTAATGGCCCTTATCTTGTCGGGGTCAACCCAGATTCCTTCCACTGAAATTATGTGTCCTAGATACTGAATTTTGTCTTTGTGGAAGTCACACTTACTAAATTTGGTATACAATTGATGATCTCTTAATACTTGTAAGATAATCCGTAAATGTTCATTATGCTCTTCTTTGCTTTTTGAGTACACTAAAATATCGTCTATAAACATAACAACAAACTTCTCTAAGTACTTATGCAAAATATTATTCATCAAACACATAAATACAGTCGAGTCATTAGTCAAGCCAAACGGCATGACTACGAACTCGTAATGTCCATATCGAGTTCGGAAAGCTGTCTTGAAAATATCTTCGTCCTTAACCCTTACTTGATGATATCTTGATCTTAGATCAATCTTCGAAAATACTATTGCTCCACGTAGTTGATCAAATAGATCATCTATGTGAGGCAACAGGTATCTATTCTTGATCATCATCTTATTAAGCTGGCGATAATCTATGCACAGTCTTAATGTTCTATCTTTCTTCTTTACGAAGATGACAGGTGCTCCCCAAGGAGACACACTTGGTCTAATATACTTCTTGTCAATAAGTTCCTTCAACTGAGATTTTAATTTGTTTAATTCCAGTATATTCATTCTGTATGGAGCTTTTGAATTTGGTACTACTCCTGGTATTAACTCTATAGTAAAATCTAAATCCCTTTTGGGTGGTAATCCTGGAATCTCCTCAGGAAATACATCTTTAAAATCTTTTAGGACAGGTATGTCCTCTAATGTCAGTTTGTCCTCTTTATCCATAATCTCATCATTTACCACATTTACTGCAAACATTTGGCATCCCTTCCTAACTGCCCTCTTAACTTGCATGGCTGAAATCTGTCTAAGGGTTACCTTCCTTGGAAACCCTTTTATTTCTATTGTTTTCCCTTCATCATTTAAGCATGTAAATTTTTTTCCATAACAGTCTAGGATGACATGATGGGCTTCTAACCAGTCCATCCCAACTATAATATCATACGAACCTAAAGGTAGAATATTCAGCTTGATTTGTGTTTGCAAATGATTCAAGGACAACACACAGTTTTTTATAAAATCTGATACTTTCCTCTTTGTTCCAGTTGCTAGTCTAACTAGCCATGATTTACTAAACTTTTCAGTTTTCAGTTTAAGACTTTCCACAACATCTGGTGATATATAACTTAAACTAGCACCTGGGTGAATTAAAATAGTAACATGATGGTCATGTATCATACCTTCAATCTCTACCATGGAGATTTGATGATCTGCTTGCCTGTTGTCAAGTGTTGTGTTAATTCTTGGCATCTCCCTTGCTACGTCTTGAACAGTAGGTTCAGTCTATATAGAGTTGATGTTGTTTGTCTTCCGCTTCCTTAAGGGACATTCTGATGCGTAATGGGGGCCTTGACATTCAAAACATTTAATATGTGTCTTTGGCTCACTGGTCTTGACAGTATTAGATGCATTTTTCAATGCTGTAGAATTCTGCTGTGAATTATTTCTGGAATTATTCCCTTGGGAATTTCGATTCTAAAATTTTTTCCTTTGGAATCCGGAATTTCCACTAAATCTGAAATTTTTCTTCTATTCAAAATTGTTGGGCTTATGATTTTTCCAATTAGACATACCCTCTCTCTTCCGATTTGTATCATAATAGAAAACTGCCTTTCTCATAGCCTCCTCTAATGTTTTAGGACCGTCATACTCAATTATGTCTTTAATGCTGAATGGTAAACAACTTAAGTACCTTTGAATTTTTGGTTTCTCTTCTATGAGGTATGGTACATATCCCAGTAAGTTCAGAAACTTACTATTCATTTCCTTCATATTCATACCTCCCAACTTCAAATCATAGAATTCTTTAGATTTTTCTTCGTAGTACTGCTCAGATAGATACTTCTTTTTGAAATATCGTTTGAAAGCACTCCAGCTTACATATTTATCTTTGATGCCCTTTACCCTTTCGATGTCTTGCCACCAAATATCTGCTTTTCCAGTCAAGTTATATATATCCATCTTTGCCTTTAAGAACTCTGAATAGTTGTAGATCTGGAAGTATTTCTTCATTCATGACAACCAAGCTTCAGCTGTCTCACCTTTATCAGTTTCTCCATTAAATGTTGGAGGTATTATATTCTTGAATTCTCTAGAAATATGCTCATATTCCTTATGATTTTTCCTTCTTGGTTTAGAGTCTCCTTCACTGTTGTCACTAGTATAGTTACGCTTCATTTTGCGTTCTGCAATAGCACCTCCAGATGAGGTTGAGCTGTTTTTTACTTTGCTAATTTTTATGTTCTGAATTTTATCAGTGTGAGGCATGTCCTCAACTTTGAAAATATCTTCATTGTTTCTCTCTTGTTCGTCTGTCTGGCTGTGTTCAAACAGGACTTGATTGAGTTGTTCTTGTGCTTGCAGAATCTTTTCATTATCTTGTTTCACAGATTTGATTTTTGCCTTTAATTCTTGAAAGGCACGTAACAACTTCGTTGAACTATTATTTAACTCCCCGTGACCTTCCTATACAAAGTGTTGTCCCGAACTGTGATTGTTTGGCTGAAATCTGTCACTTAAATGTTCAGCTGAGTTCTCCATACCTGTAACTGAAATAATTTCTGATAACATAATAATAAAATTTTCAAGTTAGTATAATTTTCTGCTGCAAAAAGAATTTTCTGTTGTATATAAAAAATTTCTGCTGCGTGTTTTGGACCTAAATCAGGCCTAGAGCTTGAATCTATGCTCTGATACCACATGTAACATCCTGAATTTTCATAAAAATTTAAATTTTTTGTTAATAGCAATAATAGCTTAATTTACGATAATTTATAATTGCGGAAAATAATAATTGTTGAATGTAATAACGTTAACTAAATAGCTGTTTGTACTAAACACAATTAAATTTCTGATATAACTAATGTGATAGTGACAACTTAATTACATTCGTAACAACTATCATTAAGATAGTTAAATGCATGATTAGATCAGACTTTTGATGGGACAATTTTCAATGCAATGAGAAGTATGATTGATGTAATAATGAAATGCCAGGTTAGAAATATGATATGATACTTTTTCTCTGAAATGATACTGACAGTTTGCTTCTTTGCTATCCAAGGGAGTCCTATGAGGGACCTGAAGCTTACTTAGCTGTACGCTAAAACATTGGACCTGTTCTATGTGAAAACGACAGGTAAGAAGTTTCATGATTGCAATAATTCCAGTTCGTGTGAGTTCAAAATCATCGTTTGAAAATAAAAATAGAATAATTGAAGACTATTGCATTTATAAAAGCATACAGGTACGATTCACATGCTTACACTTTTGCTTTCCATGATTCATCTTTTATCTTAGTAAAATCAACCCAAGTTAGCTATATGAATAAGCATCTAATTAGCAGCATCGTCACTGTAGTCATCATTGTACTTAGTTGGTTCTGTCGTCATCCTTGTACTAACTAATTATGTCGTGATAGTTGTCTAGTTGTTGTCATTTAATGATACTACCAAAATGGCACAACCCCATCGAATCGCATAATTAAATGTTTGATAGGAAGTCATGTAGTAATTATTTTCACAATACTAAATTATTTATATTAATTATGAGCTCATAAGCTCTTGCAAACCATATATAAATAGCTATACTAAGCAATGTGAATCAACTTCCTATCTACCATTATACCATTTGAATGTTATGAATCTATAGATCCTATCCTAGAAACTATCTATATGTAACACATATTTGAAATAAACAAAGAATATGAATATATAAAGATTTAACTAACACCAACATTATATTAAATATAAGGCGATTAAACTTTGAACTACATATATTGTTATCCTATTGACAAGATACAATATATTTCAACCTTTATAGATACAAGAGTATTACTATGTCGAACCTCGACCTAGTGTTACCATTTAAACATATATTGGGATTATTTTAATACAATGTAAACATTGGAATAGAATAACTATGTGAAATATTTGCAATACATTGCAAACATTGGAATTATATAATATACGTTGCAAATTGTCACCAAGATTGTAATATGTCAGATCGATGGCAATGTAATGAAACATTATAACGAAATCTTGCATAGATGTTAATAATACTATGGTGAATTTAAATGGTGATAATAATGTGAATTTGCAAGGGTTACTGTCACGTCGTTTTTGTTGACAGGCATTAAATTTAATATTGTACAGGTTGTTGGTTCATTAAATGGCGCTGGTCTTGAGCTGTGGTAGAGATCATGTATCCAACCTGTAATTAAATGCTCAGTACTAAACCCTTGCCATATGGGATTTTCCAACAGTCCACGTAGATGTGATCGTCACTCTATTCGTCGCTGTGTAAGGGTAATGTGCCATGCAATGGTTGTGTTCGCTCCTCTGTGTGCCATGGTGGCATTGTCGACCTGTAATGTAGGTCGGGCATTTAATATTGAAGTCGTTTATTCCAAATCTACGATCGCTAGCAAAGTGATGACCGTCGATGGTGATGAATTTGGGTCGTAGGATTTGTAACCCTACCATCGTCGCTGTTTTGGTTTATGAACTTGGAAAAGCAATTCATTGTGCTATTGTTTCGGTTGGAGTGGCCAACAGGTTGCCGAATTTTTTGTAGAAGCCAAGGGAGAGGTTTCGACCTCGAGACCATCTAAAGAAGTTAACATTGCAAGTTTTCTTACTGTGATAGTGATGTAGCTTGTAAGGGATTAGATCTCTCGTTGAAGGGATTAAAGTTTTAGTTTATGCTTTGAGAAAAGAGTGGGAAGAAAACTTAGAACTTCGAGAGGATAAAGCTTCATGGTATCGTTTGTCGCGTCGTTCTCGTTGAAGCTATGAAGGTAAGATTTTCTCTAAGCAAAGGGTATTTGCAATTCACATTTTCGATTAACAATGTACAGATTGCTAACTTCGAGCTTATCGTTGTCATTTGCAGGGTTCTAAAGCATGTTTGAGTAAGCATTTGGCAAAAGAAATGGCATGCTTCCTCTCCGGTAAGCTTCGCGTATTCCAAACCCTCATATTACTCTCTGACTATGATTGAGGTGGTTTTTAAGAATAGGTAACGGATCCTGCCATGATTGCTATTGTCCTATCATTGTTTATAGTCGATGAAAGCTTTCAAAGCTCGTTTACTAAACAGTGATATGGTTCACATTCGTTTGAATGTTTTTGGTGTCTATACATTAAGTTTTTGGCAATGTCGGCTTGAGCTGTGACTCGTCGATGTTTGAGCAGAAAATGGGTTAATTCAAACTGTTGGTTAAAGGTTTTAAACCCTTTAATAAATTTTGTTTGCAAAAACATATTGTAAAAACTCATTCTGAGAACCTATGACTTCAAGGGTTTTTAGGTTTGAGATATGAAAATAGAGCCGAGGGCTCGTATTCTGTGTAGACAATATCTATCCTTCTCGTCAATATAAAGATGTATGCTAAATGTTATGTATAATCGTCTATGTTATCCGATTTGATGTTGTAGGTTAGTAAAGTGGTCTGCAAGCTTGATTAGGGTTTTAGCATTTCGTTGTAGTTGAGGAGTCTGTAAAATAAAATGTCGAAACGGTTTTCAAATTGTAGAATCAAAATTATCGGGCTAAGAACGCCACCGAAACGATTTGTCTACGGTTCTGCAATAAACAAATGATGCTGTAGAATGCGATCATAAAGTTACAGGTTAGGGTTTATGTACAATGTTGAAAGAATAAATGTAAAAAGGTTATCTCTTTACTGGTAGAGATGACACAGTTCAAACCCTCATTATATTTATAAAATAGAGATCAAATTTCGATAAACGAAATAAAAAGGGTTTGACTTGAATCGAAACCTGTATGAAAAGCAATATTTCTATTTTGAAAATTAAACAATTTGTATTGTTTATAATTTTATAATGTAAATGTATGAGATATGAGGCGTCGACATAGTATAAAAATGTTTTGCGGTAAGGCTAGGAAATAATCTTTAAAATCCTAAATAAAAATCAATTTGTCTTTAAGCAAAAGAGAACTATATTATGATTGTTATGTATGGTTTTGTTAAGATAATTACATTCACTCATATTGCAACTCTGGTATAAGCTTGCAAAACATAATATGATGTATAGAGAAATGAGATCTATCTGTTTCTTGTATGCATAAGAATGATAAGAATAATGTGATGCATTGTTTTTCATGAAACTCCGATAAACATGTATAATATATATTTATATAGAACATTCTGTTATATTCAATTATAATACAGAAAACTAAATAACCTATTTATATATACAGAGAAATAATAGTATTTATATTTTATGAAACAATATAGTAATTATGATCTTCTAGATTTTATCAATCAATTCTATTACTATTTAGTATAGAGCAGCATGATAAGACAAACTCAAACACTCTTCTATCTATTCGAATTATTGGCATTTGCCCATTCTCTAATCCATTTTAATTTGCATATCTCTACTCGAGTACGAAGCTTCAAAACAGCATGTGGAAAAATAGGGATATTGGTTTATCAATTCATATTTAACATTAAACTTAAACATTTAGACTTAAACATTTCTAGAATTAGATTCTTTTCAAAAGCAGGAAAAACAGAAAATACTAGTTAAACAGAACATAATTATTTACTGACAATAAGTTAGAAATTCTGTAGAATGTGAGAAAATCTGTAGGGAAACAAACAGTCCAAGAAGACTGTTCCACCTAACCAAATTCCTAAAAACAGTCAAAAATTGTCTTAGGACCCCCGAGCCTGTTTACTGAACCACCAGGATGAAGAAGCTTCAGGAATTAGAACTTCTTCTTGTTGTAGTAGATATCTTCTAAATCTTCAATAGTTAACAGTCCAAAGGACTTGCTCCCACAACTCTGTTTCTTCTCAGTAAAATGCATACTTAAGACATCAATCACCAATAACCTCCTTTATTTGAATCTCTTTTGTAATCACTTGATTTACAAGAGGAAAATATTCTGCAGAAATATTGATTAAGAGCTGCCTGCCCAATTCGAATTTGCCTTTATAGGCTGCCTATGCCTTTTACGATGTTACTGGGTCATTAAATGAGTTTCCTGCTCACTCCCTCCACCTGGGGTATAATGCCCTATTTTAGGGGAAGTTGTCCCATAACCAATAGTTAGTGGTGTGATGCAACTGCTGCCATGTGTCCCATACCTTTCAACGGCTTCCATTCCTCCTACTGGGTCAGTGAACACTCTTTCAACAGTCCTCTTGGGTGTTTGTCTCCTAATTAATTTATTTAAATAATAATATTCAGTAATTACATTCATCCATGGTCAAAACTGATCATAATTACAAAACTTTGTAATTTAAATTAACATAAAGTATTTTTGCAAAATAAAATAATAATTCCCAGAAATTTGAGTAGGTGACATACACCTTTGGCCAACCATTTCAATCTAAGTAAGGAAATGTGTCCCAAGACACAGGAAGAAATAGATTACATGTCCAAGATTCCCTATCAATCAGCAGTTGGCAGCTTGATGTATGCCATAGTGTGCACAAGACCATATATTGCACAAGCAGTGGGAGTTGTGAGCAGATATATGAACAATCCAGGTAAAGAACATTGGAAGGAAGTACAGTGGATTCTCAAGTATTTGAGAAGTACTACCACTCAGGCATTATGTTTTGGAGGTTTAGACACTGTTCTACAGGGATATGTTGATGCAGATACCGTAGGTGATAAGGATAGAAGGAGGAGCACCATAAGGTATGTGTTTACTGTAGGTGGAACAACAGTAAGTTGGATTTCGAAACTGCAGAAGGTTGTTTCACTTTCAACAATGGAAGCAGAGTATGTTTTTGTTACACAGGATAGTAAAGAGATGATTTGGTTGCAGAGGTCTATGGAGGAATTGGGTAAGAAGCATAAGGATACCAGGTTGTATAGTGACAGCCAAAGTGCCATTCATCTTGCAAAGAACATAGCATTCCATTCGAGGACTAAACATATACAGCTCAAGTACCATTTCATATGCTCTATTCTGGAAGATGAACTGTTAAAGCTGGAAAAGATACATACTAGCCAGAATCCTATAGACATGTTCACAAAGGTAGTGACCAGAGAGAAACTAAGTTCCTGCTCGGTTTCAGTTGGCCTTCTAGCATGAAGGTGAAGATGAGAAAGTTTCCAAGTCCAAGGTCTAGCAAGTGCAGCAGCAGTGGAGTTGTTGTGATCAGTCTCCAAGTGGGAGATTGTTGGTTGTGGAGCCTGATCTCCAGATTTACAGATATTATTTTTCAGCCATGTTTGTACCCCAGTTTTATATGATATGTAGGTGGACTGTACACTCACCCTAGCGAGGGGGTGTGGGGGGGCATCGCCCCCCCATGGGGTTCCAGGGAGGATGGGGGTAGTGCCCCCGAAGGAAATTTTTGGGGTTGTTTTACAGGCCCATGGTTTTGGGTAACCCATGGTATTTACCCATTGTATTCCCCTTATAAAAGAAAGACATTGTAATACGGCTAGGGTTGAGGTATTAGGTTTTATGCATTGTAAAGATCTCTGAGATCGGAAAAGAGACTGTGAGACAGTGAAGAGGAAGTGCAGCGGTTGTGCTGCAGGTTGTATCCCTTCACTTTGCTGGACGGTATAATAATAAGGACTGACAACTTCAGTGTGGACATAGCTCATCTTGAGGTGAACCACGATATATCTGTGTCTCTGTTGTAATGTGTGTGTGATTATATTTGCATTTCTGTTTATTTTTATTGCTCTGCGATCCTGTTTTTCGAACATAGTTGTTCCATAACCAACAGCTAGTGGTGGAGTGCAAATGCTGACACCTGTCCCATGCCTTCTAGCAGCTTCCAGTCCTCCTAGTGGGTCAGTGAATACTCATTTAATAGTTTCCTTGGGTGTTTGTCTCTTGTTTTAATTTATTAAATAATAATAATAATATGTCATTACAATCATCCTTGACCAGATTTGGTCATAATTACAAAACTTTGTAATTATAATTTAACATAATATTTTTGCAAATAAAATAAATAGTCTCAAAATTTGGGTAGGTGACAGTTGGTCTGTATATATATCTATAGATACACTGAACAAATACCTAATACCGGAGTTAGCAATACATCTCTGTTTGATCTATTTGAATCTATATATGCTTTAGTTTCTTTAAATAGACTTGATTGTAGTTTGAATCTATATTTGCTTCTTCTCTGTGCATAGACTTGTGTATATACTAAAAAAGTCAATAAAATGTTGCTTGACCTGTTAAAAATGGTTTTTAATTCATTCAGCTTTTAGAAGCTCTAAAATATAGGAAGGAACATGGTTTTTTATTACAGAAACAAAAACTGGGACATCATGTATCTATTTATACTTATAATACAAGCTTCCCTACCTTGATCTGACCTCATTTTTGCAAGAATGGGACAGATTAGTCTTACCCCTTGAAATTTTCCTTTTCCTGCATTAGTCCTTTGATCCAAAACCTCCCATCGCCATCTCTAGTTTCGTGAACTGTTTTCATTCGAAATATTAATGTTTCTTCCACCCTTATTGTTCGAGTCTACACAAATATATCTTCCCCTCCAGTACTGTAAATCTCCCCCCAAGAATTCTCTAACTCCTTGGGGAAGGAAGTTTCCATCAACTCAATTTTGGGATCCTCAAAGTTGTTTCCTTGCTCCTTGTTGAAGATAAAATTTGGGGGGGGGCAGTTGTGCCCTCAAGCAAGTATTCTCCCCTTCAACATATATGCAAGTCTGCCATGATTTCCATGCAAATCTTTGCGATTAACTAACGAGCCCTTCTTACACAGGAATTCTGGAAAGAAACCATCAAGAGCTGTGCAGTTCGAAGTAAACCCACATCTCATTTCAATTTTTTGGATTTCTCCATTTATAAAATATAAAATTCGAGTATATGTTTAAAAAGTGATGAATTTATTATTTAAAAATAATAGATTATAAACCTTAGGACTCATTATTCTCTTTATATTTTAAAACACTGAATGTTTTAAAATTAAAAGTTATTTAGAAAATTAGTAGAGTAAAATATCTTCACAAAATTTGTCCATTTGTAAAATATAAAATTTCAATTTAAGTTGAAAAAATGATAAATTTATTATTTAAAAATGATAAATTTATTATTGAAAAATAATAAATACAAATGGCAAGACTCATTATTAGTCCCCACTCATTATTAGTCACCAAGACTATAGGTTTCACATTGCCTTATTATTTTTATTTTGTACACACTGAGTATATGTTTCACATTGCCTTATTATTTTGTACACTAGTACAAAGAAATCATAAATATGTTTAAAGGCTTTTTTATCTTTATATTTTAAAACATTGAATACTTTAAAATTAAAATTACTTAAAAAAATAGTAAACTAATATCTTTAAAAAAAAATCCATTTATAAAATATAAAATTAAGTTGATGAATTCATTATTTAAAAATAATAATAAATATAAATGGTGGGATTTGTTATTCTCTTATTGAATGTTTTAAAATCTAATGTTATTTAGAAAATTACTAAACTAAAATATCTTTACAAAAAGGTTTCCATTTATAAAATATAAAATTTCAAGATATGTTTACAATGTTCATAAATACATTATTTAAAAATAATAAATATAAATAGTAGGATTCATTATTCTCTGTATATATTAAAATATTGAATGCTTTAAAATTATACTTAGAAAATTAGTATACTAAATATTTTTATAAATAATTTCAGTATATAAAATATAAAATTTTAGACTATGTTTAAAAAGTTAATGTTTTTTGTCTATTTGGAGTGTAGAATAGATAGTGAATGGGTGTACTATTAAAGCACTCTTTGTATTAGATCATGGATTCTTATTTAAAAATAATAAAATATAAATGGTAAGATTCATTATTCCCTTTTAAAAATTGAAAGCTTTACATTCAAAAGTTAGTTGGAAAATTACTAAACCCAAATATATTTATAAAAAATTTCTATTTATAAAATATAAAATATGAGACCGACAGACTATGTTTAAAAAATTGATGAATTCATTATTTAAAAGTAATAGAATATAAATGGTGAGAATCATTGTTTTTTTATATTTTCATGATAGATACATGTTTTACTTTGTATTTGTATCATTACTTCACAAAAATATTTGTAAATTGATAGATACATGGCAAAGGAATGGATTGATGGTCCTAAGAAAGAAAGAAATATGCTATTATCTTATTTATATTTTCATCAATAGGTCTAAAATATATCATTATTTACTTTATATTTTCATGCTAAAATATTGTATGATATTATCTATACTTCCTTGAATGGATTGCTACCGACATCTCTTTGATTGGTACTTGATCATTATCTACATTATATTTCCATTATGGTTTAACAAAACGTTGTGTTAAAATAATTAATGGATTCATTATTTAAAAGTAACAGTGTGATTTACTATTCTTTTTATATTTTAAAACATTAAATATTTTAAAATTAAAAGTTATTTTGAAAATTAGTAGGCTGAAATATATTTAGAAAATTTCTCCATTTATAAAATATAAATATTTTAAAATAAAAACTACTTGAAAACATAAATATCTTTACAAAATTTCTGCATCTATAAAATATAAAATGCAAGTCTATGTTTAAAAAGTTAATAAAGTCATTATTTAAAAGTAATAAAATATAAATGGCCGTATTCATTATTATTTTTATAATATAATTTTAAAACATTGAATGTTTTAAAATAAAAAGTTACTTAAAAAATTAATAGAGTGCAATATCTTTACCATTTTTGCCATTTATAAAATATAAAATTTAAGACTCTATTCTTTTTATATTTAAAACATTTAATGTTTTAAATTCAAAACATTACTTAGAAAATTAGTAGACTGAAATAATTTTTTCCATTTATAAAATATAAAATTATGTACACGGCAACATTTTATTTCAGAATATCAGACACTCTGATGTTCGCGCAATAGTTGCGCAATTGCGATGGCCAGGATATTGATTGCCGTATGGATGGGGTAATTCCGGTCGTGTGGATGGGGCACCTCTTTTATTGATCGTTATTTACATTTTATTTTCATCATTGTCTGAGAAAAAGTGTGTATGGCAACATTTTCAAGAATCTGGAACGATGTTACCCACTTTTTCTTGCAGAAACAATGGTAATCTATCAAACAAATCAACACGGCAACCTTTTTCAGGAGTCTGGAACGATGCTACCCACTTTTTCTTGCAGAAACAATGGTAATCTACCAAACACGGCAACCTTTTTGTTTTTTAGAATCGCAGCCACTATGATGTTCCGCGCAATCGTTGGGCAATTGCGATGGCAATGGGATTGGGCAGCACGTGAAAGGAAATGGCAATTGAAAAATAAAAAGTATTAGCAATGAAAAACTGAGAGTAATTCCGGTCCCGTGGATGGGGCACCACTTGTAAATAAAGATTTCTCCATGGGTTTGTTTTCAATTTCTTCTCCCATCCCTCTTGCTCCCGTATCCGACCCGATCCGATCCTGCTAGAAAATATTCAAACCCAAGTTCTTAACATTTTTTTCAAACCCAAGTTCTTAACATTTTTTTCAAACCCAAGTTCAATCTTTAATCCCAAGTTCTTAACATTTTTTTCTGAAATCAAATTAACTTGGGACCCTCTGTCAAACAAAGTATCTACCATCGTATGATTTGCTACAAACCTTATATTATGGAAAAGTTCATTTCTCTCGTTATTTTCAAATACACTTTCCAACTTAGAAGATTGAATAAAATAACTTGAGATAGAAGATGATATATCTTTACTTCCCATTGCAGTGATCTTTGCCTCATCACTTGAATCTGACCCCAGGTCATGTTGCATTGTAGCACTAGTCTTTTGCTTCCCCTTGTTTTGAAACTTCTTTGGAAATAACTCATAATGCAATTTCCAACACTTAGCCTCCTCATGTCCTTTCTTACCGCAATGAAGACGAGTAGGATTTTCTACAGTCTTCTTAACCTTCTCTTTTCCTTTTGGCTGCTTCTTGAACTGAGGTGTCTTTTTATACACATTATCCATACCATGTTTTCCTTTGCTATAATCAAGGTGAGTAGCTTGTACAGACACTTCATCATATTAGCAGGATTAAATATCAAAATAATATGGCCAATACAACAATGTAAACCACCCATGTATTTAAGAAGAGTTTCATGAGTGTGTAATAGAATTTTCATTGCTAAAGATTTCTTCTTAAATTCTTGAGTATAAGCTTGAAGATTTTTCCCTTTTAACTGTCTTAGATGTAACAATTCGTTCATTGATGTTTCAGTATACTCCAATGGATAGAATTGTTTCCTTAACACAAAGATAAACTCAATCCAAGAAGAAATCATTTTACCTTGTTGTACCATCTCCACTTGGGTTCGACTCTGCCATGATATTAAAGTTATACCACCCATGTGAAGAGTATCCAACTGAATTGTTGCAGTGTATTACTTGATCTTGTGTACCCTGCAATAGACTTTTATCTATTTGATCCAATTATCTAACTTTTCTGCATTCAATTCTTCATCATAAACAAGAAAACCAAACTTAACATCTAACTTTAATGAAGGCATATTGTGAGAATGAGTAGGGTTTTTAGATTGCTTATTCTTGGAATAATTTTCACTTGCATCATTAGGAGATGATGATGATGATGATGATGAGGGTTAAGAAGGTCCCGAAGGTTCACCACCTTCACCTCCTCTTCCATCTTTTACCAAAGATTCTCCTACTCCATCCTTTTTAACTCTTTTATACAAATATTCCACTATTTCCTTCATCTTAAGGAGTGTAGACATAACTTCCTTGGGGATCATGGGAGGATCTTCTCCTTCATTTCCATGCATGTCATCTTAAGTTTGCGAAATCCTCTCTGAATTTTTGGATTATAACTTGCAATCTTGTCTTCACCACGCTTGATTTTAACCCTCGTAAGCATTCACCTATCAGACTTGCACTGATAGCACTTGATCCGAAAATGGAACTCTGACCACTTTCACCAGAAATTTTAAGACGTCAATCCAAATCACTAAACATTGACATCAAATATGATTCAGTTACCAATATATTTAACTGACAATGCACTCCGCTATTATGTGATTTATCTTACTTAGCTAAGCACTTTTACTCATTCATTAAACTTGCATAATTCATTCATCATAATAGATATGTGGAATGAAAAGAAAAGAAGAAGAGACAAAAATTGTTTACGGACTTCACCCATCTTGGGCTATGTCTCCAGGTCCACTTCCAAACAGTGAGACTGCTCTCATTATGCTAAAAAATGCTAAAAGTACAAAATAGAGGCAAGTGTTTTGTTGCAGTTTAATAATGGGACAATGCATTACCATGATGAAGAGCCGCGATTAAATACCAATGGACATAAAGCATTTTATAACCTAAATCGAGGGTTATACTTCAATTTCAAATTCTTCAAGAATGTCAATATAACTGTATACGTCAAACACATTTTTATTCTTAGTTTCAATCTTGATGAAATTATGATGAACTCAAATGGGAGAGAAGTTGGTAATTACTAGCCCAAGAAGGCTCTCATGCAACATCTAATAATAGCCACATCTTGCAAACTAATAGCCACATCTTACCAATCCCATGCATTAGACAGGAATGCTTGACATGATTTGAACCCAAGTCATTCTTATAAAAATCACTCCAAGTTGTCACTAGACTGCACCGTGTTAGGCTATGTTCTAACGACAACTTGGATAAATCGCAATGAAGATGAATTCGGTTTAAATCCTAGTGCGGTAGCTCCTTCCATGTGTGTCTTTTGTCTATTGTGGCTTGTAATGGCTATGTTGCCCTTGTTGGGGATGTGCTCTAATAGATGTAGCCAGAATCTGTGCCTTCTTGAGATTTGTGTCAATCCTAATTGTTGTCATGTTGTAGCCTACATGCATGTAATATGTAATTTTCATTGGCTTAGAACTAGAAACCTCATCATCATACTTAAAAGCACTAGCAAGATGGGGCTATGGTTTTTGAGTTGTCATCATCATCATTGGTTATTTCCCATGTGTGTGTGTGTTCTGAGGATAGAATTAATGGTTAGATCAATTGGTTGTCACTAATGTTGCTGGGATTTTGGCTAGTTCTATGCTAGTGGGTACTTGGTTCAAATCCCGTTACGTGAGGTGCACTAGTATATATCAATGGGTAAATCGTCGATTGAGTTTCTCCATGAGTTTTCCTTGGAAAACATATATATTTTTAAGGAAAGAATCAAGTTTTGTCATCCTAAAGAGTTACACTCCCTTCTTCCCAATGGAATCTATCAAAATTAAGTGTGAAACCATTATCTAGGCCACCTCAATCCTAAAAGGAGGTAATTTTATGATACAAAATTTGCATGTGATAAGGTATAGTGTGTGGTTCTGCCTTGCAGCACCAAGGAACTTTATTAACTATCAAGAAAAATGTTGTTTAGAGTAAATGTTGGAAATTGACACCTTTACAAAAACATATAAACCTTTACTTGAACAACCATGTTAGTATAAATAGTAATTTAACTTCTGAATTACACATATATTATATAGTAGTGAAAGATATATGAATTTGGCATGACTAGCTTCAATGTTCATAAATATGTTTGGGACCTTCAATTAGAGATACATAATAATATTTTTAAATTAATTAATCAAAATATGAGAAAATAGAAAGATAAGAATGAAAAGAGATTATATGTTATAGGGTTATGAGTTATGCATGCTGGTTGGGAAAATGATACTTAATATTTTGGATCATAACCCTTTAATATTTCAAATTCAGAATTGGATATGCAATAATAGGTTGTTGAAAATCTCATAATGAGGAGAACAATATGAAGGGGTTATAACATTATTCAAAAGAAAATGGGGGGAATCGGTATAAAAGACATAAAATCATTGTAGAAGTGTTTAATCTCAAAATCATCCAATAGTCACCCTAACATATTGAATAGCCTAATGGTTGGTTGGATGGAACAAATGGTGGCTTACATCATTTAATTCTATGGCCAACATCCCTAAAGTACATCCAACACCAACCATTACACCTAAATTCCTTTGCATAACCATATTTCTTTAGGAAGCTGGAGTAACCATACATATCAAGTGAACATGAGAAAAATGTGTTAAATATATGATAAAAATTTGAGGGACAAAGTATATTTAATGGTAAAATATACCAATAGAATTGTGAAATAAATGCACATATTCATTCAAGGTATTCATTGGGCATGACATCTTAACAAAAGACTTTAGTAGGTATAGTTATAGGACATGCATGGTTGTGGAAATATGTGACAAATCCTTACCCTGCTCATTTATTGCTCATTTATCGACCAAAGACTCCTTAGAGGTACCATGATACCATCCTCAAAAAACCAAGTTAGGGCAATATTGTGACAACGAAAGCAACATACACTAAGTGTCCTATAACACAATACGCATAATATGTGTAGGTGAAATATATGCATGGGGATTATACATAATTCTAAGAAAACATTAATAGTTTGGATTAGACCTCACACATGGCTATGCCATGAGGCTCCCTAGTAAACCCTTAAAACTATAGCACAACAAAATATTTCACATGATGGCATCCCATTATAGACTTTACATATAATTTCCTCAAAAAGTGTAATAGCATTTCCATATTAACACATGAATGTTTATAAAAAAAAATCATACCAATAGAAATATGTGCTCAATAAACAAAAGGATTCTACTAAACATTATGTTGAATAAACAACTCAACTCTCTATGCTTCCCGTCTTGATTAGTACATTATATTTTCTTTTTTTGTAACTATGGGAACAACGACTTCTCAAGGGTATGTTCAACAACCGGCAAGCCAAATATACTAGTAACTTGTGACTCAGTAGGGACTGAGACGTCCCGAAACTCACCGAGGTGAGCCTCTATCCCAGGGGTCGCCTACCCTTCGAGCCTTGTCACAACGGACGCCAATGAGCAACCCTACCCCTGCCGATTTTGAACCTATAACCTCCACAGAGATAACACATGTTCTTAACCATTAGACCCACTCAAATACTCCATTAATACATTATATTTTCATAGTTGTCCAAGAAAAGATGTGTATGGCAACATTTTCCAGGATCTGGAACGATGCTACCCACTTTTTCTATCAAACCAATTATGTACACGACAACAATTTTCTTAGAGAATTGCAGCCGCTCTGATGTGCCGCGCAATTGCCGTGATAGCAATCGGATGACGCAATAGCAACGACATCACTTTTGTGAGAATAGCGGCCACTCTGTGATGTTCCCCGCAATCGTTGGGCAAACGAAAGTAATTGCCGAATTTCCGTGTGGATCGGGCAATTGAAAAAGGGAAAGACTTGTTTGATCCTTTACTTTGAATTTCTTGGTGCGATCTTTTCGGTGGTGCCGGAACTGTCTATGGAGAAATTGTGTACACTGTCCATTATAAATACGAATCTGTGAGAGTCTCAATAAACCACTCTTAGTCAGGAGAGGAAGATCTTTTCTTCTGTATTACGACAATGTTTCTCTTCTTCTTTTATTTCATTCTCTCTGTCACTCCCTTCCTATTTTCCACGGCTCATTTATCAGATCGTCGGCATCCTCATCTCGGCAATGCTTCTGATCACGAGGCTCTCCTTGGATTTATGTCTTCCATAACATATGATCCATCCCAATCTTTACGCACTGCTTGGAAACCGAATGTTTCCTTCTGCGAGTGGACAGGTGTCGTTTGCAGTCGGCGCAGACAGAGAGTGGCTTCTATCAATGTTTCAAGCATGGCATTACAAGGTACAATCTCTCCTCTTCTCGGCAATCTCTCATTTCTTAGAATACTCGACCTTCACAATAACAGTTTTAGCGGTCACATTCCCTATCAATTGGGAAACCTCTTTCGCTTAAAGATGCTTCGCCTGTCTCTGAATCAACTAGAAGGTTCCATTCCCACCACTCTCGGTGGGTGCCGCATTTTACGGAACTTGAGTCTGCCATATAACAATCTCACGGGAAACATTCCCGCCGAACTATGCGTTCTTCCCAACTTACGATGGCTTAACTTAGGGTTCAACAATCTCACGGGTACAATCCCGCACTGCTTGGGAAACATATCCTCTTTGCAGTTGTTAGCTTTGCTCAGAAACAACTTTCACGGAAGTGTTCCTTCCGAATTGGGTATGCTAAGCCAGGTGACCTTTTTAGCTCTGGGCGAGAACCATCTGAGAGGACAAATTCCATCTTCCTTGTCTAACTGCACCAATCTTCAATCATTGGGTATCTATCATAACCAGTTGACTGGACACATTCCCTTGGAGTTGTGTAGCAAAAACACCCCGTTTAGGGAACTCTATCTGAGTAGTAATCAACTGAGCGGCAGCATTCCTGCTTCTCTCTTCAATTGTACGAAGTTTCAAATCATCTCCTTAGCCTTTAACCAGCTCAGCGGGGTAGTGCCCATGGAGTTGCGTAAGTTGACGCAGCTCGAGGTGCTTTACTTAGGCGCTAATCAATTCGTTAGCGGCAGCACCAAGAGCTTGCCCATTCTTATAGCTCTGACTAACTGTTCCACCCTAAAGGCAATAGATTTATCCAATAATCATCTCACTGGACATCTGCCCATTTCTATCGGCCACCTCTCGAAAAAAGTGTCAAAAATACAGTTAGGGGGAAATGAATTATCAGGAGAAATACCTTTAGAGATTGGAAACCTTACTAGTTTATCATTTCTTGATTTAGATACCAATTTTTTGAGAGGAAAGGTTCCGTCTACTCTTATAATGCTTCAAAATTTAGAGAGGTTATTTATGGGAAGTAATAATTTACAAGGAAACATTCCATCTGATATTGGGAAACTTAAAAGATTAGGGCTCTTGTCTATTGAAAAAAATAATCTTTCTGGAAGGATCCCTGATTCTATATCCCACCTCCAACAGTTGAGATATCTAATCTTTCTGCAAACAAGTTATCAGGTAAAATCCCTCGAAATCTTGGGGAATGTGTGAACTTACTAGTACTAGACCTATCATACAACATGCTAAACGGTGAATTACCTCAAGAGGTTGCAGGTCTTGCAAATTTAGCTCTCTATTTCAACATTTCAAACAATTTATTAGAGGGCCCCGTGCCTTTGGGCCTAAGCAAGATGACCATGGTCCAAGCTATAGATATTTCTGCAAATCGATTAAGTGGTTATATTCCAAGTGGGCTCGGAGACTGCAAAGAAGTAGCATACATGAATCTTTCTTGCAATGCACTTGAAGGTCCAATTCCAATTTCACTCGGTGAACTTCAAAGTCTTGAGGACATGGATATCTCCTTCAACAATTTGTCAGGTGGAATACCCATATCATTGGCAAATCTCAAAATGCTCAACCAATTGAACTTCTCTTTCAACAACTTGTCAGGAGAAGTCCCAAAAAGTGGAGTTTTCAAAAAACTTGATGCCACAACATTTATGGGAAATCTCAATCTCTGTGGACCTTGGGTAGGTCTCTCACCATGCTTTTCTCAAAAACATAAAAGTGTATGGCATTTGAAAAGAGTTATCATACCTATTGTTGTAGTTGCAATCATTGTTGTATCATGTTTGTTTATGGGAATCTTGTGGAAACAAAATCACAAGAAGCATATTCCTACAGAGGTTGGGGCATCCTTAAATGTGGGGCATCCAAGAATTTCCTATGGAGAGCTCATCACCGCAACAATGGAATTTAGTGATGCCAACTTGTTAGGAGTTGGCAGTTTTGGAAAAGTGTACAAAGGGGTTTTGAATAATGGCACAAGCATTGCAGTGAAGCTTTTCAATTTGGAAAATGAAGGGGCTTGCAAGAGTTTTGATAAGGAATGCAAAGTATTGGGTAGAGTCAAGCACCGAAATTTGATTAGAATGATAACCTCTTACTCAAACCACCAAATCAAGGCTTTGATATTTCCATTAATGCCAAATGGAAGCTTAGATAATTGGTTATATCCTAATGGTGAAGTAGAAAGTGGTTTGAATTTGATTCAAAGGTTGAATATAGCAATAGACATTGCACATGGCATGGCATATCTCCATCACTATTGTTTCATGCAAGTGATCCATTGCGATCTAAAACCAAAAAATGTGCTTTTGGGTGAAGATATGACGGCATATTTAATAGACTTTGGCATTGCTACCATATTTTTTGCAAGCTCTAAGGATTTATCTCTCACTTCCATGGATGCACTCAAGGGATCTGCAGGCTACATTCCTCCAGGTATTATTTGAGATAGATAGCATGTTAGAGAATGTCATGAGTTTTCTATTTTTAAAATTGTGAATAAAAATACTTTACAATGAGGATGTCTTAATGCAGAATATGGATTGGGCGGATGTGCCACAACCAAAGGTGATGTTTATAGCTATGGAGTAGTGCTATTGGAGATGCTCACCAGAAAAAAACCCACCAACAACATGTTTGTGCAAGGAATGAACTTGCAGAAATGGGTGGGTGGTAGTTTTCCAAACCGAGTTGAGCAAGTGATAGATAGTAGTCTATTAAAGACGACTAGTACCGTCACCAAAGAAGATAAGGAACACAATTGTCTCAGTCAACTCATAAGTGTGGGTTTGCTTTGTACAAAAGAATCCCCTGAAGGACGACCTACTATGATTGATATTGTGGGTACATTGCAAAAGATCAGAGACACTTTTTTGGGAGCTGCAGGCATTCCAAAATTCCAATCACATATAACACATTTTCTAGGTACTACAAGTACTGCTTGCAACAATATTGGTGAAGGCCAAAGTTCTTCTACATTCTAATATGTTTTAAGGTATAAATGGTTGTATAACTCAACCATAAGGTAATTCGAGTCCATTGTCATTAGTTCGATGTAGTTTGTCTCATTCCCTTCTTGTTTGAATAACCTATTTATTTGAATCTTATTGGGTGCATTCCCCTCTTTTCTCCGTCACTGTGCATTTGTGTCTCATTCCCTTCTACTTTTATTTGCATGTACAAAGTTGGGTGCAGAGTGAATGTAAAAAGTAAAGTTATATTCAAATTATTAACATGTTTTAAAAAGTTGATAAATTCATTATTTAAAAGTAGGACACCATAAAAATGTATTTGGTAATTACATTGTAATTGTTTACTTATGTTTTCATCATTATTTAAGAAAAGATATCATTAGTTACTTTATATTTTCATAGTGCGTAGCCAAAAAGTGTATCACACCTCCTTGGATGGACTGCTCCACATAAATTAAAGTGAATATTATTAGTCTGTGCTCCGAAGGGAATACGAATTTAGTTAAGTTTATGAAATTCTTTCTATTAAATATATTGTTTCAAAACTGTAAAAATAAATTTTTAAAATTAGATTAAAACTAATTTTATGATTGTTATACTATATGATTTGATAATTTTTTTGAGAGTATAAATTTAGTTTATTATTTTTTTTATTTTTCTTAATGGTAATTAAAGTTTATGAAATTCTTTCTATTAAATTTATTTTTTCAAAAATAAAAAAGAAACTATACATTTTTATAATTAGATCAACTAATTTTGGAATTGGTATATTATACAAATTTTGACAATTTTATTTTGTTGTGCAACTAAATTATTAAAGAATATTAAAATTAAATTTTCAAAAAAAAAGAATTATAAATTTTTAAAATTAGATCAACTAATTTTGTATAAAATTAAATCGACTAATATTGTGATTAATACACTACATGAGTTGAAATTATACCGGCATAGATCCATCTTAAACCCGTATCTGTCAAGCACCGAGAGGGATCCAATTTCTTGAGGTGTATTTCTTTTTTTAAATTTAAACTCAAGAAATTTGATATCTCTTGATTGATAGACCCGGGTTCAAGTTTAAAGTTTTTATTTTATAAACAAACATCTATTTTTAAATTCATTTTCATAATATTTTATTTTATGAGCCAACATGGATTTTTTTAAAATACTTTCATTAATTTTTTATTTTATGAGCCCACATGAATTTATTAATGGCCGACATAATATAATTTATTGCTTTTTACTTTTTTTTACTCGTTACAACATCTCCCTCATACTCGTGTGTAACGTTACATCCATACACATTACAACATCTCCTGTAGAGCACCTCATTTCACTGGGTGCAAAAATTATAAAATTAAATCAATTAATTTTGCAATTAAAAAAAAAAAAGAATAGATTGAAACTAATTTTGTGATTGGTACACTAGATAGATTTGATAATTTTCTCTTGGTGATTTGACAACTTTTTCCTTAATGTTAATTAAAGTTTATGATTTTTTTTAATAATATATATATAGATAGATATAGATATAAAATTTTAAAATTAGATTAACTAATTTTGGGATTGGTGCATTACATAGATTTGACAATTTTCTCATGGTGTGTAAATAAACCAGCCTAGATCCAAATTCTAGGCTCTATCAAATGCCGAGAGGGATCAAATCTACCCAAGTGCAAACCTCTCCCCGAATAGCTCCTTGAGTGCAATACCTGAGCCACCTAATCCTAAGCTCTAAAGTCTCTAGTTTAAGTCTCATATTTACTTTTTACTTTGTATTATTTTGTTATTAGACAAACACTCCACAAACACTCAAGTCTCATATTTACTTTTTACTTTGTATTAAAAGTAAAAAGTAAAGTCTCTAGTTTAAGTCTCATATTTACTTTTTACTTTGTATTATTCTTTTTTGTTTATGGCGGACATAATATTTATTACTTTTTACTTTGTAATATTCTTTTTTTGTTTACTTTGAATTATTTTGTTACTCGACAAACACTCGACTCACAAGATCTCCCCCATACTGGGCTGTATGCCTCTCGGCGCAATAATTATTATTTTTTGAAATTCTTCCTATACACTTAATTAAAAAAAATGATAATAATTTTTTTTAAATCAATCAACTAATTTTATAAATTTTCAAATAAAATAGAAATTATAAATTGACAATTTTCTATTGGTGTGTAAATAAATTATTATTATTTTTTGAAATTCTATCTATACACTTAATTAAAAAATAATGATTTTTCCAGCAGAAAAAAATCGTACTATTGTTATTCAGCAGAATCAAATAGTACAAAGATAGTCTGATTATCTGATACCATGATAATCAAAACATATACTGTTTGCATGATATCATTCTGATGTTCAGTCATAATTTATCGATTATCCAAAATTAGATACATACAAAAAGGGTCATCCCGATATGATATCAAATTACAATAACTTAAAAAAAGTCTAATTGACCCTTGTCAATCAAACAGTCATCCAACCATTCCTCCCATGAGAGGATCCCCACAGGACCCGCAAAAGCTTCTTTTGATAATAGATCCGCCTTTTTGTTGTGTTCCCTGTATATATGCTCAAAAGTGATCTGACACATTCTTGAGATTTCCTGTCTTGTGCGAAGACACCAATAGTTGAGGTCACTGACATTAATTCTGTATTCTTGCTTAGCCCATTTAATGGTCACCCTAGAGTCTCCAAAGACTCTGAGATTCATCAGTCCAAATAAATTTGCTGTTTTAATCCCCATCCAGAGCGCCATTACCTCTGCTTTCATATTAGAGCCCCTTCCACCATTAAGACGAAGGGAGAAGAAATGATTTTCATTTATATATATAACCCCTCCCACTGCACATAATCCATCCCTCGCTGCCCCATCGAAGAATAAAATAGGTTGAGAAACCACAAATGAAAAGGATGAGTCTCTGGTAGAAGTATTACCTCCAACTTCTTCAGGAAAATTTCGTATCAGCATGCAAACTGTACTAACACAGTGAAAAGGATCAGCTTTCTTATCCTGAAAAATTACTTCATTTCTTTCATACCATACAAGCCATGCAATAAAAATAGGGAGATATAACGGCTTTTTTTTCCCTCTTATCCAGTTGTGCAATCCAACATTAAAATCATTATCATCCCACACCACCTGCAAATTTTGCTCCTTACAACATAATGTCCATACAGATTGATAAAATGTGCATTCCATCAATAGATGTTGAGCAGATTTAGGTCCAGATCGACATAAACAGCACCATCCAGGTCCCATCCATCCTCGCTTGATCAAGTTATCCCATATTTTAAGGCTTCCATTTAATACATGCCAGAGAAAACACTTTATTTTCAACGGAATAGACCACTTCCATATCATGGAATACCACCATAGATTTGGATAAATACATTGAGCCTGTATAATCCTTTTATAAGCCGATTTTGCAGTAACACACCCTTCTTTTGAATTGCCAGACCAATATAATTTATCATCTGCACCTGTAATCATAATCCCTGCGACTTTGATAGCATGGATATAGTTCCTCCACTCTATTACCTGTTCCTCATTCATCCATGTATGAGATTCCAGCCATCCACTACCATAAATACAGGTTAGACGATGATCATAAATATCATTTAGATAAACCAAACCCCTATTGTTTAAACATGTAATCAGATTCTCTGATAATCTGTAGTTTTCTTCTATTCCGAGCACAGGGTCAATACCAATGAGACATCTGACTCCATTACCTATGCGCCAGCAGATATCATTTGCGATCCAGTCATATACTTTAAGAAAACCACGCCAAATCGGGGACATCAATCCAGTAATGACCTTAGGTTTCCTCATCCAACTGATGAAATCCGGTTTTATATATTTGAAGTGAAGCACATGTGACCATAGAGAATTTCCACAGAGACCGCGCCACATGCTCTTGAGTCTTAGTGCTTTGCTGAATGCGTGGATATCAATTATACCCCAACCACCATTTTTCACTGGTTTTGCCAAAATATTCCATTTCACCATCACCAGTTTGGAACCAAATCTAGAGCCAGACCATAGAAAATTAAAAATCATCCTCCTAATCTTGTTGATAACAGAAACCGGAACAACAAGTAGTGATAACCAGTAAACTGGTATGCTCGATAAGACAGCTTTGATCAAAACCAGTCTACCACCCGTAGAAAGGAATCGATAAGCCCAATGATCAATTTTCCTTTCAAATTTCGTAATTAACCAACGCCAGTCCTCCACTTTATACGAATTAGGCTTTAAGATAAAACCTAAGTACTTCATACCATCAGTCATATCCTTACAGGAAAAAGGTAA
Organism: Larix kaempferi; assembly: GCA_027924585.1. Lineage (NCBI taxonomy): Eukaryota > Viridiplantae > Streptophyta > Pinopsida > Pinales > Pinaceae > Larix > Larix kaempferi. Next base: position 6,400,630 of record BSBM01000703.1, read on the forward strand.
AAAGGCTTCAATTTCATTCCTCCTTCCAGGATCCACCAAATGCTGATAAAAACAAGATTTAGATATGCTAATTTTCATACCTGATACTTTACAAAAAAAGTTGATGATATTGGAGAAAACCTTCCATTCTTTAACCGTATCAATACCAGCCAGCAGAACATCATCCACAAAGATGAGATGGGACAAGAAACAATCCATCCCCACCTTAATACCTTTAATCAAACCAAATTCTTTTGCTTGCTTGATCAGTCGGCTGAAACCATCAATAATAAGAATAAATAGTAACGGAGACAGCGGGCATCCTTGTCGAATACCCCGACTACACTGAAAAAAAGAGGTGGGGTTCCCATTGACCAGCACTGCAATACTGGGTGTTGTTACACACGCCATAATCCATTTAATCACTAAAGGAGGTGTCCCAATTTGGATCAAAATCAACCGGAGAAAAGACCAATTGATTCGATCATAGGCCTTTTCTAAGTCCATCTTCAAGATCAATGCCTTCATCTTCTTTGACTTGATTGAATGCATTAATTCCTGAGTAAGCCCAATGGAGTCATGAATTTGCCTTCCCTTGATAAAAGCAAACTGTTCGGGAGTGATAATATCCACTAATATACCCTTTAACCGTTGAGCAATGATCTTGGATACAAGCTTATAGATGAGATTACACAATGCAATCGGTCTGTATTCCCCAAATGACACAGGCTTATTACTCTTGGGTATCAATGTGAGGAATGTAGCATTTAGAGCCCCAGAAATGAAGCCATTAATCCTAGTGAATTCCACCAGCTTTAGAATGTCCTTCCCCAGAAGATCAAAGAAGTGCATATAAAATTCCACTGGCCACCCATCAGGACCAGGACTTTTGTCCTTGGCAAACAGCTTTAAGGTGTTTTCAATCTCATCAAGCGTTACTTCCATGCCCAATCCACTAGCTCCATCACCATCGATGCATCTCGGATAAAGCTGGGCCAGTCTAATCTGATCCATTAAGTCACCATCACCTTCTTCTTTAAAGTTATTACAAAAAAACCTATGAGCCTCCCTACTCAATGCCTCCATACCAAACACAGTGTTACCATTAACATCATTTATATCCCAGATATATTTTGAGTTCCTCCTGGCAGAGGCGTAAGCATGAAAAAATTTTGTGTTCTTGTCACCCTGTTCAATCCATACCGCTCTGCTTTTAAGCCTCCACTCCTTTTCTTCTCTAAGAAGAATCTCCTCTTTTTTTTTCTCATATTCTTTTAAAATAACAAAATCTTCTCTATTCAGCGAACCATCAAAATTATTAAGGCAAGCATTCTGTATTGATGTTTCCAGCTTATATAGCTCAGCATCATCAGCCCTCTTCCTTTCTTTAATCCAGTTGATTACTGCCATCTTAAGTTCCTTCATTTTCAAACAGAAATAATCAATCGGGTTCAAATTCTCCACATCAGAATTTGTCCAAAAATCTTTAACCATTCCACAGAATTCCTTATCCGAGAGCCATGAGCTGTTAAATTTAAATGGATAAATATAAAAAATAATGATTTAAAATAAAATCAGCTAATTTTATAATTTTTCAAAAAAATAGAAATTATAAATTTTTGAAACTAGATCAACTAATTTTGTGATTGTGATTGGTACAAAAAAATTGTAAATTTTTTAAATTAAATAAAAAAAAATATAAATTTTTAAATTAGATCAACAAATTTTGTGATTGGTACACTACACAATTTAAAAAAAAATCAATTTTTTTTTTTAAATTAGATCAACTATTTAAAAAAAAAATTATAAATTTTTAAAATTAGATCAACTATTTTTGTGATTGGTACACTACATGGGATTTGGCAATTTTCTACTAGCTAGATTTGGGGATTTGACAATTCTCATTAAAGTTTATGAAATTCTTTCTATTAAATTTATTTTTTAAAAATCCATCCATTGGATGTAGTTTGGGTGGTTAAGAAGAATGATTGTTACCCTCCCCACCCATGTTCAATTCTTGTAAGAGACACGATGCTCTTATTGAGCCACTATATAATGATTGAGTGGATTATGTAAGGGCTGGTGCAAGGTAATGACACCTAATTATGACATGTTAGTTGCAATGAATTTTTGGAAAAACAAAAATATTATCATTAAAATGAATTATTAGGGGTACCTACAAAACTTTTTCGGATTAGGTGTAAAAAGATGAAATGTAGAAAAACGGATGACCTTCCATAATATATAACTTTTATTTATGAAAACGTTGTACAACCACCCCAAAATGTCATTATTCGAAGATTGGTATGTTATTTTTTTTCTAAAACATAATGCACATGTTTTTGTTGAGCCACATGTTTGCTATGTAAATTTTCAATTTACGAGAAAACAAATATGTACAAGCGTAGGAAACAAAAAAATCTTATGCGGGGCTATTTTTCCAAAATTTTAAATGTCAATTTTATATTTTTTTTAAATTACTGAAGTCAGTGAAGCCCTAAAATGACATGGTCAAGTGTTGAGCCACCATATCATGGTCTAAAAAATAATCAAAATGATTTTTTTTTTAGGTTGTAGGTAATTTTGTGCTCTTGTGCGGGTTCTTTTCCGTTTTTGAAATAGGTAAGCCAATCAAAAGTTATAGGCCAAATAAATGACCTATTTTTTTACGAATTTGACATGAGTGCAGTTTAAAATGAATTAAAAATAGAGAACAGCAATAGATCTATTAAAAAATTATATATTTAGAATCTGCACACAGAGCTCGACAAGTGTGTGCAATTTTATCTGCAGTGCACTCGTGGAGCTTATATAGAACTAGCTTTGAAAAACAGGAAGTTGCAACGTTTGATGTGTTCTGCCATAAATCATAGATAAATCAGACTGAGCCTAAAGGTGCAATCTGAAGCTAATTCCAAGCCTGCAAGGGCACCAAAAACAATTTGAGTTCGTACACGCGTGTGCACAAAGAGGCGCGCACACGTAAGTATGCGCACGCATCCATGGAAGCGCGCATGCGTAGATGCACGTATGCGTTATTGTATCCTATATGGTTCATTTAATTTCCTTTGTCAAGGGGATACATAAAGTTGATGAAGATGTGATGATGAAGAAGAGGACGATGATGGAGATGTTGATGAGGAAGGGGGAGATGACAATGATGATTAAGATGTTGATGAAGAAGGGGGAGATGACAATGATGATGAATATGTTGATGATGATGATGATGATGAAGATGTTGATGATGATGTTGATGATGATGAGATGATGGTGACAATGGTGATGAAGATGATGGTGATGGTGATGATGATGGTGGTGATGATGGTGATGAGGATGGTGATCATGATGGTGATGAAGATGATGATGATGCTGATGATGATGAAGATGATGACCATCATCATCATCATCAAAATATTCATCATCATTGTCATCTCCCCCTTCTTCATCAACATCTCCATCATCGTCATCTTCTTCATCATCACCATCTTCTTCATCACCATCCTCATCATCATCAACATCTTCATCTCTATCATCATCATCTTCTTCATCCTCATCACCATCACCATCATCATCATCTTCATCATCATCATCGTCGTCGTCATCATCAACACCATCATCATCATCGTCACCACCCTCTTCTTCCTCATCATCATCAACATCTAGGTCATCATCTTGATTGTCAACGTCAGATCAACATCATCATTATCATCCACATCATCACCATTTATGGTGATGATGATGAAGATGATGATGATGATGTTGATGATGAGTACGATGAACATCAACATCATCATCATCTTCATCATCACACTCATATTCATCATCATCCACCACCACCACCACCACCATCATCATCTTTGTCATCACCCTGTTCCTCATCAACAACATCTTCATCATCATCATCATCATCAATGATGATGATGACGAATATGATGATGAAGATGGCGATGATGAGTATGATGAGGATGATGAAGATGACGATTATGATGACGAAGACAATGATGATCGTGACCATGATCATATGATGATGATGATGATGGTAAGGATGACGAAGATGGCGATGATGATGACTAATGAAGATGATGATGGCGAATTTGATGATTTTGATGGTCATGATGATGATGATGATCATACTCGTCATACTCGTATTCATCATCATCATCATCATCATCATCATCATCTTCATCATCCTCATCATCATCCGCGTCCTCACAATGATGATGATGATCATCATGATGAGGAAGTTAATGATGATGATCATGTTGTTGATGATGATGAAGATGATGATGATGTGCCGCATATTCCTCATCATCATCATCATCTCCAAATTAGTCATCATCATCATCCACCATCATCATCATCATCATCATCATCATCTTCGTCGACGACGATGATACAAAGATGTCAATGATGACGATGATTATGATACGAAGATGTCAATGATGATGATGATGATATGAAGATGTCAATGATGATGATGATGATACGAAGATGATGACGAAGATGTCAATGATGATGATGATTATGAGGAAGATGGCGATGACGAGTATGATGACGAAGATGAAGATGACTAAAGACAGTGATGATCGTGACCATGATCATATGATGACGATGGTGATGATGATGCTAGTGAAGATGATGATGATAAATATGATGATTTCGATGATGATCATATTCGTCATCATCATCATCATCTTCTTCATCATCGTACTCATATTCATCATCATCCACCATCGTTGTCATCATCATCACCATCATCATCATCATCATCATCATCATCATCATCATCACCATCATCCTCATCATCATCCGCGTCCTCACAATGATGATGATGATGATGACGATGATGATGAAGTTGATGATCATGATCATGGTGTTGATGATGATGAAGATGATGATGAAGATGAACATGATGATTAGGATGATGTGCTGCATATTCCTCATCATCATCTCCATTAGTCATCATCACCATCTTCATCGTCATCGTTGTCATCATCATCATCCCTGTCCCCACAATGATGATGATGATGAAGATGGTGATGATGATGAATAATGAAGATGAGTATGACGACGAATATGATGTTTTTTCTGCTGCTGATGATGATCATATTCGTCATCAACATCATCATCTTCATCATCGTACTTGTATTCATCATCATCCATCATCATCATCATCATCATCATCATCATCATCATCATCATCATCATCATTATCATCTTCATCATCCTCATCATCATCTGCGTCCTCACAATGATGATGATGATGATGATGATGACGAGGAAGTTGATGATGATGATCATGGTGTTGATGATGAGGAAGATGATGATGATGTGCTGCATATTCCTCATCATCTTCACCATTATCATCATCGTCATCATCATCATCATCATCTCCAAATTAGTCATCATCATCATCGTACTCATATTCATCATCATCATCATCTTCGTTGATGATGATGATACGAAGATGTCAATGATGATGATGATTATGATACGAAGATGCCAATGATGATGATGATGATGAAGATTTCAATGATGATGATGATTAGGAGGAAGATGGTGATGACGAGTATGATGACGAAGATGAAGATGACTAAAGATAGTGATGACGAAGACAGTGATCATATGATGACGACGGTGATGATGGTGATGATGATGACTAGTGAAGATGATGATGATGAGTATGATGATTTTGATGATGATAATATTGTTGATGATGATGATGATGATTCATTGTACTTGTATTCATCATCATCCATCATCATCATCATATCATCATGCATCAAAATATTCTCATAATGATGATGACGAGTATGATGATTTTGATGATGATCATATTGTTGATGATGATGATGATCATGTTGTTGATGATGATGATGATCATGTTGTTGATGATGATGATGATGTGCTGCATATTCCTCATCAGCTTCATCATCATCATCATCATCTCGAAATTAGACATCATCATCATCGTACTCATATTCATCATCATCCACCATCATCATCATCATCTTCATCGACGATGATGATACAAAGATGTCAATGATGATGATGATTATGATACGAAGATGTCAATGATGATGATGATGATATGAAGATGTCAATGATGATGATGATGATGATGCAAAGATGTCAATGATGATGATGATTAGGAGGAAGATGGTGATGAGGAAGATGAAGATGACTAAAGATAGTGATGATCGTGACCATGATCATATGACGACAATGGTGATGATGGTGATGATGATGACTAGTGAAGATGATGATGAAGAATATGATGATTTTGATGATGATCATATTCATCATCATCATCATCATCGTACTCATATTCATCATCATCCACCATCGTCGTCATCATCATCATCATCATCACCATCATCATCATTATCATCCTCATCCTCACAATGATGATGATGATGATGACTATGAAGATGGTGATGATGATCATGTTGTGCATGATGATGAAGATGATGATGAAGAAGATGATGATGAAGATGATGATGATGATGAGGATGATGTGATACATATTCGTCATGATCATGATCATGAACATCATCATCATCGTCATCATCTCCATTAGTCATCATCATCATCATCCACCCAGAAGCATTATTCTTGATGTAATACATATGTTTATAATTCAAAATTAAATTAATGTTTTGAAATTAAAATACATCTTTGTAAATATACCCCTAAACCCCTAAACACCTAGAAGCACTTAAATGCACATAGGGATTATGGGTTAGAAGAGGTCCTAAAGGCCTTTATGGTGGAGGGGCTCTTTATGGGGAGGGGCTCTATGAATAACCCGACACATTTAAATATCTTGGGTAATAAATGCACGGAACGTTACCCACCAAACAATACAAGGTTTAGAAGGGACACACACACACACTAATAACGTGTGCGCGTCCCTGTTGATGATAAAATTTAGAAAATCACCCGCGTTCTTTCTCCCGCAATTTTTTCCTCATTTTCGTGTTCTCTTCACTGGTTTCACTCACAGTCTGACAAACATTTACATGGTAGATTGAATTCATACACAATTTGGTGCTTCCTTGACCATTTGGATAGAATACACAACATTTTGGGCTCTATTTGGCTCCTTGGATTGAATACACACCTCTTGGGCTCTATTTGGATCAATCGAGGGAATACAAAACAGTTGGACTCTATTTGGCACCTTGGATTGAATTCTCATGCTACTTGGACACACATGAAGTCTTCTTACATATAGTGGACACATCAAAAGAGCATTTGACATTTGAGGCAAATAGCAATCATAATCCTTGAGGTATGGTGATAATTTTATCTTGTGAAATGTAGTTTAGTATTCATCCACTTGTTTTAATGGCATCTATTTTGTTTTTTCCTCATGAATTGTATGATAGATCTATTTTAGTTTTCTTAATCTTCAACATAGACAATAAAAATATCTTACCAAAAAAAACTACAAAATGCACCAAGCAATGCTTTCAAACTTTCATGAAGATAATAAAAAAAAATTACTTGCATCACCACCAATAACATTTCATAATCACATTCTTCCATCTAGTAGACAAACATTTGTTGAATTCCTCATGGTTTCAGTACAACAACTCACACAAACAACTAGAGAATTGAAAAATCTTAGTCTTTTGTGGCTATTTTCCCTCATAGGGAAGTTGCTCCTACTAACATCCCATACCACCATTCAATACCATCCAATACCATCCTACCGAGTTCCTAGAGGTGTCATTGCAGTTATATGTAGGGTATTCCCAATAACTTTTAAGATTATATGAAAACATTCTCACTAGATGTTGTTGTACATAATCAATTGCTACATCGAGGTTTAATAATGATCTGCACATCGAGTTTTAATATCTTATTTGTTGTTCATTCTTGCAGGGGTGATATTTATGTTTTTTTTTTAAACACATTGAATATGGGCAATAGATGTAATAATAAAAGAAAGTCTAGAAGGACGGGGCTGCCCCCTGAAAAGGCCCATGAGATAAGAGAAAATGCCAGGTTGTACATGCAAAACCGTAGAAATCAAAATGTTAGTGCCTTAGATCCATCAACAAGCAATGAATAAGTGGTTGAAGCCAATCAAATCTTACCTGATGTCGAGTATGAAGGGATGGACATTAAACAAGTTCTTAATTGGCAACCTCCCCAAGAAGAGCACACACATGCAAAACACACTCCCTTGCAGGATCAAGTTGTGAACGAAGGGCCACAACAAGCCATTGACGAGACTCATACTTCCTTGCCAACTCCCTTGCCTCGACTATCAAGCGGACGACGAAGAACTCCCAGATGTATTCATGTGGATGAAAGTTCATTTTCAGGTTTTGAAGGTAAGATGCCCAAACACACTATTGATTTCCATTGTAGTAAGATAATGAAAGAATTTTTTGAATCCAAAATCAATGCAACAAAATGTGAATTGTTTCTTGGTTTGTTAAAATCACATTGTCTAGCGGATGTTAGGAGAATTTTGGGCATAAAGGAAGTTAGAAGTTCAGATGTCAACAATCATGTTGTTAGAAATCTACAATTTGCATTTAATTTGATTGGAAAAACTTCTTGTACAAAAGATTTTAATGCAGCTCATCATGTACTGTCGGAATCGATTGTAGACAAATCCAGAAGGCAACATTGCCTACTATCACACACATGTAAAATATTTAAAGTAGACAGAAAGACTCTTCAAAAGTATTCTGCCATTAGAGAAAAACTTGAGATCCCAGGCCAAAAGATTGTTGGGCCTTTGTTGGTAGGTTACCTCGTTCATACATGAAGCTCATTGATGCTGTTAAAGAACTAGTGCAGAAGTTTTGGCATGATAACACTAGACTGTCATCGAATCAAAGAGATGTTTTAAAGTTGAGGAAAGGTGTTAGGGGGGGTGAACCCCATGTCAAGCACTTCCTTGACACAACACAAACAGAACTCTACGAGAGGTTTAAGAATGAGCACACACAATTGAACTTGGGCCAAAGGTCCTTTGAAAAATGCAAACCTTGGTATGTTAAAATTTGCAATGATCGCAATACATGTTGTTGTAGATACCATGTAGAATTTGAGTACTTTTATGATACATATAGACATATATTTTGTGATTTGCATACTAACATTGTGTAGGATTTCCAATCATTACAACCACCGAATGCATCCAAAGAATTTACACATAGCATAATGTGTCCAAGACCTGAAGGACAAAAATATTATAAAAGATCATGTTTATATGGGACATGTTCTAGTTGCAGTGGATTTGCATTATTGAGCCCCTGCATCCACGCAACCGTGGAGCACGCATTTGGGAGGATGTCAGTAGAAATGCAGAACTTCCAGTACATAACATATCAAGTAGATAGTTCGAAGGAAAGCAAAAAAATTGCATTAGTGAAGTCACAGGTAATATAAGTTTCCATACTTTCATACTGTACATGTTGAATTTGTACATATATATTCAGATTGAAAATGCCATGTTGTTTTAATGCCCTTGGTTTTATTGCACTAGGTAAAAATTTGCAAATTCATGAAGGAATTCTACCAAAAGACCGAGTAGTATGTACAGCATGTCCTTGTAGCATGACGGCAGGATGAATAGTACAGGAAGTGCAGGGACACCTTCCCCAATGGCACAATATTGTCGGTTGTGGACTTTGCTAAAAACTACACCCTGCAGCCACAGAATGAGATTCAAAGTCAATACCACCATTCAGACCAAGTTAGCATAATGGTCCATATCACGTATAGGCACGCGCCAGAGAGTAGCAACGACAGGAGGATAATATTGAAAGAGACCAACTTCTACATCAGTGATGACAGGTGCCATGACCTGCATTATGTGCAACATTGCTTCAAAATTTTCTATGATCAGCTGAAGGAGAGAGGTATACAGATGGATCAACATTGGATATGGTGAGATGGTTGTGCAGGCCAGTTAAAAAATGCACGTGTATTCCAGTGGTTGAGTATTTTGCACAAGACTTGTGAGGTACTGCATGTGTGGAACTATTTTGAGACCGGGCATGGAAAGGGAGAGCACGACGATGCTGGGGTATGTCTCAAAAATGCCCTAGAAAGGGAAGAGATGAGGTGCACGAGAAACCCTCATATTTGGGATGCAAAAACCATAGTTCAATGGTGCTTTGCAAAAATGTAAGATCGAACAACAGAGCAACACATAGCAATAGGTAGAGGACATGTTGTCAGAAATTTCTGGCATGTAGTTGATATAGACCAATCACGTTCTTATAGTTACAGTATTGTGTAAGGAACTCGTGGATTTCATTTAGTTCGAAGCTCAAATAACCCCTTATTTGAAATATGGACGTGAAAACTTGCTTGCTTTTGTGGGCCTTGCAGTAGTTGTGAATGGGATGAATGTGAATCAATGGATTGGGTTGATGAATGGGATCACGTATCACTTGTAGTGGACCCATGTGTAGTTATTGAAACAATTCATTTAGAGGAAGGCCAGTCCTCTATTTCGAATGAATATGATCATATATCTGATCTAGTACAGCCAGGTAAACATTTCTACATGCATATCCCAGTTCCCTCCTTTTTTATATGTAATTATCCAAGTTATCAAACCATTACTTGTTGGAATATGACTGTAATATGCATCTTTGCAAGACACATCTACGCAGTTGTCGCCCCGACATACAGTGCAATTGGGACAAATTATTGGCTGCCACGATGCATCCAGGGGAAGCAAACCCTCCTCACATCATTAACGGATAGTGAAGGCATTTCCTTTTCCACCGGATCAATGGTTGTTTAGGGGGAATATCTTACAATGGTGCTCTATGGAAGAACCTATCATCCATTTTTAGCATTGGTTAAGGTACAGAAGAAAGGAGCACACTATCAAAGCTCCAGTAGTTCCTGCAAGCAAGAAAAGATTCAAAGGGAGTCCACCCAAAACCCAAACAAAGATAAGTATTTGAATTGTCATTTCTTGTATATCTTATTACTTAAATGATATGGTTCAGTCATGTAGATACTTGTGTTCCTAGATTTAAGATTTGTATCATGCATATTAGGATATTTGCATTAATGAACAATATACTACTAATATGCATGTGATGGGTAAGTGGCCTATGGTACTGTACAACATTCTATTGCCACTTATCTAGAATGAAACCTCTTTGCTAACATGTTGGGAGTAGTGCACACTCTTAACAATGTTCTGGTAGAGATGGAAGGCATCTAGGAATTTACTGTATGAATACGGGATATGGATGAATGTTGTGTTGAATCATTGGCTAAGATAGTTGCATGACTGTGTGACCTATGTCTTTATACATAAGAATTTTCTATGACAATTATGAAATGTTTCTAATCACACAACTAAATTGTCTTGTAGGAAAGATCGTGTACCCTCACCTACAAGAAAGATTTGTTTCGAAGAAAGTAACATTCAAGAATATTTATGACGTTAATATGAAGACATTGAAGAACCTGAAACAGAGATATAGTAGATCCACCTCGTGGGAAGAACTCTCGCAAGAGGAAACCAACATGGGTACAAGTGGCAATACAAGATGCAGAGAAGTATGGCACTCCAGAGGGAATGCATAGAGAAAGCAAGAGACGTAGGTCATACTCTATCTATGTATCCTTGTTGTGCGACATCCTTGAAAAATAACCTTCCAACTATGAGGAAGCTGTAACGTCCCTTGTTAGGAATTTTATTAAAATGGCAATTTTTCACTTTTTTCCCTAGTTCGACCTTTGACTAGTTTTGAGCTCTAGGTCTCCAAATTGCTCCAATTGATCTCAAATATTATGAGAAGGTATATGGATGATGTTATAACATAAATATGTGTTTCAAGGATTCTTTTGGACCTTTAAAATACTTCTGCAAGTCCTCGTTCGATTCTGGCCAATGTAGGGAACTTTACTAGTAATTTCCCTTTGACTAGTATTGGTCTTTAGGTCTCAAATTGGCTCCAAATGCATTAAAATATTCAAGGAAGGTATATGCATGATATTTTTACTTCATTATAATGTTCAGGGATGATTTATGACCATCAAAATACCTTTGTAAACTTGTTTAATATTCTAGACAAAGTATGGAATTTAACTAGCAATTTGAGGTTCGAATCCCCCCGGGGTAAATAATGAAAATGGCTTCCCAAATGCCTCCAAACCCACTCGAATTTATGAAAATAGGTATGGCATGTATAAGGGGTATTATTAAGGTCTCAAATGCACATTTAATTAGTTATTAACTCTGTTCTAACCTTCTCCCAAAATACAGCAAAAATCACTAGTTCGACCCTTGCGAAAATGGCACCAACTCTTCTCCAAATGTAAATAAACTGAGTAAACTGACTTCAAATGCTTGAGTACTGAACATGAAACTTGTATAATACATCAATAAAATTCCATTCATCAATAAACCATTAGTATTTTACTTATCCATTCGAATCCATCAACATTACATTGGTTCACAACAAGGTAGTGGGGAAATGGCACTGTTCTTTCATTAAAAATGAGATTTATACATTTTTACTTGGAATTTCGACCTGAAACTTTCTGGAGATGACGAATAGAGTATTTAATTCATATTACAAAATAAATTGGGCATTATAATATTCCCCAAAGATTACAATACCTCACCAAAAACGCCCTCCCTCAAGGAGCAAGAATATGCCTTCAAAACTGGAAATGGTTGAGAGAATGTGATGCATTAGAAGAAACAATGATCTCCCCTATAGTGTAAAATTACAACAAATGACTCCATTAAAGCTCCAAATGAAAGGTCTGAAAGGTCATTCCAATTACCAACTTGAATGGGAATCTTTCACCCTTGAAATTGGCTAAGGCAAGAAACTAGTCATCCACTAGTTCTCCCTCTTCACAAAGGCAATTTCAAATTTATCAAATGATAAAAATCTCGTTTCATTCTTTTTTATTGACATTTATAAACTTCTAATTTCCTCCATGGGTCGAATTCCTTCCAAGAGACTCATGCCAACTCAAGTTGGGAAGAGATTCCAAAGAATCCTACTTGTACACCAATTCCTAGTCTCCCACTTCCACCAAATCACATGTAGAAGCATCTTAGCTGCACTAACTCCGTTGAGCGCCCTCTTGGAGACTATTTTTATCCCTCACATGTCATATATGTCATATGTCATCCTTCAGGTCTGATTTGTGTCATAGGTGTCATAGCATCTTCATCATTGTTGTCATAGAGCTAGGGAATCTAGCCCAAGTGTCTCACTAGCTCCAAATTTCTCTTCCTCTTCCATCGGAGTTACTTTTCCTATAAATTTAGATGTTGGATGAGTCATGCAATGAATAATACCTTTTGAACTCTCCCAAGTATGTTACTATTCACCTTAAATTCGAATTGGTGAGAGAATGATGCCAAGTGTAGTGGAGAAATCTAGCCATATGTGGGTCCCCCTTCCTCCATGTGTCTTCATGATCAAATGCCACTTTGATTTTCACTTGTATATATTTATTTATCTCCTTTATTAAATATCTATTCCATTCTAATGTTCAAACATCATTTATTATTCCACTCATTCCAAATCCCAAAGCTTCCACCCCAAATCTAAGAAACTAGTAATTTTCTTCCTTGGCAATTATTTGACCCTTAGCATCAATTTGACAAACTCTAATGAATATGTCCAATTTGCTTAGGACATTGTGACCCAAGACAATTTGGGACATAACAAATCCTCCCTTCCCAATATTGCTTGTCCTCAAGCAATTTTAAACATCGGTGTTGAAGAACCTGCTCTATGTATAATTATTTGAAGTTGCCATTGAATTGCCCAACCTTGAGTCTTTGAGATTCCATGAAGATTTTAGAGAGAAACCACTATGCTTGCTGCTACACTACTCTGATAAAAGTCACTTTATTAATTGGGAAATCCATCTCCCATTCTGCTTGTTTCCCAAAAAAATTTGAAACCAATGAGACAAAAATTATTCTAGGGTCCCATTGCTTGTATTGCACCCCAACAATTAAGAGTGCTCTCCAACCCATACCATCAAATAAGAGGATTCCTGGATCCCATTTTCTTATATGCATTCTTCCAAACATTATGAGTACAAAATGTATATCATCAAAGTACATAACAACATAATGAAAATGTACATCAAGGAGATGCTTCATCAAAGAGTCATGAAAGTGCTTATACCTCCAAGCAAGTAGACCACCATTTTCCAAGTGCATACAATCTTCAAGTGACCCATAAAATATGCTCCAATGACATAGGTGAGGATCCCATGTCTGATAATGCTACTCCAAAATGATGTGATATGCATCAAAATATTCAGCCATGTATTCCTTCATCCAAGAAGTGAATGAAGAATCTCCACTGAAATCTGAACCAAATAATGAGCAGAAAAAATAAGGAGACTTCAAAGGACTCAAAGAAGTCTCACCCATACATCCATGAATGTGAGAATCATAATGATGTAACAAAGTATGTGGATGCCAACAAAAATATTCTTCAATCATAAATCTATTCACCCAAGTTTTGGATGAAGTTCCTCCAACATCAAATGAACCAAGTGTGGAGCAAGAAAAACCATGAGTCTTCAAGTGACTCAAATGCATATCATAGGGGCATCCAGGTAGATGTGGATCATCATAAAGTAAGAAAGGATGCTGCTGCAAATGTGAATAAGAATGTGCTCCAACCATGTCATCATAAAAGGTAAATCTAGGAGTTCCATACTCCTCATGTAGCACCATAAAAAACACCCTTTCACCCATTCTTCATGGAGACTAATGCTGCAAAACATGGAATTGTAGGATGTAGGAGAATGAAATAACTCACCCAAATGATCAACACGTGCAGAAGTTTCATCATGGGAAGGGTCCATATGGGTAGTATCATGTAGCTCCTTCAAAAGTGTGAAACCTTTGTCATAGATTGGTTCCAATGTAGAGGAATCATGCTCTTCTTTAAAAATTGCATAACCTTCATCAAGAGACAATTCAAGTTCCTCTTCCACCACATCAAGTGTTTGGATCTCTTTAAGTTCATCTTCAAACACATCAAGAACATTCAAATTTCCACATTTCTCATGATCCACCATGTCATGAGAATCCTCCAAACAATCTACCATTCGACAATCTGAAACATAGGAGGAAAAACAAGTATCTTGCAACTTTTCAAGAAGTTGCTCATTTTGAATTGTAAGCTTATGATTATCATCATTATTATTCAAGTATGCATCATGTAACAATTCATTAAGCTCAAACAAATGGTTTCTATCAAAAATCAAAGACATGAAATTACCTTTGATGTGGCACATTGCTCTTTGAATCTTCTCCATGTTTTCAAGGAAGGATGTTTCCTCCAATGAAGTAGCTCTCCAACAAGAATTTTACACCAATGCTTGAGTGTCATGGATAATGTTGAGGGACTCTTGGATCTTCTTTTCATTCATCTTTAAGGACCCTTCAAGAAAATGAGGCTCTTGCAAATGAGCCTCTTCATCTTTTTCATTTTTGCTTGGACCAACTTCATGAAGCTCAAGTGGTGGTGGGGAAGTTGATCTTGGTTCTTCTTCAACTGCTACAAGGTCTTCATTATCATGCTTAATGGAACCTGGGATTGCAGCAACACTTTCAAAAGTGATCTCTATGTCACCAACATAGAGGTGTGAGCACCCATCAGTAAGTACTCCTTCATAGTTTAAGCATCCATCAGTAGATGCTCTTTGGTTCATGTCTAAGCTAGAAGGTGTCTCGAAATGATCTTCCATATTTTCAATAGAATCTTCTTCATGCTTGTAAGGATTCATCCTTACATAATTATCATATTTGATAAGAAATATATTTTTATAATTGAATTTATGATTTCACAATAGGAATGGCTGATATTAAATATGTCCTAACAGGAATAGACATGTCTATTCATAAATAGACATGTCATTTAATAATAAATAATTAATTATCCTAATCTAATAATAAATACATTTGTAATAACCAATTAGGTTTATTACAAGTCATCCCGCTCTTAAAATATTCAACCACGAATCTTCTACGAGCGTGTTGCAACTGGAATTCTTGCCACGAATAATCGTGCCACAATTTAGCAGTTCTTGGAATAATTGGTCACATTTCCATTCAAATCTTATCAAGCTTATTGTTCTGTAGATGAACACATAACAACTAAGTAGTGTATATTTCGGATCTGCTATTCTGATGGTGTTCCTTTGCCATTCTAATTTTATGTGGATCTTTGAAAATTCTGCATATTTTGATATGGTTTTCTTAGCTGGAGAGGCAACTATTTGTAATTTAGTTACTTCTTTGTCTGACAAGTTTGCCGTTAGTTGTTCCCTAGGATCCTTCCCATCTTGAGTCATGACTATTGGTATAATGTTCATCTCTTCATTTGTTGCAGCATCTTCTGGGTTTCGTTCTTCTCTGATATCATGATTAAAGTCATCTTTGACTCTTTTATTTTCATCTTTGCATTCTTCTACAGCTTCAATTCTCTCAGAATTGTTGTTAACATTGACTTTATTGACTTCATTAACTTCTACGATGTCGTCATTTTCTTTCCAATTGATATTGACACTATGATTTTCAATATCATATTGATCTTTCATATCCTTGTCTTCTACCTCTTCTGTTTCATTGTCTTCCTTATCATGTACTTTTCTTTGACTAGGAATCCCAAGATGGTCTCTAGTTTGTCCTTAGGTACCACTAGAAATATTTATAGGCTTTTGGACTGTCGCATCAATGCGACTTACTTCCCTACCTTGTAAGAACCCGCAACGAATTTACGGAAGATGTGCATATTTTTCACTGAGTATCACATTTTGAGGTTTGTAGTTGGGATGTCTTTTGTTATCTCTCCTGGAATCTGGTGGCCTAGATCTTTTTTGAGGAGGGATATAAGGAGGCAGAATATGAGGCTTTCCTTCATTTTTGGTTGTAGAAGCAACTTCATACTCCTCCCTAGTTTAATATTTAGGAGTCGTCGTAGTACCTTGTTCTTCATTACTTGGGAAATTGGGAGATGCAATTGCTTCTTCCATTATGGTTGTAGTCGTTTCTTCTGTTATGTGTTCAGAGGCAGTTTCCCACCCTACTTGTCTTGAGAACTCGGGAGTTGTGATAGCTTCTTCCTTAACAGTTCTAGTCACAACATTTCCTAGTTCTTCTCTACTTGGGAACCCAAGAGATGCAGTTGCTCCTTCTATTGTGATTTCAGTCGCTTCCTCTATCGTGGGTGCAGATGCAATTTCCAACTCTTCTTGACCTAGGGATTCAAGAGTCACTATAGCGTTTTCTTGACGTCGTGTTCTCATCAACTTCAATTCTTTAACTAACTTTATAATGTCCTCATATCTTCTTTTTATTTCTTCATGTTGGTTTTTTTGTTATTTATTTAGCCTCGATCCTTTTTATATTTTCAACTTCAATTCTTTCATCTCTTTTAGGTTTGTGGAATGGGCTAATAATGACCTTATTAAATGAGTGAAACATGGTAGTTCCACTATAAAAATCTTTCCAAAGGAATTTGAATATATTTTTTTTATACAAAATTAATAATTATTAATAATAATTATTAGGTTTATTACAATGCTCTTGTGATGTCTCTTCCTTTTGCTCCTTCAAGCAAGCTGATGCATTTTTCTCCTTGTTTTCCTTAGGATCAATGTATTTGGAATCTCTTTTCGAAGAATTCCCAAAAACTCTCCTCAAGTAGGACATACATGCCTTCACGGAAGCTTGAGATATTTCATTGAGCTTTTCACTCACCCTCATTTCACGCACACATATATGACACTCTGTCCAAGGTTCTTTGCAAGAAGGGAATAAACCTTTCTTTACTAACTCCACATCTTCATTTTTGGGCCTATTTGCAAAAATATGTTCAGCATAGTACTCAAAAGAGGTTTATTCCTTTC
Organism: Larix kaempferi; assembly: GCA_027924585.1. Taxonomy (NCBI): domain Eukaryota; kingdom Viridiplantae; phylum Streptophyta; class Pinopsida; order Pinales; family Pinaceae; genus Larix; species Larix kaempferi. The sequence continues at coordinate 6,418,513 of BSBM01000703.1, forward strand.
TTTGCAAGAAGGGAATAAACCTTTCTTTACTAACTCCACATCTTCATTTTTGGGCCTATTTGCAAAAATATGTTCAGCATAGTACTCAAAAGACATGGCATTTTGTGTATTTTTTCTCAAAGCAAGATATTCTTGATATTTTTTATATTGTTGGGGCAAGGTTTTATATGTTGCTCTCCATCTTTATAACTCATTCATAGAATTATCCTTGGTTGGTGTGACACACTCATATTCATCAAATTTAAATTCATAAGAATAATATTCATTTCTCCTGAAATTGTAAGAAGTGTTGCATGATGGCACCTCTTCCTCGTACCATTCACATTCTGCTTCATATTGCTCATAAGCATCTGCATATTCATCATAAGAATTGTTCTCATAGGATTCATCATAATAGTAAGACATGGCTGCCAATTATTCTTGAATGTATGTACCTAATCAACAGGTGCAAGGACCATGCTATGATACCACTGTAATGTCCCTTGTTAGTAATTTTATTAAAATTACAATTTTTCACTTTTTTCCCTAGTTCAACCTTTGACTAGTTTTGATCTCTAGGTCTCCAAATTGCTCCAATTGCTCCCAAATATTCTAAGAAGGTATATGGATGACTTTATAACAAAAATATGTGTTTCATGGATGCTTTTGGACCTTTAAAATACTTCTACAAATCCTCTTTCGATTCTGGCCAATGTAGGGAACTTTACTAGTAATTTTCCTTTGACTAATATTGGTCTCTAGGTCTCCAATTAGCTCCAAATGCATTCAAATATTCAAGGAAGGTATATGAATGTTTTTTTTACTTGATTATGATGTTCAGGGATTATTTATGACCATCGAAAAACCTCTGCAAAATTTTTTAATATTCTGGACAAAGTATGGAATTTAACTAGCAATTTGAGGTTCGAATCCCCCTGGGGTAAATACTAAAAATGGCTTCCCAAATTCCTCCAACCCCACTCGAATTTATGAAAATAGGTAGGGGATATCTCAGGGGTATTATTAAGGTCTCATATGCACCATTAATCAGTTATTAAGTCCGTTCTAACCTTCTCCAAAACAACAGCAAAAATCACTAGTTCGACCCTTGGGGAAATGGCACCAAATATTCTCCAAATGTAAATAAACTAAGTAAAATGACTTCAAATGATTGAATACTGAAAATGAAACTTCTATAATACATCAATAAAATTTTATTCATAAATAAACCATCAATAGTCTACTTATCCATTCGAATCCATCAACATTACATTGGTTCACAACAAGGTAGCTGGGAAATGGCACTGTTCTTTCATTAAAAATGAGATTTATACATTTCTACTTGGAATTTTGACCTAGAAATTTTTGGATATGAATAATAGATTATTGAATTCATATTAAAAAATAAATTGGGCATTAGAATATACCCCAAAGAGTACAATAGCGCACCAAAAATTCCCTCCCTCAAGGAGAAAGAATATGCCTTCAAAACTGGAAATAGTTGAGAGAATGTGATGCATTAGAAGAAACCATGATCTTCCCTATAGCTTAAAACTGCAACAAATGAATCCATTGAAGCTCCAAATGAAAGGTATGAATGGCCTTTCCAATTACCAACTTGGATGGGAATCTTTCACCCTCAAAATTGGCTAAGGCAAGAAACTAGTCATCCACTAGCTCTCCCTCTTCACAAATGCAATTGAAAATTTCTCAAATGATCAAAAGCTTGTTTTGTTATTTTTTATTGAAATTTATAAACTTCTATTTTCCTCCATGGGTCGAATTCCTTCCAAGAGACTCATGCCAACTCAAGTTGCGAAGAGATTCCAAAGAATGCCACTTGTACACCAATTCCTAGTCTCCGAATTCCGCCAAATCACATGTGGAATCATCTTAGCTACCCTATCTCCCTTGAGTGCCCTCTTGGAGGATATGTTTAGCTCTGACATGTCATATATGTCATATGTTATCCTTCAGGTCTGATTTGTGTCATAGGTGTCATAGCATCTTCATCATTGTTGTCATATAGCTAGGGAATCTAGCCCAAGTGTCTCACTCTCTCCAAATTGCCTCTTCCTCTTCCATGGGAGTTACTCCTTCTCTAAATTTCGACCTTGGATGAGTCATGCAATGAATAATACCTTTTGAAATCCCCCAAGTATGTTACCATTCACCTTGAATTCGAATTTGTGAGAGAATGATGCAAAGTGTTGTGGGGAAATCTAGCCATATGTGGGTCCCCCTTCCTCCATGTGTCTTCATGATCAAATGCCACTTTGATTTTCACTTGTATATTTTTATTTATCTCCTTTATTAAATATTTATGCCATTCTAATGTTCAAACATCATTTATTATTCCCCTTATTCCAAATCCCAAAGCTTCCACCCAAAACCTAGGAAACTAGTAATTTTCCTCCTTGTCAATTATTTGACCCTTAGCATCAATTTGACAAACTCTAATGAATATGTCCAATGTGCTTAGGCCATTGTGACCCAATGCCAATTTGGGACATGACAGAAGCAGCAGAGAAGAAAGAATGGAAGGATGCCATGATCGAGGAGTACCAGTCTATTATGAAGAATGATGTTTAGGATATAGTTCTGAGACTAGAAGGGAAGTTTGTTGTGAATTCCAAGTGGATCCACAAGATCAAGCATGTTGCAAATGGTAGCATAGAGAAACAAAAGGAAATATTTCTGGAATGTGGCTTCTCCCAGAAGGAAGGCATAGATTATGGGGAGACATTTGCACCTGTATCCAGATACACTTCCATCATAATAGTGCTTTCATTGGTTGGAGTGATGAAATGGAAGGTACACCAGATAGATGTCAAGACAACGTTCTTGAATGGTGTAGTAGAGGAGGAAGTGTACATGGAGCAAGCACTCAGATTTGAATCACATGAGAGGTAGACTCATGTGTGCAAATTGAAGAAATCCTTGTACAGATTGAAACAGGCACCCAGGATGTGGTACGGAAGGATGGATAGTTTCTGGATGAGCTTGGGCTTTACCAAGAGTAAAGTAGATTCTAACCTGTACTACAAGGTTGAAGTGGGAAATCGAGTGATACTTCTACTTTATGTAGATGACCTATTTGTGACTGGAGAGGATGGGATGATTGCAAATATGAAGAGGAAACTTGATGTAGAGTTCGATATGAAAGACCTAGGGATGATGCATTATTTCCTAGTCATGGAGGTGTGGCAGAATTAGGATGGTATCTTCCTTGAACAAGGGAAGTATGTAGTAGAGATTCTGAAGAGATTCGAAATGATGGACTGCAAGGAAATGGCCACACCCATGGAATCTAAATTGAAGCTACTTTGTGATGCTTCATCAGAGTCAGTTGATGTCACGATTTATCGTCATATGATTGGCTCATTGATGTGCCTGGTGAACACGAGACCAGACATATACTTTGTTGTGAAAAATTTGAGCCAGTTCCTAATGGATCCAAGACAAGTTCACCTGGTTGCTGCAAAGCATATATTGAGGTACCTTAAGAGTAGATTGGATTATGGGCTCAGATATGACACAAATCAAAAGGTTAACCTGTAGGGTTATGTTGATTCGGATTGGGAAGACAGTGCTGCATATAGGAAGAGCACTTTAGGGTGCGGCTTCATTATGGGATCCGATATGATCTCCTGGTTTAGCAGGAAGCAGTCCTGTGTGAAATTGAGTACAACCAAAGCAGAGTATGTCGCAGCTTGTTCAGTTAATTGTGAGGTAGTATGGCTGAGGAAGCTACTGTCTAATTTGTTTGATCTCCAGTTAGAGGCGACTTGTATATTATGTGACAACCATAGTTGTGTGAAGTTGTCCGAGAACCCAGTGTTCCATGACAAGTCGAAGCACATCGAGATCAAGTATCACTATATCAGGGATATGGTGTAGAGAGGAGAAGTGAAGCTCCAGAATGTTGCAATGGACGAGCAGATAGCCGATGTGTTTACTAAGCCGCTAGCTAGAGTGAAGTTTGAGTACTTCAGAGAGAAGCTTCCAGTGTTCTTGAGATCGAGATGTTGATGTATATGTAACTTCGGAATGTATTTCACCTATGTATATTGTACTCCTATAGAGATGGTATTATTCCTCTATACGGAAGTGTCATCATTTGTATTGACAAGTGTCGCAAGTGTCGTAACTTGCTGTGATGGGTTATCAGACCACCGAGTGTGGGGTCGGCCCGGATTAATGTAACCATGGATTGTTAGACTGAGTTAGACAAGTCGGCCCTGTTAGTTTATTGGGAAGGAAATGACAAGTATAAATAGAGATCGGGAGATCTCTATTTGATCATCTCATTACTCAGTCTTACATCACTTGGAAAGTGGTGCACTAGTTGAGGAGGAGGAGTAGCTGCTAGTAGAAGACAATCTCTTGTATTTGGTCGTATCATTTCTCTTTCTATCTCTGAGGAAGTTGTGGGGTTTTTCACCTTTATGGTTTTCCCCAGTGAAACTCTGTGTGTCTATTGTCTCATGTGATTGCTTGGTTGTATTGATATGCATTGCTATGATTGATATGCTGTACATGTTATTCTCTCAGTAAATATCCTAGAGTATGTTGAATTAATACTAAAAAATTATCATGGTATCAGAGCTTCCCTAAGAAGAAGACATTGTGTAGTGGCAGAAACTAGGTTTTCTTATTTATTGGGTTTCTCTCCACAGATTTTAGAAAAGTAGCAAGGTAGATTGAATCTACTCATCAAGGAGAATCGTTCTGTCCAATCAGAATTCAATTATGAGCACTTTCAGTTTTGGCCCAAAATTTTAGGGTTTCCACACAAATAGGAATTTCTGAAATCTGAAGACATAGCTGGAAGCTCCTTGGAAAAATCAAAGTTTAGAGCCTTGGATCGAGATTTTTGGTTGGGTGAAGCTATGGGAAACTCAAACCCTAATTCAGGGTCCTCCCAGTGAATCCAGGAGATTGAAAAGCATTTCTGAAGGGTGAAACTTTGCAATTTTAAAATTCTGAGCATACCATGATGACCAGATCATCAAGGCGCATCTTTCTATCCTTTTAGAAGATTGAAAATCACATTTTGAATTTTTAGGGTTTCTCTGACAAACCCTAATCCGGGACGAGATCCAGTTTTTTAGCAAATCAAGTGGAAAGACCTAATTCTTTTCTATTTCCATTTGAAGCACTCTTTAAGATATCTCACCACACCAAGCTTGAAGATAAGCTTGAAGGGGATGATAACTTCCGAGCATGGAAGTATAGGATTGGGTTAATCCTGGAAGAAAATGTGTTGGACTCTTACATAAGCTCTGAGGTCCCTGTCCTATAGGGAGAAGAGGCTAAAGCTCTTCACAAGAAGAACTTGGTCAAGCAAAGAGGATCATTGCTGATTCTATCAAGGATCATATCATCCCACATGTGTCATCTCTGAAGACACCCAAGGAGATGGTTGATTCCCTGACCAAGCTATTTGAAGGGAAGAACATAAATCAGAAGATGACCCTGCGGAACGAATAGAAAGGGGTAAAGCTTCAGAATGGAGAGACCATTCAATCCTATTTTTCTAAGGTCTCTCATATTAAGGAACAAATTGAAGCTGTGGATGAAGTGGTGGACAATGGTGAAGTTGTTATGACCACATTGAATGACCTACTTAGGTCATGGGATTCCTTTATCCAAGGAATCTGTGCAAGAAAGAAACTAGTCTCCTTCAGTAGACTGTGGGAGGAATGTTCACAAGAAGAGGCTAGGATTGTATCCCGAGAAGAGAAGATGGGAAATGAAGATCAAGCTCTCCCAGCACACACCAAGAAAAGAAAGTCCAAGAGGGAGCATTCTCATGCCAAGAAATCTTCACACTACCATCAACATAAAGATAAGAAATATCTTAGATGCTTCACATGCAATGAAAAGGGACACTTTGCTGCAGATTGTCCCAAGAAGAAGAAAGACAACAACTTCAACAAAAAGAAGAAGAACAACAAAATGAGATATCATGTTCATGCTGATGAGGATGATGAACCTCCCTGGAAGAAAGCTAGAGCAGAAAGTGATGACTCAGCTAGTGAAGATGAATATGTTCTAATCTTATCCCTCACAGGTACTATCTCTCATGGATGTAATGATTGGCTTATTGAGAGTGGGGATTCCAAACACATGACTGGGTTTAAAGAATCTTTTGTAAATCTATCTGAACATGAATCACCCCATAAGGTGAAACTTGGGGATGATTATCAATATCCTATCAAAGGAAGTGGTGAAGCCTCCTACAACCTAGACTCTGGAAAATCCTTGAAGATGAAAGATGTGTTATTTGTACCTGGGCTCAAGAAGAACCTACTCTCCATCTTTGTACTGGATGCAAAAGGCATGAGAGTTGCATTTGTAGATGGCCAAGTCCTAATGTGGCCAAAGGGTAAAACTATTGATGATGCAGTGGTGATTGGAGAGTAAGAGGGAGGATTGTACAAATTGAAGGAACAACCTGAACATGTCCTGGTACATGAATCCATGGAGCCAAGTGAACTTTGGCATCAAAGGCTTACACATGTGCACTATAGAGCACTACCAATTGCAAGTAAAGTTGTAGAAGGTCTTCCTGAAATCAATTCAAAGCATGAAGGTGTTTGCAAAGGATGTGAAAAAGGGAAGAACATTAAGAAGGCATTTCCAAGTAGTGAAAGCAAAGCAAAAGGGATCTTGGAAACTATCCACTTCGATGTATGCGGTCCGATGTCATCCAGTTCTCTGAGTGGGTATGTATACTATGTCTCTTTCATTGATGATTTCTCTAGGAAGACTTGGGTCTACTTCTTGAAAAACAAAGATGAAGTATTTGACAAGTTCAAGGAATTCAAAACCTTGATGGAAAATCAAACTGATAAAAGGATCAAGACATTCAGATCCGACAAGGGTGGATAATTCACTTCAGGTGATTTCAAGAAACTATGCAGTAATTCAGGGATTAAGAGGGAGTTGACTGCCCCCTACAATCCACAACAAAATGGAGTTATAGAAAGAAAGAATGGAACAATCATGGAAGCAGCACGGGAAATGTTGCATGACCAGGATCTGCCTATACATCTATGGGAAAAAGCAGCTAGGACAGCTGTATATATGCAGAACAAAATGCCCACAAGATATTGGACAACAAGACACCAGAAGAAGTCTTCACTGGTAAGAAACCTAAGGTCCGCCATCCCAGGATATTTGGTTGTCCAGTATACACACATGTTCCAAAAGAAAAGAGGACAAAGCTAGATCCTTCAGGAAAGAAGGGTATCTTTGTGGGGTACAGTGAAAGCTCGAAGGCTTATAGAATATACTTTCCAGGGTTCAAGAAGATTGATGTTAGAAGGGATGTAACATTTGATGAAGACTCGGCTTTCATCAAATCAAGAAAGGCACCTGTTGAAGATCATGAAGAACCAAAGGAAACCAGATTTCAAGATACCACCATGACTGAAGCAATTCTAGAAGCAGATCGAGAAATTGAAGATCCACAAGAACCTGTAGATCCACCCCATGAGAAGGAATCTCACAAGAGGAAACCTGCATGGGCTAGAGAACTCATTCAAGATGCATAAAGTTATGGAATTCTAGAAGAAGAACACAGAGCAAGGAAGAGAACTAGATCACACACCAGTTATGTTTCCTTACTCTGTGACATTATGGACAAAGAACCTTCCAGTTATGAAGAAGCAGCGGAAAAGAAAGAATTGAAGGATGCCATGGTCGAAGAGTATCAGTCGATCATGAAGAATGATGTTTGGGATGTAGTCCCAAGACCTAAAGGGAAGTCAGTTGTGACTTCCAAATGGATCTACAAGATCAAGCATGTTGCAGATGGTAGCATAGAGAAATACAAAGTGAGAATTGTAGCTTGTGGCTTCTCCAAGAAAGAGGGTGTAGCTAGGGTTTTACCCCTAGCTTGTGCCAATGAGCACCTACTAAGGAGAATGGACTCCTTAGTAGCAGTTCAATAATGATTAAAAGATTAAGCTAAAACAACAATTAACAAACTACTTTAAGCATTGCATGAGACATAAATAAAAGATGTAAAAAATGGTTTTATATTAATGTTACCTTGAGTGTCAAGGTTGATGAAGCCCTTTGCCGTGTCCAAGAGGATGCTCCAAGCTTCAGAATGCTCCTTTCTCCTTCTCCAATGTTGGGGATGGGCCAAAGGTGGCTCTCAAGGTGAAAATAGTTCAAAGGTGAACTAGGGTTTCGAGAGAGATTTTGGCAGAGTAAGGGTGCTTGTGATTGTGGATATGGAATAAGGGATCTCCATCACCTATTTATAGTTTTTTGGTGGTGGAGTGCTGACCCATGGTTTTAGGAAACACATGGTTTTGGGCAGCTGTATAGGGTTTTTTCCTCCTTTTGCTCATTATTTTATATTTTTTATTCCCTTTTTAGGGGATTTTTGCTATTTTTGGAGGAAAAGGGGGTTTTTTTTGCCTTTTTTAGGCTATTTTGATGGTTTTATGGCCTTTTGGAGGCATTTTAGGCCTTTTGGAGGCTTTTTAATGGGATTTTTAGGATTTTTAATGGAAATATGGTAGGAAAATGGACAAATGAGCCATATAATGTGGTAAATGAGCTAGTGAGCACTTTTTGGGTGTTAACAGAGGGGATAGACTAAGAAGAAACTTTTTCTCTTGTAGCCAGGTACACTTCCATCAGATCAGTACTTGCTCTGGCTGCAGTGATGAAATGGAAGATACACCAGATGGATGTCAAGACAACTTTCTTGAATGGTGTAGTCGAAGAGGAAGTGTATGTGGAGAAACCACTTGGTTTCAAGACACATGACAGGGAGTCATATGTGTCTCGGTTGAAGAAATCCTTGTATGGATTGAAGCAAGCTCCTAGGACTTGGAATGGGAGGATGGACAACTTTCTATCTAGTTTGGGCTTTACCAAAAGTAAAGCAGATTCCAACCTTTACTACAAGGTTGAGGAAGGAAATCTAATGATACTACTTCTGTATGTGGATGACCTGTTTGTTACAGGAAAAGATAGTTTGATTGCTGATACCAAGAGGAATCTTGCTGCCGAGTTTGAGATGAAGGACTTGGGGATGATGCACTATTTTCTAGGCATGGAGGTGTGGCAAAGTGCAGATGGGATCTTCCTTGGTGACAGGAAGTATGCAGTAGAGATCCTGAAGAGGTTATGGATGATGGACTGCAAGTCCATGGCCACACCTATGGCATCGAACCTGAAGCTTATGTGTGATGCTTCATCTGATCCGGTTGATGTCACGATGTATTGTCAGATGATTGGGTCCTTGGTGTACCTGACAAACACGAGACTAGATATTTTCTTTGCGTTGAACACATTGAGCTAGTTCCTGATGGATCCCACAAGTGTTCACCTGGTTGTTGTAAAGCATATTTTGAGGTACCTGAAGGGTACAATTGATTATGGGCTCAAGTATGATGCGAATCAGAAGTTTAACCTACAGTGTTATGTTGATTCAGCTGGGCAGACAGTGTTGTAGATAGGAAGAGCACATCTGGGTGTTGCTTCAGTATGGGATCAGGTGTGATCTCTTGGTTTAGCAGGAAGCAGTCCTGCGTAGCACTGAGTACGGCCGAGGTAGAGTATGTTGCAGCTTGTTCGGCTAGTTGTGAGGCAGTATGGCTCTGGAAACTACTATCTGAGTTATTTGATCTCCCATTGGAGGCTACTGGTATCTTTTGTGATAACCAGAGTTGTGTGAAGTTGTTTGAGGGCCCAGTGTTCCACAACAGGTCGAAGCACATTGAGATCAAATATCACTATATTAGGGATATGGTGCAGAGAGGAGTATCAAAGCTCCTATATGTTGCGACGGATGAGCAGATTGTAGATGTGCTGACGAAAAAACTAACCAGAGTGAAGTTCGAGTACTTTAGAGAGAGGTTTGGTGTTCTTTAGATTTACGACACTTAGAGGAAGAAGTGATGGACACATTTTCTAGAGCCATTCCAAGCATGGTGAGAGGAGGATCCTTCACGTGGTTGTGGATGTAAGCGGTGGATGATGAGCATCAGGATGATGCTCCAGTTACTGCTCTGTATATACATCATGTTGGATGCTTGTTATGATAAGTTGGATCATGTATTTGTGTATGTATCAGTTGGATACATTGTTATGATCAGGTAGATCATCTATGATGATATGTATCAGGTAGATACATGATATGCATCTGTAAGCTACCAGGCTTACATGATTATCTTTAATAGATAATATATTTATTTTATAATTGAATTGATTGCTTTTACAATAGGAATGGCCTATATTAAATATGGCCTAACGGGAATAGACGTGTCTATTGATAAATAGACATGTCATTTAATAATTAATAATTAATTATCCTAATCTAATAATCATACATTTGTAATAACTAATTAGGTTTATTACAAGTCATCTCGCTCTGAAAATATTCGACCACGAATCTTCTACGAGCGTGTTGCAGCTGTAATTCTTTCCACGAATAATTGTGCCACCGTTTAGCAGTTCTTGGAATAATTGGTCACATTTACATTCAAATCTTATCATGCTTATGATTCTGTAGATGAACGCATAACAACTAATCGGCGTATATTTCTGATCTGCTAATCTAACGGTGTTCCTTTGCTCTTCTAATTTTATGTGGATCTTTGATAATTCTACATGTTTTGATATGGTTTTCTTATCTATAGAGGCAACTATTAGTAATGTACTTAATTCTTTGTTTGACAATTTTGTTGTTAGTTGTTCCCTAGGATCCCTTCCATCTTGAGATTCTCGAATATCTTGACTTGCAACAATTTGTAGAACTTTTGCCTTTTCAAGTGTCGCCTTATCTTCAAAGTTTCCTTCTTTATTAGGATCTTTTCTAGTTTTTATATTTTCATCATTGTATCGTTCTACAACTTCAATTCTCTCATAACTACTGTTAACTTCGAATTTATTGACTTCATTGACTTCTACGACATCGTCATTTTCTTTACAATTGATATTGACATTGTGATTATCAATATCATCTTGATATTCCATCTCCTTGTCTTCTATATCTTTTGTTTCATTATCCTTGTTATCGTCATCTTTAACAAGTCCTTGTCCTGGAGTTGCACTAGACAAGTTTATAGAATTTTCAGTTGGCATATTAATGTGCCTTGCTTCCTTGTCTGACAATCTTGTTTTCATTTGTTCTCTGGGAACCTTTTGAGATTCTAGAACATCTTGAGCTGCAACTACTAATAAAATGTTGACATCATTATTTTTACAATTAATATTACCATCATGATTGTCAATATCATCTTGATCTTTCATATCCTTGTCCTCTGCAGCTTCTATTTCATCGTCTTTGTCATCATCTTCCTTATCATCTACTTTGCTTTGACTAGGAATCCCAACATGGTATTTGGTTTGTCCTTGATTACCACTGGACATCTTTATAGGATTTTCGACTGGCGCATTAATGCGACTTACTTCCCTACCTTGTAAGAAACCGCAACGAATTTCTGGAAGATGTGCATAATTTTTACTTAGTATCGCATTTTGAGGTTTGTAGTTGGAATGTCTATTGTTATCCCTCCTGGAATCTGGTGGCCTGGATATTTGGTGAGGAGGGATATAAGGAGGCAAACGACGAGGCTTTCCTTCCTTTCTAGTTGTAGTAGCAAATTCATACTCTTCCCTACTTAAATATTTAGGAGTCATTGTAGTACCTTGTTTTGTCATAGGTGACAAAGTAGTCTCGAGTTGTACTTGATCAATATCATTCAATGTTGCTTCATGTTTTTCCTTGCTTGAGAATTCGAATGGCATAACAGATTCTTCTCCCTTTAACTGATCAATATCATTTAATGTTTCTTCCATTATGGTCGCAATCCCTTCTTCTATCGTGAGTACAATTGTAGTTCCCAGCTCTACTTGACCTGAGAAATCGGGAGTCACAAGAGCTTCTTCCTTTCCTTTCTTCTTGGTGATTTCTTCTTGCATTTCCAATACGACCCTTTTCAATTTGGTGTATGTTTCTTCTTCCTTAAGCCATCTCTTTTCGATTTCGGCGAGTTTAGATTCGATACTTATTCTCGGCTTTTGGCCATACATGATTTCGCTAAATGATGGAAACATAATGACTATGGCTCAAAACTATTCTAATAGGAATGTTGAAATATTTTTTTCAATAATTTCCAATGATAATAAGTATTATTATTAGATAAAAATAATAATATTATTGTCCATAAAAACTATTATAGCTTTCAATAGTTTTTTTTATAATAATAAATATTTTTAATAATATTATTATTATAAAAAAATTCAAAGTGGATTGTGGCGATAGGGGATGGACGAGATTAGGGCGATAGGGGATGGACGAGATTGGATGAGGCTGGAGATGAGAAGACAACGGGTACAACGATGGCCGAGCAGGGAATGTGGAAGAGAAGTTTGGAAGGGAAAAATGGTGTTCATTGAAGGGATGCGCAGGGATGAATGTGGATAGCGTAGGAAGTAGAGTAGAGAAAGATACACCGGAGTGGTGGTGATGGATTAGAGTGGAAGCATATGGGGGCTGGATGGTGTGGGAGGAGGGGTGGATGGGGCTGTCTACAGGGCGCAGCAAGGGCGCGCGTAGTGGTGGAGTAGTGAGAGTGTTGTTGCAAGAGGAGCAAGCGTGGGAGCAGCACGCTTGGGAGCAGGCGGCGGTTGGTGTTGCTGGGGAGATGGATGTGTAGCAGTGGAAGGGAATATGCAGGCGAGTGGTGGGGGTGTCACTGGTTGAGTTAGAGTAGGACGAGATGCGCAGCTGGGAGGGAAGCCTGCACGGGAGCTGACTGAGGGTGGTGGAAGGGTGCGCAGCAGAGAGGGAGGGAGAGGAGGCAGCGTGGGGGTGGCTAGAGGGGGTGTTGCGGAAAGGAGTGGAGGTCGCAATGAAGGATGGAACATGAATGGAGGTGTGAAAGTGTGAGGGTGTGCAGGAATGGTGGGGGAAACATGGGATGGCCAGGGAGAAAGGATGCGTGAGGTGCAAGGGAGATGATTGTGGGGAGTGCAATTTAGAGGAGTTGACGAGGAGGTGGAGGGAGATGAATGCTGCGAAGGTGGGATGGGTGTGAGAAGGGAATAAAGGGAGTTAGAAGGGTGGAAGACAGAAGAATGGATTGGAAGATGGGAGAGGAGGTGGAAGGAGAGATGATGAGAGTGAAGAGATGAATGGGAGTGTCAAGAGTCGAGAGCCGACAGATCTGATACCTCTTGTAAGCTACCAGGATTACATGATTATCTTTAATAGATAATATATATATTTTATAATTGAATTGATTGCTTTTACAATAGGAATGGCCGATATTAAATATGGCCTAATGAGAATTGACATGTCTATTGATAAATAGGCATGTCATTTAATAATTAATAATTAATTATCCTAATCTAATAATCATACATTTGTAATAACTAATTAGGTTTATTACACATCAGGTGGATGCATCGATGATCAGGATGATCACACTATGATGACATGCATTAGGAGGATGCCTTGACATGATCAGGTGGATCATGAATGATGAGTCCAAAGACACAGATGCACAGAGCCTTTCCAACATGGTGGTAGATGTGTTCTCCCATGTGCGTTGATGTAAGTGCAGAGCCTTTCCAACATGGTGGTAGATGTGTTCTCCCATGTGCGTTGATGTAAGCACAGAGCCTTTCAAACATGGTGGTAGATGTGTTCTCCCATGTGCGTTGATGTGAGTGTTGAGCCTTTCCCGAATGGTCAGAGGAAAGTCCTTCCATGCCGGTGAGTATAAGTGTTGTGTTGTGTGCGTCTGGACTATGCTTCATGGATGATGATCAGTATGATTATGAGTATCAAGATGATACTCCGTGGTCATGGAAAGGTTATGCAGTTACATGTAAAAGATCCTAGGAGATCCGATAGGTTGAGCAATATGCTCGTAATCAGTCCTGGGATGCTCTTTCAAGGTTTTGTTGAAGCACGTAATCAGTTCTGAAAATTCCACAGTATGGCCAATGATGATGAAGACCTATAGGTGGTGGGCCTACATCCAGTATGAAAAAGGACTGGCTCTGTAGAAATTCCTATGATGAGTATATTGGAGATTGATTGAGATAGCAACAACAGTGACGATGACGATGATTCAAGGACGATGATTCACTGATGATGATCCAGAGAAGAAGACTTGTGCTAGTAGATCTGTGTCGAGAAATACCTTCCTAGTTAAGAGGGAGTGTTGATGTATATGTAACTTCAGAATGTATTTCACCTACGTATATTGTACTCCTATAGAGATGGTATTATTCCTCTATACGAAATTGTCATCATTTGTATTGACAAGTGTCGTAACTTGCTGTGATGGGTTATTAGACCACCGAGTGTGGGGTCGGCCCGGACTAATGTAACCATGGGTTATTAGACTGAGTTAGACAAGCCAACCCTATTAGTTTATTGGGCAGGACAAGACAAGTATAAATAGAGATCAGGAGATATCTATTTGATAATCTCATTACTCACTCTTACATCACTCGAAAAGTGGCGCACTAGTTGAGGAGGAGGAGTAGCTGCTAGTAGAAGACTATCTCTTGTATTTGGTTGTATCATTGCTCTTTCTATCTCTGAGGAAGTTGTGGGGTTTTTCACCTTTATGGTTTTCCCCAGTGAAACTCTATGTGTCTATTGTCTCATGTGATTGCTTGGTGTGATTAATATGCATTGCTATGATTGATATGTTGTACATGTTATTCTCACAGTAAAGATCCTAGAGTATGTTGAATTAATACTCAAAAATTAACACGAGATTTCTTCCAAGGGGAAGTGATGAGTCCGGAAAACACAGATGCACATGAGCATTTTCGACATGGTGTTAGGTTAGTCCTCCCATGTGCGTTGATTTAAGTGTTGTGCCTTTCCGACATGGTGGTAGGTTGGTCCTCCCATGTGCGTTGATGTAAGTGTAGTGCCTTTCTGACATGGTGGTAGGATGGTCCTCCCATGTGCGTTGATGTAAGTGCAGAGGCTTTTCGACATGGTGGTAGGCTGGTCCTCCCATGGTCATTGATGTAAGTGCTGAGCCTTTCCTGGATGGGGTTAGGTCATCCCTCCCATGTCAGTTGATGTAAGTGTTGTGTGATGTGCATCTGGGTTGTGCTCCGTGTGACGATGAGATGATCTCAAGACGATGAAGTGATAGTAGGAGACATAGGTATTTGCAAAGGAAATGTAATGACTGGTCATGGGTTGTACCTACTAGATGGCTTGCTCATAGAGATGATGAAGACCTGCATGAGGGATAGGCCTACATCTATCATGAAAAGGGATGGCTCTGTAGAACTTCTTATGATGAGTAGTATTGAGAGATAACACCAATCGATGGTCGACATGACGAGGATTGCAACACCAGTGACATTGAAAATCCAGTGTTGATGATGATGTTCAGGAATTGTTGATCTTGCTATGAAGACTTGTGTCCAAATGTGTTGATGACTATGTCAAGATAATACCTTCCTAGTTAAGAGGGAGTGTTAATGTTATTGTAGCTGTGAAAGATATTTACTTGTATTTTATATTGTATTTATTATTGTATTTTATTTGTACCTCTGACGGAGATGTTTATTCCTTCGGTTGAGGATGTAATTATTACATTTTCTCATGTAAAGTCATTGAGGTAAATCCTCCCTTGTAAGTCGGGGCATTACTTCCCCTAGAGTCAATTTGTAAAGGGGTTTTTTAAGTCCCCTAGAGTAGTCGACCCAGTTAGGTTTAGTTAGGGTCCAACATGTCAAGTAAAATAATTAAAGTGGAAGTGAGTGTATAAATAGAGAGATAGGCTCTCTCATTTACACACACTCACTCACTCACTCTCAATTTATCATTAGAGAGAGAGAGAGGATAAGTGCGCACAAGTGGAGAAGAGAGAAAATGTTAAAGACCATATCTATTTTTGTGGTTTTATCTTGTGAGATTGGATTGGGTGATCATTCTATCTCTGAGGAAGTTGCGGGGTTTTCTCCTTTATGGTTTCCCCGATGAAAATATTGGTGTCTCTTGTGTTCATGATGTGCTTTTTATTCTCTCAGTAAGATACTATATTAGTATTGATTAAAATTTAAAAATATAACACCGAAACTATAGCAAACAAAGAACTCAGGCTGCAACTACAACCCTCAAAATTAGGTCTCGATGATTATCCCCTACAGTCATCTCTCACTATTAACAACAAGATCATAAGGCTGCCACCCTCTAGCCATCGATCACTTTTACATCGAGAATACATCAATCATCCTTATATCTACAACAAATAATAGATTTGTAAACAAAACGTTTACAAGCAAATGATAGGTGCACTCGCCTTGGCACCGGAAAACTGTAGGACCAAAACATGCATATTTCGGTCATATGGAAAGATTTTTTGATGAATCAAAAGGATATACTTACTAGAAACATTGCTCCAGATGCAACGGAATAAGTCTCATGACTCATAAATGAGAAGAAATGGGGTAATATCTTGATTTTGACCCCATTACATTAAAATGTAAATAATGTAATATTGTTATAAAATTGTGGTGAGGAGCTCAAGGCCAAGGCATCGATTTATTGATGCATATGGTTTATGTGCTAGCCAGGCACATTGGAATTGTAAATATGCATTTTAATAAAATACCCACGGCTAGATATGCAATGCAACAAGAGATGGGGGCATGATTTTACAAGGAATTGGGAGGGAAAACATTCAAACCCTTGAGTCAATCATGTCAAGCCAAGTGTTAATGAGAGAACCTATCAAACCCTCAACTACCCATGTTGACTTTTGTACCCAATCATTCATTCTCCCCAAGAGTTGGTTGAGGTAGTTAATTCCTTGGGAATGGAGAGGTATGGTTGTCCAAATTCGAGTATGGGAAAGCCACCCTTCATGGAAAAATGTGTTTTGCTTCTTGGGCAAGAAAACAGCCATGAATTGCTCCCCAAGCCATTACCCATCAAGCAGGTTTTTTTGTCTCACGTTTTTGGAGCTACCTGGGTGTTTTTCTCCATGGATTTCCTTTGTTTTCCTTCATCTTTCAAGCTAGGAAGGGCGTTTTTGTTTTGGTTACCAATGGGGAAGAGAAAAGATTGATTTGGGGTTTCAATGAGGCCGTTTTGGCCATTTGAAACACTCGTAGCTTGGGGAAGAAATTGGGTTTCTCCATGGGAATGAATTTCCCATCACACAGTTCGTTTTGGGTCAGCCACGATTTGGAGAAAACTCATGGCCATCCTATTTGTAGATCCCATTGTTGGAAATGTGCATCCATGTCCAGTTTTTGAGTTTTGTGTGTAAGAGAAGGTTGTGGTTGAAATGGGTATCCATTGTTTTGGCTTGAGAAGGTTGTGGTTGAAATGGGTATCCATGGACTGGCTTGGCTTAGATGAAATAATCATTTAGCCGTGTATGAGCTTGAATGTCCCCTTTTCCTTGTAAGAATCATGCACAGCTCGGGGGTGTGTAAGAGAAGGTTGTGGTTGAAATGGGTATCCATTGTTTTGGCTTGAGAAGGTTGTGGTTGAAATGGGTATCCATGGACTGGCTTGGCTTAGATGAAA
Organism: Larix kaempferi; assembly: GCA_027924585.1. NCBI lineage: Eukaryota > Viridiplantae > Streptophyta > Pinopsida > Pinales > Pinaceae > Larix > Larix kaempferi. Next base: position 6,436,049 of record BSBM01000703.1, read on the forward strand.
TAATCATTTAGCCGTGTATGAGCTTGAATGTCCCCTTTTCCTTGTAAGAATAACTGGCCTATGGTTTGGTGGAATGTTGCATCGACCTAGTTGTTTGGGACAACATTACATCAAGATGAGTATTTTCTTATGTGTCATTACTTCTGCAAATGTATTAATTTGTTGAATGTGTTAAATTAAATGGCATCATGTAATGTGTGTGGATGATATTAATCCACTGTGCATGTTTGCTTTAAATTGCATCTGCACATATTTGATTTTTTCTTTTAATTGCTGTGAGTTTAATGAATGGGCTCAGTTTATGTAAAATCCCCATATTGGCGTCATGTCCCCTTCCTGGAATTGGATAGATGGGAGGGTACGTTAAAAATGGGATAACCCGAGCCTATAGTTGCGCCCCTCTCAATACCATTGAGCCAAAATTACAATTTCTGATTAAGAGGAAGAGGAATAAAAAGAAGGTAGGGAGTGTAGCAACATATTATATGACATTCATCCTTTATACACATAGATCATGGAATTTAATACATGAACATGAAAACAACCAATTCAGCCACCATTGCACATATACCAAATAAAATAATGTAATAAAAACAAAACATAAGAGAAATACTTATCTCAAAATAAGGGAAATTGGCTGTAGTAGGACAACTTTACTCCCAGTCATAGACACAATCAAGCCTTCCTTGCTTGGATAGGTCACCCCTTAACTGAGACCATGGATCCATGGGTAGAGGCATACTTAGTCTAGAAACTCTCGGAACTGCCTCTTCCGAGAACCACAATGCTTCTCACTACTACTTTCATGTTCATCTCCACTACCTATGGGATGTGACTCCTCTCACCAACCCATTTCTCGACTTCTTGTGCGAGAACCTGGAATAGTAGAGTCATACAATGGAAGAAAAGGGAAACAACTAGAGTAGCTCTAAGTATCAACACTCTCTCAATACTATCAAAATTCCCACCATGGTGAGATAGCGCAAGTAAAGTGAGCCAAAGCTCAAGATTAACTTCAACAAGGAGAAAGCACATGCATAAATAGCTTAAGGAGGGAAATTTGAACCCAAGGTGGAAAAATAGAATGGGTTTGAGTGTGGTTGGGCTTCATCATGGAGACTTAACTTAAATTAGTGGAGTTGTGGTCTAGTTAGGAGAATCCCTTTCCCATATTAGCACCATGAGGAGGAGTTACCAAAAACCAAGGAGTGGAGCCTTGAAGAGCACAAGGAGGCACACTAATGCATAAGAGGGGTTACAGAACATGAAGGAGTGAGAATTAGGTGACAGAGAGGATCCAATATGGTCATAAATATCATGTAAGCACAAAAATAGGGATGAATGGAGGAGTGGGGTGCACTTGTAGAGGTGGAGGCTCAAATCAAGGAGGTGGAAGCTAAATTCTAGCTTACAACCCCTATAATCTAGGGAGAGGGCTCATAAATGACAAAAACACATAAATAGGAGGGAATTTCTCCCAAGGATGGCACACTAGGAAAGAAGGACCCACTAAGGTATGTATAGGGTGCAATACTAACTCCATAGTTCATAAAAATCAAGAATGGGTTCCATTGTACATTTTTTGGGTGACAAACACTACTAAAGTCACCAAGGCACAAAATGAACTAGGATGGGAAACATCCATCCAACAACAATATATAAGGTGATAGGGATCCCCCCCATTCCCCCTCACTCCATGAGATCCATGGTCTCCCATACTCTTTTAGTTTCCTTTGATCATCTAGTTGTTTATTTAATTAATAGCAACAACATTCAATGATATCAACAATGACAATAACAACATTAATATTAATAATAATAATTCCAAAGTCCATAATCACATCATCAAACAAATGAGCATAATTCCATAGTCACATTAACAAATAGAACATAAGTCCATAGTAAAATAAAGGACCATACATCTGGGGCTTAACAACCAGGGTATTACAGTTACAACGTAATTTTCCACCTTGTGAGCATCAGCATTCTTTGGGCTTTAGGATCCATTTCATTGACTCATATCTACCACTTTATCTTCTAGGAACCACCATAATTTCCCTATTTTTGTTCCTGTATGCTTGTTGTCCCCTACATCCTGCGTACATAACCCCATATATGCGACTTGTTACACTATAGCCCACGGGTACCTGCAGGCTAGCCCACTATAGCCCGTGGGTATCATGTAAAATGGTAAAAATCACTAGTTTATTACTTTTTACTCCCAAAAAGTGGTCATTGGGTGACCTTTGACCCTCCATCTACCCAAGAAATGCCTTGATGTGTCCTTTCACTTACCTTTGAGAGGATTATATATTGAGCACATATGGCTTATGGACAGGAGGAGAAAGAAGAGCAAGAGAAATCTAGTGGATTTTTTCCCTATCTTGAGTCTACACTCATTGATCCTTGTAGTTGTGAACCCTTATGTTCACCTTCAAAACTCCTACCATAGTTTGAGTTTTCCATTCCATGGAGGATTGAATTGGTGGAGGCACAAGTGGATTGACCCAGATCTTAGTTCAATTTGGTTGCCGACAAGAGGTCGTATCACATTGTACTTCTTCTTGTTTATTAATAGAAATACTCATATTCTCGTCCATTAATGTTGTGAATGTTGTTTATACTACATTGGGTTGCATTTACTTATAATATCGTGGACCATTGCTATTGATGATGTTAATGTCATTTATATATTATATGTACTTGTTTTATATTGGCTGTCAAGACTAATTTACAGATTCAAGTGCACGGATTGAAAGCTCCAACGAGGATTTACAAAAAATGTTTGGATCGAGGTTGGTTATATTCTTCATTATCTTAGCATTATCATTTATATAGCATAGCATTGAGAATTGAGTTAATTTCTGGTAGTCAGTTGTCTGTTGTGGTCTACTCCAAGCCATAGTGAGTTTTCTCCAATGCAAAAATGGAGAATCCGCTGGGGAAAACATCCATTTTTTGGGGATTTTTGAGCATTAGTCCTTAATTAGAGTTGTTGTTTATCGAAACTCCGTGTCACTGATTGGCCATTGAGATACACTATAGAAAAATGGTTTTTCCTGAGCCATTGGACTCTTTATTTGCCCATTTTCCTTTCCTTACCCGCGGGTGAGCTTAGCTTTGCCCGCGTACACCCGCCTCTATTTACTCTACTACTGGTGGGTACCTGCAGGTTTTCCTTCGATAGTAGCGTACAACTATGACTTTGGTTGATTTATGACTTTTGGTTGTTGCTGGGTTGGATTTGGATGATCTTGAGTCTTTGTTGGCCTGTTTCTTGACTGTTCCATGCCTTGGTTGTGACAAGAACTCTTCTTTTCTCTTGGTTGAGCCTTGCTGGTTTTTTACCCATATTTGGATTTAGCCTTGTTGTTTTTTTCCTTTTGAGCTCATTCCTTTGGTTGCGTCTTACTGTTTGGTATCTGTTGGGTTGTTGTTAGGAACCCATGTCTTTACTTTTTTAGTATATTGTTGTTGGACGCATATGCTTTGTAAGTCATCCCATAGTATTTGTTGATCAATAGTTTGTGTTGGCGCATATGCTTTGTAAGTTGCCCGTAGTATTGTTGATCCATAGTTTTTAGTGGCTCGTGGTTTTGACCCATAGTATTGGCGGCTAGAATTAGTATATAAGTGTGTGTTGAGACCTATGAAGGCACCGTGAAGTTATTTGTATTGAGCTTGCTCATAGGAGGTTGCCCCCTCGAAGTGGCCCGTGATCAATATAAAAGTGATTCTGAGTTCTGTCATTTCTGCTATTTCGCATATTCTTATTAATTAATTGCTACAGGTGCATCACATCTAGTATCAGACCACTTTCTTGGGCTCGCTGGGTGAAATTTCTGCCAAATTTTTTTTGCATCTGTTGCAGGTTTGGATTTGGGAATAATACCTATCCGTTTAACTGTGGGAAGTACTTGGGCATAAGCCCTAAAACTCATTGTGAGGAGTACCACAGGAACCCCGAAGTAGCTGGACCATTGAGAGGACCTGCCAGCGAAAAGGGCAATGACCCCTACCTGATTGACTAGTTCCCACCTGTGAGCTAAACCAAGAGCTGCCATTTGTGGCAAAGCGGTTATCAGTTTTACCTGAGCTGTGGAGTGAGGGGTACTGTCCCAATATGCAAGCTGTCAGACAGCATTGGTGGCCGAGTGAAACCATTGAACTGTTAGGAAGCCGCACATACCTGGGGTTCATATCTATTTTCAGCTGAATTGTTGTCGATCACTGCTGCGCCGTTCCAGATCCAGCTATTTAGATCCATTCTACAAACCGTTCTAGATCCAGTTGTTTTAAATCCATTCGGTGTCATTTCAGATCCCTCTATTTTTGCTCACTTCTGGGCCGTTACAGATTTATCTATTCCAGATCCCTTCCGAGCCGTAGCTGCTCTAGTCTGGAAAAAAAAAAAAAAAGAATATAAAATTCAGTTTTTTCTTTATATCTCCCTTGTTTTCACTTTGTTTCCCTTGAAATTTTTGGGGAACCCCTGTCATCCCATTCTGCATATTTCATTCCTGAGGACCCTATGCCCAATTCCCCTTCCCAAAGCCCGAAATCCCACATTTGTCTATTTTTAGGGTTTGCCATAACTTTCTCAGATTTCACCCAATCACCTTCAAATTTTACCATAGAGTTCCTTTCTAAATTCTGCTTCTTTGTTCCCCTCTGCCAAATTTTCCCATTCTTTCACCCCGCTTCTGAAATCCTCATTTTTGCTTCCCTATCTATTCGACAGTGTCCAAAACCTAGTCAAACTCCAATTACCCTTCAGATTTTTTCCCAAGTCCAGATTTTCCTTTACTGAAGCAGTTTCTGTTTTTGTTTTCCTACCTAGTCAACCAAAAAAAAAAAATCCTAGTTATGGTTGTCACCCATGAAGGAGCAAAAACCATGGAAGATGCACTTGTAGCCATCCAAGCCAAACTCCAAGATCTGGATGAAAAATTTCTCAGCCTCCATCTTGAACATTCAGCTATGAACAACAAACGGTAGTCCGAGTCTTCATCAGACAATGGGTTGTCTTCTTCCAGCAATTTCCGTGGTCCGAAGCTTGATTTTCCTCACTTCAATGGTACCTATCCAATTGGATGGATCTATCGTGCAAAACAATATTTCAGTCTGCATAATACTTTTGATGTCAACAAAGTTTCGTTGGCATCCTTTCATTTGAAATAGGAAGCTCTTCAATGGTATCGTTGGTACATCAAGGCTCATGAAGAGCCAAAATGGCCAGACTTTTGCCAGCTCCTTTTGCAACGATTTGGTCCTAGTGCTTTTGATGACTTCATAGGAGCCTTCACTAAACTTCGCCAAATTGGCATTGTGAGAGAGTATCAAACCGAATTTGAGACACTAGCCAACCACACCAAAGGATTGTCTGATGACTTTTACAAGAGTTGTTTTATGAGTGGTCTAAAGGATGCCATCCGCTCTGAGGTCAAAATGTTTTGTCCCAACACAATGATGGAAGCCCTAGGGTTGGGTAAGTTGGCAGAAGACAAGATTGCAGCCCAACAATGCTCCAAGCCCACTTTTGTTCCCTTCCGAAATATGGGTTCTCAACGACCACCTATACCACAGGCTCCTCGACCAACTCCTATCAAGCGTTTGTCTGAAACAGAGATGCAAGCACGTAGAGAAAAGGGGCCTTGCTATAATTGTGATGAGAAATTCACTCGGGGACATAGATGTGTTCAGCAAAAGCTCTATCTCTTAGATGTGGATTCTCCGCCTGCCTCTGAAATTGGTGACAAAGATCCAGAAACACTAGATGCTCCGGTCGACATTCAGGAACCACCTATTGACCCTCCATCTTAGGATGACCAGCCAGAGATATCTCTACATGCTTTAGCTGGAATCACCACCCCCCAAACAATGTGGGTCAGGGGTTACTTCAAGAAGCTTCCTCTTACAATACTCATTGATTCTGGTAGCACTCATAATTTCATTGACCCTCGGATTTCCAAACAAGCCGATTGTTTTATCCATCCTTGCTCCAACTTTGAAGTCATGGTTGCCAATGGGGGCACCTTACCTTGCAAAGGGAAGTGTCGAAATGTGCGTATATCTATGGGATATTATACCTTGCGCTCTGACATGTTTGCCTTGACTTTAGGCGGATGTGATGTGGTTTTGGGTGCTCAATGGCTACGCACACTTGGCCCTATCTTATGGGATTTTGCTGAACTTTGGATGCAGTTTTCCCTCAATGGAAAAAAATACACATTGACAGGATTACAACCAGGTTCTCTCAGCATCATCAGTTCACATCGCATGGAAAAAATCCTCAAGAAGAATTCACATGGTGTCATCGCTCAGCTCCATTCCATTCAGATGCAACCATCAGTGGTCTCCACTACTCCTTTGGATCTACAACAAATTATGGATCGATATATAGGTGTCTTTGCTAAACCAGTGGGATTTCCATCTTCCAGGCCAGAAGACCATCATATTCAGCTCCTTCCTGGTAGTGTTCCTCCCAACATCAGGCCCTATCGCTACCCATTTCACCAAAAAATAGAGATTGAAATGCTCGTTCGGGACTTATTAAAGCAAGGTATTATTCGCCCAAGCACTAGTTCCTTTTCTTCTCCAGTTATTCTTGTCCGCAAAAAAGATGGGTCATGGCACCTCTCCATTGACTTCTGAGCACTTGATCACCTCACTATCAAGGATAAGTTTCCAATTCGTGTTGTTGATGAGCTTCATGGGGCTCACTTTTTCTCCAAGTTGGATCTTCGTTCTGGGTATCATCAAATTTGGGTTCATGAGGATGATATCCCTAAAACAACTTTCCGCACACATGATGTCCATTATGAGTTTTTGGTCATGCCCTTTGGCCTCACTAATGCTCCTTCCACATTCCAGGCCTTAATGAATAAAATATTTCAACCCTACTTGCGCAAATTCATTCTGGTATTCTTTGATGATATCGTCATCTACAGTAAAACATGGGATGAACATCTCCAACATCTGGATCTTGTTATGCAACTTTTCTCTGACTATCATCTCCATGCCAAGCAGTCTAAATGTGTTTTTGGACAAAAGGAAGTTGAGTATCTCGGGCACATTATCTCAGCACAAGGGGTTCACGTGGATTCTGCCAAAATCGATGCCATGAACAATTGGCTGCATCCTCAGACACTCAAGAGCCTTCATGATTTTTTGGGGTTGACTGGCTACTATCGCAAGTTTGTCAAGGATTATGGGAAGATTGCAGCTCCATTAACTGCTCTATTGAAAAAGGATGCTTTTACATGGACACATGTTGCTCAGTGTGCATTTGACAAACTAAAACAAGCTATGTGTACTACACCTGTTCTAGCTATGCCCGATTTTTCCAAGCCCTTTACTATTGAGAGTGATGCTTGTGGCAATGGACATGGTGCTGTTCTCCTTCAAGATGAACACCCCATTGCGTTCACCAGCAAAGCCCTTTTAGGTAAGAATTTAGCTGCCTCTACCTATGAGAAGGAAATGATGGCTATTTTGCATGCAGTACAGAAGTGGCGCCCATACCTATTAGGGAATCATTTCTGCATCAAGACTGATCACCAGAGTCTAAAATATTTCTTGGAACAGCGTGACTCCTCCCTGGCACAACAGAAATGGGTTAGAAAACTCATGGGTTATGACTATGAGATCACTTACAAGAAGGGTAAAGACAATATTGTGGCAGATGCTCTTTCTCGCACATTTGATGCCCAAGGTTCTCTTTCAGCTATTTCTATGCATGTTCTAAATTGGTTGCAATCTGTTCAACAAGGTTGTGTCAATGACTCTTCGTTATCTCAAATCATCCAACGCTTGACCAACAACGCTTCTGCTATACCACATTACTCTTGGGATGGTGCTTCTCTGAGATACAACCATCGTCTAGTGCTTCCCCAGAGCACAGATCTTCAACAGGTTGTCTTCTATGAACTCCATGCTTCTCCATCGGCAGGGCACTCTGGGTTCCTCAAAACGTATGAACGGGCATAGCGTAACTTCTTTTGGAAGGGCATGAAAAGGACAATTCAACAGATGGTGGCCGAATGTGATACCTGCCAGCGCAATAAGGGTGAAACAACACTCCTTCCAGGATTGCTCAAACCCTTTCCCATACCTACACAGATTTGGACAGATATTTCTATGGATTTCATTGAAGGGCTCCCTAAATCTAGCGGGAAGATAGTGATTCTCGTTGTGGTTGATCGCCTCTCCAAATATAGTCATTTTTGTGCTCTCAGCCATCCCTATACAGCCTCCTCAGTCGCTCAAATTTTCTTGGACCAGATCTTTCGTCTTCATGGCATCCCTTCTTCCATTGTCTCGGATCGTGATGCAACTTTCATGAGTCATTTTTGGACAGAACTATTTCGCCACACTAGCACCAAACTGAAGATGAGTTCAGGGTATCACCCACAAACAGATGGTCAGACTGAAATTATCAATAAATGCTTGGAAACTTATCTTCGTTGCTTCACCTCTGAACAACAACATCAGTGGGCAAAGTGGCTCCCTCTCGCTGAATGGTGCTACAATACCTCTTACCACACCGCCTCTAAAATGACCCCATATGAAGCAGTCTATGGTCAGGAACCTCCAGTTCTTCTTCCATACACCCCCACCAGTTCACCAGTTCAGGAAGTTGACACGATCCTTCAAAACCGTGATCAGATTCTTTGCATTTTGCGGGACAATCTTCACATGGCAAGAAATCGCATGAAGCAACAAGCTAATCAGCACCGTTCTGAGCGCACTTTTCAAGTCGGCGATATGGTTTTTCTTCGTCTCCAGCCGTACAAGCAAACCTCCCTGAAACTCAAAGGGTGTCATAAGCTCGCTCCAAAGTTCTATGGGCCATATCGAATTCTTCAGAAGATTGGGTCCGTTGCTTATAAATTGGAACTTCCTCCTTCTTCCCGCACTCATCCAGTCTTTCATGTCTCTTGTCTGAAGAAAGTTCTTGGCACCAACATTAGTGGACAAATGATTTTACCCGAACTGGATAATGAAGGATCTATTCTTTTTGAGCCAGAGGCCATCCTCAATCAGCGCACTCGTCAGCTTCTCTCTCACTATATCATAGAGGTCTTAATTCAGTGGCATGGCATGCAACCAGAGGATGCTACATGGGAACCACTTCTTCAGATTCAAAAACAATTTCCACATCTAAAGCTTTGAGGACAAAGCTTTTTTTTAAGGGGGAGGGGATGTTAGGAACCCATGTCTTTACTTTGTTAGGATATTGTTGTTGGACGCATATGCTTTGTAAGTCGTCCTGTAGTATTTGTTGATCAATAGTTTGTGTTGGCGCATATGCTTTATAAGTCGTCCGTAGTATTGTTGATCCATAGTTTGTAGTGGCCCATGGTTTTGACCCATAGTATTGGCGCCTAGACTTAGTATATAACTATGTGTTGAGACCTATGAAGGTACCGTGAAGTTATTTGTATTGAGCTTGCTCATAGGAGGTTGCCCCCTCGAAGTGGCCTATGATCAATATAAAAGTGATTCTGAGTTCTGTCATTTCTACTATTTCGCATATTCTTATTAATTAATTGCTGCAGGTGCATCACAGTTGTCTTAGTGATCTCCTTGGCATATCATGACTAGATAGTAGGATTTTGCTTGCATTTTTCATTTCCTTATATTAAAAAATACAAAAAAATACATATAGTTTTGCATTTTCCTTTTGCTTATAAGAGAAAATACAAAAGAAATTTGCTTTTATGTACTTTATCTTGCATTGACTGCTTTCTGCCTTCATTTAGGTTCTGCTTGTGCATCGAAAATATAAAAGGATTGCATTTTTATTTCGAAACCGTTGGATTGATTTTGCATGATAGTAGCATTGTTTTTATTGGATAGATGAGTCTAGGATTTGACGATTTTGCATACTATTGAGTCATACACATCACTAGTTTCATGACCATATCCCTTGAGTAATCAAAACCATTAAAATCAATGCTTAATCTTAAAATTGATTAGACCGATTTTATTTATAGGGTACACCAACTAGCATAGGTTTAGAGTCTTGGAATAGATCATTGTGAGTTAACAATCCAAGACTACTAGACGAAACATTAGGTGTCTGACCAGGGAGTGGAGGAATCCATGGTATACATCGGTGTTCTCAGGAAGCTCTACTCAAACCAGAATTAAGCACGAGGTCACGGGAGGTTGGTTGAGGAGATATCCCTCTGATATCGGCTAAACGTGGGAGATATTTCCAAGATTTGTTCATATCTGGGGACTCTTAGGGAACCTCATTGAGTTTCGGGCTCAGCTACCCTGTCCATACAACGGATCCCACCTGCGAATGTCCCCCTGAGCATTGGTTATATTGCAGTGACCATAGTTTCCTTACTTAGGTATCGTATAGGGTACTTGCAGTGGTTATGCTGTTTGTGTCCTGAGTCAGATAAGGATTGGACAACACAGTTGTTTGTTGCCGAGGGTTATGGCCCTTTGCACCCAGTGAAGCCTGGGTCTCTCTATAACTGATTCTGTTACCTCCAGCTATAGTTTGGGAGTCTCAAGCCTCTCCTAGGAGAGACATACCAGCTCTAGTGTCAGGAGCTCATTTAGCCACTCTGTTTGTCTGCTCTTGGTTGTAGTTTCTCTAGGTGTGTGCTTTTGATTTACTGTTTTTGATCAATAGTTGGCCTTTAGGGGACTTTTTGATTTTATATTCTCTCCGGAGATATCATGGTGCGAAGTCCTACTCTTCGTCGATCCCGTCAGTTGGCTCGTTTGCATCCTGCCGAACTTTCACGCCGCGTTTCTAGAGGATACCGACAGGCTCCCTCCAAGTCTTCGAATTCTTACAAGACGTACGTCCTAGACGTCATGACCACTGCACACTCTGACAAGGGAGAAATACCTATGAGTCCTTCGGGTATAGTTAAGCACACTTCAGACACCCTTACTCCTCGTGAGGCATGGGGGGGTGATTCACCTAGGACCCAACCTAGTTTGTTTGGTCTAGATCCACCCGAGGATGACCCTTTCTATCATTCGTTTCCACATAATTATTTATACAGGATGCCAGAGGTCCATTATGATTCAGGCCCTACGGTCAACCCTACCGCATTCTCATATGTATGTCTAAGTACACCATAGTTGATCCTTCCCGTGCTTTTCGTAGTTATGCTGGCACCATTCATGGTGTCAGCAACACTGAACCCACTGGGGGCAATACCCTCACCGGGGTCACCACATTTTCCACTCACACACATAGTATGGGGACTCATCATATTCCTCCTAACAATGCTAATGTTGGAAGACGACCGCCTCCTAGGGCTACCCAACCTAATACGAACACTCTTCCAAACACGACTCGCCATCCACCACCTAATACACATGTCGCTACCCGTCAACCCAGGACCACTTTCACGAATGTTAATGCTCCTCCTAACCACAGGGGTGGACATATACCGCATACTTTTGCGTCCACTGCCACTACTAGTAATAATAATGTAGTAGGCGGGAATATATCTTATCCTCATGGTCATAATGCCACCATTCCTGTTACTAGTAACACCCATGTTGGCATTGTGAATACATCTCATGCTTATGGTCACCACACGACTGCTCACGCTAATCCAAATGCTGGAGGTGGGAACATACCTCACCATTATGGTCATTAAAACTCGGTTCCTGCTATGAATAGTATGTATATGCCCCATACTTATGGTGGCAACCCTTACTACAACAAAATCGATGCTGGCCACCAATACAACCCACCTCAATATAGTGCCCAAAATACCTATATACCTGCTTACTCTCATATGCGTCAGGTCGGAGGAGTTTACCAACCTTATGGCCATGGTCAAGCTTATGGTCCGTCAGGTCCTCATTATCAGTAGTTTAATGCTCATGGTCAAGCTTTTGGTCCACCTTATAATCTGGTTCCATTCAACCAACCTTTTATGGGAGCCTATAATCAATCTTTCTAGCTGCAACTTCCATTCCTTGCATGTTAGAATCTTTCGAATCTTTCAAAGCTCACGAATGATCCAGTGTGTCACTATCCCAATTGGCCCCCGGTCCCCACCAAGCTCCCTTCAGACATTCCTAAGTTTGAGGGGAAAGGTGGTGAGGGCTTGGGTGATCATGTCACAACGTTTCACCTTTGGTGCTCCTCCAACTCATTGAATCACGATTCTATTAGATTAGGACTATTTCAACGCACCCTCACGGGGGTAGCTGCGAAGTGGTATGTTGAGTTTCTTGGGAACACTTATAGGGGTTTCAATGAGATTGCTTTGGTTTTCTTGGACCATTTCTAGTTTCCAGTTCGCTATGATACTGGTACTGAACTTCTTTCTACCTTCCGTCAGAATAAGGCCACACATATTTTTGACTACATTTAAGAGTGGTGTCGGTGAAAAATATTAGTGAAAGCCAACATTCCTCTAGAATTTCTATTGGAATGGTTCCTCAAGTCTTTACTCCCATACATTGCTAAGGATGTTTCGATGTCTGGCATTGTGACTGAGGAACAAGCCATCTTAAAAGTCCAGCAGTTGGATTTACTATATTCTCAATCTGGCATTTTGTATGACATCATTCCTGACACACCGCAAACACAACATGAGCCCAAGTTAGTTCCTGGACCACATGACGATGGCATCGTGGGATCTGCAAGCACTCACCCTGTAGATCTGGTGGCTAATCAAATGAAAAAAGTTTCACTAAACCAATCTAATCCCAGACAGGTTCACACCTTGTCCACTTCCACCCCGTCATCCGATGTACACAATGTGCAATCGATGAACCACAGGTAACCAACAACCTGGTGGTAAGAAAAAGGGGAGAAACAACCATAGGGGTGGAAACAATGGAAATAAAAATAATAGAAATTGCAACACCCCTTGTAAGGAGAATGCCAACCCTCCTTTGGAAGGCGGAAATGCTGGTGAGGACTGTAAACGTAGGCGTAAGGTGAAGTTTCCTTGCAAGCTCTGTGGGGAAGATCATCTTACTCACTTATGTCCTCGAATCAAAGAAGCATCGAAGCATTTGGCACAGAGCCCAGTTGTGTTAAAGGATCCCCTTCCTCATCATCAAAACATGGCTTCACATGCTCCCACCACTGGTTATGGACCTACTGAAATGACAACGTCTTCTTCCAATACTAGTGGTTATGGATGTGTGAATATGGTTCAATCAGAGGTTAGTGTTGCTTCTTCAACACGATTATGGTTCACCACAACCTAATATGGGGAGTGAGCCTCCCCCTCCTCTTGACAATTCCTTGCATATCAAGAAGCATTCTAATATGCCACAGATATCGAATGGTGTTCTTAAGCACTCTATGCATAATCCCAATGCTTGAACTGCCCATAAATACTCCATCGTGGAAGATTTGGGCCAAACTTCGTGTGCCATGTCGGCTCTTGAAGTATTGCAGGCCTGTCATTCTCAAAAGAATTCTCTTTTGAGTGCGTTAGGAGTTCAGTATGGAAGAAGTCTCAGTGTTAGCAAGTTCAACATTACTGATGTTCAACCTCACTTACCTTACTATGTGGCTTTTCAAATCTAGGTGGCATGCCTTCAGAATTTTGTCAAACGTACGATGGTTGACGAAGGTGCTTCCATGTCAGTAATGTCGTTAACTTGTTGGAAAGATTTTGGCTCTCCTCCTCTACTCACGTCTAGAACCACGCTCACTGCATTCGACGTTCGGTCATTTAAGCCGCATGGAATTATCCCTTCCCTTGTTGTTTGGTTGGGAGGTAAATCTGTGCCTATTGAAGTAGAGGTGGTTGATGCGCCCATCGACTACAACCTTTTACTGGGTCGAAATTGGATGTACACTATGAAGGTTGTCGTGTCTATTGTATTTAGAGTTATCTGCTTTCCACATAAAGGGAAGATTGTGACCATTGATCAACTAGATTTCGTTCATCCCCCTTCCATAGCATCCATGGGATCCATAGTCCTGCATGTTACTGATTCTCAGCTGGAAACTGGGAACATGGGTGTTGGTATGTACCCCTCATTGATGGTATCTTATGATTTCCCTTCACCCATTTCTTTTATTGGAAGCATTTCCAATAATGCGTCTCCTCCATTGAATAATGTACTTTTCCAGACATAATACTTTAGTGATCCATGGGATCCACCTCCCATTGGTTCCCCGTCTGGAGATGTTTCGCACATCGGAATGGATATGCCCTTATCTGCAATCGAGCTTACTTCTCAAGATATTCAAGAAGGCATTGCAAAGCCGGATCTCTCTTCTTCACGGATAGGGGAAGAAGATCCCGTTATGCTGCCCATGTGTGTAGTCGACCTATCTTGTTCACATGGTTGCCTCAATGGTATTTTACTTTCAGATGAAGTTTGTATTGAGGTCATGAGTGGTGATGACAAGCCGTGGGGGGATCTTTATCATATATCTCATTCCCCTCCTCCCCTTGATATTATTGAACAAGATGAGTCTAGAATACAGTCTGCCATACATTTGGATCCAGTCACAGTCTCGTCCAACCCTAGTTTGTTGTTTGGGTCTGATGAGTCTTTGAGCTCTCCTATAGATCTGCAAATTGGTGCTCCTAAAGAGTTTGATTCTATTTCTAGAATTTCCAACTCCCGTGATGATGGATTTGCTTTTACAGATTCCTTCACAACCTTCAACTTTTCTCTTCATTTTGATCCCTCGAGTATTGGTACAATGGCACCTTCAGTGGTTAGCTCTACCTGCAACTTGTCTGAGGTTAACAATAGTGAAGTTGAAAATGTTTCTACCGCAGTGACTTGTATAAGATTTTCCTTTACTTACGTTTTAGAGATGATCTTGGTACTTATGTTTCTTGGAGACAGGATTCTTAGCTGGACTTATACTTGTTTACTGGTACTTTTCAACATTTGCTTCGGTCATGGCAGGCATATTCAGAACCTTGCATATAGGTTTCGGCCTCCCCGTTGTTATGATGCATTTGAACCTTTTGCCATCCGAATTGGCAAACACCCCCTGAGTTTCCTTATCTTGCTCATGTTCCTTGCATTATGCATAACTTTGTTCCATGCTCTTAGAACTAGTCTTGCATGCCCCTGACACTCATCTGCTCCCATTATGAGCATTCTTCCATCTCTCCTTTGAGCTCGTTAAAAACAGTAAGGAGGTCACGAGTTTAATTTTCCGGGCTCATTAAACCTTTATGGAAAAGATTTTTATAAAGTCTTTTTTAAGCCCTTGTTAGACTTTTTCAAATCAAACAAGATTGCCAAGTATGATTGTCATTTTAGACTCGTTAAAGGATTTGAAGCGACATCCACTTAGGTATAAGTTTACCCCTTTTCCGGACCTTTGTTGATTAATTACGAAAAAGGTATACTCTAGTCATACGTGATTAGAAGAGTTCTTCTCTCATTATTTTACACTTTTTCGGGTGAGGAGACTAACTTTACGAAAAAGGACTCCCCTTTTATGTCGAGTTGTGATTGCATTGCATTATCCTGCTTGTCGCTTGAGCCTTGTGTTGGCTCCCGCTTACTCACTTATTAGCCATATGCCTAATCACTTTACCTTCCAAGCCAAGAAGAGCCTTAATGTATCTTTCTCATCTTGATGACCCTTTTCCCTGAGGAAACATTCCCCTGAGTGTCCACATCTTGCACATGTTTCCTTGCATTGATCATAGGTATGTTCCACTGCTTGGAACTAGTCTGCTTGCTATTTGACACTCATTCCCTCACTTGTTGTACTATAAGCAATTTTATTCTTTTCCAATATTTCTCCAAATATGAAAAAGACCAAAAAAATCAAATATTCCAAAAAGCTGGATGGGATTATGGTTACTACTTCTAGTTGGCAGCTGTTGTGTCGCCTTTGAACAGATCATTCATTCCACTCCATACATTATGAGTCGGGACTATAGTTGGACCTTAGGAGCTGTACTTGTTTCTCAGTTTACTCCATCGATTGGTTAAGCTTCCAGTCATTACAGAACTCTTTGTGGTGCCTCCCGCATCGCACAGTCTATATTGAGTCTATGTTTCCAAATTATATCCATTTGCTCATGCTCTTATTCAAAGGAAGTCCTGAAACTAGAGTCAGCCACTCCTTAGATCTCTTGACTATTGCATGTCGGCCATCCTTATTGAGTCAGTCCATTTCACCTGAGTTCTTCCAAATCCTTCATCGTAGCTAGTGCCTCGTGTTGGTTGATGGGGGATTCCTTAATGCCCTCCTTCCCGCGAGTCTCGTTCCATCGACCTCAACTCATTTATTCCAGAATTTGGGGCTTAGAGTTCGGCTGAGTACCTTGAGGCTTGCAGTAATTAGTGGCAGGTTCTCTCACCATCGACAGTTTTGGGAATACATCAATGTCCTGTGATCGATGGATTCATCCTAGTGTTCGACCTCAACTCATCTATTCACACTCCGATGATTGTACTTTGTGCCTTGATGCCCATTTTCATTATTGGTGGGTTATCTCGCATCTGTTAACGATATACATCATTGACTGGTAATCAGACGATGTCACATCAGGTTCGACCCCAACTCCTTTATTCACTTGATGGGACTTGCACTGTCAAAGACTTGTGTAAAAGACCCCAGGCGATAGTGGCATTCAGTATGCTACTTATGATGATGACTTTAAATCTGAGATATCACCTCTCAGATATCAGCAGTTTGTACCTCCAGTTTGCACCAGTTGTTTCCTTTTCAGCAGGAGACCATATCTCACTGTAGAGAGATCATGGCTATGATCACTTATGACATGTATTCATTATGTACTATTAGAAAAATAGGATCATAAAGCAATAACAATAAACAAAAATACAAATATAATCACACATACACATTACAAGAGAGACACAGATATATCGTGGTTCACCCAACTTGGGATACATCCACACTGAAGTTTCCAATCCTTATTATTATTCTGTCCATCAAAGTGAAGGGATACAACCTGAAGCACAATCGCTGCACTTCCTCTTCACTATCTCACAGTCTCTCTTCTTGATCTCAGAGATATTTACAATGCATAATACCTAATACATCAACCAATGCCGTGTTACAATGTCTTTCTTTTATATGGGAAATACAATGGGAAAATACCACGGGATACCCAAAACCATGGGCCCAAAAACTATTGGAAAAAACAGCCCCGAACCCCAAGGTAGGGGCATGAGTGTACAGTCCTTTGAGGTGCATAGCTAAAACAATATCATCTATGAGACTGGAAGATCTGGCTCCACAACCAACAATCTCCCACTTGGAGACTGATCACAACAAATCCACCGCTACTGCACTTGCTGGACTTGGACTTGGCAACTTTCTCCTCTTCACCTTCATGCTAGAAGGCTAACTTAAAATGAGCAGGAGATCAGATTCTCTCTGGTCACTACCTTTGTGAACATGTCTGCAAGATTTTGGCTAGTATGTATCTTTTCTAGTATCAACAGTTCATCTTCCAGAACAAAGCGTATGAAATGGTACTTGAGCTGTATATGTTTAGGCCTAGAATGGAATGCTGAGTTCTTTGCAAGATGAATGGCACTCTGGCTGTCACTATAGAACCTGTTATCCTTCTTCTTCTTACCCACTTCCTCCATAAACCTCTACAACCAAATCATCTCTTTACTAGCTTCTGTAACAGCAACATACTTTGCTTCCGTTGTTGAAAGTGAAACAACCTTTTGCAATCTCGAAATCCTACTTACTATTGTTCCACCTATAGTAAACACATACCCTGTGGTGCTCCTCTTGCTATCCTAATCACCTGCCATATCTACATCAACATATCCCTGTAGAACAGTGTCTGAACCTCCAAAATATAATGGTTGAGTGGTAGTACCTCTCAAATACTTGAGAATCCATTGTACTTCCTTCCAATGTTCTTTACCTGGGTTGTTCATATATCTGCTCATAACTCCCACTGCTTGTGCAATATCTGGTCTTGTGCACACCATGGCATACATCAAGCTGCCAACTACTGATTCATAGGGAATTTTGGACATGTAATCTGTCTTTTCCTATGTCTTGGGACACATTTCCTTACTTAGACTGAAATGGCTGGCCAAAGGTGTACTTACTAGTTTTGCATTATGCATTATGAACCTCCACCTTTTGTATATACTCACTCTGAGACAATGTCAATTTGCGATTTTTCCTGTCTCTCGTTATTCTCATACCAAGGATTTGCTTTGCAGCACCCAAATCCTTCATCACAAATGAATTAGCTAGCTTCCTTTTAAGTACATTTATATCCTGCATGTTAGACCCTGCAACAAGCATGTCATCCACATACAATAACAAGATAATATATATTTCATTGTCTAGCTTCTTGAAATAAACATAGTGGTTAGAATGACATCTACTATAACCTCATTTTGTCATAAACCTGTCAAATTTTAAATACCACTACCTTGGAGCTTGCTTCAAGCCATACAAACTCTTTTTCAACATGCATACCAAGTTCTCCTTACCTTTGACCTCATACCCTAGTGGATGCTGCATATATATCTCTTCCTCCAAATCCCCATGGAGAAAATTTGTTTTTAAATCTAACTTTTCAAGATGCAAATCTTCTACTGCCACTAGACTTAAGATAGTCCTAATTGAAGTCCTCTTAACAACAGGAGAAAATATTTCATCAAAATCTATACCTTTATTCTGTGCAAACCCCTTTACAACAAGTCTAGCCTTGTACCGCTTCTTGCCTCCTTCTTCCTTCAACCTATAAATCCATTTGTTCTTCAATGCTCTTTTACCAGCAGGAAACTGAACCAAATCCCAATTTTGGTTTCCTACCAATGAGTCCATCTCCTCATTCATGCCTTGCTCCCACTTCTTTCTAGTTTCCACCTGCATTGCTTCTTCATAACATTCTGGTTCACCAGCATCAGTCATCAACAAGTAATACATTGAAGGAGAGTATCGTTCAGGGAGTCTACTTAACCTGGTAGATCTTCTTGCACTTGCAGGAGTTTCAGGCACTTGCTGCTGTTCTTGATTTTCTGACACCTTTGGAACTTCATTTTCTATAATTTCATCAAGTACTATGTACTCTATGTTTTCCTTTTCCTATTTCTTTCCCTGCAACTGATCTTTATACATGACCTTTTCACTGAATATGACATCTCTACTTCTAATTATTTTGTGATTTTTATAATCCCATAAACGGTAACCAAAATCATCAACCCCATATCCAATAAAGGTACATTTCTTGGATTTAGTTTCAAGCTTTGTTATATTTTCTTTATTAATATGGACAAATGCTTCACAACCAAACGTTCTCAGAAATAAGTAGTTTTACCTTTTTATCTGTCCATGCCTCCTCTGGAATACCACCATCCAAAGCACTTGAAGGTCCTCTATTTATTAAATAAACAACAGTATTTACAGCATCCACCCAAAACTGTAAGGGCAACCCTGCATGCAGTCTCATACACCTTGCACGCTCCATCATCATTCTGTTCATCCTTTCTGACACACCATTTTCTTGTGGTGTTCCTAGGAATGTCTTCTCTCAACAAATCCCATGGTATGACCAGTAACTATCAAACTCCTTGCCGCAATACTCACCTCCATTATCATATCTAAGACACTTCAACCTTTTTCCTATCTCATTCTCAACCAAAGCTTTCCACTTCTTAAAAGTAGCAAACACATAATATTTTTGTCTAATGCAATAAACCCAAGTTTTCCTAGTTGCAGCATCAATAAATGTAACATAATAATGAGAGCCACCAAGAGATTGTACTTGAGCTGGTTCCCTTACATCTATATGCACTAGCTCTAACTTTTAATTCTTCTTCTGTTTCCCAACCCTGAGAAATCTGACTCTCTTTTGTTTTCCATAAACACAGTTCTCAAAGAATTCCAAACTTACCTACTTCAAATCTGGCAGCAACTTCTTTGAGTGGAGAATCTGCATCCCGTTCTAACTGATGTGGCCAAGCCTATGATGCCACAATGCTGTATCTATTCCTCTGGAAGCTAAAGAGATAGAATGGTCAGTATTATGAGGACATAAATACAACGTACCTACCTTGTCTCCTTTTGCTATCACCATTGATCCTTTAGTGATCTTCCACCACTTTTCTCCAAATGTAGATAGACAGCCGCCATCTCCCAACTGCCTTGTTGAGATCATATTTCTTTTCATAGCAGGAATATGCCTAACATCTTTCAACAACCAGTCAATTCCATTCTTAACTTTTATCCATACCTTACCCATTCCAACAATTTTACATGGCTCATCATCACCCAATAAAACATGTCCAAAATTGCCTGGAACATAATCATGAAAATATTTTCCATGGGGTGTAGCATGACATGAAGCCTCTGAATCTACTACCCAATAATCACTCGTATTATCTAATCCAAGAATCAAAGCATCTTGTAACACATCACCTTTTACATTTGCTTCTTGGGTAGTTTCCTTCTGTGCATCTCCTTTCTTCTTTAGAGATCTGCAGTCTTTCTTCAGATTTCCTTTCTTTCCATAGTTCTAGCACTCTATCTTTCCCAATCTGGACTTGGATTTGCCCATTTTAAACTTCCCATGATTACCTTGGCTCTTTCCTCTCTCCTTTTAACTTCCCCTGGTCTCCATGGTCAACGCATTACCTGATGTCTCAGCTATGTTTTTTCTTCGCATTTCCTTGCTAAGAATAACACCAATAACATCATCAAATTTCAAGGTGTTTGAACCAAAAACAGAGTTACTTACAGCCATGACCAAGCTATTCCAGCTTTTTGGCAATGAACACAAGATTAGAAGAGCCCTAACCTCATCATCATAGTTCACACTTACAGAACTTAGTTGATTTATAACCGTATTAAACTCATTTAAATGATCAGTAATAGATCCTCCTTCAGACATCTTCATATTAAATAAACGCTTCATTAGAAATACCTTGTTTGAGGCCAAGGGTTTTTCATACAGCTTACCCAATGCACTCATCAAACCCTCCATTATCATTTCTTTTGAGATATTGAAAGCCACCAACCAAGCCGGGCTCAGCCATATTGTTCCCAGAGCCTTTCTGTCAAGAACCTGCCATTCTCCGTCCTTCATAGCCATCGGCTAATTTGCTCTTCCTCCCAACAGTAGGAATAGATCCTTCTGGTACATATAGTTCTCCATTTGCATCTTCCATAACTGAAAGTTTTGTCCGTTAAACTTCTCGACCTTAAACTTTCCTTCTTCTGCCATTGCTCCCACTCGAACCAGAAACCCTAGATTCCTACGGTTTTATCTGGCAAATAGACCTTTGGCTCTGATACCAATTGTTAGAAAAACAGGATTGTAGAGCAATAACAATAAACAGAAATGCAAATATAATCACACATACACATTACAAGAGAGACACAGATATATCGTGGTTCATCCAACTTAGGCTACGTCCACACCGAAGTTGCCAGTCCTTATTATTATTCCATCAAGCAAAGTGAAGGGATACAACCTGCAGCATAACCGCTACACTTCCTCTTCACTGTCTCACAGTCTCTCTTCTTGATCTCAGAGATATTTACAATGCATAATGCCTAATACATCAACCCTATCCATGTTACAATGTCTTTCTTTTATAAGAGAAATACAATGGGAAAATACCACGGAATACCCAAAACCATGGGCACAAAAACTGTTGGAGAAAAAAGCCCCAACCCGAAGGTAGGGGCATGAGTATACAGTCCTCTGATCTGCATGGCTAAAAAAATATCACCTATGATACTGGAAGATCTAGCTCCACAACCAACATGTACTGCATATTCATGGCCATTGTATCAGATTGTTGTTGTGTTGGAGAAAACTCACTATGGGCTGGGGTAGACCACAACAGATAGCTGACTACCAGAAATTAACTCTATTCTCAGTATTATGCTATATAAATGACAATGATAAGATAATGAAGAATATAACCAACCTCGATCCAAATGTTTGATGTAGATCCCCGTTGGAGCTTTCAATTCGTGCACTTGAATCTGCAAATTAGTCTTGACAGCCAATATACAACAAGTACATAATATATATAAACGACATTAACATCATCAATATCAATGGTCCATGATATTATAAGCAAATGCAACCCAATATAGAATAAACAACATTCACAACATTAATGGACGAGAATATGAGTATTTCTATTAATAAACAAGAAGAAGTACAATGTGATACGACCTCTTGCCGGCAACCAATCTGAACCAAGATCTGGATCAATCCACTTGTGCCTCCACCACTTCAATCCTCCATGAATGGAAAACTCAAACTATGAAAGGAGTTTGGAAGGTGAACATAATGGTTCACAACTACAAGGATCAATGAGTGTAGACTCAAGATAGGGAAAAAATCCACTAGAGTTCTCTTGCTCTTCTTTTTCCTCCCGTCCATAATCCATATGTGCTCAAAATATAGTCCTCTCCAAGATAAGTGAAAGGACACATCGAGGCGTTTCTTGGGAAGATGGAGGGTCAAAGGTCATCCAATAACTGCTTTTTGGGAGTAAAAAGTAATTAACTAGTGATTTTTACCATTTTTCATGCTACCCGCAGGCTATAGTGATGCAACTCACGGGTACGCCCACTGTAATGATGCAGCAAGCACACAAGGGAAAAAATGAGGAAATAGTGTGTCTGAAGGATATAAAGTGGATCTGAGTCAGTGAAATGGATCCGACAGGACAAAGAATGCTGATACTCACCAGGTGGAATATTACGTTGTAACAGATGCCCCCTAATGTGTTAGGTCAGAGAATGATTCTACGATGGCCGAAATACATTATAAATCTCAGAAGTGGAGTCATGGAGACACAAGCGGAAGGAGCAGCTCACTCTTCATAATACAATAGTATCCCTGAATACATGTCAGTATAGTACAACAATCTGATACAATGGCCATCAATAGGAAGTACATAATCAATACATGTCATAAGTGATCATAGCCATGATCCCTCTACAGTAAGATATGGTCTCCTGCTGAAAAGGAAACAACTATTGTAGACTGGAGGTACAAACTGCTGATATCTAAGAGATGATATCTCAGATGTAAAGTCAAAGTCATAAGTAGCATATTGAATGCCACTATCACTTGGGGTCTTCTACGCAACTCTTCGATAGTGCAAGTGCCATCAAGTGAATAAAGGAGTTGAAGTCGAATATTATGTGACATCATCTAATTACCAGTCAATAATGCATACCGTTAACAGACGCAAGATAACCCACCAATAATGAAAATGGGAATCAAGACACAAAGTACAATCATCAAATTATGAATAGATGTGTTGAAGTCGAACACTAGGATGAATCCATTGATCAGGGGAGACTGATGTATTCCAAGACTGTGGATGGCGATAAAACCTGCCACTAATGACTGGAAGCCTTAAGGTACTCAACCGAACTCTAATCCTCAAGTCCCGAAAAAAATGGGTTGAAGTCGACGGAATGAGACTTGCTAGAAGGAGGGAATTAATGCATCCCTTATCAACCAGCATGAGGTACTAGCTATGCTGAAAGATTTGGAAGAGCTCAGGTGAAACGGACTGACTCAATAAGGATGGCCGACATGCAATAGCCAAGAGATATTAGGAGTGGTCGATACTAGTTTCAGGACTTCCTTTGAACAAGAGCATGAGCAGATGGATAGACTCAGGTAGCAGAGACTCAATATAAACTGTGTGATGCAGGAGGCATCACAAAGGGCTCCATAATTATTGGAATCTTAACCAATCGGTGGAGAAATTGAGAAAAAAGTACAGCTCCTAAGGTCCAACTATAGTCCCGACTCATAATGTACTAAGTGGAATGAATGCTCTGTTCAAAGGCAACACGGTAGCTGCCAACTAGAAGTAGTAACCATAATCCCGTCCGGCTTTTTGGAATATTTGATTTTTTTGGTCTTTTTCAATATTTGGAGAAAGCTTGAAAAAGAATAAAATTGCTTATAGTACAACAAGTGAGGGAACGAGTGTCAAATAGCGAGCAAACTATTCCCAAGTAGTGGAACATACCTATGATTAATGGAAGGAAGTGCATGCAAGATGTGGACACTCGGGGGTGTGTTCCGTCAGGGTCAAAAGGTCATCAAATCGTGAAGGACAAAAGGAAGCTCTGTAAGGATCAACAAGGAAAAGTGCTCAGGCACCAGGCTAACAATTGAGTAAGCGGGAGTCGGCACAAGGCTCAAGCGGCAAGCAGGATGATGCAATGCAATCACAACATGATATAACTGAGGGGAGTCGTTAAGGAAGATGGTCAGCATAAGACAAAGTAGAGTATGAGTCTTTATCGCAACGTCATGGCGTAACTACAAAGGACTCCCAATCCTAAGGACAAACAACGGCATGCGCACCAAAATGCACAAAGGGGTTCTAACTAGGGTACCCATGTTCAGAAAAGCCCTACCGCCACATAATGACACTTATATAGCAGTGTGAAAGTTTTGTGTTATTTAAGAAGCGGGGTCACACCTAGGGTTTATGAAAGTGGTCAAAAGGTCAAATGCATAATGCATGTGAAAATGACATCTAACCTATATGCCAGGCGTGAAACGTACCTGCCATAGGTGTGAAATACTCGGAAACAACTTCCGTCAAAGAGATCTGGTAAAAAATACTACTCCAAGACGTTACATTAGTCCAAAATGGTGAAAAATGATGAAAACTATAGACAAGTGGGTTTCAAAAATTATAAATAGTAACTAAAATTTACAATTTACAATTCAATTTTACTATTCACCCATTTGAAGTTTTGTTGTTAGTTTTCACCTCAAAGTTCAGTTGCCAATTCTGGGAGCTACAAGCATCCGTTCATTGAACCGTCCGAAGCAAGTTGGTAGTCTCATCCATACCTTTAATTTCATTGCATTAATTTTAGTTTTCAGCGGTGGGATTTTTAGTTTGTCCAAGCCCTAAATGGCTTCGGCGCTACCCGTGGGCTATTACTATGTGGGTCACGAGTAGGGCACCATACTCATAGTCAATGCATAGGTTGACCACGAGTACTCGCCACTGTATGCAAATTTTCCCGCGGGTATGGCCATGAAGTTGATTTTGCAAAAGAATTTTCCCACGGGTACGACCGTGAAGTCTTTGGTCTCGTACTGTGGGTGGTGGGATCACTGTCCTTGATTACATAGCGTGGTATTGTCCCGCAGATACACGAGCAGTGGGGATTCAAGTGCCCATCAATGCCATAGTGAATCTTAGCATGAAGATCATTGTCGCTACCTTAGTGCAGATAACGGGTTCGAAAGCTCTGCACCAAGCATCCAGGCCAGTGATGTTCTATGCATCACAATGCATGCAGCCTCTAGTATTTGATTGGTGTACCACACTATTGGGGTCTATGAAGACCCCACTGACAGAATGCAAAGAAGGGAAGGCAAAAAACTTCGGGTATGGCAATATCTTGTGCAGCTTCTTCTTTGAGAGAGTTACGAGGCTTAGTCCGAGGGTGGATGTTCCTCCTCATAGTCTCCGCAATCCAGCCCTGACCCGATGGGATGAGATCTTGACATGACAAGGTGGTGGCTATCTGGCATCACCATATACTCAGGAGTTCTTCAGCTGGTGGGACCGATAGGTCATTTCCATAGAGGACTATCCCTATGCAGGGATAGACTTCCGCCAGGATTGGGACATGCCACTCCCACAAAATGTAACGTTCAGAGACATTGGTGAGTACTCCTTTTAGGTTTTTGTGTATATTAAATTTTTATGGATTTTTTATTATAGATGTGAATGCAAAAATATTTTTGGTGGTAGTATCATATGCTAATGTTTGACTGTTTGCTCACAGACAAGAGCCCAGTGAGACCTGATGGCTTCCTGATACATGGTCACCGAGGCAGGGATGATGAGGCAGGTGGTGCTGCAACAGAGTGCACTCTACAGACCTTGCGGTGCAACCTATCATGGATGGTTGCCAGGGTTCCACAGATAGAGGTGGCGCGACTACCTGAGGCCATGCATCGCCAAGTAGTGGGGGTTTTAGGTGACTGGGTGCGGCTACTATAGCGGGTAGCCAATGCAGTTCATTATTTCTATGAGATACATCCTATCAGGGCGGCAGCTAGGCCTCCTCGTAGGGAGTAGATATCCCAGGATCTTATTTTTGTATCGATATGTATATTTTTGAGGGCTACGGGCTCCAGTTTTGTATGACACTACCATTTTTGGACATATTTATAAAAAACTTTGGTTCTCCGGTTCTACTATGTGTGTGTATGTACAAATGTATGAATGTCTCTTTTATTTGTGTGCTTCATGGTGAATGTGACAGATGCCAATCTAATACATAGTTAGCGTATGCATCAGATATATGATTAACACTTCTCGGAACATGTATATATGTAATTGAAACAAAATGTCGTTCCAAGAGTCTTACCCTTAGGAATTTCCATAGTAACGTAGGATCCCTCACACGGTACTGACCATTCAACTGAGACACAACTAGTTGTGAATCCAAGCAGACTTCTAAAGACTGGATGCCATGTGAAATGGCATCACGAAGTAGCTCAATCACAACACTATACTCAGCCACATTATTAGATGTAGGACCGAGATAGGAACCTCCTGAAGACACAACTAGGTGGTCATGTAAGAAAATAACCTAGGCAGCAGAAGCAAGCTGCAGCATATGATGGCTAGCATTATCCGCAAACCCTAAGAACCTAGGAAATTCTGCTGACATCTCTCAATAAAATGGAACCTAATCAGCAGACCTGAAAACCAAAAGAAAGCAAAACTATGTATAGAAGTAACTATACAGTAGTATACAAAAGTACTAGCTTGAACCAGAGGTTCAAGCGTAATACCGCTTGAGGTAGAGCCCATTTCTAGGCTCCTTCAAGATAGTACCCTCATAATCTTCCAACTCATATGCTCCTTTTTCCAGGACACGCCTCATGATGTAAAGATCGTGCCACATGGGGTTAAAATTTCCTGCCCCTAGGGGTTCTTTATCTTGGTCATATAAGACGACCAAGTCACCTTCAGCATACTACCGAGGATGGACAAACCTATCATACTGAACCTTAACACGACGTTTGTTGGCATCTACAGCCATAGCGGCATCTCGACGTTGCTCGTCAAGCTGCTCAAGGTGGATCAACCATTGCTCAATACCTGTCCTATCAGGGAGGAGCTCTATGGCCAATTTGAGTGAAGGGATTTCGCATTCAACCGGTAAAAACAACTCCACACCGTGTACTAACTGAAAAGGTGAGAACTTGGCTGTAGTCTTGATTGCAGTTCGATACACCCACAAAGCAGGATATAACATGATGTGCTAGTTGTTCTTGCTTTGTTGGATGGTACGTTGGAGAATGGTCTTCAAAGACTTATTAACTACTTCAACCTGACCATTCATTTGAGGATAATAAGAAGATGAGTGTTCTTGACAAAACCCAAGCTTGAGAGACAAATCCTCCATCATCTTGTTCTGAAAGTGACTGCCATGATCAGTGACAATCTCTTTCGGGATACCGAACTGAGTGATAATTTGGTTGAACACGAAATGGGTTGATGTAGCACTGTCGGCTTTAACGGTAGGTATGGCCTCAGCCCATTTGGAAAAGAAGTCCATGACCACTATCATATGGTGATGCCCCCCAGCCAAGGATGGTTTGCAATCCATGAAATCCACCCCCCACTTGGTGAAGGGACCGATGGTGACGACTGGATGAAGGGGCACTGGATGCGAGCGTATGTTCCGAGAAAACACATGGAAAGGGTGACATCTCTTCACAGCATTAAGACAATCTTTAAAGATGGAACTCCAAAAATAACCAACTCACATAATATGCTGGGCTATAGAAAGCCCGGATAAGTGACCGCCACATGCCCCAGCATGGAAATCATTAAGCACCCTCTCCGCTTCTTAGTGAGTTAAGCAATGACGGAGGATAGAATCCTTTCCTCGGTGATACAAAGTGTCACCAACGATAGTATAATCTTTAGCATGATGTTTCACGCGTCGTTGCTCGTCTCGTGAATAATGCAGAGGAAAATTCAAAGTTTGGAGATATACAATGACATCCCCATTCCAAAGGTCCTTGGGCGAGATAAGAAATAAGTGCTGATCCACAAAGGAATATTCATGAATGATATCCTCATCAAGTCTCGGAAGGTCCGACATACGCTCAGCAAAAACCAACGATTTCACCGATTTCGCTAAAGAAAAATCGAGATCGAACTCCTGAAGGATAACAATCCATTTATTGTACTTCCCTCCTGTAAGGCGTCGTGATAGCACGAACTAAAATGGATTGATATGCACTACAACTATGGTAGTTCTAAGCAAAATGTAATGTCGTAACCGTAGGACTGCATGGACAATCGCAAGTGCCAGCTTTTCTACGTGAGTATATATTAGTTTAGCGTCTACTAGATTTCAACTTAGGTAATAGATAACATGCTCGACGAGCGCATCATCAACCTAAACTAAGACAATGCAAATCGTGTCTTGAGATGCAGCCACATAAAGGATAAAATCTCGCGCGAAGTCTGGTTGACTAAGCACAGGGGGTGATACCAAAGCTTTCTTAAGGGCATCGAAAGACTGCTGGGCTCACTCATCCTAGATAAAAGGTGTGACTTTATTCAATAAGCACGCGAAATCCTTGGTAAGATTAGCATAATTGACTACAAATCGACGCAGAAAAGTAGCTCTCCCTTGGAGGCTCTGCAGTTGTAAGAAATTGCGCGGAGGAGGAAACCAATGTATTGCCTCAACTTTGAGAGGATTGAATCTAATACCCTCTTTCGAAACTATAAAGCCTAGAAGGAGACCAGTCCTTACAGCAAAGATGCATTTACTAGGATTCAATCGAATTTTGTAGCGTATACATCGTTTGAGAATCTGTTGGAGGTGCTTGGGGTGGTCCACTCTCTGGTGAGCATGGCCGGCAAGATCATTCAAGAAAACCTCCATAATTTTTTTAAGATCGTGAAAGGCGTAGGTCATGGCACGCTGAAACGTAGCTCCGGCATTTTTAAGGCCGAAGGGCATTTTCTAATATGCAAACGTCTCCCATTGACAAATGAAAGCTGTCTTATGCTGGTCTTCGGGTTTGATTTGAACCTGATTATAGCCTGAAAAGCTGTCCATAAACGAAAAAATCTCACTTCTAGCACAAGCATCCAAGATCTGATCAATGAATGGAGTGTGGAAATTGTCTTTCGGACATGCACAGTTCAAATCTCTAAACTCAGTGCATACGCGGATCGTTCCCTACTTCTTATCCACAGGAACAGGATTTGACACCCATCCGGTAAGGGGAACAGGGTAGATGAAACCATCTTTGAGTAGTTTCTCCACCTCTGCCTTGATCACAGCTGCTTTCCTAGGGTTCACAGCACGTATGCATTGTCGAACCGGTTCAACGTTGGGATATGTTCTAATATCATGTTCAACAATGCGGGGGTCTATTCCTAGCATCTCCTCATATCACCAGGCGAAAGCCTCCCAGAGTTCTATAAACAAATCAGTGTAAATAGAAATCTCCTCAGGAGTGCAATTGGAACCGATGTAGACATTTTCCACTTTTCCGGGAGTACAAGAGATGTTGATTGACATAGTTGGGGAAATATTGGCCATATTCCCCTCCGCAAAAACATCATGCAACCCTAAAAGAGCCACAGGGTGACCAACCATCTCTGCTAGAGTCATCCTAAACTCTTCCTGTTCAATGAGCTCGAGGTTGGGAAGGAAATGAGAGCGATGGTGCATATCCTCCCAAGGCTTCTCAGAACCACACATGGCCTCCATAATAGCTTCGTCAGAAGGCAATGTATCATCAAGGCAGTCGTGTGAATATGATGAGTTGGCTACCCAAACTGGAAGCTTAAAGGGATCTTCTCTGACTGTCTGTGAAGAAGAGAGATCCAGTTCTGCAGTGGCTTGTTGAATATGCTAGTAAGCAAGCTCATATATAGACAATGGCATAGACATCCTAATGTGTGTAACATCTCCAAACGTAGAACTTGTGGATGGTAAAGTCCATGGATCATTAAAATAGGAAGTCTGGAATGGCATACTATGCAAAGGAGGAGACACATCATCGGAAATGGTTCTGATGAAATTCACAGGTGTAGGAAAACTATAAGTTCCCATCAATGAAGGATACATACCAGCACCTATGTTCCCAGTTGTTGGCTGAGAATCAGTAACTTGTGGGACTATGGATCCCGCAGATGCTGTGGAAGGAGAGTTAACGAAATCCAGTTGATTGATGGTCACTATCTTGCCTTCATGGGGAAAGCAGATAACTCTGAATACAATGGACATGACAGCCTTCATAGCATACATCCAATTTTGACCCAGTAAAAGGTTGTAGTCAATAGGCACATCAACCACCTCGACTTCAATAGGCATAGACTTATCTCCCAAGGAGACAACAAGGGAAGGGATAATTCCATGCAGCTTAAATGACCGAACATCGAATGTAGTGAGCATGGTTCGAGACGCGAGAAGAGGAGGAGAGACAAGAGCTCTCTAATAAGTTAACAACATTACTGATGCGGAAGCACCTTCATCAACCATAGTACATTTGACAAAATTCTGAAGGCACGCCACCTGGATTTGAAAAGCCACGTGGTAAGGTAAGTGAGGTTGAACATCAGTAGTATTGAACTTGATAACACTGGGACTTCCCCCATCCTAAACTCCTAATGCACTCAAAAGGGCATGCTTTTGAGAAGGACAGGCCTGCAAGACTTCAAGAGCCGACATGGCACACGGATTTTGGCCCAAATCTTCCACAATTGAGTAGTTATGGGCAGCTCGAGCATTAGGATTATGCGTAGAGTGCTTAAGAACACCTTTCGGTATCCGCGGCATATTAGAGGGCTTCTCGATATGCAAGGAATTGTTAGGAGGAGGGGAAGGCTCACTCCCCATATTAGGTTGTGGTGCATCATAGTCGTGTTGACGAGTGGCAACACTAACCTCCGATTGAACCATATTCACACATCCATAACCACTAGTATTGGAAGAAGACGTTGTCGTCTCAGTAGGTCCATAGCCAGTGGTGGGAGCATGCGAAGCCATGTTTTGATGATGAGGAAGGGGATCCTTTAACACAGCTAGGCTCTGTGCCAAATGCTTCAATGCTTCTTTAATTCAAGGACATAAGTGAGTAAGATGGTCTTCCCCATAGAGCTTGCAAGGAACTTCATCTTACGCCTAGGTTTACGGTCCTCACTAGCATTTCCACCTTCCCGAGGAGGGTTGGAATTCTCTTTATGAGGAGTATTGCGATTGCTATCATTGTTATTCCCATTGTTTCCACCCCTATGGTTTTTTATCCCCTTTTTCTTACCACCAGGTTGCTGGTTACCTAACGGTTTCGTTGATTGCACATTGTGTACATCAGAGGATGGGGTGGAAGTGGACAAGGTGTGAACCTGTTCGGGAGTAGATTGGTTTAGTGACAAATTTTGCATTTGATTGGCCACCAAATCTATAGGGCGAGTACTTGTGGATC
Organism: Larix kaempferi; assembly: GCA_027924585.1. Taxonomy (NCBI): domain Eukaryota; kingdom Viridiplantae; phylum Streptophyta; class Pinopsida; order Pinales; family Pinaceae; genus Larix; species Larix kaempferi. Next base: position 6,467,491 of record BSBM01000703.1, read on the forward strand.
CCACGATGCCATAGGCATGCAGTCCAAGAACTGATTGGGGCTCATGGCGTGTTCTCGGTGCCTCAGGAACAATGTCATATAAAATGCCATACTAAGAGTATAGTAGGTCTAACTGCTGGACTTTCAAGATGGCTTGTTCCTTAGTCACAATGCCAGACATCGAAACATCCTTAGCAATGTATGGGATTAAGGACTTGAGGAACCATTCCAAAAGAAATTCTGCAGGAATGTTGGCTTTCACTAATCTCTTCTGCCGACGCCACTCTTGAACATCGTCAAAAATATGTGTGGCTTTATTCTGATGGAAGGTAGAAAAAAGTTCAGGACCAGTATCATAGTGAACCGACAACTGGAAATGGTCCAAGAAAACCAAAGCGATCTCATTGAATCCCCTATAGGTGTTACCAGGAAACTCAACATACCAGTTCATGGCTGCCCCCGTGAGGGTGCATTGAAATAGTCGTAATCTAACCGAATCATGATTCAACGAGTTGGAAGAGCACCAAAGGTGAAACGTTGTGACATGATCACCCGGATCCTCACCACCTTTCCCCTCAAACTTAGGAATGTTGGAAGGGAGCTTGGTAGGGACTGGAGGCCAATTAGGGTCATGACACACCGAATCATTCATGAGCTTCAAAAGATCCGAAAGATTCAAGTGTGCAAGGAACGGGAGCTCAGGATGGAAAGCTTGATTATAAGCTCCCATAAAAGGTTGGTTGAACGGAACCGAATTGTAAGGTGGACCAAAAGCTTGACCATGAGCATTAAACTGTTGATAATGAGGACCTGGCAGACCATAAGCTTTACCATGGCCATAGGGTTGATAACCTCCTCTGACCTGACCTGTATGAGAGTAAGCAAGCATATAAGTATTTTAGGCACCATATTGAGGTGGGTTGTACTGGTGGACAGCACCGACTGTGTTGTAGTAAGGGTTTCCACCATAAGTATGGGGCATATACTTACTATTTGTAGTGGGAACCGAGTTGTAATGATCATAATGGTTAGGTATGTTCCCACCCCCAGCATTCGAATTAGCATGAGCATTCGTGTGGTGACTATGAGCATGAGAAGTGTTCCCAACCCCAACGTTAGTGCTATTAATAGCAGGAATGGTGGCATTATGACCATGAAGATAAGATATATTCCCACCTCCTACATTAGTATTACTAGTAGCGGTGGTGGACGCAAAAGTGTGCGGTATATGTCCACCCCCGTGGTTAGGAGGAGCATTAACGTTCACGAAAGTGGTCCTGGGTTGACGGGTAGTGATATGTGTGTTAGGTGGTGGATGACGAGTCGTGTTTCGAACAGTGTTCCTATTAGGTTGGACAGTCCTACGAGGTGGTCTTCTTCCAACTACCATTGTTAGGAGGATTATGACCAGTCCTCATATTATGTGTGTGAGTGGACAACGTGGTGCCCCTGGTGACGGTATTGCCCCCAGTGGATGCAGTGTTGCTAACACCATGACTAATGCCAGCATGACTACCAAAAGCAGTGGGAGAATCAACTGTGCTGAAACCAGGCATATTATATGAGAACGGGTTAATGTTGATCATAGGATCTTCGTCCTCAGGTAAGGTTGGCATCCCATAAAGATAATTATCTGGATTCAAATGATCGAACGGATCGTTCTTGAGTGGGTTCGGCCAAATCAAACCAGGTTGGGTCTCAGGTGGATCACCCCCCCAAGCCTCTCAAGGTGTGGGCGTGTCTGAAGTGTCTTCGACTCCACCTAATGGAATCGTGGGGATTTCCTCTATGTTGGAATGTGTAGCCATCATAAAGTCAGCTACGTATGTCTCGTAAGAATCTGAAGACTCAGAGGGAGAGCGCCGCCGTCCCCGAGCAATACAGCTTGAAAGTTCGGCCAGTTCTAAACTAGCTAATCGACAGGATCGGCGGAGAGTAGGACTCCGCACCACGATATCTTCGGAGAGATTATCAAATCACAACGTCTCCTATGGACAACTATCGCTCAAAAACAGTAAATTAAAAGCACACACCTAGAGAAACTACAACCAAGAGTAGACAAAAAGAGTGGCTAAATGAGCTCCCGACACTAGAGCCTGTATGTCTCACCTAGGAGAGGCCTGGGACTCCCAAACTATAGCCGGAGGTAATAGAATCAATTATAGAGAGACCTAGGATTCACTACATGCAAAGGGCCGTAACCCTCGGCAACAAACAACTGTGTTGTCCAATCCCTATCTGACTCAGGACACAAACAACATAACCACTGCAAGTACCCTATGCGATACCTAGGTAAGGAAACTATGGTCACCGCAATATAATCAATGCTCAGGGGGACAGTCGCAGATGGGATCTATCATATAGGCAGGGTAGTTGAGCCCGAAACTCAATGAGGGTCAAATCCCCCAAGAGTCCCCAGATACGAACAAATCCTGGAAATATCTCCCACGTTCAACCGGTATCAAAGGGATATCTCCTCAACCAACCTCCTATGACCTCATGCTTAACTCTGGTTTGAGTAGCGCTTCCTGAGAACACTGATATATACCATGGATTCCTCCACTCCCTGGTCAGATACCTAATGTTTCGTCTAGTAGTCTTGGATTGTTAACTCACAATGATCTATTCCAAGACTCTAAACCTATGCTAGTTGGTCTACCCTAGAAATAAAATTGGTCGAATCAATTTTAAGATTAAGCATTAATTTTATTGGTTGTGGTTACTCAAGGGATATGGTTGTGAAACTAGTGATGTGTATGACTCAATAGTATGCAAAATCGTCAAATCCTAGACTCATCTATCCAATAAAACAATGTCACTAGCATGCAAAATCAACCCAACAGTTTTGAAATAAAAATGCAATCCTTTTATATTTTCTATGCACAAGGAGAACCTAAATGAACACAACAAGCACTCAATGCAAGATACAGTACATGGAAGTAATTTTTTTTTGTATTTTCTCTTATAAGCAAAAGGAAAATGCAAAACTATATGTATTTTTTTTGTATGTTTCAGTATAAGGAAATAAAAGATCCAAGCAAAATCCTACTATCTAGTCACTGATATTCCAAGGAGATCACTAAGACAACCCGGCAGATACCAAACAGTAAGACTCAGCCAAAGGAATGAGCTCAAAAGGAAAAAAACAACAAGGCTCAACCAAAAGAAAAGAAGAGTTCTGGTCACAACCAAGGCATGGAACAGTCAAGAAACATGCCAACAAAGACTTAGGATCAACCAAAACCAACCCAACAAAAACCAAAGGTCATAAAACAACCAAAGTCGGAGTTATACGCTACTGTCAAAGGAATACCTGCGGGTACCCGCGAGCAATAGCGTAAACAAAGGCGAGTATACGTAGGTAGAGATAAGCTATCCCGCGGGTAGGGAAAAGCAAATTGGAAAATAAAGAGTCTAATGGGTTAGAAAAAAACGTTTTCTATAATGTATCTCAACGTCCAATCAGTGACATAGAGCTTCGACAAACAGCAACTCTAATTACGGACTAATGCTCAAAAAATCCCCAAACATGGATGTTTTCCCCAGTGGAGTCACCATTTCTGTGTTGGAGAAAACTCACTATGGCTTGGGGTAGACCACAACAGACAGCTGTCTACTAGAAATCAACTCTATTCTCAGTATTATGCTATATAAATGACAATTCTAAGATAATGAAGAATATAACCAACCTCGATCCAAACGTTTGATGTAGATCCCTATTGGAGCTTTCAATTCATGCACTTGAATCTGCAAATTAGTCTTGACAGCCAATCTACAACAAGTACATAATATATATAAACAGCATTGACATCATCAATAGCAATGGTCCATGATATTATAAGCAAATGCAACCCAATGTAGAATAAACAACATTCACAACATTAATGGACGAGAATATGAGTATTTCTATTAATAAACAAGAAGAAGTACAATGTGATATGACCTCTTGCTAGCAACCAATCTGAATGAAGATATGATCAATCCACTTGTGCCTCCCCCACTTCAATCCTCCATGAATGGAAAAATCAAACTATGAAAGGAGTTTGGAAGGTGAACATAATGGTTCACAACTACAAGGATAAATGAGTGTAGACTCAATATAGGGCAAAAATCCACTAGAGTTCTCTTGCTCTTCTTTCTCCTCCCATCCATAAGCCATATGTGCTCAATATATAGTCCTATCCAAGGTAAGTGAAAGGAAACATTGGGGCATTTCTTGGGTAGATAGAGGGTAAAAGGTCACCCAATAACCGCTTTTTGGGAGTAAAAGTAATTAACTAGTGATTTTTCCCATTTTACATGCTACCTGTGGGCTATAGTGATGCAACTCGCGGGTACGACGCCCGTTGTAATGATACAGCAAGCGTACAAGGGAAAAAAATGAGTAAATAGTGTGTTTGAAGGATATAGAGTACATTCGAGTCAGTGAAATGGATCCTGCAGGCCAAAGAATGCTTATACTCACTTGGTGCAAGATTACGTTATTACAGTTGTACTACACCGACATGTATTCAGGGATACTATTGTATTATGACGAGTGAACTGCTCCTTCCACTTGTGTCTCCATCACTCCACTTCTGAGATTTATAATGTATTTCGGCCATTTTAGCATCAGTCTCTGACCTCACACATTAGGGGGCATTTGTTACAACATAATTTTCCACCTTGTGAGCATCAACACTCTTTGGCCTTTAGGATCCATTTCATTGACTCATATCTACCATTTTATCCTTCGAGAACCACCATAATTTCCCTATTTTTGTTCCTGTATGCTTGTTGTCCCACTACATACCGCGTAGATAACCCCATATACACAACTTGTTACACTATAGCCCGCGGGTACCCTCAGGCTAGCCCACTATAGCCCGCAGGTAGCATGTAAAATGGTAAAAATCACTAGTTTATTACTTTTTACTCCCAAAAAGCGTTCATTGGGTGACCTTTGACCCTCCATCTACCCAAGAAACGCATCGATGTGTCCTTTCACTTACCTTTGAGAGGACTATATATTGAGCACATATGGCTTATGGATGAGAGGAGAAAGAAGAGCAAGAGAACTCAAGTGGATTTTTTCCCTATCTTAAGTCTACACTCATTGATCCTTGTAGTTGTGAACCCTTATGTTTACCTTCCAAATTCCTACCATAGTTTGAGTTTGCCATTCCATGGAGAATTGAAGTGGTGGAGGCACAAGTCGATTGACCCAGGTCTTGGTTCAGATTGATTGTCGGCAAGAGGTCGTATCACATTGTACTTCTTCTTGTTTATTAATAGAAATACTCATATTCTCATCCATTAATGTTGTGAATGTTGTTTATACTACATTGGGTTGCATTTCCTTATAATATCGTGGACCATTGCTATTGATGATGTTAATGTCATTTATATATTATATGTACTTGTTATATATTGGCTATCAAGACTAATTTGCAGATTCAAGTGCACAGATTGAAAGCTCCAACGGGGATCTACATCAAACATTTGGATTGAGGTTGGTTATATTCTTCATTATCTTAGCATTGTCATTTATATAGCATAGCATTGAGAATTGAGTTAGTTTTTGGTAGTCAGTTGTCTGTTGTGGTCTACCCCAAGCCATAGTGAGTTTTCTCCAATACAATTACAATGTTAGTGGCTTATATAGTGGGGCTTAGTATCAAATGATCATCCCTAATATATATATCATATAAGAATATTGAACAAGGCCTTTGGCTCTTTCTTCATAAACCTAACATTTTTAATTCCATTGTGAACCTTGAATATGTTAGTTTTATTAAAAGAATGATTTATTTATTAGATTCAAAGGGAGGAGTAGGCATCCATAAGATGGCATACTTCAATATATGTTTTATAAATGTGGCATTATGACCACTAGAAGATAACACTTATGTAATTTTGGAAAGGTAGATATGCTCAAAACTTTTATTTGAAAGTAATCATGCACTTAAGTAAAGGCTCTCATATATAGAGAATGTTAACAAAACAATAATTAAAGTAAATATCAATAACATCTAGAAATATCAAGTTGATAACTCAGTGAATGTTTGAGAAAATATTTGGAATCAACCGCATTCCTTAAAACATTGTATTGACCTTTGTGGGAGCATAATCTCAGTACGGAAAATAAAAAAGTAGTAATTAAACATACAAACCTGCCATTTTTATGTATGGATATAACAACTTTAAACTTAAAATAAGATATCGATGTTTTTATTGAAACCAAGTGTAACAAGATATTACCATTCATGTATATTTTTCAAACTAAAATTTATTTAATCGAAATCTCAAAGCAAAGAATTATTGTAATTGTAAAAATATAATAAACAATAAAATTCATATGCACAAAGTCTTTGTACTCCTATGAATAAAAAGATTCAAATTGCTTTATAATTCAATTATTTAACTTATCCTCCATTACAACTAGGTAGAAAACACACTAGAATTTTTTAAAATTTTTGACCTTTCTCAATATTGTTGTGAACACCAACTTGCTAACAACTCCTAGAAAAGTGTCTTTGATTTTTATTAATGTTCCTATAATGTCAACCATAATAGGTTGTCCTTTCAGAGATTCATTTGTGCAAAGTAGACCCACTCTTAGGAGCTGATGGAAGCACTTGGTCTCCTTATCTTTTCTAATGCTTGTACCATCTCTCTTGAATAGGATTTTATCTACAACTTCCCTAGCTCTATTTGGAAAACTGCAAGCTATCCATTTATGCAAATTCAATCCTTCCACAAACATGTTGTGGGTGGGTTTCGTTTCTTAAGTGTTTTTCCTTATGCTCTTTTCCAGTCAGTGTTCCTTTTTCCCCTCATGGAGTAATTAAGAATTAGTAATTAGTATGTTAGTTGTTAGTGCTTAATGAATTATATAGTTACATAGTAAGAGAGTTAATGGATTTGGAGAAATCTAATTACCTCAATGTTTATGAGAAGGTCAATCATTCAAATGAGTTTTGCAAATTTATATATGGATTTCGCTTGTTTAGAAGAGCAACTTTTATGCTAACTTTCTAACAATTTTAACAAATTGTTATAATTAACAATATTTGGTTAACAATGTCAAAATTCAATCACAATTTTTATTAATATATTTCAATATGCACCATAGCTATGTTGCCAAATTGTTATAATTAAAAATAGTTGGTTAACATTATAAAAATTCGATCATAATAATTTTAATATATTGCAACTTTTATTAATATATTTCAATATACCAACTTACAATTTGAATTTTTTTCTATTTGGAATAACTCTTAAAGCCCAACTAATTCACAAAGTAACTACATTATGTTCAAAATTGATGTTCATGGACAAGGGAAAAGTGATTGACAACCTCGATTAAAATTCAGTTAAAGGGTTTATTGATAATCATGGTTTACAATATTAGAATTTTATTTTTCCTTTCGGTGTTCCTTTGCACCTTCTCGGGAAATTTCTAGTATATGATGATGTTAAAATTTTCAAATCTCTCAGGATTCGGCGCTAATCCAATTTTTGATAGATTGTGATTTGAAGTTGTTATCTCAATTTGAGTAGATTCTTGTTTTCGTTATTTTTTTAAATCTATAACTTGCCTTGGCGTAGGGGTTGCATGACATAACACTCACTTCTTTCGACTTAGGTGTAAGATTTGAGGGGTATTTATTTTGTAAGATTTTCCCTGGATCTACCTTGGCATCAATACTTTTTAACATGCAATGTCATTTGAGTGGAAAAAAAACATTGAGAATGGAGCCTCGGTAAATGACTTATTATTATTTCACCCTCACTAGTGAACAAAGTCCAGTTGGTGTTGTTAAGTAGGTTTTGTTGATGTATATGTAACTTTGGAATGTATTTCACCGATGTATTTCATCTATGTATATTGTACTCCTATTGAGATGTTATTATTCCTCTATACGGAAGTGTCGTCATTTGTATTGACAAGTGTTGTAACTTGCCGATGGGTTGTTAGACCACCATGTGTGGGGTCGGCCCTGATTAAGTTAACCATGGGTTATTAGGCTAAGTTAGACAAGTCGGCCCCATTGGTTTATTGGGCAGGACAGGACAAGTATAAATAGAGATCAGGAGATCTCTATTTGACCATTCACTTACTCACTCTTCCATCACTAGGAAAGTGGCGCACATGTGAGGAGGAGGATCAGCTGCTAGGTGAAGACTATCTCTTGTACTTTGGTTGTATCATTGCTCTCTCTATCTCTGAGGAAGTTGTGGGGTTTTTCACCTCTATGGTTTTCCCTAGTGAAACTCTGTGTGTCTATTGTCTCATGTGATTGCTTGGTTTGATTGATATGCATTGTTATACTTGATATGTTGTACATGTTATTCTCTCAGTAAAGATCCTAGAGTATATTCAATTAATGCTAAAAAAAGAAATTTAACATGGTATTAGAGCTTCCCTGAGAAGAAGACATTGTACAGTGGTGGAAACTAGGGTTTCTTATTTATTGGGTTTCTCTCCATAGATTTTGGAAAAGCAGTAAGGTAGATTGAGTCTACTCATCAAGGAGAATCTTTCTGTCCAATCAAAATTCAATTCTGAGCACTTTCAGTTTTGGCCCTAAAATTTAGGGTTTCCACAGAAATAGGCATTTCTGAATTCTGAGGACATAGCTAGAAGCACCTTGGAAAATCAAAGTTTAGAGCTTTGGATCGATATTTTTGGTTGGGTGAAGCTATGGGAAACTCAAACCCTAATTCAGGGTCCTCCCCAATAAATCCACGAAGACTAAAAGACATTTCTAAAGGGTGAAAATTTGAAGATCTCAAATTCTGAATATACCAAGGTGATCAGCTCATCAAGGCGCATCTTTCTATCCTTTCAGAAGTTTGAAATTCAAAGTTTGAATTTTGAGGGTTTCTTTGACAAACCCTAATCCAGTACCAGATCTAGTTTTTAGCAAATCAAGTGTTAATCCCTAAAACTTTTCTATTTTCATTTGAAGTACTCTTTAAAGATGTCTCACCACACAAGGCTTGAGGATAAGATTGAAGGGGTTGATAAATTCTTCGCATGGAAGTATAGGATTGGGTTAATCCTGGAAGAAAATGAGTTGGACACTTATATAAGTGAAGAGGTTCCTGTCCCAAAGGGAGAAGAGGCTAAGACTCTTCACAAGAAGAACTTGGTCAAGGAAAAGAGGATTATTTCTAATTCTATCAAGGATCATCTCATCCCACATGTGTCATCTCTGAAGACACCCAAGGAGATGTCTGATTCCCTAACCAAGCTATTTGAAGGGAAGAACATAAATCAGAAGATGACCCTGCGGAACCAATTGAAAGGGGTAAAGCTTCAGAATGGAGAGACCATTCAATCCTATTTCTCTAAGGTCTCTCAGATCAAGGAACGACTTGAAGATGTGGATGAAATTGTGGATAATGGTGAAGTTTTCATGACCACACTAAATGGCCTACCTAGGTCATGGGATTCCTTTATTCAAGGAATCTGTGCAAGAAAGAAACTGGTCTCCTTTAGTATACTGTGGGAGGAATGTTCACAAGAAGAGGATAGGATTGTAGCCCGGGAAGAGAAGATGGGAAATGAAGATCAAGCTCTCACAGTACACACAAAGAAATGAAAGTCCAAGAGGGAGCATTTTCATGCCAAGAAATCTTCACACTACCATCAACATAAAGACAAGTAAGATCTCAGATCCTTCACATGCAATGAGAAGGGACACTTTGCTACAGATTGTCCCAAGAACAAAATGGGCAACAACAATAACAACTTCAACAAGAAGAAGAAGAATAACAAAATAAGATATCGTGCTCATGCTGTTGAGGATGATGAACCTCCCAAGAAGAAGGCTAGATCAGAAAGTGATGACTCATCAAGTGAAGAGGAATATGTTCTAATATCTGCTCTCACAGGTACTATCTCTCATGGTTGTAATGATTGGCTTATTGACAATGGGGCTTCTAAACACATGACTGGGTTTAAAGAATCTTTTGTAAATCTATCTGAACATGAATCACCCCATAAAGTGAAACTTGGGGGTGATTATTAATATCCTATCAAAGGAAGTGGGGAAGCCTCCTACAACCTAGACTCTGGAAAGTCTTTGAAGATGAAAGATTTGTTATTTTTACCTGGGCTCAAGAAGAACCTACTCTCCATCTCTGCATTAGATGTAAAAGGCATGAGAGTTGTATTTGTAGATGGCCAAGTCCTAATGTGGCCAAAGGGTAAAACTATTGATGATGCGGTGGTGATTGGAGAGCAAGAGGGAGTATTGTACAAATTGAAGGGACAACCTGAACATGCCATGGTACATGAATCCATGGATCTAAGTGAACTTTGGCATCGAAGGCTTGCACATGTGCAATACAGAGCTCTACCAATTGCAAGTAAAGCTGTAGAAGGTATTCCTGAAATCAAGTCAAAGCATGAAGGTGTTTGCAAAGGATGTGCAAAAGGAAAGAACATTAAGAAGGCATTTCCAAGTAGTAAAAGCAAGGCATAAGGAATTTTGGAAATGATCCACTCCGATGTATGTAGTACGGTGTCAGCCAGTTATCTGAGTGGGTATGTGCACTATGGTTCTTTCATTGATGATTTCTCTAGGAAGACTTGGACTTATTTCTTGAAGGAAAAAGATGAAGTATTCGACAAGTTCAAGGAATTCAAAGCCTTGATGGAAAATCAAACTGATAAGAAAATCAAGACATTCAGATCCAACAATGGTGGAGAATTCACTTTAGGTGATTTCAAGAAACTATGCAGTGATTCAGGGATTAACAGGGAGTTGACCACTCCTTACAGAAAGGAGTAGAAGAAGCTACTTCAAAGTTGGACTCTAGCAGCTCCTGCAAGGAAGCAAAGATTCAGAGGGAGTCCACCCAACAAACAAACAAAGATAAGTTTTTGAATTGCCATTTCTTGTATATTTTGTTTGTTTAAATAATGTGGTTCAATTATGTATATGCTTATGTTCCTAGACTTAGGTTGTTTATTATGCATATTAGAATAATTGCATTATTGAATAGTATACTACTAATATGCATGTGATGGGTAAGTGGCCTATGGCACTGTACAACATTCCATTGCTACTTATCTAGAATGAAACCTCTTTGCTGACATGTCGGGAGTAGTGCAAACTCTTAACAATGGTCTGGTAGAGATGGAAGGCATCTAGAAAGTTACGGATATGGATGAATGTTGTATTGAAGCATTGGCTAAGATAATTGCATGACTGTATGACATGTATATTTTTATGTATAATATTTTGTTCTGAAAAATATGAGAAGTTTCTAATCATGCAATTGAATTTGTCTTGTAGGAAAGATCGTATACCGTCACCTACAAAAGAATAACTACAACATTTGTTCAACAACTAAGCTATTTATTGAAAAATATGAAATTCCTAGGATCCGGGATAAAGTAATGTCATGATCTATCGATCACGAAGAATAATGTTTGGGTTGTGGTCCCAAGACCTGAAGGGAAGTCTGTGGTGACTTCCAAGATCAAGCATGCTGTAGATGGTAGCATAGAGAAATACAAAGTGATATTTGTAGCTCGTGGCTTCTCCCAAAAAGAGGGGATAGACTATGAAGAAACTTTTGCTCCTGTATCCAGGTACACTTCCATCAGATCAGTATTTGCTCTCGATGCAGTGATGAAATGGAAGATACACCAAATGGATGTCAAGACAACTTTCTTGAATGGTGTAGTTGAGGAGGAAGTGTATGTGGAACAACCACCTGGTTTTGAGACAAATGACAGAGAGTCATATGTGTGCAGGTTGAATAAAGCCTTCTATGGCTTGAAGCAACCTCCTAGGACTTGGTATGGTAGGATGGACATCTTTCTATCTAGTTTAGGATTTATCAAAAGTAAAGTAGATTCCAACCTTTACTACAAGGTTGAGGAAGGCAATCCAGTGATACTACTTTTGTATGTGGATGACCTGTTTGTTACAGGAGAAGATAGTTTGATTGTTGATACCAAGAGGAATCTTGCTGACGAGTTCGAGATGAAGGACATGGGGATCATGCACTATTTTCTAGGCATGGAGGTGTGGCAGAGTGCATATGGGATCCTCCTTGGACAAGGGAAGTATGCAGTAGAGATCCTGAGGAGGTTCGGGATGATGGACTGCAAGGCCATGGCTACACCTATGGCATCGAACTTGAAGATTCTATGTGATGCTTCATCTGATCCGGTTGATATCACTATGTATCATTAGATGATTGGGTCCTTGATGTACCTGACGAACATGAGACCAGATATTTGCTTTGCGGTCAACACATTGAGACAGTTCCTAACAGATCCGAGGAGTGTTCACATGGTTGCTATAAAGCATATTCTGAGGTACCTAAAGGGTACAGTTGATTATGGGCTCAAGTATGATGCAAATCAAACGTTTAACCTATAGAATTATGTTGAGTCAGACTGGGCATGTAGTGTTGTAGATAGGAAGAGCACTTCTGGGTACTGCTTCAGTATCGGATCATGTGTGATCTCTTGGTTTAGCAGGAAGCAATCCTGCGTAGCACTTAGTACAGCCGAAGCAGAGTATGTTGTAGCTTGTTCGGCTAGTTGTGAGGCAGTATGGCTCAGGAAGCTACTGTCTGAGTTATTTGATCTCCCGCTGGAGGCTACTGGTATCTTTTGTGACAACCAGAGTTGTGTGAAGCTGCTTGAGAACCTCGTGTTCCACGATAGGTCAAAGAACATTGAGATCAAATATCACTATATCAGGGATATGGTGCAGAGAGGAGTAGTGAAGCTCCTGTATGTTGCAACGGATGAGCAGATTGCAGATGTGTTGACGAAACCACTAGCCAGAGTGAAGTTTGAATACTTTAGAGAGAGGCTTGGTGTTCTTCATATTGAGGACACTTTGAGGAAAAAGTGATGGACACATTTGCTAGAGCCATTCCAAGCATGGTGAGAGGAGGATCTTTCCCATGGCTGTGGATGTAAGTGCTGGATAATGAGCATCATGATGATGCTCCAGTTACTGCTCTGTACATGCATCATGTTGGATGCTAGATATGATCAGTTAGATCATGTATATGTATATGAATCATGTTGGATGCTTGATATGATCAGTTGGATCATGTATATGTATATGCATCATGTTGGATGCTGGATATGATCAGTTGGATCATGTATATGGATATGTATCAGGTGGATACATGGTATGCATCAGGTGGATGCATTGATGATCAAGATGATCATGCTATGATGACATGCATCAAGTAGATGCTTTGACATGATGAGATGGATCATGTGTGATTAGTCTGAAGACACATATGCACAGTGCCTTTCCGACATGGTGGTAGATGTGTTCTCCCATGTGTGTTGATGTAAGTGCAAAGCCTTTCTGACATGGTGGTAGATATGTTCTCCCATGTGCGTTGATGTAAGTGCAGAGACTTTACGACATGGTGGTAGATGTGTTCTTCCATGTGCATTGATGTAAGTGCAGAGCCTTTCCGACATGGTGGTAGATGTGTTCTCCCATGTGCGTTGATGTAAGTGCAGAGCCTTTCCGACATGGTGGTAGATGTGTTCTCCCATGTGCGTTGATGTAAGTGCAGAGCCTTTTCGACATGGTGGTAGATGTATTCTCCCATTTGTGTTGAAGTAAGTGTAGAGCCTTTCTGACATGGTGGTAGATGTGTTCTCCCATGTGTGTTGATGTGAGTACTGAGCCTTTCACGGATGGTTGAAGTGTGTCTTTCCATGCCGGTGAGTGTAAGTGTTGTATTGTGTGCATCTGGACTGCTCTTCATAGATGATGAGATGATCAGTATGATCATGAGTATAAGGATGATACTCCATGGCCATGGATAGGTTGTGCAATTACATGTAAAAGATCCTGGGAGATCCAATAGGTTGAGCAGTATGCTCGTAATCAGTCCTAGGATGCTCTTTCGAGGTTTTGGCTTGACGCATGTAATAAGTCCTGAGGATTCCACAGTATGGCCAGTGATGATGAAGACCTACATGTGGTGGGCCTACATCCAGTATGAAAAAGGACTGGCTCTGTAGAACTTCCTATAACGAGTAGATTCAGAGATTGATTGAGATAGAAGCAGCGATGGCGATGACGATGATTCGAGGACGATGATTCAACGATGATGATCTAGAGAAGAAGACTTGTGCTAGCTAATCTGTGTCGAGAAATACCTTCCTAGTTAAGAGGGAGTGGTGATGTATATGTAACTTCAAAATGTATTTCACCCATGTATTTCATCTATGTATATTGTACTCCTATAGAGATGTTATTATTCCTCTATACCGAAGTGTTGTCATTTGTATTGACAAGTGTTGCAAGTGTCGTAACTTACCGATGGGTTATTATACCACCATGTGTGTAGTCATCCCTGATTAAGTTAACCATGGGTTATTCGGCTAAGTTAGACAAGTCGGCCCCATTGGTTTATTGGGCAGGACAGGACAAGTATAAATAGAGATTAGGAGATCTATATTTGATCATTCACTTACTCACTCCTCCGTCACTAGGAAAGTGGCACACATGTGAGGAGGAGGATCAGCTGCTAGGAGAAGACTATCTCTTGTACTTTGGTTGTATCATTGCTCTCTCTATCTCTGAGGAAGTTGTGGGGTTTTTCACCTTTATGGTTTTCCCCAGTGAAACTCTGTGTGTCTATTGTCTCATGTGATTGCTTGGTGTGATTGATATGCATTGTTATACTTGATATGTTGTACATGTTATTCTCTGAGTAAAGATCCTAGAGTATATTGAATTAATGCTCAAAAAAAAAAACAAGTTTTGTCATTTCAGAATTCCCTTTAGTTACATTTATCTGGTGTAAGTGAACCTAGCCATGTCCTTGTAAATTTAGATTCCATTTCCTGTACTTAGAAATATGTCGAATTTCTATTACAGTATTTGCTCTTTTTCATTTGAACGCTATGCATTTTTTAATGTATCTAAAAATATATTTGGGTTCTCATCAAAATATTCTTACATTTCAAATTGATGTGAAAACTGTGTCTTGTAATAATTCGACAAAGGTCAAAAAAATAAAAACCTTGTAAAACATATGGCAAAAAGTATTCCAGCAATTAGCAACTTACCTAGCAATAAGGTATCAAATAAAAATCTGTAAATGTTTCTAAAAATTGGCAAAATTTTTTCCAGAAATAAAAGAAAATGAGCAAACTCACCTAGAAATAAAATGTGTTTTTTATCTAATCACACGTATCACTGATTCAAATGATACATGGAGGTAGTTGACCATATTGCATGCATAATCTCTAACAAATAAAAGAGGAAATAAGTGATATTAGCAAAATTCGCATTTGTATTATATTTTCCTTGACTTTCCTTTCTATTGTTTTAAATTGTTTGTAAATTCCAAGAGTGCTCATTATAAGTTCTACTCTGATTTTTCCAAGCATCTCTTATCAATTGCCACATTTTATAATCTTTAAAGCCAATTCCACACATTTATAAGTGTTATGGTTTTTGTTGTGTTCTGTGATGCCATTTTATGAAAATTGCTTTTGAATAAGAAATAATAGAACTATATATTTAAATCATTGAAATCTCTTCCCAATCGGTAGTCTTTTTTCATGACGGATTTCAACCTATTTGTTTGTCTTTTTGTTGATTTTAGTTTTTAGTTTTTTATAATTGGGATGGTTTAATCCAAAAATGTCCTCTAGACTAAAATTGCTCATATAATAGCAGTATTGGAAGCCCATAAAAAAACATATTAACAATCATAAACAAATGACTCACAGTACAAAAGAAACATAATTCCAATATCATCAAATGGTAATCAGAAGGAGCCTAACATCAGGGGGAAGATCGTTATGGTCCTTGGAAGTTGGCCTCCAACCATTAGTAGTAGTTTTACGATCAACCACTGTAGGTTCCTGACTTGCATTTATGGGGCTCTAGTGCTCTTTCATCATTAGAAATGGTTAGTGCAAGTGTGGGGAATGTTTCATTGTGCTAAGTGGGTGGAGGGGGGGTTAGCTGTGTTGGCATTCCTTTCACTCCCCAATTGCATGACCAAATTGATGATGTGACCCTTCTCTTGGATCTATACAACTGCCAAGATTAATCTGAGTGTGCTTGAGAAGAAAGAGGAGGCTCCTTGCTCATGGTACACGGGGTGCCTCCCCATAAATCACTCATTTTATTCCAAATGAAGGAGAGTATCTCCATTCTCATCAAATGCCATGAAGCTTGGAACTCACAATCATATGGAAGTTTATACCCAAACAAAGATGATTTTCAGGGAATGGAAGTGGGAAGGAACAACCATATCTAAGAGAGAAAAAGATCCAAACAAATGCATAATTTGTGCAACTTGGGTTCCTTGGATGCTATGTTATTCCATAAGTTGATTCCTACTTGTCTATATTCTAACTTGATTTCTTGATCATTTAAAATTTCCATTGTTACATTTTTATGAAAAATAAGAATTGAATGATTAACTATTGAAAAAACTATAGGGAAGATAGATAAATGATTGAACACAAAGCCAATGAAAGACATAGATTTAGGCATGAATGCACAATACTTCTCATTAGGTAATGTACATACATACAATGAGAAGGAACCTTGGTTTCCAAATTCCCAAGGCATCTCTTGGACTCCGATAATTGTTCATATTCTCTAACTCTGATGGTTTAGATTCCGACAAACCCCCCCTTAATCCAAAGGGGTATTATTGGAATGGGATAGATCCGCAGGAAGTACGGAAGCCGACAGGTGCGAAAGGGTCATTCCATGAAAGAAGGACCATTTGCGATGTTCGCGGGAGTGCAAGAATTGTTAGATTAGTTAAGTCGGTCATGTGGACCGTTTTGTAATAAAAAAGAAGCATATAAATAGAGTAGGATTGTAAACTTAAGGGCAGCCAGTTTTGGATGATTGATCCTATCTTTTAGGTTTGTTTTGTATCCGCAACATGATGTATTGACAATTTCTGCGAGGTTCATTCTGCAGGGTTGGTGAATGAATGGAGATGTTCGGGTATGATGTAATATCTGTCTTTATTCTTATGCAATGATGCGATGATGACTAATGTGTTATGTGAATGTTTAGAATATTGACTGATGCGAATATGCTATAGGTTTAATAAGTGTTGTTAATCTGAATAAGTCTGTCAAACATGTTCCAAATGTTGGTTGAACTCTGTGAATGACTCAAAATGCGAATGATAAGTTAATAGTATGTTGTGAATATTATAATCTCTAGTTAGTGCGAAGGTAATGTATGCTGAAAGCATATCATCAACTTCACTAAGGAAACCTGGTTCCAGCAGCTCCCTTATCCATCTCGGGTGAGACTGCACTTGCTCCGCAAGTGTTGCTGGGAAGGGTTACACCTTTCCGGGCTAGTGTATAAGGGAGTTTGGTTCGATAGTTTGTTGGAGACAATGCGAAGTGAACCCTTTCCAATAGACGCTGCATCAAAAAATGGTTCCATTGCCGGGAAAATGAGGAAGAAAAGAAGAGGATATGCTGTGGCATCCGACAGAACTAGAGATCCAAGAGTGGTTCGACAAGAAGGAAGAGGAATTCACAGAAAGCGAGAAGCGAGATCCTAAATAGACAACAACCAGTTGGCTACAAAGATACATCTACTTAGACATCCATAAAATATTCTCTGTCAATTACCGGTGTTGTTGCATGAGTGGCTAGCACAACTAACGTTCCAAAAGAACTACTACCCGAAGAATGAACCTGATTGTTGGACCCCAGAGTTGGTGCGACAGCTGAATCAAGTCAATAACAAGGTATCCCAACCAATTGATTTTTAGGTAGACAGTATCCTTGAAGGGTACATGACTGAGTTCGTAGTAGATACTATCAAGTCATCCAGTGATGTCGAAAGGAAATTCTTTAGGGGGACAACAGGAAGATTCTTGTCATCATTAAACCTGTGAATTAAGATACTTGTCTACGAAAAAGGAATATTAAGGATGTCTTCGGACGAGTAGAAAAATCAGTGTGGGGAGGGCGAAGGTATCGCATAAATGTGAGTCTGACGGAAAGATGTGGTAGATGGACATGAGCAACAATGAGTTTCTAAGGGAAGCTGATGAAGAGTGTGGTACCTTGAGGAGTGGAGCAATATTCTGAATGGTGTCCTGAGAAGAAGAGAAGGACTGAGAGAAAGTCTCTTGAGAGGACCAGAATAGAGAACTGCAAAAGAGGACCACAAGGGATAAAGCGACCTTATTGCAAAGGAGACGTCCACGAGGCTACCCCAGAAGCAGAAGGAGGTCATATCGTAAGTTACCATGTACCTTTAACCCCGTGCACTACTCCAAATTTTATAGGAAGAAATCCAAACTACTCATGGAGTTTCCCTACATGCAGCAGTAAGAGTAGCGCTTTAGTGAACAACAATACTAGCAATGTTAGGATGGCAGACGAGGCAAAGATGCCCACCTTCCAGGGGAACGGGACCGAGGATTCCAAATAGTATTGGCTTATATGCGAAGCAGTCTGGACTGTGAAGCAGGTTCAGGATGATGCTATAAAGATGGGACAGCTAGCGATGACCCTTAGGGGTTGGGCGTTAGATTGGTACATGAAGTTTGTAAAGGTTCCAGTGGGAACAGCAGCCAAGACATTGGCATAGCTTCGAAGGATGATGATTGATGAATTTAAAAAACCAAAATCTAAGTTGTAGTACATCACTAAGATTAAGGTGATTAAGCAATTCCCGAATGAGTCAGTGTGGGAATTCGATCAGCGGTACAAGACGCTGATAGCCAAAGTAAGATTTTCGATAAATGAGTTGCAGTATAAAGAATGGTTCATCGCAGGACTGGTACCACATATCCGAGGGCCACTGATGCAACAAAAAGTCGCAACACATGCATAAGAATTAGATATTGCGATGAAGCTAGAGGCTTCACCAATCGGCGAAGCAGCGATGGGAATGGACAGAGTTCAGACATAGTTGGCCAACTTAACATTTCAATTAGAGGATATCAAGAAGGGGAAGGAAACCCATGGAGACATATGGTGCACCAGATGCGGAGGTGAGGGGCACCATAAGGACAATTCCCATAATTCCATGAGTATTTACAGTCAAGGGCACCAAACTCCCTTTGCCAAGGAGGCATGCCATGGTGTCCTGTCTGTCATACCATAAGGCATCGACTGGAAGAATGTGCATATATGAAAAAGATGGTATCAAAGTCAGCAAAATTATATTACAAGTTCTGCTGATCGGCTGGCCATGATGAGAAGGACTCCAGGGCCTATGATCTACTGCAAGATCGGATAGATGACATGTATTTTATAAAGGGAGAAGAGCCGCCGGTGGTGCAGCAGCAGCCACAGTATAGTCAGTCACAATTTAACCATCCACAATAATACGACCCAGGGAAATACATGCAGTCGCAGTATGGGCACCCACAGTATCCACCACCACCGTATGGCCATTCGGAGTATGGGCAGTGATAGTATCAGCAACCGCAGTATGGGAAACCGCAATATCAACCATATGGAGCACCACACGGAGGTTTCAAGGGAGGATTCCGCGAAGGCCGAGGCACCGGTATGGGACACGGAGGAGTGGTTGGATGGGGAAGAGGACCAATCATCTGTTACAATTGTGGACAACAGGGGCACTACCAGAGAGATTGTCCAAAACCTCCACCGTAGTGTACATACTGCAGTGCTGTAGATCATAGTATAGAAGACTGCCCTCAGCTTATTGTGAAATGGAAAAATAAGAATCCTCCCCAAAACCAAAACCAAAATAATCTGAATGCGCCACCCCTTGTATAGATGATTTCGACAAAAGTTAGAGGTAACCACGCAACAGTCGGGATAGTGACACAAGGAGGGATAGTAATAGGCAGAGATAGGTCACACACCAATGTTAGACCAACACAAACACAGCAGAAGCAGGTCACCTTTGACGTGGAAGTAGAAAAGGACATCTTTTTGAAGGCACGGGATACAATGAGGAATAGGAGGCAGCTACCTCTTGGGGAAGAAATTTATGACATGCCACCAACGTTCGACTTGACGAAGTCGTGAAGGAAGGAAAACACTCTAAAAACCTTCTTGGAAAGTATCCTGGACTTGGAAAAGGACCTAGATGCACTGGAATAAATCACTAGTCTACTGCAACGACGGGGAGGTGCATGACTGGAACAGAGAGTTAATCGCATACATAAAAGGAAGACAGGCAGTGAGATGCAGATGTCGATACAGATCGAAGAGTTTGATGTCAACTCTATAATTTTGGATTTGCGTTCGGATGTGAATATTCTGACTAAATAGACGTGGGATACAATGGGAAAGCCGCGGATGACCTGATCAGCAGTATAGCTACGACTGGCGAAGTAGAGCAAGGTCACCTCACTTGGTCGGGTATGTCAACTTCCAGTTGAAATTGAGGGGCTCGTAATGTATGTTGATTTCGATGTTATTGAAATTGTGGATAACACCAATCCCTATCTGTTAGTGATGGGGATAGGCTGGGCCATGGAGAATCAAGCAATTATCAACTTTAATAAAAGGATAATGTCATTTGAGAATCAGGAAATGAGAGTCATCGCACCACTGGATCCTGCAGAAGGGCTGCGTTATATGGAGCCAGCCAAAGATGAGTTTGCGGAAGGGTGGGACAATTTGTATAAAATTTTTGAGGATTATGTTAATCCTACAATGGATGGAGAATTAGGATGGTGCAGTGTGAGCCCAACATCCTCAAATTTAGACGAGGCCCTTAAGAATTGGCAGAACCAGTTGCATGAAGTGTCTTTTCGAAGATGCGCATAGATAACACAGTACCTGCAAAGGGTAGCCACAGAGGAGTATGTGTTACCTACCTATGAGGAATTTCCCAACTTGGGCACGTTTCTCATAGAATTTGAGGAAAAAGTGGCAGAACCATAGTTTCTACTAGCCCTGGAGGAAGCCCTAAAGGCTACTCCTGCATGATGGTAGGCAGCGCAAAAATCAAACATCACATCTTGGCCACTATGTCGACACCTCATGGAGGTTTGGTTCGGCGAAGTTGCGAAGGTTCAACATATCTAGTAGGATGAATGAGGTGACCCGAAGGCGCAACTGAATGCTTGTTAACATCAATGGGGATCGAGAGCACGACAAGAGTGGGTACATGCATTCATACACACATTGGATGAGGTACCGTGGCATTCGTATGCAGCAGCAGAACTACGACGTGGGATGACATCATGGGAACAACTTACCATTGGCTTCATCCAATCGTTCTCATTCTCAGACGAATATCCCTTAATCCACACCGCGCTACAGGCGATCCGCAAAAAGATATTTTAAGTGGTATCGACCAGACAACCGATGGAACTCCAATGGAATGCAACACCAGAAATGTTGATGGAGTGTTACAACGTCACCGGAGAGTCCGAATATGATGATGACCTTAGGGATACATTCATACTAGAATCAGAGGGTAGTCGTAGTGTTGTTGCGCCAGATATACCGTCAGACAAATTTCACCAACCATTGAAGATCAAGAAGGTGAACATTGGGTCGGAGGAAAACCCAAAGTTCGCAAGCATTGGCGATTATTAGGAGGATTCGACCATTGCGAAGATGACTGACCTACTGCATGAGTTTCAGGACTTGTTCCCAATGAAATACATAGAGATGAAGGGAATTTCTGGAGACCTAGGGGAAATGAATATCCCCTAAAACTTGATGCGAAGTTGGTTAAGAAGTGGCGATATCGATTGAACCCAATATAGAAGGAACGCGTGCAAGCCAAAATAGAAAGAATGCTGGAGGTAGCCATTATAGAGCCAGTGGATAAATCAGAACGGATCAGTCCAATGATTTTCCAAGACAAGAAAATCGGCGAAGTACGGATATGTGTCAACCTAAGGAAACTGAATGATGCCTGCCTACATGATCCATTCCCGACCCCATTCACGGATGAGGTGCTCGAAGGAGTAGGAGGTTAGGAGATATATTCCTTTATAGACGGATTTTTGGGCTACCACAAGATCAAGATTGCGAAAGAAGATCGACACAAGACTACATTCATCACAGAGTGGGGATGATTTCAATACATGGTGATTCCATTTGGATTAATGCATGCTCCCGCAATCTTTTCCAGAATAGTGGTAGCGACATTCAAAGATTATATTCATAAGTTTCTCGCCGTGTACATGGATGATTGGATGGTATATGGGTTAGTCAAGGATCATGTCACGAACTTAAGACTCATGCTAGAACGCTGTCGACAACACCAAATTTGTCTGCAGGGAGGGAATGTTGGTAGATCCAGCGAAGATTTCCATCATTGTCGACCTCCCACCACCATTGGCGGCCAAGCAGCTACGAGTGACATTGGCACATGCAGGTTACTACAGGAAATTTATTCGCGGATATGTAGCCATCACAGCACCCATGGAGAAGTTACTAAAGAAGGATGCTAAGTTTGAATGGACCAAGGAATGTCAGAAAATCCTAGACATACTGAAAGAGAAGATGGTTGCAACACCAATCCTTGCATTCCTGGATTGGACAAAATAATTTCATGTACATGTTGATGCGTCATCAGTCACACTTAGTGTTAGCTTGGCCCAACCAGGATCCGACGACATTGACTACCCAATAGCCTTTGCAAGTAGAAAATTGTCTACTACGAACAAGAACTATACGACCACCAAGCGGGAAGGGTTGGTGATGGTCTATGCTTTGCATAAATTCTGGCATTACCTCTTAGGGGGCCACTTCAAGATGTTCACAGATCATTCCGTGTTGAAATACTTGATGAACAAGCCTATTTTGGGGGGGGATCTTTAGTTGGTTATTTCTATTTCAGGAGTTTGATTTTGAGATTATCGTAAAACTGGGACGATTGAACATGGGACTTGACCATCTCTCATGAATAGAGTTAGGGGAAGAACCAAGCAGCATTGATGAAGGATTGTTCGACGCTCAGTTTTTTAAGATTGGCATGGTCGATAACCACTATGAACAAATCATTCAATTCTTGGCAATAGGGGAGGCGCCAGCCGAGTTCACTACCAGCCAAAAGAAGCAGTTAGTCATCCGAGTTGCAGACTTCCAGTTAATTGCAAGAGAATTATACAAAATGGGCCTAGATGAGATTTTGCAACGGTACATCCTTCCGCATGAACAGGAGCAGATTCTATCAAAAGCTCATGATGAAATTGCTGGTGGACATTATGGTGGATGAGTGACTGCTAGGAAGATCCTTTGAGCAGGGCTATGGTAGCCAACTTTGCATGGAGATGCTATGGACTATGGCAACGAATTGGGAAGCCCTCACGTCAAGACGAAATGCCATTATTGCCACAAGTAACATTGCAAGCCTTCGACAAATGGGACGTGGATTTTGTGGGACCCATCAACCCACCTGGGAAGAGACCAGGGACGTGTTACATCATCACTGCAACGGACTACTTGATGCGTTGGGTGGAAGTTGCACCGGTAAGAGATTTTTCTGTTGCGACTGTAGCACTATTCCTATTCGACAATGTGGTCACCAGGTTTGGGTGCCCAAAAGTGTTGTTAAGCAACCAAGCGACGCACTTTTTCATCCAAACAATCGCCTCAATTACAAAAGAGTTTTAGATCCAGCACAAGAAGAGTATGCCTTACCACCCTCAGCAAAATGGGACAGTCGAGGTGTTTAATAAGATATTGGAGCATGCCCTCACTAAGGTGTGCAATGTGAACCACGACGACTGGGACCTAAAAATCCCAGTAGTCTTTTGGGCATATCGCACCACATGCAAATGACTAACTGGTAGGACCCCATTTAAGCTTGTTTATGACTAGGAAGTAGTTATGCCAATGGAATACATAGTACCCAGCTTGCGCATTGCAGCAGCAACAGGGATGTGTGACGATGGAGAGATGGAGGAATGATTGAAACGGTAATACAACTTGACAAAGATCGATTCATCACAGGGTTTCATCAGAAAGTTGAAAAATACCGGCAGAAGGCATGGCACGACTACCATGCCAATTCCAAGCACTTTCAGAATGGGGATACAGTTGTGTTGTATGACAGTAAGTTTGTGAAACACCCTGGTAAGTTGAAAATCCACTGGTTGGGACCATATGTTGTCACTTTTGTCACCAACGGAGGCATAATGTAGTTACAAAGTCTAGATGGAGGTATTGCTACCTAAACTAGTCAATGGGAATAGGCTGAATCCCTATCACCATGATCCGACGTAGAGTGGATGAGGACCAATGCTGTGAAAAAAAAAATGACGAGATGGCACACTAGCAGGACGAGAAGGTGATCATATCAAAGTTGGGGTCTACACGGTCACGACTCTGCCAAATCAACAATCATTATGGATCGATAGTAGATGGGACTTTTTCAGTCGATAGGTCTTTTTGGTAGCTACGATCGTTAGATGGCACGAATTTGCGACGGGGTCAGGCACGTTTGGCACATGGAAACACACCATGGCAGCATGGCTGGTGGCACCATGGGAGACAATTCGCACGGTTTTGACATGAAGGGATACTGGGATAAGTATGGTTTCCATTACACACGTAGGAAGTCCGGGTATCAACACACTGAAAATGAATGATGACAGAATCGACACCTTAGGTGAACTGATTTGTGAATTATTTTCGAGGCAGGCGTCCCGAAAGAGGGAAATGCATAAATACAGGCACCAGAGGCTAGAAAAGAGGTATTTACCAGAGTAGAACACATGCTGTGAGTAGATCAGGTAATTTGGATAAGTTAGGAATTCCAAGGAGGTTGTGGAAATGATCCATTTCATTTCATGCAGTAGCACACCAGGTGCTCTGAGCTTGAATGATGAGTGTGCATGAGCACCTTGATCAAAAAGAGGCGTGGGAACTCGAGTGTCATAGAAGAAAAGTTTCATCCGAGATGTCTAGGTATGTGGTGGTAGTTCGAAACTTCATGGTCCCGGTGACCACCAGAATGATAGGGGCAACAGCCCCCTGATCCCAGTAGGAAGTGATGGTAGGTGCGAAACAGATGTTCCAGAGCAGTTGGCCTGTTTTGCACCTCGGTATTGCTTGTTAACGTCTCCTCAGTCTACATCAGGTTTTCAGAGACTGGAGGATGAGTTTGAGAAGTACAAATCAACAAGTCGGATGATCATCATGAGAGTTTGAGAAATACATGACAGCAAGCCAACAATCGACAAACGGAGTTGAGAAGTACACAACAGTGAGGTCCAGATGGCAAGAACAGTTTTGGAAACATAACACAGCGAAGGATGGGTACAAACCAACAATGTCCAGCTAAGGTGGCTCAGGACGAGCCACAAGTTTGTGTTGGGGGCCTGTTGGCACGAGATAGATCCACAGGAAGTGCAGAAGCCGACAGGTGCAAAAGGGTCATTCCGTGAAAGAAGGACCATTCGCAGTGTTCGCGGGAGCGCAAGAATTGTTAGATTAGTTAAGTCAGTCATGTGGACTATTTTGTAATAAAAAGGAAGCATATAAATAGAGTAGGATTGTAATCCTAAGGGCAGCTAGTTCTGGATGATTGATCCTATGTTTTGTGTTTGTTTGGTATCTGCAACATGATGTATTGATAGTTTCTATGAGGTTCATTCCGCAAGGTTGGTGAATGAATGGAGATGTTCGGTTATGATGTAATCTTTGTCTTTATTCTTATGCAATGATGTGATGATGACTAATGTGTTATGTGAATGTTTAGAATATTGACTGATGCGAATATGTTATAGGTTTAAGAAGTGTTGTTAATCTGGATAAGTATGTCAAATATTTTCTGAATGTTTGTTGAACTCTGCGAATGACACAAAATACGAATGATAAGTTAATAGTATGTTGTGAATATTATAATCTCTGGTTAGTGCCAAGGTAATGTACGTTGAAAGCATATCCTCAACTTCACTGCGAAAACCTGGTTCCAGCAGCCCCCTTATACATCTTGGGTGAGACTGCACTTGCTCCGCAAGTGTTGCTGGGAAGGGTTACACCTTTTCGGGCCGTGTCTAAGGGAGTTTGGGTCGATAGTTTGTTGGCGACAGTGCAAAGTGAACCCATGCCGATAGACGCTAAATCAACAGGTATATTTGAGTCTCAGAAACGAGAGTCGAATAAAAGGCCTGACAATCCAACTATGCCAAGCAATTTAGAAGAAGCTGACTTCTCCTGCTAAGTACAAGTGATTTCTAAAGTGGTGGTTTTGGCTGACCACCAACCAAAACGGGATAGCAGAAGATGGTATCTTCTACTAAGTGGGTGCTTTAAGCTAACCACAGACTCTCAATCTCATCAATTATAAAATCATGAACCATGAAGGTGGTTTAAGGATGATAAAAAACACAGGAACTTGGCTTTAAATCTTAGAGGTTCCTAGAAAATTTGAAAAGGCTAGCAGAAGTGGTTTTAGGATGACCACAAACTCTGGAACGTAGTGACAACCCTCGCTCAAAGGTTCTATGGAATATTATGTAAGGTTAGTAGAATATGGTGCAATACTCTACTAAATGGATATTCATGGATCTGGCTCTATATCTGGCAATAGATCTGAGTGTGGTAGGATAAAGGCTCTATATATAATGGAGGATCGCTTGTTCCCATTCTCTTTTTCTTGCTTGCTTGTTTCTGATTATGCATCATTCCCCCCTATCAGGAAAACTGTGAGGAGAAGAAGATCTCTCAACTACAAGACGTGTCAATACTCGTGAATGAACTCTTCGGTATGACATATATGTCTTCATGTTTTTTGAAAACAATTTCCAAGAAGTGATATGTAATGTCCTTTGTTAGGAATTTTATTAAAATGACAAATTTTCACTTTTTATCCTAGTTAGACCTTTGACTAGTTTTGAGCTCCAGATCCCCAAATTGCTCCAATTGCTCCCAAATATTGTCAGAAGGTATATGGATGATTTTATAACATAAATATTTGTTTCAGGTATGCTTTTATACCTTTGAAATACTTCTTCAAATCCTCTTTCAATTCTGGACAATGTAGGGGACTTTACTAGTAATTTCCCTTTGACTAGTATTGGTCTCTAGGTCTTAAATTGACTCCAAATGCCTTCAAACATTCAAGGAAGGTGTATGAATTATATTAGGACTTGAATATGATGTTCAGGGATGAGATATGGCCACTAAAATACCTCTGTAAACTATATTAATATTCTGTACCAAGTATGCAATTTTACTAGTAATTTGGGGTTCAAATCCCCCTAGGGTAAGTATTGAAAATGGCTTCCCAAATGCCTCCAAACCCAATCAAATATATGAAACGTGGTAGGGGATGTCTCAAGGATTTTATTAAGGTATCATGTGCATCATTAAATGATTATTATCTCTGTTCCAACCCTCTCCCATTTAGCCGCAAAAATCACCAATTCGACCCTTGGGGAAATGGCACTATTTCTTCTCCCAATGCAATTAAACTAAGTAAAAATACTTCAAATGCTTAAGTACAGTACATGAAACTTGTAAAATACATCCATTGAAGTCTATTAATCATAAATGTATCATAAAACCATCCATTCATTCGAAATCATCAACATTATCATGCTATACATCAATGTAGCGGGGAAATGGCACTGTTCTTTCATTAAAAATGAGATTTATACATTTCTACTTGGAATTTTGACCTGAACCTTTCTGGAGATAAATAGAAGAGTATTTAATTCATATTAAAAAATAAATGGGGCATGATAATCTCCCCCAAAGAGTACAATAGCTCACCAAAAACACACTCCCTCAAGGATCAAGAATATGCCATCAAAACTGGAAATGGTTGAAGGAGTGAGCTGCAATAGAAGAAACCATGAGTTTCCCTATAGATTACGCCTGCAAATAAAGACTCCGTTAAATCTCCAAATAAAATTTCTAAATGGCCTTTCTAATTACCAACTTGGATGGGAATCTTCCACCCTCGAAATTGGCTAAGGCAAGAAACTAGTCATCCACTAGCTCTCCCTCTTCACAAATGCAATTGCAAATTCTACAATGATCAAAATCTGGTTTCATTCTTTGTTATTGACATTTATAAAGTTCTAATTTCCTCCATAGGTCGAATTCCTTCCAAGATACTCATGCCAACTCAAGTTGGGAAGAGATTCCAAAGGACGCCACTTGTACAACAAGTCCTAGTCTCCCACTTCCACCAAATCACATGTGGAAGCATATTAGATTCTCTAACACCCTTGAGATCCCTATAGGAGTCTATTTTTAGCCCTGACATGTCATATATATCATATGTCAGCCTTCACGTCTGATTTGTGTCATAGCATCTTTATCATTGTTGTCATAGAGCTAGGGAATCTAGCCCAAGTGTCTCACTAGCTCCAAATTGCCTCTTCATCTTCCATGGGAGTTAATTTTCCTCTATATTTCAACCTCATTGACTCATGCCAAGTATTATTGACCTTATAACTCATACCAAGTACATTAGGCTTCCCATGGATTCAAAATTGCAAGAAGAGGATGCCATGTGGCACATAAATTCTAGCTTGTGTGAGTCCCACTTCCTCCATGTGTCTTCATGATCAAATGCCACTTTGATTTTCACTTGTATATACTTATTTATCTCATTTATTAAATATTTATGCCATCCTAATGTTCCAACATCATTTATTATCCCCATTATTCCAAATCCCAGAGCTTCCACCCCAAACCTAGGAAACTAGTAATTTTCCTCCTTGGCAATTGTTTGACCTTTAGCATCAATTTGACAAACTCTAATGAAAAGGGCCAATTTGATTAGGCCATTGTCACCCAATGCCAAATTTGGGACATAAAAAATCCTCCCTTTCGAATACTCTTTGTCATCAATCAATTTCAAACATGGGTGTTGAAGAACCTGCTTTCTGTATAATTCTTTGAAGTTGCCATTGAATTGCCCAACCTTGAGTCTTTGAGTTTCCATGAAGATTTTAGAGAGGAACCACCATGCTTGCTACTGCACTACTTTGATAAAAATCACTTTTATTAAGTGGGAAATCCATCTTCCATACTTCTTGTTTCGCCAAAAAATTGAAACCAATGAGACAAAAAATATTCCAGGGTCCCATTGCTTGTATTGCACCCCAACAATTAAGAGTGCTCTCCAACCCACACCATTAGATAAGAGGATTCCTGGTTCCCATTTTCTTGTATGCATTCTTCCAAACATCATGAGTACAAAATATATATCATCAAAGTACATAACAACATAATGAAAATGTATATCAAGGAGTTGCTTCATCAAAGAATCATGAAAGTGCTTATACCTCCAAGCAAGTAGACCACCATTTTCCAAGTACATACAAGATTCAAGTGACCAATCAAATCTTCTTCAATGACATAGGTGAGGATCCCATGTCCTATAATGCTGGTCCAAAAGGATTTGATATGCATCAAAATATTCAGCCATGTATTCTTTCATCCAAGAAGTGATTGAAGAATCTCCACTAAAATCTGAACCAAGTAATGAGCAGAAAAAATAAAGGGACTTCAAATGACTCAAAGAATTATCACCCATACATCCATGAATGTGAGAATCATAAAGATATAACAAAGTATGTGGCTGCCAAAAAAAATGTTCTCCAATCATAAATCTATTCACCCAAGTGTTGGACGAAGTTCCTCCAACATCAAATGAATCAAGTGTTGAGCAAGAAAAACCATGAGTCTTCAAGTGACTCAAATGCATATCATAGGTGCATCCATGTAAATGTGCATCATCGTAAAGTAACAAAGGATGCTGCTGCAAATGTGAATAAGAATGTGCTCTAACCATATCATCATAAAAAGTAAATATAGGAGTTCCGTACTCCTCATGTGGCACCATAAAAAATTACCCTTTCACCCATTCTTCATTGAGACTAATGCTGCAAAACATGGAATTGTAGGATGTAGGAGAATTTAGTAACTCACCCAAATGATCAAAAAGTGTAGAATTTTTATCATGGAAAGGATCCATATGGTTAGTATCATGCAACTGCTTCAAAACTATGAAACCTTTGTTGTAGATTAGTTCCAATGTAGAGGAATCATGCTCTTCTTTAAAAATTGCATAACCTTCATCAAGAGACAATTCAAGTTCCTCTTCCACCACATCAAGTGTTTGGATCTCTTCAAGTTCATCTTCAAACACATTAAGTACATTCAAATTTCCACATCTCTCATGATCCACCATGTCATGACAATCCTCCAAACAATCTACCCTTTGACAATCTAAAATATAGGAGGAAAAACAAGTATCTTGCAACTTTTCAAGAATTTGCTCATTTTTAATTGTGAGATTATGATTATCCTCATTATTCTTCAAGTATGCATCATGTAACAATTCATTAAGATCAAACAAATGGTTTCTATCAAAAATCAAATACATGAAATTACCTTTGATGTGGCACATTGCTATTTTAATCTTCTCCAAGTCTTCAAGCAAGGATGTTTCCTCCAATGAAGTAGCTCTCCAACACGAATTTGACACTAATGCTTGAGTGTCATGGAGAATGCTGAGGGACTCCTAGATCTTCTTTTCATTCATCTTTAAGGATCCTTGAAGAAAATGAGGCTCTTGTAAATAAACCTCCTCATCCTCTTCATTTTTGCTTGGACCAACTTCATGAAGCTCAAGTGGTGATGGGGAAGTTGATATTGGTTCTTCTTCAAATGCTACAAGGTCTTAATTATTATGCTTAATGGAACTTGGGCATGCAGCAACACTTTCAAAAGTGATCTCTATGTCACCAACATAGAGGTGTGAGCACCCATCAGTAGGTAATCCTTCATAGTTTACGCATCCATCAGTAGATGCTCTTTGGTTCATGTCTAAGATAGAAGGTGTCTCGAAATGATCTTCCATATTCTCAATAGAATATTTTTCATGCTCTTGTTATGTCTCTTCCTTTTGCTCCTTCAAGCAAGCTAATTCATTTCGCCCCTTGTTTTCCTTAGGATCAATATCTTTGGAATCTCTTTTTGAAGAATTCCCAAAAGCTCTCCTGAAGTAGGACATCATTTCCTGCACACATATATGATATTCTCTCCAAGGTTCTTTACAAGAAAGGAATAAACCTTTCTTTACTAACTCCACATATTCATTTTTGGGCCTATTTTCAAAAATATGTTCAGCAAAGTACTCAAAAGACATGACGTTTTGTGTATTTTTTCTCAAAGCAAGATATTCTTGATATTTTTTATATTGTTGGGGCAAGGTGTTATATGTTGCTTTCAATCTTTGGAACTCATTCATAGAATTATCCTTGGTTGGTGTGACACACTCATATTCATCAAATTAAAATTCATAAGAATCATCTTCATTTCTCCTGAAATTGTAAGAAGTTTTGCATGATGGCACCTCTTCCTCATACCATTCACATTTTGCTTCATATTGCTCATAAGCATCTGCATATTACTCATAAGAATTGTACTCATAGGATTCATCATAATAGTAAGAAATGGTTTCCAATTATTCTTGAATGTATGTACCTAATATATAGGTGCAAGGACCATGATCTAAAACCACTGTAATTTTCCTTGTTAGCAATTTTATTAAAATGACAAATTTTCACTTTTTTTCCTAGTTAGACCTTTGACTAGTTTTAAGCTCTACGTCCCCAAATTGCTCCAAATGCTCCCAAATATAATGAGAAGGTATATGGATGATGTTAGAACATAAATATTTGTTTCAAAGATGTTTTTATACCTTTAAAATACTTCTGCAAATCCTCTTTCAATTCTGAACAATGTAGGGGACTTTACTAGTAACTTCCCTTTGACTAGTATTGGTCTCTAGGTCTCAAATTGACTCCAAATGCCTTCAAATATTCAACGAAGGTGTATGAATGATATTAGGACTTGAATATGATGTTCAGGGATGAGATATGGCCACCAAAATACCTTTGCAAACTCTTTTAATATTCTGGAGCAAGTATGCAGTTTTACTAGTAATTTGGGGTTCAAATCCCCCTCGGGTAAGTATTTAAAATGGCTTCCCAAATGCCTCCAAACCCACTCAAATTTATGAAAATAGGTAGGGGATGTCTCAAGGATGTTATTAAGGTCTCATTTGAAACATTAATTGATTATTATCGTTGTTCCAACCCTCTCCCATTTAGCTCCAAAAATCACCAATTCGACCCTTGGGGAAATGACACTATTTCTTCTCCCAATGCAATTAAACTAACTAAAAATACTTCAAATGCTCAAGTACAGTACATGAAACTTGTAAAATACATCCATGGAAGCATATTAATCATAAATGTATCAGATAACCATCCATTCATTTTAAATCATCAGCATTGTCATGCTACACATCAATGTAGTGGGGAAATGGCACTATACTTTCATTAAAAATGAGATTTATACATTTCTACTTGAAATTTTGACCTGAAACTTTCTAGACACAAATAAAATATTATTTAATTCATATTAAAAAATAAATGGGGCATGAGAAGCTCCCCCAAAGGTTACAATCTTTCACCAAAAATACCCTCCCTCAAGGATTAAGAATATGCCATCAAAACTAGAAATGGTTGAAGGAGTGAGCTGCAATAGAAGAAACCATGAGCTGCCCTGTAGCTTACACCTGCAAATAAATACTCAATTAAAGCTCCAAATGAAAGGTCTGAATGGCCTTTCAAATTCCCAACTTGGATGAGAATCTTTCACCCTTGTAATTGGCCAAGGCAAGAAACTTGTCATCCACTAGCTCTCCCTCTTCACAAATGCAATTGCAAATTCTACGAATGATCAAAAGCTAGTTTCATTATTTTTTATTGAAATTTATAAAGTTATAACTTCCTCCATGGGTTGAATTCCTTTCAAGAGACTCATTCCAACTCAAGTTGGGAAGAGATTCCAAAGGACGCCACTTGTACAACAATTCCTAGTCTCCCACTTCCACCAAATCACATGTGGAAGCATCTTAGCTTCCCTAACACCCTTGAGCGCCCTCTTGGAGTCTATTTTTAGCTCTGACATGTCATATATGTCATATGTCAGCCTTCAGGTCTGATTTATTTCATATGTCAGCCTTCAAGTCTGATTTGTGTCATAGGTGTCATAGCATCTTCATCATTGT
Source organism: Larix kaempferi (assembly GCA_027924585.1). Classification (NCBI taxonomy): domain Eukaryota; kingdom Viridiplantae; phylum Streptophyta; class Pinopsida; order Pinales; family Pinaceae; genus Larix; species Larix kaempferi. The sequence continues at coordinate 6,500,469 of BSBM01000703.1, forward strand.
TGTCATAGAGCTAGGCAATCTAGCCCAAGTGTCTCATTAACTCCAAATTGCCTCTTCCTCTTCCATGGGAGTTACTCTTCCTTTATATTTCGACCTCATTGACTCATGCCAAGTATTATTGACATTATAACTCATCCCAAGATTATTAGGCTTCCCATGGATTCAAAATTGCAAGAAGAGGATGCCATGTGGCACATAAATTCTAGCTTGTGTGGGTCCCACTTCCTCCATGTGTCTTCATGATCAAATGCCACTTTGATTTTCACTTGTATATATTTATTTATCTCCTTTATTAAATATTTATCCCATCCTAATGTTCCAACATCATTTGTTATCTCTATTATTCCAAATCCCAAAGCTTCCACCCCAAACCTAGGAAACTAGTAATTTTCCTCCTTGGCAATTATTTGACCTTCAACATCAATTTGACAAACTCTAATGAACAGGGCCAATTTGATTAGGCCATTGTGACCCAATGCCAAATTTGGGACATGGCATGATCCACCTATAATGAATCTTCTCTCTTGCACGTTTCTTCAAAATAAAGAATATGTCTAAAGAATGGGTATGCTTTCCACAATGCTTGCAAGGATGAAGATCAAAACGCTGATCTTTCATATGGCCAACTAGATCACAGTGTTCGCATATCAAACTCTGAACCAATGTGGATGAAGATGAACTCTCATTGAGGAGTCTAACACTCCTAAACTGGATAGGCTTGGAGAAATCGTGAATGTGAACTATCACTTCCTTGTCATATCCAAGACTAGTTTTGTGCTTGTTATAGTTGATTTCTTCCCATGGTACTATGATGGGCTTGGAAAGAACAAGCGGAACCTCTGTATGCATATCTTCATCTTCCTTTACATTTTATTCTAATGTGGGGTCACTGATTTGCTTATGTGATTCTAAAGTGGCTTCATTCTGTGCAGGAAGCTGAATGAAAACATGAAAGGGATTCTTTTGAACATGAACAAATTCAGAATGTATTTCTTCTTGTGGAAGTTGCAACTCAAGTTGTAGGAACTCAACAGTGTCTTGTGATTCTTTTGCATGGTCTTGAATTCGAGTGAGTGTGTTCTTGTTGATCATGACAATGTCGTTAATAGAGGAGAGTAGTAGGGTGTTCAAGAACTCTACCAAGCTATTTAATATCTCCATGTGATTAAAAATGCTCACTCAAATGGAGAAGGACTTCTTGCAACTCCACCCTTTTACAAATGACTCAACAAATGGAATCTGTATAAAAAATGGAAGATGTCGGGTTCAACGAAAAATGCGCCTTGATTTTTATTTGAAATTTACAAAAACATTTGTAAATACCAAATGTTGAATTAATCTTCAAATTTGATAATGCTTTTCGAATGCTTCAAGTCCTTGTATATTAGCTTGATGTGTCAAGAAAAAAATATGAATCACTCCTTTGATATGCTCTATAGTTGTAAATATCGTAATTCAATGTTAATATAATCAACTCACACCTTATCACCTTATTACAATCGACTCCACATGACTTTTAAAATTGCACTCTTGATCAAATTTGTAATTCCCCTTTTAATACATCAAACTTTTGTAACTCCCAATGACTAAAATAATTCAAAATACTTTTTGTTTTTAAAGTATTTCACTATTAGCTTTATCCCGACATGTATGCAAAAATAAAGTGCACAACTTTGCAAATACCTTATCTTTATCACTTATCTCATCACTTTATCACTTATTTCAAGTTTTCTCGTGCAAATGAATTTCTTGCATGGTTTTCAAATCCCATATCATTTGATATCATCCATAAACGAATGCTTCTTAAATCTTTAAGCGTGTTGCATGCATGCTTAATTTTGCATGCCACTCAAAAAATTGATTCCTTACATGTGCATATATTTTTCGTTTTGTGCATGATGTTAAATATTTTGTCTTACTCAAATGAACCGATTGGAGGTGCGATATGGAGGTGAACCGATTGGAGGTGCGATATAGAGATAAAAGTGGAACTAAATATAAAGCAATAAGAATTTAGTGCGATATGGAGGTGAACAGATTGTGTTTCAATGCCTATAGAGATGTCTTGGACGCCCATAGCGATTCTTGTTTCATTGAGGGAGTTCTCACCTTGGAGTTGAAACTGCAAAGCAAACCAAGAGATAAATTCGCAACACCACGTAAAGACAATTTGCAGGCTTGGTATCCCTTCCTGTGCCCCAGAAATTATTATTATTGTGATGGGATCGGTGACTGTCTTCTTAGATAGTTGCAAACGACAGAGGCATGGAGGATATCATGACCATAATGTGAGTTCAACCACAGAGAGAGATCTTGCGGTTATGTAGTAATAAGAAACTCTAGCAAGCAGGGCTGTGAGAATATGTTCGTTTTGGAGTAAATGAAATTGCAATAATGGAGGAGAGTTAATGACAGAAAATTCCAAATATATGGGGATAAGACAGACTCAAGAAGATTGGGCTAGGTGTAGTTTATTTTTATTTTTCGTGTGGAAAGGAGAGTATAATCACAGACCATAAGTGTTCACATCGACATGCGTGGAAGCAACATCAATGATTTAATTGTAGTAACATTTTATGTGTGTGAGGTCTCACTCAGCACATGGGTCAAGTAAAGAAACACAGTACAACCTGCAAAACTCATGTATATAAACACAATACAAAACACGTGTGAGTTGAGGCAGCGAATAAAATGAAATATTACCACACAGGTCAAAATTTGCAGGTGGTTTCTACATGGAGCCCGATTCTCCTTTCCACTGGTACATTCACGTGCTTCTCCTTGTTGCTCTCCTACTGAGCAGAGAAGCACTCGGCACACAAAGAGCAGACTGAGTGGGTAGATTACCACAAGCTGTAGGATAGTATTCAAACCTTCGCTATAATGGCGAAAATTAATGTTTGGGATTGAGTTGATGTGTGTTGTCCTAGAATAGCTTGAGTGGTTTGGAGATCCAATTAAATATGATCTCATTTATTGGTTTGTTGAGTTTTCATTTCCTATATATTTATTCATAATTAATCAGATTGGTTTGTACCATCTCATTGTGTACATGAGCCTTTGCTCACTCCATTGATTATCTTTTGGTGTGTTAATCTATTATGGTATCAGAGCTGGTCTAGAGCTAACTCCCTCAAGGGAGTGCCCAGGATCATGTGTATCATGTCAGAAAGGAGCATTGTTGTGTTTGTTGTTTGTGTGAGGATGTGAGGAACCTGCAATAATTAATTAATGAAAACACACGAAATAGCAAAAATAACAGAAGACATAATCACTTTTATATTGATCACAGGCCACTTCGAGGGAGCAAGCTCAATACAAATAACTTCACGGTACCTTCATTGGTCTCAACACAAACTTATATACTAAGTCTAGACGCCAATACCATGGTTCAATACCATGTGTCAATTCAAACCATGGGCCAATACAAAATATGGATCAACAATTACTACGGAACGAATTACAAAGCATATGCATCCAACAACAATAATACAAACTATGGATCAACAAATACTACGGGACGACTTACAAAGCATATGCGTCCAACAACAATATACTAACAAAGTAAATAGCTAGGTTGACATGGGTTCCTAACATACCCTCTCTCTTAGAAAAAGCTTTATCCTCAAAGCTTTAGATGTGGAAATTGATGCAGAATCTGGAGGAGTGGTTACCCTATAGCAACCTCGGGTTACATTCCGGCCCACTGACACCTTTTGAGTTTTAGGGAGGATTACTTGGAAGGCTGGAGACGAAGAAGGACCATATCAGCTGCGTGAAAAGTGCACTCAAAATGATGTTGATCAGCTTGTTGTTTCAATTGAATTCTTGCCATGTGAAGATTGTCCTACAGAATGAGAAGAATCTGATTGCAGTTTCGAAGAACCGAGTCAATTTCCTGAACTTGAGAGCTAGTGAGCATGTAGGGAAGAAGAACTGACAGTGCATGTCCATAAACTGCTTCATATGGTGTCCTTTTAGATGTGGTATTGTACCACTGGAGGGCTTCTAGGAAATCCATAGAAATAGTTTTCCACATATGTGTAGGGATGGGCAACGGTTCGAGCAGTCCCGAAAGGAGTGTCGTTTCACCATTGTTGACCTAGCAAGTATCACACTTAACCACCATCTTGTGAATTTTCATTTTCAGTCCCTGCCAAAATAAGTTATATTGTTTCCGGTCATAGGTTTTGAGGAACCCAGAGTGCCCTGCCGATGAAGAAGCATGGAGTTCATAGAAGAGATAGCCATGTTGAACAGATTGCAACCAATTTGGAACAAGTAGAGAAATAGCTGCAAGAGAAACCGGGTCATCAAATTGGTGAGAAGGAGCATCTGCCACCATATTATCCTTATCCTTCTTGTAAGTGATCGCATAGTCATAACCTATGAGTTGGATAACCCATTTCCAGTGTGCTTGTGAGGAGACCCATTGTTCCAAAAAATGTTCCAGACTTTGGAGATCAGTCTTGATGCAGAAATAATTTCCTAATAGGGATGGCTGCCACTTCTGTACTGCATGGAAAATAGCCATCATTTCATGCTGAGATGTAGATGTGGCTAAATGCTTACCAGAAAGTTCTCTTGAATTCAGCAAGCCCATTAGTGCAACAAAGACACCTGCATATCTATCCAAGGAAGTAGTGGAGACTGTTGGTGGGTGCATTTGAATGGAATGTAGTTGAATGATGACACCATCTGAATTATTCGTAACGATATTTTTCAGGCGATGTGAACTGATGATGTGGAGAGACCCTGGTTGTAAGCCCATAAATTTGTGTTGTGTCCCATTGACTGAAAACTGCATCCAAAGTTCAGCAAAATCCCATAAGATGGGGCCAAGTGTGCGTAACCATTGAACGCCCAAAACCACATCACATCTGCCTAAGGACAAGGAAAACATGTCAGAGCGCAGGTTATAATATTCCAGAGAGATATGCACATTGTGACACTTTCCCTTGCAAGGTAAGGTGCCCCCATTGGCAACCATGACTTCAAAGTTGGAGCAAGGATAGACAAAACAATCAACATGTTTGGCGATCCGAGGGTCAATGAAGTTATGAGTGCTACCAGAATCATTTAGTATTGTAAGATGAAGCTTCTTGAAATAACTCCTGACCCGCATTGTTTGGGGGGTGGTGACACTGGATAAAGCATGGAGAGATATCTCTGGGTGGTCTTCCTGAGAAGGAAAGTCAATAGGTGGCTCCTGAATGTTGACCTAATCATCCGGTGTATCTAGAGCTGCTTCACCAACTTTAGAGGTGGGCGGAGAATCCACATCCAAGAGATAGAGCTTTTGTTGAACACATCTATGTCCCCAAGTGAATTTTTCATCACAATTATAACAAAGCCCTTTTTCTTTGCGTGCCTATATCTCTATTTCGGACAAATGATTGATAGGAGTTGGTCGAGGAGCTAGCAGGATGGGAGGTCGTTGAAAACCCATATTTCGGAAGGGAACAAAAGTGGGTTTGGAGCGCTGTTGGGCAGCAATCTTGTCTTCTCTCAACTTAGCCAACCCCAGGGCTTCCATCATTGTCTTGGGACAGAACATTTTGACCTCTGGGTGGATTTCATCCTTAAGACCACTGATAAAACAACTCTTGTAGAAGTCATCAGACAATCCTTCTGTGTGGTTGGCTAGTTTCTCAAATTCTGTCTGATAATCTCTCATAGTGCCAATTTGATGAAGTTTAGTGAGTGCTCCGGTGAAATCATCAAAAGCACTAGGACCAAATTGTTGTAAAAGGAGTTGGAAAAAATCTGTCCATTTTGGCTCGTCATGAGCCTTGATGTGCCAACGGTACCATTTATGGGCTTCCTGTTCCAAATGAAAGGATGCAGGTGGAACTTTTTGAACATCAAAAGTATTATGCAGACTGAAATATTGTTCTGCACGATAGATCTATCCAGTCGGATAAGTACCATTGAAGCGAAGAAATTCAAGCTTTGGACCATGGAAAGTGCTAGAAGAAGAGAACCCATTGTCTGATGAAGACTCGGACTGTCGTTTGTTGTTCATGGCTGAATGCTCCAGATGGAGGCCAAGAAATTTTTCATCAATATCCTGGAGTTTGGCTTGGATGGCTGCGAGTGCTTCTTCCATGGTTTTTGCTCATGCACGGGTGACAACCATAACCATGAGTTTTTTATTTATTTATTATTGAGTGGGTAGAAAAACAAAAACATAAACTGTTTCAGTAAAAGAAAATATGGATTTGGAAAAAAATTTGAAGGGTAATTGGGGTTTGACTAGGTTTTAGACACTGTCGAATGGATAGAGAAGCATAAAATGAGGATTTCATAAGCGGGGTGAAAGAATGGGGAAATTTGGTAGAGAGGGACAAAGAAGCAGAATTAGGAAAGGAACTATGTGGTAAACTTTGAAGGTGATTGGGTAAAACCTGAGGAAGTTATGACAAACTCTGAAAATAGACAAATGTGGGATTTCGGGCTTTGGGAAGTGGAATTTGGGATAGGGTCCTTAGAAATTAAATATGCAAAATAGGATTATAGGGATTCCATGGAAGTTTCAAGGGAAATAGAATGAAAACAAGGGATATATAGAGAAAAAACTGTTTTTTTTTGTTTTATTTTTTATTTTTTCAGAATGGAGTTGCTACGGTGCAGAAGGGATCTGAAACAGATAGATCTGCAATGGCGCGGAAGTGATTGGAAACAGAGGAATCTAAAACGGCACCGAATGGATCGAAAATGGCTAGATCTGAAATAGATCTGAAACAACTGGATCTGTAACCGCTTTCAGAATTGATCTGAAATGGCTGGATCTGAAACGACGCGGCAGTGATTGGCAACAGTTCAGCTGAAAATAGATATGGACCCCAGGTATGTGCTACTTCCTAATAGTTCAGGGGTTTCACTTGGTCACCAATGTTGTCTGATAGGTTGCGTATTGGGGCAGTACCCTTCACTCCATGGCTCAGGTAAAGCTAATAACCGCTTTGCCACAAATGACAACTCTTGGTTTACCTCACGGGTGGGAACTAGTCAATCAGGTAGGGGTCGTTGCCCTTTTCCGGGCAGGTCCTTTCAATGGGCCAACTACTTTGGGGTTCCTGTGGTACTCCTCACAATGAGTTTTAGGGCTTATTCCCAAGTACTTCCCATAGTTAAGCAGATAGCGATTATTACTAGATCCGAAGCTGCAACAGATGTGAACAAACAATTTTGGCAGAAATTCCATCCAATGAGCCCAAAAAAGTGCTCTGATACCAGATGTGAGGAACCTGCAATAATTAATTAATGAAAACACACGAAATAGCAGAAATAACAGAACTCAAAATCACTTTTATATTGATCGCAGGCCACTTCGAGGGGGCAAACTCCTTTAAGCAAGCTCAATACAAATAACTTTCCGGTACCTTCATTGCTCTCAACACAAACTTATATACTAAGTCTAGGTGCCAATACCATGGGTTAATACAATGTGTCAATACAAACCATGGGCCAATACAAAATATCTATCAACAATTACTACAGGAAGACTTACAAAGCATATGCATCCAACAATAATAATAGAAACTATGGATCAACAAATACTACGGGACGACTTACAAAGCATATGCGTCCAACAACAATATGCTAACAAAGTAAATAGTTGGGTTGACATGGGTTCCTAACAGAGGATCCACCAAGGATTGAAGTAACCTGCGCCTGATTGAGTTGGTGTTGCTTTGGATCGCTGGTAGACTTCCCAAGTAGATCTTCCCGTGTATTGAATTCGGCTGCCTATGTACTATGGGCGATGGAGTACCATTTCAGTCATCTCAGTGGAGCAATCTGAAACCACAAGCCCGTTTAACTCCATGTGAAAAGAACCCCTTGTGATTGGTTGCTGCAGCGTGGAGAAAGGCTCGCCGAGAGAGGGTCGTCCTAGTATCTCATTCAGCCTCGATGACATGCTGCGACCATCCAAGATATGTTAGATTCCATCTACATATGTTAGATGCAGAATAACAATCGCTGGTGTGAGTGGAAAACTCAGTGCTGCTATTTTTCTATGAAAAGCCGTGAGGCCTATGTAAAAAGGATCCTACGATGATTTCATTGCTATTAGAGGTGAGATTGTTGCATGATAGGGTAATTGTTTCCCGTTTGTATGGATACATTTATTGCTATCAATTTACTGCCTACATGGAGAATTGAAGTCTGAATGAACAAGGGATCGACGCAGTCTTCACATTAGCAAATTGCATCGGTGCTAGGATTGATGCGCTTCCCGTAAAGTTCAGTGGCATCAATTTCACAAAAATGATGCAAGTCCTGTGAAACCAAATCGCTTTAGTGACGCATTTCTCCTATGCATAGATCACGCAAATTCTTCATTATCAAAGTGCGTCATTGGTTTTTTTTTATTGAGTTTTATTCAGATCTATTTGATAGATTTGTTTCTAAGTCAAATATGACGAACCATGCTTCTTCTCTTGTCGATTCATATCTAAATGAATCTTCTAAATTGAATGGAGATAATTGATGACCAAAGGCTACAATTTGTGGTCGATAGTAAATGGAAAAGAGGTCAAGCCCACTACTGCTATAGATATTCCAGATTGGGAGATTCGCAAAGTGAAAGGTAAGGTATTTCTTCGGATATTTGTTAAAGACAACATAATTCCTCATATTAGATGTCGTAAGTCGTCCAAAGAGACATGGGACAAACTCAAGGGTTTGTATGAGACCAAAGAATCAAATCAAATTTTATTTTTGAAGACGAAGCTATTGTCTATTAAAATGGAAGCAGATGAATCCGTTACTAAGTTTATTTCTCCCATCAAGGATTGAAGTGATTGGGGAAAAGGTGTTAGGTATTGATTTAGTCACTATTACATTGAATGGTTTAGTCCCGGATTATAATGTTTTTTTTTTCATACTTGTAGCAAGACAAGATCCCCCTACTTTTGCAGAGCTTAGTGGTATTTTGCTACAGGAGGAAGAAACGATGAAGCATTATGATCAGGATTCACGAAGTTTAGATCTAGTGTTGATTGTAAGAAGGAGACACTCTACACACAGAGGAAATTAATGGAATAGAAACATATGCAAATTTCACACAAGGCAGAAAGGTATGACACATTTTTATTCTTATGCTAGTAGAAGTATTGAATGTGACTATTGTGGAAAATATGGACATCTTGCTAAGGATTGTCTTAGAAAGAAGAATCATGAATCTCCATAGAAATATAGAAAACACAATGGAAATTATGTACAAAAGGACACTCCTGACACTCATGGTTTTAAAAGTCTCAGATTGTTCATTTCTGAGACTGCTTTGTCTGCTGAGATAGATGATGAACATGCTTGGCTCATTGATTTCGATGCCTCGTCCCATATGTCCTGTAATAGAGAATGGTATGATTAATACTTTGAAATGAATGATGGCACACATATTTACTTAGGTGATAATAAATCTCATAAAGTTCAAGACTATGGAGTAATACGTGTGAACTTACCTAGTGGTTTAGTGAAACAAATTCACAATTTGATGTATGTTCCTGGCATAAAAAAGAATCTGATATATGTTTCTACTATCACTTATAATAACTTAAAGGTTGAATTTGGCAAGTATAAATGCCTTGTTAAAAATGTTCGAGATCATTATAGGATTGTTGCTACAGGATCCAAAATTGGAGGTGTATATACGTTGGATGTGACCAAGCACAATCATCAAGCTTTGGCATCTTCTACTATGTCAAATTAAATATTGTGGCATCAAAGGTATGGGCACCTAAATCACAATGATCTCATATTGTTGCAAAAGAAATCAATGGTTGAAGGTCTTCCTGTTATGAAGAATGATTAGATCGAATGTAAAGCATGTGTGCTTGGAAAACAACACAGGGAGGAATTTCTTGTACATGAAGATAAAAGACAAATTGAATTGTTTGAATTAATTCATACTGATGTATGTGGACCAATGCAGACCATATCTCTTGGTGGTGCATCGTATTTTCACATTTTTGTTAATGATAGATCTAGATATACATGGATCTTTTTCATTAGAAGGAAAGGTGATGTCTTTGAATATTTTAAGGAATTCATAAACATGGTGGAAAAACAAACAAGCAAATGCATTAAATTTCTCAGATCTGATAAAGGTGGTGAATATACTATTGGAGCATTCACGAGGTACTATAAGGATCATGGAATCCAACAACAGTTTACAGTGCCTCATACACCTTATCAAAATGGTTTTGTAGAGAGGAAGAACATAACACTGGTGGAATGTGCTCGCAACATGCTTCAAGGTAAAAATATTTCAAATGGTTTTTGGGCTGAAGCTATTAATACTGCTGTTTAGTTGAAAAATAGAAGTCCAACAAAGAAATTAGATCTTCAAACACCTTTTGAAGTTTTTCATGGTTATAAACCTGAAGTCAATCATTTGAGAGTATTTGGTTGTAAGGCCTTTGCACATATTCCAAAATATGACAAAAGAAAACTTGATAAAAAATCATTAGAATGTATATTTGTTGGTTATAGTGATGACCATAAAGCATATAAATTGTTTCATCCTAGATGACATAAGTTGATTGTAAGTAGAGATATGGTGTTCCATGAAAATGATGATAAAGTGAATGATTATGATGAATGGCAGAATGATAATGTCCAAATAGATAGAATTGTTAAGCAGGTGTAGGTATAGGAACAAAAACAAGAACAGGTTCAGTAACAGGTCAAAGAGTAGGGTGAAAGCACCATGAGTGATTCATCATTTGATGAAGATGAAAAATAAATCAAAAAAATTATGGATGGAACTCCAGCGGGTACTGTTATTACTAGAAGGTCAACTCGTGAAAATCATAGTCCTGTTAGATTTAAAGATTATGCTTTGATGACTAATGTAATGAATTTCATAGAACCATTGAATTATGAACAAGCAAAAGATAATGAAGAATGGGTGAATGCAACGAATGAAGAACATAATTCCATTATGAAAAATGATACATGGGAATTAGTAGAATTACCTAAGGATAAAATTCCCATAGGATGTAAATGGTTGTTCAAATCTAAGTTTAAAGCTGATGGTAATATTGACAAATTTAAGGCAATATTAGTTGCAAAAGGATATTCTCAAAAACAGGGAGTTGATTTTGAGGAAACATTTGCACCAGTAGCTAAGTTGAATACAATCATAGTTCTTGTTGCATTAGCTACAAAACATCATTGGAAAATCCATCAATTAGATGTTAAATCTTCTTTCTTGAATGATGAATTGAAGGAAGAAGTGTATTTGGTTTAGCCTGAAGGTTTTGTTAAGAAAGGAAAAGAGCATCTTGTTTGCAAGTTAAACAAAGCTATCTGTGGTTTGAAATGGGCCCCTAGATCATGGTATACAAAGATTGATTCCTTCTTTAGTCAGAAAGGATTTCTGAAAGGTAAAAGTGATCCAAATCTTTATATTAAGAAAGATAAAGCGGGAAAAGTTTTCTTGATATATATATATATATATATATATATATGTTGATAATCTCATTATCACAGGTAGTGCATATAAGTTGATTGAAGAAATTAAAAGTCATATGTCACAGGAATTCGAAATGAAAGACCTTTGTGAATTGCATTATTGCTTAGGACGTGAAGTCTAGAGGGAATATGGTAAAACATTGATCACACAAAGAAAATATTTAAAGGAAATTCTTAACAGGTTTAACATGAGTGAATGTAAAGTAGAGTCAATTCCATTGGATAAGAAGTTGAAGTTATACAATGATGATGGTTCTAAAGCAGCAGATGGTAATGCGTATAGTCAACTTGTGGGAATTCTGAATTATCTCACAACTACCAGGATAGATATATCATACTCAGTCAACATTCTTAGTCAATTTATGGCTAATCCTTGTGATACTCGTTGGAAAGAAACAAAGAATGTCCTACTATATTTGAAAGGAACAATTAATTTTAGGCTTATGTATACTGATGATTTTGATGTTCAGTTGGCAGGTTATTTTGATTCTGATTGGGAAATCCCGATGATAGGTGGTCTACCTCAGGATATGCATTTCATATTGGTTCAGGGGTCGGTCATGGAGCAACAAGAAATAATCAACTATTCCATTGTCTTCCACATAAGTTAAATATAAAGCTATGTCCAGTGCAACATGTGAAGCCATTTGGCTAAGAAGAATTCTTGAACATATTGGAGCAAAGCAAGACAAGCCTACAAAAATTCATTGTGATAATCAGAGTGCAATAAAACTGGCACACAACCCAACATATCATGCAAGGTCAAATCATATTGAGCTACAACACCATTTTGTGAGAGAAAAGATTGAATCAAAAGAAATTGATTTAATCTATTGTAATATAAGTTATAATGTAGCTGACATATTTACCAAACCTATTGGTAAAGTCCAGTTTTAATTTCTTAGGAAGATGTTGGGACTGGTAGAAAATCCATTTCTCCATTAAGGGGGGGTGTTAGAATAATGGAGAAATGTTTGGGATTGGGTTGATGTGTGTCGTCCTAGAATAGCTTGAGTGGTTTGGAGATCCAATTTAAATAAGATTTCATTGATTGGTTTGTTGATGTTTCATTTCCTATATATTGTACATATGTGTTCATAATTAATTAGATTGGTTTGTACCATCTCATTTTCTATGTGAGCCTTTGCTCACTCCATTGATTATCCTTTGGTGTGTTCATCTATTAGTAGATAGACAAATGGATGAACACAAAGGAGCCAATGAAAGACACAAATTTAGGCATGAACACATAATACTTTTTATCAAGTAATGTAGATATAGAAGGGGTCCTTTGGTTTCAAATTCCCAAAACGTTTCTTGGACTCCTTCATAACTGTTTATATTCTTTAACCCGGATGGATTATTTCTCAACATTAACAAACAACTTTAAAACTTGGTTTGTTTACACTATTTCTCAATTTGTGTGAGAACTAGTAAATGGTGACAGTCAGCTAGCAAATGGAGCTAGAATATCTTTCCTCTGAAAAGCAAAGATTGTGAAGAACACCAGAAAAACTAAGAGGTAAAACCATAGGAATATAAAATAGTAAATAAACACATATCACATGCATTTGAACGCGTGGTGTAAGCATTGTTGTATCCCATGCATTTGAATACGCGGTGCAAGCATTGTTCTATAGATTACTTCAAAACTTGGTATGTTTGCACTATTAATCAGATTAAATCAATCCTCTTCTTCCCAAATAGAATGAAATTTGAAGCATTTATTATGGAATGAGATGTTAATAGGTTTACCCTTGGATTGAGCATGATCCTAAAGCAGTTCACGTGATTCTTGAAAGCTTGGAACTGTTAGGTCTTATTTTTTGCAATTCTCGATGTTATTAATATGAAGCATTCCTTTTGCATGCCACCATCCTTATTTGGAGAGAAACGAGATTGTTAATTTGTCTTTACCGAGCACTAGATCACTTTCGATAGAGGATACCTACAACCAATCACTATCTTTAATCTATAGTCTGGTAGAAAGGGATGTCTGGAGTTGCTAGCCTTTTCCAAATTTAGAAGAGGGCACTTGTGTGAGTAGTTTTCCCATTCTAGGATCTTTTTATTACAGTACGTATATCAAATGAAGCAATCTTTGCATCACATCATGGATATACATATATACTTACATTTATACATTAAAAATCTAGTGCATGAATTAAAAGATATTTTATCAAACTTTCATTATCACCATAATGAAGCATATGCTTTGCTATGTCAATGATAATTTGTTTGAGCTGATTTTAAAGTATGCTAACAGTTCCGTAGGATTAAAGACTAGAATACATTAATGAATTTGTTTGAGCTGATTTTAGAGCATGCTAACTGTTTCCATAGGATTAAAGACTAAAATACATGATCTTCAAACCAATCTCACTAATTGGAAAAAGTACAAGGAACATGATTTTAATTAACATCATAGTTGATCTTAAAAGGAGTTGATATCCTTCCTTGTTTAATTATATGTAAGTTTGTTTAAAATACATTAAATTATTATCTAAATTCATTTATAATATATTATTAAAATTAAAAAGTTGTATTACATTTTTATTTTATTTTTCTTTTATGAAATTACATTTGGTACTATTTGTTTTTTGCAGGTACTATTTCCATTCGAAGAGAAACATCATCGGGCACAATACAAATTGATACAGAGTGGTTTGTTGTTATTTTACAACTAAACAAAAATACGTTATACTTATGTTATGAACATCTTTTTTAATTGAAAAACAATGACGTCTTGTGTTTAACTTTTCTTTCTTTTACAAGAAAAAAATTCATAATATTTCATTTCAAAATATTACATTCTTTTGATACTAGGATCCTTGATCACATAGACCATAGAGGCATGTACATCAATCATAAGATATTTCAACAAGGCCTTTAACTTTAAATATTCATACATACCCCTGGCATAAGACAGACTATCTGTCACAGTGATAAGAACAACAAAACCGTAGCTTTAAGCTACAATTATTTTATCATCACAACAGCATTCAAGCTCTACCATATAGGATTTCCATGAAAGTTTTAGCTTTAAGCTATGAATCATCATCACAACAACAATCAAGCAATTCCTTCTCACCTACTTGCCTAGCTCTCCAAGACTCTCCTCACACCTCTGCTACGTCTATGTCTCACCTTTTCCACCCCCTTATGCTCCCTATTTCCACCCAGCCAAGTCGCGCCCCTTCTGCACCTCCTTCATGCCATCACTCTCACCCTCCCTACCTTGAGATCCACACCTCCACATAGCCATCTCTCCTCTCTCCCCACTACTCTATACACACCCTCTCATACCTTCCCAACTCCTTCCTATATCACACCCATTTCTAATGTGTTCACTTCAATTCCACCTCCATCTCCCTCCTTCCCCAATCCTCCACCTGCACCTTAGCTCACATGCTCCATATGGCCTTCTCACACTGCAGACCTATCTACTCTCTGTGTAATACCCCTGTATGACACCCCTGAATTGATCATATGTATGATGTAAATATTGATATGCAAATGTTGGTATGGAAGAACAAATGTATATTTTGTAATTATTAATATTAAAATCCACAACTAGCTGTGATGAGGTGGAATGCTAAAGAGATCAGGGACTGATGTATTCATCGGAGATAGTAAGGGGGTTAAAAGTGACCTAGGAGGAAACTATGCCATGACCCTTAGATACTTTTTAGAACCTTAAAATATCCCTAAAATTTTATCCTAAGTCATGGTTAAATATTGATCCCGTTTTATTGACTTAATTAATTATGATTTAAGTGGGATTTTGGGGAAATTACATGTTTACATAAAATAAGGAAATGTGGATGAGGGAATCCACATGGTTCTAGTTTTGCATGCATAAACCTATGCATGCAAGTGGAATTGGGGGGAATTCCTTCATTTTTCAGGGAAGGAAGGGGTGTGCGTGGGTGCATGGAAGGTCTGAGAAAACATAAAAGAAGTGAGAATTTCCGAGTGATAATTCTTGTTGTGGAATGAATATGTGATTGACTTTTGGGTTGTGGTCAAGGAAACGGTGAATCATGCATGAACCATTTTGGTGGAATTCCTGTGTATTGGTTAAGCAGTGATGGGTTTTCACTGTGGTGTGATTGGAAGGAAGCCAGAATGGGAATTGTGTGGTTTGGCATGGAATTGGACGTAGCTTATTTTCCTGGATGCTTGTAAACCCATGTTAAATCCATGAGAAAATATGGGACTGGTGAATGCATGAGTCTCATCTCGAGGGTGTCATTTTTTCCGAGAGATAGATGAGCAAAATTGCCTATGGTTGGGTAGAGCGTGGAAGCCACATAGCTAGTTGCCCATTTCCAGTATTTTGCGTTATAAGTTTTAATTTTTGGAAATGATGTTTTAATTTCTCAATTTAGTTAATTGTTGAAAGATAAAGAAAATTACATGTTTTAAATTCATGAGTTGTTTATTTGAATTCATGTACATGGAACTGACACAAATGTATAATAAAGTTGAAATGTGAAAAATTTCTGCATTAATTGACCTAAGGTTTAGCACACAAATTTTTTGTAATAATCCCTTCATGAAATTTAATTATTTCGTAGAAAATGGGTATGGACCTATCTCACTTAATCGATAAATCACAACGCAAAGGAAGTATTTCAAATTGCTTATATTATGTTAGCATTGATGGTAAAAACATTTTTAATGTGTCTCACCTTGAATAGCTTTTGCATTTGAAAACTATGGGCTGGAAATTATAAACCACATGATAGAATGACTGGTAATTGCATTGAAATGCACTTAATCATCATAATTTTGCTTAATTGGTAATTATCAACAAATTCCATATGTTAAGAGTTGTTATTTAAATTATGCATTTAACCTTACTATGTGGTTAATATGTTGAGATATTAATCCTTACTGCATAGTAAATTGGTTGGAATATTAATTTTACCATGTAGTTAATATGTTGGAATATTGTAATCTATACTTTGGATAAATTGGTATTTTCCATCCTACCTAATTTATGCATTTAAACCTATTGTGCAATTATTTTGTTGGCATATTGTAATCTATACTGTGGATAAATTGGTATTTTCCATCCTACATGATTTATGCATGTAAACCTTTTGGGCAGTTATTTTGTTGGAATATTAATTTTATTGTGCAGTTAATATGTTGGAATATTGTAATCTAATTGGTATTTATTATCCTACTTGATTTATGCATGTTAACCTATTGCGCAGTTATTTTGTTGGAATATTAACTTTACTGCATAGTTATTTTGTTGGAATATTAACTATACTACACAGTTAATATGTTAGAATATCGCATCTATACTTTGGATAAAATGGTATTTGCTATTCTACTTATTTTATGCATGTAACTTTAGTTTGCAGTTAATATGTTGGACTATCACTCTATATTTTGGATAATTTGGCAATTAATATCCTATTTAATTATGTATGTAATCTTAAGTATATTAACCTAACTGCACAATTAATTTTATTGAAATATTGTTATTGTGTAGTATCTTTAATTAAATATGTTGGATTGATGATTTCCCTATATGGAATATTGGTACCATAGTGGGTCGTTCCTAGATAATTTTTAATGCACATTTCTTAATATAATGTTTTTACTGCACAGTTCTTATTGTATATATTTATTGCGCAGTACTCAATAAAATGTTGACTACGAGCTTGGGAATGGATTTATAAATTAAAATTTGAAATGTGCATGTGGTTTTTATTACTTGTCCTGTAGATTAATCTATGCTTCTGCTAAAATACTTTTATATGTTATGCATTTTTCATGCCTTGCTGTGCATTTTCTAGAAGAATGCATATAAGCATTATGCATTTGGCTATTATGCATATATGTTTAAAATTATTATTATTATTGTGTCTTAAGTCTAGTGTGACGAAGAGTGCATTACAAATTGGTATCAGAGCGAGGTTTCGACACTTAACCTATGGGAATTGTATGAAGTGCTTGAATGAAGTTAAAAAGTTTTCTCTTTGAACATGTCACCTACCCAAATTTTGAGAATATTTATTTTATTTGCAAAATACATTATGTTAAAATTTAATTACAAAGTTTTATAATTATGACCAAATCTGGTCAAGGATGACTATAATGACTTATTATTATTATTTAATAAATTAAAATAGGAGACAAACACCCAAGGGAACTGTTAAATGAGTGTTCACTAACCCATTAGGAGGAATGGAAGCTGTAAGAAGGCATGGGACAGATGGCAACAATTGCGCTCCACCACTAGCTGTTGGTTATGGGACAACTACCCCTGAATTTGTAGCATTATCCCCTAGGTGGGTGGAAGAGAGTTGTTAGCTCATTAATGACCAAGTTAACCACTAAAAGGCCTAGGAAGCCTAGATAAGGCAATTCGAATTGAGCAGGCAGCTCTACAATATTTTCTGCAGAAATATTCCTCAAGTGTATTAGGTGATCACTAAGAGATTTGAATAGGGAGGCTAAGTGGTAGTGCATTGTGAGTCTGCTAATTATTCTGAGAAGGAAACCAAAGGTTTTGGTGCAGGTCTCTTTGACTGCTGAATCTTTATGACTAGATGATCTACTTTGCTACTACAAAATTGAGGTCCTAAAGCTTCTACAGAATCTTCTTCCTGGTGGTTCAGTGAACAGGCTCAGGGGTCCTAAGGCATGTAAGTTGGCTTCCTTCAGGAGTAGGTTTGGTGGAACAGGCTCCTTGGGTTGTTTGTTTCTCCTACAATAATCAGGTTCTACAATTTTTTTTATTTTCAGTTATATGCTTTTCTGAAATTATAGACTCAGTGTTTGCAGTAATAATATGCAGATGTAACTATTTCAATTTCTGACCTGGTTATGATTTCATGATTGATTAAAAAATATTCTCTACATTTTTTTTATGTTGTTTTCTGCATCATGCTATAGTGCAGAGAAGTAGGATTTGATTAGATGATTGATGGGCAGAATGCCAAGTGAATGGACAGATTTATACAATACTTATTTTAATTTATGAAATATCATTTAATGATGTCTAAACTCAGAAAAATAGAATAATACATCATAAATAGACATATATTACCATTCTTACTTGAGACAAAAGTAAACATTCCTTTTCTGCATAGGGCTAGGGATTCGAAGTATTACTATCTACCTTTGAAAATTAATACTTTACATTCTAGCATTTTAGTTGGTCCTACACTTCTTTTATTTCAAGCATTTACAATTTAGAAACTTTATAACTACAAATATTTTCCTTTTATAGAATTATTACACATAAACGATGAAAGGATACATGACATTCATAGATATTAACATCACTATACTATACTATTGCAAAAACAATAGCTATTTTATGAAAGACGATTTCAGATTTGAGTACATTTATTCTATTTAGCATATTATCCATTAAGTATTGAATCATTATTATCCACTAAGATTATTCAACATTTTAAACTTTAACTTAAACCACTTATGCAGAGGGTTTCATTTTCAAACGTATGATTAACCTACGGCTCTCGGCCTCTTTGTACTAAACACATAGTATTCGTTACATTGATCATTGATTTTTATAAACAAAGAAACCATTTCAGTACTCACTCTAAGACTTGATCAATATAGATTCAAAACTCTTCTCATTGTTTTCTTTAGCTACTTAGAACATCTTGCAGAAATGATCAAACCCAGAACTCAAAACTATTTGACATCTCACTGTTGTATCCCTTAATTTTATTCGAGGGTTCATTACTTCTCAACATATTACTCTTTCAAATAAGAGTTACAACGAAACACTGCAAAAACCATGTATCAAGACAAACCGAGGGTTTAAACCCCAGGATACTCTTCATTGTTTTAAAACAAAAAGATATATCAAACAATAGGCAACACTGTGCCAAAATCCAAGTACCAAACTCTCGTCTTTTATCAAACGTCGACCACATTTGAACCAGGAGGATATACAAGGTAAGGAACCACTGAGGCTTACCAGTGGATGAGTAGCAACCTCCTACCAAGCTCCAACACTGAAATCTTTGCTGATGTAAATACCTGCCACCAAAATCACTTATGGTTAAATGATATTTTTTAAAAGATTTTACTTTTTATCGAATAAATAGGAGAGCGTAAATACTTGAGATGAGACATTACCTGAGTGAGAGTCATAGGAAACCATCAAGTATTGACGAAGCCAAAATTTACTAACGAAGCCAACTTTCGAGCTCAACAAAGAATTTCCAGTTCTGCAAGCAGTAGAATTTCCTTGTTCAAGATTCAACCCTCGGTCCCTTTCAACAGTAAGAAAACTCTAAAGACTAATTCCTCAACTACAAAGGGAGGAAGAACCTAGATTCGAACCTCTAACGCCTGGAATCACTATAATCTATCGCAGGAGGCACAATTATTAAACTATTTACAATTATCAAGAACCACTTTCACTAGGTCATGGTATCCAGTCTCGGGAAGGATCTCTAAACAACATTTAAGCTAAACCCTGAAAATCCTCGGCCTGTCGGCCTCTCCATAGAGCCCATACCCAACACATTGAATGACAAGAAAAACTAACAATTGCATAAGCATAGTGGTGATTAGGGTTCCAATTCAAAGCCTGAGAGATCACAAGATCGACGATGTATATCACTGCCAGCTAAACACATTGAGAATTGGACAATCATTGCATTAATAACTTATTCATTATCTCATCTACTTTGTTTCCAACTCAGTAGATCTTGGATCAAAGTTGATAGAGCTTGACGACCAAGTGTAAATTGTGGACTGCCTCACATGCTAATTGCCCATGAGAGCATCCACTATACCTCCCTGTCAAGACAGTAGTTAGGTGACTTAAATGCTTAAGACCTGTCTCATTATCGTTTCCCGCTTTCTCGTACTCCAAACATTTATTAACCCATCATATCACCATCCAGCTGAGTACATTGAGAAATGGGATTCAACTTATTAATAGTCCTATTTAATATCAAATCTACCATATTTCCAACCGAGCAGACCTTGGAAACATGTTAGTGTACATCTCGGCATCCATAGTAGTTTTTCGAAGTAAGTTTATGTAAATCATAGCCACGAGAGCATTCACCAGATTTTCCACGTAATAGGTAGGCAGAAGATTTTTAATGCTAAATCTATTGCGTTGATCCGCCAGTAAAATATACCTTGTCAACATTAAAATACCATACAAGAACTTAGGGTTACGACGTTTGTTTCATATTTATCCAAAATGGATAACCAATTGCATGGGTCACATATATTGCATTTCATTATATCTATTAAGTTGTATGTAGTCACATTCCCTATGTAGGGTATAGTCAGAATTCGTTTTTTTTGTATATTGTATTATTGCTCATATATCATAGTTTAGCACGATATAAACTAATATATTTGATATGTCTAAAACCATAGTTTTGTAATTCCTACATTAGAATCACCATAAATATAATGATAGGATGATAGTGATTAATGCTTAAATAATATGTTTATATAAATACTATAGTTGTATTTATATTTCCTTCCAATTACCCATGTACTCAAAATGTGCTAACTGTGTCATGACTCGATATTATAAAGCCCTATCCAAAGATGAAACGTTCATAGATCGAAAACTTATAGTATTATCATTCTTCATGAAATAGAAGGATAATGACAGTATCATACTAGAACTTAGACATCGTACCTATTTATAATTTAAAAATTGATAAGCATAAATAATCCTTTTGAATAATTCACTATTGAATCCAATATAAACATTAGTAATAAATACTTCTGCAACTAGTAAGTTGGTTAAGTTATCACATATAGAAGTTGAATAGGAAAATCATACCTGAAGCATTGAAGTACTAGAATTGTTACCAAACAATGATGACTAATTGTAAAACATAAATGTTCTAATATATTGTTTTTGTCGCATTACTCTTACTTGTAAATCTGCGCAAGAAGGATAGGTACAAATGCTTTAGCTAAGCTAGCTAAGTAAGCCTCAGGGTACCTCGTAGGACCCCTTTCATCACCATCCAAAAAACAAAACTATCAGTATCTTGTCAAGAAAAATCTGATCGCATGATATTTCGAATTATAGTTAACACAAGTAGAACTAATGTCATAAGCATGTTAAAAGAAGTGTGTCGTGCCACTGTCATTAAAATGCTTTTAGTTATGAGACTCAGTAATTAATTTGTTTTCTGTATTAATGACTTTATTATTCAAGGCTTCTTGTTAAGCATTTATTATTTCCGCATTCATAATTTTTAACATTTAATGTTGTTTTAAAAATTTTAAATTTTTATGAAATTATCGAGATGTTACAGAACATTGCATTCATATGTTTGGGTTTCGCTATGTATGGCTTACCGAATGGTATGTTGAATGCAGAATGATGTATGTCTATTTGACCAGGTTTTCTTTTCATGTTGAGTTTTGGTGACTATTTGTGGTTTGTGAGTGGCCTGTGAGTGGCCTATGTCTTAGTCTTTGATGATAGTAAGTGTTTGAATTCTGTTGGATGCATTTCTTAATAAGACTAGTGCACTCACATGTTTCAGTGCAGGTTTGAATGCTTGAATTCTTGTTCGTCGTGCTTGTGTGAGTTGTAAATGAATTGCTAACACTTCTATGATTATGCTAACTTATGAAAAGTTAAAGATAAGAATATGTTGCTAACTAAGATAAGTTGTTAACTGATTATAAATTGTTAACTAGTTGTTAATTGAAGTTATTTGATATGATTTATTTGTATGTATCTAATGATATTACCTATAAGTGATGTAGAGAATGAAATTACAAAACTAAAACTTTGGATGCAAATAAAGAGATTGCAATATTAGAATTCTCTGGGGACATCCAAGAGGTCGTCATCATGTTTGATTGAAGAATGTGGCACAAATAAGAAATTAAAAATTTTCTCAAGCCTTGAGGAAGAAGAGAAGTGAAGAAAGGAGCAAAGATAAATAAGAAGAAGACTATACAAGCCAAGGATGAGTTTCCTTTGGTCGATTGCATTGAGGATATGATTCCTCTAATTAAAATTATGCAAAGATGAGGATGGGTTTTCCTTAGCCGATGCAGTGACTGTAGCCAGTTATTGAGTTAAATGAAGAGAATCCATCTTTGAATAAGTAATAAATATAGAATAATAATTGAATGATGATTACATATTACATTGAGGGCCTCTTTTATACATTGTTAGGCACCTTTCAAGAGGAGCCGTGTCCTCTTATAATTAATTGTAATTATTATTATTATTATTAATTAAATAAGTATTAGTTTATATTTATTTATGTTCGTAGCATTGCCACCCCCTTTAAAGAGAGCTTTGTCGTCAAAGCTGTATTTGCAGACATCGTCTTTTATTCTTGCTTTGTGTTCATGCTTGATTTGGTTTAAGTGATTTGGCTTGGTCTCTCTATCTTGATGATGGCCTGGGTCCTTCTTATTCTGTGACTCTTTCTACTTGGGTGGCAAATTCCTTAGACCATACAATCGATACTTACTTCGATTCCATTTAAAACTCATGTACTGTTTTTGTAGATTGGTAGAGTACGTCCCTAGTGATGCTAACCATTCGGCGCCTAATACCATGTCTACTTATTTGAGTGGTAAAGCAATACAATTGAGTTGTAGGTGTAAGTTTTGTATGTGTAATGACACCTTATGACATTTTCCTACTTCTTCTATCTATTGATCCACAATGGTTGAGGCTTTAATCCCTTTTTGCGGGAAACACAAAAAGATTAAGTTCCTTTGCCTTGTTGATATCAACCAAATTATAGTTACTCCCGGAATCGGCCAAAATTGTGACATCCCTACCTTTAATAGACCCTGTAAGTCGTAACCTCTTTGGTCCTATATATTTTGTTGCTTGGGATAAGAGTTGTTTGTTTTCAATGTTGTTGCAACTTCTTAGCTGTGGTGGAATATAGCTCCCTATGATTAACGGTTTTCCCTTTTGTTGGGTGTTAACATTCTTGGGTGCCACTAGATCTTCCATCCTTACAAGTTTGTTGAATACGGGTAATGGTCGCTATTGATGCTTCATATAAGCTTGTATTTGCATCAGACTCAGATGTTTCTTTCGTGGGTACCTGTACTTCTTTTCCATTAATAATTTTGCAGTGTGTTGTGTGATTGGTCTGGCATTTATGGCCAGGAATCCAATCTTCTCCACATCGACAACATGTATTCTTATTCTTCTTATTATTATTGTTGGTGCGTCCCATAGATGCTTTAGAATATTTTTCAACTTCATCACTATATGATTGAGAGGTGTTGCATTGATGACCGGGTGACCAGTTGTCTCCACAATATCTGCATTGTTCCCTTCTTTCCACTCTTGTCTTGGCAGTTCCTTCTAGTTTGAGTTCTGCTGCTTTCACTTTGCATATTGCTGCCTCGACATTCAGAATGTCATGCAGGTTTAACTCATTTTGTATGTAGGGTTTTAATCCCCGCAAGTAAGTTTCTAGTCGTTGTTTGTCTGATAACCCAAATACTTTGGTAGCGAGTGATTCCCATTGGTGTGTGAATTCTTCGACATTTCCTTTTTGTTGTAACCTGGTAAGCTTCGAGAAAAATTTGTCTTCATTGATTCCTTGAAACCTTTCAAGGAAATCATTTTTGAACAAATTCCATGTGTATGCGAATTGGTCACCTTTCCACCACATATACCAGTTGTAGGCATATCCTTCAAGGTGCATAGATGCATACCTCACTTTTTCTTCATCTGTTGTGATGTTATAGATATCGAAGTATTCCTCTGCTTTATTTAATCATGCAATGCATTGTTCATCATTCCCACTGAAATTTGACATTTCTATTTTTGCTTTGGGGGGATACACTACATAATGATGATAATGATTGCCTCTTGTCTTGTTGTGTGGTGATCCAGAATTGTTGGTTGACGCACTCGACATATCTAAGTCGTATTTTGGTTTGGAGTGATTATTTGTCTCATTCTGTCCCATCCTTTCCATGAATTTGCTTAACGTGTCGTTCAATTGGTCTTGTTTTTTCTTCATCTCGTCCAATTTATCGTCTAACCTTTTTTCTAAAACTGAAACGACTACCACTCTAATTTCATTTTTCAGCTTTGCATTGGAATTTTTTATTTCTTCCTTTAAATCTTCTTGAAACACTTTGTCAAGTTTGTCCATTTTGGAGTTTAAAACTTCGAGGATTTTTAAATCTCTAATTTGGTCTTTTTCTAATTTTTCTAGTCAGTCTCGTAACTCGGCCATGGTTCTTGACCTGGTGTGGGGAGGTGAATATTTGGAATCGATTTTGGTAGGACTAAATTAATTAATAATAATTATTGTAAAGACAATAATTATTATATGGATAAAATAAATAAATATAATAATTATTATATTTAAATATTAAATATAAATATTTTTAATTTGGAAATGTAATTTTTTAATAAAATTAAATATTAATATAACAATATTAATATAGTATTTAATTTTTATTAAAAATTAGGGCTATGGAATGGTGGAGCAAAGGGATGGCTTGGCGTGGAGTGGTGGTGAAGCGTATTAATAGTAGAAGCGTATGGAATGGAGAGCGAGTGATGGTGAAGAGTATAGGTAGGAACGATGCAACGGATTGAGGCTGGTGGATGATGTGAGATATGGGTGAAGGGAGGAAGGAGGGTGGCGATGGAGATGGATTTGGACAGAGGAGGGTGGTGCGTGGGATGAGTGGAACGCAGAGCGCAGGGTGGAGTTGCGGGTAGAGGGGAACACAGAGCGTGGGGGAGACCTGCGCAGGGATCTGCGCGGGAAGGTCGTGATGGAGGGAGGGAAGGCGGAGTGGAGGAGGGAGGGAGAAGAGTATGTGAAGTGGAGGAGGGAGGGAGAAGAGTGCAGGAAGTGGAGGAGGGAAGGAAGAGATGGGTTGCAGGTCGCGTGGAGGAGGATGGAAGGCGGAGATGGGAAGCAGGCGGATGAAGAGAGGAGGTGTGGGAGCTGCGCGGGAAGAGTAAAGTGGGAGATGGAAATGGTTGGTTGAGATCGCTGGTGTGGAATGAGCCGGAGTAAGAACGCGAGTCAGAGATGGGGAAGTAAGTGGATGAAAATGGGTGAAAGTAAGTGGATGAGCCGTATCCGAGCTCAGTGTAGGAGGAGTGAACTTGGCTCTGATACCAAATGCAGTGACCATAACTGGTTATTGAGTTAAATGAAGAGAATCCATCTTCGAATAAGTAATAAATATAGAATAATAATTGAATCATGATTACATATTACATTGAGGGCCTCTTTTATACATTGTTAGGCACCTTTCAAGAGGAGTAGTGTCCTCTTATAATTAATTGTAATTATTATTATTATTATTAATTAAATAAGTATTAGTTTATATTTATTTATGTTCGTAGCAACCAATTGGATTGAGGATGTGTTTTCCTCTCATTAAAAATTATCTAAAGCTGAGGATGGGTTTTCCTTGGCCGATTGCACTGAGGATGTGACTTCTTTGAAAGAGATGAAGACTAAGCGAGTTGAGAACCTACATTTCAAAGAGAAAGAGACCAAGGAGCAGGGAAGTCACAGTTGTGGAGCTCCAGATTGGGACAAGAATAAGAGGGGAAACTCTTACTCTTCTCTTTGTATTTATGTTATTTTCTTCTAGAAAGAGAAAGTTGTTGAAATGCATGTTACATCTTAAAATTTGTTGTGCTTATTTTTGTTAAGAAATAAGAAATGGATGTTGAAATAGTTAAATTTATGAAAAATAAATGAAGATGAATGTAGTCATCTATGTGCCTATGTCGAGTTAAAAATGAAATGCATGAAAGCATTATGAGCAAAGAAAGATATAGTTGATCTTTCATAAAAAGGATGGCCTAATTGTATTACTATACTAGCTTAATGAAATTATGGTAATTGATTGCAGAGGAAAATATTCATCTAAAATTTGTTGCTGCCATTATAAAGCTAAACAAGACTGAAGAAAATCACACAAATTGAAGATAGTAGTTGATCATAATTTTCTCTATGTTTTTCAAGAAATGCTTTGAATCATCTGCAGATTCCAAAAGTGCCCAAGCAAAGATAGCAAGAATGATGGTAGCTGAAAGAAATAATTGTTGAGGTGATCAGTCCATATGTTGAGATGGAAGGTCCAAGCGAGCAAGAACAACATGAAGAGGTCCGATCGACTTGACCCAAGTTTCAAAGATCATCCTGAAAGACGTAGTGCAGGAGGAGCACTTGCAACATTTTGAAAAAAAAATTTATGTGTTTTGGACAATGGAACATTGTGACGGTGTTGAATTTAAGGGGGAGGGGAATGTAATACCCGTGGATGAGACCCCTAAACTGATCATATGTATGATGTAAATATTGATATACAAATGCCAGTATGGAAGAACAAATGTATATTTTGAAATTATTAATAATAAAATCCACAACTGCCTATGATGAGGTGGAATGTTGAAGAGATCGGGGACTCATGTATTCACCGGAGACAGTTAGGGGGTTAAAAGTGGCATAGGAGGAAACTATGCCATGACCCTTAGATACCTTTTAGAACCTTAAAATATCCCTAAAATTTTATCCTAAGTCATGGTTAAATATTGATCCCATTTTATTGACTTAATTAATTATTATTAAAATAATAATTATGCTTTAAGTGGGATTTTGGGGAAATTACATGTTTGCATAAAATAAGGAAATGTGAATGAGGGATTCCACGTGGTTGTATTTTTGCATGCAAGTGGAATTGGGGGGCATTCCTTCATTTTTCAAGGAAGGAAGGGGTGTGCGTAGGTGCATGGAAGGCCTAAGAAAATAGAGAAGAAGTGAGAATTGTCGAGTTATAATTCTTGTTGTGGAATGAATATGTGATTGACTGGTGGGTTATGGTCAATGAAATGGTGAATTATGCATGAACCATTAGAGTGGAATTCCTGTGTACTAGTTAAGCAGTGATGGGTTTTCACTGTGGTGCAATTGGAAGGAAGATAGAATGGAAATTGTGTGGTTTGGCATGGAATTGGCTGTAGCTTATTTTCCTGAATGCATGTAAACATGTATTAAATCCATGAGAAATTATGGGACTAGTGAGATGTTTGTTTACTGAATACATGAGTCTCAGCTTGAGGGTGGCATTTTTGCCAAGAGAAAGATGAGCAAAATTTCCCATGGTTGGGTGGAGCGTGGAAGCCACACAACTAGTTGCCCATTTCTAGTATTTTGCAAATAAGTTTTAATTTATGGAAATGATGTTTTAATTTGTCAATTTAGTTAATTGTTGAATGATGAATCAAATTACACCTTTTAAATTCATGAGTTGTTTATTTGAATTCCTGTACATGGAATTGACACTTCGACAAGTTTCAAACCTATTAAGCAGGTTCATCCTCAGGAGAACAAGAATCTCACTCTCTTCTTTGCACTCGGACGAGGGATAAATACCCATTCTCAGCAATTTTTTATCCTTCTTCTTTATGGATCTTGTCGGTTCACTTTTGGTTTTTAGGGTTAGGGTATGGGTTTAATTTTCTTCTTTTTTAAATTCTTTTAACAATTATTCATAGATAATTATCTATGAATAAATGTTAAAAAAAAATTAAAAAGAAGAAAATTAAACCCATACCCTAACCCTAAAAACCAAAAGTGAACCGACAAGATCCATAAAGAAGAAGGATAAAAAATTGCTGAGAATGGGTATTTATCCCTCGTCCGAGTGCAAAGAAGAGAGTGAGATTCTTGTTCTCCTGAGGATGAACCTGCTTAATAGGTTCGAAACTTGTCAAATTAAAAAATTCTCACCGCATATTTCTTGTCACTGAATATAAAAAACTATGGGTTAAGATGAACAAATAGGTTTATTTATGCAATTATAAACAGGTTTATTTATGCAATTATTTGCTTTATGGTTAAGTTTCTAGGTTTTGAATAAAAGAAGGAATTTATGCATGGCTTGGTTGAATTACTAATTATGGAAAAAAGTGTAAGATAAGCTATGCTATATGCTTGATAGTAATGTATAAGTTACATAATAGAACCAAAATCTTATGAATGATTATTCTTTAATAAAGTTGAAATGTGAAAAATTGAATTTTAGCATTAATTGAACTAAATTTCCATAATCTAAGTTATTTGGGAATGGGTTATGTATGAATGGAAATGCATTTCTAGTTTAGCCCACAAATTGTTTGTAATAATCTCTTCATGAAATTTCACAACGCAAAGGAAGTATTTCAAATTGCTTATATTATGTTAGCATTGATGGTAAAAACATTTTTACTGCGTTTTTACCTTCAATGGTTTTTGCATTTGAAAACTAGGGGCTGGTAATTATAAACCACGGGTTAGAATGAGTGGTAATTGCATTGAAATGCACTTAATCATCTTAATTTTCCTTAATTGGTAATTGTAAACAATTTTCAGATGTTAAGAGTTGTTATTTAAGTTTAGCATTGGATGGTGTCTTGTATTTAGAAACCAAAGGATGATTTTGCTTATCCAATTAAGTTTAAATGATTATGTTGAATTATTAATTTTACTACGCAATTATTATATTGGAATATCATATTCCATGTTTTGGAAGAAATGATAATTGTTTTCCTATTTAAATTATAATATGTTGAGATATTAATCCTTACTATGCACTAAATTTGTTGGAATATTACACTATTTACTTTGGATAAATTGGTATTTTCCATCCTACCTGATTTATGCATGTAAGCCTATGCACATTTATTTTGTTGAAATATTAATTTTACTAAATAGTTAATATGTTGGAATATTGTAATCTATACTTTGGATAAATTGGTATTTGCCATCCTACATTATTTATGCATGTAAACCTATTGTGCATGATCCAGGTGGATATTGGTGGCCACCCACCTTTCCAACTGGATCAAAACAGTTTTATGGCAATTTTGGTATTGTACTATTTTTAGCAGTTTTTCGGGTCCTAAACTTCCGGGGCCATTTTGAGGCCCTAAATGACCTTTTTTGGCAATTTGGGGGGCCAAATGGTTGCCTTCGGCACCCATTTGGCCCCAATCGAAAGTTGTAAATCTCGGATAGACCTTTCCAACGGGCTACCGAGCGCCCCGAACGGAGATTGTATGCAAAAGTTACGACCCCGGGAAGTTGATGTACTAACTTACCCAAACGGGGCCCACATGACTTTTTGCGCTTCATCTCCTAGGGTTAGGTTTTTGGATGTCTAGGGTTTTTGACATTCCTGTTTATTGTAAAAGGCCTTGAGAGCCTCATTGTAACCATCTTCTTGCAAAATGAGCGCAGTCGTCACATCTCTTCTCAGAGATAAGCCGCCACCATTCCAGCAAGCTTGTTTTCCGCTGCATTTTACAGTTCTAGCTTATTTCCTTATTGAATAGAAAACCAGTTTTACTGTATCTCTGTTATTTTGTGTTAAGCATCTGATAATAATCTGTATTCATTTCGTTCTGCTCATAAAATCCGGATCAGTGGTATCAGAGCGGTCTGCTCCTTGTCGTCTTAATGCATGTCCCCAACGAGGTCAGGGTACAAAGAATTGGGTCTCGAGCTTGTTTCTCTTGAGGACAAAAGCTCTCGCATACCCAAGCGACCTCTCATGGCAGGAGAAAAGAAAGATGACAGGACAGGAGATCCTATCAAAATGTTGCTTGAGGAAGCCCTCACGTAGCAGAGGAACGAGATGATGGATAATTTCGCGCAAATCCTTCGGCGACTACCAACAAGCGATGCATCTTCCTCGAGCGGAGGAACCACCCCCTTCAAGGTACAAATCAACTTCGATATCCCTATATTTGAAGGACAGATAGACGCAGATGCTGTAGATAAGTGGTTGAATCTACTAGAAGGGTATTTTTCTGTCCATAACTTTTTGAATAAAGAAAAGATTACTTTTGCGCTCCTCAAAGCTGTTCCCCATGTCAAAGATTGGTGGGAAACATTTTGCGAACAAAAGCACACAGAAGATGCCTCATTATTTTCAGTCACGGCCACTTGGGAATCCTTCAGGGATGCTATTAAGGAACAATACTACTCTGTTGGAAGTTATGACGACTTGTATACCAAATGGACCACACTGCGACAAGAAAGAGACCAAGCAGTGCCAGAGTTCACAAATATCTTCCATACCTTGCGCACCAAGCTGGGTATCAAATATTTAGAGCGACATCTGGTGCTCAAGTATCGTGGTGGTTTGCATAGATACATCCAGACTGAAATGGAATTTTTGGACATCTCTTCCTTGGGCGCGGCCTACCGATATGCCGTCAAAATCGAGCAGAAGCTCAAACAAAAGACGCGGCAATTTGGGCCTGGGAACCCTTCACAGCAAAAGATAGGAAAGGGCGGCCCCAACCCATACAATAAAGGACAGAGCAAAGATGGACAGTATCACGACAACCAGTCCAAGCTGCAAGCAAGAAGGACACCGAAAAAACAAAGAAAGATACCGGGAAGTGGTGCGACTTCCATAAGAGCCCTCGGCATAACACTGCTGATTTCCGCTCAAAGCAGTCGTTGGTGGCCGAAGTGAAAGCATCTGAATCAGATGCGGGTTCTGACTCTGAGTCCGAACCAGAAAGGGGAAGACGGATCATTGACGCGGAACCCAGTGCCACCATTGCTACCACCAAGCTCCAGCCTGATGAACCAAACTAGCCAGAAGAAGGAGAACGCCTCTTCCATTCACAGATGTGGGTAAAAGGCACCCCACTGCACTTCATTGTTGATAGCGGTAGCCAGAAGAATCTCATCTCAACAGAAGTCGTCAAGCGCCTGGCCCTACCGACAACGCCGCACCCACAACCCTACACCATTGGATGGCTTCGCAAAGGAAGCGATCTCCGTGTCAACCAATAGTGCCGACTGCCATATGGCATCAAGCCCTTCAAGGACAAGGTATTGTGTGATGTTGCTCCTCTCGAAGTTTCAGATGTTCTTTTGGGCCAACCTTATTTATGGAAACGTCATGCTGTATATGAGTCTAGGCCTCGTAGTGTTATTATTTCTTTGAACAGGAAATTGTACAGGATACCCGAGGCAGTCCCTCCTAGTGCTATTTCCTTGATCTCTACCAAGCAATGCAGGAAGGTCATCTCTCAGACCGGGAAATTTGTCTTCTTCGTGATTCGCTCTCAGAGTGAAAGAAAGATCGCAGCCACATCCCGGGCCTCCACGATCAATATATCCACACAACAGAAGCAAGTGGATAAGGTGGTGGAAGGATACTCAGATATCTTCTCCTCTCCGACCAGGGTACCTCTGCACTGCGAGGTCAAGCATCCCATCGATCTGACCCCAGGTGCACCGCTACCCAATGGGCCAGTCTATCATCGCTCTCTATTGGAAAACGAGGAGATCAAGAGGCAGATCCAAGAATTGCTCAACAAGGGGTACATCCGTCCCAGTTCATCACCTTGTGGGAGCCCAATCATGCTGGTGCAGAAGAAAGATGGGACCTGGTGACTCTGCATTGATTATCGGGCCCTGAATAAAATCACAGTCCGTAACCGGTACCTGATTCCCTGAATCGATGACCTCCTTGATCAGCTCACGGGTGCCAAATACTTCAGTAAGATTGATCTGAAGTCTGGCTACCACCAGGTCCCAATAGAACAGACAGATGTATGGAAGACTGCCTTCAAGTCAAAAGAAGGTCTTTTTGAATGGCTGGACATGCCTTTTGGTTTGACAAATGCTCCAACAACTTTTATGAGGATGATGGACGATATCCTACGACCTTTCACCAACAATTTTGTAGTGGTGTATCTGGATGACATCCTCATCTACAGCAAGACTTGGGAGGAACACTTGCAGCATATTCAGCAGGTTCTGCACACCCTGCGGAAGCACAAACTATATGCAAACTTTGAAAAATGCTCCTTCGGCATGGACAAGGTCCATTACTTAGGCTACATCATCGATCGACATGGTGTGCATGTGGATCCAGCCAAGATCCAGGTCATCCGTGATTGGCCAGCCCCAACCACACTCACTGAACTTCAGAGCTTCTTGGGCCTCGCCAATTTCTATCGCCGGTTCGTGCTGGGATTCTCTCATATTGCATGGGCCCTCAGCCAAGTGACCAGGGGTGGTGGTAAGGCAAAATTTGTGTGGGGCCTGTCCCAACAACAAGCCTTCGATGATTTGAAGAAGCGTTTGTGCTCATCGCCGGTACTCTCATTACCGAACCTGCAACATCCCTTTGAGATCAGGACAGATGCTTCAGATTATGCTGTGGGTGTCGTTCTCACTCAACACGAACACCCCGTGGCATATCATAGTGAGACACTATCAGATGCTGTCCGCAAGTACCCTACCTATGACAAAGAAATGTAATCCATTGTACAAGCCTGCCGCCAGTGGAGACATTACATTCTTGGGAAGGAGACAGTCATCCACACTGATCACAAGCCACTACAGTTCATGCAGACCCAAGGAAAATTGCAGAATGACCACCATCAGAAGTGGTCAACATATTTACAGCAGTTCCACCTCAACATCAAATATAAAACAGGGAGTACCAACCGAGTTGCTGACTACCTCAGTCGATCTCCAGTCGCGGCACTTACCACAATGCTAGACTCTTGTGGCCACGAAACCTCCGGATGGCCCCACCTCTACGAGACAGACCCTGACTTCTCCGCCACCTATCAAATGTTGGGCACCAACTTAGTGGTTGCTAATTTCCATCTTCAGGACGGGTTGTTGTGTCATCTGGGCCATCTCTGCGTTCCATCAAGCGAGCGTGCGAAGCTGATTTGGGAAGCTCACTATAGTCGGGTGGCAGGACACTTTGGCGTCGAAAAGACAGTGGCAGTGTTGCAGAAACACTTCTACTGGCCGAAACTTCGACAGGATGTCGGCAAGTATATCAGGTCCTGCACCGCTTGCGCTATTGCCAAACCGACCACTAAGAAACAGGGCCTATACACCCCTCTACCTACTCCTGACAGGCCGTGAGAATCCATCTCAATGGACTACATGTCGGGCCTCCCGACCACCAAGAGGGGAAACGACTGTGTTTTTGAGGTTGTAGATCGCTTTTCCAAGATGGCGATTCTAGCCGCTTGCAAGAAGAACATCACAGCAGAAGCTACTGCCAAGCTCTTCTTTGAATGAGTATGGGTACATTTTGGGATCCCACAGACCATTATCTCAGACCGTGACAGTCGGTTCCTCAGCTCATTCTGGTCAAGCCTCTGGTCACTGCTGGATACCAAGCTCACCAAATCCACTGCCTTCCACCCCCAGACCGATGGACAAACGGAGGTCGTCAACCGGATGGTCGTACATATCCTGCGCATGTACAATTCAACACACCCTCGCACATGGGATGAGAGTCTCCCCTATGTCCAACATAGCTACAACCGAGCCCTGCATAGCTCAACTGGCCACAGCCCCTTTCAGGTGGGGTTGGGATTCCAACCATTGGGCCCCATGGATGTTGCACTTCCCCTTGTGACCACCTCGGTCGACTCGTCCCCAGAAGCTGACAAAGCCGCCCGGTTCATTGAACGGATCCAGCATGTTCGCCAACAGGTTCAGGATATTCTACAGAAGTCTAATGCCAAGTACAAGCAGCGCCATGATCAACATCGGGTGCCACATAAGTTTCAGGTGGGCGACAAAGTTTGGTTGCATCTGCAGAAAGAACGCCTTACAGGGCCCCATCGAAAGCTTCGCCCACTCCGTTATGGGCCGTACACCATCACCAAGGCAGTGGGTGACAATGCTTTTGAGCTCAACATTCCCCCTTTCCTTGGTCTGCATCCAGTCTTCAACGTGGCTCTCCTTCGGCCATATTTCCCACCACTATTAGACACCTTAGAGATAGCAGAGATGTTGACACCAACAGAGCTCAACCCTGACTGCCTACAACAAGCATCCAGTGATCATATTGCAGACACACAGATCAAGGGCACTCGACATCAAAGGATCCAGCTTTATTGAGTTGTCAAAGCAGGGCAGCTCCTGCACCAAGGCAAGTGGCTCACTCGAGGCCAAATTCAGCAGAAATTTCCTCATCTGATGGGGGAACTCAACGCAATGGAGACCATTGCTTCCTAAGGAGGGAGGATTGATCCAGGTGGATATTGGTGGCCACCCACCTTTCCAACTGGCTCAAAACAGTTTTATGGCAATTTTGGTATTGTACTATTTTTAGCAGTTTTTCGGGTCCTAAACTTCCGGGGCCATTTTGAGGCCCTAAATGACCTTTTTGCCTCTGGCACCCACTTGGCCCTAGTCAAAAGTTGTAAATCTCGAATAGAGCTTTCCAACGGGCTACCGAGTGCCCCGAACGGAGATCGTATGCAAAAGTTACGACCCCGGGAAGTTGATGTACTAACTTACCCAAATGAGGCCCACATGACTTTTGGCGCTTCATCTCCTAGGGTTAGGTTTTTGGATGTCTAGGGTTTTTGACATTCCTGTTTATTGTAAAAGGCCTTGAGAGCCTCATTGTAACCATCTTCTTGCGAAATGAGCGCAGCCGTCACATCTCTTCTCAGAGATAAGCCGCCACCATTCCAGCAAGCTTGTTTTCCGCTGCATTTTACAGTTCTAGCTTATTTCCTTATTGAATAGAAAACCAGTTTTACTGTATCTCTGTTATTTTGTGTTAAACATCTGATAATAATCTGTATTCATTTCGTTTTGCTCATAAAATCCGGATCAGTGCAGTTATTTTCTTGGAATATTAATGTAATTGAATAGTTAATATGTTGGAATGTTGTAATCTAATTGGTATTTTCTATCCTACTTAATTTATGCATGTAAGCCTACTGCGCTCGTTGGAATATGAACTTTAATGCAGAGTTATTTTGTTGGAATATTAACTTTATTGGGCAGTTAATATGGATAAAATGGTATTTGTTATTATACTTATTTTATGCATGTAATGCATGTAACTTTAGTGTGCAGTTAATATGTTTGAGTATTAACTTTGATGATTTCCATATATTGGAATATTGGTACCATAGTTCACGGTTCCTAGATAATTTTTAATGCATAGTTCTTTATATAATGTTTTTATCGTGCAGTTCTTAATGTACCGTTTTACTGCGCAATTCTTGATAAAATGTTGACTGTGGGATTCTTGGGAATGAATTTATAAATTAAAATTTGAAAATGTTACCTTCCAAGCCTTAGTTTTGTTTTGGTTTGGTGTAATGCAAATTATTAGAAAATATATTATGGGTATTAAATATGGTGTTAATTTATATGGGATAAATGTGCGACACATGCAAATATTTATGCTTCCACAATTACAAGATCATTATGTGCATGTGTTTTTTATTACTTGTCCTATAGATTAATCTATGCTTATGTTAAAATACTTTTATATGTTATTCATTTTTCATGCATGGCCGTGCATTTGCTAGAAGAATGCATATAAGCATTATGCATGTGTCTATTATGCATATATGTTTAAAAAAGAAATTATTCTTATTGTGTCTTAAGTCTATTGTGACGAAGGGTGCATTACACTCTGTGCCTTACACTATCAACTCCATGCCATCCTTCCCCACCGATCCACATATATCCTTCTCCTCACGCCCCCCCCTTCATTGATCTAGCACTTCTAACTCTACCATTCCCAACACCTTCCAATTCACCTCAAATCGAACCCTCCTTCCCTCCACATTTCCCACCTCACACTCCAACCTACAGATCACTCTTCACACCCTACTCCCACATTCCCTACAGTCATCCACCGACCCCCCCTCTACTGCTCTCCTCCCTTCGATGCTCCCACGCGGCTCGCCTCTTCCCTTTGTTATGTCCATTGAAGTTTTTTTATAATAATAATATTTATTATTATACTTCAAAACCATAATTTCATCCATTTCGAAAAAAAAATATAATAATATTATAATAAATCATAATTATTATTATAATATTTAAAAATCCCCTTCTTATAATCTATGAGATTACATAAGGTTACCAATAGCACAACATACACAGATATATACCAAATACTAGATCACACATAATAGAAGGAGTAAGAAAGTTTGAAAGTAATAGATACAACAAAAACAAGTATTATTTATATCATCATACCATAATATACAAAAAGGAGGATAGTAATTAACATAACATCTGTCTCACTAGCCTATTTATATGAGACTGTCTTACAACTGGTTAGACATTTGCAATTGAATAACTATCTACCAATCAACCTTACCAACTCGATTAGATCAAGCCAACATCACTTATTCTCAGAATAACGGCCAGTCTCTGATGTTCCCCGCAATCGTTGGGAAAAATAAAAATAAGTAGATGGGAATATTGAAATAGAAAAAGAAAAATAACTGGATGGGAATATTGAAATCATAAATCAGAAAGTAATTGCCGTGTGGACAGGACAATGGAAATCATAAATTAGAAAGTAATTGCCGTGTGGAGTCGTGGACCCAAATGGAAATTCCAAAAGTAATGGCGACCCAAAGATCACGTTGAGTTACTTTGAATGGCAATTGAAAAAGTAGGCGACTCGAAGATCAGGCAATTGAAAAAGGGAAAGATTTCTTTGATCCTTTACTTTGAATTTCTTGGTGCGATCTTTTCAGTGGGGACGGAAGTTTGATTTTCTTTCATTTATTTTCAGTGCTATGTAATAAATGAAATGAGGAATCTACGATACACGAAGTCTGAACAAACTTCCCAAAACTTTCTAGGGAGATTAAGATCTGTCACGACTCACGTTCCTTCTCTTGTCTGTTCTTCGAGGGAGATCAAGATCTGTCACGAAGAATGTTTTTGTTTTTCTTTTATTTCATCCTCTCTGCTACTTCTTTTGTATTTTCCGCCGCTCAATTATCAGATTGTGGGAATCCTCATCTCGGCAATGCTTCTGATCAGGAGGCTCTCCTTGGATTTAGGTATGCCATAACATATGATCCATCCCAAGCCTTGCGTACCACTTGGAAACCAAATGTTTCCTTCTGTGAGTGGACATGTGTCATCTGTAGTCAGTGCAGACAGAGAGTGGTTTCTATCAATGTTTCAAGCATGGTATGACAAGGTACAATCTCTCCTCTTCTCGGCAATCTCTCCTTTCTTAGAATTCTCGACCTTCACAATAATAGTTTTCACAATAACAATTTTCACGGCCACATTCCCTATCAATTGGGAAACCTCTTTCGCTTGAATATGATTCGCCTCTCTATCAATCAACTGCAAGGTTCCATTCCCCCCACTCTGGGTGGATGCCGCAGTTTACCGAACTTGACTCTACTGCTAAACAATCTCAATGGAAACATTCCCGCAGAACTATGAGTTCTCCCAAACTTGCAAATCTTGGCCTTATGGAAAAACAATCTGCCGGGTACAATCCCAACCTACTTGGGAAACATATCTTCTCTAACCGAGATAAGTTTGTATGGAAACAAATTTCACGGAAGTGTTCCTTCTTAATTGGGTATGCTAAGCCAGGTGACCACTATATATCTGCCCGAGAACCATCTCACAGGGAAAATTCTGTCTTCCTTGTCTAACTGCACCAATCTTCTAGCATTGGATCTTCATGATAACCAGTTGACTGGACACATTCCCTTGGAGTTGTGTAGCAAGAACGCCTCATTGAGAGATTTCTATATGGATATTAATCAATTCAGTGGCAACATTCCTGTTTCCCTCGTCAAAATGAAATTCAAATTTCCCCTTTGATGAGTCCTCCCCTAGAAGACTTCATTTATTGCATGAATGTCATAGACTCACAACAACTCACGACAACTCTAAACAACACTCAATGGCATGCAACTAGAACCACAAACCAAGCTGAGGTTGATTTATGCATTGATATAGAGAGGTGGCACTAGGAACACAATATGGAGAAACAATGAGTTAGAAAAAACATTTGGACCAAAGTACCACAATGGTTATTAATTAAATTAAAAAAAAAATTGGCTCAGGAATTGTCTTCAATTTGATGGGTGGCATGATCATGATCATGTAATCTCCTTCTGTCCTTCCAAAAATATGTGGTTTCTCACCACATTTCTCTTCGACACTCGCCACCAAAATACATGTAAAAATTACATGTCTTTACATCCCCTTCCATTTAAATCCTCATCGCATAGTCATGACTAATGATTATTATGCATGCACATCCTCACCTTATAATATCAATTGGTTCAAGGCGCAGAGACAACCATAAATTATCAAATGTGTCAAGATGCAAAGAGTAAGAGACAACTATAAGTAAGTCTTATATTAAATTTACCATATAAGTCTTTAATTTGCACTATCATCTGAGATTTGACACGTTGGATTGTTTTGATCTTCTTATAACTCCTTACCAATGTCATTGTAAGGATTCTTTGATGGTGAAGTCCATAATTTTAAGTCTTCTTCCTCATTATCATGCCTTTTGGTAAGACAATAAGGAGGGAAGTGGCTTGCATTAGCATGGAAAACAGTTTCAACATAGAGATAGATATATTAATTCTTTCATTAAATAACTTAAATTTCATGCCAGTGACTATGAATTCACCGAATTGTGGATTGGTAAAAAACACATCAAATTTTAGAGCCTCGAGCTCTTAATTACTCATGTATCTAGAATTTTTGCAAATCGAGCCATTAACAAACTTCTTTTGTTGTTGTGGTTCAATTTAAAAGGTAGATTGTCGAGACTCAAACATGTATCGAGTTGCAAGGCTCTAGTTGACTTAGGATTGATTCCATTTCCCCTCCATCCCATACCTGTATGTTGTCGCGACAAGTGTTGAACAACAAAATTTGCTGCCCAGGCCCTTATGATGCTAGTGTTGGTAACTTGGTTGGTATGGAGGATTATTTTTTAATGTTTTTTTGAGCTATGCATTGTTTTTTCTTAGTTTCCTAGTGTCCATCATTCTTACATCTCTCAAGCTTGGATGGTTTCCCTCTCTCTAGTTTGAATTAAGGTTTTGGTTGGTTTTATATGTAGATTTTGGTTGTAGGTTTATTATAGCCTCATTTTTCTTAGTGGCTTCTTTTTGTACATAGTTAATAGTAAGTAATTTTCTCAGCATATGCATAACATCATGTAGATACCCCAATATGGTTACTGCATAGTCTAAGTAGTTTTTCTATATAATGAAGTGTGATCCAACCCAAAAAAATACAACAAAATAGTTGTTCTTTTAATGAACTGTAAAATTAATGTTACACATATTGCAAATTAATGTGTTCAATTTTGGTTTTATTGAAAAGATACCATTTTATCATTTAGATATTCAGGAGTGCTCAATTGTTTAAGATTGTCAAAATTTAGATGAGAAATATTTGTGTTTTGCATTTTTTGGGGGGAAGGGTTTAGTTAATTTATACTTGTCAATTGAAGTACAATTATTTAAATTGCCCTTCATCTTTGAAGGACTCAAGGAACAAATTCCCTTCCAACAAAAATTAATAACCACCCTTCAAATTTGATCACTGGTGTGGACCCAAATGGAAATTGCAAAAGTAATGGCGACCCAAAGATCATGTTGAGTTACTTTGAATGGCAATTGAAAAAGTAGGTGACCCGAAGATCAGGCAATTGAAAAAGGGAAAGATTTCTTTGATCCTTTCCTTTGAATTTCTTGGTGCAATCTTTTCGGTGGGGCCGGAAGTTTGATTTTCTTTCATTTATTTTCAGTGCTATGTAATAAATGAAATGAGGAATCTACGATACACGAAGTCTGAACAAACTTCACAAAACTTTCTAGGGAGATTAAGATCTGTCATGACTCACGTTCCTTCTCTTTTCTGTTCTTCGAGGGAGATCAAGATCTGTCACGAAGAATGTTTTTGTTTTTCTTTTATTTCATCCTTTCTGCCACTTCTTTTGTATTTTCCACCGCTCAATTATCAAATTGTGGGAATCCTCATCTCGGAAATGCTTCTGATTAGGAGGCTCTCCTTGGATTTAGGTATGCCATAACATATGATCCATCCCAAGCCTTGCGTACCACTTGGAAACCAAATGTTTCCTTCTGTGAGTGGACATGTGTCATCTGTAGTCAGTGCAGACAGAGAGTGGTTTCTATCAATGTTTCAAGCATGGTATTACAAGGTACAATCTCTCCTCTTCTCGGCAATCTCTCCTTTCTTAGAATACTCGACCTTCACAATAATAGTTTTCACAATAACAATTTTCACGGCCACATTCCCTATCAATTGGGAAACCTCTTTTGCTTGAATATGATTCGCCTCTCTATCAATCAACTGCAAGGTTCCATTCCCCCCACTCTGGGTGGATGCCGCAGTTTACCGAACTTGACTCTATTGCTAAACAATCTCAATGGAAATATTCCCGCAGAACTATGTGTTCTCCCAAACTTGCAAATCTTGGCCTTATGGAAAAACAATCTGACGGGTACAATCCCAACCTACTTGGGAAACATATCTTCTCTAACCGAGATAAGATTGTATGGAAACAAATTTCATGGAAGTGTTCCTTCTTAATTGGGTATGCTAAGCCAAGTGACCACTATATATCTGCGCGAGAACCATCTCACAGGGAAAATTCTGTCTTCCTTGTCTAACTGCACCAATCTTCTAGCATTGGATCTTCATGATAACCAGTTGACTGGACACATTCCCTTGGAGTTGTGTAGCAAGAACGCCTTGTTGAGATAATTCTATATGGATATTAATCAATTCAGTGGCAACATTCCCGCTTCCCTCTTCAATTGTATGAAGTTTCAACTCATCGACTTAGGTGATAACCAGCTCAGTGGAGTAGTTCCCATGGGGTTCGATAAGTTGACGCAGCTCCACTCACTTAACTTATATCATAATCAACTGGTTAGTGGTAGCACCTCGAGCTTGCCCATTCTTATTACCCTTACTAATTGTTCCACCCTAAAGAAAATAGATTTATCCAATAATCATCTCACTGGACATTTGCCCATTTCTATCGGCCATCTCTAAAAAAAATGGACTTTCTACATTTGGCCTACAATGAATTAGCAGGGGAAATACCTCCACAGATTGGAAACCTCACTAATTTATCATATCTTGCTTTAGATAT
This sequence comes from Larix kaempferi, assembly GCA_027924585.1. NCBI lineage: Eukaryota > Viridiplantae > Streptophyta > Pinopsida > Pinales > Pinaceae > Larix > Larix kaempferi. The sequence continues at coordinate 6,541,923 of BSBM01000703.1, forward strand.
TAATTTTTTCATTGGAAGAGTTCCATCTTCACTTAAAATGCTTCAAAAGTTGGAGAGGTTATATATGGGAAATAATAATTTACAAGGAAACATCCCATGTGGAATTGGGCAACTCAAAAGCGTAGGGATTTTAGCTATCCAGGAAAATAATCTCTCTAGAAGGATCCCCGATTCTATTGCCCACCTCCAACAATTGAGATATCTAGATCTTTCTACAAAAAAGTTATCAGGTAAAATCCCTCCAAATCTTGGGTAATGTGTGAACTTAAAACTACTAGATCTATCATACAACAAGATCAGAGGTGAAATACCTCAAGAGGATGCAGGTCTTGCAAATTTAGATCTCTTTTTCAACATTTCAAACAATTTATTAGAGGGCCCTATGCCTTTAGGACTAAGTAAGATGATCATGGTCCAGGTTATTGATATTTCTGCAAATTGATTAAGTGGTTATATTCCAAGTGGGCTAGGAGACTACAGAGAAGTAGCATACCTAAATATTTCTTGCAATGCACTTGAAGGTCCAATTCTAATGTCCCTCGGCGAACTTCAAAGTCTTGAGGACATGGATATCTCCTTCAACAATTTGTCAGGTGGCATACCCATATCATTGGCAAATCTCAAAATGCTTAACCAATTGAACTTTTCTTTCAACAACTTGTCAAGAGAAGTCCCAAAAAGTGGAGTTTTCAAAACACTTGATGATGTTCATGGGAAATCCCAATCTCTGTGGATCTTGGGTAGGTCTCTCACCGTGCATTTGGAAAGGGTAATTATACCTATTGTTGTAGTTGCAATCATTGTTGTATCATGTTTATAAATGGGAATCTTGTGGAAACAAAATCACCAAAAGCATATTCCTATAGAGGTTGGGGCATCCAACAATTTCCTATGGAGAGCTCATCACCGCAACAGACGAATTTAGTTATTCCAACTTGTTAGGAGTTGGTAGTTTGGGAAAAGTGTACAAAGGGGTTTTGAATAATGGCACAAGCATTGCAGTGAGGCTTTTAAATTTGGAAAATGAAGGCGCTCACAAGAGTTTTGATAAGGGATGCAAAGTATTGGGTAGAGTCAAGCACTGAAATTTGATTAGAATCATAACCTCTTACTCAAACCACCAAATCAAGGCTTTGATATTTCCATTAATGCCAAATGAAAGCCTAGATAATTGGTTATATCCTAATGGTGAAGTAGAAAGTGTTTTGACTTTGATTCAAAGGTTGAATATAACAATAGACATTGCACATGGCATGTCATATCTCCATCACTATTGTTTCATGCAAGTGATCCATTGTGATCTAAAACCAAAAAATATGCTTTTGGGTGAAGATATGACAACATATTTAATAGAATTTGGCATTCACTAGTACAAAATGAGGAATTAATGACTAAAAAAATGACTAAAATTCGACTATAAATGTCTCATTTTGAGTCAGTGACTATTAGAAGTGAATTTCCACTATCTTATAGCTAGTCGTATTTCACTAGTCATTAATTGTTTGACATATTAGTCATTGATTTAGTAATTGATAGTCATTGATTTAGTCTTTGATCTAGTCATTCATAGTCACTGATTTAGTCATTGATTGCCACAATTAATGACCAAATTGTAATATCCCGAATTTTGACTAACTATTTCTGATGTTATATATTGGGCTTAAAGCTCCACAACATATGATTTATTTTTATTATTGGGCATAAGCCCTAGTGCACATGATTCATTTCCTTTTTAGATTTACATATTGGACATGGACCCTGACTGATGCATTATAGTTATATAGTGGGCTAGAAATCCCTAATGGATTGATTATGTTTTGTTATGCGAATTGGGTACAAACCCTAATATACTGAGATGACCTTTTTGTTGCATACTGTGTAGAGTTATGATTCACATGATTGATTTATGTAGTGTGTTGAGCGTGGAATCAAGAACATACGGATGACCTACGTACTAGGGATAAGCCCTGATGTACCTAGAGGACTTTATTACGTATAGGGCGTAAGCCCCAATGTACGTAGAGTGTTGGGAATAAGCCCTAGAGCACTCCAAGCTTGATAATGAATACTGGATCCAAGGCCATTTGTACATTCTAGATGTGCTTCACAACCACATTCTAGTACTAGTGTTGACCGGGACGCTCTGGAATTGCACTAGTGTAACGCCCATGTGAGAGTGTTGAGTTAAAGACCTCAAGAGCACTCGGGGTTACTTTATCTTAAAAGTGTTGAGTCGAGAAAACTATGAATAACACTTCTGTTCATCACATTTATTACATTAGTTAAATGAATAATTTTCTATCTATCATCAAGTACTGCAGGAACTACCATGTTAAACGAGGGAATCAAACATGCAAGAGAAGAGACCTAGAGGTACCTAACCAAGCCAACTATCCGAGCTTACCAAAAGACCCCACCCAAAGAGTTGGACCTTGTACTTAATATTTAAAAGAAATATTATGGTATATACATAAATAAATCAAAGAAAATTACCATAACTAAACTATTGAATAATTAAATTTAATTATTCTTATGTGAATAACATGCATAAAGGCTATGCATAAGATAGCTCTCAAAGTTAATAATATTATTATTAGTATTAATAATATTATTATTATTATTTTCTTAAAAGAAAAACGTTTCTTATATATATATATATATATAGCATAGAGGTTATGCATAGAATGACTATCACATTATTATATTGTTAATATTATTAATAGTATTATTATTTGTATTGTTAATATTAGTAATAATATATAGCTATTATTATTATTATTTATGAGTTAACTTAAGTTACATCGAATTAAAACAAGTAAAGGATCCTAGATAAACAAGGACTAAATATATAGTAAAAAATCTTTTAAAGATATTATATTTCAAATTAAAAACTAAATATATAATCATTCAAACAACTATATTCCAAAAAAACTCACCTATATAAAAGAGGGCAGATCCCAAGAGAGGGGATCATCTTTTTGCTACAATCATTCGCTTATGAAAAAAAAGGGAATTATTCTGCAGAACTGAAGCAACTCAATATTAATTTCCAAATCTGATTTAGCAATTCGGCTTAGGGCCTCTACTTCTCCTATTGCATGTTGGATCTAGCTCGGGGGGATCCAATTAGAACTAGAAATGGTCTCGATTTTATTCATCACACTTAGCACAAAGGATCGCTGAATATAACCAAACCATCAACTTAAAGAAAAATTCTACAGTACATTAAAGTTCTACGACCTCAAATGACCCTCAACATTGTGCACATGATTTTCCCAGGTCAAGTAACTATCAAACGCATACAACCTAGTTGAGACTTTCAGCATTTCAACAAACAGTTACTGTTCAGTCTTCAAGATAAGACCTACGAAGTTCCATATAGCCAACATAGTTAAACTCAGAAGTAAAGAAACGCAACGAAGGTCAGGACATGGATACCCCTCGCCCAGGTTTTTAAACCCTTCTTTTCTTCAACATGGAACGTCACTCGGAATTAAAGACCACACTATTTAAAAACCTTTAAGCAAAACGAGCTACCACCTGCATATTGGTCCTATCTAGGGTTTTATATAGATTCTTAACAGATGTAAACTACAGGCTTAGACGAACCCCAACCATCACAAACAACGAAAAGCAAGCATTTATTCAGCAATAACTCTTCATTTTAAACATTCATCCATGATATGGAGGACACAACAAGGCCAACCCTGATTCTTAAACTTGGTATTTAAACTATTGGGTTCATCCATTAAAATTGTAGCCATACCATAAGTACCAAATAAATTCGTAAATAATTTCATAAACAGAGGTAATAACCACGCATTCAAAACATTGACTGAAACTTAATGTTTTCCCTTCGAAAATAAAATATAGAGATTATCTCTCAAAACGTAGCCATACCATAAATTATCAACTGATACTGTAGAACAATTACATTACAGGAGTAAAGACGCTTGCGTATACATTGACGTAATTAAGAGTAAAAAACTAGATCTAATACATTTCTCATTCAAACTAGACCTGGAATGAAGTTATCTCAGAGATTGAAAACAAAAGGAAACCAAATACATCAAACGCTTAACCAACTTTTCATCCATCACATTTCAATAGTATTAGTACCAAAGCAAAGAAAAACTAAGCATTTCGACTTGCTTAGGAAACAAGCTACAGTCCCTCATCCATCCAACAAAAGTAACGTTTATTACAAATCGTGATAGTCCTTAAAATGGCCAATGTAAACCATCAAGAGCTTATACAAACCCCGGAGTGCTATAAAGAGTAGACTAGCACTTTCAAATACCAAAATCGCCATTAAGGCTACCACTCAGCCAACACTGGGGTGTTACATCATAGACCATGATACCTGGCACAACCACCCATTTATTTTACAAACAAATGAAACCACGAATCCAACATAGCTTCGTAACAACCAACATTACGATTTGGAGGGAATGGAATGGCCACAAAAGCCCATACTTACAACTCTTTCTCCATAGCCATGATACCAGGTTGCTCGAGCTACTACCACTATTCTTCCCATTCCAAAACAACACAAAGTCACGTTTAGTATACCTCCTATAAGCCTGTGATAAAAGAATAGAGACCCTGGAAGTAAGGTTTGTCCATTGAAAACTTACCCGGAAGAGATCCGTACCAACACTGAAGTGCAGAACCAGGTTGACTGTAAATCGCCTCCAAGTCCTGGAGAGCTCTGCCTTCCCCTTCAACAAACCAGAAAAACGATAGGCAAAATATGTTGGTGTGTTTCGAATCCCCACAGTTTAGTTCCCAATGCTCCAGCTGGAGTCCATTCAAGGGAGTGTCGTATTGCTGCATTAATTTCACTACCCAATGCCTTTAAGATTTGATTTACGACCCACTCCATATAGTTGGAGGACTCGTTGTTTTATTTGCAAGCGTTACAATTTAGGGGTTCCAAGACCATAGATAAACCATTACAAAACTCATTACACAGCATTAAATTAATACATCCCTTTCTTTTGCATAGTGACACCCTTTAGACCTTTATGAGTTCTACTTTTGCTCAAACATAATTGAACCATAGATTTCTAGCATAGGTAATGAAGTGGGAAGTAGTTAGCCCTGTAAATAAATTGCCTACAAAAGCACAACATGAATGAAATATACTTTAGCGTAAAGCTAAGTAAGTCTGGTCATGTAGACCACCAAATCCCTCTCCCCCAAATCATAAACTCATAAAAGGAATTACAACAGCTCACCCTTGCGCAATTTAGAAATGATTTTGACATATGACCTCAACTTATAAAAGACGAAACGTTTGGACTAGATACAAATTGGAGATTAGCTTTTAGAGTACCAACCCAATACTGGGACTGTAAGCTCAGCCGAGTCAAATACAAATAAATCCATTATAGTAAGATGAAACAGTTTTCCCTACTTAATGCTTCCGCAAAGCCTTTTAGCAATTCTTGTATTTTAAACCCCAGTAATGAAGTTAATTTGTTAAAACATGTTCCGAACTAAAGATAATAGTCATAAGCAAATTTTTTTAAATTTTCATGTTTTAGGGACATTACAAGTGGTATCATATCCTAGCTACAAAACTAAGTGACCTATTGGGCTCATTACAGGGAGAACATCCGCTGCAGATACTCATAAACAAAAAACATACATTTATAATTTTATTTTATATGTGTTGATGAACTGACAGATTTCTGTTCTTGAAATTTATACAACATTGCGGGTACAATAACAGTCTGAGTATGAATACAGAAAAAGACAGCAGCATACATGGGAATTTGAACTCACCACCACGAGAGCAAGAAATCGTGGTGGAATTAAAGTCAGAATTAATGAGATCAGTGTAGAATTTACATGCAGAGTTCCAAAGTTTCAAAGATGAAAACATACAAGAAAGAGGAGAACAACAAGCTATAAATGAGGCTCTACTTTAGAGCTTAACAGGGGAAAAACCCCATGAACAACCCACATTCTCAGTCAATACATTTAAAGTGATAAACTATCACACAAAGAGATCTACCAGCCCTAAAGAAGAGGAGAAGGAAGAACACATACCTAGGTCAATGGAAGAAGACTATAAGAGTTCTTCCAACGATGACAGATCACCACCTCCTTGCAATAAAAGGAGGAAAAGTGACGACATTTTACAAGGAGAATTCAGAAAGATAAAAGCCCCAACATATGATGGTGAGATAAATACCGGGGAAAAGGATGAGGAGTGGTTGTTAGGAATGAATAAGTACTTCAAAGTCCACAACTATTCCAGTGAAATGCAAGCCCGACTGGCCATATACAATCTAAATGGTAAAGCGGCCAGATGGTGGAGAGATTTGAAACACACCAAAGGGAAAGAAATGAGGAACATAAAATGGGATGCTTTTAGCAAAATATTTCAAGAAAATACATGTCTGAAATATTCTTTGACAAGAAGATCAAAGAATTCCACGAATTGAAAATGGGATCCTTAACCATGGAAGCTTTCATAAACAAATTCTTAGATTTGTTGCATTATGTTCTGTACATCAAAGATGAAAAAGTCAAGATACAACAATTCTTGCGATGTCTACCACCAAATATTAGAGAAAATATTGAATTTGACATGCCGATTAGAGGAAATTTCAATTTAAAATGGGCCTTCCAAAAATAATACAAATTCTATGTCATCATGTATTAGCCAATCAAAATGCCTTAAAATTAAAAAAGGGAGCACCTAAAAAAATTGGAGGGCAAAAAAAAAACTATTTTTTTAGATCATATTTTCAACTTATCTCCTTGTAGGTTTACTCAAATTTCAAGTGGGAGGACTTGTTGGATGCATAATTAAATTATGCATTGAACAAGTACCGATGTTGCATACTTTTAACAATATCCACACCATGAAAAATCAAAAATATATTAAAAAACATGTTTTCTCTCACTAGAAACACGTTTTTTAATGTAACGTGTTTTTTCTCACTAGAAACATGCTTTTTAATGTATTTTCAATTTTTCATGGTATGGATATTGTTAAAAGTATGCAACGGGGGTACTCATTGAATGCATAATTTAATTATGCCTCCAATGAGTCCTCCCGCTTGAAATTTGAGTAAACCTACAAGGAGATAAGTTGAAAATACGATCCAAAAAAGTAGTTTATCTACTCTCTCTCTACTATTATTTTATATTTTCTTTTTTTTTCCTTAGGAGGCCCATTTTTTACCCAAATTTCCTCTAATTGCGAAACCGTAGATGTAACTTTACACAAAGCAAGACTCTGTTATGAACATGGACAGCTAAAGAATGATAACATAAACAGAAACAAAGATAGATTCAGAAACTTCTCAGACAACCAAAGACCGGTTCTTAGACCACCACTTTAATGGAAACAAAACAATAGTTTCCCTCCCAACAGAGGCTTCAACTGACCTCAGGCAAGGCTAGGTGCACCCCCACCGCATGCCAATAGACCAGTTTTCAACAAGGGAGCAAAGGGTGCCCCACCAACCATTACTTGCTGGAAATGCCAAGGGCCCCACTACTTCGGGGATTGCCCCAACAAGACGGACGGAGTATTACACAATGTCCAAGCAAAACCTACAGTAGGGGACATGGCAAGAACACCAAGGATTTATGCCGCTTTGGATGGCCATCAAGCAGATCACCAGGCCACTATGGTTGAAATTTAGGGTAAGATCTCAAACACAACCATTTCAGTTTTGATAGATCGCGGTGCATGTCGAAGTTACATATCTCCTAAGATTGTTGATACTTGTAAGTTAAACTGAGTGAGCCACGAGAAACCATGGCTGGTACAACTAGTCATTGGTACCAAACGAAAAGTCTCTGAACTAGTTAGAACTTGTGCGATAGATTTGAATGGTTTCCCAACCAGGGTGGATCTAAATATCTTACCACTAGGGTGTTATGATGTACTAATAGGCATGGATTGGTTAGAATAATTTCATGCCCTACTTGACTTCTTGAAAAAATCTATACTATGCATGGATAACCAAGGGAATTAGAAAACCATTCAAGGTATCCCTAAGAAAGTTTCTGTAAGATAGATATCTGCCTTACAAGCTAAGAAATGTGTAAGGAAGGGTTGTAAACTCTTTGCAGTCAACATTCAAACGCAGAAGCTGATAGAGAACCGAAAATCGAAGACTTCCCAATCCTTGTAGAGTTCAAGGATGTGTTTCCCGAGGAAATACCCGATCTACCACCCAAACTAGATCTAAACTTCTCCATAGAGTTAACACTCGGTTCCGTAGCAGTTTCCAAAGCCCCTTAGCATATGAGTCCGCCTGAATTGGTGGAACTCAAGCTTTAGTTACAACAGTTGATCGAAAATGGTTACATCCGACCCAGTGTGTCTCCCTGGAGAGCACTGATACTCTTTGTCAAAAAGAAGGACAGGACGATGTGGATGTGCATCGATTACCGTCAAATCAACAAATTGACCATCAAGAACCGTTACCCACTCCCTAGAATTGATTACTTGTTTTATCAAGTCGGAGGAGCGAAGATCTTCTTAAAGATCAACTTACGATCCGGATATCACCAAGTGAGAATTCATGATGAAGACATCAGTAGGACTGCGTTTCGAACCTGATACAGCCATTACGAGTTTGTGGTAATGCCTTTCGGGATGACTAATGCGCCTGCCAACTTTATGTGCCTGATGAACAACATCTTTAGTAAAGATCTAGACAAGTTCATTCTAGTATTCATTGATGACACTCTAATCTACTTCAAGAACGAAGAAGAACACAAAGAACATCTACATATAGTGTTACAAATACAATGGGAACATCAACTGTACGCTAAATTTAGCAAGTGTGATTTCTAAAAACCCCATATACAGTACCTAGGGCACATCATCTTGGAGAAGGCGATAGCAATTGACCTCGACAAGATTAAAGCCATAGAAGAATGGCCTACCCCCACATGCGTAACCAACATAAGATCATTCTTAGGGTTGGTCGGGTACTACCGAAAGTTCATTGAGAACTTCTCTCGAATTGCTTTTCCCATGACATCCTTGCGGAAGAAAACAACCAAATTTCTTTGGACGAAAAAATGTGAGGAAATTTTCCAAAATTTAAAACAACTTTTGACTAGTGCACCCATCCTACAGATTTTCGATCTTGATGGGGACTTCATGGTTTGCACAGATGCAAGCAAGCAAGGGCTCGGTGGATTTCTTAGGAAAAATGACTTCGCTATCTTTTATGAGTCAAGGAAGTTGAAGGAACACGAATAGAACTACCCCACACATGATCTCGAACTAGCCGCCATTATCCACGCCTTGAAGATGTGGAGGCACTATCTTATGGGAAAGAAGTTCCTACTAAAGACGGACAACATGATCCTAAAGTACTTATTTGATCAACTGGACCTAAACGCTAGACAAGCTAGGTGGATAGCCTTCCATAGCGAGTACCACTTCAAACTAAAGCACATAAATGGAAAGGAGAACAAGATCGTCGATGCTTTAAGTCAATGGGCTCATATGTTATATGAGGTGACCATGAGTCAAATCGACTCAAACTTACACCACAGTTTTAGAACATCATGTCAAAGTGACCGATTCTACGTCAAGATCCTTAGAAACATCCAAGAGAATAGGTTATTCCAATAACAAAAGGCGTATAAGATAGATGAATCAGGACTGCTGTGGTCAAAAGAAATACTTTATGTTCCAGAAAACAGGGACATTAGACCTAACATCCTCACAGAGTTCCATCAAAAACCCTATTCAGTACATCTGGGGTATCAGAAGATGATATCGGCAGTAAAGAAACGCTTCTTTTGGCCTAAAATGAAAGCCGACATTTCTTTATTCATTGCTAAGTGCCAGAAGTGTCAACTGGTTAAGGCAGAACACCAACTCCCTTCAGGACTACTACAACCTTTACCCATTCCAGAATGGAAGTGGGAGGTCATTAGTATGGATTTCATAATGGGTTTACCAAAAAGTAAGAGGCAGAATGACTCCATCTTTGTAGTAGTAGATAAGTTATCCAAGGATGCACATTTTATACCAGTAAAGTTTACCTACAAAGCCATTCACATCGCGGAGATATTCCTGAAGGAGATTTTTTCGATTGCATGGGATACCCAAGGCAATCATTTCCGATCAAGACATGAAGTTCACTAGCAACTTTTGGAGGGCATTGTTCTCCAGTTTGGAGACACAACTACAATTCAGTACCACGTACCATCCCCAAACCGATGGACAAATGGAACAAGTAAACCAAATCTTTGAGGATATGCTAAGGATGTATGTCATGAACAACTCCACCAAGTGGGAAGATTATTTACACCTCGTAGAATTTTGCTACAACAACGGATACCAAACCTCTGCCAAGATGATCCCTTTTGAGGTACTCTACGGCAGGAAGTTTCAGACACCTGTGACTTGGGATAGTCCAGTAGATAGTCTCCAAGGTACAAAAAAACTTGAAGGAGGCACAAGACCACCAAAAGAGTTATGTGGATAACAAAAGAAAAGACAAAGACTACCAGGTTGGCAAACATGTCTTCCTAAAAGTAAAGGAAAAATGAAGCTCCTTGAGCTTACGACGATGCCAGAAACTAGCCCCCAGGTTTTGTTGACCTTTTGAGATACTAGCCAAGAAGGACCCAATAGCATACAAGTTATCTTTACCAGCTCATGTCAATTTTCATAATGTTTTTCATGTATCCTTATTAAATAAATATGTATATGATACTAAACATGTGATTGATTTGTCCTTATTACAGGTGGAGCCAGAAGGGGAGTTCATGCCGAAACTGCTCCACATTCTGGACAAGAGAGAGGTGCAAACTGGAAGAAGGACCATCACCCAGTTGAAAGTGCAATGGAGGCACTTCGGACCAGAGGAGGCTACTTGGAAAAATGAGGCACCCATGAAAGAGGCATACCTCGCCTTATTTCATGACTTTATTTCTAGTCCCTAGAACACCGGGACGGTGTTGTTCTAAGCGGGGAGGGATGTAATATCCCAAATTTTGACTAACTATTTTTTATGTTATATATTGGGCTTAAAGCCCGAACACATATGATTTGTTTTGATTATTGGGCATAAGCCCTAGTGCACATGATTCATTTCCTTTATAGATTTACATATTGGGCATGGATCCTGATTGATGCATTATTGTTATATATTGGGCAAGAAAGCCCTAATGGATTGATTATGTTTTGTTATGTGAATTGGGTAAAAACCATAATATACTAAGATGACCTTTTTGTTTCACACTTTGTAGAGTTATGATTCACATGATTGATTTATGTAGTGTGTTGAGCGTGGATGAAGGAACACACGGATGACCTACGTACTGGGCATAAGCCCCGATGTACCTAAAGGACTTTATTACGTATTGGGCATAAGCCCCGATGTACGTAGAGTGTTGGGAATAAGCCCTGGAGCACTCCAAGCTTGATAATGAATACTGGATCCGAGGCCATTTGTACATTCTAGATGTGCTTCACAACCACATTCTAGTACTAGTGTTAAGTGGGACACTCTGGAATTGCACTAGCATAATGCCCATGTAAGATTGTTGATTTAAAGGTCTGAAGAGCACTTGAGGTTACTTGATCTTAAAAGTGTTGAGTCGAGAAGACTCTGAATAGCACTTATATTCATCACATTTATTACATTGGTTAAATAAATCATTTTGTATCTATCATCAAGTACTGTGGGAACTACTATGTTAAACGAGGGAATCCAACATGAAAGAGACGAGACGTAGAGGTACCTAGCCAAGCCAACTATCCAAGATTACCAAAAGACCCCACCCAAAGAGTTGGACCTTATACTTAATATTTAAAAGAAGTATTATGGTATATACATAAATAAATCAAAGAAAATTACCATAACTAAACTATTGAATAATTTAATTTAATTTTTCTTATGTGAATAACATGCATAAAGGCTATGCATAAGATAGCTCTCAAAGTTGATATTATTATTAATAGTATTAATAATAATATTATTATTATTTTCTTAAAAGAAAAACATTTCTTATATATATATATATATTGCATAGAATGACTCTCACATTATTATACTATTAATATTATTAATAGTATTATTATTTGTATTGTTAATATTAGTAATAATATATAACTGTTATTATTATTATTATTTATGACTTAACTTAAGTTACATCCAATTAAAACAAGTAAAGGATCCTAGATAACCAAGGACTAAATATTTAGTAAAATATCTTTTAAAGCTATTATATTTCAAATTAAAAACTAAATATATAATTATTCAAACAACTATATTCCAAAAAAAACTCACCTATATAAAAGAGGGCAGATCCCAAGAGAGGGGATCATCTTTTTGCTACAATCATTCTCTTATGAAAAAAAAGGGAATTATTTTGCAGAATTGAAGCAGCCCAATATTCCAGATCTGATTCAGCAATTCAGCCTAGGGCCTCTACTTCTCCTATTGCATGTTGGAACCAGCTCCGAGGGATCCAGTTAGAACCAGGAATGGTCTAAGGGTCATGGTTGGGCGGAACATGGTAGTAGCAAAGTTATCCATTTAAATATCATCCTACAGGTCAGGTAGGTCCATACTGTTTTATCTAAACTAGTGTTTGGGTGTGTAGGTTTTGCAAGGAAGATCAAGTTTTAGGAACCAGGTATGAGCTACAATTTCCAATACAGTTTAATTATGTTAAAACTTAAAGTAGGAATCATCATGCAACATTTATGTTTCTGTACATTTTGATGTTAATTCTTTTCTTTATATAGCAAGGGCCAATTGGCATGGGCTCTTAGTGTTTTAGGATCATTTTCCTTAATGTTTTCTAAATTAATTCAAGTATATACCCTAAACGTTTCAGGGATCTAGTAGGGCTAGCCTAGCTAGCCTGTGCTAGATAACTGTGTAGGTGGAACCACTTTTTTCAAACCACATTATTCCTTTTCAAAACAAAACCCCTGTTGGACATTTAATTTATTAAATGGAGTAAGGTAAGGTTTAAACTTTTATCTCATTAAAAACTCAAAACCTAGGATCGTGAGACGAATGTTTTTACCATCGATTAAACACACTCTTTATCTGGGCCAATAGAGATAACACAGGACTAGGTCTCGATTTTATTCATCACACTTAGCACACAGGATCGTTGAATATAACAAAACCATCAACTTAAAGAAACCTTCTACGGTACATTAAAATTCTCCCAAGTCAAACGACCCTCAACACTGTGCACATAATTTTCCTAGGTCAAGTAACTATCAAACGCATACAACCTAGTTGAGACTTTCATCATTTCAATGAACAGTTACTGTTTGGTCTTCAAGATAGGACCTACAAAGTTCCATATAGCCAACATAGTCAAACTTTGATGTAAATAAATGCAACCAAGGAGAGGACATCGATACCCCTCGCCCAGGTTTTCTAAATCCTTCGTTTCTTCAACGTGGAATGTTACCTGGAATGAAAGACCACATTGTTTAAAAACCTTCAGGAAAAATGAGCTACCACCCACATATTGGTCCTATCTAGGGTTTTATATAGATTCTTACCAGTTGTAAACTACAGGTTTAGATGAACCCCAACCATCACAAACAACGAAACCAAGCGTTTATTCAGCAGTAACTGTTCATTTTAAACATCCATCCATGTTCTATAGGACACGACAGGGTCAACCCTGATTCTTAAACTTGGTATTTAAACTACTGGGTTCATCCATTAAAATCGTAGCCATATAATAAGTACCAAGCAAATTCGTAAATAATTACATAAACAAAGGTCAAACGATTTTTGCCTGCCTTGACAGAGTAAATAGCCACGCATTCAAAACATTGACTGAAACTTAATGTTTTCCCTTCGAAAATAAAATACAGAGATTATGTCTCAAAACATAGCCATACCATAAATTATCAACTGAGACTGTAGAACAATTACATTACAGGAGTAAAGATGCTTGCGTATACATTGACAGAATTAAGAGTTAAAAACCAGATCTAATACATTTCTCATTCAAACTAGACCTAGAATGAAATTATCTCAGAGATTGAAAACAAAAGGAAACCAAATACATCAAACGCTTAACCAACTTTTCATCCATCACATTTCAATAGTATTAGTACCAAAGCAAAGAAAAACTCAATATTTTGACTTGCTGAGGAAACCAGCTACAGTCCCTCATCCGTCCAACAGAAGTAACGTTTATTACAAATTGTGACAATCCTTAAAAAGGCCAATGTAAACCATCAAGAGTTTATACAAAACACGAAGTGCTATAAAGAGTAGACCAACACTTTCAAATACCAAAATTGCCATTAAGGCTACCACTCAGCCAACGCTAGGTTTTACATCATAAACCATGCTACCTGGTGCAGCCACCCATCTCTTTTACAAATGAACGAAACTATGACTCCAATACATCTTCGCAACAACCAACATTACGATTTGGAGGGAGGGGAATGGCCGCAAAAGCCCAGACTTGCCACTCTTTCTCCATAGCCATGATAACAGGTTGCTCAATCTGCTACCTCTAGTCTTCCCCTGCCAAAACAACATAAAGTCACGTTTAGTATACCTCCTATAAGCCTGTGATAAAAGAATAGAGACCCTGGAAGTAAGGTTTGGCCATTGAAAAATTACCCAGAAGAGATCCGTAGTAGCACTAAAGAGCAGAACCAGGTTGACTGTAAATCACCTCCAAGGTCTGGAGAGCTTTGCCTTCCCCTTCAACAAACTAGAAAAACGATAGGCAAAATACATTGGTGTGTTTTGAAACCCCAGGGTTTAGTTCCCAATGCTCCATCTGGAGTCCATTCAAGGGAGTATTGTATTGCTCCATTAATTTCGCTACCCAATGCCTTTAAGATTCGATTTATGACCCACTCCATATAGTTGGAGGACTCGTTGTTTTATTTGCAAGCGTTACAATTTAGGGGTTCCAAGACCATAGATAAACCATTACAAAACTCATTACATAGCATTAAATTAATACATCCCTTTCTTTTGGATAGTGACACCATTTAGACCTTTATGAGTTCTACTTTTTCTCAAACCTAATTGAACCATAGATTTCTAGCATAGTTAATGAAGTGGGAAGTAATTAGCCCTGTAAATAAATTGCCTACAAAAGCACAACGTGAATGAAAGAGACTTTAGTGTAAAGCTAAGTAAGTCTAGTCATGTAGACCACCAAATCCCTATCCCCCAAATCATAAACTCATAAAATGAATTACAACAGTTCACCCTTGCTCAATTTAGACATGATTTTGACATATGACATCAACTTATAAAAGAAGAAACATTTGGACTAGATACAAATTGGAGATTAGCTTTTAGAGTACCAACCCAGTACTGGGACTGTAAGCTCAATTGAGTTAAATACAAATAAATCCATTATAGTAAGACGAAACAATTTTCCCTACTTAATGCTTCCACAAAGCCTTTTAGCGATTCTTGTATTTTAAACCCCAGTACTGAAGTTAATTTGATAAAACATGTTCTGAACTGAAGATAATAGTCATAAGCAAAAAATTTTAAATTTTCACGTTTTAGTGACATTACACAAATATACGACTAAATAAACTGCTAGATGGTAACATATTAATGACTAAGCTAAATACGACTAAATGTTAGTCTCACTATAAGATACTGGAAATTAGGTACTAATAGTCGTATATATGCAAATTTAGTCATTTTCTTAGTCACTAATTTATGATAGGGTACTGAGGAATCGAACCACCAATCTCTTGCCTGTAATTAGGCAAGCGCTCTACCATTGAGATAGCACCCTTTAAGAAGTTGTTTTTGGTTGACAATGATGACATTCAAACAAATTTTGTATCATTCAAGCATACAAAATAATGATTACCAAGTTACTATAGATCCATAGTCAATGTTGGCATTGTTAAGCTCTTGAAAATCATAATATCGCATATAATGTTTATCAATTGATTGATGTTAGACCTTTTTGTGAATGAGTTTAGACATTTATAACATCGTACTATAATAAGTAATGGAAGAAGCACAACCAAGTAAGAACTAAAAAATCAACAAAACTAATGATGTTATACAAAGGCAATACATGACTAGCTTACAACCATAAATAACATGAGATAATGTGGTTGCTGTCACAATTGAACCCTCACCCCCATACATACACAATAAAAATGGCTAGATCATCCCCTGCATATAAAAATATACATAATAATAATGAAAAACAAGTGGTAGTTTATTAACTCTTGAGAAAACTTACAAACAAATGGTGGTTTCTTAATCAAAGTTGCTCTTTTTTATTCTCACCCTTAGACGATTCCCATCAGAATTATATCCATCAAAACCATGAATTGTATCTTCTGCATTTTAGGCATCCTCAAACTACAAAAAAAAAAGATATTATAGAGAAGACACATCACAAGACAATATCAAAATCAATTATAATGAACAACATGATCTTCTAAAGATCTACAAACAAGTTATAAATACTTCTGTCAGAATAGTGAATAACAGAGCTCAATGAAACAATAACTAGGGCTTCAAAGAGGTCCTTTCAGATCAATGCCAACAAAAGGCCCATACTGCTTCAAAAGACAAATAGCATCACAAAACTATTGTCAAAATATAAAGAAAAAGCATGAAAAATTTGCAGTCTAATTTGGATACCAAGAGATCATTCTCTAATAGGCATACCACCAACCAAATAGAAACCAAAGGTACAAATATAGCTAAACTATAGTTGATATAAAGACAACTTTGTAATTAACTCAATTGTATCACGTGTAAAAAGAAAAAGCATGAAAAAGTTGCAGTCTAATTTGGATACCAAGAGATCATTCACTAATAGGAATAACACCAACCAAATAGCAACCAAAAGTACAAATATAGCTAGACTACAATTGATCTAAAGACAACATTGTAATTAACTCAATTTTATCATGTGGAAACTGTCATTTTTTTGTTAATTTTTGGATACACATATAAAACCCAATCATGTTGTCTAAAATCAAACTAAAATAATTCATTATCTTTTGAAAAGTTTAAAAACAATTGTGTCTCTCATGGACACTTCTAATACATCCCCTAATAAAATATGCTCATAGTTAATTGAAAAGAAGGGTGTCAAAACTAACTTGCATCTGTGTTCTTGCTAATTCAATAGGAGAACAAGTAAAACATGCCAATGATCGTGCAATTGATCTTGCTACTAATGGAACATATGGAATAAATTGGGGTGCATTCTTACTTGAAAATCTCTCAAGCCAATCTCGAAAAATGTCATAGCAAGGTAAATATATTCCTACCTAATTGACAAAAAAATTTATAATCAATTTTAAAAAGACCAATAACATTTCTAAATAATGTATCTCGAAATACAAAAATAAATGTATAATCATTTCAAAAAATACCAATAATATTCCTAAAGATATATATCTAGAGATGGAGTAGCAAATCAAAATCTGTTAAGCAACTCTTTCAAAACTATCAAATAAGAAATGGTGTAGTGTCCCTAGACGGCTATAGACCTTGAGGGCACCTGTTGAATGACCCGACTGATTGAAATATTAATAAAATGACCCTTTGATTGTATTTTGAGTGTGTTCATGATTAGGATTGATTGTGAATCAATAAATAATGATATATGTGTATCTGGATAGTTGATGTAAATGAATGATGACATGTTGTTTAATGATTAACTTTGATTATGGAAAATGTACATGTGAATGATGCTTAACGACTAGCTATATGAGTTTTTATGTGATGAGAACAAAGAAAGTAAATATTGACGATATGCATTTCTAATTAGATGAATGAGTAATGTTATGAGTAAAATATAAATGCTTAACAAAGTAGCAGATTGATTAATCAAATTATGATAATTGAGGACAATCCTGCTCATATATGTTTGTGAGAAATGTGTGTAGCGACGGGTGAAATGGTTCACCGACGGACACACAAAGGAATTGAAGGGTCGTAGTGTATGGATAAATCACACATGGGGAGAGCGACGATGATGTCAACTTCCGACGGAATACCCCGCATGAGCAGATAAGCACTGGTCCACTTGCTCAAGAGGAAAGCGTGAGAGCATACAAGGTGGGCCATGACCGAGCTGGTCACATACGATTTGGGGGGCGTGTAATGAGAACGGACTCACTCCTCAATGCCATTAGTCCCTAATAGCATGTAGATGGAGGATAGAAGGTAACAACTCCTGAAATCCCTACATGAAGTTCCCGCGAGTCAAAACGAAAGGATGGCGGAAAAAGAGCCCGATGATGCGGTACCCTACTGATAACAGAAAGAGTGGAGGCAACGACTCGACGATATGGTACCTTGCCGAGAAATGAAAACGATTGATGACTGGACCCAATGGAGTGGTTCCATGTTGGGGAAATGAATAAAGGAACGGCGAGGCCCAACGGCGTGGCACTGGGATCCTAGTAAAAACGATTGTTAACTTAATGGCCTAAAAACGTATAAACTACACCTAGAGCATTTACTTAGGAAAATGCATTTTAGTACTTTTAATATTAGAAATTGTTATTTATGCATTTGCACATAAAATAATATTTTGGCATTTAAAATATTAGAAATGGTTATTTATGCATTTGCACATGAAAGAATATTTTTGAGTATTTAAAAATATTATAAATATTTATTTAGGAGGAAAATGGAATCCTAGGCATGGACACCTAGTCAACTCCACCTGCACCACAAATCTAGGATTTAAGTGAAATATCTTGGGGACAAACATGAGCAAACTTAGGAATGTTGGTGCATCTCCTAGGAAAACTGACACATAGATGGGTGAGTATTATTAAATTAGAAATTTAATAAAATATATATTTATGCATGAAGCAACATGTGTCACATGGAATTTTCCTTTAAAAGGAAGGCATTGGGAATGGGTAAAGGACCCAGATCCTGGATGGCCATCATAATCTTTGATTAGTTTATGACTTGCTACTATTGAGGGTTTGGCTAAAAATTTTGGTGGGGGGGAATCCCAATGAGTTTTTTATTATTGTGTGTGAGCTTTACGACCCAAAGCTCGGGGTTGGCCATGCAACTGAAAGCATGAGCCTATGGTTGGGTGGCAAAACTAACGGTTGCTTTTCCTATGGTTCAAACGAGCTTTGCTGGAGGGATCCTACGAAAGATGTGGACGGCAGTGGACAAGATGGATCAGTTGATAGGTTATGGTTTTATTTATTTTTGGTAAGTTATTTTTTAATCTATTTCATTTTTCCAGTAATTGTGATAGCTAATCTATTTGTATGAAGTTGTTAAAGTTTTAGGTTCAGTTCAGTAGGATCCTAAAGGAGGGGTTCTACATTTGATATCAAAATTGGTCGAGCCTTGAGGGCACCGGACTCATATTTTTCTTAGGTGTTCGATGGTGACCGTGGTGATCAACGGTGAGATTGAAGCTTCGTTCTTCGTGGGATTGCACTTTCAACTAGAATCATCATTCATACAGGTTCATGTTTGCTGAAATGTTTTTATAATTATTTCTATTTTAGTTATAGATTTTAGATCTGAGATATTATTTAACAAGAAAAAGATTATGCTAGTAGTACATCTAAAATCTATATTCTTATAAATATTTACTGCTTAAGTATAATCGAGTTATAGATCCTGAAATGCATGTCTATTTTTCTGTGAAACAATTGCTTAAATCTGTGTATTGTTAGAGAAGGACAAATTATGAAGGTTTTGGTACTAGGTTTTATTCATATCTCGATCCTGTACAAAGTATTTGGTTTCCATTATGCATTCTGAACAGAGTTTTTAAACGCACTTTATTCAGATTGTCTAGGTCTCTGCAATACTCTTTTTAATATTTTCGTTTTTACCCGATCCTTGCATTGTAAATTATAATTATGTTTGAACACAATGATTATGAATTTATTTCTCTGGATTACTGCCTCGATTTCAATTCAGCTGTTAATATCTGTCCTTAACATCTTTGTCGTATAAAATAAGCATCGATCCCTACCCTTGGCATTATGTACTTTAAGAAATCGATCTTGATACCATTTCCCATTTTTCTCTTACAGTAAATTCAGGAACTTATTTTCATTATTAACTAAGCTATGACCGAGTCTGTAGCCTGATTTCTACCACTCCAAGTTTACAATAAAAACTTTTGAATGAATCTCAGACTCGTACAAAATGGTTTTTTTCTTCGGTGCACATTGAGATTTAGAACCAGTTCATACAGAGTGATCTGTGATCCCTTTCAAAAAAAAAATTGATGTCATTTTCAGCAATTATTTTTTTGTTTGTCTATTCTGGTTCTTTGGATTAAATTTGCAGATTTTCAAAACTTCGATTCTACTCCCGTATTAGCTATCACAACCCTGTTGGTTGAACTAGTAGATCAAACTCCAAGCTTCCAAAAACCGTGGATCACACTCGATCTAGTTCGATGGTATAATGATAACACTACGCCCCGATCTTACAACCCTCGACTCTTTCAGCATATACTGTTATAACTCGGGCATTACCATTTATCTGCCCATTCTTGCATTGGAAGTCTTCTAGGATATTAATCAATACTTATATGGAAATCATAATTTAAATAAAAAATTTACAATTTATAAACAGATATATCTTTAAATATATTTTAATTTTATACTTGTAAACAAACAAAAACAAAAACTAAGGGATGGAATACAAGGTTAGCACAATCGATGGCTTGAGATTGTGCGATAGATCCAGTTGAAGATTTGCATATTTTATTGCACAATCGGCCCTCTGTGCCACCCACTACCTGTGATTGCCACATGGATAATAACTAGAGTGTGAACAAACAGGGGAGATGTTCACAGCCCGCGACTGTGGTGATCGACACGAGGTCTTTGACGTAACTCGTCCTGTTGATAAATTCAATACTTTGCAACAAACTCAATACTCAACCACGCATTAGCTTTTGCCAGATTATTGCACTACGCTTCAGGGATCTGTCGATATGTCAGATCCGATGTTGTGCCATATCCTTAAGCAAAGAAGAGGGAATCTTAAGTTTTGCTGCAGCATGGTGAGAAATTTTAGGCAAATCATGTGTCTTTTCTTTGTTTCGGTTGTACTCTAGTGAAAGTTTAAAATAAAAGAAATCAGTGAAACGGTTTGATAAACGAATGTTCTATGTATATAAAAATTGTTTTTGTTACCGCCATGGAACTTTGGATTAGAATACAGACTTGGCTTGATTTTAGCTCTTGTAGTGTTTATGAATATCTTTTAGAATCAAATTTGATAGTTCGATCCATAAGTAAGAAATAGCAAGAAAAGCATGACCTCATGGGCTTGTAAATCCAAGTAACACGTTTTAAATCCAAGTAACTTGATCGCTATCAACCCAAATAATCTCATATATAGAGAGAGAGAGGTTGATTCATTTGTGCGTATTCTAGGCATACATGAGTTAATACACTCAAACTTGAAGTTGTATGTTAAATGTTTTTTTTTTAATATTTAGCAATTATATTATATGTTTACAATATAACAAATTATAGGTTGCTAAATGGATCGCATTTTGAAATCTTTACATCCTTTATTTTAAAAAAAACATGATTTGTCCCATATGCATGTGCACATATGAGGTATGAGATTAGTTGCAGAAGGGTTAAATGCTTTAAGAAGGTAAATAAAGGAACTTTATATGTGGATAAATAAATACTTTATGAATAAAGGGATTAGTTTTTAATAGTTTAAAACATTTATGTGTGTATACATTGTAAAAATAAATAAATATTTGGAATAGTTAAGTAATCTCTTTCTTATTTATTTTAAGTAATAATCATTTTTAATCATTTTTAGTATATGTGAAACATAGATATATTTATTAAAAAGTAAGGCATTGTATTTAGATGATCAATTCTTATTTTGACATACAATTACTTTTATCTTTACTTTATAAAAGTTACATATATTTGAAGGAAAGAAAGAAATGAAAGTTAGATAATCTATTTTTAATTTAAGTTAGAGTCATTTATTTCTTATATATATAAAAGGTTATGTATGTCGTTGAAAATGAAGAGATTAAATTTAGATGTTTATCTCTTATTTTGAGATAATATTGTTCTAAGTTATATAAGTATGAGATAAATGTTAAGGGTTGCTAATGTTTTAATGTAATTGTTGCATTTAATTACATAGAAGATATATAATTGAGAAATAAGAAGAAAGTAGAAGTTAGAAGATCTATGTTGATTTGCAAATCTAATATTGATTATATATATATATATATATATATATATATATATATTATAGAGGAAGGAACGTAGAACACTTTATATTACTTTATAATATAATTATTATTCCTTAAATTTAAAAGGATTATAGTTAGAGGAAATTTTGTTTTAACTAATTGCATTAGAAAATGTGAATTGAATTCTAAGGGAATTTAGATAAAATAATTTATACATGATCTAGAGATGAAATTGTAAATTTATTTTTAATTATTTGCTTTTGGAAAAGCTGACTTGAGTTAGAACATCTAGTGGGAATGTTCTACATGTATGCAATACGGATGTGAAATACATAAACTATGAATGCTGAACTATTTGGAATAAGATATAAGGAAAATATGACAAAGTTGGTAAATCACTTATTTTGGTTAAGTACCACATTAATAGTATTCTTAATAGAAATCATGAAGAAATTAGAAAGGTATTATAAAGCATGAATCATATAAGCTTTTAAAATTGAGATTTGTTAAATTACTTATCAAGCATTGGTGACTCTTTCTCTCTCTATTTATTGCTAAGTTGTACTTGAGATATATTCTTATGATCATGTAGAAATATTAATGAACTTGATAATAGTTGACCATGTTTATGAAGAAAAATTTAAAATCCTGAATGGTAGATTAAGTGGTTTTACAATGCTATCTAAAACTATCACATGATATAAGATTAGTTGAAATGGAACGTACTTGTTTTCTTATAAGGAAGAATACAATGGATGAGAATGAAAGTAGATTCTGATAGATAGAAATAATTTGGCGAATGTAATTTAATTCATTTTGGATTATTGGTGTGATCGATAAAAGGTTATATATATAACATGAAATAGATTGGAAAGATTAAACATAACTTTCTCCCTATGTGCATGTACTTATCGAGAATTCAAAATACTATCGGGAGGGTCAAACAGGAACAGAAACCGAAAAACAAGATATCAATGTTCCTAGCATGAAGAGCTAAAACCCTAAAACCCTAAATTACACAAATTTCTAGCATGAAATTGTGGTTAGAGAGAATAAAGAAGTACAACTTCAAGTGACCATGACATGGTGAATAGAAAACTCTTACAAGAGGACCCAACGAAAGGGTCAAACATGGGCGAGTGTCGCAAAATAAAGTATGAAGATGATCAACACAATGAAATGAATACAATAAAGCTAACCTCACAACATGGTCAAACCTTATTGAAGAGTGGAATAACCCTAGATATGGAACCCGATGAGGATAAGAAAACACTTAGCATGACTTGATGAGTTTGTTGAAGTAGTCATATGACAACATAAATGATGAAATAAGGTAAGAATGGGATAAGATCATTGACTTGGACATGATGTTAATAATGAAAGAACTAAGAGATAAATTATGATACGTTCAACTGAGTCACTATGTTTCGATGCCTCGAATCCTATCATATTAGAACATTTAGGGGTTTGAAAGTAGTTTTTTGGGAATTAGATTTTGGAATATTTGGTAGTCGCTCTTGGTTTGTTAATTCGTGATTATAACTTACCTATCTGTATTTTAAGGAAGATTGTATAATGTTTACCTTCTCGTCATGGAGGAAAGGACAACTAATAGATTTGAAATCTCATTCGGATTTGTTATGCAAAAATATGATTGGATAACTAAGGTTTAGATTTGGATGCAATATAACTCGTAGTTATATTGGATACTGTGAATATTCGCAGATGACTAGGATATATAGGAAATCTAAGTGGAGAATGACAATTATTAAAGAATTATTAAATTTGCATTACGCAAAGTTACGATTGAATTCCCGAGGAGGTGTTGTAAACATTTTGGATGAACAAATAATTATAACCACTAGTACTTATGACTATGATTGTTGAGAAAGATGTAAGAGAATGACAAGAAGATGAGAATAGAAATTAAGATAAACCCTAGCGTCGAAAGCACAAGAACAAAAATTAACTTTGGGACAAAGTTCTGTATAAGGAGGGGTGTATGTAGTACCCCTAAACGGTTGTAAGCCTTGAGGGCACCTGTTGAGTGACCCGACTGATTGAAACATTAATAAAATGGCCGATTGATTTTATTTTGAGTGTGTTCATGATTAGGATTGACTGTGAAAAAATAAATAATGATATATGTGTATCTGGATAGTTGATGTAAATGAATGATTACATGTTGTTTAACGTTCAACTTTGATTATGGAAAATGTACATGTGAATGATGCTTAACGACTAGCTTTATGAGTGATTATGTGATGAGAACGAAGAAGTAAATATTGACGAGATGCATTTCTGATTAGATGAATGAGCAATGTTATGAGTAAAATATAAGTTCTTAACAAAGTAGCAGATTGATGAATCAAATTATGATAATTGAGGACAGTCCTACTAATATATGTTTGTGAGAAATGTGTGTAGTGACAGGTGAAATGGTTCACTGACGGACACACAAAGGAATTGAAGCATCTTAGAGTACGGATAAATCACACACAGGGAGAGTGAAGACGATGTCGACTTCCGATGGAATAACATGCATGAAAAGATAAGCATTGATCCGCTTGCTCAAGAGGAAAGCCTGAGGGCGTACGAGGTGGGCCACGATGGAGCTGGTCACATACGAGTTGGGGGGGGCTGCGCAGTGAGAATGGAATCACTTCTCAGCGCCATTAGTCTCTAATAGTGTGTAGACAGAGGATAGAAGGTAACGGCTCCTGAAATCTCTACATGAAGTTCCCGCAACTCAAAACAAATGGATGGCGGCAGAAGGGCCCGACGATGTGGTGCTGTAACAACCCTCATATACAAATATAAATAATATTTAATATAATAAATATAATGTAAGATAATAAATAAAAGGGGGTAACTAATATAATTGGGAATATGAAAGAAAATAAGGGAAAACAAATTGCATTAAATAAGAAATTAAGAAATTGGGACTAGGAGGAGATAAAAGGAGGAGAAGAAGTGAAGAGAGGGGTCTTTTTTTGTCTTTGGACATCTTGGAAGAGGAGCTCTGGAGGAGAGGAAAGCAAGATAGAACTGGCATAGGGTTAATTGTTGGGGGCTCGGGGGCCTTAGCCTTTGTCTAGGGGTTGGTTGGTAATGGTAGCTGATAGGTCATCTAACCAGGTATGGTTCCTTAATTTTCATAGCACATTTTCTGTTATATTGTTGATCAGATACACTCTGTTGTTACAGATCTTTCATTGCATGATGCTTCTTGTTGTATACTGATTTTTATAGATTTACAGGATATCAAGGATATCAAGTCCATTGTATTTATCATATTCTTGTATTGGTCATAGATCTATATGCATATTTAATATTATAATGTTATTTAGTAGGTTTATGAGTTTTAGGGTTCTTACAAGTACCCTGTCGAGAAAAGAAAGAGTGGAGGAAAGGACTCGACGATGTAGTACCTTGCCGAGAAATGCAAACGATTGATGACTGCACCCAACAGAGTGGTGCCATGTCAGGGAAATGAATTAAGGAACGGGGAGGCCTAATGATGTGGCACCGGGATCCTAGTAAAAGCAATTGTTAACTTAATGGCCTAAAAACGTATAAATTGCACCTAGAGCATTTACTTCGGAAAATGCATTTTTAGTACTTTTAACATTGGAAATTGTTATTTATGCATTTGCACATAAAAGAATATTTTGACATTTAAAATATTAGAAATGGTTATTTATGCATTTGCACATGAAAGAATATTTTTTACTATTTAAAAATATAATAAATATTTATTTAGGAGGAAAATGGAATCCTAGGCATGGACACCTATTCAAGTCCACCTGCACCACAATCTAGGATTTAAGAGAAATATCTTGGTGACAAACATGAGCAAACTTAGGAATGGTGGTGCATCTCCTAGGAAAACTGACACATGGATGGGTGAGTATTATTAAATTAGAAATTTAATAAAATATATATTTATGCATGAAGCGACATGTGTCGAATGGAATTTTCCTTTAAAAGGAAGGCATTGGGAATGGGTAAAGGACCCAGATCCTGGATGGCTATCATAATCTTGGATTAGTTTATGAATTGCTGCTATTGAGGGTTTGGCTGAAAATTTTGGTGGGGGTGGATCCCAAGCTGAGTTTCTTGATTATTGTGTCTGAGCTCTACGACCCAAATTTTGGGGGTGGCCATGCCACTGAAACCATGAGCGTATGGTTGGGTGGTGAAGCTAACAGTTGCTTCTCCTATGGTTAAAACGAGCTTTGTTGGAGGGATCCTACGGAAGATGTGGACGGCAGTGGACAAGATGGTTCGGTTTGCAGGTTATGGTTTTGTTTATTTTTGTTAAGTTATTTTTTAATTTATTTCATTATTCCAGTAATTGTGATAGCTAATCTGTTTGTATGAAGTTGTTAAAGTTTCAGGTTCAATTCAATAGTATCCTAAAGGAGGCGTTCTACAAATGGCCACAAATAGGAAAATGTAGTGCAACACTAATAAAAAAGAATAGCGAGGCATCTCTATGTAGTGTAAACTAAAATTATGTATAACCAAAAATATGCAATTCATACGCAGGTCGTCCCATGTGTAAAACTTCTTTCAAATAAATTTGCTTCTTCATTTCATAGTCTCCCAAATCTCATAACTGAATTTTTTTTTGTCGATCAACAATTGCTAGCACAACCAATACCCATCATCTAAAATATGGAAGCAACCCACTATTTCATGCCATACACCATCTAGGCTCCTCTGGCTAAGAATTATAACTAACAAATTCCATTTCATCAAAACATTATTCACACAGAAGTCCTGAAAATTCCACCATAATCTACAATACTTAATGGTTTGCTATTCCACAAAAGTGAAAACGCGGTCAATATTGGACACTCTAAGACTACTAAAGTATATTTTCCAAAAGAATACTTATAGTAGGCATGACTAATGTTAAACCTGCATTGCTACCTCTCCGTAGGTGAGAGAAGCCTTCCTATAAATGTCAATGGAACACAATTAGAATTCTATGTAGAAGCGCATACATTCTGAAGTCACACAGTAGATGCAATATCAGTCTATAATAAAAAATGAAACATTTCAAATTGGTGATGAACTAAAACACACGTCTCAAATAATCGAGTAAAAGACATCTAAAGTTCCCTTATATTCAAAACAATTGGGAGGACAAAGTGGAGTCATCCCAAAAGAACCTCCCTGAGTACAAATTGGAGGACACTCCACTCCAGCAAAAAGTTGTAGAAAAAAATTGGCAAAAGAATGGATACTGAAAATTAAATCTCAATGATAACATGGAATTAAAAAAAAATCAAAAAATTATAGCATACAACATTGTAAATTCCACGCTAAGTTAACAGGTTACAAACTTGAACAAAAAATATGAATTTAATGATTTTGATAGAAGACTAATAAAGCTTTGTTAAGTTCAGCAAACTGCTTGGATCAATAGTTATAGATTTAAACTTAGGTTAATGATAATAAAATTCCCAATATTTTCCTCACCTCATAAGGATTTTTTTCAAATTCAACATCATTTGCACTCAGGATTGTAGGCTTGACATCACCAAAATATGCCTTAATATCTACAAAATTATAACAGTTTATCTGTATAGATTCAAAAACAAGGCTTCCTATGCTGATATTAGGCCCAACTTAAATTTATATCCAAAAAGTTAACCTAGAGAACAATAAAGAGTATAGGGCAACCAATGAGAACAATAAAGAGTAATAGTCCAGTAGGAACACATTTAACTGCATTTACAAACAAATGTAAGCAATGCCGAGTTGGTGCATCATCTTGTATTTTGGGTGCAATCATTTTAGAGCATTCAATTTATCAATGTTGCAAGATATGTCCATGTGCCTCTGGTTATACTACGAGTACAAAACCTTCTCATCTTAGCCCCTGGTCAGATGCCCATTACCAGAATCTTCATCTCTCCCAGAGTGTCTTGGACAGTGGATGTTGGGAGCACTACATCTTCAGTCTCTTCTAGCAGTAACTATTGTCACCTAGGATCACCTAGCAGAGCTCTATTAGACTGGATCTTTCTCCAGATAATATCCTCTAAAAGGTTATCGGTGGTCACATAGTGGATTTTTCTTTTGAGCTCAAATGTGTGACCTTTTCACTCCAAATCACGGCTCGAAAGGAACTTATCATTTGGGAGTGAAATATTTTATGTTGCCGTCAGCGCAATTAAGATAATCACGGCTCGAAAGGAACTTATGATTTGACAACTTCCACCATGCTCGAGGGCTACCGATTGAATATGACTATAGTGCATACAGCGTCTTTGTTCACTATGTTCAAGACAGAATATTCTCTAAAAGTTGCACAGACACTTATAGGATGCTCAAATATATAAATAAGGTAAGACTAGTTATTAAAATGGCTTCGCAAAAAAGATCAGGATGGTTGGACCCATGTATCAGATTTATGCAACATCCTAGGTTACAGAAACATATTGAAGGTATAGTACAATGCAGAAAAACTATAACTCTATGATGTCAAGGAAATGCATAGAAAAAAGATCATGGACCTAAATTTTAAATATGCATGGCCATGATTAACAGGCCTTCCGCAATGGCATACCCACCACTATGGGAATATGATACTGCATTACTGCAATGTGTTTCACCCATTCTGTCACGATTATCCCCAACTGAACACCTTCTAGTCTCACATTTGCAGAAACATCAAAGGACGTCTCAAACAACCAAATTCAAGAAATCCAGGACTATACAACATGCTATAAAAGGAGTATGGAGATCATAACTATGCAATGCAATTAGCAGGATTCCTCGACCTTAGGCAAGCTAGGTCCTTTCTGTCCATATTGCCATCATAACTATGGTAATTGGTTGCCAAGCATACAATTTTTTCTCCGTCTATTAAAAAAGGCTTTGTCACTGCCTCACATTCATTTCTTCACCTCCCTGTTCCAAGGTAGATCATCAAAAACCGGTTTACAGTGCAAAACGAATATGATAAAGTAAAACACATATTTTCCTGTTTTTAGTGAGTAAGCCTCACTTCATTATTTACGAAAAATATAATAAATGGGGAGATGGTACATTTCACTGCTCAACATCCACTATCAGAAACAGGTCAGACATGCATATGCAAGAACCAGTGTAAATCCATCGGCACATGAAAGAATTATGCATTGCACAGTTCCAACGTAATCAGTGTCATTTGGTCACACGTTACTCAAGATATCTACAATTTAATTCATATTAACTCCAAAACAAATGCTTCTTGTTTGCTTGTCAATCCCAAATCACTCAAAGAGGATCCATGCTCCCCATCAGTGAATGGGCGTCTTGGATATTGCCTCACCTGTTTATACAATATGGTTATCATTAATCTGTCAACATGAGGGCACACATCCATGAGAACTAAACATTGTGTTTTGTAATCATGACCATTATAGGGACCTCCTCAAGCTGTATTACTTGTTTCTTTTATTAAGACGGCCACACATATATTAATATTACAAACTTGTATCATGTATAATATTATGGCATCTCAACACTCAACCATTATATGCATGAATGACAACTTCACAAAATTCGGTTGGTCCAACTCACAAATATTTCGGAACACAAATGAAAAAAAAAATCGGATGCATTACCAGTCAATAAGTGCCAGGCTTGACACCACCGCCTACATCTATAAAATAAAAAAGGGACTGCACCAGAAAAGTCGGAGAATTAGTCTCTAGAAAGTATGATGAACAAAATAATAGATACTTTGCAAAAAAATATTCAAAAAGAGAATAATGGACCAATTAAATGATACCTGAAGCGTATCAGACTTCAAAAAACGAAGACCATTGCGACTGCCATCAGGCATCCTCACAAGAAGCGTAATAGCATTTTCATCCTCTACAGATGGCTGAAGTGGAAGAGAAGCTTTTTTCGCTGCAAGTTTATGCTCTGATTCCTGTATCCCCAAAAAGTAAGGTCAAACTCCGCCCCAAAGGAAATGGTTCAAGTGATAGATGATCAAATACACTTGTTTCAATCACAGATTAAAATGCACTGTCATAGACTGCTTTGATCAGATTCAAGATGCTGGCATAACTCTCTATTTAGGATTCATAATCATACTAACAACTAAATAATAATTATTTTTGTGAGATGTGGCATCTACTTGGTAATCATCTCATGAAGACCCTCAAGCAAAACTGCACATATCTATCATGTGTATAACTCGGGAGAAAGTGCAGAGCTTTTACAAATTATTGTTCAAGAGGAAATACAGAAAACATACAAATCAGAATCAGTTACTTCAGTGGAAATATATGCGAATTGAATTTGAAAGTTGACTACTTTCCCCCTTTTCTAAGCAACAAAACTGATCATGGCTTAGAAACAGTGAAATGTCTCCACTTAAACAGTAGAAAAGTCTTATGTGCATCTTCAACATGTACTGGGCATAACATTTGAAGAAGATGCCCAACAGCAAAGCTAGCAAATGGGAGTTTTTAGAAGTAGCAAACTGATGCAATGAAATGGGCACAGCCAACGAGATAATGACAATAACGATTGCTAAGAGACAAATATTTGCAATATTTCCACGTTAACAATCTAAATCAGTATACAAAAAGAAAATATGGAAAAGACAAATGGTCCCTTAACACTATTGCATATAAAACCTTAAAATAAAAAGCCTACTCAGGGTGGATTGCTTTGTTGAACAAGGAATTCACAAAGGTTTATTCAGGACTACCATTCCTTGAAGCAAGATGCAGTTTATAAAAGGTCCAATCATCGCATATAGTCTTAATCAGATAAGCCTGCAAAAATAAATGGGTGTGATCCAAGCGACACACTACTATAGTTTTTTGTTTGTACTATTATCAATTCTCTACTTAACATCAAGCAAAAAACCATGGTAAATTTATTGTTGTCTTTACACAAAACATTAAGACAAATATATAACCAAGTCATTCACCAATCACGTTCAAGCCATAAACGAGAAAGATAATTCATGAAAAAATTATGTATTATTAATGTGATAGAAGTACAGAATGCTTGACTGGCACTAATAGCCCTCCAACCTAGGCAATGTCAATATTAGTCTACAGACCGGCGTGTTCAAGAAACGATTTGGTTGCCTCGCTGACATGGTTAACTACTAAATCGACTACTTACATTTCCACTTTGCAATGACAAGATGATTGCATAGTCAAAGCGAAAATATATCTAGTATGGAATTTTTTTGCTTTACAAGATAGCCTCCTGTGAGAATCATTTACATGGACTATTTATTAAAAAAGAGAAGACATTAAAAAAATCATGTATAAAATTATCTGTCAGTTTTTTGATACTGACAATGTGTAAGATACATAATGATAAAATAAATGAATAAAAATGACATTACAAGAAATTTTCATTAAGAATCAGGTTGTAATATATCTTTACATGTGATTACAGAGATTATTTACATATTTAAATTTAATGGTTTAATTAATAAGCGAATAGTTATCAGGGAAAGGCCATGATGATTAGTGAAGAGGTATAAAGACACTATCAATTCTATAAGTAATAGAGACATTCATCCCATATTGTATCATCGTGTTATTCTAATGGTAATCAGACTACATAGTCGAGATTTGCGATCTCTGATCAAGCCATTTGTACGGCTTTCGGCAACACACAGCTCCATCAATTGTAGGGGGTAGCTGAGTTGGTTTGCTATTGTTACTTACTACTTACAAGCCCCATTAACGTGTTTTGGTTATTAGTATAATTTCATTTTCGATGTTCCTGACAATTATTATAACATTTTTTTTCTTAGTCTACGATTTTACTCTCATTCCGTTTCAATTTAGGTTTCGTTTTCACACCTCTCTCCCTTCTATTTCATGAACAAGTTATGAAACAAAATCAAGCCTAACATAATTGAAATTTGATCTCAAAACAAAATTGTTTTATTCTATAGGGTTCAACACACGAAGCTTTCAAAATTATTTAAACTTGGGGCGTTATTTTTATTACACAGCCACCTCATCTACTTGTATTAAACAATAGGGGCTTTATCAAGATCGCAATGACATATCAACGAACTAACCTGACTTTCATGGGACCCTAGATAAGCCCTTCGTAGTAACTTGAGGGGAGAAAAAACTAATAAACATTGTAGCCAACAGAATTAGTTCCAAGGAATCCTTGATGTGAAGGATGAAACCTTATCACCAGTTTCAACAGGACAAAGAAATGAAGGTGATATTTAATCACATATTCAGAAGAAATGCCTTCTTCTTCCTACCTTTATAAATATGCAGAAGCCTTTGCAACAAGAATATAATGTCTTGAATACCGGAGACTTGTCGTGAAAGAATTGGAGTAAATCATTAAACAACTAGAACACTTCTGAAAACATTGCATAGATGTAAGATATTCTGATATAGAACGAAACACGGATAATGCTTTTACTTATTTCGACAACTTTGCAATTAATTAGCACACAATTATTTTCCTTAGATTAAAAATAAAACCATTGTTGAACTCTTCCACCTTTGGATTCTTGGAAGAAGACGATGAAAATTTTGACAAAATCATTCATGACCTTTTGAGCTAATATAAAGGTCAGCCACGTAGAAATATGTAACGGAGTAGCAAGATTATGAAAAAGGAATCATAAGTTTTGTCAATACAAGAGAAGAACCGACAGATATAATTGGCAATATGAGATCTTGATGACTAAGTTGCATGGAAATGGAGACAGATACATATCTACCAGTTTTTTTGAAAATCAAGAGCACATACCTGAAACATAGAGAATTCATATGTCTGAATATATTTCACTCCAAATAGCTGTCACAAACACAGAAATGCAGATTGGCATGAAAAAATCAGATTTTATGTTTTTGAGGATTGGGTGAGACTCTGAGAGGTTATTTTATGGGCAAAAGTCAGGATTTTCTGAGGGTGAGAGGTAAACCTTTTTTTATTTTGTATTGTACATTTTTACGTGTTTAAAAAATTTCCTTTTTCAGAAAATACATCAGCGCATGGTGACATATCTCAAACAATCCTCCAACAGCACTTCCAAACTGGAAATGTAACCCCAGAAGATCAAGGGCCAGCTGAACACACCACCTGGATCCTGCATAGGCAGATCTGGTCACATGGCTTGACGACAATGCTAAAAAATAACTAAGTTAAACAAGGAACGGGAAAAAGAAAATCATTCTGAGAAAAGAGGATCTAACAAAGAATCAAGTGATTAGTTATCAACCTCAATCAATAAAGAAACTTGCTGAGAAAAATATGGAAGGACATTAAAAAATATTATCTAATGTTAATGCCTTATCATTCGAAAGAACAACCCCAACTCATATTGCAAGTGTCAGTATACCATTAGAAAAAGCAATTACATATCAATCTATTTAAACAACTAAACAATCTATTTAAAATTTAAATGATCATGTTACTAAGAATTAATATTAACAATATTCATATTCCACCAGGATCTAGTGGTTGACACTCAAGAGAAGGCGTCAAAATGATAAAGACCAAGGTTCAAAAACCCCAGCCAACACATAGCAGTGACCACCAATCGATGTTCAAACTTCAAAGATGCCAGTCTAAAAGCCCCCAAGTTAATGTGGATTTACTGCAATAATGCACAGTTGGGATTGAAATCTCCCCACAATCAAGAAAAGGTTGTTAACCCTTTACCATAGATATATATATATACTTAGAGCGAATATATAGAAAATAGTTAATTAGAGCGAATCGATATTACCAAGGAACATAACTATACACGTAAAGATAAAAGAAGAGCATTGTCCTTCCCCTATTGTACCATTCATCAAGTTTGGGAATTAGTATTTATTTTATTTTCTAGGTTTGATCGATAAATTTACCTAAATGATTGCTTGGATCTGCTCAATAATAAAAGTTGTGTACACTACATATCATGAAGAATAGCCTATTTCTAGATGTTAAGACCCACTATCTAGTGGTTGAGACAGGGTGTCACCATGATAAAGACCCAGGTTCAAACCCTAGCCAGCATAGAACCCCAATCGATGTTCAGAGATGCCCGAGTGTGACATCCCCCGCTTTAATGTGGATTTACTCCAATAATGCAGAGATGGTGTAGATAGCTCCCCACAATCAAGGAAAGGTTGTTTACTCTTACTATATGTGTTTGTATATAGCTACTTATAGTGAATAGCTATTAAGAAGGATCATAACAATTCAAGTAAAGATACAAGAAGAGCATATATTCTTGTCCCCTATTGTAGAGTGTACTGTTCATCAAGTTTGGTAATTAGTATTTATTTTATCTTACTCGTTCTATCACTAAATTTTACCTCAGATTGCTTCGATCTGCTCAATAATAAGGGTTGTGCACATTTGATATCATGAAGAATAATCTACTTCTAAATGTTGAGACCTGTTATCTAGAAAATGATGAATGCACCATACTATAAAAAATGTGACATAACAATTTCCAAGGAATAATCCATAGCTACAATAAATCATACTCATCATTCAACATGCCATTGCCACTCGTACCTTTCATATGACATTAAACATAGAAGTGGTATTAATTCCAAGAATGATGGGATGCCAATTTCTATTAGTGAATAAGTATAAAGACAATATAAATATGCCTCCAAGTTATCACGAGATTCTTCTCATATTGTATGATTATTCTTCTATTCTTGCATACTATCTTGCATATTTAAAATATATACCAATTGACTCGTGGAATTTTAACCAAATTCTATTGTTTCTATTCTATTCTCTCTCTACTGGAGATTTCAACCCTTCTTTTTACCCATTGCCCCTTTATGTTTTGTATCATAAATGATCAAGCTTTGCCTTTTGTTTTGCAGTTTTGCTGCTTTAAGTTAGCAAGGAATTTCATTTGGGCATTCCCTTTTCTATTATTTCCTGCTAATGTACCTTAGTCCGATTGACCTATATTAATCATCAGAGACATTAAAATATATCCTTTTTTTCTTCTCTAGATATTAAAGAGAGGCATTCCTTTTTGAATAGCACTCTCCAGGTTGTAGAGAGACGAGTAGACCCCATCTCTATTATGGGGTAGGAAGGAGTTTCCAGTCAAGCATGCTAAAACCAAGGTTATGCCTTACAATATGACCAAAGAAAATTTATTAAGAATACATTTTATTCATAAAGCATGGGTGACACAATCCCTTGTTCGAGCCCAGCTTACAAGTCTAATCTTAAGCATGACACTTGCTTCTCAACCTCATATTTATAAATAGTATGCTTCCCATTTAGCCCTAGAGAAAATGAGTCCATCTCCTCAAAATATCACATTTATCATGGAACTTGCTATTGCTATTGTTAAGCCTGCTTTCCTGTACTGCTATCATTCCTGGGAACGTTTTCTGGCCAAGTGGAAGAAGCATGAATTGACAGAGTTTAAAAATTATGTTTTAGCAAATCATATAATTAAGTGTATAATTCCAGCAAGTACATCGAAGGAGCCCGAGGTGGGATACCCACAATTACACATACCACTCTCTCAAATCACTTATCGCTCAATACATCATTATATGGTACCCTTGGTTGATTATGGTGATTTAAGCACCTAATCCCTCAACATCGAGATTATATATTAATATAGAATCTAGACACATGTCACTCACATATTAAGTGACTTACATTTGTTCTCGTGTTATATTGTAAGTTTTATCATACCCCCTAACACAAAAATTACATTTAGATTGTTATCCAAAATCTTAACACAAGTCTTGAAACTTTAAAAGTTCATGTCTTCTACAAAGTAGAAATAAAATACAAAGACTATATATGGGTTAAGCACCCATCTACTCGGTCACCTGGGTAACTTGCCACAGTACCCACCTGTTTTTTAGAAGAAACACCTAGGTAAGAGGTGTGGCATGTCTTCCGTTTCTTCTCCAAACCCTGCTTTGGGCACATTTTCCTTATGATTGCACACTGCCTCTGCTGAAAAATCATCACGGTACCTGTTGGCAGGCGGTTCGATGAGGAAATGTCGCAGTACTAACGATGCTACGACACATCGGATGAGGTCGCGGAAGGAATATTTTGTGTTAAAGTATACCGCAGTTG
Organism: Larix kaempferi; assembly: GCA_027924585.1. Lineage (NCBI taxonomy): Eukaryota > Viridiplantae > Streptophyta > Pinopsida > Pinales > Pinaceae > Larix > Larix kaempferi. Next base: position 6,578,199 of record BSBM01000703.1, read on the forward strand.
GTGGGTTTTGGGTCACTTGGACCACATGTTATGTAATGTTGAGTCAATTGTACCGCGATATGCGGGTTTTGGGGTCATTTGGATTGAGTCAGTTAGATATTGGGTCATTTGTCCATAGTGTCAGTTAGGAATTCGTTAGTAAGTGGAAAAACATTGTAATGGAAGAAGCCTATAAATAGACAAGAGTTGTAAGTGTAGGAGAGAAGGAGATAGAGCGAAGGAGTTGGCGAGAGATAAGGAGATGTATGTGTACGGAGATCTATGTTTTGCTTCTGGTATACAACTTTGACAGTAATATAATGATAATGTTTTGGTACAATCTGTGTGCAATGTTGCGATATATGAATGTTGTTATATTTTCTTGATGCAATGTTTGCTTACTGTTGTTGGGATGATAAATGTTGCGATAACTCCATGTCGAATGTTTAAATTTTTTGTTTAAGTACTGCAATAGAACTAGTCTGTGTAGCCACAACTCTCCTCCTCCCTCGGTGGAAACAGGGTTCTGTCTACTCTTCCTGGATGCCTCGGGTGAGACCTCATCCTCTCTATGGATGTTGTTGGGCGGGCTCAAACCTGCCCTGGCACATGCCTAGGGAGACTGATGTATGTGTCGACAGTGAGGCAAACCCTTGTCGACCGAGGTCGCATTGGTCAACAAATGGTTATGTTGCTGAGACCGTGTGCAGAGTGAAAGGAGGTTATGTTGTGGCACCCAACGAAGCCAAAGATACAGAGCTGGTTTGATTAGAAATTGTGGGAATTTGCTGAAGAAGAAAGCTGGAACACGCGAATGACAGTAGATCACATGCTGGGAAGGTATTTTCATGACAGTCCGCATGAATGGTTTTTCTGTGAATTCCCGTTCATTCTGTACGAATGGTTGTCAAAGCTGACATTCCAGAAGATGAATTTCCAGGGTGGTGAGCCGACATCTTGGACCCCAGTGTTGATTTAGGAGCTGCAGGAAGTCGATAATAAGGCATTGCGGGCTGTCGAAGTTTGGATCGATAGCATCTTGGAGGGATATATCACTGAATTTGCGGTCGATACGCAGAAATCCTATAGTGAAGCTGAAAGATACTTCTTCTGTGGACCAAGGGGAATGTTTATGTTGTCACTCCAATTGTCGATTAAAATGCTAATTTGTGAAAAGGGTATATTAAAGATGCACCTTGATCAGTAGATAGCCTGGTGGGTGGAGGCCGTGGGTACAGTGACTGCTGGGGAATGGTACATGGAATGGTAAGGGGTAGATGGGTGTAGACCATGAGGAGACTGTGAGCGAAGCCGAGGAAGAGAGTGGCCTTACGAGGGGAGGAGCAAGGTTTCGACAGGAGAAGAGGCAGAGGACAGGAGAAGGTCCTGCTGCGATCGGACCGAAAAACCGCAAAGGAAGACCACACGGGATGAAGCAACCTCACAATCTTGACAGGGATGACTAGGCTACGCCTAGGATAGAGGGAGGACAAAACCCCGGCACCAACGTACCCACACCTCCGCTCACTGACTCACAAACAGCAAGAAATACCACTTCAACACTGCCAAGTTCATCAATTCTGTAGAAGTTAATTGGTAGTAGCACAGCGAAAGGAGGAAGGAAGCCCAGAATGATGGGCGATAATGCTAAGTTATTGTTGTTCCATGGAAGTGCAACAGACAACCTAGAATAGTATTGGTTTTTGTGTGAAGCAGTCTGGACCATAAAACAGATCATTGATGCTGATGGTAAGAAGGATAGTTAGCCATGACTCTGCGAGGTCGTGCACTAGATTGGTTCACGAAGTTTATTCTAGTCCCTATGGGAGCCCCAGAGAAGTCGCTAGATGAGATTTGGGATGGGCTCATTGCGGAATTTAGAAGGCCTAAGTCGAAGGCTCAATATATTACTAAATTGAAGGAAATTAAGTAGTATCCCAATGAGACTGTATGGGATTTCGACTAGCGATTCAAGACGCTGATGACAAAGGTTAGTTTCGATATGAGTGCCATCCAACATAAAGAATGGTTCATTACAGCACTGCTTACCCACATTCAGCTGCTGCTGATGTAGCAAAAGATATCGATGCCTAGCGAAGCTCTAGAGTTTGCAATGCGATTAGAGGCATCACCGATTGGAGATAATGCAGCCACAATGTCGCACATACAGACACAGTTCGCTAATCTGACTATACAGTTGCAAGATTTGAAGAAGAACAAGGAACAACGCGATGAAGTATGGTGTACGCAATGCCAAGGAGAAAGGCATATGAAGGACAATTGCCCAAATTTCCATAATTATTTGGTGTCAAGTGTGCCAAACCTGTTGAATAGCGGTAGTATGTCGTGGTGTCGTGTTTTCCAGGTGTTTGGGCACAGTCATGATAATTGCCCGTATATGCAGAAAATGGTCACAACCCCACGAAATCTTTGTTGCACATTCTGTAAGTTGGTGGGTCATGATGGAAATGATTGTCGTGCATATGGGTTGCTACAGGAGAGAATGTGTGATGCATTGATGATCAGTGCGTCATGCGACAACCACAATTGCAACCGTAGGTAGCTCAGACACTACAGCAACCGCAGATGCAATTTGCACCACAGCAATAGCAACCGCAGCAGTTCATACAACAATATACTCTAATGCAGATGACTCCCCCACAACCACAGTATGTACAGCAACCGCAGCATGCACCACAGCGGCAAGGGATACCACCAGCACCGATGCAGCAACATTTTAACCAACCTCAGTACCAATAGTAGGGAGGCTATCGAGGAGGATACAGGGGCAGGCGCGGTGGCGGATTTGGTCATGGAGGAGGAGGCCGAGGTGGTCTTGGAACTGTTCAATGTTACCACTGTGCGGTATGGGGGAATTATCAATGCGACTAACCACTACTACAGAATCAGTGTACGTTCTGTTTTGGTAATGATCATACGGTTGAGAATTGTCCACAGTTGATTGCACGATGGCAGGTTGGCAACGTTCTGCAGCTACATAATCAGGCCCAGCCTTAACAAGCAGTATAGAATCAGGAATAGAAACCAGTATAGACCCAGCCCCTGCGACCACCGCCGAACGCCAATCAAAATGTCAATCAACTTGGGAATCTGCAGCAGAAGTAGACACAAGGTGCAAATATTGCAACCATTTCTGCAAAATCGGGACCACAAGATGCTTTGGTGGCTATTGTCACTTGTGGAGGCAAGATGAGTGAGGAATATAGTTCACGACCACTAATTCGGTTAGCTGTTCGGAAGACAGTATCTTTCGACACTGATACGGAGCGGGAGACATTCCTGGAGGCATGTCGCACTTTGGAGAAAGAATCCAGTAAGGCTGTTGTTTGCGATATGCCACCTATCTTTGATACTACATCAGACGCTAATCGGCCGCCACCACCCGGGACATTACAAAATTTTCTTGAAAGCTGTCTGTTATTGGCCTGAGACCTGGCAGCCTTGGTTGAGATTGAGGGATGGTTATAGCGATTTCCGACAGGATGGCAGGAGTCGGCAGTAAACTCCCTACATCGACGGAATACTGGCAAGGAGATGCAAATGAATATTTAGATTGGTGAATATGATGTCAACTCTGTTATTCTTGACCTTGGTTCGGATGTTAACATCTTAACCAAGCAGGTGTGGCAGAAGATGGGGAGTCCCCCATTGAGCTAGTCTCCTGTGCAGCTCCGGTTGGCTAACCATGCGAAGGTAACACCCATTAGGCAAGTTCCACGGCTCACGATTGATATTGAGGGAATGAAGACTTATGCTGACTCCGATGTCATTGAAGTGGTTGAGGGAGGAAGCTCTTATATGACGCTCTTGGGGATTGGATGGGCTAACGATAGTGAAGCTGTAATCAACTTCAAGAAGCGCATGATGACCTTTGAGAATTGCGATTTTAGAGTCATAGCCCCATTGGATCCGGCTAAAGGATGCCGATACGTTGAGCCTATAAAAGATGATGATCCTGCTGGATGGGACCATGCATTCAATATTTCTGGATATTATATTCATCCTACTGCCAACGGTGAGTTAGAGTGGCGCAGTGACAGCTCTGCATCTTCTGACTCCGATGATGCCTTAGAACATTGGCTGAACCGGTTGCATGAAGTACCACTCCCAAAATGTGGCTTAGTTACGCAATATTTATGTCGTGTTGCAACAGAACAGTCACACTACCAGTCTATGAGGGGTTTCCTGGCTTAACCAACGTTTTGACAGAATTTGAAGAACGAGTCTTAGAACCACAGCAATTGCTAGCATTGGAGTAAGCACTGAAGGCTGCTCCACCATGCTGGTGGGAAACACACAAGAAATCTATTGATGATTGGTCACAGTGTCGAAGGTTGGTGATGATCCGGTTTGGCAATACTAAGGTTTATCACACTAGCAAGTATGATGGCCAGAAAAATCCCAGTGATCATGTGATCAAATGCCAACGATTATGGGTAGCGCGATGCAGAGATGAGTGGGTCCATGCTTTTATCCATACCTTAGATGAGATGTTGCACTCATGGTATACTACAGCCGAGTTGCGCCGATAAATTACAACATGGGGGGAGTTAACAGTCTGTTTCACTCATACGTTCATTTTTGCGGATGCCAACCCCGATGTCCATAACGCCTTACAACTCATCTGCGACGTGGTACTTCAGGTTGTTCCGGCGGCCTACCCTGTTGACCCACACACATATTGTCAGATGTAGTCTCTCATGGAGTGCTTCAACATTAGCGGTGGGCCAGAGGATGATGATGATCCCCGGAATGTTAACATTGCCGAATCTGAAGGAAGTCGAGATGTGGTACCGCCTGTCGCGCCAAGTACTCTGTTCGGTCAACCATTGTAGCTTCGCAAGATGAATATCGGCACAGAGGCTACTCCGAAGTTTGCTAATGTTGGGGATTATTAGGATGATGAGATGATGAATAAGGTCACTAAATTAGTTCATGAGTTTCAAGACATGTTTCCCACGAAGTTTTCCGAAATGAAGGGGATCCTGGGTGATTTAGGGGAGATGAGGATTCCTTTAAAACCAGATTCTAAGCCAGTCCGACAGCGACCTTATTGGCTGAATCCATGACATAAGGAAAAGGTCAAGGCAGAACTTGATTACATCTTGGATGCTGGTATTATTGAACCAGTCGAAGAGTCTGAATGGATCAGTCCTATGGTGGTGCAGGACAAGAAAACAGGTGAAGTGCGCATTTACGTCGACTTGCGGAAGTTGAACGATGCCTGCTTGCATGACCCTTTTCCGACCCCATTTACTAATGAAGTACTTGAAGGGGTGGGCGTCTAGGAGATGTACTCATTCACTGATGGATTCTCTGGCTACCATTAGATTCTCATTGCCAAAGAAGATCGCCATAAGACAACTTTAGTTACTGAATGGGGCTGCTTTCAGTACACTGTAATGTCGTTTGGTTTGAAGAATGCACCTGCGATATTTTCCCGGGTCGTTGTTACTGCATTTGAAGATTTTATTCAGAAATGTTTGCAGGTATATATGGATGATTGGACCATTTATGGGTTGATTCGTGATCATCTAGCCAATCTGTGGTTAATGCTTGAGCGATCCCGATAGCACCAGATATCGTTGAACTTGAAGAAATGTATTTTTTGTGCACCGTTTGGGATATTGCTGGGTCATATCATGTGTAAACAAGGATTGCTGGTTGATCCAGCCAAAATTGCGCTCATTTTGGGGTTGCAACCGCCAACCATTGTTAAGTAGTTGCAAGCGATTTTGGGTCATACGAGATATTATCGCAAGTCTATCAAGGGTTATGCTGCGATTACTTCCCCTATGGAAAAGTTGTTGAAAAAGGACGCAACATTCTAGTGGAGCCTGGAATGTTAGGATAGCTTCAAAATGCTCAAGACGAAGATGGCGTCGGCACCGATCTTGGTCTTTCCGGACTGGAGTAAGGAATTCCATGTCCATGTTGATGCTTCATCGACTGCATTGGGTGTTGTGTTGGCTCAACCTAGAGAAGGCGACCTTGATCATCCCATTGCTTTTTCCAGTCGGAAGTTGTCGTCTGTTGAACGCAACTACACCACCACTAAGCAAGAAGGTCTGGCCATGGTTTACGCACTACAGAAATTCAAGCATTATTTGTTGGTTGGGCACTTTAAAATGTTCACTGACTATTCCGTGTTGAAATACCTAGTCAATAACCTTGTGTTGGGGGGGAAGATATGCCGCTGGCTACTTCTTTTCCAGGAGTTCAATTTTGAAGTCATTGTGAAGCCATGTCGATTGAATGTCGATCCTGATCATCTATCGTGGATTGATATAGGGGAGGAACCAACCAATATTGAAGACGGGTTGCCGGATGCCCAACTATTTGAAGTTTCCGTCGCTAATCAATATTTTGATGACATCATCCAATTTTCGACAACGGGCACTGCACCAGATGAGTTCACCACCAATCAGAAGAAGCAATTGGTAGTCAAGACTGCAGACTTCCAGCTAATCGCAGGAGAATTGTATAAAATGAGCGCTGATGAGATATTGCGCAGATGCATTTTTCCGCATGGGTAAGCACTGATACTAGCTGAAGCACATGGAGGAGTAGCAGGAGGACACCATGGCAGTCAGGGGACTGCCAGGAAGGTACTGCGTGCAGGGCTTTGGTGGCCAACATTACATAATGATGCAATAGACTATGCAAAGTCTTGTGATGTTTGTCAGCAAACTGGCAAGCCGTCCAGACGTGATGAGATGCCACTGCTACCTCAAGTAACATTGTAGCTGTTCGAAAAATGGGTTGTGGATTTTTTCGGGTCGATCACTCCATCAGGGAAAGGTACAAGTGCATGGTACATCATCACGACGACAGATTTTTTGACTCGATGGGTGGAGGCGACACCTATAGTTGATTTTTTCGCAGCGACGGCTACTCGATTTTTGTTTGATCACATTATCACTAGTTTCAGCTGCCCTAAGATTTTGTTGCGTGATCAAGGAAGTCACTTTCTTAATTGCACCATCAGCGCATTGATGGAGGAGTTGCAGATACAGCGTAAGAAGAGTACACCCTATCACCCACAGGAGAATGGGACTATGGAGGCGTTTAACAAGGTATTGGAGCATGTGCTGACAAAGGTGTGCAATGCCAACCACGATGACTAGGAACTAAAAATCCCTGCAGTTATGTGGGCCTATCGTACCACATGTAAAAGGTTGACTGGTTAGACACCTTTTAGGATGGTATATGGGAAAGAAGCGATTATGCCAATGGAGTACAATGTTCCGAGTCTACGAAGTGTAGCTATTACGGGCATGGATGATGTCGCAACATTAGATGAATGTCTAGCGCAATTGGTACAGCTTGAATAGGATCGATTTATCACTGGCTTTCACCAAGGGGTGGAGAAGGATCGTCAGAAGGCATGGCATGATCGCCACATCAAAAGTAAACAGTTTCAGCAAGGCAACTTGGTTTTATTGTACGACAGTACGTTTATGAAACATCCAGGAAAATTGCAGATGCATTGGTTGAGTCCATATCGCATCAGTAGTATTACTTCAGGTGGAGCGGTTCAGTTGCAGCAGTTGGATGGGGTGATACTCTCCAAGGTAGTAAATGGTCACAGCTTGAAGCCCTATTGGTCGGGCTTGGAACGGTGTGATGCCTGGGTCGCATTGGGGTAAAAAAAAAAAAAAAAAGAGAGAGAGAGAGAAAAGAGAGTGTGTGTTGCAGGTTGCTTGGTGGCCGATGGCATGCCAACAGACGAAGGAATGCGCAAGAAGGGAGGCTTGTGCCACAAGTTTGGAGCAATCAGAGACACATGGCAACGTTGCGACCAGGTGAAATCAATAATAAGTGCCAAAAGTTTAGACAGTTAATTAAAGGCGTTGTTCGAATGATCAGCATTAATGACGGATCCGACTGATCAGTGGACAGGATCGACGACGGATTTGCATCATTAATACAGGATTTGGTTGAGTTAATGCATGACTTAGTAACGATTATAGGGGATTTGGGTAGCTTCTATAAATATGGCCCAATGTTGGTCGGAAGACACCGAGGAATTAGTAAGAAGTGTTGTTGTAGAGTGTTGTAGTGATTTGAGCCAATTGCTGTTAAGTATATAACGAGGAGTGGTGAGGTATGCCAGGAAAACTGGAGACAGTGGACATTAGCAGTGAAGTGGAGTCTCCCTTTGTTCTGGTCACTGTAGAGCAATAAGTTGTGTCCTCGGACGCCACTGATCTTGGAGCCGAGGTTTCCAACATGCCAGTCGGAGCATTAGTTGTTGTTAAGAAGCACTGGGGAAGTCAGCCCTCTGAATCTCCGTAGAGTAAGAGGCTAATTGGGTCCGCAATGGCTGGCGACGCTCAGGAGTAGGTGGGGCAGTCTAGTCACCCCATTCGTTCATCTACCAAATGGATGGGATAGTCAGCTAGTGCTTTCCTTGGGTATGTCCCTCCAGTTCGGTCAGATGCCACCCCACGCAAGATAAACCCAAAACAAAAGTATGGTGTGAAGATGCCAGCACTCTCGGTTGGAATGGAGTGCTCTGTGGATATCGAACCGGCATTGATGTGTCTATGCTACGATGATCACGATATGGTGGCCTACCTTGACATTGCATATGCCCCGTATGTGCAGGAGACGCGCCTTTCCCCAACATGGACTGTACACGACTGTGCATGAGGATTGAAGCAGGTTGGCTTGTTAGGGCTCATTAATATGCCACATTTCGGGTGACTGGTGGAAGTGAATGCCTGCGTAAAGCAGCTCTTGGCGTGTTTTCATGGTGGATCATTGTGGCTGGATACAGAAGTCCCGGTTACCGTCGACTTAATTTCATTCATAACTGGCTTGCCTAAGAATGGAGTTGATCCGGTGCGGTTTATTCAAAGGAAGGAAAATGAGAAGAAGCGGGTGCGTCAGTTGGCATAGAGGTACGACTTGGAATCCGATGGGCATGGGTATCATACCAGTAGCTACAAAGATTAGGTGGTACTCACAAGCATTAAGATCCTGTTTTGTAAGGTGATTAGGAGAGGTCGCCCTAACCAATGTAATTCGGGAATAGTTGCTTGTGCAGAGCAATGTGCGGAAGGAGTCCAGATGAACTGGTCCCTATATCTCTTGAATCAACTGATGGAGGACGTCGCAGCGGTCCAATTGGGTAGGGGCACTTTTTCATATAGTTGGTTGTTGCTACTGATTGCTCTATTTGCATGGAAAGAACCTGACACTTACCAAGGCATGGACTGCCCAGCTGCAGCAGAAGGACGAGGGGTGCGTTATCAAAATCTATGGTATGTATGAGAGCCCGAGCGACTCTGGGAGTGCCAATTGTAGTTTTGGCTGTATTCAGAAATGCTTTGTGACGTAGAAACACAGGTCCCACGAATATCTAAAGGTACTGTGGCATGGTTCAAACCTGTCATGGCATTTGCAATACGTCCAAGTGTCATACATATACAAGCTCGCCATGATAGTGATCAACAATGGTTACAGACCAAGTATAAGGTGACAGCAGAAGATTTGGAGGTTATTGTGAGTGAGTGGCCAGAGGCCTGGCGACAACCCATGAGTTCAGTAGAGATTGACGAAGGAGGTCCTCCATGGGGTCCTAAGGATCGAGTATCAGTGCAATATCAATAGAGTCTTCATGATTCTGATCACGAGTCGACCAGAACACCAATGGCAGATGATAGTGATCGTGCTCTTGAAGAAAACCGGTCAAAATGGCACCACGAGCATGCAACGATCAGTGGGATGTCTTTACCAGTGGAAGCGCAGTTGGGTCAGTTAATTACTGCCCTCAACCATGCAGCCACAATGGCTACTGACAAGATGTCCCTTAAGGCAGAGGAAGGTTTCCATGCACTCACTGCTCGTCTAGATTTTTTGTGTAATGTAGTTTTAAAGAAGGAACCTAGCGATGTACCCATGCAGGAAACGACCACAATCCGCACCATGCCCCGGGTTCAGAATATCAACAATCCCCCGACTGTGGTTGTGACCAACAATGAGGCTTTGAACACTTTGCTACAGATAGTTTCCCAGGTTACTGTTAATGTTAATGAACTACCGGTGACAGCGCTGGCGACAATGCACCGGGTCGCCTCCCGCGAAATGGTGGATATAACGCATGAAATCAGCCAAAGCTATCAACACTTGCAGGCAAACTAGGTAGCTATAACCACTGCTATTGACGAGCTTACAAGAAGGGCTTCTACAGTGCGGAAAGTCGTGGATGACCTTAAAACTGACATTAAGAAGGAGCAGGCCAAGCAGGTTCGCACACTTGAGGAACTTAAAAAGGATCAGGATTTTCTTATTATAGAGAAGACCCATCCTTGGGACTACAGTGTGGAGTTAGAGATGGCTATTTGCGATGAATTCCAGCATACGTCGGAGCCCATTCCCAAGATCAACGTGCTCCAGTGGGTGCAGCGACTGGGAGCTGCCATTGTTTAGTTGTGGTAGGAGAACGACATGCTGAAGGCCCAGCTGAAACTGGGTACGCCTCTGGCCTAGGTGGACGAACGACGAAGGGCACTCGAGGATGTTGCCGCTTAGATGGAGGAGTTGGAAACACAGGAAACCATGCACACAACCAACACGGTACAATTCTGGGGCTGCATTGTTCAAGATGAGCAAGTTGAGCAACTGACTAAATTCTAGCAGGAAGCAGAGGGCCAGTTGGCCACATTAAAGGCTGTGATGAGAACACTGCCACCAATGGAGCAAGTTGCTAAGCCGCTCGAGCTGAAGGACTTGCAACACCGGGTCTCCAAGGTGGATGAATGACAGAAGACACGCGGGACCGAATTGGAATAATTCCAGGACATTGGCAGAAAATTGATTTTGCAGGCCAGTGAAGCTCTACAAGTAGTACAGAAGTGTCGATAGCAGGTCATGGACAAGCTTACCGATCACCCATCTACAAATGATGTGATCGATAGTCAAGAAGTGGCTACGGATGCCCATGAGCTGGTGCGGAATGTCAAACAACCATATGCAGACTTCAACGTAAAGACCACGGCGTGTACAATGTCCAGCAGTTGACGTGGCTCAAGGCTGAGCCACAAGATTATGTTGGGGGCCTGTTGGCAAGCAGTTTGATGAGGAAATGTCGCAGTACTTCCGACGCTGTAACACATCAGATGAGGTCACGGAAGGAATATTTTGTGTTAAAGTATACCGTAGTTGGCAGGTTTTGGGTCACTTGGACCACATGTTATGTAATGTTGAGTCAATTGTACCGCGGTATGCAGGTTTTTGGGTCATTTGGACCGAGTCAATTAGATATTGGGTCATTTGTCCATAGTGTCGGTTAGGAAGTCGTTAGTAAGTGGACAAACATTGTAATGGAAGAAGCCTATAAATAGACGAGAGTTGTAAGTGTTGGAGAGAAGGAGATAGAGCAAAGGAGTTGGTGAGAGATAAGGAGATGTATGTGTACGGACATCTATGTTTTGCTTCTGGTATACGACTGCGACAGTAATATAATGATGATGTTTGGGTATGATATTTGTGCAATGTTGCGATATATGAATGTTGTTACATTTTCTTGATGCAATGTCTACTTACTGTTGCTGGGATGATAAATGCTATGATTAAGTAATATGTTATAACTCCATGTCGAATGTTTAAAGTTTCTGTTTAAGTACTACAATAGAGCTAGTATGTGTAGCCACAACTCTCCTCCTCCCTCGGCGGAAACATGGTTCCGTCTGCTCTTCCTGGATGGCTCGAGTGAGACCTCATCCACTCTGCAAGTGTTGCTGGGCGGGCTCAAACCTTCCCGGGCCGGTGCCCGGGGAGAATGTGGTATATGTCGACAGTGAGGCGAACCGCTATCGACTGAGGTCGCGTTGGTCAACAATACATCTGCCTAAAATGTAGTCTCTTTCTTCTACAACTCTCGGGCCTTCTTTCATCCCCGGGAAGGAAAAATGGATAATTTCTCTGCTCTAGCTTGCTTCTCATTCACACATTCTCTACCATGCTACAGTAAAAAACAAGTTGTTCTCACTTGATATTTTTGGCATCTATGTTTTCTGCTCTTTTGGATAATTGAAAAAATCAGGTGGACCTTTCTTCTATATCACATTTTTCTTTGTTATAGTAACTAAACTCACATTGCTTTATTGTTCATGCTTCATTGCGCATGCTTCATGTGCATCTACGCAACATTCTGTCTCTTACAAGCATTTGGACATCTTTTAAGAAATGTTAAATATTCAAGAGGTCTACAAATTTCTAAAATATCATCCTTGTATGCATGATGGTTTGTTGCATGTTGCTGATCATCTATTTCAATTATCTCACCTTGCCTCCAAGATCATCACACTTCAACTCTCCTCCAAGGTCCTTAGTCTTTCCAATGTTATGCAATCTCCTTTCAGGTCTACATCACAAGCTCTGGATCATTAACACTTTGATACCATGTAGGATTTCATATGGATGAATCCATAACACAGTGATACAAACAGAATTGGATAGGACAATATATGTCACATAATGTTGCCACAACAAGTACTTCTAGGGAGTTCAAGGTATGCAAGATGCAAATTACACATCATGTAAGCAAAAGCTCTTAATTCCTGCATATGCCTTAAGGATAAATAAGTTAAATAGCTAATTATCTTATTACACATAATAAAAGAACATTCACACTTGCCAAAATATACAATTTCGAAAAAGCAACAATTGGGATATTTTAAATATGCATTATGATTATAGTTGGTCAGAATGAGCACGTAATACTTAATAGTATATAGAATTGCATCATAAACAATTTCTAAAAAAATTGAAACCAACGCTAACATAGACGAACACCACAAAATCTTAATTCACAGATAACTAGGTATATATACAACACTACTAACATATACAAGATATAGAAGTATGGGAATTCTTTTTTTTTGAGTTGATACTAAAATTCCAACATGCATTCAAAAATATAAATGAAGGTCAACATCTCCTTTAAAAACTATGGAAATAGTTCCAACTTTCATACAAACAGGAGTTGAGTCTCTATACCTTTTGATGAGACATGCACGAGTCCAATGTAATTTTAGACATCTACAATATATTAGTAGACCAGTTACTATTATTATCCCAATACGAGGAAACTTATATTTGCTAAATAACATGTGAAGAGAGCTATTTTTGTCAGGCAGTATGCACTAGACAAGTTCCTTATTCAACTGCAGATCTATTCTTATCTTCAGTTCCAATTTTCTCAGACTTATATTATAGAAATATGTATTGTTGGTTAACACAATGACATCAATAGGTACACAGTTTTTAGTCTCTCTCTCTCTCAAAGTATTTAATTCTCTATTGAATTTTTCATCCACTTTGTGTTCATATCAGTTTTGGAATCAAATCTTCAATCATTCTGGCTCTCACCCTGACCTTTCCAGAATCCATTTCTCTGCAACCAGGTTTATACAATCAATCTGGTTTTATTACAGTCTACCTTTGCAGTAGATCAACTGATACTCACAGGTTCTAGTAATCTTTTATGCAGAATTTGTTGTTCAATGGAAAAAACAACAGTACAAATTTTTTCAGGATTTTCTCACTTATTTCAGCATTGTTATCACTCAAAATAAATTTCTTTAAAATTCATCTCAGAGATGTTGTTCAATGGAAAAAACAACGACAGTATAAAATTTTGTGGGCTTTTCTCACTTATTTCAGCATTGTTATCAATGTTACAAATATCGGCACGGCGACAAAATCGACAGGGTCTAGGAAACATCGTTTCGGGATATCTCGACAGCACATCGACAAAAATCAGCAAAAAATTGGCAAACTTAAAAAACACAAAATATTCATTTTTTTCAATTTTTTAAACATCTAAAGCAACAATAACACCAAATAAACACATTGCCACATGAATATGGAAAGAAAACCGATATATAAGATATATTAATATAAGATATATTTGTCCACTATTTCTCTGATCCATACCAAGGCTATGATAGAAGATGCCTCAAGAAACAAGTTCATGGTGTAGAAAATGGACCACACACTGTCAGGCTGAATGTTCGTACCACGAAGGTAAACCCTTCTTTAATTACAACCAAGCTAGTTGTCTCAGCAAGGCTTCAATTCCTCTTGGATAAGCACGCTACAGGAAGGACATAAGGCACAATAGGTCTGTCTGCTATGTTAATTTGTGTCATAAAATGCTTCTAGCTATGAATGCTTTAGATCTGCAACACTGCAGCTCCTCCAAGATATCCATAAATCCTCAAAGGGGGTGAGCATTGGTTTTGATCATTAGGTCTAGGTGCATCGTCCTAAAGCTTGAGATCTGCAAATGAAATCAAAGTGAAGGAACTATTGTTTGGAGGAGAACTATGCTCATATCATGCCCAGAATGTGTCTAGAGTCTAGACCTGTAGATGATGCCTCTTACTGCACTTTTGGTATGCTGCTACAAGGAATCATCATATAAAATTATCAAGTTTGAGAATCTTAGTGCTTTTTACTGCTGATTGATGGCTGTTACAATCTCTAAATTGCCTAGAAGTGACTGAAAGGCCTCACTGCTGCTGCTTTATAGCTCTTAGGAAGCCAAAAATGGGCTACTTGTGCCCAAATCTGCCTATGCTATGCCCAAAATTGCTGCAGAACTGAACATTACCTTAATATGCACTCAAAGGGCTGAATTAGGGCTGATCCATGCCCTTTTTTACTATCAAACAGGGCTATTTATGCCCAGATTGGAATATGCCTCCGTTTATTGCTGATTCAAGGTGTTTTACTGCTTGCTATGACCTTCACACTACTCAAAAGTGCTCCCAAAGCGCCCAGAATCTTTTCACACTGTTGTATGGGTGCTCAGAAGTGCCCAAAATTCTCATATTTATCCCACAGCTGGAACTACTTCACAGGAAATCAAATTCTTAGATCTGAAAGTAATGCTCAAATTCTTCGATCAAAAAATCGCTCAACTCAAGAGAAATTGCCCTTTGCTTAGATCTTCTTGATCTTCGCTAGGGTTTGTTGTTGCTATAATTGGATGAGCCGTGACCTAGCTAAAGTTTGTTTTTTTCCTACCATCTGATTTGCATCCACAAAATCTGGCTAAACTTAGTCGTGACTACGAAGAAGCTCATTCTATTGTTTTGTGGCTAAATTGAGACCCACTCTGCTTTCAAGGTTTTAAATGAAGTTTAATCCATCTGTTGATTGAGGTATGATCTGTTGATTGACCAAATCGTAATCCCTCCTTCCTATTGTGTGCATTGTTAAGGAGGCTGTGAGGCCAAATATGATGACTTGTGAACTTTTGAAGCCCTGATCTATTTAGCCAAGCTCTGTGTTACCCTTTTGTGATTCAATTATGGCCCAATCTGTCATCTATAACTGAGCCATTTTTCCATTCTGATATGATCTTCTTGTTAAGGTTTTTATGGGGTTTGGTCCACCTGTTAAGTACATTTCTTGTGAAGGTCGTAAGGCCTAAGGGTTTGATCTAGTGTGATGTAAGGCATGTAGGATATGATCTACTGAGTGCATATGTAATAAGGTAGTTAGGTCTCTTGTAAATACCTTATACAGATCTGATTTATTGAACTCATGTTTTGTTGAGTTTGTTCTATGTGCTCAGATTTATTGTGTTGTTGGTTCTCTCTCTTTCAGACCCGGGCTGCGGTAATCCCTTAGACCAACAGAACCCTTAGCTCACTGGCCCTTTCGGCAACAGGTCGCAGAAGCAACCTGAAGTCTCACCCGAAGTGATTCTAATGGGAGGCAGAAGACTCAAGTGTCCTCAGCCAAGTTCCGAGGCATCCAGGGTGCTTAAATCCACCTTAATCCCTTTGACTGGAGCTGTCTATCTCATTCCATTACTCTGGCTACACCTCGGTCTTATCGCATTACGCAGGAGGTGCAGTAAGTCCTCCCCCTACGTGAGACCGTCTAGCGATACCTAAGATATCGTAGGCGCGATCTCTTCCCCTTCTAGTTCCTGCTGTAAGTGAATCTTGACCGCTTCCTGGATTAATAAGTGGTCTCCGCTATCCTTATCCTGATACCGCAGTTAGCTACAACATTCAGTCTCCAAGCTTAACCCTCGCCAATGAACTTGACCCTTGATATCTCTCAACGACGTAACTAAGTAGAATATCACTTTGAGCAGTGTCTAAGTAGACCATTCATGACTTACATTCAGTTCATACTCGCACATTACCCTCTGTTAACAATTATCTAGTTGCTATGCGGGTAGCTATGATTATCGCAATTATTACACATCATTCCGGAGTTAAACTGACGACCATGTACATTACTTATAACAGACTGAAGCATTCATATTATAACACAGACAAGTGAATGAGAGCAGTATCTACACAAATACAATAGTGCTACTTAAATAAGCATGTTGTTACTCCCAGGGAAAGAACTACGCCCAGGGGAACTACGGTTCTTGTTTACAACTCTGAAGAATAAACACAGTTCCGTTCCACTCTTTACAACAAGGGTCTTCTGGGAAACTCCACCTCAGTGGGAGCCCTTCTCTATAGACCTCTTTCTCTCACAATCCCTGCGGATCGCACTATCTCTCAACAGGTTGGCCCTTGTTCTCTCAGGGATGTCCAGACTCTGCAACAACAGACTTGGCTAGCCTCTACCTGATGTCTCTATCACTATGTGGCCAACCCCTTATCATATAAAAAGACTACTATATATAGATGGCCCGAAGGTCTCATCGCAGTTACAGAACTGTGGGCCTTATCCCAACAGTGACTCAACCCTAACCACTTACAGTCAACTGGCTGTACTTCCATGGCCGCCTTCTGTCTCGTCGCCGCTTCCTGCAGTCCTTAGTCTTTAATGCATCGGCCCGTCGCTTCTTCTTGGTTCAAGCAACGCTGACTGTAGTCCTTCTTCTTTAATGAGGGTAGCTGAACCCTCTCTTCATCTCCGGCGCCTTTATTGCGGTGGTTGAGCTCTTCCTTCGGCCTCTTCTTTGTACCACATGCTTGACTTTTCTGTACCTATCGCCGTGATTCCCGCCAGGATTTGCGCTACTGCGATATCTTTGTCTTACCGCCAAAATTGGTACTTTCTCTCCAAAATTAGTTATCCTTCTCAAAATTAGCAGCTTCCTAAATGCTACGGAAGTTCTCTCCAACAACTCCCCTAACACTTACTTGTGGCTCGTCCCCGAGCCACTCGCAGCAACAGCCTGATTCATCTGCCGAAGCTTATCCTTTGCTGCTCGTGAGATTGCTGCGAATTGTGCCTTAAGCGCTTTAATACTTTCATCCATGTGTGTTACTTCTTCCTGCGCTGCGCTGAGCAGCTCAGCAGTTACCAAGGAGTCCTCTGTGCCCTCAATGACTCCTTTACTTGAGGTGAAGCTTTTCACCTTTTGCTCCAGTTCGTCAACCAGATGTGCGACTTTGCTTTCGTGCGGGCTAACTTCGTTAGCCAGGTTGATCTGCTGTGCTCTGTATTTCTGCACCTGCTGCTGCATTTGTGTGATTTCTCCTTTCTTTCTTATCTTCGCAAGAGCACTCAAGCCCTTGTACTCTTCTTCAGCTCTTGCTATCGCATCTTCACAGTGCTTAATGTGCTGATCGAGCTCGGCTTTCTGTGGGAGCTCCTCTAGCTCCAGCCATGTTTTTGATGCATCTTCCAGGATAGCCTCTGCTGCCTCCACCCGACAGTGCATCTGTGTCTGTACAATTCTGAAAGCTTGCACTCGTGCTTCTTGGATTTCCTCTGGAGTAGGTGGCTTATTTGCTTCAAGTGCAGCAATCCTTGCTTCGTATTCTCCCTCCATCTTTTTCTTCTCTTCATCTAGAGCCTTTGCTCTTTCCGCTATTTTTCTGATCTTCTGAGTTATTTCTAACTCAGGCCTGATATCGCACTGCGGAAGTTCTGCTGCAATATTCTTTAAAACAAGAGAGACATCCTGCTCTCGCTGAACATATTGCGTCAACTGGGCACTCTCTGCCTCATGCTGTGCAATGAGCCGCACATTGTCGTTAGATAGCAAAACATTTTGCTCATATGTGACTTGTTCTCTGTGCCTCAGCTCCGTGCCTATCTGCTGGAAAATTTCGTACAGCTGATCCACAGGTACTTCTGGTAGGTTCACCTCAAGAGGATGAACCATCTGCACTTCCATAGGTACAGGGAACTTGATACTTCCCGGCAGTATACGAACAATGTTCGTGCGGTCCCTTGCAATGCTTTCTTCTCTGCTCTGTGAAGGGGGCTGCGAACTTTCTGCGACTGTAGTTGGGGCTGGCTGAATCTGCATGGAAGCAGTCTTCTCAGTGATTGCCTTCAATTCTCGCAATTTGTTGTCTAGGTTGATGCGCATACGATCCTGCGATGACTGAATCGCAGCGAATTTATCCCGCATCTTCTCCTGTATTCGGCTGGCGATGAGATCATACTCATCCTCTGTCATGATTGGTGCCTGCGGTTCGTCGGAAGTAACCGCCTTTGTTCTCTTCTTCTTTGCTCGCACCGGAGAAGGGCCTTCAATAGCCTTTCTCTTAGAACCTATTGGTTCTTTCTCTTTGTCTTTAGGATCTACCTCCACAACATCTTTTGGATCCTCAGCTGGGGGATCAACTGGAACTAGGCCAGAGGATAGATCATCATACATTTGTTTCATGTCCTCGTCGAAACAGTTCTTAATGGTATCTTCGACCTGCTGGATTTCCATGCGATATGGGCCGGGGGCCCATTCGTTATGTTTCCTGAATCCTTTGGGTCTGATGCAGGTTTTATCCCTGTCGACTTTAAATTCCAGCTTGGACTGATAAAGATCAACGACCGGCGAGTCGACACGCGGAATCGTTGCGACGGATTCAAGCAATAGCATATAATATTCATGGAATACCATTGCGTTAATCTTGTGCTTCTCGGGGTGACTACTCGCCCAAAGATTTGAGTACCTCGACCCTCTGCACGCCCCTGGTGGCAGTTGTGGAAACTGCGAATTGGGCGGCTCTTTCCATCCGATGAAAGCCATAAGGATCAGTAGCCACGAGAAGTGGAAGCTATGAAGTGGATCCTGCTGCGCCTGCGCACAGTCTTGAAAGAAACTATTTAACAAAAATAAGCTCCAGTTGTAAGGTTTACCTTTTATGACTTCAATGGCGAGGCGGATAACTGAGCCTGTGACCTCCTTCGGCCTCACCTTGAGGAGGAGTTTTCCGGCCAACAGACTAACAGTAAACCGCAAGGCGTCATCCTGTATTGAATTGACATCGTAGGCGCGACCTCCTCTTTGCAGCTTATACTCTGCAACCTGCTTGATTGAGAGCCTGGTATCCTTTGTGGCGCCATCAATATTTATCTGTGGGTCGAAACCAGTCTTCGACAGACCGGTGATGCGGTGAATGAGGTCAACATTGACATCAATTCGGTTACCCAACCATAAGTAACCACCATGCACACATGACAGTAGCGTCCGCACCACAGCATTGACCTCCGGGCCCCGTCCAAAGTGTGGAATCTCCAGGAGATTGAGCAGTCCCGACGGTGCTAAATGGCTTACATGGTCCATGGGGACGAACTCATCGTGCTGTGTCCTTGGGTTCCTCTGAATCGTCATATAACGATCGCGGCGGAATTGTGGGTACAGCGTATAATCTCTCAGATTATAATCAGTAAACTTAACAGCATGCATATTCCCCCACAAGTTACCTTCTTCCTTCACTCGGTTATCCAGCGGTGGGAGTATGAGTTCATATTTAAAGTCTCGTGGAAGAACAATGGCTGGCGCATTCTCTATTCTTGGTGGGAAGTATATGGTAGTGACTGTAACTTCTTCCGGAAGTTCCTGCGCCGGTTCTTCTGAGTCTGTGCTATTCGGGGTCTCGCTACGCTCCATATTAGCTAAGGTTCCTGGTGACTGGCGTGTAGACGGAGAACCAGCAGCAATTTTCTTCCCTTTCTTTGCCACAACCGAAGTCATAGCGCACTCGATTCCACCCCTTTGGAATCTCTGCAACACGTCTTCGAGAGGCTCGTCTGGCGCAAGGGACCTTCCCCTGTGGTACTCTGGACTTCCTATGATTGCTAATCTTAATGCAAATCAGAGTCTGCAACTGTTTCTAGTTTCCCTGCTCAGAACTCTGCTAAGAATACGCTTGGCTCGGCTCAACTGCGCTCAACTCTTTTAGTGAAAATGGCCAAGTAGCCCCGTGCTTTGAATAGAACGTGTATTTATCATAAGGCGGAATTTCAAATGGAAACGGACCAGTGACTGGACCCGTTGGCGGCATTTAATTCATAGACAAGACAGCACCCCGCGCCTATTTATTGCAAACGCCGTTTGAAATTTCGCTGGGAAACTGTGCGCTGGAGTGATGTCGCATCGGATTTTCCAAATCTAGAAGAATCGTCGTACTGCTGCCAAATCTTAGTACAACAGATACTTGTCAGCCGTGCAGTTAATGCTTGTCAGATGGCGAAGTGACGAGCCCTCTGATCAATTCAAAATCTGGTGTCGCACCAATCTGTTTTCTGTCCTCTGCGATAAGATATCGCATCGTCTGGAAATGGAAAGTGCCACGAACTCGCCTCATATCAAAATTATCGCAACCACCAGGAAAGCTGGCTGCGAATTCTTACCTAAAGTATTTCCCGGTGTAGACTCCTTAGGGTGCGATGCTTCATTTCAACTACACTGAACATCTGCACCATTAACTTCCTTTCTGGGCTAGGGCTGGGAGGTGGCATGGCCGTCGCGATACAGCTTAAGCCGACTGCCATTGATCAGGGTAGGAAGAAACTCCCCACTCATAGTACGAAGCTGTATAGCACCTCCATCTGTTATTTGTTGAATTTGATATGGCCCTAACCAATGAGTTTTGAATTTTCCAGGGAACTTTATAAACTTACTGTCATAAAGGAGTACCAAGTCTCCAAGCTGAAAGATTTTGTTCTTGATATGCCTATCATGCCAAGCTTTTTCTCGTGCTTTCTGCACTTTTTGATGGAATCCTGCGATAAATCTGTCTTCCTCCAGATTGAGCAGCTGCGCCAATCTCTCCTCTAAAGTATCAGAATCAGCCATCTCTGTAAGCTGAGCAATCCTTAGACTGGGTAAGATGTATTCCATAGGCATAACAGCCTCTTGTCCATATACCAGGCTGAAAGGTGTGTGCCCTGTTAGTTTCTTACACGTGGTCCTGTAAGCCCATAATACAGCATTAACTCTGAGGTCCCAATCATCCCTTTGACTGTTACAAATCTTTGTAAGAGCCTGTTCTAATATCTTATTGAAAGCCTCCACCGTACCATTAGCTTGAGGGTGGTAAGGTGTACTCTTATGGTGCTGTATTTCAAATTCCTCTGTCAATGCTTCTATGGTGCTATTCAAAAAGTGTGTGCCTTGATCACTCATCAAAGTCACTGGGCATCCAAATCTAGTGATGATGTTTTCAAAAATAAATTGTGCTGCTGTAGCAGCATCACAATTCCTGACTGCTTTCGCCTCAGCCCACCTGGTGAGGTATTCTGTTGCTGTAATAATATATCTCGCACCAGTTCGTTTTCCTGGGGGGTTAACAGGACCCACGAAGTCTATGGCCCACTTATCGAATGCGCGTAGCGTTATCTGTGGTCGCAACGGCATTTCATCTCTTCTGGAGGGCTTTCCTGTCCTTTGGCAGATATCGCATGATCTGCAAAACTCTTTACTGTCTTTATGTAATGTAGGCCACCATAGTCCGGCTGCTAGGATCTTCTGAGCGGTAGGCTTCCCTACGAAATGGCCTCCTGCGATGCCCGAATGTGCTTCCTTAAGAATGGTCTGTTTCTCGTGGGGCATAACGCATCTGCGCAAGATTTCATCTGGTCCTAGCTTATAGAGGTGTCCTGCAATCAGGGTGAAGTCTGCTGCTTTCACCACTAATTGTTTCTTTTGCTGCTTGGTAAACTCAGGTGGCGCCCACCCTGTAGTAAGGAATTGAATTATGTCTCCATAATATTCATCTGCGACCTGAATGGAGAACAATTGCGCATCAGGCAAGTTGTCCTCTAAATTACTTGGTTCTTCACCTGAGTCTAGCCTTGACAGGTGATCAGGTCCTGCGTTTAGTCTTCCTGGCTTAACAATGATTTCGAAATCATATTCCTGGAACAACAATAGCCATCTGCATATTCTTCCCCCTAACACTGGCTTATTGACCAAGTACTTTAATGCAGAATGGTCGGTGAACATCTTGAACGGGGCACCCAACAGATAGTGCCGAAATTTCTGTAAAGCATACACCATTGCTAACCCTTCTCTCTCTGTGGTGGTGTAATTCTTCTCAGCTGTCGATAGTCTCCTGCTCGAATATGCGATAGGGTGGTCAATACCCCCTTCGCCTGGTTGCGTGAGAATAATGCCCAGTGCGATGCCAGATGCATCCACATGAACATGAAAAGGCTTGTTCCAATCTGGAAAGACCAGAATAGGTGCTGTAACCATTTTTTCTTTTAGAGCGTCAAGACTCTTCTGACATTCCTCATTCCACTGAAATTTGATATCCTTCTTCAATAATTTCTCCATTGGTGCGGTAATCTTGGCATAACCTTTGATAAACTTTCTGTAATACCCGGTATGACCAAGTGTAGTTCTCAGCTGCTTTACTGAGTTAGGTGCTGGTAAATTGACAATGATGGCGATCTTCGCGGGATCTACCATCAAGCCTTGTCTGCACACAATGTGACCCAACAACGTACCAAAAGGCGCACAAAATATACATTTTTTTAAGTTAAGGGAAATCTGGTGCTGTCTACATTTTTCAAACATTAATCGCAGGTTTCCTATGTGCTTCTTGACTAGTCCAAATACAGTCCAATCATCAAAATAAACTTCTAGAAATTGATGGATGTATTCCTTAAAGACAGCAACAACTACTCTAGAAAAAATTGCTGGGGCATTCTTAAGACCAAAGGGCATTACCGTATACTGAAAGGAGCCCCATTCTGTCGCAAATGTGGTCTTGTGCCTGTCGTCTGGATGGATTCTTATCTGGTGATAGCCTGAAAAGCCATCAGTAAATGAATAGATTTCTTGTCCTCCAACATTGTCTAAGACTTCATTAGTGAATGGTGTCGGAAATGGGTCATGCAGCGATGCATCATTCAGTTTGCGCAAGTCGACACAGATCCTGATGTCTCCTTTTGTTTTCTTTTCTTGTACTACCATGGGACTAACCCACTCACTTTCTTCAACAGGTTCAATGATGCCTGCTGCTAGCATCTTATCTATTTCATCTTTTACTTTTGCTTTATACCGCGGGTTCAACCTGTATGAACGTTGCTTAACTGGCTTAGCGTCCTCCTTAAGCGGTATTCTCATGACTCCGAGGTCACCCACTATTCCCTTCATTTCTGTAAAGTTGGTAGGAAATAGGTCCTGATATTCATGTAATAGGTCTGTGATTTGGCCAATTGTCTCATCATCCCAATAATCTCCAATAGAGGCAAACTTAGGATCTGTTTCTGTGCTAATATTGCTCTTTCTAATCTTGATTGGTTCTGTTACAGCTGGGATTTCTAAGTGTGGACCTTCAACTTCACGCGTACCTTCTGTTTCTGCGATATTGATACTGCGAGGATCTTCATCCTCATCGCGTGAGTCTTGTGCGCAGTTGTAACATTCTAGTGCATGTTCCATCTGAATAGCCCACTCGGGTTGCGAATCCGCTGGTAATGGGCAATCCTCAAATATTTTAGTCTTTATGATCTTCAAGGCCCGATCAATGCTGGGATGCTCAGATTCAAAACGGAACGTGACCAAAAAGTTTTCAATCATAATAGGCCATGAGGTAGTTCCTTTTCTTAGCTCTGTTTCTGTATACCAGTTCCGTGGAACTGTATCCAGTGTGTGGATAAACAAATGAACCCATTCTTCTGCTGGAATTTCTAGCCAACTTTGTTCACAGTTCATAATGTGTGCTCTGGGATCACTCTCCCCTGTGTATTTCCGCTGTGTGCAGTCTCTTTCTTTAGAGAATCTAATGCGCATCAATCTCTTACAATCATACCATGATGCGATATGTTCCTTGTGTGTGTACCACCATCTTGCAGGTGTGGCTCGAACTGCAAGGTCAAAAACCTCCATCCTCTGCTCTTGAGGAATCTCTTGTTCAAACTGCTGCAAAAAATCATTGACGTCTGCTAATCCATCAAAAGTTGGAATATACCTGTTTTCAGTCCCAATCCATCGCAGTGATTTAGTCATGAATGCGCATCTGCGAATAGAGACTTCGTGAAGTCTATTTTGCCAATTCTCTAAGCCAACATCTGAATCTGATGTGCAGGAGCTATCACATCTCCAGCTGATATGTCCATCAGCTGTAGGGTCAATGTAATCTGTCTGATTAGAAGTCATTTGGTACAAATTTTCCATGTTATGCACCTCCTCTTCTGCTTTGATTGGCTCAATGTAGCGAGGACCCTGTAAAGGGTCTAATGGTGCGATAACCCGGACTTGAGCATCTTCAAATGTCATCTGCCTTTTCTTTAAGTTGATAAAAGCCTTGTTATCAAAAGCCCAATCAATACCTAATAGAGCTGGATAGGGTTTGGTGTCACCAATAATTTCTATGATCTCAAAATCGGCATATGTGTGAACTCCGTCGATGTCCACTGGGACATGCGATAAGCGACCCATCGGTGATATTCTCTGCTGATTAGCTAGTCTAAGATGGATAGGGGACCTGCTTAGTTTTGGACTTCCCATCTGTTCCCATGTCTGCTTAGTCAAGACATTTACTTCTGATCCTAAGTCTAGGATAACCTCATCCATTTCAAATAGTCCGATCTGCGCTGTGAGCCTCATCTCTCTTCCTGTCCTTGTATGGCCCATTATATGGTGAATGGTGCGCTGTGTATTGCTCACAGAAGGGCTCTGTTTACATTGGTCAATAACTTTCTGAAGTTCCTCTACAGCTTTCCCGTTTCTTAGAAGTTTCAAACAACTTTGCAAGAAGGACTGTACACTCCCGGTCAATTCCTCTTCGTCGCATCTGCCAGATGTGCTAGCTTGTGGTATCTGCGCAGTACTAACATCCTGCGGTGGTTTCCGTGGTATACCCTGAGATGGTAATAATAGTGATCTGGGCGGTGTCTGTTCAGCAAAGGAAGTCTTAGTTTGTTGAAATGCCTCCTTATTCTTCTGTAGATCAAGTGGGATAGGTTTTCCTGGAGCTTTGCGCACCCACTGCGTTCCTGTCGTTTTTTCCACGTCCTGTGATATGTTGCTTGTGGAGAGACCACTGCGAGTTACAATATTGACTCGTGGTTCGGTTTCGTTCTGCTTAGCAGCGATAAACTGGATAGTCTGATTGGTTGCTGGCTTGGCGTCCTTGATCTTAGCTATCAGTATGGGACATTCCTCTATTATGTGATCATAAGATTTACAATACTTGCACGTTGTAGTAGGGTTCTGACAGTCTCTAGCGTAATGTCCTGTGCCTCCACAGTTATAACAGGTGATAGTTCCACGGCCACGGCCAGGTTCATAGCCTCCTCCGCGTCCTCGGCCTCTGAAATTTCCTCCACGGCCTCCTTGATTCGGATCAGTTTGTGCACGTACGGCTGGTCCGGATGCTTCTGACTGAACTCTGTAAAGGTCATGCTTCCTTTCTATCATTAACTCATAAGCTCTACAGTTGTTTTCGTCATGTCCCACAGATTTACAGAAGTTGCAATATAGGTTCTTTGGTGTCTGCACATATTTCTGAAGGAGAGGGCATTCGTGAGGACTGTGTCCTCTGGTTCTACAAATCTCGCACCATGGCCCCTGGTTCTGCATCAACGGGTTAGGAGCTCCACTGGCGATATAGTCAGCAAAGACAGGGCAGTTATCCTTACTGTGTCCCTGCGCTTTACACTTAGTACACCAAATTTCATGCGCAACCTCCTTTCCTTTCTTAATTTCATGCAGCTGTAAGGTGAGGTTAGCTAGCTGATTCTGCAGATTAGTGATACCGGTGCTAGTTTCTGCTAGAGGTGAAGCCTCTAGTTTCATTGCCATTTCTAATGCTTCATCTTGTGTATTTAATTTCTGTTGCATTAGCGGAAGTCTGATGTGTGGTAATATTGCTGCGATAAACCATTCTTTATGCTGTTGAGGCGCAAGCTCAAAGCTTACCTGATCAATGAGGGTCTTGAACCTCTGGTCAAAATCCCAAACCGTTTCCGTAGGCAATTGTTTAATATCTTTGAGTTCTGCTATGCACTGTGACTCGGATTTAGGTTTTTTAAACTCTTTAATCATAGCAGTTCTAACCTGTGCAAGCGTTCTGTTATGGCCAGTGGTATACTTCATATACCAAGTTAATGCTCTTTCTCTAAATGTGGTGGCCAGCTGGACAAGCTTGACATTATCATCTTGTATTTGCTTAATGGTCCATATGGCTTCGCATAAGAACCAGTGTTGCTCAGGGTCCTCCGACCCTGTACCTTTGAATGTTGGTAGCTTCATATCATCTCCCATTCTGTTTCTAGATGGTGGGTTCTGGTTTGCTGTATGATTACCACTCGGTTGTGTAGATGTGGAGGGTGTCGCGGCAGTATTCGCTGCGTAAGAGCTACTGGACGGGGTTCCTGCGGGATTATTCTGAGTTCCAACTGGCTTTTGAGGAGTCCTAGGGTTCTGACTCTGCTGTCTCGGGTGATATGAGCTGTCTTCTTCAGAAGAAGATGAATCGTTGACTCTATATCTTTTACCACTACGTGTATGTCCAAGATACTCGTAATCACTTTCAGAGTCTACTGACATTACAATATCATGCTACTATTCATCTGGGAGTATATCCAGTACTCCTTTTTCATATAGTAATTGCTTAATGGACAGACTTAGAGAATTTAGGTACTTACCGCGATAACCCTTGAAGAAGTACCGTTCTGCTGCGCTGAAACTCTTTCTCTGATCAACCGCGAACTCTGTGATGAAGCCTTCCAGCAGACTCGCAAGCCAGAAGTCTACTGCGCGTGAGATGGGGTTATCGACACCTTTCAAGGTCTGAATCAGCTCTGCTGTCCAGACAACTTCTCGATTCTTCTTGACCCCGCTGTTGTCAGCAAGCTTTGATAACCAACCATATAACTCAATAGCATAAGTTACGAAGAATATCTCATGGAGATCTGTAAAAATGTGCTTCTGTAGCCAAGCCTCAGTGCTCAGTCTAGGATTCTTGTTTTCTTTTGCAGCAAACTCTCTTTCTTTTGACTCAACCCAC
Source organism: Larix kaempferi (assembly GCA_027924585.1). Classification (NCBI taxonomy): domain Eukaryota; kingdom Viridiplantae; phylum Streptophyta; class Pinopsida; order Pinales; family Pinaceae; genus Larix; species Larix kaempferi. The sequence goes on from BSBM01000703.1 coordinate 6,605,396, forward strand.
TGGTTAAGTTCTTGCTTGGTAGGATGCCAACAGAACATCAGCTCAATGTGTTCAAACCGGCAACGGAACCATTTGTTGGTTCTCTCTCTTTCAGACCCGGGCTGCGGTAATCCCTTAGACCAACAGAACCCTTAGCTCACTGGCCCTTTCGGCAACAGGTCGCAGAAGCAACCTGAAGTCTCACCCGAAGTGATTCTAATGGGAGGCAGAAGACTCAAGTGTCCTCAGCCAAGTTCCGAGGCATCCAGGGTGCTTAAATCCACCTTAATCCCTTTGACTGGAGCTGTCTATCTCATTCCATTACTCTGGCTACACCTCGGTCTTATCGCATTACGCAGGAGGTGCGGTAAGTCCTCCCCCTACGTGAGACCGTCTAGCGATACCTAAGATATCGTAGGCGCGATCTCTTCCCCTTCTAGTTCCTGCGGTAAGTGAATCTTGACCGCTTCCTGGATTAATAAGTGGTCTCCGCTATCCTTATCCTGATACCGCAGTTAGCTACAACATTCAGTCTCCAAGCTTAACCCTCGCCAATGAACTTGACCCTTGATATCTCGCAACGACGTAACTAAGTAGAATATCACTTTGAGCAGTGTCTAAGTAGACCATTCATGACTTACATTCAGTTCATACTCGCACATTACCCTCTGTTAACAATTATCTAGTTGCTATGCGGGTAGCTATGATTATCGCAATTATTACACATCATTCCGGAGTTAAACTGACGACCATGTACATTACTTATAACAGACTGAAGCATTCATATTATAACACAGACAAGTGAATGAGAGCAGTATCTACACAAATACAATAGTGCTACTTAAATAAGCATGTTGTTACTCCCAGGGCGAGAACTACGCCCAGGGGAACTACGGTTCTTGTTTACAACTCTGAAGAATAAACACAGTTCCGTTCCACTCTTTACAACAAGGGTCTTCTGGGAAACTCCACCTCAGTGGGAGCCCTTCTCTATAGACCTCTTTCTCTCACAATCCCTGCGGATCGCACTATCTCTCAACAGGTTGGCCCTTGTTCTCTCAGGGATGTCCAGACTCTGCAACAACAGACTTGGCTAGCCTCTACCTGATGTCTCTATCACTATGTGGCCAACCCCTTATCATATAAAAAGACTACTATATATAGATGGCCCGAAGGTCTCATCGCAGTTATAGAACTGTGGGCCTTATCCCAACAGTGACTCAACCCTAACCACTTACAGTCAACTGGCTGTACTTCCATGGCCGCCTTCTGTCTCGTCGTCGCTTCCTGCAGTCCTTAGTCTTTAATGCATCGGCCCGTCGCTTCTTCTTGGTTCAAGCAACGCTGACTGTAGTCCTTCTTCTTTAATGAGGGTAGCTGAACCCTCTCTTCATCTCCGGCGCCTTTATTGCGGTGGTTGAGCTCTTCCTTCGGCCTCTTCTTTGTACCACATGCTTGACTTTTCTGTACCTATCGCCGTGATTCCCGCCAGGATTTGCGCTACGGCGATATCTTTGTCTTACCGCCAAAATTGGTACTTTCTCTCCAAAATTAGTTATCCTTCCCAAAATTAGCAGCTTCCTAAATGCTGCGGAAGTTCTCTCCAACATGTGTGTTGATACTTGGGTTGTGGTCAAACTTATTTGCTGATTTTTTTGGTTTTATGTTGAGACTTATTGAGGGCTAATATTTTGTGTTGATAATTTTGTTGAGTTCATTGTGCTAATACTTTTTTACTATGTTTTTACCATGATTGTTCATATCTATTGACTGCACTACATCCCTATCATCTCTCTCTCTCTAGTTTGTACTTACCCTCTAGCAGGTTCAACTAGTTCCTAGTGTTGACTAGTCTCTCAAAGGCTTATCTCATTCTGAATGTAGAAATTTTTACTATATAACAGGAAGGGTCCCACACTCCAGGTAGGTCCTCTAACTTTTTTTTCTTATTAATCACAATTTCTATTGTTAATAGTATATTGTTGGTTACATGTTACTGAAGATTACTTTAACATGGTGACCCAATTGGTAGTGTTAAAGTTGAAAAGTTGAAAGAGATGAAACTTATGTTTTTAAATATCTTGTTTAAGTCATTGTTGTAATTTGATATATTGACTCTTGCATTAAAGTATATAAAAGTTGAGTTTTCTGCTTCAAACCCTAACCCTAACTAAAATTTAACACGAAATTCCCCATCTCCAACTACACTGTGTCTTTGTTCTTTTCTCAGGTTTTGTTGTGATTAGTGAAACTTTCATCAAATTTCTCATCTCTTCTTATAATGAACTCTTGCTTTATACCTCAAATTCTGTTTCTTGGTTCCTTTCTCCTAGCCAAGAAGAAAACAATTATGTGGCATTTCAAAGAGTTTGTGTTTCCCCTCCTTAGCAGGCACAATTTCCACTCCACGTTTCGTTTGAATTTTATTTCTTAGCAACACCTTCTATTTATAGAGGGTTTCCTATGCATGTTTCCATGGGTGCACTCATTAGATGTGCACAATAGTTGATGATTGATCCAGATGGAGCTACATTTTCTATAAGTTCCATTTAACTACAATATTTTTTTGAAGATACCTACTCCCTTAATCTTTTAGACCTGGCTTGTATTCAAACTTTGTGGTATGTTCAATTTTCATGCATTATTCAAGATTGGGAACGTTTTGTCCTTATCCAAGAAAGTGTTGTTTTATATTCCTTCCAATATTTTGTAACATTACTCAACTTTTGGATCATGCAAGAGTTGTTTCATCCAAAAACTATTGCATGTAAACATCAATTTTCTTTTCAAAGGATGTGTGGATTTTTTTTGTTTCAAGTGTATATCAATCAAAAGCTTGAAATAGTCCACTACACTTACCAATTCATATGAATGCAACTTAGTTGTAGCATATGCAACAATTAAAATTCATAGCACTAGGGCTAACTCTTCTATCCTCTGTCCATATTCATTAGTAGAACATGTGAAAGGCCTAATGGACATTCCAGGGAGTTTTTCATTGTTGAGGAATAAAAAAAGGTACACAAATATTTATTTTGAGAGCAATATTTTTTTAACTAGAATGGAAGAACAAAATCCATTAAATGGAGGAAGGAAAAGCCAAACAATAGAAGGAAAAGCACAAGGGTAATTGAATTTTGGGATCTATATAACAAAAACTGAAATTTTCTCTCACATATTTTGACAAACACTTTGCAAGCAAATCTTACCTATGATTTTTAGTTCGTGTAGGCTACCATATGATGATTTTGGGATCATATAATTTGTGGAAATAAGGATTTGGCGTGCGAGCATTGAATGCTTTCGACACCTAAATGTTGTATCTTCGTTTCAACGTAGTTGTGGCCATCAAAACCCCTTTAATCAATGGTGTTTCCTACACTAAAAAACAAACACAATGTATATGTAATTTCTCTTTCTCTTCTTCGCTTCCCCTTTCATGATAAGGGTTTTACAGGTACGTTTGCAGGGTTTTTTGTGAGCCCTCCTACTATGAAGATAAGGGCATAGAGAAAAATGGGTCTATGTTTGCAACTTTTCACACTGAACGAAGCAAATAGGTGTCCAGAATATAGCTTTCGATTGAAAAATAAATAAATAACAGTTTTCTTGAAAATTAATTAATTGCAGCGAAAGGGTCTCCAATGTAACTGTGATCTTTGTACCATTAAAATCCTAATGAATTTGTCCAACAAACCAAAATTTGAATGTGATCCTCTTATTACCTTGGGAATTGACACTGTCGTGGAAGCATCACACACTCCATCCATGGCTGCAAAAGGTCACAGGTTCGAATCGTTGGGCTCAAACAATGTCTATGTTTTGTTGCTTGTGCTAGTATTTCCAATTTCACATTCGAGTAATCAATAAATGATTAAGTGAACACATAGATTTTTATTTACTTTTAGTTTATCATTAATCATGACTTATGAACTACTCATTGAGAAGCATATGAATAGTGACATTTTACTCATTGATAAATTACCTATTTAATTGTAGTAGCAAACAAGAGAAATAGCTGCAAAGCAGCAAGTCCCTGCTCCTGATTTTGTTTATTTGAATATAGAAAAATAAAGAGAAAAAGCCATTAATGGGCTCAATGTATAATCAAGATCTTCTGCTTAATTGAATTTCCTTTCAATAGTATCATCAAGGGTTTTGATGACTGTATATTGTCAATTTGTGATCTCTTATGGGTCCCTGTTTTATTATGCTTGATATGAAGATGTTTCTTAGTATCTTACCGTGGATATTTTAAAACAACTTTATTGTTTGGGGCTAGCTGTATAGGTTTCATTTTTTGTATTTTTTTGAAGTGGTGAGGAAGAAAGGTAGAGCAGATTTAACCCTATTATGTTTCCATACAAAGTTGGAGTACCCCTCCTTACACAAAAATAGCAATTGAAAATGGGCAATATAGTTCCAAAATCTAAATCTTCCCTAATAACGATTTTTTGGAAAATGTAGAAAGAGTAAAAACCAATTTTTTTCATAAAAGTCATGAAATTGGGGCAATGAAAATTAGGCTGATACATCTCCATAATATGAAACAGGCTTGGAAATAAGAACTGATACACTTCAGTAATATGAAACATGCCATTTTGAGACTGGAAAACTGAGTTTGGGATTTATTTTGATAGATTTGATTAAAGATCAATAAATTAATTGTTCATTATAACCTGAATATTGATGGAACAGTGCTAAGGCTCTCAGCTTCCATAGAAATCATGGATCCCGTCTAAAGGCCATTTTTATCATATAATTAATTGGTATAGATTTTTTTATTAATATATAAAAATATTAAAAAACTAAAGATTAATACTTTGTCCATCTAGCATATATACATTTTTTTGTAGGATTAAAAAAAAAATACATTTATACTTTGTTGAGCATGGCCAACAACTCTAGGAAATATTTCTAATCAATGCAAGTGGAAGTTTGAAATTTGTGGAATAGGCATTGTTATACATGACATTATAGGTGTATTTCTAATCAACCCAAGTGGAAGTTTCAAATTTGTGGAATAGGCATTGTTATACATGACATTATAGGTGCAATGCTAGACTATGATAATTTGTATAGGGTAAAGGAGGCTAACATATTCTCTACGTCTACCTAGATGCGTATTTGTTTTATTCAATCACTAGAAGACGTGGCAATAGGAAACGTAAGATGCATCACCAAGGAATACAATGTTAGTGTTTGAGATGTTGGGCTGGCTTAGTTAGTGAGTACAATTCCATCTGCCAACATAATTGTGTGAGATAGAGCCCCAGATGTAACTTATGCTCGCAAAATTTCACATAAGTATGATGTTTACAGCTTTGGTGTATTGCTTTTGGATATTATGACTGGAAAATCACCTTCACATGGATCTGCCAATGATGATGGAGTCAATCTTCCACGCTGGGTGCAATCCATTATTCGTGAGGAATGGAATGTAGAAGTGTTTGACATAGAGCTTCTAAGACACTACAACTTTGAAGAAGATATGGTTCAATTATTACAGGTTGCAATTGATTGTGTTGGACAATATCCAGATCAAATACCCCGCATGAAGGAAGTAGACAAAAGGATTGTGGATTTGAGGTGAAATATTGAAGATGATGATGGCACTGAGGATCTATCGAGTTCTGCGAAAATTCCCAAGATAGAGACCAGGTTAAATATTAATCAATCTCTCTTTGTGTTAGGCTTTATTTTCAAAGCATTTTGTGTTAAGTTAAACCAGTCGGCTCCTCTGTTTGCCATAGTATACTCATCAGAAATAGTTATGGAGATTCTAATAATTCTGCAGGTTTAGCTGACCTCAATCACTAAACAGTAGAACTGCTTTTTGTCATACACTAGAATTGCATGTATGATATCCATGACTATATTTAACTCGCACAACAGTTGTAGTTTTCTCATTTTGAGTATGTTTTTTGAAGAGAAATTGAATTGCAAAGTTATGGAGATTCTAATAATTCAGCAGGTTTAGTTAACCTCAATCACTAAACAGTAGAACTGCTTTTTGTCATACATGTATGATATCCATGACTATATTTAACTCACACAACAGTTGTAGTTTTCTCATTTTGATTATGTTTTTGAAAAGAATTTGAATTACAATACCTTCTTGAAATTAATGTATGAGAGGTATGAAGTTTAGGTGGTACTAGTTTCATCTAAGCAACTAACTTTTAATAATTTATTTTAATTTATATTATATAATTTCAAAATTAATATTTTCATTTTGATTATTTAAAATTAATATATTATAAATGCAAATTAATGAGTATGATATATAAATATATAAAATTAAAAATTATTAAAAAAATCAATTTATTTTATATTTTAATATATATATTAAATTACTTAATATAATTTATAAATTAAAGACTAGAAAATGGGCTTAAGCCCAAGCCCAGGACCGGTCCTGCCACTTAACTGGTGGTGGTGGTATCCATTGACTCGAGTTTTTCATGCAAGGAACTTGTCTACTTGCATGCACTCCCTGTGAGCCCCCACTTCTGTATCCATGCCGAACAAAACGCTCACTTTTTTATTCCATTCCTCACTCATTTGCGCTAAGTTTTTGGTATAGTTGTGGGTATTTTAACAATATAAAACACAATTTAGTGTTGTTTTCTCCGTCAATTCAATATTTTTTAAATCAAAGTTTCCCTTGACCTCAATGTCTGGCAACCTAGTTATCGTGAGAACTTCCATTGATGCGTATTTCATATTACTGTTATCTAATTTATGTAAGGCAGGCATGTTTAAGACTGGTTAGAACTTTCACTGCGTTGCAGAGCTTCCAAGTACGGAGACATCGGTATATTTGGACGTGGCGAAAGTTCGGGCCACATATGTTGGATGCATGTTACATGAAGCCTCCTAATGGTGTCATCCTCTATTGGTTGGTTAATGAAGTTGGAGGTAACTGTTAAGGAATTTCTTGAATCTTGAAAGGCAGGTAGCAGGATGACCTAATTAGACAACTGCAGTGCACGAGCAAGGTACATAATATCCTATCAAATTTAAAAAGAAATCAAACGTAGTGCACAGATACTTGTTCATGGGCTGAACAATGAGATCATAAATTATGAACTCGTGTTGAAAATGGATTTAGTACTTCGGTTCTGCACAGATGATTTCCAACGAGATATTTCGGTTCGACATTGGGGTTTGGATATTGACAATTGTAGTTCAACCATATTTCTTTTTCTATTTGTTGCAGGGAACCATGGCTCTAGCGCTTCCGAAGGAAAAACCCTCCTCTTTTTTTCATCCATGCCTCAGGCCATAAAATGGTTCCCAAGACGAAGAAAGGCCCATTATTATTGTTTTCTACTCCATTCCTCCTTGGTATAGATCTGCATATATTTGGTCCAAAGGGGTTCTCTTGACTGCATTCTGGAGCAATTTTAGGTGACATCCCAACATATTGTAGTCTTTTCTTTACTCCCGATAGATGGATGGATGGATTGTAGGATAGGTGTGCGTAGTACAGAGATATGTGAAAAAGTAAAATTTAACTTATATGTGCATATACTTCGTAATAGGAAAAACTATAGTTTTGATAGAGACAATGCAGCAATTCAAAGTTGCAGTCTACTGCTATATTATTATATAGATGAAAACCACAAAACCTAAATATACATAAATAAAAATAACAACCCATCTGAAGTGGAAAAATTTATAAGTTATCTTGTGCCTATTCTTGTACTTGATTTAACTCTATTTGATTCCAACTGGCCCTTCACTCATTTTGCATGAAAGCCATCTGATTTGGAATACAAGTATACGGTTTTTTAAACTTACTCCACTCAGGATTGTATTTGTAACTTGTATTCATTTCCCAACATTTGCATCGTAGATTGGTTTTTCTATTTTCCATACTCTATAAATGCTGCAGAATGGTGAAGTGAATCGGACACAATGGAGGGGCCTGCCGATGGCTGTGCTAAGTTATCCCCTTCAACATCAACGGTTTCCAGTATCTCGATGGGGTTGTATTGTGAGCCCATGCATTGATCTGGTGAAACGAACACAAATCCAAGGCATGCCGATGGCTGTGGTAAGTTTTCATCTTCTACATCCACAGTCTCTGATATCTCGATTGGATAATCTTGTGAGCCCCTGCGTTGTTCAGGTGATATGAACACAATTCCTGGGCCTGCCGATGGCTGTGGTAAGCCAACAATTTGAACATGGTCAGCGTCCTCTATCTCAATAGGGTTGTATCCTAAGCCCTTTCGTTGCTAGGGTGAATTGGACACAATGCCCGGATCTACCGATGGCTGTGGTAAATTAGCACCTTGAACATCGCCAATGTCGTGCATCTTAATAGAATGGCATTATAAGGCCCTGCGTTTTTCCCTCTTCTGTTGTTGAGAAAAAGGAAACCTAACAACCTTGCTATGCTTTACAACCAACCCCTCAATGGAAAGTGTAGCTGCTGTTTGAACCGAGAAATCCTCAGCAGCAATCATATATGGAGCGCTAAGGAGCAGAGGGTAGGAGTTGTTACCTTACGTTCTCAGGATTTGAAATGTCGATAAAACTCGAACCGGGACAATATCAACCGGAATGAAATCAATTAGAGCTGCTGGACTCGCACTCCCCAGGTCGATGTCGGCAAGAAGATAGAGAAGCCTAGTAGTAGGCTGTATGCACAATGCCACTAACAAACAGCCTCGACACATGTCTAACATGCGCTACAGAACCTGAGTGCCTTGAAAGCAGGCCAAATAAGGCTCCAAACCATGTGATTGGTTGAACATGGTTTTATGAACAAAAAATTAGGATAAACTATTTTGTAAACTGTGCCAGATTAATAGAATTATAAGAAATCGATTCCTTTAGTCCATGATGTTCTGCAGGCAGGCAGTGACTAAAATGAAAGCTCATGATATTCTGCAGGCAGGCAGTGACTAAAAAGAAAGCTCACTTTATTACAATGGGTTGCAACATTGAAAACTAACTAACCTACCTATTATACCTTGGCAATTGAAGACAATAACTTTCCTTTCAAGGTTCAATGAGTTAAATAACTAGAATTATTTACAATTATAGGTATCAATTGACTTTTTTATCACTATAGTTTCTTGGTAGTGTAGCAAGCACAAAACAACAAAAATAATAATTTTTGCATTAATTTATTACAAAGGAATGATAGAAATGGGAAAAAAAATTATAAAACCTATGTTCATTATTATCATCTATAGATCATTCGATATAGCAACAACTCTATAGTGAAAATCATGGGCCATTCTCGTTTATATGCTTCTCACTAGGTTATAATTGTTTGTGTGCATATGTCAACGATATTATTTTTTCACTATGTCAAGATAATGCTATTGTGTTGGCCCTACTAGGCTATGGAAAGAAGCAATCCAAAATACATATTAGTCTATTCGTGTTTGTTGTGTAGTTTTTACTATGCTCTGCAAAATCGTGATTGGAAAAAAATATACTTTCATCCAACCTACTTCAAGACTATGAGCAACTCTTAAACCAAGTACAAAGACATACAAAATGCAATCGAAATTCACTAGATTTTCTTTCAAAACGTAATATTATATTATCTACAAACATACAACTCTCTCTCATTTTACACATATCAATGTTTTTTTGGTGTTTCATTTACCCCACTTCAGGGGTATGTAGCTAGTTGTTATTTTGGTCTCCTTCAGTGTCACGTAGGAATTGTTCATTGTCTCAAAATACAAGTTAAGAAGCACATGGTGTGCTCTCAAGGGATAACATAAACTCCATATAAGTGTTAACCATGTGTCCAGAGGTTAGTTACGATGGGTTTACGTGGTAGAAACAATTCTTATAAGATGCATAAAAATAAGCAAAATTAATTTTGGATTGATGAAATTGTAAATATCAAATATTAAAATTTTACAACCCAAATTTTTAATATGGTATTATGTAATATTATAATATATGTTTTGTAATAATATAAAAATTATATATTGTAATTTTTTATATATTATAAGTTTTTAATACATATTTTAATGATCAAACAAAACGTCCATGGGGATATTGGTCGATGTAGCATGGTCAGGATTGAGTTCATGTGAATTGAGTCTATAATTTTAATTGCACATGATGACAACAATACTACACTTATAGAAGAGGCTTGAGGATAGCGAACACATCCACCAACATCTGGAGTTGTAGGGGCCTCACTGGATGTCTTCATGAAATAATAAAATGTTGTCCAATGGCATAGCCGAGGGTCTCTCATGAATCCATCTACAGTGTTACATAAATGTCTAATTCATACTCTTAGTTGATGTTAGCTAGTCATATTTGTATTAATGTGACTAAATTAGTCATTTACGTTAGTCATTTTTATTTTAGTCACTTGTTATCTAGTCGCATATTTTATCCTATGACTAAATTAGTCGTTTATCTTAGTTGTTTTTAGTTGGATCACTTAAAATTGTTCAATTTTAGTCATTTATCCCTTGAAAAAACCATGGTGGCTAAGTTTTTTAGTCTCCTAGTCACTTATCTCTCATTTTGTACTAGTGATTTCTACCATATTTTTTGCAAGATCTAAAGATTTAGCTCTCACTTCCAGGCATGCACTCAAGGGATCTGTAGGCTACATTTCTCCAGGTATTATTTGAGATAGATAGCATGTTAGAGAATGTCATGATTTTCCTATTTTTAAATTTGTGAATAAAAGTACTTTACAATGAGGATGTCTTAATGTAGAATATGGATTGGGTGGATGTGTCACAACCAAAGGTGATGTTTATAGCTATGGAGTAGTGCTATTGGAGATGCTCACTGGAAAAAAACCCACCAACAACATTTTTGTGGAAGGAATGAACTTGCAAAGATGGGTGGGTGGTAGTTTTCTAAACCGAGTTGAGGAAGTGATAGATAGTCATCTATTCAGGACTAGTACTGTCACCAAAGAAGATAAGGAACACAATTGTCTCAGTCAACTCATAAGTGTGGGTTTTCTTTGTACAAACGAATCTCCTAAAGGACGACCTACTATAATTGATATTGTGGGTACACTGCAAAAGATCAAAGACACTTTTTTGGGAGCTACATGCATTCCAAAATTCCAATCACATATGACACATTTTCTAGGTACTACAAGTACTGCTTGCAACAATATTGGTTAAGACCAAAGTTCTTCTACTTTATAGTATGTTGTAAGGTAGAAATGGTTGTATAACTCAACCATAAGCTAATTCGATTCCATTGTCATTAGTTTGATGTAGTTTGTCTCATTCCCTTCTTCGTTTGAATAACGTATTTATTTGAATATTATTGGGTGCATTCCCCTCTTCTCTCTATGACCTATATATTTGAGTCTCATTCCCCTCTACTTTTGTTTGCATGTCCAAAGTTGGGTGCAAAGTGAATTTAAAAAGTAAAGTTATATTAAGATTATTAATATGTTTTAAAAAGTTGATAAATTCATTATTTAAAAGTAACACACCATAAACATGTATTTAGTAATTACATTGTAATTGTTTACTTATATTTTCATCATTATTTAAGAAAATATATCATTAGTTACTTTATATTTTCATAGTGCGTAACCAAAAAAGTGTAAATTGAAAAGACTCATGTCACTATTTCATGCAATATTGTAAGATGCTATCACACCTCCTTGGATGGATTGTTATCCACATAGACTAAAGTGAATATTATTGGTCCGTGTGCTTGAGGGAATACGAATTTAGTTAAGTTTTTGAAATTCTTTCTATTAAATATATATATATTTTTAAATATAAAACAAATTATAAATTTTTAAAATTAGATTAACTAATTTCATGAGTGGTATATTATATGGATTTGATAATTTTTTCGGGAGTATAAATTTAGTTTACTTTCAATTGTTTTATTTTTTCGTAATGATAATTAAAGTTTATGAAATGCTTTCTATTAAATTTATTTTTTAAAAAATAAAAAAGAAATTATAAACTTTTATAATAAGATCAACTAATTTTGTGGATTATTATGTGTTGGGGGGTTTTGATCGGCGGTATGGGGTTTTTTTCAGATTACTGCAGAACTGGGCCTGATGGAACTATGGGGACTGATATTTTGGGCTTTAGCCTAAGATTTTTATGTCCTCTAAGTGTTTTAGCTTAGTTTGCTCCCACGATTGACGTTTAGGGTGTTGTGTAGGGTGATTTGACAGTTGTGGGGGACAGGTGTTGTAGTGAAGACAGGTGTAGGTCAGATCTATTAGATCCGGTTTCCTTCCAACATGGAAGTTTTGCATAACATTGAACATGTTCCATTTGAAGGTGTTCAATCTGTTGGGCCGGCGTCGGGGGCTGGGCGACCGTCTGGTTCTTCAAACCCTAATTTATTTGGAGCCAGGGCGAGGGTGCGGCGTAGACTAAAAACCTACAAGGCTCGGGCATCATTAGCTTGATTTGTAATCCCTGAGGGTGCTAGTCTTGACAGGGTGGATTTGCTCGCAGAGCGGGGCTTTTGTTGGCCGCTTGGAATTTACCTCTGGTTCTAAGGAGGAGATCGTCGAATGGGTGAGGGTTAATTGGGGGCCGGTATCTGGACTGCTTCCGAGGGTGAACTTGCTGATGAATCATTGGATTCTCTTTGTTTTTCCTGATGCAGAGATGATGCTGAAGGTTTTGGAGGGCATTTGGCTCTTCAAAGAGGGATCATTGATTCTGAAAAGGTGGCACATGGATTTTGATCCACTGACTGAAAAGCAGAGGTACAGACATTTGTGGATGTTGATTCCTGGGTTGCCAATTGAATTATGGACGGAGGAGATTGTTTGTGGCTTGGCTAATGCGGTAGGCAGATTTATACGCATAGATAGGAATTCTCTGTTCGGTATGGTGAGGAAGTATGCCAAGGTTATGGTGGAGATAGATATGGAAATTGGCTTACCGGCTGAAGTGGAGGTAGTCTGGGGTAATCGTTGTTGGAAGCAACGATTGGATTTTTTCAGGATACCTTTCCGGTGTTTTGGATGCAGAGAAATTGGTCATACGCGTGCTAAGTGCCCTAATATTCTGAAGGAGCATTCTCCCTTGAAGGATTACCTGGATTCGCTTTCTCCTCCGGTGGCTACTGGTAAGTACATACCTAATCCTGATTCTGTGTATTCTGAGGTGTCAAAGGATGAGATTGCTTTGTTAGAAGTCTCGGAAAAGGATTTAGATGAACGTATTGCTTCGGGGGAGGTAATTTTAAGACATGGTATTCATAATTCTATAGTTGGGGGTTTTCAGCAGTCTGTGGACATGAATAAACCATCTGTTGTTCGCAATCTGTCATATGATTTATCTTCTGTTAGAGATAAGGTTGATGAGGGTTTGATTAATGTTGCTGGGCCGGATATTAATGAGGAATGTCGGGATTCTGGACACCTGTATGTTGATAGGGGTTTGATTCCTGAACACGCTGGGGGTCCAGGCCCTAATTCGTGTCATCCTGATGAGCCTGGGGATTTTGGTGACTGTGGCCTTATGGTTAGTGGGATCCTTAAGTCCTTAACACCTTTAACCTCTTATTCAAAAAACCCTTCTGTTGGTTCGGATGCTCGACCGTTACAGGATGTCAAGTTTCAAAATGTTACTATTCGTAAGGGAAAGAAGAAGAAAGGGGTGACCTGTGTTTCTGAAGATTTTGTATCAATTTCCTCGAGTGATGTGGGTATGAAGTTATCTGATGTGAATTTATATTCTGATGATATGGGCCTTAGAGCGAAGATGCCCTGTGGAGCCGGTTCCTAATGTCTGTTCTATCATTGAACATCCGTGGTTTGGGGAAGGCTGCCAGGGCAAAGGCCTTCTCCAAATTATTTTCTGCTATTTGTCCTGGTGTTGTTTTATTGCAAGAAACTATATGTGTTAGTTCGGTGGCTATCAAATGGTTAAGTGATCGATTGCCTAGCTGGGAGGTTGCAACTATTTGTTCGAATGGATTCTCTGGTGGACTGGCTGTTGCATGGAACCCTACTTTATATAATTTCAAGGCTTTTGCCACGCCCTGGGGTTTATTGTTGAAGGGAATCTGTATCGGGTTGAATACACAGATTCATATTCTCAATTTTTATGCGCCTTATGGTGAGAGAAGGAACTTTTGGGAAGCACTAGCTGCCTCTGGGATTCTTGGGTTGCTCAATCTGGTGATTGGTGGTGATTTGAATTTTTCTTCCTCAGCATCTGAGATTTGGGGCTCGGGTGCTAGACTTGATCCATTGGCGGATTTCTTTCTGGATTATTTAAGTCGGCATGACTTGGTGGATGTGGCTCCTGCCAAATTAATTCCTACTTGGACTAATGGGAGACTGGGGGATGTCGGTGTACATAAAAGGCTGGACCGTTTTTTGGTTAAATCTTCTTTTTTTGATGTTTTCAAAAATACCATATCCTGGGTTCATGAAGTCAAATTCTCCGATCATTGGCCGATTGTATTTCAATTTGAAAATTTTGGTCAAAGTATTATTTATCCGTTTAAATTTAATAACTCCTGGCTTTTGGATAAGGATTTTTGTGGAATGGTAAAAGAATTTTGGATAAATTCTGATGTGGAGAATTTGAACCCGGTTGATTTTTTCTGTCTGAAAATGAAGAATCTTAAGATGGTTGTCAACTGCTGGATAAAAGAAAGAAAGAAGGTCGATGCTGCTGAACTGAATAAGTTGGAATCTTTTATTCAGAAAGCTTGTATAAAAAATTTTGATGGCTCTCTGAATAGGGTAGATTTTGTCATATTAAAGGAATATGAGAAAAAAAAGGAGGAGATTCTGTTAAGGGACGAAAAGGAATGGAGGTTAAAGAGCAGAGCAGTGTGGATTGGGCAGGGGAGAGGAACACAAAGTTTTTTCATGCTTATGCCTCTGCTAGGGGGAACTCCAAATATATCTGGGATATTAAGGATGTTAATGGAAATACTGTGAAGGGATTGGAGGCTTTGAGTGCAGAGGCTCACAGGTATTTCTGTAATAACTACAAAGAAGAAGGTGATGGTGATCTATTAGATCAAATTAGATTGGCTCAGCTTTATCCGAAATGCATTGATGGTGATGTAGCCGAAGGGTTGGGCATGGAAGTTTCGCTTGAAGAGATTGAGAATACATTAAAGCTTTTTGCCAGGGACAAAAGTCCTGGTCCTGATGGGTGGCCGGTGGAATTTTATTTGCACTTCTTTGATCTTTTGGGGAAGGATATTTTGAAGCTTGTGGAATTCACTAGGATTAATGGCTTCATATCTGGTGCTCTAAATGCTACTTTCCTTACTTTGATACCTAAGAGTAACAAACCTATTTCATTTGGTGAGTACAGACCGATAGCACTGTGCAATCTTATCTATAAGCTTGTTTCCAAAGTTATTGCACAGAGATTAAAGGTTATTCTGTCGGATATTATTACTCCTGAGCAATTTGCTTTTATTAAGGGCAGGCAAATTCATGACTCAATCGGGCTTACTCAGGAATTATTACATACTATCAAGTCTAAGAAGATGAAGGCATTGATATTGAAGATGGATTTAGAAAAAGCATATGATCGTGTCAATTGGTCTTTTCTCAGATTGGTATTGATCCAGATTGGTACCCCTCCTTTAGTGATTAAATGGATTATGGCGTGTGTAACAACACCCAGTATTGCTGCTCTGGTCAATGGGAACCCCACCTCTTTTTTCCAATGCAGCCGTGGTATTCGGCAGGGATGCGCACTGTCACCGTTACTATTTATCCTTATTATTGATGGTTTTAGCCGACTTATCAAGCAAGCTAAAGAAATAGGACTGATAAAAGGAATTAAGGTGGGGACTGAATGTTTCTTGTCCCATCTCATCTTTGTTGATGATGTTCTGCTAGCTGGAATTGATACGGTCAAAGAATGGAAGGTTTTCTCCAATATCATCAACTTTTTCTGTAAGGTATCAGGTATGAAAATCAGCATATCAAAATCTTGTTTTTATCATCATTTGGTGGATCCTGGAAGGAGGATTGAAATTGAAGCCATTTTGCCTTTTTCCTGTAAAGATTTGATTGATGGTATGAAGTATTTAGGTTTTATTTTAAAGCCTAATTCATATAAGGTGGAAGACTGGCGTTGGTTAATTAAGAAATTTGAACAGAGAATTGATCATTGGGCTTTTCGATTACTCTCAACGGGTGGAAGACTCGTTTTAATCAAAGCTGTTTTATCGAGCATTCCAGTTTATTGGTTATCTCTTCTTGTTATCCCGGGTTCTATTATCAATAAGATTAGAAGGATGATGTTCAACTTTCTTTGGTCTGGTTCTAGACTAGGTTCCAAATTGGTGATGGTGAAATGGAATGTATTGGCTAAGCCGGTGAAACATGGTGGTTGGGGTATTATTGACATCTATGCTTTCAGCAAAGCTCTGAGACTCAAGAGCATGTGGCGAGGTCTATTTTGTAATTCTCTCTGGTCGCAAGTGCTTCACTTCAAATATATTAAACCTGGTTTCATCAATTGGCTGAGGAAACCTAAGATGATCTCTGGAATGATGTCTCCGATTTGGTGAGGTTTTCTTAAAGTATACGACTGGATTGCTAGTGATATCTGCTGGAGGGTAGGTAATGGATGTAGCTGTCTCATCGGAGTAGATCCGATGCTTGGTTTAGAGGAAAATTACAGATTATCTGATAATATGATAACAAGTTTAAATAATCTGGGGTTGTATACTTTAAATGATATTTATGATAATAATATTTCTAGTATATCTGGCAATGGATGGCTGGAATCTCTTCCGTGGATGAATCGGGAACAGGTTATGGAGTGGAAAAGCTATATTCAGGCTATTAAAGCTACAGGCATTCTGATTACAGGATCAAATGATAATTTATTCTGGACTGGCAATACTAAAGAATGGAATGTTACAGCTAGATCAGCTTATAAAAGGATTATCCAATCTCAATGTATTTATCCGTGTCAATGGTGGTTTTCATTGATATGGAAGTGGGCTATTCCATTGAAAGTAAAATGTTTTCTGTGGCATGTTTTAAATGGCATCCTTAAATTATGGGATAATTTGATCAAACGTGGATGGACGGGGCCTGGATGGTGCTGCTTATGTCGGTTAGGACCTGAAACTGCACAACACTTATTGATGAATTGCTCATTTTTTCAATCTGTATGGAAACTTTGCTGTAAAGAGCATAATTTGCAGGTGGTTTGGGACGATAAGGATTTTGGTGAAGGTCTGCACAATTGGATAAGAGGGAATAAAAAGCCATTATTTCTCCCTATTTTTATATCTTGGATTATATGGTATGGAAGGAATGAAGTTATATTTCATGATAAGAAAGCTGATCCTTTGCATTGTGCTAGTACTGTTTGCATGATGTTACAAAATTTTCCTGAAGAAGAAGCTGGTAATCATAATGTTAGGGATTCATCTTTTTCTTTTGTGGTCTCACAACCTATATTGTTCTTCGATGGGGCTGCACAGGATGGATTGTGTGCAGTAGGAGGGGTTATCTATTTAAATGAGAACCATTTCTATTCACTCCGTCTCAATGGTGGAAGAGGAACAAATATGAAAGCTGAGGTGATGGCGCTTTGGATGGTGCTTAAGACAGCTAATATATTTGGATTGGTGAATCTCGGAGTCTTTGGAGACTCTCGGGTGACTACTAAGTGGGAATTGCAGGAATACATAATTAATGTCATTGATTTAAATTACTGGTGTCAGCGAGCTCGACTGGAAATTTCAAGAATGAGTCAGATCACTTTTGAACACATATATAGGGAACACAACAAACAGGCTGATATGTTATCAAAAGATGCTTTTGCTGGTCCTGTTGGGATCCTCTTATGGGAGGAATGGTTGGATGACTGTCTGATTGACAAGGGTCAATTAGACTTCTTTTAAGTTATTTTGTAATTAGATTTTTGGCATGTCGATCTATTTTTGTATGTAAATATTATAGGATGGACGATTAATTTTGTCAGAACTACTGGATGATATCATGAAATCAGTATATGGTTTGGATATCATGACATTGGATAACCATACTATCTTTGTACTATTTGATTCTATGGAATAACAATAGTACGATTTTTTTCTGCTGGAAAAAGATCAACTAATTTTGTGATGGGTATATTACACAAATTTTGACAATTTTATCTTGTTGTGCAAATAAATTATTAATGAATATTAAACTTAAATTTTCAAAAAAAATAATTATAAATTTTTAAAATTAGATCAACTAATTTTGTTATTTCAAACAAAATTTTTTAAATTTTAAATTTAAATCGACTAATATGGTCATTAATACACTACACAGTTTTGAAATTATAAAATTTTAAAATTAGACCAATTAATTTTGCAATTTTTGAAAAACAAAAGAATAGATTGAAACTAATTTTGTGATTGGTACACTACACAGATTTCACAATTTTCTCTTGGTGATTTGACAACTTTTTCCTTAATGTTAATTAAAGTTTCTGAATTTTTTTATTAATTTGTTTTTAATAAAACATATATATATATATATATATATATATATATATATATATATATATATAATTTTAAAATTAAATTATATATATATATAATTTTAAAATTAAATTAACCAATTTTGTGATTGGCACATTACATAGATTTGACAATTTTCTCATGTTGTGTAAAAATATAATTATTATTTTTTGAAATTCTTCCTATACACTTAATTAAAAAAAAGAAATAATAAAGTTTTAAAATTAAATCAACTAATTTTATAATTTTCCAAAAAAAAATAGAAATTATAAATTAACAGTTTTCTCATGGTGTGTAAATAAATAATTATTATTTTTTGAAATTATATCTATACACTTAACTAAAAAAAGAAATAATATTTTTTTAAAATCAAATCAACTAATTTTATAATTTTAAAAAAATAGAAATTATAAATTTTTGAAATTAGATCAACTAATTTTGTAATTGTGATTGGTACAAAAAAATTATAAATTTTTTAAATTAAATAATAAAAAAATTATAAATTTTTGAAATTAGATCAACTAATTTTGTGATTGGTACACTACACAATTTGACAATTTTTCAATTTTTTTTAAATTAGATCAATTATTTAAAAAACAAAACATTATAAATTTTTAAAATTAGATTAACTATTTTTGTAATTGGTACACTACATGGGATTTGGCAATTTTCTCCTGGCTGGATTTGGGGATTTGACAATTCTTGTTAAAGTTTATGAAATTCTTTCCATTAAATTTATGTTTTTTAAATACGTCCATTGGATGTAGTTTGGGTGTTTAAGAAGAATTATTGTTACCCTCCCCACCCAAGTTCAATTCTTGTAAGAGACACGATGCTCTTATTGAGCCCCTATATAATGATTGAGTGGATTATGTAATTTTGGTTATGCAGGTGTTGTCAAATCAATTAAAAAATGTGAAATCCCTTCATAACAAAATTAATATCATAAGCAATTTCAGAAGGTTAAACATTATGTCTATAAATAAATACACAAATTATTGGACCATGTTACTCTTGAATATATATATTAAAAATTGGGTAACAACACGCTCAATATATGATATCACACAAGTTTTCTTTTGATCTAATGGGTCTTATTATTTGATGATATAATTAATTTGTTTGAATGACATAGCTACAACCATTGTAAGTAAGCAATGGAGAAGCATTGTAATGAATCTTTGATCTCTACCCGTCTACACATCTTAAATGGACAAGCTAATCAAACTACAATTACACTAATCTATGGTGGCTAACAATTTAGGAAAAATTGTTTCAGCGCAATGTATGGAAAACAATAAAGTCTAACATACTTTTCTTCTTTGACCTTTTTCATAAAACAAAATCAAATTTCTTTGGCATCAAGGGTGGAAATCAACTCACTATTTGAGGTTAAGAGGTTCGGAGGAGATTTGCTGGGTAGAATTTATGCACCAACTTTACAACTCAATCAACTCCATCATACTTAGAGATGAGGAAGACATTCTAGTCTGATCCAAGAACTCAGCTTCAGGTAGCTACAAAGCATTTCTACGATGTAAAGCAGTATTCTCAAAGGAGCCTCATGGTGAATTTGTTTGGTAGTGCAGGAGTTTATGGAGAGAAAAAATAAAAACAATTTAATTTTGTCTAAGTAAATTTTTCCTTTCCATAACAGAGTTTTATAATAATACTGTTCAGTTATGATCTATGCATATATTCACCATGACTTTGTTGTTATATTGGTTAGGAATCTTGGAAGCAACTTCCAAGAACAATTTTGTCTCTGGCCATGAAATGGTGGAAACACTTCGGGCTTGTTCAAGTCCTCTCGGAGAGGAAACAAATAACAAGACCTGATTGCCTCCAAAGCAAGTTTCTCTTGACAAAAGAAATGAGGAGGATTGTCATGTTAGGACAAGGAAACACCATGTTTTCATTCTCACCATGTTCAAGGATAAAGATAAGGAATCTTTGGTGTTTCATCTTCTACTGTAAATATTTTACTTTTGGTGGAGGTTTCAATGGTGTTTGGGTTACTAATAGATAGCTTCTCTTACTGGTATACTCAATGTCCCATAGCTTTTATATTTAAAACATGGCTTCTATTGTTGAAAGAATTAGGTCTGTGTAATTATTGTTTGATGGTGAGGATACTACAATTGACAATGAATATTGCATTCTAGTCTATACTATAGAGCAAACTTGTTTTGTCTTAGATGCCAAGTTTGTTAGGTGACTATTTCAACAAAATTGCATAAGATTTGGGCTCTCAATGCTTTAAAATTCATGTGATCGGATAGGGGAAACCATAGTGAGATTGAAGCTCTCAGGAGCACAGGTTAATACTCCGTGGACCTCACTGCTGGACCAACATGTTAGGAACCCATGTCAACCCTTCTATTTACTTTGTTGGTATATTGTTGTTGGACACATATGCTTTGTAAGTCATCCTGTAGTATTTGTTGATCCATAGTTTGTATTATTGTTGTTGGACGCATATGCTTTGTAAGTCATCCCATAGTAATTGTTGATCCATATTATGTATTGGCCCATGGTTTGTATTGACACATGGTATTGACCCATGGTATTGGCGCCTAGACTTAGTATATAAGTTTGTGTTGAGGCGAATGAAGGTACCATGAATTTATTTGTATTGAGCTTGCTCAAAGGAGGCTGCCCCCTCGAAATGGCCTGCGATCAATATCAAAGTGATTCTAAGTTCTATTATTTCTTCTATCTAGTCTATTTTCATTAATTAATTGTTGCAGGTTCTTCACATCTTGTATTAGAGCACTTTCTTGGGCTCGCTAGGTGAAATTTCTGCCAATTTTTTTTTCGCATCTGTTGTAGCTTCGGATCTGGGAATATTCCCTTTTCGCTTAACTGTGGGAAGTACTTGGGCATAATCCCTAAAACTCACTGTGAGGAGTATCACAGGAACCCCAAAGTAGCTGGCCCATTGAGAGGACCTGCCAGTGGAAAGCGCAACGACCCCTACTTAATTGACTAGTTCCCACTCATGAGGTAAACCAAGAGTTGTCGTTTGTGGCAAAGTGGTTATTGGTTTTACCTGAGCTGTGGAGTGAGGGGTATTGCCACAATATGCAAGCCGTCAGACAGCATTGGTGGCCAAATGAAACCCCTGAACTGTTAGGAAGTTGCACATACCTGCGGTCCATATCTATTTTCAGCTGAACTGTTGTCGATCACTGCCGCATCGTTTCAGATCCATTCTGAAAACCGTTCCAGATCCATCCATTTCAAATCTATTTCAGATCCATCCATTTTCGATCCAGTCAGAGCCGTTTCAGATCCCTCTGTTTTCGATCAATTCCACCCCATTGTATATCTATCTGTTTCAGATCCCTTCTGCATCGTTGCAGATCCATATCTCCCTTGTTTTCACTCTGTTTCCCTTGAAACTTCCCTAACACCCGGGTAATCCCATTCTACATATTTCATTCCTGAGGACCCTATCCCAAATTCCACTTCCCAAAGCTCAAAATCCCATATTTGTCTATTTTTAGGGTTTGCCATAAATTCTTCGAATTTCACCCAATCGCCTTCAAATTTTACCACAGAGTTCCTTTCCTCATTCTGCTTCTTTGTCCCTCTCTGCCAAATTTTCTCATTATTTCACCCTGCTTCTGAAATCCCCATTTTTCCTTCCATGTCTATCAGAAAGTGTCCAAAACCTAATCAAACCCCAATTACCCCTCCAAGTTTTTCCCAAATCCAAATTTCCCTTTACTAAATAAGCTTTTGCTTGTGTTTCTCTATCCATTCCAAAAAAAAAAAAAAAAACTCTTGGTTATGGTTGTCACCCGCGTAGAAGCAACAACCATGGAGGAAGCACTTGCAGCCATCCAAACCAAACTCCAAGATCTAGATGAAAAATTTCTCAGCCTCCATCTTCAGCATTCATCCATGAACAATAACCGACAGCATGAATCTTCAGCAACCAATGGGTTCTCTTCTTCCAGCAATTTCCTTGGTCCGAAGCTTGAATTTCCTTGCTCTAATGGTACTGATCCAACTGGATGGATCTATTGTGCAGAACAATATTTCAGTCTGCATAATACTTTTGATGTCCAAAAAGTTCCACTTGCATCCTTTCATTTGGAACAAGAATCCCTTCAATGGTATTGTTGGTGCATCAAGGCTCACGACGAGACAAAATGGATAGATTTTTGCCATCTCCTTTTGCAACGATTTGGTCCTAGTGCTTTTGATGACTTCACCGGAGCACTCACTAAACTTCATCAAAGTGGCACTATGAGAGAGTATCAGACAACATTTGAGAAACTAGCCAATCACACAAAAGGATTGTCTGATGAATTCTACAGGAGTTGTTTTATCAGTGGTCTTAAGGATGAAATTTGGTCAGAGGTTAAAATGTTATGTCCCAACAAAATGATGGAAGTCCTAGGGTTGGCTAAGTTGGCAGAAGACAAGATTGCATCCCAACAACGCTCCAAACCCACTTTTGTTCCCTTCCAAAATATGGGTTCTCAACGACCTCCCATCCTGCAAGCACCTCAACCAACTCCTATCAAGCATTTGTCCGAAACAAAGATGCAGGCACACGGAGAAAAAGGGCTTTGTTATAATTGTGATGAGAAATTCACTCAGGGATATAGACGTGTTCATCAAAATCTCTATCTCTAAGATATGGATTCTCCGCCTCCTTCTACAATTGGTCAAGAAACTCCAGATACAATGGATGATCAGGTCGACATTCAGGAGCTGCCTGTTGACCCCCCATCTCAGGATGAACAACCAGAGATATATCTCCATGCTTTATCCAGCATCACCACCCCCAAACAATGCGAGTCAGGGGTTACTTCAAGAAGCTTCCTCTTACAATACTCATTGATTCTGGTAGCACTCATAACTTCATTGACCCTCGGATTGCCAAACATGCTGATTCTTTTGTCCATCCTTGCTCCAACTTTGAAGTCATGGTTGCCAATGGGGGCACCTTACCTTGTAAGGGGAAGTGTCACAATGTGCGTATCTCTCTGGAATATTATAACCTGCGCTCTAACATGTTTGCCTTGTCCCTAGTCAGATGTGATGTGGTTTTGGGCTTTCAATGGTTACGCACACTTGGCCCCATCTTATGGGATTTTGTTGAACTTTGGATGTAGTTTTCAGTCAATAGGAAACAACACAAATTTAAGGGCTTACAACAAGGGTCTCTATGCATCATTAGTTCACATCGCCTGGAAAAGATCCTTAAGAAGAATTCGCATGGTGTCATCACTCAACTCCATTCCATTCAGATGCACCCATCAATGGTCTCCCCTACTTCCTTGGATAGATATGCAGGTGTCCTTGCTGAACCAGTGGGCTTGTCACCTTCAAGAGAACTTTCCGGTACGAATGTAGCCGCATCTACATCTCAGCAGGAAATGATGGCTATTTTGCATGCAGTACAGAAGTGGCAGCCATACCTATTAGGGAATTATTTTTGCATCAAGACTGATCTCCATAGTCTAGAACATTTCCTGGAACAATAGGTCTCCTTGCCAGCACACCTGAAATGGGTTATCCAACTCATGGGTTATGGCTATGCGATCACTTACAAGAAGGGTAAGGACAATATTGTGGCAGATGCTCCTTCTCGCACATTTGACGACCCAGTTTCTCTTATAGTGATTTCTCTACTTGTTCCAAATTGGTTGCAATCTGTTCAACAGGGATATCTCTTCTATGAACTCCATGCTTCTTCATCAGCAGGGCACTCTGGGCTCCTCAAAATGTATGACTCAGAACAATGTAACTTCTTTTGGCAGGGACTAAAAATGACAATTCAACAGATGGTCAACAAGGGTGAAATGACACTCCTTTCGAGACTGCTCGAACCCTTTCCCATCCCTACACAAATGTGGACAGCTACTTCTACGGATTTCCTAGAAGTGCTCCAGTCGTACAATACCACATCTAAAAGGACACCATATGAAGTAGTTTATGGACAGGAACTGCCAGTTCTTCTTCCATACACGTTCAGTAGCTCCCTAGTTCAGGAAATTGACTCGGTTCTTCGAAACCGCGATCAGATTCTTCTCATTCTGCAAGACAATCTTCACAAGGCAAGAATTCGACTAAAACAACAAGCCGATCACCACCGTTCTGAGCGCACTTTTCACGTAGCTGATATGGTCCTTCTTCGTCTACATTCTTCCAAGCAATCCTCCCTAAAACTCAAAAGGCATCAGTGGGCCAGAATGCAACTCGAGGATGCTACAGGGGAACCACTCTTTCAGATTCTGCATCAATTTCCAAATCTAAAGCTTTGAGGATAAAGTTTTTCTAAGGGAGAGAGGATGTTAGGAACCCATGTCAACCCTTCTATTTACTTTGTTAGTATATTGTTGTTGGACGCATATGCTTTGTAAGTCGTCCCATAGTATTTGTTGATTCATAGTTTCTATTATTGTTGTTGGACGCATATGCTTTGTAAGTCGTCCTGTAGTAATTTTTTGATCCATATTCTGTATTGACACATGGTATTGACCCATGGTATTGGCACCTAGACTTAGTATATAAGTTTTTGTTGATGCCAATGAAGGTACCATGAAGTTATTTGTATTGAGCTTGCTCAAAGGAGGTTTCCCCCTCTAAGTGGCATGTGATCAATATCAAAGTGATTCTAAGTTCTGTTATTTCTGCTATCTCGTGTATTTTCATTAATTAATTGTTGCAGGTTCTTCACACAACAAGTGAGAACTTGGTTTAAACGGTATCGTTTTTGGCATTTTTTTATCAAAATGAGAATGGGGTTCTGTCTTATTAGTTGATTTAGTAGTGGTTTTGTTAAGATTCATGAGCCCGTATTCTTATGAGTGGTTATTTTGGAGCCTAAAATTAATTTATAGGTGAGCGCTTAAGGCTTATAGTCCTCTTGGAGAGGAAACAAATGACAAACTATGGATCTCCTACAAAGTGAGTTTCACCTGACGAAAGCGCCAAGGACGGATGTGATGTTAGGAAAAAAAAGAGACAACAGGACTGAACCATGGAGATGGTAGAGGACAAAACAAGATCCCAAAACAACAAGATGAATGTAGAAGATGGTGAAGCATCCATAACAGCCATTGGGTTATATTCTTTGGCTCTTCTTTTTATCACTTATGGAATAATACTTGGATATCATGGTTGACACATTTTGATTCAGATCTTGGAATTTTCTATCTCTGAAAATCCTTTTACATAGGTATCTCTGACACCCAAAACATTCCTTGGTATTTCACTTATTTCAAGTCTGGAAAACAGTCGATTGAAGAGGAATGGAATCTGGCTAGGATTGTGCACACCACACAATTTAGATCTGCCACAAAGGCTTTCTTCTATGTTTCAGAGACTTTTTGCAGGGCATGGTCATTAAATTAGTTCTTTGAAGGGCATGTCCATGTCTGCATTTCGGTCTTGGTTGTTAGTGTTTGGGTTTCAAACTTTCACTATTTCGGTTCTCGACAACTAGGGATAGTGCTCAAGCATGAAGCATAGAGTGTTTGAGCAGTTTTGTTCTCCAAATACTCTTATTGAGATCCTAGAAACAACCTCTCTTGTGGAAATCCTAGAAAAAACCTTCCAATGTGAATCAAGGGAAGTTTCCCTTGATTTGCAATAGAGTTCAAGAGGATTTTCTTAGTCTTAATATCATAAACTTAGTCTTAATATCAATATTCACTAGCATACCAATGCTAAAACACAAATACGTGAGAATTATTAGTTACTTTAAAGGTCATGGGAGCTCTTTATTAAAATAACAATATCACGAGTGTAAAGATGAGTGGTTATACATTGTCCATCACTATTGTGACACCCTCTCACAAAACAATTTTTACTTGAAGTAAAAGATTATTATTATTTTTATTTGTTTTATTATTTGAGTTTTTAAAACTCACAAAGTGTAACTCACACTTATGTGAGAATGATGTGCACAAAAATTATTTTATTATTATTTTAAATAAAATAAATCAACATTGGAGAGGATCAATTGAATGAGGGGACACCACCTACCACTATGGACAACAGATAGCACAATAATGAATAAAACCAATCAATCCAAGTGGAGACCTCAACACTCCAACAAGATCCAAAAAAATAGGATCTCAGGATTTACTTGTGATTGAGTTGGTGATGGCACAAGACCTAGGAAAATACTATAACGAGGGGCACTGAGAGAGCATCAGAGGGTGGTGCAAAGGAGTACCATTATGATGGAGCATATTTGTTGAGCCCTCTTATTTAATAATTCCATTGATTTTACTGTTACAGACTCCAAGGTAGGAGTGCTGCGTTGCAGTAGTACTAGTCCAGTAGTGGAGGTGGTGATCCAGCTCGGGGGTGAGATCTGGTGATCCCATGTTCTCTATGGTTGGAATGAATTGACTCCTCTCTCGTGTATTCCGGTTCGACATAGTTTACTTCTTGTATGCAAGTAAGTTGATTCTTCCTTTTGTTATGTTGGTTATTAGTTAGTATCTAGCATGAAATATTGGTTTAAATTAAAAGTGTTTACATTTTTTAAGCAATAAGATTACTTAGCCATGAGAGATCGGAATTCGCTTTATTTTCTTTGCTATATTATCTCCTCTGCGGGACGTGTGTTGTTTATCTTTGTGGAATACAATTTGCATGTTATGGAGTTGTTCTCTCTCTTTGTTGGGTTATCCTGGAGCTATACGAGACTGCAGGTCTACGTTGGTTTTTCATATATGTTTTAGTATGAGATCATTGTATGGGAAAAGGGAAAGGACGGTTCCTAAGAAACCGGATCCCAGGTCATTATGTCCAAGGTATATAGACATGTTCTAGTGCATTGGGAACAACGATTTATTGTGGCGGGTATAAATTTCGGGAACCTGATTTGTCTTCCTAAAACATTGTTTGATATAAACCTTGTTGGCTTCAAGAAATGTGTTATTACGGTTTGAATGACTTTTTACCATAAATTGTGTTCTGATAGGGAGTGTGATCTTTTTTATGAAAACCTGGCTGGATTCAATGAATGTGCCTTTTATTGCCTTGATTGGCTTATTTTCTCTATGAGTTTTGTATTTGAATCATGAATTGATTTTCCTTTTTTTTCTTTCCTTATCCTCGACGAGATGCGCATGGGTGGCTTGCTATGATAATCTTGGTATTTTTAAAAGCACAAATCAATTATTTTTTCTTATTATATATATATCCTCTTCTCGACGCGATGCCCATGGTCTGTTTGCTCTATGGGTTGTGCATTTTAGTTTACTGAATGGATTATTATTACTTTTATTTTATCCTCTCTAAAGTGCGTGTGCATGTCTTCCTTGTGGGACTCATTTTGTATGTGATGGCTTTGTTTATCATCATCCCTCTTGGTCAGATGGGTAATGCACCCTGAAGTAGCGAGTAGATCGTTTCTGTGATAAGCGTGCGGGTACTCTAGTCTTTTATCACTGCCGAATGAACATGTTTTGCATTCTGGAGGTGGTTGGTTTACGAGTATAAACTCTGAATTGATCCCTTTCGGCTGTCTTTTAAACTATATTTGATCGATGTGTTTTATTGGTGATCCCTATGGTTCTATTTCTTTTGTTTCGCGATTGAGGCAGTCAACCCTGGTGTAAACCTTGCATCTTTTAGTAATGTGAAGTGTTTCCCTAAAACTCTGCCTGTATTTTCTGGATAGCCTAGCTTCCCACATCCCCATGTTGCCGTGCTCGACGTCGAAGCATGATGATCTGGAAAACACCTCTGCATTCTTTTTGGCGTTTGTCTCTACCCGATTTGTGCGTGGAGAACTCCACTTAGCCAAACGAGTCTAGTTTTGTTTTTTTTACTCTATTCGTTTACGTGTTACTTTGAGTACCGTGTTAAAAGGCTTGTTTTATGAGCATTCATATCTTTACCAGTATTATGTGTGATATGAAACATTAACCTAATAAAATAGTCGTAGTAATTACACTGAGTAAATGATAGCAAGTCGATGGTGTTAGTTATATCTTGTGACCTGATAGTAGCTGAGTCGTAATATGGTTGTTTCTGAGTAGTCCATTTTTATTTAATTTATGTTAGTGTGATCATATGATCCTTTATACCCTAACAAGTAATTAATTTTTCACGGTATATGCAATTGTTAAAAATGGAATGACTAAATAACCTATTACTTCAAGCCTTACTTGTGAGCTGCACTTTTCGACCATTTTGCATTTGTAATTCATCCGTAAGTATCCTATGAAAATAAGCATAAATAGGTAGTAAGCAATAATTTTCATGTTTTAAATGTACATATTCTCTAGTAGGTTTTCACTGCTTCCTTAGAAGAAGAATATCGGAAACTATATATTGAAATGCAGCAAATAAAATTAGAACAGAAAACCCAACAAAAATGCTAACCACCAATTTGTTTACTTCCTCCAGAATCCAAGCTCAATAATTCCAATAATGTGTCAACATATTTATTTTCTTTCTTCCTTGATGTTTATCCTGATAATAATTGCATATACATACTTTACTAAAACCTTTGTATATTTCTTCTTTAGAATATTGCTTCATAGGGAAGTTGTTGTGAGAATTAGTTTTAGATCTTGAAGAGGTTCTTCAAATTTGACACTTCGCTCGATGAATATCTTTTTAGATCTAATATCCATGAGTTTGTATCATTTGGATTCTTCAACCTATCCAATGAGGATGCACTCAGTAATCTATGGTTCCAAAGATCTTCTCCTCTCAGTCAGAATTCTAGCCCATGCAGTGGAGCCAAAAACCCTGAGATTGGACAGATCATGCTTGTGACCAGTGTAAGATTTGAAGGGAGTAGTAACTTTGATGGATGAGTGTGGAAATCTTTGTTGAATGTATGTAGAAATGTTCATGGCATAAACCCAAATATTTGGAGCCAAACCTTTCAACTCAAGCATATAAGTGGCCATCATTTCAGTGCTCGATTTTTCCTCTCTACTACACCATTTTACTCAGGTGTGTAGGGGACTGTGTGTTGGATTTGGATTCCATTTTCTGCACAAAGTTGCAGCAGCAATGATTTGATATATTCTCCACCATTATCAGATCTAACAGATTTGATTTTGCTCTCAGTAGTAATCTCAACAGAAGCCTTGAAATTCTTGAATTTTTCTAGCACTTTCGATTTGTTCTTGAGAAAGTAGACCCATGTGAATCTGGAGAAATAATCAATAAATGTCAGAACATAACTTGAGCCATTCATGGAGTTATTTGGAACCAGACCGTTGATATCACTGTGAATAGGCCCCAAAATACAAGAAGCTTTGCTAGCTTTTCCTCGATCAAACTTGTGCTCGGTGTGCTTGCCAATGATACAACCCTTACATGTCCCTTTCGAGGATTTGATTTTCGGAACTCCTTCAACCATGGAATTATTTTGTAGCAGTTGCAAATATTTATAATTTATGTTTCCAAACCTCTCATGCCATATCCGGCTAACCTCATTTCCATGATTCATAAGGGAACTTGGCTTCGAATGTGGCAAAAATTGGGAAAACTCATATGTTTTTGTAGCTTGATTTGCCTTTCCTACTGTAATGAGTTTTCTGATGGAAGTATCATAAATTTCAACATTATTAGGGATGAATACAACCTTCTTTGTAAAGCCAGTGTGTGTCATCTCATACATAGAAAACAGGTTCGAAGCTAGAGAAGGAACATAGAGAACATTTTGAAAACTGTCATGTTCTAAATGAATAGGACCTTTTCCTTTCGAAGAAATTTGTGAATAATCTCCCATGTAGATGGAGATGCAACTATCTGAGTCCAATGATGAGAAGGATTATTTTTGTGCAACCATTTGATTCAAAGCTCTGAATCTATGAGAAGAGATGTAGAATTCTAAACACTTTGTCATGAGTGCATGACCTCTTTCTGTATGATCATTATTGTCCTTCTTCCTTGTGCCATCTAGAAGAGTAATGTTATTTTTATCGAAGAGAAGGGCCATCTGATCAATATTTTTATTCATGTATGAGCTTTCAGGATGAAAGCCCCTACATCAATAAGAACACTTTGTCTTCTCTTTTCCCTTTTGCTTGTCTTTTCTTCAACCAGAGGGCTCATCTAACTGCTTCGTCTTATCCTTTTTCTTTAGATGATAAAACTTGGCATTCTCTTTCTTTTGATTTCATTTACCATTCGTAGCTTTGGGTCCTCCAACAAAAAGGGATTGATATTTGGAGGTTTTTATGGACCCCATATGAACAAGCTTATTATGCTCTTTTGTTAAGGACTCAATGAAGGCATTCAAGGTAGGCATCTTCCAATTCATAATAGTGATTTTTCCCGAATGAAAAGTAGAGACAAACACTGAATAATCTTTTCCTAGCTCCGTAAGGATAGAAATAATCAACTGCTCATATTTATTCTCAACACCACATTGCTTCAACTGTAGTACCAAATGCTTAAACTTGGTGAAAAACTCATTGATGGTTTCGAAATTCTTAGGATTTAGGGCAATTAGCTCATTCTCTAGCTGATAAGCCCTCATCTCATCCTGCTAACCAAAAAGCTTGGCAAGTTGTTCCCACACTTATTTTGGAGTAGTCAATCCACTGAGATGGAAAAGAATATCCTTCAAAATATTGATGCATAGAAAACCATAAGCTTCATCAAGCTTATTGAAGTACTTGGACTTCTCTACTATAGAATTTGGCTCTGGTTCTAGGCCCATGGTGACTCTGTAGAAGCCTTTAGAGCGCAACACAATCTCAACATCATCCTTCCATTGATGCTAGTTAAAAGGAGTGAGAATATTTTGTAGAGAAGAGTCCATCTCTACAATAGCGAATGCAATAAGAGGAAGTGAGAATGTTGCAATCACAAAAAAAAGAACGATTTAGGTCGATAACCTGCACTTTTCAAGTTTCATCACACCTGACATAGACTATCAAGCAATCTTGAAGAGTTGGATGCACAATGTCTAGGAATTATGTGGAAAAATTTTGGCTTTTGGTGCAGAGTTAGAATATTTTGATCAATTGCTGCAACTGCAGAAAACTGCTGCAATATTTTTGAGCAAAAGTTGCTCAATCTTCAAATGACATCTCTGCAGAAGAGCTGTCTTGTCCCTTCCATGGATCTGATACCATGTGAAATTCAAGCACAACAGATCTATGGAACAAGTACAATAGTTACTAGAGATGCATGCAACAAAATGTATGGAAACACTGTGTAGAAGGTTTGCAACAATAAAATTATCTCATATACCTAGAAGATAGATTAAAATGTGTAACAATGGCTACAATAAGTCAAGCAATTCGAATTTCAAGGTGGTCATTTGAATTGAATGCATGAGAGTGGCTTACATGGAAGTTAACACCACTCAGCACATCAGTTAACCACTTAACTAATCATTAATTGACTCTAACTGACTCCGAAATAGTTTAATTGAGCCTAACTCAATCCAAAACTCAACTGAA
Source organism: Larix kaempferi (assembly GCA_027924585.1). Lineage (NCBI taxonomy): Eukaryota > Viridiplantae > Streptophyta > Pinopsida > Pinales > Pinaceae > Larix > Larix kaempferi. The sequence goes on from BSBM01000703.1 coordinate 6,637,258, forward strand.
TGCTAAAAAATAGGAGAGGGTGCCTTATGTTTGTAGTTTAACTGAATAGTAGGTAAGAATAACACCAGATGAAGTAAAACAGTGTAGTAGGGCACCTTCTAGTCTTCATTGGGTGAGTTAACTAGTAAATGTTATCAGTTGGACTGAGTAGTGCGCATTAGTCATGAAAATCACCCACTGAATGGTGGAGGAGGCTCAGATGATGGACCAATTGGATCCTAGAATGTAGGAGGAGGCTCATATTATGGCCCAGTTGGCTCCTAGAATATAGGAGGAGGCCCAGTTTACTGAAACTGTGATCTGCTGATGATGTAAGCACATGATGGAGTCAAAATACTTAGGATAAGTGGATAATTAAGCTGTAAGGCTCAAATAAATGATGCGTGGTTGAAAAATGCTTCAAGCCTTTAGAGATTGATCACCTCTAAAGTGAATAACTTTAGTATATGATCATTTGGTCCGAAATAATATAATATGCTCACAACATCTGAAAATTCTTCTTAGTATAATGTAATGTGATGGATAATTAAAGTTAGCACATATTGACCATGCAGTAAGAGATAAAGAAATAATAGATAAAGCATAGAGATCAAAAGAATTCAAAATTTCTCATGGAGACACTTCAACTAATTAAAGAGAACTCGAATTGTTAAAGCTTTAGTTATAAAGCTTCAGTTAAGTATCAATGCTTCATTTAAAGCATCAGTTAAAGATATGCCTCGATTAACTAAAGAAATCACAATGCTCACTTCAACTAAATCAATCATCATGATTTCAGTTAACTAAGTGCTAAATAAAAAGTACTAGTCAACTAAAGTTTTTTCACTTTAGTTAAACTAAAATATGACACTTCAGTTAAAGAGAGTTAACTAAGTGACAACAAAGAAGATCTAGTTAACTAAGTGTTATTTCATGACAACACTTATGTTAAGCTAAAATATGACATGTGAGTTGTGACACTTGCATCTCGACACTTGAGTTAGACACCTAACTAAGTGGGAAATATTTCACTTAAGGGCCGAGTTCATATCGAAGTTAGAAGATAAAAATAGAAAATAATAATGTATAAATGTGCTTTATGGGATTGATGAATCCAATGTGAAACGAATTCTCTTCTCCATTTAAGGAAAGGCACTTCTCTTTGTGCAAGGTATTGTTCGTGCTTGTTATTGTTGTGCTCAGGAAACATCTAATTGATCTTTGTTCTCTGTTCCTTTTGTATCTTCATCAAGAGTGTTTGGTGATCTCTTATCTTTCGAAAGGAATCTGCCATGATGTAAAAGAAAGCATCCTCTACTATCCATTATATTATTTTGAGAAGAATTGTTGGGGTTTTTGTTCTCATAATTTTGAGGATTTTGCCTAGGGTATATCTTGTGTTATGGTTGTATGAATTTCATGGATGAATTGTCTCATTGCTTCAAGTCTCTGCATCTAAAATAATTAAAGATCATAGCTCAACCAAATTCCAACACTAAATAGGCTATGAGCTAAAGAAATATATAGTTTCCATATGAGTAGTTGGAGTAGTTATTGCAGGAGGGATCCTTCACAAAAGTCATTATCCCCCTCCTCATTCATAATTTTATCAAAAAAAGTATGGATTATGTAGTGAGGGAAGAAGTATTGGTTTTCATTTTTCCAACTAACTCTGCAAGAGAATCAACCATTTTCTCTATTTCCTCCATAACTAACATGTGTTTTTTTCATGGGACCACTCGGTTCACCAATGAAGTTGCCGAAGAGTTATCCTACTATCATCAATGTGTGAAGAGGGCTCCATTGAGAGAGGCCATAAGAAAGGGTACCACTGGGTACATAGAAGAAAATTAGTTACCACAATGTAATAGCACGATGATTTATTGAGCCAAGTCTCTTCCAATTGTGTTGAATATTAATGCTTTGGTCAAATTTTCAAATTCTTGATATTGAAAAAGTGTAATAATTTTGTTGTTTATGTTGTAGAAGCTAGGGTTTATAAGAATAGAATATGGTTTGCAAGGTCATAAGGATATAGTGTCACGTCTCCTCCCATCATTCCAAACCACAGAGGGAACATGACTGTAACATGTAGGTGTCCGATTCTTCCCCAAAGCCATAAGACTAAATTTTACCATTTAAATAAAATGCTTATTGAAACTACACAGCGGAATTAAAACACATTTGCACACACACAAACGGTAATACATCAACATATCTATCACAAGCAGAGGATGATTCAATATGCAGAGAATCAATCCCATTCCAATGCTATGCACATATTTCATATCCACCATATTAAAATAATCATTTCAATCTATTAACATAAATAATCATCATTTAGAATTAAGACATTGCAGAACACAAAATGCATATAATTTAGACCACAAATAACACTTATCTTTGAGATGAAGGTGTCCAAACAACTGGCTATGTGAAAGCAACGTTCCACCCAATCATAGATCTTTGTCCAGCCTATACTCTTTTAGCTGAGAGATCACCCTCGAGTTGGGTTGTGTATCCACTAAGGAGGAACTAAACAGGGTCACTCACAGCCATGGTTTCACTCAAACAGTCATGCTAAGCCAACACCCAGTTGGGTTTATCAAGCATGCAATAAGCAAAGGAGGAGGATGCTAAGCCAATGAGCTCAACCATAGAGCCACAGGCATTTGAAATGAACTCAACAGTCATGGCACCCACAATACCTACCTCACCCAATACAAGGAAGGTCCCCTTCTCTGCTGCACAGTCCCTCAGGCGTCATTTCCCTCTAGTGCTATTCAGGGTGAGCATAGAAAGGGTCCAACTGCTAATTCTCTGAGATTCCAGCCTTCACTAGGTTTATCAAGCAAACCCAACCTCTGTTCAATCATTCACACTTAGATTTCTCACAATTTGGTCATCAAATAACTCAATCCCGTCACTAGATTTCTGGGCTATAAAAACTGGGTTGTCCAATGGATTTCGGGGTATCTAATACTCTCAATTTTGCCCCAAGGTTCATAATTATGGATTCCCCATTGGATTTCATTGTCAATACCAAATTCTAGATGTTTATGGCACTTCAAAACGTGGGTTCTTGCAAAGTTACGATTTCTGTTTTTTCTCACTGCTTGGCATGTGTAATGGAGGAAAACTGATGCTGAGATGTTCATCAATGGAATCAGAATGAGAATAACCAATTCCCATGAGGTAGTGTGACTTGATGTACAAGAAAAACAGAGCCCATACATGCCATACGAATTTCTGGGTTGCCCATGCTCCATTGAAGTCATGGATTGAATTCTACAACAACTTTCTTACACATAATTAAATGTCAGCAAAGGAAGTCAAATGAGTTCTCAAAATGACATTTGGTAGCATATGGTTCAATCCCACAACCCCCTCACCACTCCCTAGTGGAATACACATGGTCCCTTCTCATTAGTTGCTTCAATAGTCAATTTTGGTATTTTATTGAAATATTAATATTTACATCAAATTACAATATTTCATGGTTTAATATCACATGGGTAGTAAAATATCAAATACTCGCATTTTAAATAAATTTCGAGCATACACTAGCGGGGCCTTGGCCTTGAGCTCGATGCTAGGGAAACATACCTCGCAGGTATACAATATTTACATAAAAGGCAATATTTCATAAGGATCAAAATTGAGGTATTACATATAGGTGTGTCATGTTCTATAGCACTTTGATATAGCAAAGAGTTACATAAAAAGGTTTACATACCCTACCCCTAGAAAAATATTTGAATAATTTTAAGAACCCATACTTATTTAAAAGTGTATAAACCTTGGCGAATCTTACCAATTCTTAAAATCTAGAAAATATTTGGCAATATTTTTTAAAATTATTTCAATTTCTAATGATTTCATTTTTGGAAAAAAAACATGGAAAAACAACCCATGGACTAAATCAAACAACTCAAACCACTGTTATCCCATTCACTCCTCCCAAACCCCATGATGTCTCTTATATTTTATACATATATTATTAAGCAAATGTAGATTTTCCTACTAAGTGACAAATTTTACGTTAATCTAAACATATTTTTAACCTAAAATAAATATTTTATTATTCAATTTAAAAAAATTATATAACGCACCATGATATTTTTCCCCGGAATAAGGGTCGCAATGTATCCAGGGCACCTGTGGGGCCTAGACACAACCCAGTGCCCTTAGACCCTAAAATGAAAATATGAAGATTTTGGTTCGAAATACCCTTCTCGAAGTCACTGTCGGCTCGTTATTGTGAAACCCTTCGCTAACCAAGAACACTATATATATAATCATTCCTTGAAGGATTCGTATACATAAACCCAATTCATCGTGAATTTCCACCTCGTTCAACACGATCAGTTACAACTCGTTGTACATTCAGCTGGCTTGAAATACCGATCTTAATATGGAGAGCAACAGCAAAGAAAAGGCTTTGCAGTTGGATGCTGTCTTCCCAACGATTGAAGATTTTATCTCGCAGAAAAAAGATGCAGATTACAAGTGCGGAAGCAAGAGGAAGTTACTTGTAGAGCATCCGAATTTAAGTTCTGTCTTCACTCCTGAATGGAGGAAAGCTGTCTGTCGCTTTGCAGAAAATATGCCCATGGGGCTTCTCATTCAAGAGTTTAACCGGTTTTACAGCATTCCAGTTTCCAAAGAGACATCTGAACAAGATTCTAAGGCCCTTCGGAAACATGGTAAACTCGTTGATTTCCATATAAAATAATGGCGAACATTCTTTTAAGAAGCAGATTGAGTGATGTGTTAGTCTCTCGAGATATATCCGATGATTGGGCTGCAGTTTATGCTTCCCAAAAATTCCGGGCTCGGTTCAATAAAACCACCGAGGAGTTCATTGTCATTAATAACAAGAACTTAGATATATGGGCTTTTAGCGTTTCCTCAAAACGCTGGATTCTGTTGAAGATCCCTTGTGATTGGGAAGACTTGGGCATGAAGACTCTCGGCGTGAAAGCTACTTCTTACGGTCTAGTTTTGGTAGGTCGGTCTGACTTCAATTTATTTGTTGTCAATCCTGTTACAGCCCAATTCGAACGTTTGCCCAGGATTTTTCCAGACAGCGAGGATCGTGTTGAATTCCTTCACTCTCTCATTGTTCATGGAACAGCGGAGATGAAAGTTTATGAGATCACAGGTAATTATGCAGTTTATCTGTTGGGTAATTGTCATCATAAACGTGAAAGTTGTCTCCAGCTTGCTCGATATACTTCAACTACAAAGCTCTGGACGATACAGCAGATTTCACTCCATGGTGTTCCTCTCTCCTCCACGAGCTTTCCATCTCCTTTATGGAGTTTTCGCACTACCACTATATCTCCTCTAGATACTGCTATAGTTTGTGTCTCCTCTGCATGCCAATACATTAGTTGTTTCTGTAACAACAATCAGGATGTCAGGATTGGTGGATGTCCGTTTTTTAATATCCCGGCGACAATAGAGTTGAAAAAACCGAACTGTACACTACCCATTATGGTCCCCTATATTTGGGCACCTGGTGATTCTGGACTTATATTGGTAGGAAGATTAAAAGAAGATGACTCTGCAAAAGGGATGTTTGGAAAGCTACCCATAGTCAACCATTTTTCACTGTGTATATGGAAATTTGATCAAACAGAGTGGGAATTGATTGATACCATCAATGTTGAATTGATGGAAGATATGATCAAATCCTCAGAGGGCACAGATTTTGTTGTGGTAGGAGATCTTGGTGGTCATACAATATGGCTTATGCTCAGAGGTAGTGAGAGTATGCTGCAGTATGACCTACAGAGTCACGAGATTTTATTTTTGCCCGGTTGTCCAGGAGGTGGATACATGAATACAAATTTTCACTGGAAAGCAGACCGGTGTTATTTCAATTTTAACAAAATAGGAGACCCAGTTTCAGCACCTGTCGAAGAAGAAGCTGTTGATTCGGGCGATGAAGTTGAAAACCTTGAACCAGTTGTATAACCAGCACCAGTTCCTGTCGTATCTTTCAGCAAGGTCTTTAGCCGTGATCCCCTCAAAATAGGTAGTTGATGAGATTCATTCAATTATCGCAATGTTCCGAATGATTTTCTGTATTTTTACTTTTAGGTTCAATCTTCTGAGTTATTTTTGTGTAGGTTTTATAAGAGTTTATTATTGCATGAATGGGGTGAAAGAGGAAGTCCGATGTAGTCACCAAAAGTGTTTTTTTATTACTGCAATGTTGCGTATTCTTCTTCAATTTTCCTGGCGATAAGATGAATGTTCTGTTTTCATATTAATGTGATTTAGAATTCTTTCTTGATTGTTGAGTATGAATGCATTGCTTAGTCTTCCATTGATATATATTTAAGATACAAGAACATGTATAATTAATAGTAACAATTAATTGTTGATTTATATTATGTGTTTTGAAACTTATATGTTGAATACTGGGAATTATTTTTTCAAATGAGAGATATGTATTTAAACCTGTAACTTACCATTGTTCCTAAAACAAATTAAATGGGTACACAATATTTATAAAATAAAATAAAAGTAACTCATTTTCTTTCATATATTTTATTTTGTTAATATTTTAACACATTGTTGGAAGGAAGGAATTGTTTTATTAATTTTATAGTGATACCTTTTGTTCTATGCATTCCAGTAGATAAAAGTTTGCTCCCAATTGAGATAGTTTTAGTCTTTTATTTCCTTCTAGTATGTACTCTAATTTTATTTGGGTAATGTTTTAAGTCATTTTGGTGCAAATTTTGTGGGGGTTTTGATTTTGTTGGGGTCTAGTTTCCAAAATATAAGTGGGTTCTTGGTAAAGGTGTAAGAAAGTTAGTTATAAGTTTTAAAATGTGGTATAGTTTTTTGTGTGGTTTCTTTGGGTTTTAGAGAGTGAGGGTTTGGGCTAGGTTGAGATGCGAGTTGAGTAAGTCGGGTTTTAAATTATCTAGGTAAAGGGCTGGTCTGGATGATCACTCTATAACTCTTTAGATCGATTCTTGACTAGAAATAAAATTCAATGCAATGGATGATCACAGATCATAAAATTTTGAATTTGATATAATATTTTGCAAATAAGATGTACTTTGTACAAATAAGATATATGAAATTTTGTAAAATCTATATGAATGTTTTATATTATGATGAATAATATAAAAATATATAAAATATAAATTTATAATTAAAATTAAAATAAAATAATTAATAATTATAAAACTGTAAATAAAATTATAAAAGCAAAAATTAATATTGTAGAGTTAATTAAATGCTTTTATACATATAATATTAATAAATTAAATTTAAAAAAAAGCATATAATACAATAAACCAACATGTTTTAAAATGTAAAATTTCAAAAAATTAAATGACTTTCTGTCAACTATATCATGCCAAAATTCTGCACAGAGAAATTAGACCATTTGTAATTTTAAAAAACACAGAAAGAAAAACAACAAATAGTAAATATATTCCCAATAACGAAGATCATCCACAACATTGCCATAATTAAATGGACCTGAATTACTTATTTCTTGAAAAGTGAGAGACTATTTTCGCTTTCCAATGTAAATCACTGTCCATGTATCCACCTCCTGGACAACCCGGAAAAAATAGTATCACTTTCACCTTTATCATGACAATATCGAGCAAGCTGGAGACAACTTTCACCTTTATCATGACAATTAGTATCACAGTCATCTACCATCTGATTATGTAGTATGATTAAGGATATATTCTACTCTTGTTAATTGTTGATGTGAAGGACTCAATCGAGTACTAATGTTAGTGGTGGAAATAGAATAAGCAAGCATATCCAAGGGTCACTGCATCGATGTAGTTTGTGAAAACCATGGTTTCTCACTTCATCAAAGATACAACTTTCAACCTCATCTTATCAAATTACAACAAACTGGTATGGTGGAGTACCATATTGATGCTTTTAAATGGTTAGTTATTATAAAATAAAACCTAATTGATGATTCTGATGTTTGAAACATCTATTACTTGGTTAGATGATATTAATATTTATCGACATGCCTAAGTTATATTCTATGCTGAGTTGAAATGCAATGATTTTTCTTTAGGTATTTTCCAAAATACAGTGTCTCATCAACATCATGCCCCAACCTCAAGGTATATAAGTTAACAAGGGTAGGAATGGTGAAATGTGAGCTAAAGCATCTATGCTAGAAATGTGATGAGAACTTTTTTCTAGTGCAAAAATGTAAGGAACAAAAATTACTTATGTCAATTTATAATGATGGAGTTGATTGCATCCCTGAGGAGTAAGTCCATCCCAAGATTGATTTTTTTTTATTCTTGATCAACTCAATGAGGAACCCTAAGCATTGCTTAGGGATTTGACTGATATTTCTTCTCCTCAAAACTTAAAGTTGGTTGACTATATCATTTGTGGAAGATCATTCTCTTAATACACAATGGAATCACCCATATTTCTTCCATTTCTCATTGTCCAAGAATTTTTTTTCTATATCCATGTTGTTAAAACAAGTTTCATATTATGATTTCCAATGTGGGTTTCTGAAATATGGTGGCTAATTTGAAAATGTGAAATTTTAAATGGATGAGTATTCCTTGAAAAATCATATGTTTTCCATTGAAATGGGTGAGTGTGATATTTTTGTAGGTGTTGAATGGCTGATAACATGAGGCAACATCACCATGGAGTTATTATAATTATATATTGGGGGATATAGGTTTAGAGAGAGAGAGAGAGAGAGAGAGAGAGAGAGAGAGAGAGAGATTGGGGGATAGAGATTTACACAGCGAGAGAGAGAGAGTGTGGGGAATAGAGGTTTACACACACACACACACACACACACACACACACACACAGAGATTGGGGGATATAGGTTTAGAGAGAGAGAGATATTGGGAGTTAGGTGTATAGAGAGAGAGATACATTGGGGGTTAGGTGTAGACAGCGAGAGCGAGAGAGAGAGAGAGAGAGAGAGAGAGAGAGAGAGAGAGATTGAAAGTGAGGGGTTTAGAGAGGGGTATAGAAAGAGAGAGATTAGTTGTTATGGGTTTAGAGAGAGAGAGATATTGAAAGTTAGGGCTTTACAGAGGGAAAGAGAGAGATATTGGTGGTTAGGGGTTTACAAAGAAAAGTTATTGGATATTAGCGGTTCATATATAGAGAGAAAGAAAGAGAATGGGGTTTATGGGTTTATAGAGAAAGAGATTTGGGGTTAGGTGTTTAAAGAGAGAAAGATTGGGGGCTAGGGGATTAGAGAGAGAGACATATTGGGGTTTAGGGTTTATAGAGAAAGAGATTGGTGGTTAATGGTTTAGAGAGAGAGAGAGATTGGTGGTTAATGGTTTAGAGAGAGAGAAAGATTGTTGGTTAATGGTTTAGAGAGAGAGATAAAGGGAGAGAAAACGGTGGCCATGTAACCTACCTAATACTTGAATCATTTTATGTTTGTGGAAAAACATTACTTTAAAAATTATTGTAAAGTTCTATGTTATTGACCAAGGATGGTCAAGGATGACTGTAATTGAATATTATTAATATTTAATAAATTAAAATAGGATACAGTCATCCAAAGAGGACTGTTGAAGAGTGTTCACTAGGAGGAATGAAACTGGTGTAGAAGGTAATGGACAAATGGAAGCATCTGCACTCACTAGTTGTTGCAGGGGAAACTTTTGTAAAAATGTGGTCATGTTCCTCAAGGATGGTGGAACTGCGCATGTGGCGCATTAATTATTAAAATAACCCTTAAGACCTAGGCAATCTTTATATAGCCATCGAATTGAGTAGGCAGCTCAAACTAATATAGAGAGATCTTACTTTTTCCTTGTGCTACTGGAAACTCCTATGTTAAGCACACAAGAGATTCAATGCGGGGATAAGCTAACTAATTAGTTGCAAAGTAAGACTGTTCTATATTGCTGAGTTCAGAGAATGTTTTGTGCAAGTCTTCGTGATTATTTTGTTTTAAAGAGATTGTGACATACTTCTACACATAATCTTTGTCCTGGTAGTTCAGTGAACATGCTCAAGGGTCCTAAAGCAAGTAGACTTGGTTGCTTTCACGAGACGGTTGGGAGGAACGGTCTTCTTTGGGTGTTTTTCCACCTACACATTCTAACAGGTTCTGCATTGTTTTTTTTCTTATACGTTACTATATTCACTGAGTGATTCTATCTGCAAGTATTTAGCCCTCTTTTCTTTATAAATTTCTAGTTGTTAGAAGTGTTAGATTTTTGATCTGATAGATTATTTATGTACAATGATTGAACGATTTAAAGATTGGTTAATGTATAATAATGAATATAAACTCTTCATGTATTTTTCCTTTCACTTAGAAAGTGATGTACTCTAGTACAAGAAGATGATTAATTAAAATAGATTTGAAATGATTTGAAGATTCTAAGAAGAAGAATATTCTGTATAATATATGTCAGATATAGAATGCTGCTCTCATTAGTATCTGTATATTCAATGTAAATATTGTTTATTTATAAACAGTTGATTTTAAAGTCCAAGTAGCAAATTCCAAATTTAAATTGTCATAGCTTTTTATTTACTAAATACAATTATAAACCCTAGATATGTAAATATTGTAATTTATGCTATCATATATACATAGGTAGATGATCTTGTTCATAAACTGAACAACATACAATAGAAAGATTTGTTTCATTGATTCATAAAGAAGTTACATTCATATAAACAAAAGTATCTTTTTATTAAACCACATACCTTTCGAGTTAAACAGAATCAACATAAATCTCTTACAAATAACAAGCATAAAGTAACTTGTATAGAACTCACAACAACTTCAAATGAATAAAACATTGGACAAAATAGAGTATAAAATAATTTTATGCACCGAGTGAAACAAGGTTCTCTACAAACTAGTATGGGGGAGATGTTGTAACGTGATATAACGTATGTACCAAAATAATTAAAAAAATTCATGTCGGCTCATAAAATAAAAAAATTATGTAAAGTGTTTAAAAAAAATCCATGTTGGTTCATAAAATAAAATATTATGAAAGCAATTAAAAACTAGATGTCCGTTTATAAAATAAAAACTTAAAACTTAAACCCGGATCTATCAATCAAGAGAGATCAAATTTCTTGAGTTCAAATTTAAAAAAAAGAAATACACCTCAAAAAATTGGATCCCTCTCGGTGCTTGATAGATACGGGTTTAAGATGGATCTATGTTGGTATAATTGCACCTAGTGAAACGAGGTGCTCTACAACCCAGTATGGGGGAGATGTTGTAATGTTTGTGATGTAACAAAATAATTAAAAAACTTCATGTTGGCGAATAAAATAGAAAATTATGGAAAGTATTTTTAAAAAAATCCATGATGGTTCATAAAATAAAATATTATGAAAAGTAATTAAAAAATAGATGTTCGTTTATAAAATAAAAACTTAAAACTTAAACCCGGATCTATCAATCAAGAGAGATCAAATTTCTAATTGGATCCCTCTCGGTGCTTGATAGATATGGGTTTAAGATGAATCTATGCTGGTTAACTCAACATTTACCGAAATGAGTCGAGGATAACATTGCCATTCTTATATATAAAATCTTCTATTATATTAGTATTATCTATGTAACCTAGTCGAAGTACTGCTCTATAAACAATCCAAATTATACTTATTATGAAGGATCATTTTCTAACGGTCGACAGGGTTGAAATAAATGAGTATGGCTATGCCATACATTTATTATATTTTCTAAAATATTTAAGATAAGCCTGGCGTAATGCCTACTGGGGTTTGGAAACCCTGAAGTATTTAAAAAACAATCATATCAAATCTCCACATGAGATAACTGTTTAATAAAATATGATGTCATCTAAAAGATGCATCATTTTACATAACAATGTTTTAGTATCTTTTCAAATCAAGGGGTCAACGCTCGCGAGAGCTCCTCCAAATTTACATAAGAAATTTAATACATCTACTAACAAATCCAAAACCTAGTACAGGGTTTGGTACAGGGTCGAACCCTGTTACACAAGAATCAAATATAAGTTTCAATAACAACCGTCACAACAATAAACTAAACACATAATTTAAGTTAGCGCTTGGCCCAAACAGGATACACCTTCATCATTTATTTAACCATCGAATTAATCAATTGTTGAAGACGACCCTGTTACATTTATTTAATGCCGAATGTAGAATTTTACAAGCTATTCCCTATCTTTGAAAATACCAGTAGCTTACAAGAAAACAAACGAATAGATAATTGTTGGGCCATTTACATTCAAAAGAAGCATAGTGCTCAGAGCGACATTGCCAGAATGATTTCATCAAAACAGAGTCATAAAAACCCAGAAAATGCTTGATAGCTACGATTTTCACAATACGATGATCATACCATATATTTATAACATTGACGAATTTTTCAACTACAGGGTTCAAAGCCTAGAACAATTATAATTTAAGGACTGAAAGCTCAAACTCTAAACCTACTGCATTATCCATACAAACATTACATTAAATATCCAAGAAATAAGTACTAATACTCTCGACAAAGACTTGGATGCAAAATAAAAGGATGTTAACACTGTAGCTCTTATTTAAAATGATGGGTGAACCCCAACTCGAATTGTTTAACAAAATATTAATCCACTCTAATTCCAGGAGGCTTACAATAGGACAAACATCAAATGCTGACTGTAAATCAAACATGATGACAAAGGAGACACCGTGGAGAACCCAAGGCTTACCGTGGTATTCAAACCACTAGGGTTGTCATTTTTTCAACATTGATGTAGACGAGGACACAAGAACATACCAAAGATCAATTACAACCCTCCTTCCATTTAAAATAAAAACGATTAGTCAAAATATGAAATGCAAGGGTTAATTAAAAGTTTAGTTAAATGCGGAGTTTTGTTGATTTCATACCTTGACAAGTCAAGAAACTGTAGTAGAAAGCATTTCCCCTCCTTGCTATCGAACCCAAGTTAAATAAATTCTCGATGGCAACCTTACAAACCCTGTGGACCATCTCTGCGAGTAATTTTGCCTTCTAGAAACTATGCAAGGTCTGCCAGAAGGCCATGGCGACCAATAGAGCTCGGGTCTCCAAACCCTTAAGCAAGCAACAAGTAACAATACCTTTTGCACTGAAGAGTTAGGGTATTGTCCCTTTACGTGGAAGCTCCTTCAGCAACAATCACGTGGGCCCATAAATGAGCTCGGTTGGCTCCCACTAACATTTAAATTTTTAACCACTAACATATAGTTGGTCAATAATCTTGGTTCCATTGAATTATTTATGTTGCTAAGCACCCAAACCTTGGTGTGTTTCTATATGATAATATAAACACTCGAGCTAAAATGTGTCATGCCATCACCTTGGATAGAAGCCATTAGGGATAGAACAAACCACCCTCAAAGTTAGGGTTATGATAATTTATTCATGCAATTTAATCTTAAAATCTTAGCCTTTGAAAATTATGAAAAAAATCACTAAATCGTGCATGAGAATCCTACCTGTAACCCGGACAGGGTAACGTTAACGTGCATTAGCTTTGGTAGCTAACTAAGCCTCAGGGATGCTCCATAAAACTCTTGCCAATTAAAAGGATTCAAAGATATACGACATAAGAATGATAAGCTAAATATCAATGTTAACAACAAGAGAAAATTTATGACTTTAAGACATTACACATTGAATGTCGACATATTTACATTATGAACTTATTAGTCCATAAATTAAAAGATTGTACGTAATAACCAAATGATCAATGTATTATAGGCAACGATACATTTGAAACTATAAATACTCTCAAACAGTAAGGGACCCATAGTCTTACTTCAAGCTTTAAGGACAAGATAAATAAACGTCGAATTTATGAATATCATAATAGCGTCAATGAATGCATGGGTCATTTATACAAGTATAAAGTTAAAATAGATTCCGCAAGTATAATGCTAGTTTTTATGGACAGTTACCATATTAACTATAGACATAGGATTGCATGTTTATTTTAATGTCATTAAGACACATTTACTGATTGACAACTGTTGCCAAAACAAGTAAGTGTCACAAATAAGAGTATAGTTAAGCAATTAATAAAGATGCTATACGTTCACAATTACACTTCTGCATAGTAATTAATAGCGATTGGACTGCTCATAAATATTTTAATTTTTTATGAAATTTTAGAGATGTTACAGGTTAGGAGCTTACGGTGGAAGAAAGAGATATTGGGGGATAAGGGGTTAGAGAAATAGGGGGTTATGGGTTTAGAGAGAGAAAGTGAGAGATTGGTGGTTTTGTGTCAGGATAGAGAGATACATAGAGGTTTGGAGATAGAGATTTAGATAGAGAGAGATTGGTGGTTAGGGGTATAGAGAGAGAGAGTTGTGGATTGGAATTTAGGGGTTTAGAGGGACATATCGAAAGAAAGATATTAGGTGTTAAAGCTTTAGAGAGAGAGAGAGAGATATGGGATGTCAGGGGATGTGAGAGAGAGAGAAATTAGAGCATATGGGTTTAGAGAGAGAGAGATTGGTGGTAAGGGGTTCAGAGAGAGAGAGATATTCGGGATCAAGGGTTTAGAGAGAGAGAGAGAGAGAGAGATTGGGTATTATGGGTTTTGAGGGAAAGAAATATATTTGAGGTTTAGAACGATAGAGAAATCAGGGTTAGGTGTTTATATAGAGATGGAGAAAAATTGGAGGTTAGGAGTTTAAAGGGAGAGGGAGAGAGACATTGGGGGTTAGGGGTTTAGAGGTAGAACTGATTACCCCTATAACCACCTTAACCCCCTAACCCGCAACCACTAAATCCAAAAACCATTAAACACCTAAGAACTTATGCACTTGGGGATTATGGTTTAGAATAGGGCCTAAATGCCTTTACAGGGGAGGGGAACTAGGAATAAATATGAAAATAGAGATTTATTGGGAAATAAAAGCACTAAACATTACCCACCAAAAAATGAAACATTATGCATAGGTGCGCGCACTAGAAGCCTGTGTGCACCACTAGTGCGTGTGCACTGCTTCCTCACATACACCTCTGTTGAACATGAAATTTTGCAAATAACTTGCGATCTTCTCCTGCATTTTTTTTTCGCTCATATTGCAATTTTTTTGCTCTTCTAACACATAGCTTGGCATTCACTTGAATTTTGGATTGAATTCGCACAACGTTTGGATTTTATTTGATCATTTGGATTGAATACATATCAGTTGGACTTTATTTGACATTTTGGATTTAATACACACCAATTAGACTCTATTTGGCTCTTTGAATTGAATACACAACAATTGCGCTATATTTTTCTCTTTGGATTGAATTCACATTATGCTCGGACACACTTGAACTCTTCTGACATATAGTGGATACATCAAAATACCATTTTACATTGCAAGCAAAGAGAAATCCTTCAGGTATGGTATTTTTTTTCCTTATGAATTGTATTTTAGTCTTCATTCACTTTGTTTCAATTGTATGTATTTTAGTTTTTCCCCATGAATTGTATGATAAATGTATTTTAGTCTTATTAATATTCAACAAAGACAATAAAAACATCTTACCGAAAAAACTACAACATGCACCAAGCAATGCTTTCAACCTTTCATAAATGTAATAAAAAAAATTACTTGCATCACCACCGAAAACCTTTCATAATCACACTGAGAACTCTAACCAATACACAAATACTTGTTGAATTCCTCATGATTTCACTACAACAACTCACACAAACACCAAAACAACCAAATTCTTAATCTTTAGGGCCGATTTTCCCTCATTGGAAAAATGAAAATGAGGTGA
Organism: Larix kaempferi; assembly: GCA_027924585.1. Classification (NCBI taxonomy): domain Eukaryota; kingdom Viridiplantae; phylum Streptophyta; class Pinopsida; order Pinales; family Pinaceae; genus Larix; species Larix kaempferi. Next base: position 6,653,024 of record BSBM01000703.1, read on the forward strand.
GTGGGATATTCTCCTTTTAAAGGAAATCTCCTCGTACTAACACCCCATACCACCATCCAATACCATCTACTAACACAAACTATTGTCAAAAACCATGTCCCAAGTGCCAAGCTACCAAAATTAGCCTCATTGTACATTGTTTCAAGATGACAAGAAACATCTCAAATTGAGGTCCTGGACGTGATGTTGTTGTTATATCTAGCATATTCTCAATAGATTTTAAGATTATAAGAAATCATTCTCACTAAATGTTGTTTTACATTGTTTCAAGATGATAAGAAAAAAATACATACACAAGAAAAACATCTACTATACTTAAACATGTAACTAATTAAGGACAAATGTTAACTGAGGACCCTAGCATGGTATTTGACATAAAACGGTAAACCACAACCACACATTTAGACAAAATTGAGGTTGCACTCAAAATGAGGGAATTCACCACACTACAAGCTTATGTCACTAACATGGATAGTAGGACCTTGATGCCAACATAGGTTTAGTTCTTCATCGTTGAAACATTACCAAATCCCACATCAATATTGATTGAATAAGTGTATGATCGATAAGAACCACTTATACTATGAAACGAGAACTATATACTATGAACGAGAACTCTATTCATAAAAACGATGATTTTTGCAAAAAAAACACCAAAAACACCCCCCAAATAGAAAAGTGTTGATGCCAGTATACACGTATTTTTTTTTAGGGTAAAAAATAGAGCCATGGCCTAAACATCCCATATTGTTGTTTAACAAAACTTTAAAATCAACCTTAAATTGGAATTTTTTTTTTTCTTGAAGAGATAAATTACAACTTTCAGGAAAATTGCATATTAAACAAAAAAACAAATTTCTCTAATAATTTCACCATTATAACCATATAAAAACAAAGGAATTATGATGCGATTCATAATGAGATAATATATTAGACCATACAAGAACAAATGGTTCATATAAATATTCAAAAACTCCTCTAGAGTTTCAATTACAAAAATCATACTAGTAAAAAGCATCTAAACTGCTTCTTCAAATTCATCCATGGATTCTGACACCCCATCATCAAAAACTCTTCTAGAGTTTCAATTACAAAAATCATACTAATAAAAAGCATCTACACTGTTTCTTCAAATTCATCCATGGATTCTGACACCCCATCAGAATCTACATTTTCTGCAGATGAAGGACTTGATGAAGATGTAGATGACCCATACTCTTCTCTATTATCAATGGGCGCACAATCTGAGTCTACATCTATACCCATCATTTCAGATGTCATATTCCTTCGGAATCTACGACTTGGTTTAATACACTCCCATCTTGCACGAATGCTCCCTATTCCACGAATATTAGCTTTGAGTTTAAAAAAAAAAATTAAAAACAAATTAAACTAACATTTAAACTAATGTTATAATTAAAAATTAAAAAAAAATAAAAACAAACTAAACTAAAATAACATTATAATTAAAAATTTAAAAATACATTAAAAAAAATACTATATATCTATACTAAACTAAAATAACATTATAATTAAAAATTTAAAAATACATTAAGAAAAAATACTATGTATCTATATACTAACCAAACTAACATTATAAAAAATTTAAAAAAAAACTATACAAAAACTTAAAAGAAATTAAAACAAAAATTTAAAAACAATAAAAAATCAAACTATGCAAAATTTTAAAATAAATTAAAAAACAAAATAATTAAAAAAAAATAAACTATACAAAATTAAACAAAATTTAAACAAAATTTATAAAAAATTAAACAAAATAAAATTTATAAAAAATTAAATAAACTTTAAATAAAATTTATAAAAAACATAAAGTATACAAAAATTAAAAAAAACTATAAAAAATTAAACAAAATTTAAAAAAAAAAAACAAAACTTTAAAAAAAAAACCAAAATTAAAGCCCGCTCGGGCGCCAATGGGCGGCCCTCGAGGCCGGCCCTCGATGCCGGGCATCGACGGCCGGCCTCGAGGGCCGCCCGTTGCCGCCCGAGCGGGGCGGACGTCCGCCGCTCGGGCGCCAACGGGCGGCCCTCGAGGCCGGCCGTCGATGCCCGGCATCGAGGGCCGGCCTCGAGGGCCGCCCGTTGCATTGTTTTGAGTTTTTTTTAATTTTGTTTATTTTTTTTTAAATTCTGTTTAATTTTTGTATAGTTTTTTTTAATTTTTTAAATTTTGTTTTTTTTTTTAAATTTTGTTTAATTTTTGTATAGTTTTTTTTTATTTTGTTTTATTTTTTAAATTTTGTTTTATTTTTTTTTAATTTTGTTGAATTTTTGTATAGTTTATGTTTTTTTAAATTTTGTTTAATTTTTTTTTAAAGTTTGTTTAATTTTTTATAGTTTAATTTTTTTTTAATTATTTTGTTTTTTAATTTATTTTAAAATTTTGTATAGTTTGATTTTTTTATTGTTTTTAAATTTTTGTTTTAATTGTTTTTTAAGTTTTTGTATAGTTTTTTAAAAAAAATTTATAATGTAAATTTGGTTAGTATATAGATACTTAGTATTTTTTTTTAATGTATTTTTAAATTTTGTTTAAAGGTCGCTCACTTGGGCACCAAAGGGCGGCCCTCAGGGCCCCCGTCGATGCCCGGCATCGAGGGGGGCGTGAGGGCCACTCTTTGGCGCCCAAGCAAGGGAGGTCACTCGCTTGGGCGCCAAAGGGCGGCCCTCACGGCCCCCTCGATGCCGGGCATCGACGGGGTTAGTTTGATTTGTTTTTAATTTTTTTTTTAATTTTTTATTATAATGTTGTTAGGAATTTTTTATTATAATGTTGTTAGGTGTTAGTTTAATTTGTTTTTTAATTTATTTTATTATAATGTTAGAGGGGGGAAACATGCAGCAGAAGAGGACATGAATTTGGCCTCCATGATATTGTTGATTAGTTTCATGTTTTGAAAAAAATGCTAAGTTTGATAATATTTTGATAAGATATATTAGTAATGTTTTGACTTTCAGACTTAATTTTAGAAATAAAATTTCTATATATAATGTTTGAAATATGTTTTTTACAAATAATTTGTATAGTTTTTCTTGAATTTATGTGAATCAACACTTTTCAGAAAATAATATGAAATAGTATCATTTTTACACAAAACATATCTGAAAATTGATTGAAAATGGTTTTAAATGTCTATATTGTCTGGAATTTTTTACAATGTTGTCAATAAAAGTGTCTTATTTTGTCCATAAAAATGTCTTATTTTATAGAAAAAATTGCAAAATGTATATGTTTTTCATTATAAATTGCTTTAAAATGTATGCTATTTTGCTAAATTTCTAAAAATGTACCTGAAAATGGAAACTAATTTTTTTTTACGATAAAGATAATTCAAAGGTCCCAAAAAATGCCTCGAAATGAAAATGTGTGATACTGGCATCACCCCTTTTTGAAACGGAGCTAAAAATACCTACTAAAATTAGGAGAGAGAAAAACGAGAACTGTGTCGAGTTCTCGTTTCATAGTATAAGTGGTTTAAGATTAACGCAAGATCTATGCATGTACACACTAATGGGATGTTGAGAGAAAAAAAAAAGATCTTTGCTGCACCACTTCAATTATTTTTTGTGATAGTTGCAATGGCCTCATGCCACCTTCTTTCTTGCTACCATATTAGTTTTCTCTATATGTCCAATGTCAAGAAAACAAAACCTACTTTCGTGACCATAGTTTACATTGCACACTTACGAAGATAACACGCATAGGTTTTCACAGTACCCAATCAACTGCTACATTGAGTTTTAATAATCTTGCACATTATACAAGTCATATTACCACTCAATGTATAAAACTTGTCTAAATCTTGTGTCCCTTCTGTCTTAATTGTGATAAAAGTTTGTTTTCCTCATTTCATAATTGAAAAATAGTATCTTATTTTACTTTTTCTTTTTCCAGGGGTGATATTCTTGTTTTCTTAAAAAACATCTTGAAGATGGGAAAGAAACATAATAATAAAAGAAATTCTAGAAGGAAGGAGTTTCCCCCTGAAGTGGCCCATGAGATAAGAGAAAAGGCTAAGTTGTACATGGAAAAATGTAGACATCAAAATGTCAGTTCCTTAGATCCTAGCGCAATGCATTCCACAATGACCTCAAGTTCATCAAGAGAAGTGAAAGAGATGTGGGTAATCGAGCCCTCTCAAAATCCAAAATCAAGTGATCATCCACCAAATAATCCATCAACAAACAATGATGAAGTGGTTGAAGTGAATGCAATCCTGATTGATGTTGAGTATGCAGGGATGGATGTTGAACGAGTTGTTAATTTGAAAACTCCCCAAGAAGAGCACACACATGTCAAACACACTCCCTTGCAGTACCAAATTGTGAATGAAGTGACATAACAAACCAGTGATGAGACTCATACTTCATTTCCAACTCCCTTGCCTTGACTATCAAGCAGACAACAAAGACATCCCAGATGTATTCATGTGGATGAAAGCACATTCTCAGGACTTGATGGTAATTTTCCTAAATACACTATTGATTTCGATTGTAGCGGGATCATCAAAGAATTTTTTGAATCCAAAAGCGATGCAACAAAATGTCAATTGTTTCTAGCTTTGTTGAAATCACATTGTCTAGCTCATGTTAGGAGAGTTTTAGGCATAAAGGTAGTTATAAGTTCAGAGGCCAATACTCATGTTGTTATAAATCTATAGTTTGCATTCAATTTGATTGGAAAATCTTCTTGCACAAAATATCTTAAAGCGGCCCATCGTGCACTATCAGAATCGATTGTAGACAAATATATAAGGAAATGTCGCTTCTTATCACACACATGTAAAATATTTAAAGTAGATAGAAAGACTCTTCAAAAGTATTCTCCTATTAGAGAAAAAATTGAGACCCTGTTGATGCCCCTGAAATTGCATCACCAACAGTTGGGGATTCTCCCCGGTAAGCAAGCCCAATTAGATCGCTCACTCTTTGGTGTGGGGGAATCCATCTAGTTATGTAAAATTAGTCACAGCAGATCTAATGAACAAGTAAATCAATCACAACAGATGAACATAGAAAATATGGTGCAAAACTGTGCAAAACATGCAGCAGTGCTCTCTATCCCAGAAAGGGTGAATGAGTTACAATACAATACAATGTCTGTCAATGAGCAATTCGAATTGACTAAGTAGGCCATTCAAATCACTGAATAGAGTAGCTTGACTCTATATAGGAGTCCTCATCAATCATCGGTGGTGCTCATCAATCACAATAACCAGTCATCCAGGTGTCAAACTGAGTCTAACTGAGTGTAATAAATGTAACTGAAGTGTGTAGCACTGATATAGGATCTGGAGGCTCAGTGGGGGTGCATGGGAGGCTAACTGAAGTCAGAACAAGTCACCTAATCAAACTGGAGGTCAAACGGAAGTGATACAGTCAGTCGGGAGTGAAACTAGCCTCAAATCAGGGAGAATCGGAGCTAACTGAATGTAACTGAAGTGGAACTGCAGTGGTAGGTGAACAAGTGCGCCCTTCTCTGGCAGTAGGTGAGAAGTGGGCGCCTTTCAGCTTAGGAGGGCTAAAACTCTGTGGTAGGTGGCTCCCGGGTGCTAGAAGAAGGTGGATAAGGTGCTGGAGGCATCAAACTGGTGACTGGGATGCATGCCTGTGCATGCAGAATCCTGAAATAGATCATATCCTGAAATAGATGATCCTGAAATAGATCATATCCTGAAATAGATCATGCAAGATCCTGAAATAGATGATGTATCCTGAAATAGATGATGGATATCCGAACACCCCCCCTCAAGCTAGACTATGATGTGCCAACTAAAATAATGTGGGGCCCTGGTAACTAAGACCAAAGGTCACCCCAATACAATAATAATCCAAACTAATAACAATCAATAAACCGAGGAAATGGGGAAAACCTCATGGGAAAAATACCCCCCCTCAAAATAGACTGTAGTACACCAAAAGATTTAACTGCTCCAAAATCAAGTAGATATGTCTGGAGGTATCTTACTCTTGGGAGTAAATGGATCATGCTCCAAAAACATGTGCTTGAATTCTCCATCAGTGGATGCAAGCGAATGTGGAGACTTTAAGAACTTGCTCTTCATACCGAAAATGGTGAGAACAAATCTGAAAATATGAGGATGATCCTGGAACCTGTGATTCGAACCAAGTGAGGTAGGAATAGCTCCAATCGGATCAAATAGATCTTGAAACTTGAACTTCTTATCAATAGAAGTTAAATCAGCTCCAAAAATAGATGAATGGTTTCTTGAGATCTCCTTTGAACCAACCAGGGTGAGATCAAAACCAAAATAAGCAAAAAGTGCATGAGAATTGAACTCAAGCGAATGGTAGTGCTCTTTATCTTCATTAAAACTCTGAGAAACTTTGCAAATGATAGAACATAAGTTTATAGAAGGCATGCAATCAAGGAGGGTGAATGCTTCACCTCCAAAATCAGATTTTACCTCCAAAACATCAAGTAGATCATTATTCTGCATGCCGACAAACTCATGTGAAAGAGAGGATTCAAGAACCTCTTCGGAATCTAGAGTATGAGCTTGTTTATCTTGCTCAGAATTCGAAATAGAAGACTTTGAGAGAATGAGTGTTGAATCTACAGTTTCTTCTTCATCTTGAACAATTGTTGAGGCCAACACATGATCGGAAAGAACACATAAGGAGATCTCACTGGGCTTGTTCTCCAAAAGGCTAGCATGATCCTCTTCTTCCTGCTTTCCAAATTCTCTGTCAAGTTGGACCCATAGATCACTTGGATTTTCAGCAGTATTACTGAGGTAGCGCATACAAGGAGACATAGCAAGACACATTGTTCCAAAAGCTCTGTCACAATCATTGAGCCAATCATTCTCCTCTTCATCGGAATCAAAATCTCTTGTATTACCAATGCACATATCAAAAAGACATTGTCTCTTCAAGAATGCAATCATCTTTGGTTTCCATTCATCATAGTTGAATGGAGTAAGAATATTTTGTGAAGAAGAAGTCTCCATCTTTGCATTAGCGAATGCACATGGAGGAAGTAAGAAACCTGCAAATCACACACAAACAAACACTATGTTTTCAGCCTTGCATGCACATGAGCGAATGCACATGAGATTTTGCATGCCGCTGCTAAAATATATTGGTGAGCAAAGATTGCTCTCTCTTCATGTAGAACACCTATAGAAAAGAAATCTTGTCCCTGTCATGGCTCTGATACCATGTAAAATTAGTCACAGCAGATCTAATGAACAAGTAAATCAATCACAACAGATGAACATAGAAAATATGGTGCAAAACTGTGCAAAACATGCAGCAGTGCTCTCTATCCCAGAAAGGGTGAATGAATTACAATACAATACAATGTCTGTCAATGAGCAATTCGAATTGACTAAGTAGGCCATTCAAATCACTGAATAGAGTAGCTTGACTCTATCTAGGAGTCCTCATCAATCATCGGTGGTGCTCATCAATCACAATAACCAGTCATCCAGGTGTCAAACTGAGTCTAACTGAGTGTAATAAATGTAACTGAAGTGTGTAGCACTGATATAGGATCTGGAGGCTCAGTGGGGGCGCATGGGAGGCTAACTGAAGTCAGAACAAGTCACCTAATCAAACTGGAGGTCAAACGGAAGTGATACAGCCAGTCGGGAGTGAAACTAGCCTCAAATCAGGGAGAATCGGAGCTAACTGAATGTAACTGAAGTGGAACTGCAGTGGTAGGTGAACAAGTGCGCCCTTCTCTGGCAGTAGGTGAGAAGTGGGCGCCTTTCAGCTTAGGAGGGATAAAACTCTGTGGTAGGTGGCTCCCGGGTGCTAGAAGAAGGTGGATAAGGTGCTGGAGGCATCAAACTGGTGACTGGGATGCATGCCTGTGCATGCAGAATCCTAAAATAGATCATATCCTGAAATAGATGATCCTGAAATAGATCATATCCTGAAATAGATCATGCAAGATCCTGAAATAGATGATGTATCCCGAAATAGATGATGGATATCCGAACAAGTTAGCGGTCCGAATACCGTATCTGTGGTTGCTTGAAATATTTTACTGGTTACAGTCCAACTCACTATTTATGTATTTTATTTTAAGTAGTAGATGCAAGTGCCCTAATTAAATGCATATAATTGACAGGCAGAAACCACACTAGCGATGCGCAGGTTCTTACCTCTCGTCTTACCGCTCTTGCCTTATCAATTATATACTTCTATTCTAAATTAATCTAATCTATCTATCCTATCCCTGCAGGGAGCAAGTTTGAATTAAGATTAATAAACTGGAAATGTTCATAAAATTATCACAGATAGTTGTTTCAACACAATAATCACATTTACAGCAAAAAGAATATCAAAGATAGCTCTGATATGATACAACAAATTATTACTCATTTAGCACATAAACAATTGCACAAAAAGCAAAATCATTCATCACCATGAAGTAATTCAAGAAAGTTAGAATGATATAACAGTATGAGTTATGAATGCAATAAGAAATAGTTCCAGATTAACATTCCACACATTCCATGCAAAATCTATGTGCAAGCTTTTCCCAAGCAACAGATCCTTCTTATTTAGCAGAAAAATAGTTCTCTTACAAATGGTCCAGCTCTCTTGTACTAGCAAAAGTCCTTTCTCTCTATTCTCTTCCTCTATTTATCTTTACAAAATTTTGTCTTCTAGTGTCTCTTCATCTACCCTAACCCTAGGGATTCCCAAAAATTTGTCTTTTAGTGTTTGTACAAAGAAAATACAAATATTAATTTCTAGTTGCCTTTTCCAAATCAGAAATGTATTTGGTCCACACGTCAATTTCTTCTGAAATAATATTACTTTGCATGGGGTCCATCATTTTTAAAGTGATCTCATGATTATACAATTCTGCTTCTACACTCTTTACTCCTTCAGCCGTTGCCTTGTATCTGTCCTCTAAAAAGTAATCATAAATGGAAGCTTGCCCAATGAAATGGTGAAAGTATTATCCTATTATCACCTCCAGCTTCTTAATGTCATTCAGATCATCACTTAGTGCATTCTGGGACTTCGATAGGCACTAGTCTCTATTAGGAAATTCTTCCATAGTTGGAGGCATAACCAGCTGACACTTTTCATGGATTTGAAAATTTTTTTGGCAAAATCCTGTACACTTATCGATGGTTTTCAGAATCTTATTATTTATCTTTAGACTATCTTTTCTGCAGAATTCAAGGAGGCCTAAGTCCAGATTCGAATTTGCAGTGGTCTTGTGAGGCAAGCAGTCAGGGAATCCTGATTTCCCTTCTCTCCACTTCATTTGCTTCTTAATATCGGACATGGTGCATACTAATTTCTGCCTGATTCTCAGAGCTTCAACATCAATTTCCCCCATACTTGATATCATCATCTTCATCTTGTAGAATTCCTCGATGATATTTTTTTGTGAATGATAGATGTTATTCTGAATGTCACATGCTTTCTCATGAAAAGGAGTCAAGTCTTGCTTCTTATTGTTCACAAGTTCCACTTGTTCTATCATACACTCCTTTTCCTTTATCAACTCCTCTAACTGAACCTTCAAGTATTCAACCTGTTGCATGTTGTCCGCCTCACTTTTCTAGGATTCATTGATGTGAGTTTCTGTGAAAATCCTCGCAACAGATCTAAGAGATGATGTATACCTCACAAGAGTAATTATGATTAAGCATGAAAATAGAAGAAGAGTGGTCAATACAGTATAATGAGCAACAAAATAATATGGTACAGTAGAAATCGGATAGAAGCAACAATATTTCACACACACTAGTTAATTAATCACAATATGGACAAATAAATAGTAAAATGGTAGAGAGGATTCAAATGCCTAAGGTGGCAATTTGAATTAGCCTCTCAGAGTGATCATAAGATCAATAGAGTGTCATCGGAGCACAGCTAGGTTTCCTCATGATCATCAGAGCACAACTGGAAGTCTTCATCATCATTAGTGGAGTCATCAATGTTCAAGTAACCGTCAACCATTAGTCAAACTGAGTTTGGTAGGTGTAACTGACTGTAACTGAGTGTAACTGTTAGGAACCCATGTCTTTACTTTGTTAGTATATTGTTGTTGGACGCATAATCTTTGTAAGTCGCCCCGTAGTATTTGTTGATCCATAGTTTGTGTTATTGTTGTTGGCACATATGCTTTGTAAGTCGCCCATAGTTTTATTGATCCATAGTTTGTATTGGCTCATGGTTTGTATTGACCCATGGTATTGGCACCTATACTTAGTATATAAGTGTGTATTGATCAATATAAAAGTGATTCTAAGTTCTGTTATTTATGATATCTCGCGTATTTGCATTAATTGATTATTGCAGGTTCTTCACATCTGGTATTAGAGCACTTTCTTGGGCTCGTTGGGTGGAATTTCTGCCAAATTTTTTTTTCACGCTGTTGCAAGTTCGGAAGTACTTGGGCATAAGCCCTAAAACTCATTGTGAGGAGTACCACAGGAACCCCAAAGTAGCTGGCCCATTGAGAGGACCTGCCAACGAAAAGAGCAACGACCCCTACCCAATTGACTAGTTTCAACCCATGAGGTAAACCAAGAGTTGTCATTTGTGGCAAAGCGGTTATCAGTTTTACCTGAGCTATGGAGTGACGGGTACTGCCCCAATATGCAAGTCGTTAGACAACATTGGTGGCCGAGTGAGTCCCTTGAACCGACAGGAAGCCGCACATACCTAGGGTCCATATCTATTTTCAGCTGAACTGTTGTCAATCACTTCCACTCCAGATCCAGCCATTTCAAATATATTCTGAAAGTCGTTCCATATCCAGTCGTTGTTTCAGATCCAACCGTTTTTTATCTCTTCCGTGCCATTGCAAATCCATTCCACGCCGCTATTGCCGATCCATTTCTGAAAATAAAAAATAAAAATAAAAAAAAATCTTTTTTTCGGCTATATCTCCCTTGTTTCAACTATGTTTTCCCTGAAACTTCAGTGACATCCCTGCAATTCCATTCTGCATATTTCATTTTTAAAGACCTTATCCCAAATTCCACTTCCCAAGACTAGAAATCCCACATTTGTCTATTTTTAGGGTTTGCCATAACTCCTTCAATTTTCACCCAAACACCTTCAACTTTTGCCACCGTGTTCCTTCCCTAATTCTGCTTCTTTGTCCCTCTCTACCAAATTTTCTCATTCTTTCACCCCGCTTCTGAAATCCCCATTTTTAGCTTCCCTATCCATCAAAAAGTGTCCAAAACCTAGTCAAACCCCAATTACCCATTCGAGTTTTTCCCAAATCCAAATCTTCCTTTACTAAATAAGCTTTTGTTTGTGTTTTTCTATCCATTTCAAAAAAAAAGAAATCTTCGTTGTGGTTGTCACCCGTGTAGGAGAAAAAACCATGGAGGAAGCACTTGCAGCCATCCAAACCAAACTCCAAGATTTGGATGAAAAAATTCTCAACCTCCATCTTCAGCATTCAGCCATGAACAATAACCAACAGCCAGAATCTTTTGCAGCCACTGGGTTCTCTTCTTCCATCAATTTTCGTGGGATGAAGTTTGATTTTCCTCGCTTCAATGGTACTGATCTGACTCGATGGATATACCTAGTAGAACAATACTTCAGTCTGCATAATACTTTTGATGTCCGGAAAGTTCCACTTGCATCCTTTCATTTGGAACAAGAAGCCCTTCAATGGTACCATTGGTACATCAAAGCTCATCCCGAGCCAAACTGGATAGAATTTTGCCAACTCCTTTTGCCACAATTTGGTCCTAGTGCTTTTGATGACTTCACAGGACCACTCACTAAACTTCACCAAATGGGCACAGTGAGAGAGTATCAGATAGAATTTGAGAAACTGGACAATCACGCAGAAGGATTGTCTGATGAATTCTACAGGAGTTGTTTTATCATTGGTATCAAGGATGAAATCCGCTCAGAGGTCAAAATGTTCTGTTCCAACACAATGATGGAAGTCCTAGGGTTGGCTAAGTTGGTAGAGGACAAGATCGCAGCTCAACAACGCTCCAAACCCACCTTTGTTCCTTTCAGAAATATGGGTTCCCAACGACCTCCCTTCACACTTGCTCCTCAACCAATTCCTATCAAGCATTTGTCTGAAACAAAGATGCAAGCACGCCGAGAAAAAGGGCTTTGTTATAATTGTGATGAGAAATTCACTCGGGGACATAGATGTGTTCAACAAAAGCTCTATCTCTTGGATGTGGATTCTCCGGCTGCCTCAGAACTTGGTGAAGAAGCTCCAGATATAGTAGATGTTCAGGTCAACATACAGCACCTGCCTGTTGACCCACCATCTCAAGATGACCCACCTGAGATCTCTCTCCATGCTGTAACTAGCGTCACCACCCCAGAAACAATACGGGTCAGGGGATACTTCAAGAAGCTCCCTCTTACCATACTCATTGATTCTGGTAGCACTCATAACTTCATTGACCCTCGGATTGCCAAACAGGCTGATTGTTTTGTCCATCCTTGTTCCAACTTTGAATTCATGGTTGCCAATGGGGGCACCTTACCTTGCAAGGGGAAGTGTCATAATGTGCATATCTCTATGGAAGATTATAACCTGTGCTCTGACATGTTTGCCTTGTCCTTAGGTGGATGTGATGTAATTTTCGGCGTTCAATGGTTACGCACACTTGGCCCTATCTTATGGCATTTTGCTGAACTTTGGATGTAGTTTTCATTCAATGGGGCACAACACAAATTAATGGGATTACAACCAGGGTCTCTCCGCATCATCAGTTCACATCACCTGGAAAAAATGCTTAAGAAGAATTCACATGGTGTCATCGCTCAGCTCCGTTTCATTCAGATGCACCCATCAACGGTCTCCACTACTTCCTTGGATATATATGCAGGTGGATTTGTTGAACCAATGAGCTTGCCGCCTTCAAGAGACCCTTCCGGTAAGAATTTAGTCGCATCTACCTCTCAGTAGGAAATGATGGCTATTTTGCATGCAGTACAGAAGTGGCAGCCATACCTATTAGGGAAGTATTTCTGCATCAAGACTGATCTCCAGAGTCTGGAAAATTTTCTGGAACAATGGGTCTTGTCCCCAACACACCTGAAATGGGTTATCCAACTCATGGGTTATTCCTATGCGATCACTTACAAAGAGGGTGAGGACAATATGGTGGAAGATGCTCCTTCTCACACAATTGATGACCCAATTTCTCTTACAACTCTTTCTCTGCTTGTTCCAAATTGGTTGCAATATGTTCAACAGGGCTATCTCTTCTATGAACTCCATGCTTCTTCATTAGTAGGGCACTCTGGGTTCTTCAAAATGTATGACCGGGAACAATGTAACTTCTTTTGGCAGGGACTGAAAATGACAATTCAACGGATGGTGGCTGACTATGATACTTTCCAAGTCAACAAGGGTGAAACGACACTCCTTTCGGGATTGCTCAAACCCTTGCCCATTCCTACACAGCTTTGGCCAACTATTTCTATGGATTTCCTAGAAGCGCTCTAGTGGTACAATACCACATCTCAAAGGACACCATCTAAAGCCGTCTATGGCCAGACACTCCCAGTTCTTCTTCCATACACCCTTAGCAGCTCCCCAGTTCAGGAAATTGACTCGGTTCTTCCAAACCGCGATCATATTCTTCTCATTCTGCAGGACAATCGTCACATGGAAAGAATTCGACTGAAACAACAAGCTGATCAGCACCATTCTGCGTGCACTTTTCACATTGCTGATATGGTTCTTCTTCGTCTACAGCCTTCCACGCAATCCTCCCTGAAACTCAAAAGGCGCCAGTGGCCCTGAATGAAACCCGAGGATGCTAAAGGGGACCCACTCCTTCAGATTCTGCATCAATTTCCACATCTAAAGCTTTGAGGACAAAGCTTTTTCTAAGGGACAGGGGATGTTAGGAACCCATGTCTCTACTTTGTTAGTATATTGTTGTTGGACGCATAAGCTTTGTAAGTCATTCCGTAGTATTTGTTGATCCATAGTTTGTGTTATTGTTGTTGGCGCATATGCTTTGTAAGTCGCCCATAGTTTTATTGATCCATAGTTTGTATTGGCCCATGGTTTTGAACCGTAGTAATTGTTGATCTATATTTTGTATTGGCCCATGGTTTGTATTGACACATGGTATTGACCCATGGTATTGGCACCTAGACTTAGTATATAAGTGTGTGTTGAGGCCTATGAAGGCATCGTGAAGTTAATTGTATTGAGCTTGCTCAAAGGAGGTTGCCCCCTCGAAGTGGCCCATGATCAATATAAAAGTGAGTCTGAGTTCTGTTATTTCTGATATCTCGTGTATTTACATTAATAAATTATTGCAGGTTCTTCACAGCAGATCTAAGAGATGATGTATACCTCACAAGAGTAATTATGATTAAGCAGGAAAATAGAAGAAGAGTGGTCAATATAGTATAATGAGCAACAGAATAATATGGTATAGTAGAACTCAGATAGAAGCAATAATACTTCACACACACTAGTTAATTAATCACAATATGGACAAATAAATAGTACAATCGTAGAGAGGATTCAAATTCCTAAGGTGGCAATTCGAATTAGCCTCTCAAAGTGATCATAAGATCAATAGAGTGTCATTGGAGCACAACTAAGTGTCCTCATGATCATTGGAGCACAACTGGAAGTCTTCATCATCATCAGTGGAGTCATCAATGCTCAAGTAATCGTCAACCATTAGTCAAACTGAGTCTGGTAGGTGTAACTGACTGTAACTAACTATAACTGATTGTAACTGAGTGTAAACTGAAGACAACTGGACTAGTAGGTGAAGAAGGGTGAGTTGCTTGCTAAAATAAACGAAGAAGGGCGTATTAAGCAACTGGAGGGCTAAAACTGAATAGTGAGAAGCTCCTGGGGGCTAGCTAACTGAGGGCTAGGTGCTGGACTGATGACTAGTATGCATGCAAACCCTAGAATGCATGCAAACCCTAAAAGTGCATGTATGACTAAAAATGTGAAGGATCAAAATACTGGTGGGACTGGGATGGAGTATAGGAATATCCTAACACCCCCCTTTAATCCATCCTGGGCCCTGGTAACTAAGACCAAAGGTTACCCAATGCAATGAATAATAATAGTCAATAATCCAAGGAAGTGGGGAAAATTTCATGGGAAACATACCCCCTCCTAAAAAAACAGACTGTAAGGTGCACACAAAAAATAAATGTTCCAAACTCAAGCATGTGTGATGCTTGGTCATATGTCTGGAGGTATCTTTTTCTTCTTGGGAAGAAGTGGATCATGCTCAAAAAACATGTGCTTGTACTTGCTCTTCAGATCGAATGTGATGAGAACAAATCCAAAAGTATGAGGATGATCCTTGAACCTGTGATTTGAATCAGTTGAGGTAGGATCAAAATCATGAATATGCAGATAGTCTTTTGTCTTCTCCTTCGAACCATCATGCATGAGATTATGCCAAAAAGAACCATCAAATAATAATTGCTTGAAACCCAAATCAGATTTAAGACTTGAAGAATAGTTTCTTGAGATCCCCTTTGAACCAGCAGGGGTGAGATCAAAACTATCATATGCATGAGAAATTATCCCAAGCGAATGGCAATGGTTTATTGATATCTCCTTTGAACCATAAGAGGTGAGATGAAAACCAGTGGATGGATGAGAAATTATCTCAAGCGGGTGGCAATGGCCATATTCTTCAATAACCTTCTGAAAGCATGTGCTAATGATCATATAGTAGTAAATAAGAGATGATTGCTTGAGAGGAGTGAATGCATTACCTCCAATAGCTGATTTTACCTCTGAAATAATCATGTGATCATGATGCAAACCAACAAACTTTGGTGCAAGAGAGGATTTAGGACCTTCTGCAATATCTAGAGTGTGAGCTAGCATAGAAAGAGAAGAAAGTTTGAGCATGAGTGTAGAATCTGCAAGTTCTTTGTCAACAACTTCAATATGAGATGATACTAGTTCATGATATGAGATACCATCAAGGGGAGCGAATGTATCACTTTGCTTGTTCTCAAAAGGGTTTGGACCAATTCCTTCATTCTGTCTGCCAAATATTACATCCAGGTGAGCCCATAGCTCTTTTGGTGATGAAAAATCAGGAAGGTCATATAACATCCATTCATCCATAGAATCAATCATTGATCCAAAGGTTCTGTCACGTTTATTTAACCAATCAATCTTCTCTTTGGAAGATTTGAACTCTCTTTCAAAAAAACAGTCAAAGAGATCATGGCTCTTCAATTATGTTATCATTTTCGGTTTCCATTCATCATAGTTGTTGAGTGGAGAAAGAGGAGGGATTTCTTCTGAATTCATTAAAGTTGTAGAAGACCTGCAAAAACAATAGAGAATATCTGCAACTGCTACTAATACAAAGATGCAGAAACTACTGCAATTGCTGCACTCGAAATCTTGGTAATAACTTGCAAAAAAATCTCAAGAATGGATATAACCAATACTCTCAACATGCTCTGATACCATGTGAAAATCCTCATAGCAGATCTAAGAGATGATGTATACCTCACAAGAGTAATTATGATTAAGCAGGAAAATAGAAGAAGAGTGGTCAACACAGTATAATGAGCAACAGAATAATATGGTACATTAGAACTCAGATAGAAGCAATAATACTTCACACACACTAGTTAATTAATCACAATATGGACAAATTAATAGTACAATGGTAGAGAGGATTCGAATGCCTAAGGTGTAAATTCAAATTAGCCTCTCAGAGTGATCATAAGATCAATAGAGTGTCATCGGAGCACAACTAGGTGTCCTCATGATCATTGGAGCACAACTGGAAGTCTTCATCATCATCAGTGGAGTCATCAATGCTCATGTAACTGTCAACCATCTGTCAAACTGAGTCTAGTAGGTGTAACTGACTGTAAATGACTGTAACTGAGTGTAACTGAGTGTAACTAAATGTAACCAAGTGTAATTGAGTGCAACTAAGTGTAACTGACTGTAAACTGAAGACAACTAGACTGGTAGGTGAAGAAGGGTGAGTTGCTTCCTAAAATCAAGGAAAAAGGGCGCATTAAGCAACTGGAGGGCTAAAACTGAATAGTGAGAAGCTCCTAGGGGCTGGCTAACTGAGGGCTAGGTGTTGGACCGATTACTGGGATGCATGCAAACTCTAGAATGCATGCAAACCCTAAAATTGCATGCATGACTGAAAATATAAAGGATCAAAATACTGGTGGGACTAGGATGGAGTATAGGAATATCCTAACAGTTTCCAGGTCATTTTTCTCACCTTTTGTAATCATTGGCTACAAAGTTAGTGCATCCTTTTCTGCTTCCAAATTCTGGTATTCTTCCACTATCCTTTCTTTCTTGGACAGAAGGGCATCATGTTTCGTTTTCAACTACAATCCTTTTCCTCGCTCCTTTAACAAAATATCTTTTTACTTTGAATAGCTTATTTTTCTTTCTTTCCATGCCGCTCATCAACTTGTCAACATTTTCTGCATTTTCTTGCACTGCAACTACGTTGACAATTGCTAAGAGCTTAGGGTCCCTTTGGGTAGCATCTAAGATTTTTCTTTCTTGAACAGTAACAACATCGACGTGGGCTGGTAATTTTTATCTCTTTTCTGACCTCTTCATGATAGTCTTTCTTTTAGAGTAAAAAAAGATTATGTCTAATCTGGCTACCATATGCTTCCTCGATGGGGTGAACGGGGTGAGACCAAGTTCATGAATTGGGAGGTTTCCTCCAGTGTTTATCTTCGGCGGGTATGTATTTATATCTTGCACATTTGGGCTTCTCTGTCCCACATCTTTCTTGGACCTTTCTTCCTTCTCCTTTTGCTTCTGTTGTTCGGCTGCTTCACTATCTGCTCTTTTGCTCATTTCTTTCAACCTTGTGGCCACTTCCTTTTGGATCTTTTCATCCTCCTCCCTTTAGAGTCTTTCAGTTTCTTCTTTATAAAGTCTGCCAACCTCTTCTTTCTGGATGTTTTCAGCTTCTTCCTTCTGAATCCTTTTGGCCTCTTCCAATAGATTCTTCTAATTGCAACCTCATGACTTCATCCCTTTGTTGACTTTCTGCATCCTCCTTATGCTTACTCTTTGCTTCCTCCTTATGCTTCCTCTTTGCTTCCTTGATATTTTTAACCTTCGAACTGGAACTGGCTCTGCTTTTGGGATGAAAGCGCTTGTTCAATTCAGTCATGTTTCTTGCACTCTGATACACTTCTTCATCTTTGAAGAAATGATGTGCATATTCAAAGGTGATCCTGCAGGAAGCATAATGGGCAGGAACCTTACCTTCGCTATCATGTCTTCTAAAAATCTTTGTTCCAAAATGAAATGCTTCTAAGTCCTTAACAAAATCCTCAGCCTCTTTTACCTTTGGGAATTTGTATGCTCTAATATTGAATGGAAGCTGTGGATAGGAATCCCTATTCTTGTCATGAACAAACCTACCAACCTGATTAATGAAAACTTGCATAACAACCTCTTTATATACAACAAAATCACAGGCATACTGAGGCAATAGAAAAGGGGGTTTGGTTCCCCTGTACATCCTGATATATGTTCCTTCCGTGGAGAATTAATGATCTCCATGTTCCTCGATAACTGACAAGGCATTCACTGGCATACAATTTGGTTCTTCTTTGAAGATTAGCTAGTATAGTGGCATGATTAACCCCTCAAAAATGAGCTTGTAGTTATTTGCGTATTTGTGGGCCCATGTCATCTGATATGCTACATGGAAAGGAGATTCGACTGGATTCAAAACAAATCTTAGAACAGGGAAAGGATATCGGATAAATAGGAAATCAAGGAGGTAAGAGGACATAAAAAATTCATGTTTCTTCTGTGTTAATCCCACTTGCACTGTGGCGATATGTGACACCATACTCTCGAAGATGATATCTGCCCAGTTGAAAATTGCACCATGTGTGGCGATGTAGTACATCACCGGTACCCAGGTGATCTTATATGTACTTGCACTTGCTAAGACAAAAACGTGGCTTAACATTAAAGCCATGATTCTATACAGGGTTCTCAAATTTTGGCTATAATACTCCCCACTCGCTCTTGGTCTCAACTATCTATGAATGACTGTCATCTTATTAGCATACTCAAAATGATCCATCTTGGCCTCAGCTATCCAGTCATCGTTCAACATCATTTTAGGGGAAGGCGGCTTGTAGGCTATAGCTATGTGAAGTGATTGGAAGGATCCAACAAATGACTTTCGAGCATGGGAATAATTATGGGCACGTAGCCGCCTTATGGAGACTGAACTTCTTTATGTTCTGATAAACGATTGACTCCTTAATGGAAGCACCAGGTACATTTCCATCTCTGATGGCTATGTACAGTTTTCCCCATTGGAATTCTGGAGTGTCTCTCGTCACGGCTTTAGTATCTCTGAACATTGTCTCGAGTGACGTATCCAATAATATATGAATGTCTGATTCTGATTAAACTAAATTGACTTTCTCCTAGTGAACCGCTTATGCATAAGTCTGATGAGACACAAGATGGACAAATGAGGGAACAAATTATTCATAAACAATTCATTACTCATGGTATAAATGAACAGAAACGAAATTAGCATCTGAATATTTCGATTGTTTACTTATCCATGAGAAAAATAAGGTTTTCAGTCACTTTCGAATTTGTGTATGGTTGGAAGCCTATCTGCTTCGAAACAATGTGTGCAAAGTTTTACAAAAGAAACAAATTAGAGACAAAACAATGCTTGATTAACTGAAGAATTTCATGAAATTATTAACAGTTAAACTCTTGAATGAAAATCCCCATGGGAATTTTTCCTGCAAAGCTACATACATCTTTCCTCCATTTAGGAGTGAAGACAGAACTTAAATTATGATGCTCTACAAATAAATTCCTCTTGCTTCCACATTTGTCATCTTCATCTTTTTTTACGCGAGATAAAATCTTCAGTCATTGGGAAGACAACATCCAACTGCAAAGCCTTTTATTTGTTGTTGCTCTCCATAATAAGATCGATATTTCAAGCCAGCTGAATGTACAACGAGTTGTAACTGATCGTGTTGAACAAGGCAGAAATTGACGATGTTCTTGTATATGAATTCTTCAAGGAATGACTATATATACTAATGTTCTTTGTTAACCAAGCCTTTCACAATAACAAGCTGACACTGACTTACTTTGACAAGTTCTTCATTTTAGGGTTGGAGGCGTGCGAGTGTGGTCTAAGGTTACTGGGTTGTGTCTCACGCCCCGTGGGTGCTTGGATACATTCATGAGATTCCTATGCGACGTTTGATTCCAGGGGTAGAATATATCAATCGAGATAAGCTCACGCTATTCTATTATGGTCGGCTATATAATATTTGTTTTAAATGAATAATAACATATTTATTTCAAGTTAAAAATATGTCTCTTGGTAGGAAAATATACATTTGGGGAATAATATATGCATAAAATACAAGAGACATCACGGGTTTGGGAGGAGTGAGTGGGATAACAATTGTCTATGCAATTGTATAGCCATGATATCACGGGTTTGGGAGGAGTGAGTGGGATAACAATTGTATGGGCATACTATTGTTATAGTACACCGAAAACAATACTTGGTATAGCACCCTCATGTACCATCCAATTATGTAGTATGGTTAAGGATATGGTCTACTCTTGTTAATTGTTGATGTGCAGGACCAAATGAATCCCTACTTCTATCTTCATTTCATAGAATATGGCCTATTAACAATCCACATAGGTGTCCTCTATTTGGATTAGGAACATTGTTAGTGGTTGAAATAACATAAGCAAGCATATTGACGCAAGTCGCCTTACGGAAATAAGGTTCTTTCTTAACAATACGCACGACACAAACCACAATGCTCACACAAACAAGGTGTAGAACAAGATGCCTGGAATGGACTATATTACTTCTTTGAAATTGGTTACAATATAAAATAACTGTAAGAAAATAACTAACTACAATCGGCCTCAACCGTTACAACATAGAAGTAACTGTGGTGTGTTCTCCCTGTGTGTCAACCTCACCCTCTCCTGGTTCACCGTGAAACTCTGAGCTATGGTTCGATCTCAACACTCTGCACTCGGCCAGTGTGACTCTTCACAACTCTTTCAGCTCTGCACTCTGCTCTGCTCTGCCTCTCCTCTACTTCCCAACAGTGTCTAGACTGAAGGCCTTCTCTTCCTCTTCTATTCTGTGGGTGTTGTTTCCAAGATTATTACAATCCCGAGACACATGTTTCCTTCCACTCGCCGATCCTACCAAATCCTATGAACCTACACTGTCATCTCCTATCTGTGCTGCACAGCCTCTGTCCATGACATCCAATGTCATGTCCTTCACCAACTCGCAATAACTGTAATATCTTCCTCAGCAACCCTAAACGGCTACTGGTACAGTCCCTTGACTTTCTGTCCTTCCGACCCTGCTACAGCAGTTAGTCACATCTCAACTGTCCTGTCGATTCATTCCT
This sequence comes from Larix kaempferi, assembly GCA_027924585.1. Lineage (NCBI taxonomy): Eukaryota > Viridiplantae > Streptophyta > Pinopsida > Pinales > Pinaceae > Larix > Larix kaempferi. The sequence continues at coordinate 6,674,462 of BSBM01000703.1, forward strand.
TTCCCAATATACTTGGCTTCACCAAACCTTGTCATGTCGTAGTTCAACCACTTGTCAACTACCCGACCTCTTACGCCACTCTTCACCCGTCGATCGTCTCCTGTTGATCCTCGACTTCTCGCGACATCCGCTATTTTTTCAGTTGGCTGCAGTCCGACTGCTTATGCTCGACTTGTTGACTTCGACAAGTCAACCTGCTCCCTGCACCAGTGGTCATCAACACTCCCACTGGTCGGCTCCCTTCGGTCAATCAACTTCGACTGATCTTCCTAGGTCTCGATGCTCCTACATCACATATCCAAGGGTCACTACATTGATGTAGTTTGTAAAAACCATGGTTTCTTGCTTCATCAAAGATACAACTTTCAACCTCATCTTATCAATTACAACAAACTGGTATGGTGGAGTACCATATTGATTCTTTTGAATGGTTAGTTATTATAAAATAAAACCTAATTGATGATTCTGATGTTTGAACCACCTACTACTTGGTTAGATGATATTAATATTTATCGACATGCCTAAGTTATATCCTATGCTTAGTAGAAATACAATGATTTTTCTTTAGGTATTTTCCAAAATACGATGCCTCATCAACATCATGCCCCAACCTCAAGGAATATAAGTTAACAAGGGTAGGAATGGTGAAATGTGGGCTAAAGCGTCTATATTACAAATGCGATGAGAAATTGTTTCTAGTGCAGAAATGTAAGGAACAAAAATTACTTATGTCAATTTATAATGATGGAGTTGATTGCATCCCTGAGGAGTAAGTCCATCCCATCATTGATTTTTTTTTTATATTCTTGATCAACTTAATGATTAACCCTAAGCATTGCTTAGGAATTTGACTGATATTTCTTCTCCTCAAAAATTAAAGTTGCTTGACTATATCAGTTAGTGGAAGATCATTCTCTTAATACACAACAGAATCACCCATATTTATTCTATTTCTCATTGTCCAAGAAAAAAAATTCTATATCCATGTTGTTAAAACAAGTTTCATATTATGATTTATAAGGTGGGTTTGTGAAATATGGTGGCTAATGTGAAAATGTGAAATTTTAAATGGATGAGTATTCCTTGAAAACTCACATGTTTTCCATTGAAATGGGTGGGTGTGATATTTTTGTAGGTGTTGAATGGCTGATAACATGAGGCCACATCATCATGGATTTATTATAATTATATATTCAAGTTCTCATAAGGATGGTGATTCCTACATGCTAAGTATACTTAGAGTAGGTTCTCAACAAATTGGGTTTACACACACACACACACACACACATATATAGAGAGAGAAAGAGAGAGCGATTGGGGGTTAGGAGTCCAAAGAGAGAGAGATACAGATATTTTGGTTTAGGATTTTAGAGAGAGAGAGAAAGGGTGTTAGGGTATTAGAGAGTGAGAGATGGAAAGAGATTGGGGGCTAGGGGTTCAAAGAGAGAGAGAGAGAGAGAGAGAGAGAGAGAGAGAGAGAGATTGGATCTTAGGGGTTTAGAGAGAGATAGAGAGATAGAGAAATATAAATAAATAGACTGATGGTTAGGGGATTAGAGAGAGAGATATTGTAGCTTTGTGGTTGAGAGAAAGAGAGGGAGATTGGTGGTTATCGGTTTAAGGAAATAGACAACGAGAGAGAGAGAGAGAGAGAGAGAGAGTAGGGTTTAGGTTCTTAGAGAGAAAGGGAAAGAAATTGGCTGTTACGGATTTAAAGAGAAACAAAAAGAGATTGGTGGTTAAGCATATAGAGAGAGAAAGTGTGGGTTAGGAATTTAAAGAGAGAGAGAGTGGACATTAGAGGTTTAGAGAGAGAGAATGGAGGTATAGGGAGAGAAAGAGAAATATTGGTGGTCTGATTTTTAGTGATAGAGAGAGGGATATTGGAGCTTAGTGGCTTAGAGAGGGAGATAGAAATTAGTGGTTAGGTGTTTAAGGAGAGAGAGAGAGAGAGAGAGAGAGAGAGAGAGAGAGGTTGGGGTTATAGAGACATAGAAAGTGAGAGATTGGTGGTTATCAGTAATTTCCCTTGTTAGGAATTTTATTAAAATGGCAATTTTTTACTTTTTCCCCTAGTTCAACCTTTGACTAGTTTTGAGCTCTAAGTCCCCAAATTGCTCCAATTGATCCCAAATCGTCTTAGAAGGTATATGGATGGTGTTATACCATAACTATGTGTTTCAGGGATTCTTTTGTACCTTTAAAATAATTCTGCAAATCCTCTTTCAATTCTGACCAATGTAGGGAACTTTACTAGTAATTTCCCTTTGACTAGTATTGGTCTATAGGTCTCAAATTGACTCCAAATGCCTTCAAATATTCAAGGGAGGTGTATGAATCATATTAGGACTTGAATATGATTTTCAGGGGTGAGATATGGCCACCAAAAGACCTCTGCAAACTCTCTTAAGATTCTGTACCAAGTATGCAATTTTACTAGTAATTTGGGGTTCAAATCCCCCGAGGGTAAGTACTGAAAATGGCTTCCCAAAGGCCTCCAAACCCACTCAAATTTCTGAAAATAGGTAGGGGATGTCTCAAATATTGTATTAAGGTCCCAAAATCACCATTTATTAGTTATTAATTTTGTTTCAAACCTCTCCTAAACAACAGCAAAAGTCACTAGTTCGACCCTTGGGGAAATGGCACCAAATCCTCTCCAAATGTAAATAAACTGAGTAAAATGACTTCAAATGCTTGAAAAATGAACATTAAAATTGTATAATACATCAATAAAATTCCATTCAACAATAAACCATCAGTATTTTACTTATCCATTCGAATCCATCAACATTACATTGGTTCACAACAAGGTAGTGGGGAAATGGCACTATTCTTTCATTAAAAATGAGATTTATACATTTCTAATTGGAATTTAGACCTGAAACTTTATGTAGATGAAGAGAATATTATTTTATTAATATTACAAAATAAATGGGGCATTAGAAGCTCCCCCAAAGAGTACAATAGCTCACCAAAAACGCCCTCCCTCAAGGATCAAGAATATGCCATCAAAACTGGCAATGGTTGAAGGAGTGAGCTGCAATAGAAGAAACCATGAGCTTCCCTATATATTATGAGTGCAAATAAATACTCCATTAAGGCTCCAAATGAAAGGTCTGCAAAGCCTTTACAATTACCAACTTGGATGGGAATCTTTCACCCTCGAAATTGGCTAAGGCAAGAAACTAGTCATCCACTAGCTCTCCCTCTTCACAAATGCAATTGCAAATTATACAAATGATCAAAATATGATATTATTCTTTGTTCATGAATTTTATAAACTTCTAATTTCCTCTATAGGTCGAATTCCTTCCAAGAGACTCATGCCAACTCAAGTTAGGAAGAGATTCCAAAGAATGTCACTTGTACAACAATTCTTAGTTTCTCACTTCCACCAAATCACATGTGGAAGCATATTAGCTGCCATAACTCCCTTGAGCGCCCTCTTGGAGGCTACTTTTAGCCCTGAAATGTCATATATGTCATATGTCATCCTTCAGGTCTTATTTGTGTCATACGTGTCATAGCATCTTCATCATTGTTTCTATAGAGCTAGGGAATCTAGCCAAAGTGTCCCACTAGCTCCAAATTGCCTCTTCCTCTTCCATGGGAGTTACTCTTCCTCTATATTTCTACCTTGGATGAGTCATTCCATGAATAATACCTTTTGAACTCCCCCAAGTATGTTACCATTCACCTTGAATTCGAATTGGCGAGAGAATAATTCCAAGTGTAGTAGGGAAATCTAGCCATATGTGGGTCCCACTTCCTCCATGTGTCTTCATGATCAAATGCCACTTTGATTTTCACTTGTATATATTTATTTATCTCCTTTATTAATTTATGCCATTCTAATGTTCAAACATCATTTATTATCCCCCTTATTCCAAATCCCAAAGCTTCCACCCCAAACCTAGGAAACTAGTAATTTTCCTCCTTGGCAATTATTTGACCATTAACATCAATTTGACAAACTCTAATGAATATGGCCAATGTGATTAGGCCATTGTGACCCAATGCCAAATTTGGGACATGACATTAGAGGTATAGAGAGAGAGAGACATATATTGGGGGATATAGGTTTAGAGAGAGAGAGAGAGAGAGATTGGGAGTTAGGTGTATATAGAGAGAGAGGCATTGAGGGTTAGGTATAGAGATAGAGAAAGAGAGAGTGAGAGAGATTGAAAGTGAGGGGTGTAGAGAGGGATATAGAAAGAGAGAGATTAGTTATTATGGGTTTAGAGAGAGAGAGAGATATTGGAGGTTAGGGGTTTACGGAGGGAAATCGAGAGATATTGGTGGTTATGGGTTTAGATAGAAAAGTTATTGGAGACTAGTGGTTCATATATAGAGAGAAAGAGAGAGATTGGTGGTTACGGGTTTATAGAGAAAGAGATTGGGCGATAGGTGTTTAGAGAGAGAGAGATTGCGGGCTAGGGGATTAGAGAGAGAGACATATTGGTGTTTAGGGTTGAGAGAGAGAGAGAGATTAGTGGTGACAGGTATAGAGAGAGAGAGAGAGAGAGAGAGAGAGAGAGAGAGAGAGATTGTGGGTTAATGGTTTAGAGAGAGATATAAAGGGAGAGAAAATGGTGGTTAGGGGCTTACGGTGGAAGAGAGAGATATTGGGGGATAAAGGGTTAGAGAACGAGGGGGTTATGGGTTTAGAGAGAGAAAGTGAGAGATTGGTGGTTTTGTGTCAGGATAGAGAGAGACATTGGAGATAGAGCTTTAGAGAGAGAGATATTGGTGGTTAGGGGTATAGAGAGAGAGAGTGGTAGATTGGAATTTAGGGGTTTAGAGGGACATATAAAAAGAGAGAGATTAGGTGTTAAAGGTTTAGAGAGAGAGAGAGAGAGATTGGATCTTAGGGGATGAGAGAGAGAGAGAGATATTGGGGATCGAGGGTTTAGATAGAGAGAGAGAGATTGGAGATTATGGGTTTAGAGGGAAAGAAATAGATTCGAGGTTTAGAAAGAGAGAGAAAACAGGGTTAGGTATTTATAGAGATATGGAGAAAAATTGGAGGTTAGGAGTTTAAAGGGAGAGAGAGACATTGGGGGTTAGGGGTTTAGAGGTATAACTGATTACCCCTACAACCACCTTAACCCCCTAACCCACAACCTCTAAATACCAAAAACCCTGAACGCCTAAGCACTTATGCACTTAGGGATTATCGTTTAGAATAAGGCCTAAAGGCCTTTATGGGGAAGGGGCTCTAGGAATAAATAGGAAAATAGATATTTATTGGGAAATAAATGCACTAAAAATTACCCACCAAAAAATGCAACATTATGCATAGGCACATGCTAGAAGCGTGTGTGCACCACTGGTGGATGTGCACTCCTTCCTCACATGCACCTCTGGTGAACATGAAATTTTGCAAATTACCTACACTCTTCTCTTGCATTTTTTTCACTCATATCGCAACTTTTTTGCTCTTCTCAGAGATAGCTTGACATTCACTTGAATTTTGGATTGAATTCACACAACGTTTGGACTTTATTTGATCATCTGGATTGAATACACATCAGTTCGACTCTATTTGACTTTTTGGATTTAATACACACCAATTGGACTCTATTTGTCTCTTTGGATTGAATACACAACAGCTGGATTCTATTTGTCTCTTTGGATTGAATTCACATTATGCTTGGACACACTTGAACTCTTCTGACATATAGTTGATACATCAAATGACCATTTTATATTGCAAGCAAAGATCAATCCTTTAGGTATGGTGACATTTTTTCCTTATGAATTGTATTTTAGTCTTCATTCCCTTTGTTTGAATTGTATGTATTTTATTTTTTCCCCATGAATTGTATCATAAATGTATTTAAGTCTTAGTAATACTCAACATAGACAATAAAAACATCTTACCAAAAAAACTACAACATGCACCAAGCAATGCTTTCAACCTTTCATAAATGTAATAAAAAAAATTACTTGCATCACCACCAATAACCTTTAATAATCACACGGATAACTCCAACCAATACACAAACACTTGCTGAATTCCTCATGATTTCACTACAACAACTCACACAAACACCGAAAGAAACAAATTCTTAATCTTTAGGGCCAATTTTCCCTCATCAGAAAAATGAAAATGAAGTGAGTAGGATATTCTCCTTTTAAAGGAAATGTGCTCATAGTAACACCCCATACCACCATCCAATACCATCTACTAACAAAAACTATTGTCAAAAACCCATGTCCCAAGTGCCAAGCTACCAAAATTAGGCTCATTGTACATTGTTTGAAAATGACAAGAAATAATATCAAATTGAGGTCCTGGACGTGATGTTATATCTAGCATATTCTCAATAGATTTACATTCTCACTAAATGTTGTTTTACATTGTTTCAAGATGGTAAGAAAAAAAATACATACACAAGAAAAACATCTACTATAGCTAAACATATAACCAATTAAAAACAAATGTTAAATGAGGACCCTACCATGGTATTAGACATAAAACGGGAAACCACAACCACACATTTAGACATGATTGAGGTTGCACTCAAAATGAGGGAATTCACCACACTACAAGCCTATGTCACTAAGATGGATAGGAGTACCTTGATGCCAATGTAGGTTGAGTTCTTAACAATGTCACTAAGTGTATGATCGATACCATTAACGCAAGATCTATGCATGGACACACTGATGGGATGTTGAGATAAAAAAAGATCTTTGTTGCACCACTTTGATAATTTTTTATGATAGTTGCAATGGCCTCATGCAACCTGTAACATCCCCATCTTGACCCTATTGCATTAAAATGTAAATGATGTAATATTGTTATAAAATCATGGTGATGAGCTCAAGGCCAAGGCCCCGCCATCGATTTATTGATGCATATGGTTTGCGTGCTAGCAAGGCACATTGGAAATTCAAACATCATGTAAATATGCATTTTAATAAAATACCCACAACTAGCTATGCAATGCAACAAGAGATGGGGGCATGATTTTACAAGGAATTGGGAGGGAAATATTCAAACCCTTGGAGCCAATCAAGTCAAGCCAAGTGTCAATAAGATAACCCATCAAACCCTCAACTACCCATGTTGACTTTTGTACCCAATCATTGATTCCTCCTAATAGTTGGTTGAGGTAGTTAATGCCTTGGGGAATGGGAGGTATGGCTGTCCAAATTCGAGTATGGGAAAGCCGCCCTACATGGAAAAATGTGTTTGGCTTCTTGGAAAAGAAAAGAGCCATGAATTGCTCCCCAAGCCATTATCCATCAACCAGTCTTCCTCCCTCACGAGTTTGGAGCAACCTGGGTGTTTTCCTCCATGGTTTTTCTGTGTTTCCTTCTTTCTCAGCCGAGAGAAGGGCGTTTTTGTGTTATATACCAGTTGGGAAGAAAGAGGAAATCGATTTGGGGTGTATAGAGGCTGTTTGGCCCACTGAATGCTGATATATCTGTGGGAGAAATCGTTTTCTTCCCTATGGTCGAATTTCCTTCTCCCAATCCATTTTTGGGGTGCCCACGATTTGGGGAAAAACCCATGGCCATATTATTTGCAAATCCCATTGTTTAAAATGTGTATCCATGCCCCATGTTTGTATTTGTTGTGTGAGAGAAGATTATGTTCGGTATGGGTTATGGGTATCCATCACTTTGGCTTGAGCTTGAGTGCAAGCATCCAGGGTTCAAATGTAGCCTGACAAACCTAGCTGTGGACTATCTTGGCTGAGATGAAATGGTTAATTGGCTTTGTGTGAGCTTGAATGTCCCCTTTTCCTTGTAAGAATCATGCCCAAATCAGGGGTGGCCTTTGGACGGACTGAGTATATGTCGTCGAAGAGCCTACGGTTGGGTGGAACATTCCAACGACATAGCTAGTTGTTTTGGGACAATTGCACAACGAAGATAAGTGTTTTCTGTTTATGTATCTACTTCTTCAATGCTTAAATTAATGACTGTTATTGATATGTTGAATGCATATGAAGAGTGTGTGGTGGAATATGTTTTATTTCGCTGTGCATGTTTAATTGATTTGCATCTGCACACATTTAATTTATGGTTGTGAATCTAATGAATGCGATGAGTTTTATGAAAATCCCCAGAGATCTCCATCATGTACCCTTCCTTGCCTTGGATAGATGGGTGGGTACGTTACACAACCTTATTTCTTGTTACCATATTAGTTTTCTCTATATGTCCAATGTCAAGAAAAAAAACATACTTTCCTGACAATAGTTTACATTGTACACTTACGAAGATAACACGCATAGCTTTTCACAATACCCAATCAATTGCTACATCTTGTTTCAATAATCTTGCACATTATACAAGTCATATTAACACTCAATGTATAAATCTTGTCTAAATCTTGTGTCCCTTCTGTCTTAATCGTGGTAAAAGTTTGTTTTCCTCATTTCATAATTGAAAAATAGTATCTTGTTTGTTTTTTCTTTTTGCAGAGGTTATATTCATGTTTTGTTCAAAAACATGTTGAAGATGGGAAACAGACATAATAATAAAAGAAAGTCTGGAAAGAAGGAGCTTCCCCTTGAAAAGGCCCATGAGATAAGAGAAAATGCCAGGTTGTACATGGAAAAACGTAGACATCAAAATGTCAGTGCCTAAGATCCTAGCACAATGCATTACACAATGACCTCAAGTTCATCAGGAGAAGTGAAACAGGTGCGGGTAATGGAGCCCTCTCAAAATCCAAAATCAAGTGATCATCCAATGAATAATCCATCAACAAACAACGATGAAGTGGTTGAAGTCAATGAAATATTGATTGATGTTGAGTATATAGGGATGAATGAGTTTTTAATTGGAAACCTCCCCAAGAAGAGGACACACATGTCAAACACACTCCCTTGCAGGACCAAATTTTGAACGAAGTGCCACAACAAACCGGTGATGAGACTCGTACTTCCTTTCCAACTCCCTTGCCTCGACTATCAGGCGGAAAACAAAGAACTCCCAGATATATTCATGTGGATGAAAGTTCATTTTTAGGACTTGAAGGTAAGTTTCCTAAACACACTATTGATTTTGATTGTATCAGGATCATCAAAGAATGTTTTGAATGCAAAAGCGATGCAACAAATGTCAATTATTTCTAGCTTTGATCAAATCACATTCTCTAGCTCATGTTAGGAGAATTTTAGGCATAAAGGTAGTTAGAGTTTCAAAGGCCAATAGTGATGTTGTTATAAATCTATAGTCTGCATTCAATTTAATTGGAAAAACATCTCACACAAAAGATCTTAATGCGGCCCGTCGTGCACTATCAGAATCGATTGTAGACAAATCCATAAGGCCACGTCGCTTATTATCACACACGTGTAGAATATTTAAAGTAGATAGAAAGACTCTTCAAAAGTATTCTCCTATTAGAGAAAAAATTGAGAGCCCAAGCCAAAAATATTGTTGGGCCTTTGTTGGTAGGTTACCTCGTTCAGACATGAAGCTTATTGATGTTGTTAAAGAACTAGTAGAAAGGTTTTGGCATGATAACACTACGTCGTCATCGAATCAAAGAGATGTGTTAAATTTTTGAAAATGTGTTAAGGGGTGTAAAACCCATGTCAATCACTTCCTTGACATGACACGAATGAAACTCTATCAGAGCTTCAAGAATGAGCACACACAATTGAACTTGGGCCAAAGGTCCTTTGAAAAACGCAAATGCTGGTATGTTAGGATTTGCATTGATCACAACACATGTTGTTGTAGATACCATGTATAATTTGAGTACTATTATGATACATATATATATGTACTTTGTGATTTTCATACTAAGATTGTGCAGGACTTCCCATCGTTACAACCACTGAATGCATCCAGAGAATTTATCCATAGCATAATGTGTCCAAGACCTGAAGGACAGAAATATTAATAAATCATGTTTATATGGGATATGTTCCAAGTGTAGTGGATTTGCATTATTGAGTTTCTACATCCATGAAAGAGTGGAGCGCGCATTTGGGAGGAAGTCAGTAGAAATGCAAAACTTCAAGTACATAACATATGAATTAGATAGTGCAAAGGAAAGCAAAAAAATGGCATTGGTGAAGTCAAGGGTAATATAATTTTTCATACTTTCATACTGTACATGTTGAATTTCTACATATATATTCAGATTGTAAATGTCACATTGTATTAATTCCCTTGGTTTTGTGGCATCGGGTACAAATTTGTGATTTTATGAAGGAATTCTACAAAAAGACCGAGCAGTATGTACAACACATCCATGTAGCATGATGGCAGGATGAACAGTACAGAGAGTGCAAGGACACCTTTCCCAATGGAAAAATATTGTCAGTTGTGGAATTTGCTGGAAAAAACACCTTTCCGCCACATAATGAGATTCAAAGTCAATAATACCATTCATACCAAGTTAGCATAATGGTCCATATCACATATAGTCACGCTCCAGAGAGCAGCAATTAAAAGAGGATAATATTGAAATAGAAAAATGTCTACATCAGTGATGACAGGTGCCATGACCTGGATTATGTGCAACATTGCTTCAGAATTTTCTATTTTCAGTTGAAGGAGAGAGATATATAGATGGATCAACATTCTATATGGTCATATGGTTTTGTGGGCTAGCTCAAAAATGCATGTGTATTATAGTGGTTGATTATTTTTTACTAGACATATGATGTGCCTCATATATGGAACTATTTTGAGACCGGGCATGGAAAGGGAGAGCATGATGGGGCTGGAGCATGTCTCACAACTTCCCTATGAAGGGAAGATATGAGGTGCATGACAAACCATCATATTTAGGATGCAGAATCCATAGTTTAATGGTGCTCTACAAAATTGTTAGATCAAACCACAGAGTAGCACAAACCAATAGGTAGAGGACACGTTGTCAGATATTTCTGGCATGTTGTTGATATAGATCAATCATGTTCTTATAGTTGTAGTCCTGTATAAGGGACTCATGGATTTCATTTAGTTTGAAGCTCAAACAACCCCTTATTTGAAATATGGACGCAAAAGCTTGCTCTCTTTTCTGGGCCTTGTAGAAGTGGCAAGTGGGATGAGGGTGAATCAAAGATTTGGGTTAATGAATGGGATCATGTATCACTTGCAGTAGACCCACATGCAGTTGTCAAAACAATCCAATTAAAGGAAGGCCAGTCTTCTATTTCAAATGACTATGATCATATATCTAATCTTGTACATCCAAGTAAACATTTATGCATTCATATCTCGGTTCCCTTCTTGTTTTTTTAATTAACCATGTTATCAAATCACTACTTGTTGGAATTTGACCGTAAAATGCATTTTTGCAGGACACATCTATGCAGTTGTTTCCCCGACAGATAGTGCAATTGTCATGAATTATTGGTTGGAACGATGCATCTAGGTGAAGAAAACCCTCCTCCTATCATTAACTTATAGTGAAGGCATTACCTTTCTGACTGGCTCGATGGTTGTTCTGAGAGAATATCTTACAGTAGATAGAAAGAAACCAAAGAGCAATGGATACACATACGTGGATTATAGACCAGGTTCATGGGTGTATCACTTTACGCACTTGATCGTTGGTACAAACATCCAACTATAAACAATGTCAATGAAGTCATCAAACAATTTACGCTACTTACTACCTCATGCAGAGCACGAGAGGTTGTTTGAGACAATACAAAACATAGAGGATCCAAAAGGCCTAATTGATTGAGGTACATATTATAGTCATGTGATTGTTTATTCATGCATGTATAATGTTATTCATGTTATATAGTTTATTTCTTCTTATGATAGATAATTTATTTCATGTTATGTAGATCATGTTATCTTATATTGTTTATTTGTTCCTTAAGTTATGTTTAAGTTAATATTACAATACAATTGATGTTTTACACCAATCACTCCAATTAAAGTTTCCATCCCTTTACAAAAAATTCACATGCATATTTCAAAACTCATCTTATCTAGCATATATATAACGGAAGAGAACACTCCAAGGAAGAAACATAAGTGATCCATGCACTAGCAAAGTGCTCCACTTGTAGAGTACATATGTACATATGTAAGAAAATACCATCAATCCATATCCAATACTCCAAAAAGAAAACCATGGCAGCATATGCTATCTAAGGATTGTGTCCCTCCTCTGCAATATACATTGCTCCATCTATCTTTTAGGGTGTTCCCCACCAAGTGAATACTCCATGTGGCCATCATGCAAGGTGTCTACTATCGAGGCTAGAGATCTTAATTTCTCAAGGGAAGAACGCTAATCCAATGACAATATGACGTCTGAAATCCATTGAGAAAGTTATCACAAGTGTGCATATCAATCACAGACCATCTCTTGTGATACAATCCATCTCAAAGCATTCAAGGGATAATCCATGTCTCTATACTTTGTAATACTCACATTATCTATGACTCTTGCATCACCCTAAACAATGTCCTCCATTAAGGCATAACACCTCTCTAATGAATAAGTAGAATGTGCATGGATGAAGTCAATCTCATCATCACACCTCTCCTCTGCTATATAATTGGAAGTCTTATGGATGGAAGAAACAAATAATATAAATATATTGGGTGGTACAATCACCCTTACATGCTCCTAAGCCATTATATCAATAATGTTGAGATTCTCCCTGATCACGAGAGGAAATACTTACAAAATGAAATATCTAATAATCACACTATATGGATCAGAAGCTAGATCCACATGTTCCTTCTAAGAATTAGAACCTAATATAGCTTGAAGACCCCGATCTAGCACTAGAAACTAGACAAAAACAAATCTAGCCCTAGAAATCCTAATGTGGACCTAGAACCCTAGAGACCTGATCTAGAATCCCTATCTATCCCTAGAGACCTAAGCCAACCCTGAATACCTAATCTAAACATATACAATCTAATATAGCTTATACACCCTGATCTAGCCCTAGAAACCTGACAAAGTCGTAGAAACTTGACAAAAACAAATCTACCCTAGAAATCCCAATGTAGAGCTAGAACCATGGACAACTAATCTATAACACTTATCTATCCCTAGAGACATAACCTAGCCTCAGAGACCTAATCTATCCATATAGAACCTAATATATCTTATAGACTGTGATCTAGCCCTAGAAACTGGACAAAAACAATTCTAAGAACACCTGGCACCCCATTGCCATTCAAGGACGCTTTGAGAATTTTCTCCAAGGTCAAGAAACTCAAACTGGCAAGCAGAACAAGGTTCCATCATCTCTCACCTGTGAATATGGCTAGTTTTGATGTGTTCATGATGGCCATGCACGCTTGGGAGCCTTCATATCAGAAGTGACCCCCTTGGGAAAAAGTGGCATGGCCTTCAATAAGCAAAAACCTAGTTCTTAAGATGGAATAATAACATAGTTGCTGGGAGATTGTGTCATGGTGGTGGGGGTCCCACAACTAGAACCTGGCATCCTGAATCCATCGACATCAATGGATTTGCGATCAGAGCCATGATTTTGGTGCTATGGACATTTTTTCCAAGAACCCCATTGTCATTCAAGGACACTTTGAGGATTTGCTTCATGGGCATGGAACTCGAATCGGAAAGAAGAATAGGGTTTTGTCAACTCCCACACATGCATATGGACACTATGGATGTGTTCCCTATGGCCACACACAACCAAGAGCCTTCAGATCAGAATTGACCCCCTTGTGCAAAATTGGCAAGGCCTTCACTGAGAAAAACACTAGTTTCGAAGATGGCACAATAGCACTATTTCTGGGTGATTGAGTCACGATGGGGGGGTCCACAGCTAGAAATCGGTGTCCCAAATGCATCAAAATTTATTGCTTCACGATTAGAGTCATGGTTTTGGTGCTATGGTCATTTTTTCCTAGCACCCTGTGTCCATTTAGAGACACTTTGAGGATTTGCTTGGGGGCATGGAACTCGAATTAGTGAGAAAAATGGGGTTCCGTCAGCTCACACACGTACATATGGACACTATGGATGTGTTCATGATTCCCATGCATGCTCAAAATCCCTTAGATGAGAATTTTCCCCCTTGTGCAAAAGTAGTCATGGCTTACAAACTGATCTAGAGGTTTCCAATGTAGACCCAAGTTCTTCGTGGTTTCACTTAACAAACAAAACCCCTTCTCACCGGCCCTTTCAGCAACAACCTGTGAATATGCTGAGGTCTCTACCAAGGTGTAGCTATGGGGGCACTACAAAATTAGGTTTCCACAGTGAAGTAATGAGTTGTTTGGATAGGACTACTATGCAACGTACTATCAGACCTATGCTTCACACTGAGGACTGTGCGATGATAGACTACGTCACGGTCTGCACTTCTATAGACTAACTACGGTGCAACCAGCGCACCCAAGTGCTGTGCGGTTCATGTAGGATACAATGGATAGGACAACGCAACTGAGTTATATGGTTCCTCTTCCAAACTTAACCACTAGAGACTCCTATTGACACTTAATCATTCATCTACTGCCTTATATTAATTAGCCTTGTAATGAATGCAAGTAGACAAAACATACACTGTTACGCATTGAAGGGTTATTCAATCTGAATGTCACACACTCTTATGATTAATCAATAAATAGATACTTCCACCTACTTGGAATACTATGCATTCATCATTCATCTATTCATGTAAGACTTAACATATCATTCTCATCTTTCCTCTATGGCGAATACATATAAAAGCATTAACATACAACTTATAAATGAGAATCCAAACATTCAAAGTAGGCAAATAAGCAAATGCAGAAACAAAACAATCACACTACACAATATTTAACATGGTTCACCCCTCGGATGGAGACTACGACCACAACAAGTGTTGTTATATTAGTCTTTGGGAAGGGTACAACAGTTCTTTGTTTGTGCACTTAGCTGCAAACTCTCTTCTCTCACAATCGGCCTCTACGCACACAGCTGCAGAGCCTTTATAATAGCACTAAGCTTAAAAGATGTAACAATATTCAAAGCTTAACAAAATGAAGAGTAACCCTTTCCCATACAAAAATTCCTTATTTATTGATCATGCACATAGGTCATGTCTTTACAATCCACAGGAAAAAACCCTTAGGTTTCCAAAACCGTTACAGTTTCCAGCTCATCGAGCTTGCTGGCTTCTGGTAGTGAACATTCCATAGTGGCCTGCCTCCAACGCATTCCCACGTCACTATCATCCTTCCTATCGCATGCATTCCAATAGGTCACTTTCACCAATCCGTCCTTCCTCTAATGGTCTCATGTGACTGGTTCAGGTAGTGGTTCTTTTGCATGTGAGACTAATCGATTTCTTCCTAGTTTGCTCCTACCCATCGCTTGGAACTCCTAGAGCATCTTTACAAAAAATAGACCCCCGACGGTCTAACCGGAACCCGTGCCATCTTCTGTCCAACAATCTACCTTGTTGGATCTCCGTAGACTGGACACATCACAGCACCGATCTTCGCACCTCTTCCGACGCTGCGTTGCGCGCATCTTCGCAGCATTCCAAAACTTTTACTAAAAATACTTTAGCTAAACTTCGCTCATCTTCGCAATTCCAAAACTTCTTCTTCCTCAAAGTTCCCCACTTGGGCTAGGCCCAATAGGCCCCTAACACTAACATGTGCCTCGCCCCTGATCCACCTGCAATTTCTCCATGTTGTTCCTCTGGCTGCGGAGCTAGCTTCATAGCGAACTCAGTATGTGCCGATCAACTTTTCTACTACATTCTTCGTATCTTCCTCAACTTGTTTGACTGTATCCAGCATCTTCGGGGTTATATCATCACCTATCTGGACTTCCACCTATTCTTGATTCTTGCGCAACTCCTTTAACTTCTCCTCGATCTCCTGCAAGATCGTAATGGCATCCTCCAGTAAGGGTTGCGACTTGTCGCCCATTTCAGTCTCTTTTTCTCTTAAGTCTTGCACTTCTTTCTTCAGCGCGTTGATTTCCCTATACTTCTGGAGCCTATCTCTTGGTAGCAGAGCTTTCACTTCTGCATCCAACTGTTCAAGCGCTTCTTGCTTATCTTTCACTGTGTTCTTTACTTCCAGCAATCCTGGGTCTTCTTCGAGGGTAGTGAATGTCTTCGACACTGCTTCCAACAGACTCTAGCACTTAGCCACTTCAGCAGCAATATTCTCTGCTGTGGCCTTCACTTCTTTTGCTCTAAATTATTGTTCATCTAGTGGGGTTTGTGGGTTTATCTATTCCTTCAAGGCAGTAATGTTATCCTTATTGAGAATCTCCATGTATTGCATCTCTGTCTTAAGACTAGTAACCAGCTCGCCAATCTTAACAATAGTATCCTCTGGTTCTATTTGTATTTCAAATTCATCTATGGTATCTGCAAACGCAGTGATCATGGATTCAAGTCTTAGCTGACAATCATGCTCATCTTGCAGTTCCATAGCTCTCCGCGAGCTGGCTTCCTCCAACTACCTATTAGATGCTTACATCTCAGCTTGTCCCTTCAGTGCATCAGTAGTTATTTCATGCATTTCCTCGACACACTGCAAATGTAAATAATGTAAGCCAGGCAGTGGTATCTTTGTGAGATCCATCTCCACATGCTCTACATCCTTTGTGTCCAACATTAGTTGCTCTGGCAGTGGTACGCTTATTGTTAATGGGTCCATATGGATGATACGGTACTTTGCAGGCACGGTCATGGTTAGTTGTGGATCCTTCTATTGCAAAGTTCCTCCTGACTTCCCTTCAGACTCTGAGTCTCACGGCAAGGGTAATCTCTTATGGACTTATTCAATTTTCTCTGTAATTACCTGCAGCACGGTCATATTCTTCTACAGGCCATCCTGAATTACTTTATCCTTTTCTCCTTTTCGGTGAGCAGATCTTCCATCAACTCAGAGAGCTTCACAGTGATTGTTTCATAATCCTCATCATGGAGGACTGCGTCTGACTGGTTCTTATCTGCATTCTACTTCTTCTGCGCTCCCTTTTTATGGGTGGGGCTCTCAATCTCCTTTCTTTTTCCTGCCTCTTTGTCTTTGATGATAGGACATGGAATGGGTTCATCCTCAGTGGAGTCACTTTCGACATCTAAAATTTCCACTCAAAACTCAGCAGGACATTCCTTCATGATAGTGTCAATATCATCTTCATACATATGGTAGTTTCCTGCGCACCATTCCACATTCCTCTTCTGTTCTTTGGCTGAGATATGAATACTACGCATGTCAGCATAAAAATTAACAATGCGAATGTACTTACTGGTAACCTGCTTTGTGATCCGCGGAGTGCTTATGATTGCGTCGTGCAGCTGGCTATAATATTGATTGAAGACCTCAACTGTCACGTGTTGCCTCTCTGAGTTCAGATTTTCCCAGAGGTTTGTGTAACAGGGTCCTCTGCAATCATTGGTTTTAGTGATTATGCCAACGTAATCCTTCGGCTCCTTCTAGCCGGCAAAGGTGATCAACAATATGAGCCAAGTATAATGTAAATTTCCTCCATTGAGCTGTGTGTCATTTAGTTCTTCCATGAACTCATTCAGTAAATATTGAGACTAGTTAAATTTTTCTCCCTTCGTGGCCGCGGCACCAAGCAGTACTGCACCCGCACTTACCTCCACAGGCCTGCATTTTCTTAAGATCTTTCCGTCTAGCAGCTATGTGATAAACTTCGTCGCTTTATCATCGATGTCGTATGTCTGAAAGCCCCTCTTTCCTTTAACGATCGTTTGAGTTTTCTTCATATTTTCCACAGCTTCTTTGTCCTTGCTCTTCCCTTGGAAAAATTGTGTGGGATCTTTACCCCTTTTACTCAACCTAGTAATGCAGTGAATGATGTCAACAGTTAGGTCGACGTTGCGGTCGAGCCACAAATAACCTTGGTGAATGCATGCCATCAGTGTTCACACCATCACATTTAGCTTTGGTGACCTATCGAAATGCGGATGTTTGAGTAGATTGAGCAGCCCGGACTGGACTACTTCAGATAACCAATTTTCAGCGACCAGGTTAAGCTCGCCCTTTGAGTCCTTCGTCCAACACATGTACTGGTCAGGTTGGAACTGTGGGAACCTTGATTCATTGGGCTCCTCCTTCTGCATTGCAAGCAGATCATAATCCTCCCATTTACATTTTGGGATTTTACCCAGCAAGTTTTTATCGACATCGACATGTTTAGAGATTGGTGATAGCGGGATGTTGTATTTGGCATTCTTTGGTAGTCTAAATACCGGTGCATCTCATGCACGCGGTGAGATGTAGTCTCGGGTCATCATCAAAGGGATTTCCCTATCAACTATCGGTGGTTTCTACTCTGTCGATCCCATATTTGGTACCTTCGTTCTTGGTTGGGCTGGATTTTTTCCTTTGTCCTACATTTTTGGGCTGTGTCTCGATGATCTTCTTGATCCTTGACCTTGTTCTAAGAATCCCTTCTTGGATAGGGTTCTCCTTAACCCTTCAATCCCTCTGTATGGAAATACCCTCACAGTCTCTTGAATTGTGAATTCTTATTCATTGGTGGTCCACTCAGACATCCACCGTCTAAACTTCACAAGGTTTCAGACAGCTTACTAAAAACACTCACACATTATTACTTACCAGAAAATTCTAAGTGTTTGGTAATGCCCGCAAGTCTGACTGCGACATTACTTATAGGGGCGGCTGACCCTCCTCCACACCCCTCAATGACTAGATAAGCATTAATTCTTCTGTCCATTGGCAAAATCCGGAGGATCCTTCGGTCTTTTCCTTCATAACCTCGTTCAGAACGGCTATCTGTGCGTGAAATTCCCAAGTGATTGCTGGCAACGGCTATATAACGGCTATATTCTCAACTGACATTGTAACGGCTATTTTTCTGAGTGTTGCATCGAACTGTGCGACAGGTCATTATTAATCCTGCGCAATCTTTTTTCGGTGTCTGATTTCTTTCTTCTGAAACTAAGTCGTTTTTCTCATTTAGCTTGGTCTTCGCAATTGCCCTGTGGAGTTTGCAACTACATAGTTCCTCTTCTTTTTTTTTATCTAACAGCACATTCTAACAGTTTTGTGCTGTATATACATCTTCCTCATGATACATCATGTACAAATTCCTTTAGCTTTCTAGTGCCCAATTTCAACTATACTTGGCACTTAGAAATTTCTTCTTTCTGATCATCACAGGTTCTACGAAGCAAGACTATCCCGATAGGGTTTTGGTCTACTTTCATTGACTAGACCTGGAAAGTTATCTCCTACTAATGTGACTAATTGAACTGCGCCACCATTAGTAACATGCACAACAGTATATGGGCCAAGCTAATGCATTTTAAACTTCCCCAAAAATTTCATGAATTTACTATCATATAGAAGGACTAGATCACCTACCTGGAAAGACTTGTTCTTGATATGGCGATCGTGCCATGCTTTTTCTCTCTCTTTCTTCACTTGTTGGTGAAATCCTGTAATGAAGTGATCCTCCTCTAGACCAACCTAGTGTAGAATCATTTCTTCCAGTGCATCGATATCTTCCATTCCTGTAAACATAGCTATTCTCAAGCTGGGGACAATGTACTCCATCGACATAATGGCTTCCTGTCCACAATCCAATCTGAATGGTGTATGGCCTGTCAACTTCTTGCACATTGTCCTGTATGCCCATAGTATAGCTGGGATGCGCAGGTCCCAGTCATCCCTATTCACATTGCATACCTTGGTTAGTGCATTCTCTAGTACTTTATTGAATGCTTCAACTGTTCCATTCGCCTGTGGATGATAAGGCATACTTCGCTGGTGATGAATGTGGAATTCTTCTGTCAACGCCTCAATGGTTCTGTTCAAAAATTGAGTACCTTGATCACTCATCAAAATATTTGGGATCCAAACCTCGTAAGGATGTCTTCGAATATGAACTACGTGGTAGTACCTACGCTACAGTCCCTCACTGGCTTTGCTTCCGCCCATCTGGTGAGGTAATCAGTTGCAGTGATAATGTACCTCGCACCAGTTCTCTTTCCCAATGGGTTTATAGGTCCCACAAAATCAATTGTCCATTTTTCAAATGCCTGTAATGTCAACTATGGATTTAATGGCATTTCATCTCTTCGTGATGGCTTTCATGTCCTCTGACAGACATCGCAGTGCTGGAAATGTTCTTTCGAGTCCTTATGAATTGTAGACCACCACAACCCTATGTAGTATCTTCTGCGCAGTGGCCCTTCCTGCATAGTGACCTCCTGCTACTCCTGAGTGTGCATCTTCTAATATAAATGGTTTCTCATGCTCCAATACACATCTGCGCAGTACTTCATCGAGTCCCAATTTGTAGAACTGACCTGCGATAATCGTGAAGTCTGTTGCTTGCATTACCAGATGCTTCTTTTGCTGCGTAGTGAACTCCATGGGTGCTAATCCAATTGTCAGAAAGTCTATGATCACTTTATAATAATCATCATCTATTTGGATAGCAAACAACTGTGCGTCGGGCAGATTGTCTTCAAGGTTGGTAGGCTCTTTTCCTGACTCAATCCTTCATAGATGACCAGGTCCCAAGTTTAATCTATCGAGCTTAATGACAATTTTAAAATTATATTCCTGAAACAGTATTAACCATCTACAGATTCGCCCCCCTAAAACTGGCTTATTGACCAGGTATTTCAATGCAGAATGGTCAGTAAACATCAAGAAGTGCGCACCAAGCAAATAGTTCCTAAACTTCTGCAATGCATAAACCATCGCGGGGCCTTCTCTCTCAGCAGTGGTGTAATTCTTTTCTATAGATGAGAGCTTCCTACTCGAAAATGCAATGGGATGGTCAATACCTCCCTCTGCTAGTTGTGCTAAGACAACTCCCAATGCTATACATGACGCATCCACATGTACATGAAATGGCTTCCCCCAATCTGGAAAAACTAGGATCGGTGCAGTGACCATTTTTTCTTTCAAGGTGTCAAAACCTTGCTCACACTCTGTGTTTCAAATGAATGATGCATCTTTCTTCAGCAGCTTCTCCATGGCTATGGTTATCTGCACATACCCCATTATGAACTTCCTATAATAACCGGTATGCCCCAATGTAGTTCCCAGTTGCTTGACTGAATTCGGCTTTGGTAAGTTTACAATGACTGT
Source organism: Larix kaempferi (assembly GCA_027924585.1). NCBI lineage: Eukaryota > Viridiplantae > Streptophyta > Pinopsida > Pinales > Pinaceae > Larix > Larix kaempferi. The sequence continues at coordinate 6,695,501 of BSBM01000703.1, forward strand.
GATATTCACAGGATCAACCATCAAACCCTGTTTATAGACAATGTGTCCCAAAAGAATCCCATAGGGAGCACAGAAAACACACTTCTTTAAGTTCAAAGAGATCAAGTGCTGTCTACACTTTTCTAGCATGAGTCTAAGGTTTGCACCATGATTCTCTAGTAATCCGAACACAGTCCAGTCATTAAAATTGTTAACACCCAAAAAGTGCTCACAACCTCATCTACCCCATGACATGACTCATTTGTCCATATTTCCTACCATATTTTCCTCCAAAACCTTAAAAACCCATTAAAAATCCTCCAAAAGGATAAAAAACTATTAAAAAAGCCTCTAAAAGGGCCAAAACCCCCTTTTTTCCCCAAAATAAAGTAAATTCCTCCAAAAATAGCAAAAACCCTATAAAAAGGGAATAAAAAATACAAAAAGAGGAAAAAGAAGGAAAAAATGAAGCAAAAACCCTATACAGCTGACCTAAACCATATGGTGCCCAAAACCATGGGTCAGCACTCCACCACTAAAAACCTATAAATAGGTGATGGAGCTTCCTCATTTTTCATCCACAATCATCCCTATCCTTACTCTGCTGAAAATTTCCTTGAAACGCTAGCTCTCCATTTGGAGCTAATTCTTGAGAACCCTTTTGGCCCCATTTCCAAAACATATTTGGGAGAAGGAGAAGGAACAACACTGGAGCTTGGAAGCAACCCTCTTGGACAGCCTCAAAGGCTCCACCAACCTCTACATCTGAGGTAATTTTTAATACAAAACGAGAGATCTTCACCATATTTTCATCTTTTGTTATTTATGTTAATGCTCATGCTAGGTTAAATTTCATATTGTTTTACTGCTTTTATTTACTGTTTATTGAAATGCTACTAAGGAGGCCCTTCTCCTTAGTAGGTGCTTATTTGCACAAGCTAGGGAAAAAACCCTAGCTACAGTTTTGGTGACTCCCATAGTGTTCCTTTGAATTTTTGGTTATAGTTTTAAACATTTTTAATTTTCAGCAATATTTTTCTATTTTTTCCTTTCGACTGTCCCTTTCGGCTACCGTAAACCGTGTCTTTTGTCCCCGCAGTTGTGATCCGACCACAGCTCTCATCCTATTTCGTGCGATCCGACCGCCGCTGTTCACCCCTTTCCTGCATTCCACTTGCGGCTTTCAGCCATTTTCCTGCTATCTGCCTACGACTTTCGCCTTTTTTCCCGCGATCTGCCTGTGACTTTCAAACATTTTCCTACTTTCCACCTGCGACTTTCGCCTTTTTTTCCGCGGTCAGCTTGTGGCTTTCAGCCATTTTCCTACTATCCGCCTATGAATTTTGGCCTTTTCCTCGCTGTCCTCCTGCATCTTTCAGCCATATTCCCGCAATCTGCCCATGATTATCGGCTTGTTTCCCACGGTCCGACCGCGCAGATTTTCCACAGACCCGTGGTCTGTTTTCTACACTTTTTCCCTGTTTGAACCCAGTACTTTGCTACAATATTTTATGCACCTACACAACCATCTATCCTATCTGTAGCCTTACTTCCCTACAACCTGTTTTATGCAGTATTATTTCTATTCCATTTACAGAATTTTTTAAATTTCAGCATTTTAATTGAAAAGAGAATATTTTGCATTTCAAAGTTTAATTTCTGCATTGTTATTTTTAGTTAGAAAGTTGCCCACCCCGTGGAACTTTTACTTGGGTTCATCATCTCACACGGACACACTCTATCACCTAATTCAAGTGAGCCTGAAAATACTACTTAACACAACCAACATTCTAACCCCACTTGGGGAACAAATAAGAATCTTGTAGTTAGGTAGGATCGGGGGGATAGGCATCAAAATAACACCCCTCAGCTTCTTACACTTGAGACATAGTTGTTGTCCCTTAGGGAACCAAAATCCCCTATTACTTTTTGGCATGGTCACAACCGGTTTATCAGAGGGCCTCTCCCCTACGAGGGTTGAAGTAGCCAGACTAGTTCCGGAGGCCTGAGTGGAATACCGCACTCCATTCAGTAACCGAAGGATACCTTTCATAGTTCTCGGTGTATCACCCATATGGGGATACAGCGGTGATAGAACCAAACTGAAGATTAACCTTTTCTAGATGTGTCGTGAATGGGGTATCTTAGTTGCCTTTCTTCTAGGATTTACTACCCAGTGTCCCTCCCGGTAGGGGGATATCTTTAGCCACTTGGATCTACTATCCATATTGTCTGACTTGGATTTCATCACCTTACAGAGGATATGTCTAGTTGAGTCAGAATACTATTTAGCTAGGTGTATGCATTCTCCCTTACCTCCTTTTGGTCTTGTGATTCCACTATTTTTATTTTCTAGGAAACCTGCTGCTTGTTGGTATTCTGACCATTTCTGTTGATACTCCACTTATTGTAGCACAGCTGTTATAGCAAGTGTTTTGAGTTGGTTGTTGGATTGAGTGCCATATTTTTTGCGCTCTCCTTCTGCACACTCGGTTGCATTAGGGTTTTTGAGTTGTTTTTCACTCAACACAACCCCCAGATACTTGACACCATCTGTCACCATTGAGTCCCCAAGACATTCTCAACGCCTCTGGGGCGAGCCCCCACAGCACGGTTCACTTGACATCACTCATCATAGACATAGATCTTCATCACTTGATACCACTCATCATAGATCTCGAGCTTTGTTACTTGAATCCACTCATCAATGGCATAGAACTCCGTCACCCGATCTAGAAGCCCATTATTTTACCTCTAATTCTGAGGCAGAGTCCGAGAACCCCACTTACACTGCACCAACTAACCCCATGGCTGGCATGACTTCCAACCCTTTCTTTGTAGGATCCATTGGTGGAGCATCCACCACCACACCAGCTACCACTCCCGCTTTGGGTATGCCCTCGATGGTGCCCACATCTACCATTCTGATCACTGTACCCATTCCACTAGCTAGCATACCCATCCCAACTCCATCAGTGACTCACACTACCCTTGGTGGTGCAGGACCGTCCCATACCACTTTCGTTCCTCAACCTAGGGGCAACATCCCAAATCCAGGCCCTCCACTCGGGGGCATTGGCCCCAACATGGTCACAACCACTAGTATGTCACATTTTTCTACTAGTTTGCCATTCATGGCTAGTCTCAACCTTCCTAACATGGCTAGACTGACTAACGATCCCATAAGACACAACCCTATGTGGCCTCACATGCCCACCAAGCTCCCCTCCGACATCCCTAAGTTTGAGGGCAAGGCAGGTGAGGACCCCCAGAACCATATTATGTCCTTCCATCTATGGTGTTTTTCCAACTCCATAGTGGACTACTTTGTCCGCCTCCATTTGTTATAGTGCACCCTCACTCGCTCTACAGCTAAGTGGTACATCGAGTAGCCCCATGGGACCCTTGCCACCTTTACTTCCCTCGCCTCGACTTTCCTACATTTCTTTCAGTTACCTATCTGCTATGACGCAGGAGTTGAGATCCTGCTGTCTTGCAGACAGAACATGGCTACCCACATCACTGACCACATTCATGAGTGGCATCGACGCCATAGCCTCTGCAAAATCAAGTTAGACGACCGTATCTTCTTAGACTAGTTTCTAAAATCTCTCCTTCCTGTCATTGCCAAGGATGTGGCATCCGACTAACCCCAGTCTGAAGAAGAGGCCATCCTCAAAGCCCAGCAATTTGACCTTATTTATGCATAGTCTGGTTACCTATATTCCATCATCCCTGACGCCCCCTGTGGCGATTCCTCCCAACACGATGCGTCGGGGGCATCCCATGCCCCAGATGGAATCATTGGCCGTATATCCTCACATAACCAACCCTTTTCCATAGCACGCCCTAGCCATGGCCCCGACCTTTCGCGGGCTACATCTCAGTTCGGAGCAACCAATTCGTATGCTCCCATGTCACATCACCACCATTCCCACGGACCCTCATGTCCACCTCAATGCTTTGGTCATACATCCCTCACTTATGCCCCCCCCCGGTCGCACCTCAGCCATATTACCACCCATAGGCTGCACCAACTCCTATATCCTCTCAAGCCCAACCTGCTTATTACCCACCACAGGAAACCCCTGCGGCAAACCCACAACCCGTTTCGCAGACATATCGGCAACCCCCACAAGTTTCAGCAACTGCGCCGCCTCCACCTACTTATTATCCACCACATCCTACCCCCGCACCTGCACAACCCCAGAACCCACCTGCAGCCCAAGGGCAATTGTATGCCCAATAGAATCCGCAGCAGAACCAAAATAACCAGCGCCAACAGGGCCAGGAAAACTGCAGCAAAGGCTGTAACCATGGGAACAACCCCTCTCCAGACCAAGGCGGTCAACCTCCCAATCCCCCAAACAACAATAACGTGACACATGCCAACCAAAACCCTGACCTGCCTCCCAAACAAGCCAAAAATACTAATTTGTGAACAAACCATCCTTGTTCTATTTGCGGGGTCTATGGCCACTACACACATGCTTTCCCACATTTGGAGCGAGCTCAACAACTCTAGACCGATGATGCCCACCACCAAGGGTACGCGTCTCCTCATGCACCACCCAACCCCCTACTTCCTCAGCATCAACCCTTGGTGCTACAAAACTCTTTACCGACCCAAGGCATAGTGAACACTCAGTCGTTGGCTCCCCCTCAAGGAAACACGCCACCACAATAGTTAATCACTTATGCCGCTCCTGATCAACCCATGTTAGACTCAGGTACCCATCATTTGTTAATGATGTCATCCGCCGATGTCAACCTTCAAACCTGTCGGAACCAATATGGATCCACCGTCGAAGCCCCTCCCGCCAACAAAAATAGTAATGCTTATCCCACTGATCAGTCGTTACATATCCCTCCGGCTCCACTAGATGGTGCCTCCAAAGCACCTTGCTTCCCACTTCGTCACATCAACAACAATCCCAATGCTCACGCTGCATCTAATTACAACATTGTAGATGACTTAGCCCAATCCCCCATAGCCATGTCTGCATTAGAGGTCTTAAAAAACTGTCCTTCACAGCGCAAGACTTGGCTCTCCACCATTGGTGCTACTGACCAAAATGATTCACGACTGATGGCCTTCGATTTGGACCAATCCGAACCATGCCTGCCTTCCACTTTATCATTCTAAGTTTCTATATCCATTCGGAATCTTCTCATCCATCGGTGCATTATCGATGAAGGTGCCTCTACATGCATTATGTCCACATTCGTTTGGAAAAAGTTGGGATCCCCTACTCTCCAACAGTCCACCACTACGTTGCGAGCCTACGACGACCATTCGGCTCAACCCCAAGGTCTCTTAGCTAATGTCCCCATCCAGTTAGCTGGTAAAACAGTGCTCAATGACATAGAGGTCATCAACGGCCAACTTGATTATAACCTCTTACTTGGCTGCAATCACATGTATGCCATGTGGGCGATTGCCTCGTCTATTTTTCATACCATGATGTTCCCCCATGACGGACACATGGTCAAGGTCGATCAACTCACCTATCACGATCCCAATGCCCCCGCTGCACCCGAAAATGTTTTCCCCATGGTTGAACAACCTATTTGTGGTGCATCTACCGCGTTGGTTTCCTCTGTGGGACCTGGAGTTTATTTAGATACGCCGATGACCTCAACATTCCAATCTATTCCACCAATGTCACCATCGACCGAAATATCTGACCTATGTACCCTTTCCCACAATGCACAAACACCCAACAATCAACTGCCCTTATTACCCAAACCACAATTGGTACCTAGTCATATTGGTGTTACACCCATCCACACACTCCCCTTCCTATTCTCTCCCTTGGGAGTAGTAAGCGGCCTGGTTATGGCTACTCTCAGAATCCTCGGGTTAACCTTAGGACTACCCGTGTGGTATATTTCGCCTCCCGTTCCCCCACAGACACCAAATGTCGTCCTTCAACTGGTGCAACCCATCGTCACTACTAGTCAACCACCCCCGGGTGTCTCTACTCCTTCCTCATCCACCAATCCACCCCCCATTGTCAAGAACACTGGGGGCAGAGGCCCATAACCATACATTGCTGTACCCCTGCCCAAAATAGTTAAAAACCCCCCCGTGTTTCGTGCTCCTCCTAAATGCTTGTTGTGTGATGAGTTAGGTCATCCTACCCATCAATGTCCACAATTACCTGCATTACAAGGGAACATGCAAATGCTTGACGACGACCCCAACATCCTGGTTTTCCAACTCGATCCAGCCCCTAAGCCTCGTGATAAATCACTGCGTACCAACCACCCTTGTGCAATATGCGATATTTACGTCCATTACTCACATCATTGTCCTGATCTCCCATATTACAGAGTAGCTCTCTATGAGATGAATAATTTGGACCTTTAGACGGTGCCCCCCACAATTGAGGAGATCCACCCCCCAGTATCCCCCTCATCCGACGAGATTAATACCATCTATATGATCTCTTCTACTACCATTCCCTCATCAACCGATTTGACAACTCAAAGTTTCCGCAATGATGAAGAGATTTTAGAGGCTCTCACTGCCCCCGATTACCCCTGGGAGGATATGCACCATTGTTCCTACTTTCTCCCGGAGGACTCCTCCTCTACCATAGCCACCCAATTTGCGGTTGAGTCCAAATATTTCCTCCCCACCAAATTCGACTGGTTTAAGGATCCCATTCCCACTCTTGATGCCTTTGAGGAAGGTAACATGGCCAACATATCACCCATCATCCATAGCGATATCTCTGACCCACCTGATCCTCTTGAAATCATTTTATTTAGGAGTCTCCTGTAGTCAGTATGAGATCGAAGAGTACAAAAAGCTTTTCCAAGAGTTCCGTGATGTCTTTTCCTGGTCCTATATCGAAATGCATGGTCCCAACCCCGCTATTATAGAACACCACATTGACACATGGCCAGATGTACCCCCCGTTCGCTAGAAACAACGCCCCATTCATCCCTCAAAGCTCCCCGCCGTTAAAGCAGAGATTGAGAAACTTCGCAAAGGAGGATTCGTTTATCCTATTGCATATACCACTTGGGTTTCTAACGTCGTCCCCGTTAACAAGAAACAAGGCACCATCAGAGTATGTACTGACTTCCGCAATTTAAACCGAGCCTGTCCCAAAGACAACTTCCCCACGTCGTTTATTGACCAACTCATCGATGCGTGTGCGGGGCATGAAGTCCTATCTTTTATGGACATTTTTTTCGGATACTACCAGATTCAGATCCGCAAGGAGGATCAATACAAGACTGCCTTTACCACCCCCTGTGGTACCTTGTCCTATCGCGTCATGCCTTTCGGCCTCAAAAATGCTGGTGCCACCTTCCAGCGGGCCATGACCTACTATTTTCATGACTTGGTTCATATCCTGTTAGTTTATCTCGACAACCTTATAGCTCGTTCCCAAAAACAATCAGACCACCTTAATGACCTCCGACAAGTCTTTCTACGTTATCGCAAATATCAAATCTGTTTGAACCCACTCAAGTGTGTCTTTTGCGTTCCGGTAGGCCAGTTGTTGAGTTTCATTGTTTCCCATAAAGGAATCGTTGTTGATCCCCTAAAATTCCAAGCCATCATAGACCTTCCCACTCCTCGCACACTCCGGCAGCTCCAGAGTCTACAGGGAAAATCTAATTTTCTCTGACGTTTCGTTCCTGATTATGCCACCACCATTCATGGTTTCTTACGCTTGCTTCGTACCCACATACCCTTTGTTTGGGATGACCAGGCACAAGCTACATTCAAATCCCTTAAGAAAGTTCTCACGCAAACACCTCTGATCTCCCCTCCAGATTTCTCTCAAGACTTCATCCTGTACATCTCGGCATCCGATCATGCCATGTCTGGAGTCCTTGTTCAAGAAGACGTTGCTCGCCAGGAGCATGTCATTTACTATGTCAGCCAGACCTTATCTGGACGACCCCTACGTTACCCATATGAGGAAAGACTAGCCCTTGCTGTGGTCTTTTCCATCCAAAAAATTGCGACATTACATTTTACTCAGTCATACCACAGTTGTCGCCAACTCCAACCCCATGGTCTATCTCTTGAACCGCTGCCTCCTGCAAGGTCGCATTGGTAAATGGGTAATTATCCTCCAAGAATATGACCTCACTTTCTCAACCCCTAAGAGCACTAAAGCCCTCGCGCTTTCCCAACTCATCACCGATCTCCCATCCCTCTTGCCATCCCCACAAATCTTCGATGAGTTAACCGACAATCACTTGTTCATCATCTTGTATGATGACCCATGGTATGGTGATATTTTGTTATACCTTCGCACATAGAAGTTTCGACCCAACATAAATCGTGATGGACGTCGTCGTATCCGTCAACAGGCCTCTCGATATCTCCTCTTGGGCGATGTCCTTTACCGGTGAGGGGTTGACACGATTCTCCGTCGTTGTCTTACACACGAGGAAGCCGAACAAGTCCTTAATGACTGTCATAGCGATGCCTGTGGCAGACATTTCTCTGGAATGGCCACCGCCCAAAAGGTCATCTGCGCCGGATACTTCTGGCCCACACTCTTTACTGACTGCAGCACAGCGGTCAAACATTGCCATAATTGCCAACTTTTTTCCCCTAAGGCTCAGACACCACCCACTTTGTTACACCCAGTCGTTACCATTGGTCCCTTTTGTAAATGGGCCATCGACTTCATGGAATGTAAACCCTCATCTGCCAATGGCCATAAGTACATCATTGTCACCGTCGACTACTTCACCAAATGGGCTAAAGCCATGCCCACCTTCAATTGTAAAGCTGACACCGCTACCCGTTTCTTTTTTAACCATGTTATCACATGATTCGGGGTCCCCAAATAGTTGGTCTAAGACCATGGTTCCCATTTTGAAGATTCCATTTGGTGCGAGTTATCCACCCTCCTAAAGTTCGAACATCAGTATTCCTCTGCTTACTGCCCCCAAGGGAACGGCCAAGTAAAGGCCATTAACAAAATTTTAAAAACCATCCTCCAATGCACTGTTGACCGGCATAAGTCCAATTGCCATCACATGCTTTTCCTTACATTATGGGTTTACCGTACATCAACCAAGACTGCCACCGGTTTTACCCCATTTCATTTAGTTCACGGTGTAGTGTCTGTCCTCCCCATCGAGTGTCAGATACCTTCCTTACACATCACCATCGATCTTCTTCCAGACACCTCCGCACTGGAGCAATGTCTGCTATCACTAGAACAAGCTAATGAAGACCATCGTGCCACCCTCCAGAACATTGAAGCTTCCAAGAACCGCTCCAAAGCTTGTTACGACAAACATATCCACCCTCGAACTTTCTGTGAAGCGGACCTCATCCTCGCCTATGACCAAGCCCATGACAAGACTGGTAAAGGAAATTTGAATCCATGTGGCAAGGTACTTACATCATGCGGACCTGCCTCAGAAATGGGGCATACATTTTAACTGACTCAGAAGGTCACCCTTTGCGCAACCCCCGTAATGGATTGTATCTTAAACGCTTTTATCCTTAAACAAACTCGCGGCCCCATTGGTCCGTCTTGTACAATTTTCTTTCTTTTTGTTTTTCACCTTTTTTACCGCAACCTTACATTCATCATTTTTTGCATGATCATAGATGGACCATCTTCCACCTCATTACATTGGCTTCGCTGATGGAGCAAGCCGTTGGTCTCCAAACCTGGCTTCTACAGCATGGGTCTTATATTCCCCTTCACATGAGTTGATTCACCTTGACGAAATGTGGTGCTGCTACCAATAACCAGGCAGAGTATGATGTTGTGATGGGTCTCCTGACTGCTGCCCTTCATATGGGCATATGTCACCTTCATGTGTTCCTTGACTCCCAACTACTTCTCTCCCAGCTCAACAACTGCTACTAGGTGTGTGATCCCTGCCTCTTTAGAAAATTCCTGCGCACAAAACAACTCAGCCGACAATTTGAATCCATAGCATTCACCCATGTCCCAAGAGCTTAGAATAGTGTCACAGATCAAATGGCTAACAACATCCTAGATTGGCATATGAATCAAACCATGTAAAACATCCATCATGCATCATCATCCCATATCATCTCATCAAAAATATATAAAAACCCAAATAGATTGCATTTCCAGCAAGGGGCATCCACGTGCCTATCATCACATACATATTTGCATCCATGTGCAATAACATAAACACATTACTATACAGGGGCATCCACGTGCCTATCCTACATACATAATGTGCATCTATGTGTAATACGTAACATACAAATACACAAGGGGCATCCACGTGCCCATCATCCTACACTACTTGCATCCACGTGCAGTACAAACACATAACACACCACAAGCGCATCCACGTGTGTACATTCCATCATAATCGCAAAAGATGCATCCATGTGCATATATATCAAAAAATAAACGTCAATGTTCCACACATGTCCTGAGTACCTCAGCACACAGCTATGCAAAAAATGTATATACATCGACAAGCCTCATAGAATACAATCCGTAAGCTACAAAAAACCTCGAGTGTCCATACACATCGGTGGGGAGTCCCTGTACTCCCTACTGAGAGTAATACCCTCCATCTCTTCCTGCATCGGCAGCTTCCGAGTCCTCACCCCGCTCCTCCTCTGGCAGCTCCTCATCCCCTACCAGATCATGTGCTCGACCCCTCTCTGCCAAAATGGCCACCCGGATCGTGATCGATCAAAAATCCCGTGGCGCCCCAAGCCAGTCCTAAATCACCTCCTGATCCAAGTCCCCTCACCCATCATGAGTAACTCCAAACAACAAACAATTTAGCAGCACCTATACAGACTCCAGAGTCCCCTCAGCATCCCCTCGACGCACCTCCCCTCGGCCTGGTAGGGTTGGTATCGCTACATGACCCCGATGGTCTATATGTCCCAGTGGTGGTCTCAGTCCCAAATCTACATATCATACATCAGTTAGTAATAGCATTGCAATATTTCCAACCTGTCATACACAAAATCTGACATCAACAACAATCAAGACAATAAATACCTACCATCTGGTCCCCACGCCTGCCCTGGTAGCCGTGGTGCCTCCAGATCCCTTGTGTAGTCCATCTCTCTATATGGATAATCATCCAGCGTCAGTGGCATCTGCAACCACTGTAGGTAGAGATTCTGGATGAAGTGCCTACCAACCTCACAGCCACCCCGTCGGCGCATCATCTCTCCCCACTGCACCATGCGCGGCTCCATAGGTCCTGCTACCCTGATCGGCACCCACGGCCGCAGTGTGGGTACCCTCTCCATGAAGAAGGCACAAAGAAATGATCCATAACAGAATCCTTTTCCAGATTCCTTCACCAAGGTCAACTGCCGCTGAACACAAGTGAGGAACATCTGGCCCTAGGCATAGTATACGCCATCCAACACCTGCTCCACTAGCTGCATCTAGCCCCCTGACACCAACTCAGGTGACTAGGAACCCAAAACCCGAACCACACATGAAGCGATTTCCCGTACTGAGGCCTCCCTCAGGTCCACAATCTGGAGTGCATTCCTCTGAACTCTAGCCTCTGGAGCATAGTAATGATCCAACATATCCTTGATATCCATGTCTGCAGACACTCGTGGCTGCGTATCAGCCATCCTACCCAGATAGGGCAACCCCATCAAGAAATATACATCTGCGAGGGTGAGATCCACCCTCTCTCCCTGCACCCTGAATGCATGTATGTTAGGCTCCCAAAAGCTCACTAACCTGTTCAGCAGTAGCCCTGGTGAACGCATCATGGGAACCTGTGTGAACTTCAACAGCCCACAGAAACCCAAAGTAGACCTCACATGCCAATCCCTCCAGATGACATCCACTATGTTGTCCAGTACCTCCCGCACTTACGGCATCCTGTCAATCACACAATGCACACTCATCAGACCCATGTAAAGGAAATAACCCTTCCCCTAGGAAACCTTAAAGCTCGATCCCAATCCCGGCTTTAGGGCCCCTTGCCATGATCTCAGACCGTGTCTGTCAAGGCTACAGTCGCGGTCCGGGATCGCACCTGTAGGAGCCGAACTCGCGGTCCCGAACTGTGAGTCTAGCCTTGGAACTCGTGGTCCAGGACTGCGTATTTCGACCCAGAACTCGCGGTCCCTGGCCGTGTGCTCAGACCCATAACCCATGGTCCCCGATCGCTGTTCCACCCCACAAACCCGTGATCCACCCCACGTGGACCGTATAGAAAATCCCCTGGGACCCACTACCCCCCGAACCCAATAAACAATGCAGGTATGAGTTTCTTGGCATATTTGCAACTCCAGGATCTGCAAATGACCGGTCAGATAGTCCAAAAACACCAACTCAGCTTTGGCCCACTCTGATCTCTAGTCAAAGTCAACAAGTCCAAATGACACTTGTCATGTTGCACCCACTTACTATTTATAGTCCATTGACTTTTTCTTGTTTTGGCCATTCTGAACCCATACGGAGTCCATTTTTCTAACCGTTTCCAGCACTAGAATCAGCATGACGAGACCATCATGATGGTCGACTTGTTTTCTTATTTTTTCCACATTGTTTTTTGAGCATTTTTCTAGACACCACTAGTTGCCTTGGTTTGCATGCCACTTCGCCTACTCTCCATTTTTGATATATTTTATATCATTGGATTCATTTTTCCGAGCTCGTGATGATGCTTGAGATCATTTCTCACTCTCACCCACATATTTTTTGGGTATTTTTGCCAAAATGCTCCCTGTCACCTCAATTGTCATGCCACATCGGCCATTATCTGTTTTTGACACTTTTTATATTGCCGGATCCAGTTTTCGGAGCTCGTGATGATGCTTGAGATCATTTCTCACTCTCACCAGGTATAATTTAAACATTGTGTCTCGACACCTTGATACCTCGATTTGCGCACCACATTGGCCACCATCGGATTGTTCCACATTTTTACATGAGCCATTCAGTCCTTTCATACTGCAATTATTTCGTTATTTTTCCACCATTCATTATCCCACAAAGATGCCCACTAGTGTTTCACCCTACCCTCGTTCTTTGTCATCATCAATGTTCCTTGATTGAGCACTTCCTCCTTGCTTGACCATTCCTTTTGTTCGGTATAATTTTATCCCTTTTTCGGGCCAGACAAGTCCTTTACGAAAAAGGAACTTAGGGAGTTTATGTTAAGCTCTTTTTTGAATCCTAAAACAATGAAAAGATCATCAAGCAATCTTGCTTCCTTTCATGCTCGTTAAAGTACCTAAAAGGGCGTCTATCTGGTATAAGTTTAACTCTTTTCCGGACCTAGTAGACTAATTATGAGAAAGGAATACTCTAGTCACACCAGCTAGAAGAGTTCTTCATTGCATCCTTTTATGCTTCTTCAGGCCTTGGAGACTAACACATGAAAAAGCAACCCCTGGAGTCTTCTTATCACTTTCAAACTCTCTAAAATTGAAGGCAACCACGAGCATGAACTATCCTGGGCTCGTACAAATCCACACGATAGTACCATTCCATTATTTCAGAGTCTTCTTATCGCTTTTAGACTCCTTAAAATTGAAAGCAATCACGAGCATGAACTATCCTGGGCTCATATAAATCCACACGACAGTACCATTTTGAAGACACTTCTTCTAGTTCCTTAACCCCTGAAGAAGTTCCCCCCATGAATCTTGGCACCGTGATCGATCATCTCAGTAGCACCCCCAATAACGTCACGTTTGTTCAGAGTATTCAGCAGTCTCCTGCCATCTTTCACCAACTTGAGTATCACTCATCCCAGTCACCATCCTTGATCCATTATAGCTATGATCCCTTTCCCACCAGTCAGTTTCATATGCTTCCCGATCATCCCCGCCATCATACTCTAAACAAAGGAAGTTTGAGTCCACCCACTCTACTAGCCCAGTTATTCTCTACCCCCACAGTATGTCACCCCTACCATCAGTACTCTGACCCTCTGGTTCTCCACCTCGTGCTCCTATTAAGGAAACATCATTGCCTTGCTAGTTTCAAGTCTCCCTCTGTCGACGACAGACCATCTATTCCAGAGGATAGACCCAAAGGTCCCTGCGCCTTGGACTCATCACCACTTGTGGTGAGTGCCTACGGACCATTTTGAGAGGAGTCAACAGTGCCTCTTCGAGTGGTTGTTTCTCACATGCTCGACTTCAACACCTTGATCGCATCGTTGAGAATCGCACAAGGTATATATCCCTTCAGTTATTAGTCGAAGACCCCGTATTTCCCCCGACTCTAACACATTGGTGAGTCACTTCAGAACACCCATTTATATGTTCCCATGGATGTTCGGGTTGTGTTGGTGATTGTATTCGGAAGCCATCCAGTTATATGCTTCCTTGAGGACCCATTTTAGTTCCAGTTCAGTGTACCATTGAGGGTATGACTCCTCGTCACTATGATCCAACAGCTCATAAGTTCCTCTGGTACCACACTTAGTAGCACTGTTGTTATTCCAGTGTATCAGGTTTTCAACTCAAACATGGTCAACCCAGTAGTATGTCCCAGATTTGTGTCCCCTCTGGACCCTTATGATGTACACAGTGGTTCTCCATGTATCCTTTAGGCCCCCATTTTTAGGCCTCATTGTTATTTTTTATATATATCTCTAGATATGAGCATGTGTATGCTCGCCTTGTCCATATATTGAGATTCTTCCTCATTTGAGGCCATGTATATTTCAGGTCCCCATTTTTTGGACCCCCTTGTTATTGTTCTATATCTTGATACGAGCATGGGAATTCCCGCTTCGTCCATATGTTTAGAATATTCCTCATTCAATATTGAGGTCATGTACTTTCAGTTTTTGCAGTTTGTTCGGGACCGTTGTTCTGGGCTCTAGTTCGTTTCTTCTCCTCTCCACATCCCAGGAAAACCATAAAAGACCTATGATGTCTATCGGCCATACGATGAGCTCCTACCCTCACACATCAAGGGGCAATCTGTTAACACCCAAAGAGTGCTCACTACCTCATCTACCCCATTACATGACTCATTTGTCCATATTTCCTACCATATTTGCCTCCAAAACCTTAAAAACCCATTAAAAAGCCTCCAAAAGGCCAAAAAAAACCATTAAATAAGCCTCCAAAAGGCCAAAACCCCCATTTTTCTCCCAAAATAGAGTAAATTCCTCCAAAAATAACAAAAACCCTCTAAAAAGGGAATAAAAAATACAAAACGAGAAAAAAAAAGGAAAAAAGGAAGCAAAAACCCTATACAACTGACCTAAACCATATGGTGCCCAAAACCATGGGTCAGCACTCCACCACTAAAAACCTATAAATAGGTGATGGAGGCTCCCCATTTTTCATCCACAATCATCCCTATCCTTACTCTGCTGAAAATTCCCTTGAAACCCTAGCTCTCCATTTGGAGCTAATTCTTGAGAACCCTTTTGTCCCCATTTCCAAAACATATTTGGGAGAAGGAGAAGGAACAACACTGGAGCTTGGAAGCAACCCTCTTGGACTGTTGCAAAGGCTCCACCAACCTCTACATATGAAGTAATTTTTAATACAAAAAGAGACATCTTCACCATATTTTCATGTTTTGTTATTTATGTTAATGCTCATGCTAGGTTAAATTTCATACTGTTTTACTGCTTTTATTTACTATTTATTGAACTGCTACTAAGGAGGCCCTTCTCCTTAGTAGGTGCTCATTTGCACAAGCTAGGGAGAAAACCCTAGCTACAAAAATAAGTTTCTAAAAACTCATGCATAAAATCTTTAAACTCTGCGACGACAACTCTAGAAAAAATAGCAGGCGCGTTCTTCAGTCCGAATGGCATCACTGTGTACTGGAACAACCCCCATTCTATAGAAAAAGTGGTCTTATGTCTATCTACATGATCAATCCTTATCTGGTGGTATCCCGAAAAACCATTAGTAAAGGAATATGCCTCATTTCCTCCAACAATATCAAGCACCTCGTCTGTGAAAGGAGTAAGAAACGGTTCATGCATTGAAGCATCGTTCAGCTTTCTGATATCCACACAAATCCTGATCTCACATTTTTTCTTCTTATCTTGGACAACCATAGGGCTTATCCACTTAAACTCTTCAACTGGCTCAATGATTCCTGCATCGATCATCTTACCAGCTCTTCTCTCACTCTTTCTTTGTATCGCGGGTTCAAGCTATATGGTCTTTGCTTAACGGAATTCGCACCTGGATTAAGAGGTATTTTCATAACTCCTAAGTCCCCCAAGATGCCCTTCATCTCTATAAATTTTGTTGGGAATAACTCCTAGTATTCCTGCAGTATATCCACAATCTTTGTCACAGTCTGATCATCCCAATAGTCCCCAATAGATGCAAACTTTGGATCTTCACAGGTGCCAATATTTACTTTCTTTGTTTTCATAGGTCCACTCATATCTGGAATTTCCAGCGGAGGTCCCTCTACCTCACGCACACCTTCTGACTCAGGTATTTTAATGTTGTGCGGGTCCTCCTCATCAATGTCTTCTTTTTCTTCAGCCTCTTCAGCCAATTTGTAACATTCCATGGCGTGTTCTACCTATTCCCTGCATTTTGTCTGTAGACATTCAGGTACGCTGTCAGTTCCAAAGAATTCCTCCAGTGTCATCTTTCTGTGTGGGCATTCTAGCCTGGATATTCTTTCTTTAAAAATTTGTAGTGCATCATTTATGGTAGTGATCTCATCTTCAAAACTGAAGCTCTTCTGGAAGTTCGTAGTAAGAGTAGACCAATCCGTAATCTCCTTGCGCAACTCCATGTCCAAATACCATTTCTTCGGAACCTCTTCTTCCAGTGTGTGCACAAATAAGTGCAACCATTTTGTCTTTGGTCTCTCCTACCATGCTTGTGAACAAGCTTCAATATGCTAACTTGGATCTGTTTGTACATTGTATTTCTCAAAAGATAGGGTGACTTTATCAGCAAACCTAATCTACATCTTAATTCTGCATTTATTCCATGTGGTCAATGTTTACTTATGCGCATCCCACCATCTAGAAGGTGTCTTGTGCAATGCCATATCTAATGCTGGTAAGCGGTGCTCATCTGCAATTGCTGCAGTATAATCTTCGATAAATGAATAAACATTAGATGAACCATCATATGTAGGGATTGGGCTTACCTCCTTTCCAATCTAGCGTAGCGACTTTGTAACGCGTGCGCATCTTCTTGCAGATACTTCATGTATGCGACTTTGCTAGTTCTCCACTCTAGCATCTGAGTCTGAAATGCAAGAACTATCGCATCTCCAACTGAGTGTTCCTTTCACCATAGGATTAATGTAATCTTCCTGGTTCGCGGTCATCTTGTATAGCCAGTCTAAGTCTTGATCTATGGATTCCTCCTAAATCGTCTCGTAGTTATCCTGGTTCGCAATCATCTTATATAGTCTGTCCAAATATTGAGCTCTGGATTCCTTTTGAATCGGCTCGCTGTATCTATCTCCATCCGCGGGGTCCAATGGTGTGATGACCCTGATATGCTTTCCTTCGAAAATCATCTTCCTTGTCTTCAAGTTTATGATGGTGAGGTTATCAATATCCCATTCAATTCCTAACAGTGCAAGAAAAGGTTGACTATCGTCTACAATCTCAATAACCTCAAAATCTGCGTGACTCTGCACTCCATCAATGTCAACAATCACGTTGGATAACCGTCCAAAGGGTATGACTTTCTCATGATTGGCCATTCTCAACTTGATAGGTGACCATAGAAAATTTTCTCCCCATCTTCTGCCATGTCTGTTTAGTTAATACATTTACCTATGATCCTAGATCAAGAATGATCTCATCCATTTCAGAATCTCCTACCTGTGCATTGAGTCTCATTTTTCGCCCTGTTCTCTTGTGTTTCTTAATATGATGAATTATGCTATCAGTGATTTCATTTTCGTTGTGCAGTTCATACTAGTCTATTACTTTCAGCAACTCTGCTATAGCATTTGGACTCTTCAACAACTTCATGCATCTGCTGAGGAACTATGCAACAGAGGTGCACGTCTCTGCTGCGGTGCTCATTTTGTCGTACGTAGCTGGCATATCCTCCATATGCGGTATTTCGTTGCAAAACAGGATTCTCGATGATTTTGGTGCTGGCTCTTTGAAGATATCCCGTGCTTCTTCAAAGACTTCTCTATTTTTCTTCAAGTCAAAAGCAGGCACTTTCCCAGTAGCTTTCCTTATCCATATTGTTTCTAGAGGAGTTTGCTTGGTATCGAAACCTCCAGAAGTCAAAGCATCTGCTCCTCTATCTTGCCCTATCGCAGCACCACTATGTGTTACTACGTTAACACTTTGATCCACAGTTCTCCTTTCTGCTGCGATCAACTGGATATTTAGGGCCGATGCCTTTGGCCGTTTTCTCTTCTATATTTCTACCTCCAGCACTGGGCAATCTTCTATAACATGATCAAAAGAGATACAATAAATGCATGTAGTGCATGGATTGGTACAATCTCTAGATACATGGCCTGATTGGACACAATTATAATAGATTACTTTGCCTCGGCCCCATCCCTGCGCTAGGCCATTATTCCTTACTCTTCCATGGTAACCTTCGCAGCCTCTGCATCCTCCTTGATCTTGCTATGGATTTTCTTGCTTCTGCAAAGTCTCTCCTTGGACTTTGTACATTCCTGCACACATATTCTCAATGTCCTTGTTTCTTCCTAGCATGAGCTCATATGCGTGGCAATTGGATTCATCGTGCCCTACTAACTTACAGAAATTACAATAGAGGATTTTAGGTGTTCTCACATACTTTTGTATCATATGGAAGTCTTCTGGCCGGTGTCCTCTAGTTCTACAAATTTCACATTATGGCCCTGGATGTGGGTTTAATGGGTTTGGTCCACCCATGTTAAGGAAATCCTGGAATAAAGGACAATGATCCTTAGTGTGTCCTTCCCCCTTGCATCCTATACACCAGAATTCCTTTCTCTCTTGCTTTCCTTCCTTTATGTCTTGCAATTGCAGTGTTAGGATAGCCATCTGTTACATCGTAATCTTCCACCCTGTGAGCATCAGCATTGTTTGGCTTGTAGGATCCATTTCAGTGACTCGGATCCACTTATATCCTTCAGAGATACCAGTTTGCCCTATTTTTAATCCTACCCGCCAGTTGCATCACTATAGCATGCGTACCCGCTAGTTGCATCACTATAGCCCGCGGGTATCAAGTAGAATGGTAAAAACCACTATTAATTACTTTTTACTACCAAAAAGCGGTCATTGGGTGACCTTTGGCTCTCCATCTACCCGAGTAACGCCTCGATGTGTCGTTTCACCTACCTTTGAGAGGACTATATATTGAGCACATTTTGAATTTTGTGGATTTATCTTTGAGCTCAATCGAAGTTGTCGATAGTGTTTTTTAGGGAAAGTTTTAGTAGAAATTTACAAACAAAAGACATATGAAGATAAAAATTGATAAATTTTATATATCTGGATTGAGGATTCGTTGACAAATCCAACGGTATCAAGTCCGCTCATTAATGATCATTTAATGACCCGGTTTAACTCTGTGGAAGGAAGACAAAACTTTCATTCTGTAGTGAAAAGGGCTTTTGGCCTGTTTTTCAAGCCCTCGAATGAGCTATATGCCTCAATTGAGGTGTTGTTAAACACCTCAATCGAGGGTTTAACAAGACCTCGATCGAGGTATTTTAAAACCCTCGATCGAGGGCCTAAAATGAGCCTTTTTATGTATTTTAAAAGCTAGATCGAGCTTTTGCGAGCTTTTCAAAAGCTCAATCGAGCTTTTGTGAGCTTTTCAAAAGCTCGATCGAGGTTTTGCGAGCTTTTCAAAAGCTCGATCGAGGTTTTGCGAGCTTTTCAAAAGCTCGATCGAGGGTTTTAAAAGCTAGATCGAGCTCTTGTTTCAACCCTCGATCGAGGTCTTCTAAAACCCTCGATCGATTTATTTTAAAACCCTCAATCAAGCTTTTAAAACCTCGATCGAGGGCTTGAAAATACCTCGATCGAGGGTTCGAAATACAATTTTTTTAGCTTCCATCCACCAAAAATGGTGAACCACCTTCATGGAATCATCGTCAAGTACACAATCTATCTACTAATAAATTATGAAATAGTTTTTAGAATGATGAACATATTTATTTATAATTAGTAATGTATTAGATAATTAAGTTGGATTCAAATCACAGTGATATATAAATGCTCCATTGCAAAAACAAATATTTACATAAACTTTTACATATTTAAAGTTAATTACTTATTATATAAACAACACTCTCTGTTTAAGAAATTTAATCCTCACTGCAGTACTCTCTGTACTCTTGGTTGCTTCAACCAACAAAATTAATTTGTTTATTTTCGGACACATCCAATCTAAATGATCATAGGCATATTGAGAAATCGGGGGATATCGAGGTGGGTTTCAAATCCTCGACAGGTTTGGCTTTGGCTTCTTCATTTGAGCTATATAAATGTATGTATGATGGTTAGGGACTAAGTTTCACTATTACGCGGGGACTAAGAACTACTGACTGAAAAACCACCACGAGCAACGTCTCTTCATGTGCTGGACGAAAGCCTCCATGGAAGGTCAAGGTTTGGAGGTTTTGCAGGCCTGATAGAGTTCTGACTCGAATGGTGTAATCCACTTTCAATAACGAAAGCACGGGGGGGTTGGGTTGCCTCCATGTGTCGAGCACCCTATATGCAGATATATTATTCCAACATACGGAGCAGACGAGATTTATTGTCAACCCGAGAAAGTCTTTTATTTAAAAGGATAGATGCGCAATCTATGCTTAAACACCAAATCACTACAATTGAATACTTTTATCCTCTAACAACTATGTCCATCCCAAAGATCTGTGTAATCCCAGTTGCTGTCTAAATACTATAATTTCAATTCCTTTCTACCATGCATCAACAAGAAATAAAATAAGATTCAAAGAAAATTGCAGATAAAAAGAAATCCTATTCACATCCTAGAACAAGTAACTCACTTCTTCAATCTGATCACTCTAGAAAACCATAAGCAGAAACTGAATATTAATCTAGAAATTCAATTGCAAAGGATTGAGTTCAGCTGCTCTAAGAAATTGAATTAAAGGAATGAAAATCAACAATCATAACAGGAAAGATAAATTGCAAAGGCTCATGGGATCACAACTTAACTACAAGATGAAATTGCATAAAGTTTCTTACTCAGTCGACTGTCACTCTGTACTACTTTCCAATCTCAAAGAAATATAATCTTAATTATACTGGAAATCCACACCACAATTACTACTGTTGCGTACAAAGAAGATATCATCAACAAAACATCACACAACACGAAATTGAAGAATCCTAATTTAACTCAGCAATCTTTGTGGAAGACGGGCCCAGCCTTCACACAGAGATACTGGCTAAAAAACGTATTCCTTTAACTCAGAGGCAACTCCTTATATTAACAGAAGAATGATTACACAGTTTGTTTTTACTGCTAATACAATGAATAAATTCTTCGTTGTTCAACCCCCTGGGTCGAGGTAGCTCCCCATATTTATACATATAGATTGTAACATCCGATCCTATTAACGGGTAGCCATGAAGATCTCTGATCTTCAGGCACCCTAAATAACACTAGCTGTTACAATACGTGGCAAAGTAAAAACATAAAAATGTGAGAAAGCTATTCATTGGCCCAGGAGTGGCGATCTTTCCAGATCACAGCTATACTCGAGCAGCGACATACTAAAGATCTCCAATTATAACGCATTCTGTTACAGCTACCCTGTCACAGCTCCACCTAGGATGTTACATTGGAACCATGTGCCTTAATCGATGATCCGAGCCCCGAGGATCCTTTTTAAGCAGCGAACACCCTTCCTTCCAAGACTTTGTTCAGCCCACCTTCCTGCAGTCCACTTATCTCAAACTACCTTCATAAATCATAACATGTTAGTACAATTGAGAGATAAACAACCTTAATTATCACAATCATAAGCATTAATAAGATAGAGCAATGATCAGTCATACCTTAGCAGCTTGGGGGAATAAAGTGAGGACAACAGGTCTGATTAACATGATAAGTGGTGTAGGACAGGGGAAAGAAAGGTGATCAAGGATGATTAAAAAGGGCCAATTCTGGGCTCAACATCTCCCCCCAACTACCCTATTGCATGTCCTCATGCAACAACCTGCATCATTCGGAATCTGAGTCCTGTACTGAGCTCTATCCATGGAGAGAGGAAAAAAATTGTAGGGAAACTCAAGCAACTCATATGTCCTTAAAAAGCCTCTGTTATTAACCCAATACCTTCCAACATCATTGTTCCCCTTCCAATGCTACCTGCTGGTGTCTGGAAATGCAGTTGGTGCAAGTGAATATCACTTCTTCCTGCAGTCTCATTATATGTTGTGCCTGGGGAGGACTTGAAAGGAAATCTAAATCTGAATCTAAATCAATGACATTTCTAGGAGGTAGAAGCATTGGTTCTTGTGGGGCAGTGTCTTCCACCACATCTAAGTCTAATATGAGAGTTGTTGGCTCTTGTGTCTTCAACAGCTACCTTCATTGCTTTTAGAGACACTGGTTCTTGTGTAACAGTGTCTTCTTTGTCCTTCTGCTGTTGAGATTGGATATCTTCCTCATTGTGCAGCTCCTTCTCCAAGATTTCAGTGTCACCTGTGGATTGTGTCTGTACCTGTTCATCCTCACTCCACTGCATATCGGGAAAGATATCCCTTCTAGAGTTATCTTCTAATTGAAATTTAGGAGTACCTGCTGCAGCCTCCAAGGATGTTGGTTCTTGTGTAGCAACATCCTGGCTTGCCTCTTCATCCTCCTGTTGTTGCAATTCATCTCCTATAAGCTCTGTGTCATGGGAACATTCTGGGGTTACAAACCATAGTTCATCATTAAATTCCAGAGTGTCCTCTATCCGAATTTCTTCTCCCATTTGTTCAGCCGATTGGACAAGTATACTCAGGTTTGCTGGTTCTTGTGTTACAGCACCCTGTTCAAGTTTATCACTGTCTTGCCTTTGTGGCTCCTCTTCTAAAATTTTTGTGTCATGGGAGCATTCTGGGGTTACAGTATAGAATTCTTCGTTAAGCTCCAGAGTGTTCCCCATCCCCGGTTCTTCTCCCATCAACTCTATAATCTCTATGTCATGGGAGCATTTTGGGGTTACAGTGTATTCTTTATCCCCATCATCATACATGATTTCATCCCTTAGCTCCTCTGTCACAGGATTGGTGGCAACTTCAACAAGGATGTTTAAAGATGTTGGTTCTTGTGTGGCAGCATCTTCTTTTCCTGTAGCTTCCTCTATTGTGGCTGCAGGCTGTTGTGCTGAGCAGGTACGAAGTATAATCTTGTGACCTGCCTCCTTGAAGATTTCTCCACAGGTGGGATAGATTATTTGTTCATCCTCCTTACCAGGCTCAGTACAGTTTGACCCCTCCAGTTGGTCTGCAGCCTCTACCAATGTATACAGTTTCCTTTCACCTAGTTTTCTGTAGATTTCCTTCCAGGTCTCCAATTCCCTTCGAAGCACTTGGAGGTCCTCTTTTAACAGTGTGTTCTCAGCCAGAAGTCCTTCAATTCTGGGTTCTTCCTCAATTGGCCTTTGTGGAGCATCCATTGGTCTCGGTACAAGGATCGGGGGTTCAACCTGTGCCTCTAAGGTTGCCCATCTTTTTCTGGCTACCTCTGCTACTGTAGTTGATCTAGTTCTTTTCTTTCTGATTGGTGAGGTTATGTTAAATTCATTGATTGCTCTCTTTCTTTTTCTTTGTGGTGTTTTCTTTTATGGAGCTGGTACATAGGGATTCACAGCTGAGGTCGAAGGAATGTTTTCTTGCTCCTCATGTTGTTCTTCTTCAATTAAAGCTCCTCCTACCCACTCAGGTGAGGATTCAATAGTTACCAGCTCAATATTTTCTTCTATTGCCCTGGCTCTGTCACCTTCAGGTTCACTTGTCACAGCATTTAGTGCTGCTCCAATTTCACCTTCTGGTGTCAGAGATACCCTGTTGTCTGGATTTTCCACAGGGTTTTGATCTACATCCTCCCCCAACGGCTCTTCTTGTGCCCCCGATTGTTCTTCTTCTAATGGAGTTTCATTCCCCCCAAATGGCTCTGCTTGTGCCCCCGGTTGCTGTTCTTCTACTATAGTTTCATCCCCACCATATGGCCCTGCTTGTGCCCCCGGTTGCTATTCTTTTTCAATAGTTTCATCCCCCCCAGATGGCCCTGCTTGTGCCCCCGGTTGCTGTTCTTCTTCAATTTCATCCCCCCCCCCCAACTTCAGTGGAGGGACTCCGGTCCTCCTGTTGTGGTGGAACTCGTATCTGTTGTAATGGGACAAACTGCAAGGGGGGGGGTTGCTGAGCTCGGGCTGTGAATTGTTCCCAGGTTATATGATGTTGGGCAAGGGTTCTTACAATTATTAATTTGATAAGGCCATGGTGGGTGAGGGAGGAAAGTGGGTGCTTAGCAGACTGGATAAATGCTACCATATGACGCAAGTCATGCAGTAGATAATATGGAATTTTTATTAAAATGCCATGGCAGAGATGAGAAAGTAAAGGGAGTTCAGAATTATACACAGTTTGATATCTACCTTCACAAGTGATGTACTTCTTGAGAAAGACAGCAACCTGGTCCCATGGCCGTAGTAATGAGTGCAGTGCGATCCCTCTTCTTGATGATTCCACTTGCTCCCCCTCCAGTAAAAATGCTTCCCGTGCAGTCATCGTGGGGACTCGTTGGTTAAACCATGGCTTTCCCACCAGCTGGATGGTAGTAACCTCAGATATAATGGCCTCGGAGACCTCTATGCGTAGCCCCCACACCATGGAGTGAGTTTTGGTGAGGTTTAAAGCAAACTGCAAGGCTGCTTCCCGATTGAATCCATTTAGTCGCTCAAAAAATTTGAGCCAACCAGCAACTTGAAAGATGGAAGGAACTTGAAGATTTTTCCTGAGTTCCTGTGTGTTCAAAGGTTCATGACGAACTGGAATCCCCATGGTCCTGGAGGCAAGCTGAAGTTGCTATCCCACAGATGACAGAATCCGAGAATAGAAGTTGCAGCACAGAGGATGCACGAATCGCTGAGCGGAGATGTTGAAGAGATGGACAAATTTGGAAAGTTGAGCACAGAAAAATGTTCGAAATTTCCATTTCGAATTGGGGAAGGTGGCAGTTATTAATGTTTACGTCGTACGAGGGAAAGGTCTCATTAGGAATTATGGTGATACATATAAAGGTACGACTAATATTGTTCAATTATATCAACACTTAATCACGTGATAAATGAAAGCCATACCTCATAAGACTATGTGTCAAATATCCTGCAGAGAATGGCGGAGCGTGCAGTTGGTGAAGTTGCAAAACCAGACTCGTGCACAGTCATAAATAATGCAATAATTCCTTCTTCCAGTGAAACACAAACCATCGCGTCCTCGGGGTCAGAATGTTGAGTTCATCGGCACGACTAGGATGAATCAGAGCCATACTTAGCAGGGTTGGAGCAATTCTTCCATTAACATAGCAGTTACCAATGCAAGTTGCCAAAAATGATATTACGGCCGATGAAAAAGATGTTGCAGCCGCTGAGAAATATGTTGCAACCACTGGAAAACAGTTCATGTCAGCCGGGAAAAGAATTTACGGGATCGGGAAAAATTACGGTTGTCAGGGAAAAGTTTTGAGGCAGCGGGACATATGTCACAGTCACCAGGAAATATGTTGCAGTCGTCGGCAGATATGTTGCAGCTACCGGAAAATGGTTCACGGCAGCCGAGAAAAAGGTTTTACGGCTATCGAAATGAAAAAATCACGGCTTCCAGGGAAAAGTTTTACGGTGCTGGGAGATATGTCGCAGTCGCTGGGAAATAAGTTGTAGCCATCGGAAGATATGTTGCAGCTACCGGAAAATGGTTCACGGAAGCCGGGAAAGAGGTTTTACGATCGTCAGAAAAATGATATTGCAGCCGTTGGAAGATGGTTCACGGCTGTTGGGAAAAGATGTTGCAACCGCTGAGAAAGTTGTTGCAGCTGCCGGGAAATGGGGTTTACGGCCGTCGGGAAAAAGATTTTACAGTTGACAGGAAATGATATTGCAGCCACTGGGAAATGATGTTGCAGCCACTGGTACATGATGTGGCAGCCGCTGGGAATGGTTCACAGCTGCCTGGAAAAAGGGTTTACGGCCGCCGGGAAAATGATTTTAGGGTTGACGGGAAACGATATTGCAGCCGCTGGGAAATGATGTTGCAGCCACTGGGACATGATGTTGCAGCTGCTAGGACATGATGTGGCAGCCGCTGGGAATGGTTCACAGCTGTCAGGAAAAAGGGTTTAGGGCCGCCGGGAAAATGATTTTAGGGTTGACGGGAAATGATATTGCAGCCGCTGGGAAATGATGTTGCAGCCACTGGGACATGAGGTTGCAGCCGCTGGTAAAAGTTGTTGCAGCCACTGGGACATGATGTTGCAGCCGCTAGGAAAATTTGTTGCAGCTGCTAGAAAATTTGTTCACGGCGGCTGGGAAAAAGGATTTTTACGTCTGCCGGGAAATTTATCGCGGTTGCCGGAAAAGATATTGCAGCAACCGAAAAATATGTCGCATCTGCTGGAAAAGATGTTGCAGCTGCCGGGAAATATGTCACAGCTGCCGGCATTTTTTTTTTTTATTAAGGAAAAAGGGAAATACAGCACAGGACGGCACTCGTTTGACAGGCCCAATCTGGTCGTTCTCCTGGTGCTTACCTGGAAATTTTTGAAAAACAACAGCAACGAAAAGATCAAATGCAAAGAGAGGAAAAAAAACAATTATACGCTACAGCAGAAAGTTATTTATGTACAATAATTTAAAATGCGATTTTCAGTTTAAGGATTGGTAAGGGTAGAAAGAGATTCCTGCTCTGGTGCCATCTGATAATCTGGATCGGCAACAATTTCCGAAATGAATGCATCTTTCGAAATAGGCTTATGATATAGTCGTAGTCTGTGGCCATTAGCAAGTAATGGTATACGGTTTTCATCGATGGTCACCAGACGGACAGTGCCGTTGTCAAATACACTGTCGACCAGATATGGACCTAGCCATCTTATACGTAATTTACCTTTAAAATCCCTCTTGAACCTAGAGTCATATAGTAGCGCCCAGTCTCCCTCATGGAAGGTTTTCTTTTTAATAAATCAGCCATGCCAGTTGGATCTCTGTTGCTGAAGCAACACAGTCTGGTCTACTGCAGCTAACCGTTTCTCATCCAATTCATTTAGTTGATTCAATCTTCTCTTTTGGGCTTCTGTTACATCCAGATTCATTTCAGTGGTTGTTTTCCGGGTTTTGATCTCAAACTCAATTGGAAAGATGGCACTCTTCCCATACACTAGATCATAGGGAGAGAACCCTGTGGTGCTGCGCCAAGTTGTGCGATATGCCCACAGTGCTTACGGAAGCCTGTCGGCCCAATACTTTCGATGGCTTTTAACTATTTTAGTAAGGATTGCTTCAATAACTTTATTAGTACTTTCCACCTAACCATTGGCCTGGGGGTGGTAAGGTGAAGCCACCCTATGCTGCAAATGATACTTCTGGAGAAAGGATTCAAATTGGTGTGAGATGAATTGCGGTCCCCCATCGGTAACTACTTCCTTTGGTACCCCAAAGCAGGTAAATATTTCACTGTACAGAAAATCAATTACTGCCTGGTCATTAGCCTTAGCCAAAGCTATAGCCTCTACCCACTTGGTCATATAATCAGTACAAACCAGAATGTAAACTTTCTGTCTGGAAGGAGGGCTGATAGGGCCAACAAAATCCAGTGCCCATATATCAAATGGTTCAACTACTACTTGAGGTTGTAGAGGCATCTAATCTGTTTTATTCGGCTGGCCCATCCTTTGGCAGCTGTCACAGGACTGAACATACCTTTTAGCGTCCCTGAACAGAGTCGGCCAATAGTAGCTCATCTGCAGCGCTTTATTCCCTGTTATTTTGTCTGCAAAGTGTCCCCCACAAGGTCCATCATGATAGGCCTTCAGTATGTGAAAGATCTCATCTTCCCTTACACATCTCCTAATCTCAAGATTGGGTCCTGTGTAGAAGAGATGACCATTGAGCCAACAATACCTAGCACTTTGCTGGATAATTTTTCTCTTTTCTCGTTTAGACATGTGTGGCGGAAGCTTTCCTACAACCAAATAATTAGCGACGTCTGCATACCAGGGGGAATGAGCTGAAAGTGCGAATAGATGTTCATCTGGAAAAGAATCCTCAACAGGCGAACTGTCATCACTGTTAGTAAAACGAGATAAAAAATCAGCAACAACATTTTCTTTTCCAAGTTTATCTATAATGGTAATATCAAATTCCTGCAATAATAAGAGCCACCTGGTCACTCTAGCATTGGTAATAGGTTTATTCATTAAATATTTAATTGCAGAGTGGTCAGTGTGCACAAACGTAGGATACCCAGTAATGTAGCACTGAAATTTATTAATAGAGTAAACAATAGCGAGGAATTCTTTTTCAGTAACAGTATAATTAAGTTCAGCAGGGGCTAAGTTTTTACTAACATATTAGATGGCACAAGGTACTTGACCATCCTACTGTCCTAATACTGCTCCAATGGCAGCATCAGAGGCATCTGAAGAAATGTGGAAGGGTAGGGTCCAATTAGGTCCCCTTAGGATAGGAGCTGTCAACAGCTTCTCCTTAAGCTTATCAAACATTGTCTGGCATGCTTCACTCCACATGAACTGTGCATCCTTCATTAACAAAGAAAACAAAGGAGAAGCAATTTTGGAGAAGTTTTCTATAAACCTACGGTAATACCCAGCATGTCCCAGAAAACTTTGCACCTCTTTCTGAGTTGAAGGAGTCGGTATATTTTTTATCACCTTAATTTTTGAAGGATCCACCTGAATGCCATTGGTAGAGATGAAATTCCCTAATACCACCCCCTCACTCATCATCATATGGCACTTTTCAGTGCTTAATGAGAGGCGAGTCTATTCGCAGCGAATTAAAACCTTCTTTAAATTTTACAGTGCTTCCTCAAAATCCTTGCCATAGGGAGTAAAATCATCCATAAAGACTTCCATACTATCATAACTAATTTAGAGAATATGCCAATTACAGCTCTTTGAAACGTTGTTGGTGCATTACATAAACCAAAGGGAAGCACCCTATAGGAAAACGTTCCCCAGGGGCAAGTGAAGGTGGTCTTATCCTGGTCCTCAGGAGCAATCTAAATTTGATTGTACCTGCTGAACCCATCTAGGAAGGAGAATAACTTCTTCCCTGATAGGGTATCAAGTACTTGGTCAATGAAGGGCAAAGGGAAATGATCATTTTGTGTAGCTTTGTTCAGTTCCCTATAATCAACACATACTCTCCATTTACCATTTTTCTTGGGCACAATTACAAGCGGGGAAACCCATTAACTATCTGAAATGGGATATATAAATCCCACTTCCAAAAACTTTTGGATTTCCTCCTTCACTATATCCCTCAGATTGGGGTTCATGCGTCGTTGGGGTTGACACATAGGTCGGGAGTCATTTTTAATGTAAATATGGTGGGTGCACAGTTTAGAGGGAATACCCCTCATGTCTATATACTCCCAGGTGAATGCCCCCTTCTGTTCCCTCAAGAGACTGATTAGGCACGTCTGTTCCTCTAAGGAGAGACCAGGGTTGATATTCAAAGTCCTTCCAGGCTCTACCGCAATAGGAATACTTTTTGAACTTTTCAGAACTGGGATTATGTATGTGTCACCAACTAGTGCTTCTTCTGTAAGATTTTCTTGTTCTTCCTTACCAAGGGTAATGTTCAGGATTTGATAGACCTCTTTATCCACTGAAGCAGGTTCGCTAATAAAATTACTGATAGCATCGTCTTCTGTTTCGTTTTTAAAAGTTAAGGCCTTCCCTATTGTTAATAGTGGTTGAACATCCTCCTCCTCCTCCTGCTTTATCCAAAGGGAAGTTTCGGCCTCTAAACTTGGCCGAACTGGAGGATACAGGGTGAGGTTTTTAACCTCTGTACCATCAGATATAGTCATGGACCCAGATCGACAGCTGATGCAAGCATCAGCTGTGGTCAACCAAGGCCTCCCCAAGATCAATGGATGTCCCCCTAGCTGTGATTTTGGTTGTAATATCAAAAAGTCAGCAGGGTACTCCCATGAATCTACTGAGATGACAAGGTCGTCCAGAATCCCTTCGGGTCTAATGGTGGATCTGTCTGCCAATTCTAAAATGGTAGGGGTCAGTCTAAAATTAGTGATCCCAAGATTCTTGACAGTCTCAATTGTTATGACATTGATCGTTGCTCCTAAGTCGACTAGCACATTGGGTATCTACGTTTGTCCTATATGTACAGTGACAGTAGGATTGCCAGGGTCGTCATACTTGGTCACAGGGGTTTTTCCTATTATTAAAGCAGATAAATTCCCTATGACATGAACAGTGGGAGGATCTCTGGGTTTCCTCCCTAGTTTCTTAGTGCACAGGTCCCGAACGATTTTAGCATAAATAGGCACGTCTTGAAGAGCTTGCAGAAGGGGGATTTTAACGTAAAGATTCTTTAACTCTCCTAGGAGGTTGAACTGAGGTTTCCCCCCTATTTTTGGTAGCATTAGTCTCTCGGGGTATGGTGGTTGCCTTATTAGCTGGGTAGGCTGCGTATTATCTGATTTCTCATTTGATGTTTCAGCCGTCCCATCTAAGGGATGCTCAGCACCTTCAGTGATAGGAACTGTATCGGATGGATGCTGTGAACTCTCTCCTTTTTCATGCACAGAAGGTGGAATATATTCTGTAATTACAGGTTCTATTATCTTCCCAGATCGTAGATGAATATCATTGCAAGGTACAGGGGAAAGAGAGTAGGCCGGCATATTGACAGTTTCCAATTGATGGACTGTTTTATTATTCGGGATAGGATTAGGTTGGGCAAGCAGCTGAGGCCGTAATGGTATATTAGGGACAAGATTATTCTGCAGCTGCAGCTGCGACTGCTGAGGTGGGTATTGAGGATATTGAGGAAATTGAGGGTATGGAGGAGAATATGGTGACTGGTTAGGTGGAGGTGGTTGAGGAAACTGGTTCCCAAGATGGAATTTCCTCCATCCAGGAGACCATGACGTAGGTTGATGTGGTGGCTGTGTCCAGGGACTCCATGAGTTATAATTTTGAATTGCAGGTTGGGAAGGATTCCACTGAGCATAATTTGAAGGGAATTGTGTATTCACATTTTGCATGTTATTATTCCAATTGCTCATATTATTCAAAAATGGAAACGAGTCCAGAGGCATACCTTGATTTCGAGGCTGCCAAGGTTTCTTATGTGCAATGAAATAATTTGATTCCACTTCTAGAGTTCATGCCTGCAGAACAACCTTCACTTGGGGAAGTGTGGGACATTCTTTCATGTCATGGTTCAGTTCACACAGCTGGCACACTTCCACTTTGTCAAGAGGACATTCTTTCAGCGGATGATTCTTTCTACATCGGGGACAGAACACACCTAGTGTGAGATCCTCCACTGCTTGTTTGTGTTTTTCCTTCAGGACATCAATCTCCGAAGAGATGGAGCTCATTATTTGTGATTTAAAATTTTCAAGGAGATTTCCTATCTCTGCACAGGTAGCTCCTCCATTGGACGACTTTTGAGTTCTGTCGAAGACATCACGTTCCAGATTATCCTGTTTATCCCGCTTATTGTTCCTGGAAGACCCCCTAGAGTATCTCTTACATAATTATACAATCTTCCCAAAAGGTTCTTTGGAGATATCTCCCTTTCCTAGCAGGTTTAACATGTCTAAACAATCATCCCTGATCCCACGAAGCAAGATTATCTTGAGCACGTCCAGCCCCATGTTCGTCTGCCCGGCTCTTTGCACATTTTACAGCAGCCTTTCTACAAAATCCTCCAGACTTTCGTCTTCCTTCTGCACCATTTTGAATAATTCCTCTCTTTTGTCCTTGGTGTTGCAATATTCCTGATATTTCTCCACGAACACTTGTTTCATCTTATCCCAATTAGTAATGGTTCCTCCCCCAAGGTTCATGAACCATCGTAATGCATTGTCCTTCAGGGTGGCGAAAAAAAGTTTCAGCTTTTGGGCATCGGTGACATAATCATAGCTGTGACAGAGGATATCGAATTCAAAAAGGAATTCGTATGGATCTTCTGCTGCCCTTCCATGGAAGCGAGGCAACACCGATGGTGAGATGTTCTTCATAGGGGCTATCCCTTCTGGTTGCTGAATCGAAAATTGTAATGTAGCTGTCATTCCTTCTGGCAGGGAGTAATTTTCATGATGATATTTTTCCACCATTGCCTCTTCCTCGTCGGTCTAGTGTCTGTTACTCATCTTCTCTTCTATTTCCTCTTCTTCGTTCATTCCTGTGTTCTTTTCCTTGTTTGTAACAGCTGCGTCTTCCTCAGTTGTAACAGCTGCGTCTTTCTCAGTTGTAACAGCAGGTCTAGTTGTAACAGCTATGTCTTCCTCGGTAGGGATATACAAGGGAGTCATGGCTGCTCATGTATTCTCCACCATGGACGTTGGTGCCCCAAGATCAGCAAGGTTTTTTTTGATAGGTGTTTCTTGATGACGAGCCCTGGTGGATGAATCAGTTCTGTCAACAAGATCGTCAATGAATGTCCTTCTGCCCAATGGTGGTCCTCGACCACGACCCGAACCACCTGCGCTATTAGTATTTTGTGGGGTTTGGGGAGTTAGGAGGTGATCGCGTTTTATCCTCCTTGTATTCATGCAAACTGAATCATTTCAGCAAAGAAAAGACTGACTAGAAACAATTACCAGATGCAACTAATGATTAGTGTTTAATTTTTATCCTTCCTCGGCAACAGCGACAAAATGTCAAGCACCCTATATGCAGATAGATTATTCCAACATACAGAACAGACGATATTTATTGTCAACCCGAAAAAGGCCTTTATTTCAAAGGATAGATGCACAATCTATGCTTAAACACCAAATCACTACAATTGAATACTTTTATCCTCTAACAACTATGTCCATCCCAAAGATCTGTGTAATCCCAGTTGCTATCCAAATACTATAATTTCAATTCCTTTCTACCATGCATCAACAAGAAATAAAATAAGATTCAAAGACAATTGCAGATAAAAAGAAATCCTAGAACAAGTAACTCACTTCTTCAATTTGATCACTCTAGAAAACCATAAGCAGAAAATGAATATTAATCTAGAAATTCAATTGCAAAGGATTGAGTTCAGCTGCTCTACGAAATTGAATTACAGGAATGAAAATCAACAATCATAACAGGAAAGATAAATTGCAAATGCTCATGGGATCACAACTTAACTGCAAGATGAACAAGGTTGTGTACAATTGTCACCCAAATTGCATAAAGTTTCTTACTTAGTCTACTGTCACTCTGTACTACTTGCCAATCTCAAAGATATATAATCTTAATTATATTGGAAATCCACACCACAATTACTACTGCTGCGTACAAAGAAGATATCATCAACAAAACATCACACAACATGAAATTGAAGAATCCTAATTTAACTCAGCAATCTCTGTGGAAGACGGGCCCAGCCTTCACACAGAGATCCTGGCTGAACAACGTATTCCTTTAACTCAGAGGTAACTCCTTATATTAACAGAAGAATGATTACACAGTTTGTTTTTACTGCTAATACAATGAATAAATTATTCATTGTTCAACCCCCTAGGTCGAGGCAGCTCCCCATATTTATACATACAGATTGTAACATCCGATCCTATTAGCAGGCAGCCATGAAGATCTCTGATCTTCAGGAACCCTAAATAACACTAGCTGTTACAATACGTGGCAAAGTAAAGACATAAAAATGTGAGAAAGTTGTTCATTGGCCCAGGAGTGGCGATCTTTCCATATCACAGCTATACTCGAGCAGCGACATACTAAAGATCTCCAATTATAACGCATTCTGTTACATCTGCCCTGTCACAGCTCCACCTAGGATGTTACATTGGAACCATGTGCCTTAATCGATGATCCGAGCCCCGAGGATCCTTTTTAAGCAGCGAACACCCTTCCTTCCAAGACTTTGTTCAGCCCACCTTCCTACAGTCCACTTATCTCAAACTACCTTCATAAATCATAACATGTTAGCACAATTGAGAGATAAACAACCTTAATTATCACAATCATAAGCATTAATAAGATAGAGCAATGATCAGTCATACCTTAGCAACTTGGGGGATTAAAGTGAGGACAACAGGTCTGATTAACATGATAAGTGGTGTAGGACAGGGGAAAGAAAGGTGATCAAGGATGATTAAAAGGGACCAATTCTGGGCTTAACACCATGGAAGCTCAAGGTTTGGAGGCCTTGCAGGCCTGATAGAGTTCTGACTCGAATGGCGTAATCCACTTTTAATAATGGAAGGGCAGGGGGTTTGGGCTCAAATTTGATGCTTTTTGAGCCAGAATCGTTTCGGTGTGGATATTTTGCCTAGATAAAGGTAATAAACCCTTGTATTCCTCTGTGGATTTTTCCTTCTTGCGATAGCTTCAGCAATTTGGTACTTTCCTTATAATCGATGTTTAATCAAATATAATGAAATAAACTTATTGAATCTGAGACTTACATCCTCGCTGCTTGAGAGGGGACAGACAATAAACTCCACATCTTCGTCCAACATTTGTTGTAAAAGCTGCAATTTTCAATTTTTTTGCGTTTTCTGAAGTTGGATAACATTTATGTAAATGGAACTTGTATTTTGGGTTTGGATTCCAAATACCCGTAAATGGATTCGTTTGATTGAATTCGAGTAAGGAACTGTTTACTTTGGAAAGCCATCTGAGGCATGGCAAGTAGATATTATATTTTGATCACTAAATTACATGAAAGCAAAAGACAGAAGCGTTCTTGTGATGCCAATGTTAACTAAATATTAAATTGATGTAATCCATTAGTAGTTTGTATAAATCATGGCGATGAGCTATATTTTAGTATGCATATGTCAACTAAATTGACGTTATTATAGAAGTGACAAATGGCTATTTCAATTTAGAGGCTGTTGAGAATACCCAGAACCCATTTTAGTCTGGTTCTAGGGTCTCAGATTCAATTTTCACTTGTTAGAACATCTCTAATTTACAATTTGATAGTTGAGAGTCCTAATTGGAACTATGTGCACAATCTATTAATCTGATATTTACTTGGTGTCTATTTTCCATTTTTTCCAGCAAGCGGGCTTCCCTTCTGCCCTTTTGAAATCCTTCTGATCACCTCCTCCAGTGCATCAACTCAAATTTTGACAAAGTAAAAGCGACTCTCAAGGGATCCATGAAATTGCGGGTAATTACAACGTCCTAAATAGAAACACTAATGTTGCATTTTATATAGCAATGTGAATATCAGTTATATCCATCGTGAAGTTAAATTTTCTAGTCTCGAGTTCACCAAGGGCTATTGCTTCTATTTCAAAAGGCTGATTCCAAAGTTTGTGTATTCTTTTGTCCAGTTCGATGAATAAAACAAATATAGATATCTGAATTAAATTTTGCATTTTGATGCTCTATGTTTTGCTTGATGTTATTTCATTGGTCATAATTTCATGCATGCTAATGTGCCTTAGTGTTGTCTTGATGCAATTTTGAGTAGAGTTACGAGAATAACTTAACTAGGAGCAGGACTTATAGTTCTGGTTTTTGATGGGGTCGATTATATATGTATAAAGTTTGATTTCTTTCATTTTTCATTTCAACATAGCTCTACACCTTTGGAACTAAATGGGCCTATCTAATCTTTTTGCTTGTAAATTTGTAGTGTCAAAGATGGAAGCCTGTGTTATACAGTTGTAGGAAGAGGATAGATGGAGACTATTCTGTGTATTCATTCTTTTCAATTGCCAGAGCTTGAAAAAATTTGGTTGATTAAAGAAGTTGCTATTCACATAGTTTCCCATTGAAAAAACCTTTTTGTTGTGATGCTTAAAGCCTCCATGTTGTCATATTTATTTTTTAAAACTTAAAGGAACAGGAAGAAACTTTGTGTTTGAATATAGGATGCATTTAAAGTTCCACTTATCTAATTGCTCATTCCTCAAATCTATAATTGTATGTGATCTATATAATTGTCTGGGTTTAGAAGATCCAGAGCAACCACTGAATACTCATTGTGACTAGAACTGTTAATAATGAATTCTACTAGTCCTGTATACTATTAAATCTATTGCAACTGGCCACATTTTACTCTTGAAGGTCATAGTCAGTCATTGTAAGTGATGCCTTATAGTTGCTTGCAATTAGCTTTATAGCTGCTTGTATAGAAGTTGGGAAATATTTCCATGATATGCTGCTGCTATTTATATATCATAGCTCTTATAGCTCAGCTCTTATAGTGTATTCGGTGAACTTAATTGTATGATGATCATTGATAAAATTGCTAGGAAAACAACTATGTCTTTCATATTATAAGCCCATGTCAAAACTAACAACCAGAAATTTCTGGCATGTATTAAACAGTAAGCAGATCAAATTTTCAGACTGTAATGTTAACAAAAAATAGATCAAAAGCAGGCCAAGTTGAATGCATAGCAAAGACTAACTTATTAACATTATTAAAATCAATATTATAGCAGGCATTTTGTTGTTATTTTGTAAGTGTTACCCATTACTGTCTACTTATGACAGTACCCACCGTTTGGGGTATTTGTGTTTTAAATGCAAAATTCTAAGATCATGAAAATGTGACCCTGAGGAAGCTCAATTGAAATTGCAGAAGTGCATGGAGTATTGTAAGACATTCCAATGCAACTAATGGTACACAAAATTTGGCGTTAAGAAAATTGTCATCCCCATTTGATTTGTATGCATATATTTCTCAGTGCTAGTAGAACATGGTATGTCTAAAATGCATGTTTCTTCAAAGGATCTGAACATTTTGTAAGAGGAAAAACAATTATTGCCCCTCCCAAATTTAGGAAAAATAGGGTTTGGTACAAAGTTTGAGGTAAAAGACAACTCTTGATCAACAGTTTTCAGTCGATCTAGAATTTTGTAGGTAGAGCCCACATGGTTTAGATTGATTGAAAAAGCTTTGCACAGTATGTTAGAAAGTTGAAGTTTTCACTCAAATTCTTACCATCTAAATCTTGGAGAGTGGTTTTTCTCTACATTAGTATTATGTTTGTCCATAAACATGCTTGTCTATATCAATGTTGCTATACAATAGAATATAGAAAATGGATTGCTGATCAGCACACTCAAGGGAGACAAGAACCTATGGGACTGTGTACAATGCCAAGGATAAGAACACAGGGAAATTGGTCGATATCAAGAAAACGAGGTTGGAGTTTGACGAAGAGGGTATTCCTCCTACCGCTCTCCGTGAGATTTCCCTTCTATAGATGTTTTCTAAGCATATCCACATTGTCAAATATTACAGGTGTAGTAGACTATCCACATTCTCTCTGTATTTTATAAGGCATTTGTATATAAATCTGTGATCCTTAAACCCAAACTTGTGGTAGAGTCTTCCAATGGTTTGAATCCTAAAACAACCCATCTCATCCAATGAACCTTGGAATTGAATTGGAAAGGCACAACAAAGTTCCTTCTAGTAAGTACGGTTACCAACTTACCTCTGCTAAATCCTAGAGGTTCCAAACTTTCAAATCTAGCTAACTATAGTCTGGTATGTAGATCATAATCCAATGAGCCAACATATGAATCTTTGACCATTAAGGCTGAGCTACATGATATTCCAGGTCCATTTTTATTATAATCCCTTGTACTTAACAGAAATGGCATTCTCCTTTTGGGTTGGGGGAACTTTCCACTATTTCTGCAGGTCTTTCATAGTCATTGTTGATTTTTGTACGGAGAGAAACCTTCTCCCCCCTTTCCTGTCTTAGAAACAGATTCATATTTACTGAAATCGGTGATATTGAATACATATCCAGTAAAAACTTGTACTTTCAGTCTGGACTCCATGATGCTGGTTGTAATGTCCCTTGCTGGTTATGGCTCATGGATTGCTAGGTGTAGCTTTGATTTCAATTTTTCGTGTATTATTTTCAGTTGCTACTTTGAGGCTGTCTAAAATCTCACCAAGATCTTTTCTAGGGGAAGTTTATGAAATTTGCAGCTTTGAATCAAGGGAATAGACATATTTTCAAGTACATGAGGTGTGGAATATAAAAATTTTAATAAATGGATTCATATATATATATATATATATATATAGAGAGAGAGAGAGAGAGAGGATTAGTCTATTTATTTTAAGTTTTCGACTTTAGGGTGGATTTTGGTTGGAATCCAGTAATTTCTTTTTGGTAAAATCCAAATTTCTATGTGTTTAAATTGTATTTTTGAATCCATAAATAGATTCAACACCCTCAAATACCCCATGGCACCCAAATTATGCAATTTCTATATCTAATATATGTTATTCTGAGATTTTTTAAAGATTTCCAACCAGAATACGAAGAAAATTAAACGGAAAACATGCTCGGAAAAAGGTTGAAAATGTAGAATATTTAGACTACACCTATATATATATATATATATAGAGAGAGAGAGAGAGAGAGATAGATATATATATGAATCCATTTATTATATATATATATATATATATATATATATATATATATATATTAATTTTAATAGTACTGGTTATAAATTTGTATTAAAAAGGATTTAATCGAACTGTACAACTAAGTAATACAAAAGTATGAGATGGTCTGGGTGTGGTCCCCGGATCTTCTGGAAGAAAAAAAATGCCATAATTGTTCTATTGTCCTTTTCAGAGAAGACTAAAAAGCTACATGTATAAACCCAGTAAAAGACACCCAATACAAAAAGAGATTTAGTTTTACATATCAGGATAGAACTTTAGTGAAAGAAGTGTTGGCAGTGGGTTTTTCCTGGTTCTCTATTGTCTTGATGTAATTCTGGATTCTCAAGCTCCATGTCTTTATATATTTCTTTCCAATGAAAAACCATATTTCTTATTCCAGTATAGAACAAAAAATACATTCTGTAGGTGCTCAAGGCACTGTATCAACTGTAGGGAGGTCTAGAAGCCTCCAGTGTTAACCAAAAAAGGAAAAAAGATAAGCAAAGGTAAGTTGTTTGTCCAGCAGGCTCATCAGTGTCCATATAGTTATATAATGAGATCTTGCATGATTTTATATCCATTACAATCATCCTTTCTAGTATACTGAAATTACATTATGATGAGAGTCAAATGACCAATATAAAGGCTAAATACAAAATCATCAATGTCTTGAAAATTTAGATCCAAATCACCAACAGAGATCTGTCCATCTAGTGATTCTTCAATAGAAACCTGACCTACAGGGGAAATCATCCTCTTTTAGATAAACCATTTTCCAATGAGTTGTGTTCATGATAGACATGAGTGAAAGATAGGGATTCGAAAGTGTTTTAGATGTCTCTTAGACTAGTTTAAGTTTGTGGTTTTATAATGAGTGTATACGACTTAGACGTTATACCCACTCTCTCTATGGTAATAGCAGAGAGAATCCAATGAAAAGATGCTTTAAGTTTCTCAAACAAAAACAACGAGAAGAGGAGAGGTGCAGAGGTTGAGTTAGGCTGACCAATATCCAAGAACAACATATGCTCAGTGAGGAGAATCACACGAGTAGGAAAATATATCATTGAGTTCAATGAAGAGGATTGCATGAGTAGGAAAATATATCAACAGCATCAAAGATATCCATTTTTAAATCTAAACAACCTAACAAAACTGATAATATCTTATGTACACAAATTTTACAAATTAGCTTAGAGAAGAGATCATCATTTGAGAGTGATGATGATCATCAAACCTGCAATGCAGTATTTGAGAGAAAATGATACTCTCTTTTAGTTTCACACTTCTGCTGTGCCACTGTCCACAATAGACGATGCACATGATCTCCATAGTTTGAATGCTGAGGCCAACCACTATATGCTACATGCCATCCTAGCTTAGCTGCAACATGTAGATATGTAAACAATATGAAGATTAGGGTTACGCAAAGAGTAAAAACATAGGTCATGGGTGAATATGATGGAGCTATGTAGTATGTGATTGAATTCCCTTGAGGTATTAAAAAGATGAAAACAATAGTACCAGGACGGAATACGTTGGTTTTAGGTCATGGACGCAGCCTCCATAATGCAGGTGAACATGCAGGTCGTGGAGGTTTCAGATAGCACATAGATAGAGGTGAATACAATCCAATGCTCAGAGAACAATAGCTAGCAAAGGAGAGGTAATGCCCACGACTTAGGGTTTGCAAAATGCTTAAGCACAGAGAATTCAGAGAGGAAGGAAAATGCTTGCGGTTGTCAGAGGAGGACAGCGATGGCAGAGTAGAACTAAAGGGGACATGCAATCATGGAGTGATGATAGTAGCCAGGGATTTGATACCATTGTTAGGCTTGGAGGAATAACTCCAATAGTTGATTGATTTGTATTGATTGTGTATGCCTTATTTACACATCAGTGAGGAGACCTTTAGCCTATTGGTTCCGAAGGTGTGTGACTGTTCATTTTCTAATATCTAAAAGATTTACAAATTATAATTGAAACCTACAGATTAAGTTTCCAACACTAACATAGAAGTTGGAACATGGAATTTAGACTGGATCTGGATTCTGTTGAAAACCCTGCAACTGTCTAGGGCCAAAACTATATATGTGGGTATGTATCTATATGTTTCTTCTGAAATCCCATTGTCTTTGTGCAGGCTATTGGATGTGAAACTCATTGAGAACAAGGACGAGAAGCCCCTTCTGTACTTAGTTTATGAATCCCCTTCTATGATAGATACACTGAATAGTGCACGGGGAGGTTCCCTGTGTTGTGTATTTCTCTTTTTGTCAGCCAACAACACACAAATTCGTATGTAAATTCAAACCAGCGGTTCTCTGGCACATTCGACGATGATTGTAGTGTCCCTTCTACCATATCAGCGTGATAGAGAGGACGTGGTGCTCAATCAAGGCAATTAGCCCCTTATTCATTGAACTAAACTCATTGATACAAAGAACTGTATATGTGCATGCTATAGAAACACAACCGAGATTAAATAAATCCTGTTGAATATCTAACATACATTCAGAATTCTGTGACAGTCATTAAATAAAGACCTCTGCAGAATTATAAAGGATCATATGGAAATGCATAACCATTTGAATACACAGCGGAAGCAAATTTATTAGCAGATCCATGATACATTCAAAATATTCATCAAATGGTAATTGAAACTTTACACAAGAGAATACTTATCTTATGCAAAAGTAGTCCCACGCAACTGGCTATGCAACTGCAATGTTCCACCCAACCGTAGGCCAGTGTACTCCTCAATCTATCAGCACCACTGCCACCCCCGAGCTGGGCATGATCTCTACAAGGAACCAAGGAACAGCAGACTCACACATAACCAAGCATACACCAAAATGAGCCAAGCCAATCTACAATTGGGTTTATCAGGCTGCTAGGAGATGGAAAGGAAGAGTTGCTAAGCTAGTGAGCTCCAGCACAGAGCCAAGGATAACCTTGCAAGATCTATCTAGCTTGGAACCCACAATACCTACACACCCAGCACAAGGAAGTATTCTTTTCTCTGCTATACAGTCCCTCAAGCCATACCTTCCCTATATAGTGCTCTCAGGGTATGCATAGAAGAGTAACCAAAGCCCTCTTGATCTTTTTGAGAGGTTGTCTCCCCCCACTAGGTTTATCAAGCTACTTCTGTCCACTAGCACTCCAAAACTTCAGTTCACAAGTTCAAACCAAAATGAGGATGCACACAATAGCAGAACACAATTATGGACATGAGGAAAACGTTTTCCACAGTGGGATGCATGAGATGGGATTTCAGCTAACTCAGAAAAACGTGGGAACCCACAAAAACGAAATGGGAAATTGGTGAACAACCCAGGAAGCCAAATCCGTTTTTAGAAAAACATCCTTGGACATTCAGGGGCAAAAATGACCTCCATACAGTCCCCAAAACGTGGCCCTTCTCTCCCAGGCTATTGCATATGCAAAAACGAACTCCCGGGCATGGAAAAATGCAGGGTTTGGCTGAAAAACGTTGAGGGAAAGACCCAGCTAGCTCCAACTGCGTGAATGAGTGAAGACTCCCTCTTCAGAATGGCTTTGGGCACCATTTCATGGGTGTTTTCTTGCCCAAGGAGACAAAACACGAATTTCCAGGTTGATGGCTTTCCCATGCACGAAATTGGCTGCCATACTTCTTCATTCCCAAGGCATTAACTGCCTTAACCAATTTCTTGGAAGAATTAAATGATTGGGTGCATGAGACAAAATGGGTAGTTGGTGGTTTATGGGTTTCCTCATTGACAAATGGATTAATACCATTGGCTCAAGGGTTTGAATAATTTCCCTCCCTTTTCCTTGTAGAGTCATGCCCCATCTCTTTTGTTGCATTGCATAGCCGGTTGTGGGTTTTTCCATTAAAATTCATATTTACATGATGTCTTATATACATTGTGCCTATCTAGCACAAGAACCATAGGCATCTATTTTTAATTGTCGATACATGAAACGCTAAATCAACGGTGGGGCCTTGGCCTTGAGCTCCTCACCATGATTAAATTACAATATGCACATCATTTACGATTTAATACAAAGGGGTCAAAATGGGGACATTACATTCCCCTCCCCTTACATTAGCACTATCCTCAGTGCTCATCAAAATTGAACAAAAATGGATATGCCACCCTCATGGCATCCTCCAACTCCCATGTAGCCTCATCGGGACCGCAGTGCTTCCATTGCACCTTTACCTGTCCGATGGCTCGGTTCTGGAGCAATGTTACTTTCTTGTCTAGGATGCACAATGGATCAGTTTGGAATTCTCCCTCGGGTTCCACCTGGATCACATCCCAATTAATCACATAGTTAGGATCGTGTACATATTTCTTAAGCAAAGAAACATGAAAAACATTATGAGCTCTAGTGCTAGCAGGCAATGCAAGTCTATATGCAACTGGTCCTATTCTTTCAAGCACTTCAAATGGCCCACAATATCTAGGTGATAGCTTGGCACAACTCCCAAGCTTCAAGGAACTCTTCCTTGATCTCACTCTAAGATACACATGATCCCCAACATTGAATTCCCTATGCACTCTATGCTTATCTGCATAGCTTTTCTGTCTATCCTGGGCTGCTTTTAAATTTTGCCAGATCCTTGCAACCTCTTGTTCCATTTCCTTAAGCAATTCTGGCCCAAGTACAATTCTGTTCACTGGATTGTCCCAAGTCACTGGTGTCCTACACCTTCTGCCATACAAAGCCTCATAAGGACTCATACCTAATGATGCTTGTTGCCCGTTGTTATATGCAAATTCTACCAAGTGTAGATAATCCTCCCACTTGGATGGTTTGTCCATTACATACATGCGGAGCATGTCTTCAAGCACCCGATTTACTCTTTCGGTTTGCCCATCTGTTTGAGGATGGTATGTGGTACTAAAGCTTAGTTGTGTACCCAAATCTGCAAAGAGACCTTTCCAAAAATTGGAAGTGAACTTGGTATCCCTGTCAGAAATTATTACCTTAGGCAGCCCATGTAATCTGAAAATTTCCTTCATGAAAATATTTGCAATGGCATCGGCTTTATGTGTGGACTTAACCGGTATAAAATGTGTTGCCTTTGTTAACTTGTCCACCACAACCATGATGGAATCATGTTGCCTCTTAGTCATTGGCAATCCTGTAATAAAATCCATGGATATTAC
The DNA here is from genome assembly GCA_027924585.1 of Larix kaempferi. Classification (NCBI taxonomy): domain Eukaryota; kingdom Viridiplantae; phylum Streptophyta; class Pinopsida; order Pinales; family Pinaceae; genus Larix; species Larix kaempferi. Next base: position 6,739,188 of record BSBM01000703.1, read on the forward strand.
TTCCCATTTCCATTCTGGAATTGGCACTGGAAGCAATAAACCTGCTGGATGTTGGTGTTCACTTTTCACCTGTTGGCATTCCATGCACTTAGAAATGTATTCAGCAACATCCTTCTTCATGCCTGGCCAGAAATAATATTTCCTTGCTGTAGCAATTGTTTTCTGATATCCTGGGTGACCAGAGTATGGAGCTTTATGGATTTCATCCATAACCGTTCTCCTTAAATCTGCCACATTTGGAACATAGACTCTATTCTTGTAAGTAAGAAGTCCGCCTTCTTCCAAATGATAGCCCTCATACTTCTTTTCAAGGTTTTGCTGCTACAATTTTCCCTTTATCTGCTCATACACTTCATCCTCAACCATATGGTTAACAATCTGCTGCCTCAAATCTGGTTGGCAAGTACTAAGCACTGCCACATGCATTTCACGTACCTTCCTGCTGAGTGCATCAGCCACCTTGTTTTCTTTCCCTTTTATGTGCTTGATTTCGAAATCAAATTCACACAAAAATTCCAACCATCTAGCTTGCCTAACATTTAAAGTTGGCTGATCAAACAAGTATTTCAGACCCCAATGGTCTGTCCTTAACTCAAATTTTCTTCCCATCAAGTAATGCCTCCACATCTTTAAAGCATGTATTATGGCTGCAAGTTCTATATCATTAGTAGCATAGTTCTTCTCATACTCCTTCAACTTTCTTAACTCATAGCATATCACGTGGTTGTCTTGCATAAGAACTCCTCCAAGTCCTTGATTGCATGCATCGGTACACACCACAAAGTCTGTTTTTGGGTCTGCAATCTTCAAAATAGGTGCACTGGTAAGAAGATTCTTCAACCACTGAAAACTTTCCTCACATCTTGGTGACCATTCAAATTTTATCCCCTTCTTTTGCAAAGAAGTGATCGGGTTAGCAACTTTGGAGAATCCTTCGATAAACCTCCTGTAGTAACCAACAAGGCCCATAAAAGATCTCACATCAGTCACATTCCTTGGAGTTGGCCAATTCATAATGGTTTCAATCTTCTCAGGGTCTATCGATATTCCTTCATTGGAGATGATGTGACCCAAATAATGGATTCTATCTTTATAAAAGTCACATTTGCTCAACTTTGCATACAGCTTATGCTCCCTTAGTAATTGCATTGTCATTCTCAAATGTTCTTCATGTTCTTCTTCATTCTTAGAATAGATGAGAATGTCGTCTAGGAATACGAGAACAAACTTGTCCAAATACTTGCTAAAAACATTATTCATGAGACACATGAATGTAGCTGGTGCATTGGTGAGACCGAATGGTACCACTACAAACTCATAGTGTCCATACATCGTTCTAAAGGCTGTCTTATGAATATCTTCTTCTTTGATTCTTACCTGATGGTATCCAGACCTCAAGTCAATCTTTGAAAATACCTTTGCTCCTCTCATTTGATCAAAAAGGTCATCAATTCGGGGAAATGGGTATTTGTTCTTCACAGTGACTTTGTTCAACTGCGTGTAATCAATACATAACCTGAGTGTTCCATCTTTCTTTTTCACAAATAGAACAGGTGCTCCCCACGGGGACACACTTGGCCTAATATATTTCTTTTCCAGCAATTCTTGCAATTGCATCTTCAATTCTAGCAATTATGGTGTACTCATCCTGTAGGGTGTCTTAGACACTGGTGCCGCTCCTGGTACAAGTTCAATTGTAAAGTCAATGTCTCTCTTTGGAGGGAGTCCTAGAATCTCATCAGGAAAAACATCCCTGAATTCTTGCAATACACGATAGTCCTCCAATTTAAGAGTTTCATTCTCTGCTGCCTCTAAAATGTGGGCTGCATACAGTTGACATCCCTTCCTACAGAACTTCTTCAATTGCATGGCTGAAACCTGTCTAACAGAAGTCACCTTTGGAATGCCTTTTACAACCCTTAGGTTTCCTTCTTCGTCCATGCATTCAAATGTCTTATTGTAGCAGTCAAGTTTAACCCTGTGTGCTTCTAACCAATCCATTCCAATGAGAATATCATAGGAACCCAGTGGTAAAATATTCAGATCTGCGTAGGTGAATAGCCCATCCATCTCCAATGGACATTTCTCTACTATTTCACTAACTTTTCTCTTGGTTCCAGTGGCTAGTTGAACTAGCCACGATTTACTATGCTTTAATTTCTTGAAAGCACACATCTCAACAATTCTAGGAGTGACATAACTGTGAGTAGATCCAGGATCAATCAAAATAGAAACAGATTGCTTAGCAATCTTACCTTCAACTTCAACCATGGTTGATTGATGATCTGCCTGGCGGTCTTCTACTGCTGCATAGATCCTAGGGATTGTCCTCGCCACTTGACCCACAGTTCCATCTCCTTGGATGTTGTGAACTTGATTCGCATTCCCATTCCGATGTGGACAGTTCCTAAGCATGTGGTCTCCTCCGCAGCCCCAACATTGAAGTGGTTCTCTTGGCTCCTTTGGATCTCTTGGCTTGTCTCCCATCATCCTAGTTGGCTTAGTCACAACCTGTGATGGTTGCCTTTGTTGATTTCGGAATTGAGGAGGCTTGAACCCCTTCTTCCTTTGATCAAACTTCTCATTTTTCTTATCCTTCCATGCCTTATGGAATTCTGGTTTGCTTCTATTTTGATCAAAGCAATACTTGGTCTTTCTTATGGCCTCCTCTAGAGTTCGAGGTTCATCAAACTCAATTCTGTCTTTATATGACTGGGGCAGTCCACTTAGGAAACGCTGAATTTTGACCTTATCATCTCGAATATACTTAACATACCTCAGCAGCTCCAAGAAATTGTTTTCATATTCTTCCATGGTCGATTGTCCCAATATCAACTCATGGAACTCTTTGATCTTATCATCATAGTACCTATCAGAGAGGTACTTCTGGTTGAAGTATTTCTTGAACTGCTTCCACACAATCTTCCGTTCATTGATCCTCTTCACTTGCCTGGTGTGTTCCCACCATATAGATGCTCTTCCATTCAAGTTGAAGATGGCAACCATTGCCTTCATATTTCTCGAGTAGTCTTGGACTTGGAAATATTTTCTCATCCCAAGAAACCAAGCTTTAGCTTCTTGACCAGACTTCACTTCTCCATCAAATGTAGGAGGTTTTGCCTTCTTAAATTCTCCATGTGAATTGTTCTTGTGGTGCTTCTTCCTCTTGCTCCTATGGGATGAAGAACTTGAACCCTCAATGGATTCTTCCGAATCAGATGATTCATTAGAAGATATTTCTAGAGTATATGTCCTATCTGGGGAATCTCTTCTTGGACTACTGGCCCTCTTACGGGAATTTCTTCTAGAGCTACTCCCACCCCTTTCTAGACTTGATATCTGATGCCCAGAGTTTATTTGCCTTTGGATGTCTGTTAAACTCTGCAGCATGGCTGCATTCAGCTGATTTTGTTCTTCCTGAGCTTTAATCATCCTTTCATTATCTTCCCTACAGCTTTGCAACTCCACCCTTAGGCTTCTCATGGTGGCTGCAACATCTGGAGGGGTCTCTTGATTTCTTCTCCCATTAGTTTCTGTTTCAGCATTCTCAACCTGTAAGTTCTCCCCCATGGCATCTGTCTCAGGTTCATAGGGATCCTGTGCATCATTCATGATGTTCATTTTCTTGGCCCAACCAAGATCCAAACTGTCTGACTGTATTATCTAGAGTGTTACCCTGCTGTAACTGTGACTCTCTGAACTGTGTTCATCAGCACAATTGTTAGCTGCATTATATTCTCAGAATTCATAACTTACTTCATGCATGTGGAAAAAATCCATACTGACAATTCGTCAAATCACAACAACAAAATATGAGGGGAAAAAGAAAAAGGGGGGTCAAGGGGGCTTGCCCCCTTCGGGTCGAGGGCAGCGCCCTCGTTCTTTTTTTTTTTTTTTTTTTTTTACGAATCATGCCGCAATGGGCAGTTCGCAACGTCTTCCGCAATGGGCGGGGCGGTTGGCTGAAAGCTTCCGCAATGAGCGGGGCGATTGGCTGAAAGCTTCCGCAATGAGCGGTTCACGGCTTGCCTCCGTTGCGGGGCGCTTCACTATAGGCTTCAACAATGAGTGGGGCGATTAGCTAAAGCCCTCCGCAATTGCGGGGCGGTTCGGCGATGACTTCCGCAATTGCAGAGCAGTTCGGCGAACACTCCCGCAATTGTAGAGTAGTTCGCCGAATGCTTCCGCAATGGCGGGGCGATTTGCCAAACACTCGCGCAATTACGGAGCCATTCGTCGAAGGCTTCCACAGCTTCAGAGCCGTTCGCGGAATTCTTCCGGGGGTTTCGGGTTGTTCTTGCGAAAAGCTTTTGCGGAACGACTTGAGAAATGCTTCCGCAATTTCGGAACAATTCGCCGAAGTCTTCCGCAATTGCGGAACGATTCGGCGAAGTCTTCCGCAGTTGCGGAACGATTCGCCGAAGTCTTCCGCAACTTCGGAACGACTTGCCGAACTCTTCCGCGTTGCGGAACGATTCGCGGAATCCTTCCGAAATTTCGGAAGAGAATTCCTTCCGCAATTTCGGAAGAGATTTCCTTCTGAAAATTCCTTTTCACACCGACACTTAGAAAATTTTTCACTTAAAAAAAATTTTCTCCGCTGTTTCGGAGCGGTTCGCGGAATCCTTCCGCAATTGCGGGAAGGTTCGCCGAACTCTTCCGCAATTGCGGGAAGGTTCGCGGAACCTTTCCGCAGTTTCGGGACGACTTCCGCAAACTGACTTAAAACAAAAATTTCCAGCAACAGACTTAAAACAGAAATTTTCAAAAACAGACTTAAGAAAATTTTGAAATTTTCCCCCTGTAATTGCTATCAGGTTTGGCCCATAAAGGCCCAATGCTGCAACGCAGCTCTGATACCATAATGTAGTGTCCCTTCTACCATATCAGCATGATAGAGAGGACGTGGTGCTCAATCCGGGCAATTAGCCCCTTATTCATTGAATTAAACTCATTGATACAAAGAACTGTACATGTGCATGCTATAGAAACACAACCGAGATTAAATAAATCCTGTTGAATATCTAACATACATTCAGAATTCCGTGACAGTCATTAAATAAAGACCTCTACAGAATTATAAAGGATCATATGGAAATGCATAACCATTTGAATACACAGCGGAAGCAAGTTTATTAGTAGATCCATGATACATTCAAAATATTCATCAAATGGTAATTGCAACTTTACACAAGAGAATACTTATCTTATGCGAAAGTAGTCCCACGCAACTGGCTATGCAACTGCAATGTTCCACCCAACCGTAGGCCAGTGTGCTCCTCAATCTATCAGCACCACTGCCACCCCCGAGCTGGGCATGATCTCTACAAGGAACTAGGGAACAGCAGACTCACACATAGCCAAGCATACACCAAAATGAGCCAAGCCAATCTACAATTGGGTTTATCAAGCTGCTAGGAGATGGAAAGGAAGAGTTGCTAAGCTAGTGAGCTCCAGCACAGAGCCAGGGATAACCTTGCAAGATCTATCTAGCTTGGAACCCACAATACCTACACACCCAGCACAAGGAAGTATTCTTTTCGCTGCTATACAGTCCCTCAAGCCATACCTTCCCTATCTAGTGCTGTCAGGGTATGCATAGAAGAGTAACCAAAGCCCTCTTGATCTTCTTGAGAGGTTGTCTCCCCCCACTAGGTTTATCAAGCTACTTCTGTCCACTACCACTCGAAAACTTTAGTTCACAGGTTCAAACCAAAATGAGGATGCACACAACAGCAGAACACAATTATGGACATGAGGAAAACGTTTTCCACAGTGGGATGCATGAGATGGGATTTCAGCTAACTCAGAAAAATGTGGGAACCCACAAAAACGAAATGGGAAGTTGGTGAACAACCCAGGAAGCCAAATCCATTTTTAGAAAAACGTCCTTGGACATTCAAGGGCAAAAATGACCTCCATACAGTCCCCAAAACGTGGCCCTTATCTCCCAGGCTATTGCATATGCAAAAACGAACTCCCGGGCATGGAAAAATGCAGGATTTGGCTGAAAAACGTGAAGGGAAAGACCCAGCTAGCTCCAACTGCGTGAATGAGTGAAGACTCCCTCTTCAGAATGGCTTTGGGCACCATTTCGTGGGTGTTTTCTTGACCAAGGAGACAAAACACGAATTTCCAGGTTGATGGCTTTCCCATGCATGAAATTGGCTGCCATACTTCTTCATTCCCAAGGCAATAACTACCTTAACCAATTTCTTGGAAGAATTAAATGATTGGGTGTATGAGACAAAATGGGTAGTTGGTGGTTTATGGGTTTCCTCATTGACACATGGATTAATACCATTGGCTCAGGGGTTTGAATAATTTCCCTCCCTTTTCCTTGTAGAGTCATGCCCCATCTCTTTTGTTGCATTGCATAGCCGGTTGTGGGTTTTTCCATTAAAATTCGTATTTACATGATGTCTTATATACATTGTGCCTATCTAGCACAAGAACCATAGGCATCTATTTTTAATTGTCGATACATGAAACGCTAAATCAACGGTGGGGCCTTGGCCTTGAGCTCCTCACCATGATTAAATTACAATATGCACATCATTTACGATTTAATACAAAGGGATCAAAATGGGGACATTACAATGATTTTCTATTTTCCCCTTTGTTCATTAACAAGGCCGAGGAACTTGGAGTTATTCTTAGATTTGATAATACCGAAGATGAAGTCATTTGCTGATTTGGGTGTATCACTGCCTGTGATAAATCTATGTTCACCTACTCATGAGTCTGTGGCCATTGAACCTCCAGATCTGATGGTGCAATAAACAAAGGCATATAGCACCCGGTGAGTAGTGTTTTCGCAAGGAAATTATTTCTATGAAGAAGGTATGGAGTATATATGGAGTTGTTGTGGGTTTGGTGCTTCTATTCATGGCCATTCCATTGGTATTCTTGCTCAGACTCTATGGACAGCAGTAAGTTCATCGAAACCCATTTCATTTTTTATTTGACTTGAAGCCCCCTTCTCACGAACTATTGTGTATGGGGAATCTGGATTTGGAGTACCTGGGTAGGGGCACTTATTATTTTTTATAAATACCATTTGGGGAATTTGTGGTGGGTATTTTTCATTTTATTCTACCATTTTGTCTCTCTATTGTATACTCAAACAAGGGGCATTTGGTGTATACCTAGATCCTTATTATTGTGGGTGATTTGGGGTTAGTATTTACATTAGATATGATTGAACAACAGGTAGTGTGAGGCATATTTAAGAAATTTTTAAGTTTGTAGTTTCATGGTTTTGGTCTCCCCTTCTGTATTGCCATTTTCAGCGGCTTAAGTTGAATGTGGGGTTTGAGGAAAGATACAGTTGGATGTGGTCGCTTTAGGTGTGAAAGCTTAGAGAGCACACAATCCCTTATCAGTGGATTCCCTTTGCTATGAGTAACATGCATGTAATAAGATTACTTCTGAGCAGCTTCATCTTATTTTGAAGTTTTGAATCTTTTTTGTCTCTTTAACATCAAGGAATTCATTTGGTTGCTCTGTAATCTGTTGCGTGTTTATGTTGCAGGCTATATCAACGATGAAGCCCCTACAACCCTGGTGAGAATACCCAGATTTGGTTGTGGTTTTACAATTGAGAGTAGTTTATAACACACCTAATTTGGACTTGGTCATAAGAATCTTCATTATTTAGTAATAATATGGAATATCAGTTAGATCAAGTATACATGTTGTTAAATTGTGTTCTTCGCTCTGGTTGTCTACTTCTTATCTACTAATTTAAGCTGGGGTTCTTTCTGCACATAATTGCAGGGGTATTTCTACTGTAATTGTGATCTATAAGAGCTAGAAGAGATTCTATATAAGAGAATGAATTCCTCTGAATATTTAACAAATTATTTAATTATTTGATCTAAAGCTGCTATATAAGAGCTGCTACATATTTTTATTTAATTATTTGATCTTTTGAATATTTAATAAATTCCTAACTTGAAATCGATTTCTTTTTAATCCCATAAATTTTTAATAAATATTTGGATTAAAATTGATTTTTCCTAATACATCTCAGTTACCTCATATAAATCTCTCCATGTTGGTTTGAACAAAGGAAGAGAGGCGTTGGGTAATGTTAAAAGTCGACAATTATCAAGTAGATCTTACATATATATCTTTTTGTTTTTTTCGTTGAAGGTTATATATATAGATATAGATATAGATATAGATATGTTTCCATGTGTGATTTGTGCTCTCCTCATTGAGAATATATTCTCAAGGAGTGGAGTGATCTGTAAATTTCTTCAAACAATACAAGTTTTTGTGGGTGACTCTTACTTGAGACTCGAGAGGAAAGCACTAGTGTCATAGTGCGTCTTTTGGAGAAGGCATTAATGGGTATTCAACATTACAATTAGTACATAGTATAATCTCAAGTTGTGGTTTCAATGACAAAAATTATTTCGCTATTGTGGTGTTTTGCGGGACATTTTCTTTAATTTGAAGTGACATTTTCTTTAATTTGAAGTGAAGTATGGTTTATTGGGTTGTATCAGCCATGGCAGAGGAGCAACGAGTTCATCCGGACTGTATAAATTCATCAAATCCTTATCGTGAATGCGTGGAGTATTGACTTTGGAAAATCACTGAAGCCAAGGAACGCCGAGAAAAGGAAGAATCAGGTACTGTATCTATTTTTCTCGTTTTGTACAATTCATTTCTTGTTTTATATTCAAATGCCATGAAAGAGAATAGGAGGCAAAATCAGAACGGATGGCATTCGAGTTTGAAGAAATCCAGGTTTCTACACATACAATAACCTGCTCGAAACCCTAGGTCAACGAAAACTCGTCTCCAGAATTGGTAGAATTAATTGATCTCTGGCTGAATTATAGGAGCGTAGGAACAACTTTTGTTTTATCTCTCCAAAAAATCCTCTGTGTAGAATCATTAGAATTAATGGGTCTCTGCCAACTATGGAAATTCATAGCAAGTATAATCTTCTCATGGACTTATGGATGTTCTTTATTTACATGACTCTCATAGTTTGGGTCTTCAAAACTTGCCATATAGCCTCCTTGATGCCTTCCTGTTCGTCATTCTCCTCTGAACCCATGCACATGCTAGTGTTTCCAAGGAGTAGTTCTTTTAGAGGGGGGATATAATAAAGGGAAAACAACACAAAAATCAGCATAATACTAGGCAGTTAAAAAAGTAAACACAATTTCTAGACAAATCATGTCTTGCTTAATGCTTGCACACACATAGATCATGGTACTCTAAAAATCTGTTAACTAAAATGATAAAATATTTCACACAATGTCTCATTGCCTTTATTTGTATGCTAACCTGATAAAATCTAGCATGTTTCCAGGCATATTAGAGACTCCACCAAAGCAATTTCACTTCACCAAGGCCCCTAAAAACTTGAGATTGCAATAAATAAAGGTCCGACTTTCCATGGTTGGAAGAAGCTTCAAGTTCTTCATGAATCTGTGCCAGCACTTCTACATAATCTAGGGGTTTGAAATTTGGCTCTATGGGAGGTTATGCAAGTTTGATAAGTGATGATCTGCATGTCAAAGTTTCACAAAATTAAATATAAAATAACTTCTTAAAGACTGCCTATGCTAAGCACACTAATTGCCTATACCAAGCACATAAACTGAAACGATTAGTGCGGTTAGTATTCATCTAAAATACTTCTAGTACTTAAGCTTTGAACAAAAACAATCAGCGACAATCATAAAGTAGATAGCATTCATCTGAAGCATTTCCGGTCTTTTTATTTCACTTGGAAAATGCAGTCCTATTTGAATACATTATGTGACAGAAGTCTGGCATCTTTCATTCATACTGAATGTAGGGCTCTCTTGTTCTTGGTTTCTATTTCTCTAAAGCACAGTATTGTGGATAGTTATGCTTCTCCCTCTAGTAGACTAGCGTTGTTTTATGATTATCCTTTCTTTATATAGATTTGAGTTTACTAGTTGTTTGCATTTGATCCTCTCTCTCCTATGAATCCAAACATAGATTTTAATCCTTAGAATCCTATTAATTTTTGTTACACCTAAACATGTTTACTTAATACATCTTTGCAACACTTGTATATTATCTAGAGAAAATATGTGTGGTGCCTAACTTCTGAGGTTTTGTTTGTTTTATATGTAGTTATGTACTTCCATTTTCAAGGTTCACCCAAGAGATCCAGATGTAAACCATGGAGGAGTGGATGACATGACTAAGTTGGCCTATCTAAATCAATAGGGTGTTTTATACAACCTTGCAAGAAGATATGAGCTCAATGATATATATGTGAGTAATATACCTTAAGGTGGTCTTTGTTACATTGGTTACTGTCAACAGATTTAATGATACTATGAATGTTTTTTCTGTTTTTCAAATTGTAGAGAATCAAGCTAAGAGCATGCTTTATAAGAAGTGAGTGTAAATCTATATTATTAGATACAAGCGACTACTAGAAACTTTATTTCATGTTATGTGTTTGAATGATGGTGATGGTGATGCATTCTATTGTACTCTTGATAGTTAGTTTGCTTTTCCTATTTGGTGCTTATCTTTGACCCAATTTTGACAGACATATACAGGTAGTATTTTGATTGTTGTAAACCCTTTTACAAAGCTTCCCCATCTCTACAATGTTCACATGATGGAGCAGTATAGAGGAGCTCCATTTGGGCAGTTAATTCCTCACGTTTTTGCAGTTGTTGATGCTTCTTATAGGTAAGCATTTGCTACTATATCTATATGACATTTTAACAAATATAAATTCTCATATTTATTAATGCATTGCTGATATTTGAACATTTGCATGTTTGCCTTTGGTTTGTCATCTATTTTTGTTTGATAATCATCATCCAAGGCAATGATAAATGAAGGAAACAGTCAGTCAATACTGGTGAATGGAGAAAGTGGAGCAGGAACAATAGAGACGACAAAACTAGCAATGCAGTATTTAGCTTATAAAAGTGGCCAGTCTGCTATAGATAATAGTACAGTGGAGCAACAAGTTATTGAAGTAATATTCTGTCAGCTTTCTCAGTGTGTTTTCTAAAACAATTATTGCAGCATATTCTATGTATTTATAATAAGAGTAATATAATTGTTTAGAAATAACCTTCATTCAACATTGAAAAATGATGTTTGTAATAAGGGCATCATTTGTCAATTCAATGCCAATTTATATAGTTAATAATCCATAGAAGAATCAAAGTGGTCGTCTTTTGAAGAAATATGCCTCAAAACTGAAACCACACCAGAGACTTGTTTTTGGGATCTGTTTCCTATTTGATCAGTAAACCATTTCTTGAGAAATGGTTAGCAATTATATTGGTTGTTTCTCATAGGCATTTCATTTGTAAAACACGAGCACGAGAAATAGAAAATGCTTTAGTTCAAGTTTATGTTATTAAAATTTAAACCGCACCATTCCATTTAGCTACATGTTTTACCAACTCAATGGCACGTGTGCGAAATTGAGTGAGTATTCTTTCATCCATTCTATGAAGAAGACTTGGCCAACCTAAAAAAAGGCTCAAAATTTGGTGTGTTTACTCAAATATTTGCCTTGTATCATGCCAAAAAGAATAGTACCTTGTTGCATCCACCAGGATGTGGGGTTAGGTGGTTTTCAGAATGATGATAATGAGCTACCTTCAGAAGTGTTGAAGGGGAATGAAAACGAGATGTTAGAAGCCCATAGTCATAACACTGCTAATCTTGGTCAAAACAGTGCCTTTGGCTTCTTCACTCTAGAAGAATCCGCAGATGATGGGTGTTAATAGTTAAAATTTTAGTTATTCTTAAATATGTGGTAAAAGGCCCTAAGACATATCTTATTGTAACACATTTTTTTTGTAAAAGATGCTTCTTATATATACAAAAATTATTTACATCAGCAAATGAAATAAAATAAAAAAAGAAAGGGTATATACGGTGAACCTCATATCATTTTCCTAAGGCCAACGCACTTAAAATTGGACAAAAAAATAGTACCCAAGAGTTAATGAGTGTATGCAAAATACCCATTTCATTGAGCCCACACAATATGATTGAATTCCACTATGAATAACAATTCCAAACTTACAAAATGAGCCACATAGATTACATGGCTCTTTGATAAAGGTTAGCCACAATTGTCAAACCTTAGAAAGCTCACAATGCAAGCAAGACATTCAAGAAATATCATAAAGCTCACACGAATTGTGCTTTCTTTCTTTAAATATATTAGAAATATTAATGGCAACAATGTAAGACATGTGCTCTTTGCATCTATGGTTAAAAGACTTGATCTAACAAATTTCGCTTTTCACTCCTGCTCCCGCCTCCCGCTCCCAAGTAACCTAGTCCCAGATGTCCCTAATTCTAGCTGGGAACCCTTGGTGATAGTATATGTAGTCTACTTTTTTTGTTGTTTTTTATTGTTTTATACATTTGCCAAGATGGACCCATAAGATACAACCCTTGGCTAAGTACTAAGTAGGCTCCAAAAAAAACTTATTAGAGGTCTGTTATGGCACTTGTTGGGGTCTACCATGTCGTGGATCCCAGATATCTCCAACTCTAGCCAGGAACCCTCGGTGATGTTAGCGATGTCTCCAATGTACTGGAAACTGCTCCCAACCAAAAGAGCACATCGTCAACTTGTTACCCCTGTGACTCAAGATTTGGGAACCCTAGGGATGGGTCCCTCAATTGTGGGCGGATGGTTTTCTATGCTACAAATTAGCAAACTCAAGGTCCATTAGAGACAATTTCTTAGTGTGGTGACTCTTTAATAGAGAAAAAGAAGAAAAATCCTTTTTTCACGGTTTTGGTGTTCTGGAAATGCCATATGTGGGAGTCCCACACCTCCTCCATGTAGGCACTACTACATATGGCCAAAATTGCCACATTTTTTCGTTGTAATAGCCACAATGTTTCGTCCCTATTGCAATGCTCTGGGGTTCATTTTTTCATGGAACCAACTTCGTGGATATAGGGACAAAGATTCCTCATCGTGGCAATAGCAACGTTTCTCTGTGGCCACGTGTCACCTTCGCAACAGTCCTCAGATCTTCGGAAAATTAATTCTTCCATGATTTTTTGTCGATATATCAACGCCCCTCATCTATATGTTTCCACGCAAATGCTTTACCTACCACGAACTATCGTGTCTATAGAGACGAACTTAAATTGGAGGTTCATTGCTATAGCCACGAATGTTCATGGTAGGTTCAACATCTGCGTGGTAACATCTTATACAGCTCCATGAATGTTCATTGCAATAGAGAAGATTAGATTCACTAACTTTCATGGCAGGTTCAGCATCTGCATGGAAACATTTCTATAGTTCCTCAAAACTTTGTCTCTATATCCACGAAACTTCGTCTCTGTATCCACAAAAATTCATGGTAGGTTCATCATGTGCGGTTAAAAATTTTCTTTGGTTCCATGGCAGTTCGTCTAAATATCATTAACTTTCATGGTAGGAATCCATCAATATTGCGACGATACCTGGAAGTGTTAAAAGAAATAAAAATCCTAAATGGGAATCGTTGAATCATAGCAGAGCACCATTTCAAAGCATAAATATATATGCCTCAATGTTTTGATGATCATCACATAAATGCTCCCCCTAATTGATATGCTAAAGTTCAGTAAATTCATAAAAGGTAAGAATGCATCATCATCATTCTTCAAAACTTTAACTTTTCATCGTAATGTTCATTTAAGTCTGCTCAACTTCAAGTTTTTAATAAACACACTCCCCCTATCAAATATGCTACTTCAAACTTCTTGTCAAATCAGGCTGAAAGGAATTTTTTTCAACAATTATTTTGCTAAAAGTAACAAATCTGAACTTGTCCAATTCAACCTTACCAAAACTGATCTGTCAAGTATACTTATGTTATGTCAATCTGATCTACTCACTTGGTCAATTAGTTTTTGTCATTAGATTGCTTCAGCTTCTCACCATCTTCCAAAATTTGTGGATGTTTGAACATGCTCCAATTTTACTTCCAGCCACTGTAAAAGATCTTTTGGATCAACACAAGAGCTACACATGTGCATTGATGCCCAAGGAGTCATTTTCCATCTATGACCCTGAGGCTGCCTCAATAATCTTCAACATTCTGGGACTGTTTGCTTGCTTGGGAAGAGTTAACTTTGGGACTGTGTATATGCAATATGTCATCATCACTTCTGTATCATATCATGGCATAATATCTCACACTTGGGCTGTGTATGTGTGCTATAGAAGATATGTGAATCTATAAATCATGAAGAAGTTAGCATGCCCAACAGCACAAGTTTAGTGGTTGTGTTTGAAGCAATGTAGAGTGAGCCCTCTGCTAGATTTGGGTTACTCTCAAGTGTAGGGAATACACCTATGCAGAACAATGCAGACCTTGTAAATCATTGGTTTGTTGGATCCAATGGGGCTCAACTAAGAAACAATGAAGTAGGGTCTGTTGAAGATCAAGTCAATGCCATTAGGGCATTCAAAATACATGTGTCACAGTGATTTCCTAAAGAAACACAGTAGCGGATATAGTAGCTGATGATGAAGAGAATATTATCCTACTGATGGATCCCGTGGACCCTGAGGAAGCAGCTCATGGAGAGGAGGATGAGAGCACTAGTTTCCTTTTTGTTGATATTGTTGAACATACAGAACAGTGGAAGTACTTGGAGCAACGAAGAGTCATATTATATTTCCTTTGAAGAATGTTGGATGAAGAAGCCTTTAGTCAATTATGAATTATGAACTGATAGATTAAAGGGATCTCATTGAACTCATCCAAGGGGATTGGTTCTTGATAACTCTGTTTTCCTTTCAATTCTAAGATGGTTGTCAGGTATGATTTGTAGTTTGGTACATGAACAATAGCTAGGCCATTGCCCTATATCCAGTCTTGGAGACATGACTTCAATCCGAACTTCAAAGAACATTAATCAAGCACAATATTCCCTCTAGATTGAGTATGCCAGCTTCAGCTGACATGAGGCCCTTTGTTGATATGTTTACAAGGTACTAATTAGTTATGACAACTGTGTTCAAACCCAAGAGTTTTTGTTAAAGTGGATCCAAACATAAACTGACCTCAACGTCTCAAATTATTTACAAAGGTTAGGGTACATGATCCCCATGCTCCCCATGCTCCCAGGACATAGGTGTTCCAAGGGGGATGTTTCCCCATGTGCCCTTTTAGACTGGACGCAAGGAAACACAATAGGGAACTTATCCCTCAAAACATGAGACACTCCCACGCTCCCATTTTACCAAAATTTGTTGTTTAGAACCCCCTCTCCCTAGTAATTATTGGTAATATCAAATCCCCCCTCTCCTTAGTAATTTCTGGTAATAATAAATTCCCCCTCTCCCTAGTAATTAATCATAATATTAAATGTCTCATTTTTACATTCAAGTAAAAATGAGACATTAAATATTATGAATAATTACTAGGGAGAGGGACTTCAAAACGGTGGACTTTGGTAAAAAAGGAGCATGGGAGTGTCCTATTTTTTAAGGACATTACCATTAATTGTTCCAAGATGTTTGAGAGTGGTTCAAACCTCATCGAACTTCATATGGAGAAAGTAGAATTTCATTTCCCTTTCAGAATTCAGTAGACTCAATAGTTTTCAAGATTTCAGGATGGACAGGATTGTAGTGTTTCTATTGGATTATGTCATGTATGGGAGTATGGAATTGGAATTTAATCAAGAGCACCAAGCCCTCTATGTACCCTAATGTTCATGGTGTTGATTGTTGAATTCCTTTGTCATGATTTTAGCAAAAATGTCCTTCCCACAAGCCAAAATCATTGATTAGGCATGTTAAGCTTTGTCTACCATATTTTAAGGCTTGGATTAGGGAGCGTCATCAAAATTGGATGGTGTTGACTGTCCATGGAGGATCAAGGTAGAAGCAAAGTCTAGACAAGGAGGTTGAGATTGATGATAATGATAATGATCCTTGTGTAACCAATGCTTTTGATGATATGTAGTTATTTGTTGTAGCATGATGTTTTCCGGCCTATAGAGGTTATTTAGAGCCTCGATGTCTATGTATTTCATTTCGTATATGCATCATGATTCACACTCTGTGCCATTTTACTATATTCACACATCGTACTTAGATGCTACATGCATGAGGAAAATTTGCATATTCGGTGTCCAATGGTTTGAATTTACATTGATGTACATGAATATATATATATATATATATATATAATTAAATTTTGTATATTTTATATGTTCTTTATTAGACAGGTTTACCAGCCAATTCTGCTTCCATAGTGGTCAGACCTTAACCATTTCCAATCCTAATAACTTTGGTTACAAGCAATGATAAATGTTATTGGTGCATTGCTATGTTTAATATTTCAATTAATTATGTTTCAGTTTTCATATATTTTAATTTCTTAGTATTTCTCGTAGGGTCCCCTATGTTGAAGACCCAAATGTCCCCTATGACATTCCCTAGAATTTGAGGGGTGCTTCCACATGCCCTCGATGCATTTCCCCACTCCTGCATCCCTGCATCTTGGAAAATTAGTGTAACATTGTTATTTACAGTTGATGGGGTACTTTCGTAGAAGGTGAAATACTTGAATTTATTGAATGCTTGCTTTGCTTACCAAGCTCAAGACTACTAGATAAGGGGGTACCCTAGTAGAAAGCCTTGTTCAACACCTAAGGCTAGCCTACTTCTAACCTACCTCAAGACTTTGCCCCGACAACTACTCAAATGCCAAGGCCATGAGGATACCCATATGTCGATGTTGGTCCTCAAATCATTCTATTAAAGATTCTTCTTAGGATAAGGGCATGGATCCACCTTCTAGCAAGCATCACCTGCTTGATATCAACATTGAAATATGGATGAGGAATGGCAAGTAAAGCAGTCAAGAATGAGAGGATCTCAAACTCAACCTAGTCCATCCAAAGAAAACCAGTAAAGGAGTATTGTCAACCACATCACAGGGCTAACAAGGATGCAACTAGGCAATCTCCCACTCACTAAGCCATCACCATGGGACATTTTGTGCCCAACATTTGCTTTGGTTCACTTTTGATGCAAGGTATTCCCAATGTAATTGTCACCATTGTCATGGAATGTGACAGGGATGTCTATCCCCAGTAGGAGCATGCTTGTGAGAGATATGTTGCATGATGTGAAGTCAGATATTGCCTTAAATGGTGTGCAAGCATTATAAGTTTTCCTCTTTGTGTCACCTGAAGAAATGGTGAAATTTTAATGTGGATCTACATCTATAACATATCCTTAAGTCTCATAGCCTTTATGGCCTTCCTAGACCAATCTGTCTGCATTTTCAGAGAGTCTAATGCCCAAATGTTTTAAAATTGTGATGTATTGGTTCCATTTAACACCCAGATCACCTAGAAACCCATACCCATCCTACTAATGTCACTAAACCTAAATCTCAAACCTGGTCCAATCTGTTGCAAATAACTACTAAGGTACATTCTAAATCCAAACAACCTAAACATGTTTTGCTCCATCAAAGACACCAAAAGATTCATAAGATGCATCCCAATACTCTTCATGTTCTCCTCCATGCCAGATAGTTTACAAACAACAACTCAGAAGAGATATAGTAGAAAAGAATAATCAGATAAATCAAAAGAAAGAACTTCTAAAAGAAATAATGGCTTCTTTGGTAGAATTCAAACTGGAACTAGAACAATGAAAAATAAATTAGAAGAAACCTATGATGAAGAGTTATAATACAAGTTTCAGAATTCCATTACAGAAGAAGAATCTCTTGCACTTATACCACAAGATGAGAACAAGAATCTGCCTGACTCTGAAGAAACCCAGATAAAAGGGTTACATCATAGATTGGTGATAACTGTGCAAATTAATGTCATGTGATATAATGAATACACACTAGATGCACAAATAAACACAGGAGTCATGAATTTTGTGCTAAGATGGAAGTTATCCCAAGGTATTATTGGCATCCAATAAACTTTCATTTCATGACTATAAATATATCAATGGTTCCAATCAAAGGATATGCCCTTAATTTTCCTATCATGATTAATGGCCATAATACTTCTGTAAATTGGTATTGTTTTGATAAAGGTGTTGATCTATTGTTTGGTCAATATTTTGTTGACTATCATCTTCCTTTCTTGATAGGCAAAGATAGAATCACCTTTCATACAAGTGGCCAAGCAATTACAATCCCTAGCAAAAACACTTATGAATGCCATGTACCTAGTAATATTAAATGTGTTGTTGAAAAATATGTAGAAAATTCTATCAAGATCAATAATATTTCCAGACATGCAACAAAACACGACCAAAAAGTACTTCAAGATACCAAATACAAAATCATTAAGGATTGTACTTCTAAGTTCTAATTTCCTATATTTTAGTGTGTAAATAGTCATCTTTTGGTGGGGAATGTTGGGTTTGGAATTGTGATGTATCTTCTATATTTATTATTGAGTCTTCATTAATGGCTACTGAATGATGACTTGGGTATCATGCAATACTTTTTTATCATACCCAAAACCACCAGCATGTACCTTTCCACAAAATAGGCAACCATTTTCCAGTATTGCACTGATGGCATTCTTCAACAAATCTATCAAAGAGACAAGAAAATGTATTGACAAGAAGTTACCCATTAAGCAAACGTGCTTGCATCTTATTCCTCGTGTCCAAGTGAACCTAGCATCGTTTTACGGCATGTATTGGATTTTTCCAAATGTACCAAACACAAAATATGTTAAGTTACCTATATATATATGTTAAATTAAGAGTTGATAATACATATACACATGAGATAGAAAATATGTTAAGTTACCTATATTCACATATTGATATCCGACCTTGGATAATCTAGTGGAAATCATTACATCAGCTGTATCATGCAAATTCATAAGAAGGCACTGAATTTAATATTATATTCTGATTAGAATAATTATTTATATATACAAGCCAAAACCTTTTCTAAAGCTGACTATTTACAAGTGATATAAGCAAGCTACCTATTCCAATCCCATGTGCATTCTTCCTAGAAGTACAACCCATGAACACCTTAAAAGATGAAGGTTTCCAATTCAGAATTTGGATACGCTCAAAAAAATTTCACAAAAACTAGTGAAACATTAGAAAACATCTATCTCTAGTCTTCCACAAACCTTATTTTAAATAGTATATATCTGTGAGCAACATAATTCAATAGACACGGTAAATACTCCAGGACTATTGTATTGCAAGCTTCCAAACTGAGAAAGTATTCATGTGAAACCTTTCTGTCATGTGTAGCAAAAATTTTACCTAACAACCGAACAAGTTCAACATCCACTTTTACGGTTACCTCAATATTTGGATTCCAAACTTGTCTATCTAGTATTTCTTTAGTGTCTATAAGCCAAGCACCGAACAAGAAAAAGAAAACATCAGAAACACTACCACATCATGATATACAAAACACCAATATGCTCAAGGATATCACCTTATGTTATTTGGAGTGAGATAGATCCCACTCCTAGAATTGGATATGTGTCATAATCACTAAGTTTCACATGCATACTTACCTCCTATAACCAAGCATTCCAAATGTACAACCAGTAAGTTCTTAACACAAGCTCTTTGGTATATTCATAATTGCCATATCAACAACTTATAATTGCTTACAATGACAAGCAAACTAAAACGATAAACTAATATTCAGTAGCATGTAATCAAATAAACATGTATATCATATAACAGAAATAGAGATATAGTTGAAGATACCAACCAGCTGGGTGTGAAACCATTATTGAAAATATACTCATAAGTGTTACTTTCAACAAAGACTGATTGTGCCTCGGAGAGGCCAGTCTTATCTAGGAACCAGCTAACCCTACAAGAGGGTGTGTACAAACCAGAGAGAGAGAGAAATGACTGGGGTTGATTAGGTCAATGACAGTCAAGCATAGTACATAACTCAACATAAATTAAGTCACAAAAATTCTAAACTTCGACAAAGTCAAGTACTGTATAAGACCAAAACTTCAACAAGGTGGTATAAAAAAAATGAAGGAGGGTAAATGACCGCATTAACCACAAGTCTTAGGGAAGGTACCACAAGTCCAATAGTAAATCAATCAAGGTGGGGAAGGTACAAGAAGTATTTAATAACTCAATCAGTAACAGGTAATAAAATAAACATATCGATCATATAAAAATAAGAGAGTTATAGTTGAAGATCTCCACGTCAACATTAAACCAAAAATCAGATCTGAAGTGTGGGTACAAATATAAGCAATGGTCATAAAATAAGAAAAATATAAAGAATAGTCATAACATAGGTGTGGGTAGTAGAATACCCATGACCCTTAGAACCAAGGGTATGCTCCAAATGTTGCCAAACAACCATAAGACTCTATAAGAGCAAAACTTCAACAAGGTGTTTTTTAAAAAGTTACTCAAGGACTCAACAAGGTGTTTTTTAAAAAGTTACTCAAGGACTCAACAAGGTGGTTTTTAAAAAGTTACTCCAAATGTCGCCAAACAACCATAGGACTCTATAAGAGCAAAAATTCAACAAGGTGGTTTTTAAAAAGTTACGAGACCAATCATAGCTCAATCAAGATGGGGAAGGTACAACCAATCATATCTCTCTCAAATGTACAGAAGTTGCATATAACCTGAAAGTTCATCATCACAGTATAAGGAAGGGTGGTGGGATTCCAAATAAAAATATACATCATTTCTCTCTATGCAATCCTGATAGCATCACATAACAGTTAAGTACCTTGTACTATAAAAAATAAAGCCACCTTTTTAACCTTTAAATTTAGGAATATGGTCTACAAAAGCAAACTTTCATCACAATTACCATCCAAATTTCTAACTAGTTCCAAATCAACAGTAAAAGATTTAATAACATAATTTTGATCTCTATCAACTTCAGCACTCCTCTTTGGTCCCTGTGTTGAATTTGGTCCTCGAGATGTAAATTTAAGTACATACCTCAAACAGGTTTACACATTCCACATACTACAACAATTAAGCACACAGATGATGAAAGAAAGGTACAGTAACATAACAATTCTATAGTTGAATGATAAAATGGTACTATTTTTGAATAGTGTTAAAGCAATAGTAAAACATTTTACAACATAATTTTCATCTCTTTCAGTAGCATGTCATAAAATAAACATATTCATCATATAAAAATAAGAGGGTATAGTTGAAGATCTCATTTAACCAAAAATCAGATCTGAAGTGTGGTACTATTTTTTAATAGTTCTAAAGCAACAGTACAAGATTTTACAACATAAATTTTGATCTCTATCAAGTTCAGCACTCCTATGTGGTCCCTGTGCTGAAGTTGGTCCTCGAGATGTAAAGTTAAGTACAGACCTCAAACAGGTTTACACAGTCCTCATACTACAACAATTCAGCACACAGATGAAAGAAAGGTACAGTAACATAACAATTCTATAGTTGAATGATAAAACGGTACTATTTCTGAATAGTGCTAAAGCAATAGTAAAATATTTTATAACATAATTTTCATCTCTTTCAGTAACGTGTAATAAATTAAACATATCTATCATATAACAACAACAGAGGTATAGTTGAAGATCTCCACGTCAACATTTAACCAAAAATCAGATCTGAAGTGTGGTACTATTTCTGAATAGTGCTAAAGCAACAATACAAGATTTTACAACATAAATTTGATCTCTATCAACTTCAGCACTCCTCTCTAGTCCGTGTACTGAAATTGGTCCTCGAGATGTAATGGGTAGTAATCAAATTATAAAGAGTGATGATGATCGAAGTCATGATGAACATATCTAATATATCTAATATAAACAGAATCAATGTTTCAAACTTGTGATGACATTTAAATTTAAAACTCAAATTCTAAGAAAATAAAAGATATAAATGGGAAAATTCCCTAGAGCATCAAATTAAAGATAAGTACCTCGTAACTATACCAAATAAAAATAATCTATGTAGCATACTAACAATGTTTCATACTAACAACATCGACATCCATCAAAATACAAATCATGAATTTATGTTGCATCTACTTTTTCGTTGTTTTATGTTTCTTTGCATGTAAAAACCTTGTGAGTGGGGTATCACAATCATCCAATGGCGCAGTATTTATTGCGATATCTCCTATTATTGTTTGTGTTTCCATGCCCTCATTTATGCCACTTCTTGTACGTCGTTGAGCAAGGCGTGGAGGCAATTATGTAGGGGTGTGAGCTGCAACAACAGAAGTGAGCATATATATATGGCGTAGAACTATTATTGAAATAAATATTTCATTTTTTTATTTAAATTACAATATTTCTCTTTACCAGTCGATGTAGATGTGAAAACTGGGGTGTTAACTAGAGGTATAGTTGCTTCCTCTTGCAATTCATGCTCCTGAGCTACATGGTCTTTCATTGAAAGAAGAAAATTTATAAGTATACGTCAGGAAATATATATATCTAATCACAGTAGATATTTCTATTTCGAAATCATACATACCAGAATGGACACTATGCTCCACACTATCATGGGACATGTGCACCCTAACATCAATTGGTACTTGCTGTGTACCGTGAGATTCACTACTGCGGTTGCATTGTTGATTAAAAACAAACATAAATTTTTAGTTATGGGTGATATAATTAGAAGTACTTAATAGACTATAATAGTATACTACCATTGGTGATATACCTGCATTTGTGTCATTGGGGAGATTGGAGTCTGCCCCAAGCTTTTATGATATTCAACCACACTCTTAAAACCAAGCTTTAGGTCTTCCTTGGTGGCAGTAGCTTGGAACGTATTTCCATGCAATGCATGATAACACATTTTGAAGTTTCCAGTATCAAAATCCGATATTTGTTCAATATTGTTAAATAAATATTCCCAACAATTAATCAATTAATACTTATGATTCTTGCTCTTAGTTTTCTATAGCCACCCTAGCCCAGTCTATGTTGCCCGTGCTTTTCCATTCTAGCCTTGGTTGCTTTGGAGGTGTCAGGTAGCCTATATATGAAAATTTTGAAAACCTTAGATATCAAAAATCTCACTTAAAACAAAAAAGAAAAAAATAATTGAGCTTATTTCAGTAAAAAGATTATATATGGTGTGCCTTACTTTACTAGGCTGTGGTTGTTTTCCTTGTCTTTTAAGCAAGTTCTCCTTTGCATCATCTATGAGTTCCTTCCACTCTTTCTCCGGAACCATGGGAGGGCGCTCATGCTTGGGGTCAGCTTGGAACCTTTTCCTATATTGGGCCTTGGTATATTTCAAATTCTCAACGACTAACCTTGCAACAACCTTCTTGTTGAAAGTATTGTTGAACAAGTTGACCATGTGGACCATCAATTCATCTCTCTTATTGCTATCTTGGCTATTCCACCGTGTGCGAATGGTGTGGCCAAACAGCTCCAAGGCTTTGTCATTCAAATGCCTGTAGAATACATTGTTTCCTACAAATTAAATATGTAATCCATTAATTTAAAATAATTTATACATATGACTATTTCAATTTCATGATTAAAATGAATAATTTAATTAATAAATACCATCAATATTTTGGATCTTGATAGGAACACAAGAGTCATCCACCAAAAAGGTGAGATCAAGTGATCCGGTGCTTTTAACTCAAGCTGCTCTAGGAAAAGTATCCTGGTTGTCTATAGTACATTCATCTCCAGAGTCATGTGGAGTGATAGGCTCCGTCTCATCATGCTAAGGCATAGCATCAGGCTCCGACATGGCATCATGCTCTCTCTCATCAATGCCATCATCAATGGATTCGAGGCCAACCGCAGGAGTTCCAAAAAGCCTCATTGGTACATTGCTTCTTTTGTGCTTCATTGGACCATCACTGCTACCTATACCTGTTGGGGCAGGTTCTGTAGTCACGGGTTTTAAAAACTCCTAGAAACAATAAACTTTACTTTATCAGATCACTTGGAAAAATAAAAAACATAATATCATATATGAAATCACAACATAGCTTAAAAACTTTGTGAAGATGCCACTTACCCCATAAGATTGTATTTGATCTTGCATCTCTATAATCCTTGCCCTGTCCTCCTGTGTCAAGGGCCTTTTGCGAGCCAGGGGAAACATTTCTATGTTTTCCTTTTTCAAGGTTGTTCTAAAAGTGTGCAGTGGGTCAATGGAATAGAAAATTTCTTCCTCAAACCCCTCATCACCCATATCGTGTGCACATGACTAAATTCATCAAACAATAAATTAAATTAAGCAATATAATTTTAACATCATTCAAATATTGATATTGTAATGAATATTAAGTCACTATTATGCACTAACACTTACCTGGCGTGGTGTTATGGCCGGTGAGTGTCCACGATGAACCGTCATCGTGGAAGCAGCAGGTTCCTTTCCATGGTCCTGAATGAACCAGTAATCCATCATAATGTCATAAAAATGAACCAGTAGTCCATCATAAGCTCAGAAAAATGTGATTATCAATAGTGGACATTGAATGCTAACATACTAAATCGAAAAATTTAGTTATTTTACTAAATAATTACCTGACAGGCCACAGAGTGTGACCTTCCACACTCACCCTCGACCATGGAAGCAGCAGGTGCCTTTCCAATGGCACCACACTGACACAATCAATCAATAAATAAACGTTTACCTCATACTAAATAATTGTAACATAAAGAAAAATGAGATATTGCATTAATATTAATTTTTACCTCAAAAGTGGAAGACACATGTTTTGCTCCATGGCCATGAGCAGACTCCTGCCATAGTTTAATAAGCATGATTTCATATGGAAATATTAACAATAAGCACTGAAAAAATGAATGCTAACAACAAAAATCGCAACATCTTGTTCTTGTAGTCATATTTATTTAGTATATTTAACATTTACCTGACGAGGCATAGTTTCTGATCTTCCATGGTCACCCTGGACCATGGAAGAAGCATGTGCTTTTCCACTACTGTCACCCTAAACAAACGTCAATAGTTAATAAATGCATCATAAACAAAAATGAGATATTCATAGCAGTGTAATCACATGAAAATATTCATAATAATCATGAATAAAGCGAATGACAATAGTGGAAATCGAATCTTAACAAAAAAAAAAAAAAATCCAGTTATTGTAGTCATGTTTAGATACTACATTTAGCATTTACCTAATGAGGCATAGTTTCTGATGGTCCACATTTCCCCTAGACCGCGGAAGCCACATCTATTCTATTTAAGTTGTAATTGATCAACAACTCTTCACCTGCAAGTATTGTTTTTATTGCACATACAAATATACGATGATGTTTGTGTGCCTCGAATTCACAATTTGGTAGCTTATTTGTTGTCACTGGTCGTGTACTATTTATAAAGCCAACAACGTTTCCGGATGCTTTTGGTCTCCCATCAATATACATAGTCGCCCCTTTGTTTTTATTGTTTTCTTCTATTTGAATATAATTCGCGGCAACTCCATATCTCCACATACTTCGAGTATATTGGACCAAGATCAACCAATTATTGTATCTGTATAGTGGTCCTACATACTCCATCAATTCTATTACAGTGCCATAGTAGACCTTTATTCCATCCATGGAAAATAGCCCCAATCCATGTAAGGACGAAGAAGTGATGCGATACATCCTCTCATTGATGAATAAATATGTGTCCACTTGAGGTAGCATATTAGGTACCCATCATTGCACTAGATGTTTATACCTCAATGGCAAATCAATGTCTCATATGCTCTCAGCATCATAATTACATTACCCACCGTTGGCAATAAAATATTTCATGCGTCTATGAAATATTTTCCTTATCTTTTCTGATCTAGTGGATATAAAACCGATAGATCTAGTAAAACTCATCTCACTTTCAATCTCTCCGAGTATATCTTCATCATCACTTGAGGAAGATAGATCTGACAGATACCTATTTGGTGGTACCTACACTCGATAAAACAAGAATAAACAAGACAGTTCCTTCTCTCTTCTTTGAAAGTACACATTTACTTGGTTAAACACATTTACTTCCCTCAAATCTGAGGCTTATGAGGGACATGCCAAACCCTAGTGGATGTAGTGTTACAAATCTCAGCTGAATTGTTTGGTATTGGGAGGATGATTTTTTTGGTATTTGCATATTTTTGGCATCCTACCCTTCATTTTTGAAATTTACATGCTTGTATTTTACGCTAACGCATATGAAAACTATTTGTTAGTGAACTCATTGGAAAAATCACTCAACTAATAAACGTTAATTGACTATATCATCCCAACAAACCGTAACTACAATGAGAGGGTCCATTCTGGAGTACATTGCAGCAGTGTTCGTAATTGTTTCATGTCAATACATCTTAACCAAATAATCAGTAAAATACTACAGTAGAGAACGCAAAATACATTAGATAACTTAGGTGAAATATTACACCTTAGGCATGTTGCAAATTTAAAATTCATGCAAATTGGCACTCAAATGGCCATGAGAAATTTGATTTTCAAAGACTATTTTAAGATATTATTGTTAAATTTTGAGCATTAATTCACAATACTCTAGGATCTTTACTAAGAGAACAACATGTACAGTATATCAACGTATATCAATCATAACAAGCATGTCAATCATCACAATAAGCAAAAGCATGAGAGACAATAGACACACAGAGTTTCCGTGGGGAAAAACCTAAGGTGAGAAACCCGACAACTTCCTCAGAGATAGATAGAGAAATAGCTCAACCAAAGTACAACCAAAATACAAGAGATAGACTCCTCTTAGCAGCTGATCCTCCTCCTCACAAGTGCGCCACTTTTCGAGTGAAGGAAGAATGAGTTTCTGAGTGATCCAAATAGAGATCTCCCGATCTCTATTTATACTTGTCATGTTTTCCCAGAAAACCTTATGGGGTTGACTTGTTTAGCTAGGTACATCAACCATATATTATATAAATCAGGGCCGACCCCACACATGGTGGTCTAATAACCCATCAGCAAGTTAACACACTTGCAAAACTTGTCAATACACATGACAACACTTTCGTATAGAGGAATGACACATCTCTATAGGAGTACAATAATATATAAATGAAATACATGGATGAAATACATTCTGAAGTTACATATACATCAACACTCCCTCTTAACTAGGAAGGTATTTCTCGACACAGATCTGCTAGCACAAGTCTTCTTCTCTGGATCATCGTCATCGATCCATCGTCATCTCATCATCACTACTGCTGCTATCTCAACCAATCTTTGAATCTACTCGTCATAGGAAGTTCTACAAAGCCAATCCTTTTTCATACTCGATGTAGGCCCACTACCTGTAGGTCTTCATCATCTGTGCGAACAGTCTGATAGAGGCAGTCTCTCAGGACTAATTTTATGTGCTGATGCAATACCTGACAAGAGCATCCCAAGAACATTTATGTGCCTACGCGCAACCTGCAAGATCTCCCAGGACTGATTACATGCATCCCCTTCACAATACCTTTAAAGAGCATCTGAAGAACATTTATGTGCCGTAGCATGACCGGCACGATCTCTAAAGAGCATCCCATCCCAGGACTTTTTACGAGCACACAGCTCAACCTCTCGGATCTCCAGGACTGATTACATGTGAATAGACAATACCTTTAAAGAGCATCCAAGGAACATTTATGTGCCGTAGCACGACCGACAATATCTCTAAAGAGCATCCCAGGACTTATTACGAGCACACAACTCAACCTATCGAATCTCCAGGACTGATTACATGTCTCCGTAGAAATACCTCATCCCAGGACTAATTACAAGCACATAGCTCAACCTAGCTCATATCGAACTCGACAGCAAGCTTCCTCTTTGTATTGGTAATCAATCTATCATCTCTTGTTATAAACAGGTCATCTACATATAGGAGTAGTATCACAGGATTTCCTTCCTCAACCTTGTAGTAAAGGTTGGAATCCGCTTTACTCTTGGTAAAGCCCAAACTAGAAGGGAAATTATCCATCCTACCATACCAAGTCCTAGGAGCTTGCTTCAAGCCATACAAGGCTTTCTTCAATCTGCACAGATATGACTCCCTGTCATGTGTTTCAAAACCGAGTGGTTGCTCCACATATACTTCCTCTTCAACTACACCATTCAAGAAGGCAGTCTTGACATCCATCTGGTGTATCTTCCATTTCATCACTACATCTACGGTAAGTATTGTTCTGATGGAAGTGTACCTGGCTACAGGAGCAAAAGTTTCTTCATAATCTATTCCCTCTTTCTAAGAGAAGCCACGAGCTACGAATCTTTCCTTGTATTTCTCTATGCTGCCATTTGCAGCATGCTTGATCTTGTAGATCCATTTGGAAGTCACAACAGACTTCCCTTCAGGTCTTGGGACAATATCCCAAACATCATTCTTCATTATTGATTGGTATTCTTTGACCATGGCATCCTTCCTTTCATTCTTTTCCACTGCTTCTTCATAACTGGAAGGTTCTTTGTTCATGATATCACAGAGTAAAGCAACATAGCTGGTATGAGATCTAGTTCTCTTCTTTGCTCTATGTTCTTCTTCTGGAATTCCAAATATTTCTGCATCTTGAATGATCTCTTGATCCCATGCAGGTTTCCTCTTGTGAGAGTTGTTCTCACATGGTGGATCTACAGGTTGTTGCGGATCTTCAATTTCACGATCAATATCTGGAATTGCTTCAGTCATGGTAGTGTCTTGAAATATAGTTTCCTTAGGTTCTTCATAAATTTCAATAGGTGTCTTCCTTGATTTGATGAATGTTGAGTTTTCATCAAATGTTACATCCCTGCTGACATCAATCTTCTTGAACCCTGGAAAGTATATTCTGTAAGCCTTCGAGCTTTCACTGTAACCCACAAAGATACCCTTCTTTCCTGGAGGATCTAGATTAGTCCTCTTTTCCTTTGGGACATGAGTATATACTGGACAACCAAATATTCTGAGATGGCTGACTTCAGGTTTCTTACTAGAGAAGACCCCTTCTGGTGTTTTGTTGTCCAATATCTTGTTAGGTGTTATGTTCTGCACATATACATTTGTTCTAGATGCTTCTGCCCATAGATGCATAGGTAGATCCTAGTCATGCAGCATTGCTCGTGTTGCTTCCATGATTGTTCTATTCTTTCTTTCTACAACTCCATTTTGTTGTGGATTGTAAGGAGCAGTCAACTCCCTCTTAATCCCTGAATCACTGCATAGTTTCTTGAAGTCACCTGAAGTGAATTCTCCACCATTGTCAGATCTGAAAGTCTTGATCTTCTTATCAGTTTGGTTCTCCATCAAGGTTTTGAATTCCTTGAACTTATCAAATACTTCATCTTTCTTCTTCAAGAAGTAAACCCAAGTCTTCCTGGAGAAGTCATCAATGCAAGAGACATAGTAAACATACCCACTCAGAGAACTGGATGACATCGGACCACATACATCAGAGTGGATAATTTCCAAGATACTTTTTGTCTTGCTTTCATTGCTTGGAAATGCCTTCTTTATGTTCTTTCGTTTTGCACATCCTTTGCAAACACCTTCATGCTTGGTCCTAATTTCAGGAAGACGTTCTATAGCTTTACTTGCAATTGGTAATGCTCTATAGTGCATATGTGCAAGTCTTCTATGCCAAAGTTCACTTGGCTCCATGGAATCATGCACCATGGCATGTTCAGGTTTTCCCTTCAATTTATACAATCCTCCCTCTTGCTCTCCAATCACCACTGCATCATCTATGGTCTTTCCCTTTGGCCACATTAGAACTTGGCCATCCACAAATGAAACCCTCATACCTTTTGCATCCAATGTGGATATGGAGAGTAGGTTTTTCTTGAGCCCAGGTACATAGAGAACTTCTTTCATCTTCAACGAATTTCCAGAATCTAGGTTGTATGAGGCTTCACCACTTCCTTTCATAGGGTATTGATAGTCATCCCCAAGTTTCACTTTGTGGGGTGATTCATGTTTAGATAGATTTACAAAAGATTCTTTAAACCCAGTCATGTGTTTGGAAGAACCACTGTCAATAATCCAATCATTACAACCATGAGAGATAGTATCTGTGAGAGCAGAGATTAGAACATACTCTTCTTCGCTTGATGAGTCATCATCACATTTTGTTCTAACTTTCTTCCTGGGAGGTTCATCATCCTTGGCAGCATGAGCATGATACCTTCTTTTGTTGTTCTTCTTCTTGTTGTTGAAGTTGTTGGAATCTTCTTTCCTTTTCTTGGGACATTCTGAGGCAAAATGTCGTTTCTCATTTCAATTGAAACACCTCATATATTTCTTTCCTTTGTGATATGGATGAGAAGATTTCTTCTTGTGATGGTATGGCTCCCTCTTGAACTTGCCTTTCTTGGTATGTGCTGTGAAATCTTGATCTGCATTCCCCATCTTTTCTTCTCATACCACAATCCTTGCTTCTTCTTGAGAACATTCCTCCCACAATCTACTAAAGGAGATCAATTTATTTCTTGCACAGATCCCTTGGATAAAGGAGTCCCATAACCTAGGCAGGCCATTTAAAGTGGTCATAACAATTTCACCATTCTCCACCATTTCATCTGCAGCTTCAAGTTGTTCCTTGATCTGAGAGACCTTGGAGAAATAGGATTTAATGGTCTCTCCATTCGATATCCTGACCCCTTTTAATTGATTCCGCAGAGTCATCTTTCGATTTATGTTCTTCCCTTCAAATAGCTTGGTCAGGGAGTCAAACAACTCCTTGGGTGTCTTCAAAGATGACACATGTGGTATGAGATGGTCTTTGATAGAATCAGCAATGATTCTCTTTGCTTTGACCAAGTTATTCTTATGAAATATCTTAGCCTCTTCATCCTCTGGGATAGGGATGTCTTCTTTTACATATGAGTCCAACTCATTCTCTTCCCGGATTAACCCAATCCTATACTTCCAAGCTCGAAATTTATCAGCCCCTTCAAGCTTATCCTCAAGATTGGTGTGGTGAGACATCTTAAAGAGTACTTCAAATGGAAATAGAAAGGATTTAGGTCTTACAACTTGATTTGCTAAAAACTGGATCTGGTCCCAGATTAGGGTTTGTGAGAGAAACCCTAAAACTTCAAAATGTGAATTTCAACTTTCTGAAAGGATAGAAAGATGTGCCGTGATGATCTGATCATCCTGGTGTATTCAGAATTTGAGATCTGCAAAGCTTCACCCTTCAGAAATGTCTTTTTGTCTTCTTGGGTTCACTAAGGAGGACCTTGAATTAGGGTTTGAGTTTCCCAGAGATCTACACAGCCAAAAATCTCGATCCAAAGCTCTAAACTTCAATTTTTGCAAGGAGCTTCCAGCTATGTCTTCAGATTCTAGAAATTCCTATTTTTGTAGAAACCCTAATTTTTAGGGCCAAATCTGAAAATGCTCGGAATTGAATTATGATTGGATAGATAGATTCTCCGTGATGAGTAGAGTCAATATACTATACTTCTTTTCCAAAATATGTGGAGATAAACCCAATAAACAAGAAACCCTTGGTTTTCGTCATTGCACAATGTCTTCTTCTCAGGTTAGCTCTGATACCATGTTAAATTTTGAGCATTAATTCATAATACTCTAGGATCTTTACTGAGAGAACAACATGTACAGTATATCAATGCATATCAATCATAACAAGCATGTCAGTCATCACAAGAAGCAAAAGATGAGAGACAATAGACACACAGAGTTTCCGTGGGAAAAACTTTAAGGTGAAAAACCCTACAACTTCCTCAAAGATAGATAGAGCAATAGCTCAACCAAAGTACAACCAAAATACAAGAGATAGACTCCTCTTAGAAGCTGATCCTCCTCCTCACAAGTGCGCCACTTTCTGAGTGAAAGAAGAATTAGTTTATGAGTGATCCAAATAGAGATCTCTCGATCTCTATTTATACTTGTCCGGTTTGCCCAATAACCTTATGGGGCCGACTTGTCTAGCTAGGTACATCAACCATATATTATATAAATCAGGGCTGATCCCACACATGGTGGTCTAATAACCCATTGGCAAGTTAACACACTTGCAACACTTGTCAATACACATGACGACACTTTCGTATAGAGGAATGGCACATCTGTATAGGAGTACAATAATATATAAATGAAATACACGGATGAAATACATTCCGAAGTTACATATACATCAACAATTATGTGTATATCTAAGTACACGTTTTATATACATATATATATATTTTTAAAATATATTTAAATTTAAAAATATAGACATATAGATCCAATAAAATTTAGAAACTAGAACATTTACCAATATTCAATAGAAATTAGAATCAAAACACATTATCTTGATTTGATTTGTCATACACATTTGAGCCTAATTTGGATATCAGACACAACACTTAGTGACTTAGGCATAACTCATGATAGCTGGAAAAGCACAAGCTATGAAGCAAGAGAGATGAACGTTGAGGTGAAGATACCTATTAATATATGCTCCCAAGGTTTAATTTCCACAAATTTCTCTCTTAACTATTTATGGTAAATTCATTTGCTCCTAAAGCTGTAAAACAAGATGTGGATGGGTTTTCTAATGAAAAATAGGCTCCTGTAATAGCTAGCAGAATGTACTTTCAGATTCAACCACACTTCTCTCTGTTGTCCCTTACCTATTCAACTCCTAAAATGCTTTTTCACCAGTCCTACAATGTAAAGAAGTAGGGTTTGCTCAAATATTAAAAAACCAACAATTAGCAATAATCTTGTGTAAGCTATCACTAATTCACGAGTCTAAAATGTGATTTTTCCTTTTTATTAGTTCTAAAATTATTTCTTTGGCATCCCATGCCACCTGTCGACAATGGAAGGCAATGAACATGCCCTATACCTCACATCTGGGCACTTCTAGGCCCTATAATGACAAGCTACAATAGTGCACCTTCTAGCAGCCTCATCATTTCATTTTGGGCCAGTTTTGTGGATGTGAGGTAGTTTTGGGCATGTTAAGTCAGTATTGTGTTTCTTCAATTTTGGTTTGATTTGTTCTTTTTGGTTTTATTGCACTTTATTTTAAGTCATTTATTTTCTTTAAATTTTGATTTCTTCCTCTTTAGTAAGTTTCCCTTAGGATTTTATAATATTTTGGACTTGTTTTTGGTGTTTTTAGATTTTAAATGCTTTATATTTGTTGATGATGAGGGGTTTTAAAAGTTCATTATATCAATTACAAAACTCATAAAATCCTAATCTAAGTGAGAACAGGTACAATCATAACCCTGATAGCCTCAAAATCCCATACAAATTGATAAAAAGTGGTTTAAAAGCCACAAAACAGTGTTGAGACTTTCTTGTAGCGCTAGACAAAATTTTAACAAAGGGCGCGCTACAAGAATATCGCGTTTTTCCTGTTTTGAGTGATTGAAGTCAAATGCAGACCGTGAGCTGATGGAGAGGAATTTTTGAAAACTGAAGGAGGTTTTTGTTCCTAAGATACCCATCTACAAAAACCTCTCTCATTTTTGCAACAGCTGTCAAGGATTGAAAGATTCAGTTTAATCTTTGCAGCCTATTTTCCAGGGATTTTAAAGATTTAATATTTTCCTGTTTTAGTGTTCATCTTGCGGGGAATATTCTGATTGACTGGAGATGAATTTTTAAAAACCAAGAGAGGTTTTTGTCCATCACGGACCCATTTACAAAAACCTCTCTCAGTTTTTACACAGGTGTCACCAACTGAGAGATATGGAAGCTTCTTTGACACCTATTTTCCAGAAATTCGCCATATTTGCCAGGAATCCGATTTACTATTTTTAGTTAATTAGTTGAGTTAGTTAGTTAATGTAACTGCTCAGTGGTTTCAATTTAGACCTAATGAAGGGGAAATAGAACCACTTCTTTGTAATTATAAAAGAGGGACAAAGGGTCATTGAGGGGGTTCTGATTTTTGGGGGCAGCAGGAGGTCTGCAGATTGTATTGTAACTTCAGACTTGTTCAAAAGATAAGTACTGTGACTCTTATGAGCTTTAGCTGATGAAATAATGAAACATATGACTTTTTCTCCTTCATTTTTATTTGTGACTGGCTTTGTTGTTAAGCTTGTTTAGCTTCTTAAATGGTAATTTCATTGCTAGTTGATATATATTTTCTGGTGATGCTTATCTTTTATGTATGAACCTCAGCACATTCTTTTTGTGGGATCTTTGTGATATGTTATGCATCTTTATCAGTTTATGCTTATGATTTAGTTGTTACTTTTCTATTGGATGTATTCCCTGACTGTGCCCAGAGCTTACAACCATTCAAATCATATTCAAAAACCCTAAAAACTTTGTCTTATTTATTGAGTTTACTCTTGAGATTGTGTTAGCTTGTTTCCTTAGCCTTAGAAACAATTTCTGGCACAAACATCTTTGGCGCCGTTGCCGGGGACGAAGCTGAAGCATATCTTCCCTGGGATACTCATCATTTTCCTGGTTTAAGAGGTGGACTTGAACCAGCGTTTTTTGAAGGCTATTTTCACCAGAAAGTTGTCACAGTGGCTTCTAACAGAATTGGAACCAGGAGCAGACCTACTTCTCCATTACAGCTGGGTGTGACAGACCCTGAAAAGATCATAAAAACAGCAAGAAAGCTCAGAAGGTCTCAATCTTTACCAGCCTCTTGTGACTCTCACCAGTTGGGTGAATCATTAGACCCAGCTGAGAACTCACCTTGGATAAAACCAACTATTCCTGAAGATACTTTCCAAGTGTTTACCAATCCTAAAACCTTTTTGAAAGCAAAGACTGCTTCTCCTGGAAAAATCCCTCTTTTTCAGTTGAAAATAGGAAAGAGCCCTTTCCAAGCAAGTTCCAGTCAAATTTCTTCCTCTTCAAAACCTTATTCAAAACCTCAGTCTAAACCTCAGTCCACAATGGCAGCCCAAAATCCACCTATGGATATGATGGACAGAATGGTTGCAGCTAGGTATGCACCATTAGTTTTACCTCAACCTTTACATGCCTTGCCTACACATGATTACCAAAAGTGTATGCCCCGATTCAATGGACAAGGTGAAACAACTGCAGAAGAACATTGGGAGGCTTTCCTAAGTTATGCTGATAATCAGAACATTGAGATTAAAGATGTGTGGATGAGGGTATTTGTTCAGAGTCTTGATGGGGATGTAAGAAAATGGTTTAGAGACTTGCCTGCTAATTCAATTACTATCATTGAAGAACTCCATGATCTTTTCATGAGACAATGGGGAGACACAAAGGATCACACATACTATATAACTGAGTTTGGAGCTCTCAGAAGAAAGAAAGATGAGACTGTTGCAGATTTTTCCAAAAGGTTTAATAAGATGTACAGTAGAATTCCAGCAGAAATCAAACCTACAGAAACATCAGCTAAGCTAACTTATGCAAATGCTTTTGATCATGAATTTTCTTTGTTGCTGAGAGAAAGAAGACCTATCACCCTGTTGAACATGCAAGATGCAGCTTTAGAGGTAGAGTCTAATTTGCTAGCTTCAAACAGACTTAAGAATGAAACAGCTCAACAGCTGTATGAAAGAAAAGGAAAGAAAGAAGCTGTCACAGCAGGTTCTGCTTCTCAGTCTACTGAGACCAAGATAGATGAGATGGCTAAAATGGTTAAGATCCTTACTGCAAAGTTGAATAAACTAGAGCTTGAGAAGAATGCTGTTAAACCTACTCCAGAAGCTGATCAAAATCCAAATAACCAAAATCAGTTTAGAAGGCAGTTTGCTCCTAGATTCATGCCAAGAGAGCGCAGGAATAATGATATCCAGCGAGAAAGGAGGGAAAATGAAGATCAAAAAGTACCCCCACCTTTTCAAAATAATTTGGTTGATGAAGAAGAAATTGATCAACAGCTGCTCTTTGAAGAAACTGAGACTGATCAGGACATGAACCATATTGGAGATAGAATGTTTACAGGTTTTGTTACTGAAGAAGATTTTCTGAATTCAGAATACTGCAATGCTGATATGTTTGAAACTGAAGATGATTTATGCATGGAAAATGCTGCTATAACTGCTGCTGTTCCTCAGAATGGACCACTTAAAAAGACCATAAATCTCAGATCAGGTGCAAAACAAGTGGCCCAAGCTCCGAAGAAGAAGGCAGCTGTTCCTGCTGCACCTGTTCCTGCTAAACAAATAGCTGATCCTGTTATTGAGAAAAAGCAGTCTGCAGAAAAATCAAAGAAGAATGCTGAAGCTGAAGAGGTAAACAAATCTGTCCAGAATTTTAGCTTGGAGAATGAACTGGGGAAGTTAAAGATTCATGTACCTTTGACTGAGTTAATAAAGAATCCATCATATAAGGATACAGTTCTGAAAGTGATGAATATACCCAGTAATCAGCTTGTTTCAGACACAGTTAACTTGCAGGAAGAAAACCCTAGAATTTTCATTGGGTCAGCTTTGGCTGAAAAGACTGAAAACGAAGCTGGTGCTTCTCCTCCTTTCTATATAACTTTGACTGTACACGAGCAGATGATTCATAATTGCCTGCTAGATTCAGGAGCATCCCATAACTTGATGCCAAAAGCTGTGATGGAAGCCCTGGGCCTTAATGTCACCAAGCCTTACCATGATTTATATGCCTTTGACTCCCGAGCTGTAAAGTGTCTAGGAGTGATTAAAGATATGGTTGTCAGCCTTGCTCAGTTGCCAATGAAGAGTGTCATAATGGATGTTGTAGTGGCTGATATCACCCCAAAGTTTGGCTTGCTTCTTTCAAGATCCTGGGCAAAGAAGGTTGGAGGAACCTTACAGATGGACCTTTCATATGCCACTATTCCTGTTTTTGGTGGAGAGAATAGGAGACTCTACAGAGAACTTCAGTTTGCCTACATTGTCACAGATGATAAGAAC
The DNA here is from genome assembly GCA_027924585.1 of Larix kaempferi. Taxonomy (NCBI): domain Eukaryota; kingdom Viridiplantae; phylum Streptophyta; class Pinopsida; order Pinales; family Pinaceae; genus Larix; species Larix kaempferi. Next base: position 6,775,998 of record BSBM01000703.1, read on the forward strand.
CTCACTAATCATCCTGTGTTTTCTGTTGATAAAGATCTTGGTACATGTATGTTACATTTCAGTGAAGAGGATAACTCTGATGGCTTGTTACAAGTACAAAAAGAACAGCATGTAAAACGCAGCAGAGAAGACGAAGATGTATTGTGGCAGTTGTACTTTGATGGATCCTCGTGCAAAGAAGGTGCTGGAGCTGGAGTTCTGCTCATTTCTCCTGGAGGTGAGACAGTCAAACTCATGTATAAGCTGGAATTTGTCACTACTAACAACACTGCTGAGTATGAAGCACTTTTACTGGGATTGAAAGCTGCAAAAGACTTAGGCATTCAGCAAATTGCTGCATATGGCGACTCCGAGTTGGTTGTTCAACAGGTGAAGAACAACTATCAAGTAAAGCAGGGTTTGCTGAAAATTTACAGAAATAAGGTATGGGATATGCTAGAAAATTACTTCATAGCATTTAATATTACTCATATTCCAAGGAATCATAATGAAACAGTTGATTCATTGGCTCTAGCAGCCTCATATTTCAGAATTCCTAAGACTACTCAGTTAGGGTATCCTATAGAAGTGAGGTACAGGCCTTGTGTACCTGATAATGTTAAGCATTGGAGGGTCTTCGAAGATGACATTGAAATCAAGAAATTTCTTGAGCTAACAGATGAGTTTGCAAATGCTCAGATTGATCAGGATGAAGGAAAAGATGAACCTTTAGCATTATCATTCAAAATTTCTCAGAATACTCCTTGCTATGATGAAGATATTAGGGTTCCAAGACAAGAATTCTGTGATGAATTAGACTCTATCCCTTTTGGTTTTGATATTAAATTTGATGAAGGCCAGGCTGTTCAAAAATTTTCAGAAGTTGCTTACATTCATGGTTATGATAAATCTGCTGTTCAAAATCATTTTGAAGATGGTCTAATTTTTAATAAATATGATGATGAAATTGAAAAGAAAGACCCAGAAATCTGTGAGGAGTGTGATCTGTTACAATCTGATCAGCAGATTCAAGAATGCATTCAGTCTATTATCCCTGAACAGCAAAAGCCAATGCCTAATAGTCATTCATTTGAAGACAGTGTGGAAAAGGAGGTTCAGCTTATTAACATTATTAATGATACTATCCAAAAAGATCCAGAGCAAATTCAGGCTGATCCAGATGTCTTTTATCACCAATGCTTGATTGATATTCATGGAACAAAATATTCTTATGGACAGCCTGTCTTTTTCATAGAGCGGGAAGAGGTAACTCATGGAAATTTTTATGATCCAGTAGCAGATTATTTAGAGTCAATACCAGGTTATAAATCTGTTATTTCAGAGACACTATTTGATGAAAGTGGATATAAGTTGTTAAATCTCTGCTCTTCATGTTTTCCAATATTTCTGATTATATATATATTTGGAGTTGGAAACCAGTTTTGGTGGGTTGATCAAATTCTTTCTTGGTTACATTGGAAATGGGGTTTCAAGTTGATTCAGTAGATGGAAGGTTCCTCAGAGAAAGAGAGTTGATTTTCATTGTACATGCCGGTGTGAGTGAGATTGAATAAAGACTCCATAGTCCAATGGAAGTTTGCAGGCAGTTAGATTGAAGACAGAAGGCACTAGTCTACAGGTTCTTGAAGCCTCACAGGGAGGACTTCATCCCGCAGCTGGAGCCAGATGTTAAGTCAGTATTGTGTTTCTTCAATTTTGGTTTGATTTGTTCTTTTTGGTTTTATTACACTTTATTTTAAGTCATTTATTTTCTTTAAATTTTGATTTCTTCCTCTTTAGTAAGTTTCCCTTAGGATTTTATAATATTTTGGACTTGTTTTTGGTGTTTTTAGATTTTAAATGCTTTATATTTGTTGATGATGAGGGGTTTTAAAAGTTCATTATATCAATTACAAAACTCATAAAATCCTAATCTAAGTGAGAACAGGTACAATCATAACCCTGATAGCCTCAAAATCCCATACAAATTGATAAAAAGTGGTTTAAAAGCCACAAAACAGTGTTGAGACTTTCTTGTAGCGCTAGACAAAATTTTAACAAAGGGCGCGCTACAAGAATATCGCGTTTTTCCTGTTTTGAGTGATTGAAGTCAAATGCAGACCGTGAGCTGATGGAGAGGAATTTTTGAAAACTGAAGGAGGTTTTTGTTCCTAAGATACCCATCTACAAAAACCTCTCTCAGTTTTGCAACAGCTGTCAAGGATTGAAATATTCAGTTTAATCTTTGCAGCCTATTTTCCAGGGATTTTAAAGATTTAATATTTTCCTGTTTTAGTGTTCATCTTGCGGGGAAGATTCTGATTGACTGGAGATGAATTTTTAAAAACCAAGAGAGGTTTTTGTCCATCACGGACCCATTTACAAAAACCTCTCTCAGTTTTTACACAGGTGTCACCAACTGAGAGATATGGAAGCTTCTTTGACACCTATTTTCCAGAAATTCGCCATATTTGCCAGGAATCCGATTTACTATTTTTAGTTAATTAGTTGAGTTAGTTAGTTAATGTAACTGCTCAGTGGTTTCAATTTAGACCTAATGAAGGGGAAATAGAACCACTTCTTTGTAATTATAAAAGAGGGACAAAGGGTCATTGAGGGGGTTCTGATTTTTGGGGGCAGCAGGAGGTCTGCAGATTGTATTGTAACTTCAGACTTGTTCAAAAGATAAGTACTGTGACTCTTATGAGCTTTAGCTGATGAAATAATGAAACATATGACTTTTTCTCCTTCATTTTTATTTGTGACTGGCTTTGTTGTTAAGCTTGTTTAGCTTCTTAAATGGTAATTTCATTGCTAGTTGATATATATTTTCTGGTGATGCTTATCTTTTATGTATGAACCTCAGCACATTCTTTTTGTGGGATCTTTGTGATATGTTATGCATCTTTATCAGTTTATGCTTATGATTTAGTTGTTACTTTTCTATTGGATGTATTCCCTGACTGTGCCCAGAGCTTACAACCATTCAAATCATATTCAAAAACCCTAAAAACTTTGTCTTATTTATTGAGTTTACTCTTGAGATTGTGTTAGCTTGTTTCCTTAGCCTTAGAAACAATTTCTGGCACAAACAGGGCACAAATTAAGACTATCCATGTCTTCTTACAACAGATGCTTTCAAAATTTGAGGTAAGGAAAGGCTAAGTGAAGAAATAATGGGTGTGTTGAGTGGAGTTTGGACCTCATAGCAACAGTAAACCTACAATGATGGGTTGATATGGGCAGCAACAACACCTTTTTGGCATCTTTGTGGGGGATTTGTGCACCATGGGAGGCCTCTTGGATCAATAAGAAAAGCCTTCGCTAGTCTCAGATACTTTGAGGCCTCTAGTTGCTTTGGTTTATAAAACTAACATGTTCATCACAAGACCGTTTGTTAGTTGTTAATTGACTGTTATTAAGGTTTTTATGCCTCCAAATAACTACAAAATATGCCAAATAAAGGGAGCACTCTAGTCTCCCAGGCAAGCAAACAACCGAAGGATGCCACCTCAGCACCTGATAGTCAAAATCATAGAGGTCATTGAAACCACTAGGATAAATAATTATATAACAGCATTCAGGACCAATGTGTTAGTTGCAGTTAAATGTGTGGGGAATGTTATGTAAGACCCACAAACAACCATTATACACCACATGTGCTTGATGGAAACATTCCAATCCTTGACAATTTAAGCCTTAACACAAGTGAAATCAACAAGAGATATAAGTCTTGGAAACAACCAAACCATGACTACAATGACTAGGATGACCTAGTCATAAATAATAGAGTTGGTAGCTTATCCATATGTAGGCTCATTAAATCTCTCAATACACCAATTATTGGTTCGACACATGGCATTAAGTAAACATTACCCATATTCTCAACAATTAAATGAGGAATTTAGTGCCAAAGTAAAACTTAGAGAGGCATGTCAAAAAGTTTCAACAGTGACATTGGGGTAAAATAGGGCTTTCCACTCTCTCGCAAATTATTTTGCTTTTATATTGAAAAAATAAATAAGTTGATTGTTGAGGAGAGAGGAGGGTGCATATAGAAGGCATAATGATAAAAATCCTCCTGTATGCAGATGACATCATTCTAGTTTTGAGAGCCTTGTATAGTCTACAAGAACGCCTATTGACATTAGAAGCATTCTAAATAGAAGTGAGCATGGAAGTAGACATTGATAAAACAAAGTGGTCATATTCTCACTTGAGATTAAATCATCTCAGGCTCAAATCAAGTTAAAAAATAAACCATTATAAATCATATAAAACTACAAATACATAGGCCTAGAGTTTGACAAAAGGTTGAATTGACAGCAATGCACAATAAAGAGACTTTAGGGAGGATGAAAGGCCACATTAATTTTTAAAGAAGATATGTAGAACAACATATATATGGAAGAGAAAAATAATCAGGGATCTTAACCATCCAGTTTCCAATAGTGCAAGTACAACTGGGGGTTAACAAGTCTCGAGCTCATTACCTCTCAAATATATCCTAATGAGAGTGGTTCTAACTCTAAAGTATACAAATAATTAATTTTTCAAAACCTAATTCAGTTTGCAAATTTGAGAATTATTACAATAAATTTCAATCTTATCAATAAGTTGAATTAGTCCCCCCCAATCTATACATTAGTGTGCTTTATAATTAAATAGATGTGGCTAAAATTGGATTATTGAGGGAAAGGCATATTTAAGCTTTAAAAGTGAATTGGAGGTAGGTTAACATTTTAGCTGCATTTTAAATTTTTTCTTAGTATTTTAGCTGCATTCAGGCTCTCTTGTTAGCCATTAATAGCATTCTCCTGTGTCAAATATTCTTTCATTAGTAACCATTATGGTACTTTGTTGCAATTGTTTTTCCTAACACATTGTTTCTCTATATTGTGTGCCTAGTGCCACCTGCCTATGCTAATGCATAAATCAACCTCTTATTGGTTTGTGGTTCTAGTTGACCTTGTTTTGGGCCTTGTAGTGGTTCTCTAATTTCAAAGCCATATTAATTGACACATTAAAACCCGAACCTAAACAGTGAGTGCATGACATGAGTGACTGAATGAGTGAGTTTACCAAGGCTGATTTCCTATCGAATGTTGTTATTTAACTATTTATCCTAATGGTATCAATGAATTTTTTAATAGATTGCTAAAAAGGTTTCTATGCCTCCAAATAAATACAAAATATGTGAAATAAGGAGATCAAACTAGTCTCCCAAGCAAGCAAATGACCAAAGGATTCCACCTCAGCAACATCATAGTCAAAATATTTGGTATCTATGCCCAGATCAAAGATGATAACATAAATTTACGAAAGTCTCTCTTCCTGAAAAAGGAAATTTCCATTGGTTAGCAAGAGAGGCTATTATCAGCCCTTGATTTGAGACAAGGTACTCTCAAAATTGTTGATTTTGAGGCTATTATCAGCCCTTATTTGCAACCTATTGTTAACCCCATGCACAACCTCTGTCATTACTTTCCTAGGTTATAAAAATTTACATGCTGGGATGGTAGACTTTTGGCTGGTTGTCTGCCTTTGATTTGATGAAATATCAATGTAATTACAATTGTGTGTATCCCAATGATAGCAAAGAAGAAACCATATATTATGCCTTACTCTACTAAATACTTTGACAAATATAATCATGATTTACAGCGTGGCACAATTCCTCTATGTATTCTCTTCCTAAAGGCAAACAACACTTAAAAAATTCCACCAACACTCAATTGGGCAGTTTGATGTCAAATTTTTGGTAATTAGATAGAGGCCGTGAATGCCAAGCACTGAGTATTAATGATGCTTATCATAGCTACTAAGCAATCATCCAATGATCCTTATGTTTTCCACACTCTCATATATATGAAACATCACTATAATATTCCTCTTTAGCAAATTTTAGCAATAACTAATGGCCCACGAACCTGTTTGAAAAGGAACATTCGCATGTTACTTAAGCATAGTAAACTAGTCAACCCTTATTTTAGCCTTATCCCCAAAAAGAAAAAAAATGAGAAAGACTGATCTTGATGGTAAAGAGCATCAATCTAGCTTCTTGTAGGAAACCAAAAAAGAAAAAGTAGCTACCATCTATTCCTTTCTTAACATTTTTGCAGACAGTAAACACAAATTCATAGGTAGAATCGATGGTCCCATTATGCAATTAACAAGGATTACACCCTTAATCTTATCAGCTGAGGAATGATATTAGGGATTAGGTATTAGGAATTCACAATTAGGGATAACAGGACTTTCCTCAACAAGCCATTTCAAACAGGACTGCTACCCATTGTTTTTAACCATGCCGTCAACCAGTATCTACCACAACGAAAACACAATTTGTGTACAAGGGCTACGATTTCATACAAACCCCCACACATATTATTTTAAACAGCCACAGGTCGGGATATCAAACCCTAGGAGCAACTCAATGCCCAGGTCACATATAATTAAACTAAACATCTGACAGAAGTACCACCGGCATCAACGAATTCAGAATCTGGAGGGTTTCAACTTACCGGTACCATTGAGGGTCTGCAGGGCACGGCCGGAGCAAACTTCAATAGCCCAATGATGCCAACTTCAATATCCCTCCTAGCAAATCGAAATGAGCAGAATGAGGGAGAGGGTGCAACCAAAAACCAGGTGGAAGTGATATCCCGAGTTCAATGAGTACACTGTCGAACTGGTGCCACCAAGAGAGCATTGAAAGTGCATAAGTGAAGGCGTTTGGATGCAGGGGTGCGGTCGAACAGAAGCACTAGGGCGTTTTTTCCAAGCTCGCGGATAGGACATGTAGGTATGTGGTTTCATTTTCGTTTTGTATGTGGTAAGTGTAAAATGATATGGTTTAGATTTTAATTTAAATCTCACATTTAATTTATAATTGTTTAATTAATTTTTAAGTATAATTTAAAATCATATTATACTTTTAAATTTAATAAATTAAGATTTAAGTTTTGAAATTGTTTAAGATTAAAGATTAAATATTTTTCATAAGTAATTATAGGATTTTCAATTCAGTCTAATTAGATTGGTTGTAAGATAGAATATTATCCCAGCCATCAAGGTTCCATTCTATTCTTGTAGGTGACATGTTGAGTTCATTATGCCTTCCCCATCGAGGTTCCATTCTATTCTTGTAGGTGTCAGGTTGAGTTCATAATGCCTTCATTCAATCATTTATGTAATATCAAAACTAAGGATTATATTAGTTTTGAGCCATTGCATCAAGTAAAAACAAGAAATTATAGGATTTCTAGGTTCTAATTACATTGTTTCTATTTAAATTAGCATTTGGAACTCTACTAATAAAGTACAACATCAAAACAAAAAATATGCTTCGACTAAGAAATGAAAATACTCATATATTTTAATAGTGGTTAGCTATGAAAACTTAAAAGTTAAAAGAACACGTCAACCTTACCAATATTAAAATGGTGATTTTTAGTTATTATCATTGTCTATCCATCTTAATTCCAAATCTATCAAGCATCAAGAGGAATCAAATATTTTGAGGTGTAATGTTTTGTTTCATTTAAGATGGATCTATAGGTACCCATTTTGCATGCAAATATTTCAATACCTGAGGTCAATCATAGATAAGCATAGTGTTCATGTGGGATGTCTTAAGAAATGGAAAGGGAAGTAGTTCTCCGCACAATGTGTCTATCGCTAGGGTTTTCCTAGCTGCTACCCTATGTCATCGTGAGATGGATCCTCCTCCCCGCCACATGGCCTAATTTTGGTAATGGAAAAATGGACAATTCAAATTCCTAAAATATTTACCCTTCTTTTCTTAAATAAAATTTTAGATATTAAAAAAATTGTTATTCTAAACTTGAAAATTAGAAGAAAAAAAATCCAAAACAAATTTTAGTACATTAATTATTCAAAAATCCAAAACAAAATCCAAAAATTCAACGTTGGCCCCATTCGGTACATTAATTATTCTATAGGTTGATTGATTTATTGTCAAATTGTTTGTGTGAGACATGTTTGAGTCTAGAAACCCTCCCATACCATCACTACATGTTTCTAGTATAACCATGCAAAACTCCAATCTGTACAACTACCCATTGAAAAAAATTCAACGTTGGCCCCATTTGGTACATTAATTATTCTATAGGTTGATTGCTTTATTGTCGAATTGTTAGTGTGAGGCATGATTGAGTCTAGAAACCTTCCCATACTGTCACTACATGTGTCTAGTATAACCATGCAAAACTCTAGTCCGTACAACCACCCATTGAAAAAAATTCAACGTTGGCCCCATTCGGTACATTAATTATTCTATACATTATTCAACATTAAGAAAAAAATATACTTTTCTTTACATTATACAAATCCACTAATTATTAATTGAAATATCCCAAAAAATAACACATAAATCTTATAACTTGATTTTGTGTCTTGGTTAATCGACACATGTTCGATTCAAACCATTACCACTACAACCTCGAGGAACACCCACGCTTCTGTAGATGTAGAACATAAGATTATAAAACTAATTTTCAAATATAACCAATTTAATCAACACAATGAACATATGGTATGCGAGTTCCTTTACTTTAACCTATAAACATTGCGTACCTCAACTTTTCAACAATTAAATATCATTCATATTCTTCTTCATACAACTCAACGTTTGTATCAGGATCTGGTTCTGAATAGATATTGATGAAAGGATCATTCACATCGTCATCATCATCAAAGTCATCTTCGCTAATATAGTCATCCATATCATCAATGAGATCATCGTCTTCTACATTTGCATGATCAACCTCTTCAACTTCTTCATCTAACACATCAACTGCAACCTGATCTGAATCATCATCATCTTCTTCTTCTCCCTGATTATCTTCATCATCTAGTGCATGATTATACTTTAATGGTCTTCCTCTTGGATCGTAACGAACAACATATGACCAACCTGCTTTACCTGGTACCTCAGAGTAGTAGACTTGCTCACATTGACTTGGAAGAACATAAGGTTCTATACCCGGTTCAAATGTCCTTGTATTAACCATTGTAAATCCATTAGCATGCTCAATAACAGTTCTTTCAAGATCACGTTCATGCATCCGTAGCCTGTACCACTTCACCTCAAACAAAACTATTTTAAAGGAATTAAAATCACACTCAAGAATGTCCTCGAAATAGCCATAGTACCTATTCTCGGTTTCTTCTGAATGTCTATCACTTCTAGAGGAAACATTGGTGACCTTAAACACTACAATTATCCCACAATCCGAGGTTTTCCTGTTATCATCCAACTTTTTGATACGAAATTTATGACCATTACACCACATAGCCTTGTGATGTTTCAACTGCAACATTGACAACATGTTACAAATACATTGTGAATTAATAAACGTCATATAGGAGTTAGTAAATATAATTGAAAACTTAAACAAACAAAATGTAATTGAAAAAATGGATCGAAGTAACTAGAAAAAATGTGGGTAAAAATTTTACTTGCCTTTTTATCTTTTAAACCATAGGCTAAATCAACTTCCCTTTGCAACGTAAGGTCAGGAATTTGATGTCGAAGACGATGAGCTGTTTTAATCATGTTACTGACCCCTTCCCATGACAACATACTGAAGAATTATTCACAATATTGTATCCATTGCTCCATCCAATCAAGGTTGTTTGCAATGTATAAATGTAAAGTATCCCACACTCAACCAGCTATAGGATAAAACAACAATTCAATATCATTAATATTTAGATATCATTAAAGGCACATAGTGTAATATAGTTGAAAATGCACAATTATTAAAAAGATTTAAAAAACAGTATGATAATATAAAATTGAAAAACAAAATGTGTAACATATTAATTCAACAACGTATAATAATAATTACCTTTCACAGTCCTCAATGTACCTCTCCCCAATAGGACCTCCCCTTCAAATTTGTTGATGGAGTCGAGATGCCAAATGCTAGGGACATTCATATTTTCTGCTAATTTAGGTAGATACTCACTAATGTACACCATGCATTGATATACCATATATCCTTCAACCATAGAACCCTCGGGATGCGCTCTTTTTCTAACAAAAACCTTCTATGACTTCAACTGCCTCTCCACCATCCACATTGACCTTGTGTGTACTGGTCCACATAATTCAATCTCCTCAACTTGGTATATGAGGTAGTGTTCTTGTGCATTGAAAAATGTTGGAGGTAGATATTTTTGCATTTCACACATTAGTCAGGGAATTTCTCTCTTCCAATGCCTTATATCTTCTTTATGGATTTCTTTTGATGAAAGCCACCTACAAATGATGCAATAAAACAATATATCAATGCATATATAATATTTGCGGGAAAAACAAACAACAGACCACGTACATTTTCCAAGTAAAACATTACTTACCTCATGTATTTTCCAAGAACAAAAATAATATGTTTTATGTTGTTGTCAAAGTCGTCTGGGAGAGATAAAGGTAGAACATACTGTATCAAAAAACACATAATTATTAATATTTATTTCAAAATTATAAGAGAATAAAATTAATAAAATTGTGCATAACGATAATGAAATATATTATAGAGTACTCATGATTACCTTAATGAATGTATGCCAATCATGTGTTTTAAACCCAGTAAAATCACCTTTTTCGTCAATATATTATTTATGTTTGATGAAAAACCCGTCGAAAACCTGATTTTTTTATGACCTCTTTTACAATATTACTCTGTTGCTCCATCAAGCACCAAGGAAGACTAATATTCTATTGACAGCCATTGCCATTATAATTAACAATCACAGTTTGCAATGCGTGATTAGCTTCTTGGATGTCACCACAAATCTTTCCAATTTTTTCTTTGTTAGTCCTTCCATCTAATATTCACCATAACATTTCTGTTATGTTCTTCCCGATATGCATTGTGTCAAACAAATGAACTATTTGCAGGTGCTCGTAGTATGGAAACCTATTGAATTGAATCGGGTAAATTTTGATTCCTCGTAGAAGCCCATTCGCGCCTTAACGACATTCATGAAACATCAACAAAATCAAATTAAAAATATTTAATCAATATAGGTATAACATATCGCATTGAACATAATTCAATTAAAAAAAAATGGCATACCTTGATGGTTTCTATTAAATTCCACCTTCCATAGGTGGGGTGTCATTCTTCGTGGTCCTTCTCCATTCTTTTCTTTACCATTATATTTTTCTTCGTTTGTAGTTCAATAACTATGGTTCTTAGGAAAAAAGTGCCTATACTCATCGAACACTTCCTTTGCTAAACTCCTTGAATGACAAGATTTTATCCTGGGACCGCAAACTGGACATGCAAATTTACCCTTTGTTTGAAGACCTACAAGATATATGAATTGGTGTAGCAAATTAGAAATACAATTTAAAATAATACATGATATTATCAACAGATATATAAAATATTAAGGAACAAAAGAAAGTAACAACATACCACAAAAATGTGTTAACCCGGGAGCATCATGAATTGTAAATGCAAGTATTCCATGGAATTGAAATCGTATTTGCCCTATTGGTCTAGAAATATCATACATAGTGATGCCATCCCATAACTTCAACAACTCATCGATAAGAGGCTCAAGATATACGTTCATATCTTTAACCTGGTACTTGCCTAATTGGTCCAACATACAAGATTAAATATATTTAGCGCCTATATGTCATTATATATAAAATACATAATTATCATGATGAAACAAATCAATGAAATATTTAGTGATCAGAATTTCAAGTAGAAAATTACATATTAATTAAATACCTGGAACAATCATTGCCAACATTGTGTGCTCTCTCTTGATTGACATCCAAGGAGGAAGGTTATAGTTTATAACAAAAACAGGCCACACTGAGTAGGTAGAACGAAGCTCTCCAAATGGATTGACACCATCAGGTGCCAAAGATATCTTAACATTACGAGGATCTTCTTTAAAAATTGGCCACTTTTCTTCGATGTACCTCAATGCAGAACCATCTGCAGGCATTCGAAGAACATCGTCGTGACTTCTATTCTTTGCATGGAAATCCATAAACTATGCTATACTTTGACACCTAAACAACCACTGGAAACGTGGGATTATCAGAATATAATGAAGAACTTTTTGAGGCACCTTTTTTGTCACTTTATCGGTTCGATACCTACTTGTTTGACATTGTGGGGATTCATTTTCTAATGCATATTGTCCATAGTATATGATATGATCATTAGGGCATGCATCAATAGCTTGATACTCCATACCAAATGCTTTCATAATGACATATATCCCTCAATATGTGTGTGGTAAAATATTTGAAGTTGGTAATAGAAATTCACCTAACAATCTACAAAATTCAAAAGAATAAATCGATGAAAACAATATTAATCATCAATATCGCATCCAAACTTTACACATTAGATAACAATAGCAACAATATAGGAAAGAATTCAACCCTTTCTATATATAGATATTGTGAACATGCAGACAAAAATAAAAAAACAAATTATAAACCTTAGTATCTGTGTCATACAGGTGTTTGATAATCCATTCAAAACCTTCAGGTTCAATAACAACAATATAGCAGATAAAAGAATTTTTTTTGAGCCTTCATAAAGAGGTTGACGTTACTTCTCAAGTAGGGGATCAACATCATCACTATCATCCTGGTTGTCCTCATCCATTGGAGCAAATGTGTCTTGGATCAATCTATGTATCTCATCTTCCTGATTTGTGTCACTAATGTTATCTACGTCCATTATATCATCAGAAATAACTACTTGATCATCTTCAATATTCTGATGTAGAAGTTTGGCGGGCCATGAATGAGTATTTTTGCTAGTACTTGGCAAATAACTCTCTGGAACACGACATTTTGGGGGCATTGTCTATAAATTTACAAACAACATAGAAAAATTAGTTTGTATAGAACATATAGTAAAAAAATAAGACATTTTACTAAAATTCATGCAAACGTGATGAATATTACAGTGAATATATTAAAAATTGAACCCCAAAAATAGTCTTACCAGGGAACGATATTCATAACCACCTTCGGCATGCCCCTTATCCCTACAATGTCTTTCAGTTGTTTCTATTAAAAGTCTTCTTTTTTGCAAGCCCCTGCCATCAAAGCAAGGACAATAACATTTTCCATCTCCTCTCACCTCTAATGCAACTCTAAACTTAGCAAGCTTCCTTGCATTTTCATTCATAATGATAAATCCTTGTAGTGGTACAAGTAATTGTCTTACCTACACTATAAAAAACAATAACTTGTCAATTACATTGATATTATAAGTACATTTCTAAATATAGTATATTATAATCCAATATTTTCTATATTTATAAAGAAAAACATGAAGACTAAAGTTAATATGAATGGAAAGATGGTTATAAGTTGGTTGTGAGAAAGTGAATTGAGAATGGAAAGATAGTAAGTTAATATAATCTAATGTTTAATGTGAACACTTGGAGGGAGATTGTACCCATGCAGTGGTTGGAATTTTAAATAAATATTCTTTCCATATTTTTAGGAATGCATTGTATCAAGGGCACTAAAATTAAAAGTGGTTCTAGTTGGTTACTAAAAAAAATGGTAAATGTCAAATGTTAAGGAACCAAACATATTGGAAAATTGATAACTACTTGTATAGTTTGAAGACTTGATCATATAGTTTGACCACCAAAGAGGGTAGGCTCTTAACCAATATTGTAGATGTATTTCACCCACATGACATGGGATATCACCTTGGGAAGCTCAAATTTGGTTGGAAACATTAACTAGTTTATTGACAAAGATTGTGAAGTATCCATTAGGTAGTGAAGGGTGTGAGTCCATAATCATACTTTATACGTTCGAGGTAATAATATTGGTTCGAGGTACGATAGAGAAAATCAATGATGTTGAGAAGTGCACACAAGAGCTAAGAAATTAGTTGGTTAATGGTCAACTATTGAAAATCCTCTATTTAGTCGATCCATTGCAATAGTTGAAGACTAGTAATTAGGTAAGTAACAAATCCTGATGAGGTCAAGCCATAAAAAATTGGATCCATATAGACATTGAATATGCAAAGCAAAAAGAAGAAAGGATTGTAATAGATCCCAAGCATTATGTATGTCAAATGTTATATAGGACCGCAAACACACTAGAGTTAGTACCAATTGCAAGAGAAAACATTTTCAAAGATGCCATTTTCAAAAAACAAGTTAACATGACCTAAGCCAAAAAAACAAGTTCTTGAAAAAAATATAGCAAGTTAAATGAAAATGATAGCAAGTTCTTGAAAAAAAAATTAGAAAGGCAAAAATGCAAGTTAACATGACCTAAGCCAGTTCATTACTAAACAATATTAAAATCTAACCCTTATAAAAATATAGACAAAAAATTACACATTACTAACCTTGCAAGTTCAAAATCAGAGCTATGCAGAATATCCAAGCTCATAAAATCACCCCACAAGTCCAAAATCCGTGCTCAATGTGCCGCAAGAAAAGAAAATGTGAAAATCATGGTGAAAGTGTGTAGTTTATATAGCTCGACATTCGTCCCTATTTCCACGAAAACTGAAACCTAGATTTTTCGTCCCTATATCGACGAATGTTTATGGAACTTTCAAAAACGTGGATATTGCCACGATTTTTCCGCCCTAACAACAAAAATTAAAAAATCATTTTTTTAACCCATGAATGTTGAAAACGTGGAAAATTTTCGTGGAACAATCTGCCCATATGTAGTAGTGATGCCTAAATCATGGCCTCTAGAGTAATGCAGTCTGCATAGTACCACATCAGTATTCACTGCTTGTATTGATGGCAGATAATCTCATATTCACAACAAGAAATATCAATAGAGGTTTCATCAAAATCAGTTTCATAATTTCATTACTTCAAATGATGGTGCATGGTGATAAATTCCACAGTCTCTTCCAAGGAGCCATTGTTATTTTGGTTCCCAGATACCCAGGAATAATTGGAATGGAATTATGATCTAATGATCTATTATTTGGCTCTAAGACAGCTTTTGGAGGCCCTACAATGGAAATCTCATCCAGTTATGGCCAGCACAAGGCAGCAACCTGAAAAGAATACCTAGTAAGTCTGGGGAAAGGGAAGCAACAGAAGGGAGTGGCATGCACAACACACCTCAAACCCTAAAGGAAGACCTTTCCTTACATACTTGCATATCTTGTTTTTATATTTCCTTTTGTTTGGAGCTAGTGGACAAACCAAATAATCTGCATTCTAACCAGGCAAGTTGTTCATTTGTTTTCAGTAACTGCTAACAATGTTTTAGGGTTAATAAACTAATAATGGATTTGAATTCATGCTAGGCTATGTTTCAAAGCTATCCAGTTGCACAACCATGACAAAGTTTGATATATTTGACACTTCCTATATTGAACAGGATATTAGTAATTTATTTTAGTGTTCTGATATTCTAATCCAAAGCAAGAAAGAAACTAACATTTTGACATTCTTTTCACCAGATTTGTTGTTGTCTTACATATGGTTGGGCATGGGGCCATTGATAGTCAAATAGTATTCATAAACTATATTAGAAGAGATCTCATTTGGTTGAAATTTGTAGATAAGATGCCAATATTTTATGAAGTTGGATCTGTAATGAAAATTATAGTTACCTGCTCCCTCATTTTGAATGTTCGAAATTAAGTTTTGTGGAACATAATCAATTTGTGTTGGTACTTATTATATAACAATGTAGAATAATGACTGGATAATTACATTTAAATGAAGTTTGGTTCCACTCCTATATGGAATTTTTTGTATATGCTTTGATGCTCCAGCACTCGTACAAAGTGCACTGTAAGCTAATAGTGGTTAATGTCAATTTAGTAGACAAATTGTACGAGATTTGTTTTCATGATTGATGCTGAACTTTCAAGATCAAGAATAGCTTTCCAACTTTCTACAATATCTTGTTGGGGAAAGGCTGGTATACTAGCAGAATTATTGGCAACTCAGCCATGTGATTAAAGCATGACTAATGGGAAAATGTAATGGGTATGATTAATGATAACTTCATTGGTTGATTGAGTTGTTATGGTTATTCATGCCCTTTTTTGAGATGCACCAACTTATCTATCCACGATATATCAGACACTTTTTGTCAACATAACTTGTTTCAGTTCTCGTCTTTTGCTAAGGATGTTGTGAGAAGAATCAAAATGCAAACAACTTAAAAGGCCTGTATACATGTGTGCATGTATGCATGCACAACTACATACACATCTATAGAGTTACACTTCTTTTGAAGGGGAATTTGACCAATTAATTTATAACACAGATATGTAATGGGCATCCAAAAAGACTAACAAGTAGTGTTTGATTAATGTTAAAATCAACTTTATTATATTTATAAAAATATATTATGGTCTGAGTTGCTAAATAATAAAATTAAGTATTTGAGTTACTATTATGGACTATACTTAAATATGAGACTTCTCACGGTGTAAATTAATAATTGGGGCATTTTGTTCAACTATTGGGGCATTCTATCATTTAACTCATTAGTTTTATGATGTTGAAAGGATGCTGCAAAGATTGACGATATTGAAAAGGAATGAGAAGAATCAATCCTAATAATACCAAGGCTTGAAGAAGAGATTATGAATTGTTATAATCACTTACCAAGGAGAAACAAGTGTTGGAGAAGTTCAAAGAGAGCTCAAAAGGTGTCTTTGTATTTTCAGTAATGATTTAACAATTTACAAGAAACATACATTTGTTGTAAGCTATTATTTGTAAATCCCAAGTACATTTCTAGAAATTTTTAGCATTGTTGCTTTTAGTTGAAGTTTTTCTATGTTTATCTTTGAAAGTAATGAAGGTTATCATTAACATGACCAGTTTTGGTGACTATTGGGTAATCTTTGTTGCTTACCTAAGTATGTGACCATTTTCCAGAATTTGGCAAGATTGTGTTAACTATTGGAAATTTTATTCTCATATCAATCCATAAGGAATTCTATTTAAGGGTGTTAGCTCAATGGTAGAGCACCTGCCTTATAGGCAGGAGGTTGGTGGTTTGATTCCTCCGTGCCCTATTTATATTTTGAAACCACTAAAAAGAGATAAATGACCAAAATTTGCATATAAACGACCACCAGTACAACATGAGAGATAAGTGACCAAAATATGCATATAAATGACCACCTTTGAGTAGGCAATCGCTGGTAGCAAATTAGCGGTCATTTATCACGTGACAAAAAATGTGGTCATAAATTTGGTCATTAATTGTGACAATTAATGACCAAATATATGACCACAAGATAAGCTATAAATGACCAAGCTAAATATGACCACATTTTTGGTCGCATGATATATGACCGCTAATTTGCTACCAATGGTCACCAACTCAAAAAATGTCATTTATATGCGGATTTTGGTTGTTTTTTTTGTCACTTGTCTCTCATTTTGTACTAGTGATTTCTTGCAACTTTTCTTCGATTTCCTCTAAGAGGGAGAGAGCTTCTTCCTGTATTGGTTATAACCTCCTTCTCCCTCAGAACTTTCAGTTCTCTCTGCAAGTCCTTGACTTCTGCAAACTTATGGATTTTCTCTCTGGGTCTCAAGGTTTTCATGGCTACGTTCATAGAATCCAGCTCTGTCTGTTGTTAATGTAAGTCATCTTGGATTTGTTGTAGCTCAGGAGCCTCTTGCAACATAGTCCATACCTTAGTGTCTTCCTCCATTAGGTCTTGGCATTTCGCTATTTCTATGGAGATGTTCTCTGCTGAAGCCCTTAGTGCTGCAGCTCTTGCTTCTACCATACCTGGTGGGGTACCAGGAAGCTTTTTAGTTTCTAGGCTAACAACCTTTACCTTATGGGAGATCTCCATATCTGCCATCTCCACTTTAAGAGCACTTACCACAGTGCCAAAATTAATTATGGTATCTTCTATCTTCGGTTGCTCTTAACATTATGGTATATGCGCGCATACCGTAGCAACAGTCTCCTCCATCCTTCTCTGCTTCTCATGCACATGAGCATGTTCTCTTGTTTTTTGTGCACATACCTCTATCAACTCTTTGTAGCACTCTTCTAGATGCATATTTTGATTGTAAGAGACTATGTCTCTATCTTTGATCTCTTCTACAAACTGCATAAGCAGAGTCTGCAACCCCTTGAGAGATATCATACTAACGTTAATATAGAGGTGCTCCAACCTCTTCGCGCCTTCGATTAACTCATCATTTGGTAAGATGATGTTAATCGGTTGCACTCGGACTAAGCAGGGTTTTGTTGTCAAGGTAGGTGGCCTTCTCTTTCTTTGACTTAACTCACTCGACTTGCGTTTTGAGTCAGAATCTCAAACCAAGTCCTTCTGGACTTGTTCTATATTCACAACCATGCTCTTAAATACTGCAAGGTTCTGGTTCATTTGTGCTTGAGTTTCTTCTCTTTTGTTGTCTTTTAGAGAAAGCACCTCTTCTAAATGTTCGCTCATGCACAGTGAAATGTAGTCGTAGTCGTATTCATGTAGTTGCATCTCTGGTGGAGTCTTTGTTGCCCTATGTTTCTTCCTGGGCCCTTTTTCTGGTGCTAAACTTCTAGGGTCCTTTCTCTTTTCCCCTGCTGGTACCTCAGCAGTGTCTTTTTGTGCCTCGTCTTATCTTGTCTCCTCTTCATCTTGTGGATCTTTGGCTTTTCTTTCATTTGATGTGGTTTGGATTACCACTATTGTATTGACCTTCCACTCTAATGGCCAATCTTCTATAATGAGCTCGATCTTCTGCGCATCAAGTTGGTAATTCCCCTGGAACCACTCTAGATTCTGCCTCTCAACCCTTGGCTGAATATAGATAAAATGCAAGTCAGCCTTGAATACCAGCCTTTGGATATACATGGTTGTCAGCTCCTTTTAGATCCGCAGAGTGCATTGTATCACATCGCACAACTACCCAAAGTAAGTAAACATATGCTCATTGTTTATGTATTGTCTGTCAGGCCTCGCATTTTCCCACATGTTGGAATATTTTTCCACTCGACAATCTCCTAACATTACTGGAAGGTTTTGTTGGTACAGTGGCTCCTTCCAGCCTACAAAAGAAATTAGCACAAGCAGCCAACTATAGTGAAAAGGGCTTCCAATCTCCTGAGTCTCACGAACATCGTCCAAGAGATCATTCTATAAATAAATTGCCCAAGTGTATGGCGTTCCGTCCTTGGCCTTCACAGCTAGGAGAACTACTGTGACCGCCACCTTCGTCGGTTTGCACTTACTCAAGACTTTACCTACTAGAAGCTGGACAATGAATTGTGTATCTAGGTCATCCATTCCATCTGTGACGTAACCCTAGCTCCCATTTACTAACTTATACTCCTCATTCATTTGATTGGAAAACTCTTTGTCCTTCATCTTTCCCACAAATTCCACTGCGGGATCATCACCGCGCTTGCTGAGATGGGTGATTCGGTGGATAAGGTCGATATTTATATCGATTATGCGGTCGAGCCACAGATATCCCTGGTGCGTGCATGACAGTAAGGTGCGCACCACCGCAGTAAAATCAGGACTTTGGTCAAAATGTGGGATATGTAGGAGATTCAACAATCTAGATGACACCAACAACTTGAGCTAGTCCTGCATGACGATAATAGGTTTCCACGTTTTCTCATCATTCCTTCGACACATATATTGATCAGGATGGAATTGAGGGTACTTTGGATCTATAGGGTCCTTCCCCTCTAAGAGATCACGATCTGAGAAATTACATCCCCCTATGTTTCCGAGAAGGTTCTCACAGATATGCACATGGCTGGAAATCGGCAGGAAAGGAATTTTATATTGTGGATTCTTGAATAGGTGAACCGTTGGTGCGTCAAGACTTCTTGGTGGAACATACTCATGTGTGAGGTAGATTGGCTTGTCCCCAAGTGGTGGCGGTGCACCGGGACTCGACATCCCTCCTGCATTCATCTTCTCAGGGTCCTTAATCGGTTGCTTATCCTTTCGCTGCATTGCTGGTATGTGGCATGGCTAGCTTCTTGATCTAGAACTCCTCTCTCGAACAGACTTTTTGACGAGCATTTTCATTAACCCTGCAAGCCTTGAGTCTTTAAATTCCTTCACAACCTGTTCGATCGTTGAATGCTCAGACATCCACTTGGAAATCACTCTGTGTGCTCTCAAGATTGCTCATGCTCTCGCTGGTAAAAACATAAACTCTTCTTACGGTAAAAATAAAAAATCACGGTAAAGCCCGCAAGTCTGTGCTTAGCTCTATTTATAGGCACAGTTAACCTTGAGGTACTTCTACAAACGACTAGATAGACATTAAATGTTGTGACCATTGGCCAAATCGCTGGAGGATCTTGGTCCTTTCCTTCATTGAATGTGTCAGAAACGTCTAAATTTGCATTAAATGCAAATGCAGCCGTCGAAAAAAAACTATATAACAGTTATTTTCTAACTGACATTTTAATGGCTAGTTCCTCCAAACTTCGCTCACGGCTTAGAAAAAATTTGCGAAGTTCTTCTACACACATATGCTCCTTCATTTTTAACTTCGCAACTTCTCTTCCGATTTGTACTCTGCATCATAGCTTCCGATCTGCACTGCACATCACAACTTCCGACGTGCACTTCATGTTTCACCAAAATTGTGTACAAACTCTGCTCAATTTTTGGTGTCCAATTTCAACTGTAATTGACACTTAAAATTTTCTTTGTTGCTATTCAACTATGGTCTTGCAAAGTACGACTATCCCTGTAGGGTTTTAGTATACTTCCATTAATAAGACTTGGTAGGTTTTCTCCCACTAATGTGGCTAGCTGAACTGCGCCACCATTAGTAACTTTCTTGACAACATATGGCCCTATCCAATGCATTTTAATTTTTTCCAAAAACTTCATGAATTTGCTATCATAGAGGAGGACAAGATCTCCTACATGAAAGAATTTGTGCTTGATATGCCTATCATGCCATGCTTTTTCTCTTCCTTTTTGCACTTGTTGGTGAAATCCTGCAATGAAACGATCTTCTTCTAGACGAACTAAGTGTAGTAGCCTTTCTTCCATTGTCTCATCATCTGCCATGTCTGTGAAAGTTGCAATTCTCAAACTTGGTGATATGTATTCCATTGGAATCACAGCTTCCTATCCATAAGCTAACCTAAAGGGTGTATGACTCGTCAAAGTTTTGCAAGCTATCCTATATGCCCATAAAACAATTGGTATTTGCAGGTCCCTATCATCCTTGTTTGTATTACATACCTTAGTCAACACATTTTCCAATACTTTGTTAAAAGCTTCAACAGTGCCATTGTCCTGTGGATGATATGGTGTGCTCTTCTGATGGTAGATGTAAAATTCCTCAGTCAGAGCTTCAATAGTTCTATTCAAGAAGTGAATTCCCTGATCACTCATTAGGATCTTTGGACATCCAAATCTTGTGAGGATGTTTTTGAAAATGAATTGCACGGCAGTAACTGCACTACAATCCTTTAGTGCTTGTGCCTCTTCCCATCTGGTTAGATAGTCTGTAGCTATAATGATGTATCTCCAACCAGTTCACCTTCTTGGTGGGTTGATAGGTCCCACAAAATCAATAGCCCACTTATCGAATGCTTGCAATGTTAGTTATGGAATCAATGGCATCTCATCTCTATGAGATGACTTCCCCTTCCTTTGGAAAACATAACAACTATGACAATGTTCCTTTGAATCCTTGTGGAGTGTAGGCCACTATAGTCCTGCCCTTAGAATCTTCTACGCAGTAGCTCTTCTAGCGTAGTGGCCTCCAAACACCCCTGAATGTGCTTCAGCAAGTATCAATGGTTTCTCATTTTCTAGAAAACATCTGCGCAGTACTTCATCCGGTCCTAGCTTGTATAATTGTCCTGCAATTATGGTGAAGTTAGTTGCTTTTACTAACAACTGTTTCCTCTATTGCGAAGTAAAATCGGTAGGTGCTAACCTTGTGGTCAGGAATTCTACAATATCTTTATTATATTCATCTGCTATTTGGATAGAAAACAATTTCACATCTGGTAGACTATCTTCCAGGGTGGTAGGCTCTTTGCCGAACTCAATTATGGAAAGGAGGTCCTGAGTTCAACCTACCTAGCTTAAAAATGATTTCGAAGTCATACTCCTGAAAGAGTAACAACCATCTATAGATTCTTCCCCCTGACATTGGTTTATTGACCAGATATTTCAAATCTGAGTGGTCAGTAAACATACAGAAATGTGCACCTAGCAAGTAGTGTCTGAACTTGTACAATGAGTACACCATAGCTAAGCCTTATCTTTCTGTTGTGGTATAATTTTTTTTTCTGTTGGAGAATTCAATAGGATGGTTGATGCCTCCCTCACCTGGTTGGGCTAGCACAATGAGAACTGCTATGGATGAAGCATCTACATGTACATGGAATGGTTTACTCCAATCTGGAAAAACTAGAATAGGCGTAGTAACCATCCCTTCCTTCAATGTGTCTAATCCTTTTTGACAGTCCTTATTCCAAATGAACTTCGCTTCCTTCTTCAACAATCTTTCCATAGGCGCAGTGATCTGCGCATATCCTTTAACGAACTTCATGTAGTATCATGTGTGTCCCAATGTATTGCGTAGCCGTTTTACTGAATTAGTTGCTGGAAAATTCACAACAACTGCAATTTTAGCTAGATCAACCATCAGTCCTTATTTACAAACAATGTGTCCCAGCAGAATTCCATAGGGAACACAGAAGATGCTTTTCTTCAAGTTCAGGGAGATCTAATACTGTCTACACTTTGCTAACATCACTCTTAATCTCGCATAATGGTTCTTCAATAACCCAAATACTTTCCAATCATCAAAATACACTTGTAAAAATTTATGTATAAAATCCTTGACTGTAGCAACAACTACTCTTGAAAAAATAGCAAGTGTGTTCTTCATAACAAAGGGCATAACTATGTACTAAAATGAGCCCCATTCAGTGGAAAATGTGGTCTTGTGCCTGGTTGCTGTATCAATTATGATATGATGATATCCAGAAAATCCATCAGTGAAAGAGTATGCTTCATTCCCTCCAACATTGTCTAACACTTCATCTGTGAATGGAGTATGAAATAGGTCATGCAGCAATGCGTCATTTAGATTTCTGAGATCTACGCAGAACCTAATTTTGCCTTTAGTTTTCTTTTCCTGGATAAACATGGAAATTATCCATTCCGACTCTTTTACAGGTTCAATGATTCTTGCCTCAAGCATATTATCAAGCTCTTCCTTTACCCTTTCTTTGTATCTAGGATTTAGTTGATAAGGTATTTGCTTAATAAGATTTGCATCTGGCTTGAGAGGTATTTTCATGACTCCCAAGTCGCCCAAGTTGCCTTTCATTTTGGAAAACTTTGTAGGAAATAAGTCTTCATATTCGCGGAGTAAATCTGCTATCTTTGTGACCATCTCCTCATCCCAATAATCCCCTATAGAAGCGAACTTCGGTTTTTCACTAGTTCCAATGTTAACTTTTCGAGTTTTTACATGATTCCTTAGATCCAAAATTTCCAATGGAGGTCCTTCTACTCCACACTCTCCTTTCAACTCAATTATGTTAACATTGTGGGGGTCATCATTCTCTCTTTCCTCTTCATCTTCATCTAAAGCGAAGTTATAACATTCTAGGGCATGTACTATTTGTCTTGCCCATTCTGGTTGTTGATACACAGAATCCAGTGTGTCATTGAATACCATCTTTTTGATGATCTGCAAAGCCTCATTTACACTTGGACAGTCATCCTCGAAACTGAAAGTCGCTTGGAAGTTCTTAGTCGTGAAGGACCATTCTATTGTTCCCCTGCGAAGTTTTGTTTCTTTGTACCATTTCTTTGGAATTTTCTCCAATGTGTGCACAAACTGATGGACCCATTCTACTTGCGGTACATGTGTCCATGATTTCGTGCAAAGGTCTATGTGATCTCTAGTATCAGTTTGTCCATTATATTTCGCTTGTACAAGCTCAGTATGTTCTAGAAATCTGATCTTCATCATGTGCTTACATTCTTCCCATGTGGTCAGATTCTGCTTATGTGGAACCCACCATCTAGCAGGTGTTGCGTGCAGTGTTGTATCCAATGATGTTAATTTTCATTCATCTGGGACTGATACGAGGTATTCTTAAAAAAATTCGCAGATATCCCCTAGCCCATAATAAGTAGGGATTGAACTTACCTCTATTCCAATACGGCGCAATGACTTAGTGAACTGTGCACACCTTCTCACAGATACTTCGTGCATTCTGTTTTGCCAGTTCTCTAGTCCTGCATCTAATTCAGATAGGAAAGAACTGTCACATCACCAACTCAATGTTACATCATCAGTCGGATTGACGTAGTCTGCCTGATTCACTATCATCTTGTAGATATGATCCAGATCTTGAGCTCTGCATTCTTCTCTTATTGGTTCATTGTATCTAGGTCTTTGTAAAGGATCCAAGTGTGCGATGACCTTGATATCTGTTCCTTCAAATATCATCTACTTCTTTTTCCAGTTAATAATTGCGAGGTTATCAATTTCTGAGTCTTTTCTCAATAGTGCGAGATATGGATTGATATCATCTATAATCTCAATGGCCTCAAAGTCTGCTTTACTTCACACTCCATCAATGTCGACAAGGAAATTTGATAATCTCCAAAAGGGTGGAACCTTTTGTTGATTAGCTAGCCTCAACTGTATGGGTGACCATCATAATAAATTTGGCTTCCCCATTTGTTCCCACGTCTGCTTTGTCAGGACATTTACTTCTAATCCTAAGTCAAGGATAATCTCGTCCATTTCAAAATCCATGATCTACGCACTTAGTCTCATTTCTCTATAGTTCTTTTATGATTCTTAATATGATGAACCACTCTATGTGCTTCGTTCACTACATTACACTGCTCATAATGACTCAATAGGCTTTGTAATTCTGCCACAGCATTTTCATGCTTTAACAAATTCATGCAGCTTTGTAACAGCTTCACAACAGGACTCATCATGTCTGTTGTAGTACGTGACCGATCATACAAAGCTGGCATATCCATCACAGGTGTAGTCTCACTTTGCAACTTGATTCTCGGATTTGAAGGCTTTGATTCTTTGAAGGTTTCTCTTGCTTCCATGAAGACCTCTTTTTCTTTGTTCAGGTTGAAATCAAGTGTTTTTCCAGTTTCTTTTCTTATCCAAGCCCCTTCAGTAGGATTTTTTTTAGCTTGGTGATCCTTAGAAGTCAAAGCTTCAGTTCTTTGATCTCGGCATGTCGTGGCTCCACTTCAAGTTACAACATGAATGTTGCAATCTGTATTCCGTTTTTCAGCTGCGATCATCTGTATGTTCTGATTCTGCACTTTTGTTCTTCTCTCTTGTTTTTTTTCTTGCAAAACAGGGCATACCTCAATGACATGTTCAAATGATTTACAGTATTTACAAGTAGTACAAGGGTTCGAACAGTCTCTAGCTAGATGTCCTGGTTGGGTGCAGTTATAACACACAATCTGACCTCTTCCTCGTCCTTGTCCAGTGTTTCGTCCTCTTCCTCTGAATCCTCCACATCCTCTATGTGTTGCATGGTCGTACTGCGCATTTTCATTATTGTTATGTGTTTCCCCTTGAACTCTGTAGACATCATGTTTTCGTTCTATCATAAGGTCATATGCTCTGCAGTTGTTATCATCATGGCCAACTGACTTACAGAATATGCAATACAGGTTCTTTGGTGCTTGCACATACTTCTGAAGTAAGTAGCAATCCTCTGTACGATGTCCTATACATTGGAAATTCTCACACCATGGTCCTTGTTGTTGATTTAATGGGTTTGGAGCTCTGCTAGCCATGTAATCTCTAAATATTGGACAGTGTTCTTTGGAGTGTCCTTATCCCTTACACATTGTACACCAAACCTCTTCTCGGGTTTCTTTTCCTTTCTTCATATCTTGTAGTTGTAATGTCAAATTTGTTAGTTGGGTCTGTATCTGAACCATTCCTGTGCTAGTCTCTCCTATAGGTCAAGCCTCTAGTTTCATCGCAATTTCTAGGGCCTCTATTTGTGAAGCAACTTTCTGTTGCATCAGCAATAATCTGATATGGGGTAGTAGCACAGCTATAAACCATTCTTGGTGTCATTGTGGTGCTATGTCAAAGCACAATTGATCTAACAATGCTTTGAACTTTTGATCAAATTCCCATACTGTCTCACTCAATTTTTGCTTAATTTCTTCTAACTCTGTCATACACTACGATTCTAACTTGGGTTTTTTATACTCTCTAATGAGCGCAATTCTGATCTCCGCTAGTGTCCTATTCTATCCAACATAGTACTTCATAAACCATGTTAACGCTCTGTCCTTGAATGTGGTAACTAGTTGTGCTTGTCTAACAGCATCACCGTGTACTTTTTTAACATTCCCTACGACTTCACAAAGAAACCAATGTTTCTTTGGGTCTTCAAGACCAGTTCCTTTAAATATAGGCTGCTTAATGTCATATTTCATTCTTCTTCTAAGAGGCATAGTGTGTTGTGAAGACTTAGGTATACTGCTGCTTGGAACGTTCTGAGTACTGGCTCCTGCGGTGTTACTACTACTGGTGTTCTGTGGATTAGTAGTATTTATGTCGTCAGCCGAAGATTTCTGCGGAGTGATGGGATGATAGGTAGTTACTCTAGGCTTTGTTTCACTATCAGCCTCAACCTAATATGAGTGTAAACTTTGTACATATCTAATTAGTAATTGTGAAATTTTGTAATTTGTAATTGTAATTACAATGGTAGATTATATATTATAAAATCCAACTCTAATTGTGACTTGTGGATCATTTAATTTGTAATTTTTCCTATTGTAATTTGTAATTTGCAATTGCATCTATAATTGTAGATTGTAACTGTAATTGTTATTATTAATTGAAACTAGAATCATGAATTGTAATTTCTTATTGTAATTAAAATTTGTAAATATAATCAATGTTATTAAACTGTTATTGTTAATTGAAACTATCATCATGAATTTGTTTTCTTGTAATTTGTAAATCTAATTAGATTGTAACTTGTAATCCTAATTGTGACTTATAAATTGCATGACATCATGAATTATAAATGACAAATAAGCATAAGATAAATAACATAAACATTAAACATGAGCATAAGTTCATTTAGCAAAGGGGGGAACATAAGTTCATACGTTTATAAATATGTTGCCAAACATATTCTTTTTGTGTAATTGGGAAAAAGATCTTTGGAATGGGAATTAATGGAATAGAAGCATTGCTTTGTGTGATTGGAACAAATATCTTTAAAGTGAGGATTAATGGGATGGAAACATTATTGACTACAACTTGACATGGTAACTAGTTGTTATCACCACAAAGAAATGTACCACCCCCTGTCCAGGTCCAATCAACGAAAGTTCATTTAGCGGGGAGAGGAACCTAACTTACAATCATAAACTCACTAAGTTCAAATCTTGGTACCCTTACATTGAAGTTATTTTCGAAAGCAGTGCTTATGTATTTTCTTAAGTTATTTTCGAAAGCAGTGCTTATGTATTTTCTTGAAGGGTGTGGACATTAATCTTGACATTTTGAAATTCAATTTCCATCCTCGGAACTCCATTTAACTTAAGAATCTCTTTATTTGCAAGACAAGACAAGGATGGAAATCGCCATAGTTTAAACACGCTAGGAGGGTCTTTTTTTTACTGCTCAACATAAGGGAAATTGGCATTTTTTTTAAATCGAGTAAGAATTATTTTAAATTGGAGGGAGCTAAATCAAATTTTTCATTAAAATCAATAATTTCACAAAACCAAAAATACCTCACCTAATTTAGTAGATAATCACAAAGCAAAAAAACTTAAAAACTTAAAATATTTAACTCTTCTTCCATGATAATAAGAATATATATTCTGCTGAAAAAATAATAAGAATATATATATTCTTAATTTCTTCACCATTATATTATATTGGTCTTATGAATTTGAAATTGTAGTAGTGTTCACTTCTATTTAATATCAACTGATCCAAGTTAGGCTAGATTTTAGGGAACAAATACAGATTAAAAAACCTTAAATATTCTTCATATATATATATATAATTTCGTCACCATAGCATTGTATTGGTGTAATGAATTTGAAATTATAATCCAAGTTGACCTACTCAAATAAACGAGAGACTCTATTACGTAGTGGTTTTGGCGTGGGTTGGCGTGGGTTTCAAGTTTTTATGAGTTCTGTACAAAATTTCCTCATAGGCGACAAACTGGCCGGAGGTGCAACGAAAGAGACGAGAGGGATATTATTTATAGCAGTTTCGGATGCTCAGTCATCTAGGGTTCGTCTTAAACCTCAAACCCTGCTTGCTCATAATGAAACTGGTATGAACATATTTGTTTGTTTAAATGGTAGAATTTGCATATTGTCCAATCCCAATTTTATGTCCATGACATGCTGGATAGACAATAATTCCCATATTTGTGGCGATTCTGTCTTTCTTTTTCCAAATTTTCATGCCTTAATTTTATTCTCTAGTGTTTTGGACTACTTCCACCATTAGTGACGAAGAAGCCAACCGAGTTACAGCGACGGGGATGACAGAATTAGCTTTAGCACTCTTGGTTTAGTTGCCAAAGTGTAAGCTGGCCATCTTGATGAAATGCACTCAAGAGGCATTATTCCTTTCAATTTAAATACACTAAGAGGAAGCCGTATACAATTTCACCATGGATGCATACGCTCCATCTTTATTTGCAAGCAATTCATAATGGCTTCCCTGTTCTGCAATCACTCCATTCTTCACCACGGCTATGAGATCTGCATGTTTAATTGTTGAAGGGTGATGTGCAACAATAATAGTGGTTTTGTTTACTATTACATGATCCAATGCTTCTTGAACTATGCGTTCGGATTCAGCATCAAGGGCACTTGTGGCTTCATCTAACAGCAGTATCCTAGCGTTTTTTACTATTGCTCTTGCAATTGCTATGCGCTGCCTTTGACCTCCAGACAACAGCACCCCACGCTCCCCCGCATATGTGTTATATCCTTGGGGAAGGCCCAAGATGAACTTATGAGCATTGGAAGCCTTAGAAGCTGCAATAACCTGCTCATCAGAAACAATTCCTTCCTTTCCATAAGCAATATTTGCACGAATTGTATCCTTAAACAAAACAGGCTCTTGGCTAACCAAGCCCATTTGTTGCCTCAACCATTTAACTTGCAGTTGTTGGATGTCAACTCCATCAAGTAATATGTGGCCCGAATTAGGATCATAGAATCGCTCCAAAAATGAAATGACAGTTGATTTACCACTTCCACTTTCTCCCACCAGAGCAATAGTCTGTCCAATTCAAATAAAAAACAACACGCCATAAAAGTCTTGCAAATTCAGCATTTGTCAGTTATCCTAATTCTTTACGAAATACATCTGTCAATTGTGTAACTGCAATGAAAAAAATTATTTCTCAAATCTACTAGACTGAAAATGGATCACCTTTCCAGAAGAGACAGAGAAGCTTAAATCCCTGAAAATTTGTATTTCTGGGCGAGTGGGATAGTTGAAGCTAACATGCCGAAACTCAATGTCACCTTTGACATTTTCTAAGGTAATCCCAGACAAATCACATGCATTAATTTTGCACCGGCGATCAAGAATTTTAAACACTGAATTGACAGAGGTTTTGACTTTTCCAAAATCAGGTGCCAGGCCTATTGATTCAGAAACCCCCAAGGCAGCCAGTAAGACGGCAAAAAACACCTGCGTACAAATATTAAAGCTTAAAAATGGAATATGAGACTAATGTATGTAAAGCATTTTAAGCCAAATGTCAAAAAAATTCTTAGATAATTCATCAAGTTAATTGCAAACTATTTATTTGGATTCATAAGGTCAAACATATAAATATTATACAATTTTCATTATATCTACTAAATCTAGCCACCATAATATTTCGTTCTCATTCTTACAAGCTTCATGCAGACAAATTATTTTTAAGTAGCCCTTACCCTGAAAACTTTACGAAAAGTTGTTTCCCCCTCTTTAACCATCCGAGCACCTACCCAAAAGCTGATTGCATATGCTAAATATAACAGGAAATTTGAGAAGCCAAAACCAATTCCGCTTATAATTCCCTTCTGAATTCCACTTTTCAAGGGAGCAGCGCATTTTTCACTGTAGAGACTCATCACCTTTTCCTCTGCAGAAAAAGATTTGACAGTTCGAACGCTTCCAACGGCATCATTTGCAACTTGATTGGCTTCCTCATACATGACCTGGAATATGACTGCTGTTAATTAGTATTGACTCTTTGAAATGTTTGAAACTTGAAACTCTCATTTGAAATGTTTGAAACTTGAAACTCTTAGACTTTATTACAGGAAGAACAAGAGCACTCTCGTTTTATTCTTGAGATTTAGACTTGTATTAGACCATGAATCGCAAATTTAAAAAATAGTTTACAAGTACATGTTCATATCAGAATTTGCTTACAGAATTGCATATTCACACAACAAATTTGAAGAGAGAACAATCCAAACTTATTGTTTAGTATCATTTCCCTAGTCTTAATAAATGTGGCTATTCATTTCAAATGATATGTTGCCTGGAAGGTCTTCTACATTGCTTCGTGTCTAGGCATGTAGTAAGGATCTAGGTGAATCTTCTAGTGGTTAACTTTAGAGTTATAAAGTTAATGTAAGTTTTTATTAAAGTTATGAGTGAAAATAATTTTTTATTTAGTAAAGTGTAATTTGTCTCACACATGGAAAGTGAAAAGTCACTTGGGAAGGAAGAGACAAAGTCACTTGGGAAAATGAAGTAAGAAAGTCATTCTCACAATTAATAAAAAGAGAAGTATAAGAGTTTAGACATACATGTTCCAAAGGGAGGAAGTGAAGAGGCACACATTCCAAAGTAGAGAGAGTAGTCTTTTGGAGTGGTTCAAATTCCAAGAGAGGAGACTTGGACAGAAATATGAGAGGCACTAATTCCAAGAGAGGAAAAGATTGAGCAGAGAAGAAGAGGAGGGAGCAGCAAAGAAGAGGGCACATTTCTAAGAAAATGAGATGGCACACACTCCTAGAAATGAGCTGCTATTAAATGTTGTTTGTTCCTGCAGTCTGAGGGCGCATTTTTGAGAAAGGAATGAGGACAGGCACCCCAAGAAGTATGAGATATTAAATTAGTTTGTTTGTTGTTGTTGGAGAGGTTCATTCTACTGTAGAAGGTTGGTTGTCCAGTCTATTAATGGCTCATATTTTGAGACGAAGTTTTAGGTGCTAAAATCCTAGTTGTTTGCTGTTGAGAGTGACTATTCAAAGTTCCTATACAATACAATAGTCAACATGAAGTTTTGGGTTCTCTAAAATCAAGATACAAATCTAAAATTTTGACTAAGAAAGGCCTTACAACATTTGTGGGCACTGTTTCCAAAGCTAGGCGCAGTTTTTGAGGTGGTGAACCGAGGCACTTGTGAGTTAATTACTTAAATTTAATGTTGATATGTACTATTGTTGTACCTGTGCATAATTCCTCCTATGCTCAATAAAAGAAATTACTCACTTGGACTTGTTTTGTCCATAGGGGGTTTTTCTAGAGTCTTTGGACCAAAATATCTATGTTAGATATGTTTTACACTCTATTGATTCTGAGTTAGTTTTCCGCTACAAATATAGTCTTAACAAGTGTATCTCAGCTTACTCTTCTATGAAAATGTGTGCATGAGTTATGCTTTGTATTTTTCATGAGTTTACAAGATTGAGATCAGAGTACTCTTAAGATTTTGAGGAACTTTACTTTTTTTCTGTAAGCAAGAAAAATGTATTAAAATAAATCCTTCAGTACAAAAAGGTCAGGACTTACAGGGCCTAACATGCCCAAATTTTTTACATGACTATCTACATAAAATCCTCCATTGCCTGATTTTTTCCTTCAACTATCCCTTCTACAAATATGGTATGTCCTATTAACCCCATTACAATGAACATATTCGAAATATGTCTAATAATACCCACAAAAAGAGTCAACATAAATGTGGAAATTAAAACTAAAGCCGCAACAAAACCCAATGAACTGCGAAGAGAGACTACTAGAACCAGACAAACTACCAAGACAAAATGAGACCCAGCAAGGAGAGAACCCTTAACCCAAGTAAACAAAGGTGTTGATTTTCAGCTTGTAATAAAGGTGTTGAATTTTTAGCTAGTAATAAAGGTGTTGAATTTTCAGCTCTAGTTGACTATTCACCTTGACTATTCCAAGCTTTTGCTTATTTGAATTCAACATCTATGCTTACTATAAATTTATTTCTGACTGGATTGTACAACCTATAGGATTTTGAGTGCTCACTATACCCTGTAAAAATGCATTTTTCACTTCTATCATTCAACTTTCTTCTCAGCTATTCAAAAACATGTGCATAAGCTACACAACGGAATACTTTGAATTATGAAACACTTGATTTTGTTCCACTCTATGCTTCTTGGGGAACTTTGCTTTTCAAACTTTTAGTAGGTGATCTATTCATTATATATATATATATATATATATACATACTGAACATGCAACTACTTCACCCCAAAATTCATGTTGAAGTTGTTTTTCTTTGAGCATACTTCTAGCCATATTCATTATGGTTCTATTTTTCCTTTCTGCTATCCCATTTTGCTGAGGAGAATATATGGTTGTAAATTGTCTTTTAATGCCTTTATTTATGTGATAATTTGCAAATTCTTTGGAATCATACTCACCTCCTTTGTCATACCTCAAAACTTTGATGTATAGATCTCTTCGTTTTTCTACTAAAGCTTTAAATTCCTTGAACTTATCAAAAGTTTCATATTTTTGTTTTAGGTAATATACCCAAGTCTTCTAACTAAAATCATCAATAAAAGTTAAAAAATAAAAGTTTCCTCCTAAGGACTTTGTTTTCATGGGACCACATACATCATTGTGCACCAGCTCTAATTGTGCTCTTGCTCTGTAGGATGCACTAGCTAGAAAATTATCCCTGTATTGTTTTCCCAATATGCAGCTCTCACAAGAACTTGTTGGTTCATGTATCAATGCCGATCCTTTAACCATTTGCTTCTGCTGCAATAAATTTAGTCCATCAAAGTGCAAATGAACAAATCTCAAATTCCATAACCAACACTCATCTAGAGTTGTGACATTGTGTACACATGAAGTTAACTTATTAACATTCCTTAGAGTTAAAGGAAACATCCTATTCTTGGTCATTTTAATTTTAGTAATGAGTTTCCTACTTGGGAATTTGTCCAGTATTGTACAGGAATTATCTATAAAGATGACTTCATAACCATGCTCACTGAGTTGACCAACACTCATTAAATTGTGCTTTAGACTAGGTACTAGATAAAGTTCATGCATATTCTTCTTCTCATTATTATTGGTTAGAAAATTCACTGTTCCTTTGCCAACTACATTGACAACTTTATCATCTCCTAATATGATATCAGACTTGTTGAGTTGTCTACATTTTCAAACAGTCTTTTATCACTTGTCATATGGTTGTTGCAACCATTATCTAACAACCGAAGGTCTTTATTACGTTCTTGAGCTTCATGACAGCTTAAGAACATGGGCTCTGAGGTACTTTCAAATGTATTAGAAACATTAGCTTTGTTTTTGTTTAGGTATGCTTTCTTTTTCCCACATTCATTGGCTAGATGACCAAATCTTTTTCAATAATAACATTGAGTTTTAGATTTTTCATACCTCATATTGTGTTGATAGCCTCTACCTCTCCCCCTTGAACTCAGAGGGTGTTGTTGTGGCTTGTATTCTTGTTACATACTTTGCTTTTTCTCTCTTTGTGGGTTGAAGTTGTTATATCTGCCCTTTCCTGTATTATTTCTTCCTATGTCTCTGCTGACAGAAGCTTGTGTCTTAAAGGCATGTTCAAGTGAATCTTCTTCCATATTAATTTTTTATTCATAAGACAATAATGATGTTGCCAGCTCATTTATTGAGTATGATGAAAAATCCTTAGATTCTTCATTGGAAACTACTACCATACCAAATTTCTAAGTAAGACTTATTTGAACCTTTTGCACAACCTTCTCATATGTTATGTCTTCTCCATGAATTCTTAGTTGATTGACCAATACCATTAACTTGGTCATAAATTGGTCTATTGTTTTAGATTCTTTCATCTTCATAGTTTCAAATTCTGTTATGAGATCCTACAATTTTAATTTTTTATTTTGTTTATGCCTTGATAGGATTTTTCCAAAATATCCTAGCCTTCCTTTACAGTTTTAGCATTTTTTATTTTTGGAAAAATTGTGTCATATGTACCCTGTTGAATTAACCATAGTGCGATGGATTCTCTCTTCCTTTGTTCATTTAATTGTGCTCTTTGTGCATTGATCATGGTATGAATTGTTGTCTTATCTGGTTCTGTGAACCCAACTTCAACAGTTTCCCAACATCATGAATGGTTTCATTTTAATTAACCAAAACTCATAATTTTTTTATGTTACAACAGGTTTTTGAGATCGTCCCAGATTTCTACTCGATGCCATATATTTACAATTGTAGTCTAAAATTCTAAGCCTGATGGCCTCTTTCCTTACTCAATTTTTAAATCATTTTTTATTTTAAAAGAAAATATATTTTCTTGTAAATTTATAACATAGTGTGCTCTTAACTTGCTCAAATTTATCTCAATGCGTGCTCAACAAGTTCGGATTCTAAAAAATTTCATGGACTCATTATAAATTTTGAAAACTTGAAATTTAATTAAGTTCCTTTTCATAAGAATTACGTGTCCCAATCCTCCTTGGGTGATGTCATCTTCTCAAGGAAGCATTATGCCTTTTAATCATCGATTTTTTCTTGTAAATATGGGAAATTAAAATTTTATTTTGATTATTTTTCCTTTTATGGGGTTTTATGCATACCTTATTTACGCTCCTCTGCATGCACCAGTGATACTTCTACTCTTCAATAAGCTTCTCCTTTGTATGATTTTCTTGGTCCCTTGAAAATAAAAGCAATGGTAGCAATGGCTCCACAACAACCTCCACAATATTCTACTTGGAGCTTGGCTCAGCTTCCTTTAGTGTGATCAAGTCTCTTAGGGCTCCAGTCTTCCATTCTACATGTGAGGAGATACTTATGCAGGTATCTTCTGAATCTTGCATCTCGATTCAACTGAAGCAGAACCTCCTGATCACCAATAACCTACTCTGATACCAATCTGTTGGACAAGCGGTGGATCTCAAACACACAATAGAAATTGAAAGAAAACACAAAAGACACACAACTACAGCTGATTTGATATTGGATAACAAGAGCTTGCTAGCTCTTCTTCGTTAACTTATAAAAATCTCTACATACTATTGAAAACATGCTTCATACATATAAACAAGTCTAAACTGGTTCAGGAACTATAACATTTGTTGTCACATGTATAAAGGAATCTTACTTCTATCATAATACATTGACTGGTTTATGTATGTCGTCACAGGGAGAAATTACCCCTTACAATTTTGACGGTGCTCTTTAGGCGTGAAACTCTTCCACTGTTTATTTCTTTTCATCCCTCTAGTTTATTTTCACTAGTTTGTTCATAATATTTTAATTATTTTGGAAAAATAATTTTGACCAAGATTCCTCACCCAACTATTGGACCCCTCAAAGAGATTATTTAATAACTACTTGGATTTCTACATTCACCCAAATCTTGGACCCTTAAAAGAGATTCTTGAAATAACTACTTCGATGTTCTCCATACTTTCTTGGAATCATTAACTTGAGAAAATATCTTACATCTACAAAACTACATCTCCACTTTTTTTTTAAAGAGCTATACCCAAAATTCCCATGTGCAAATTCATTGTGAAAGATGTGCATATTTACATCGATAGGTGCTTATATCTTAGAATTTTGGGTGGACCACCATCTATGATTTCACTATATTGAAGGAGGATGGGACAAGTGTATTGTCCAGATTGATTTAAAAATATATATAAAAAATAACTGGTAGTTGATGTATGGATAACGCATAACTCATGCCAAACAACCCATTTAACTAAAGAAGGTAAAAGGTAGCTTAAGCATAGACACATGTTAAGTGGTTGTGCTAGTCATATAAGTTCAAATTGCAATGTTAGGATTGGTTCTTCTTGAAATGCTAAATTGCTGACTTTAATTCCTGGCCCTCTTTGGCATAATTTTTTCATTTCATGTGTACTCCTATGGTCTTCACCCCATTTGAGCCCATCAAAACTATGCAAAGTTCACAAATGAGGATGGCATAAATTCAATTTTCAAATGTGTATAACCTGTTTACTATAGGGTTTAAAAATCATATCCAAACAAATTATCCATCCTCTCCAAACGTTGCACCCTAGGGAAATGTTATCTAAGACTTTTGTCACCTTTGAATATTTCATTAGCATTTAAGCTTCAGATTCCTTTTACACTAATTTTTGCAGGGCTCGCACCAAGAACTCCAACCCTAGCCATTTGTTTTCCACGGTTAATTTAAATATTCTATTTTTTCTCTCAACAAAAATCGATGCCTATAAGTACCTAACTTACATACCCCATTGAGCATGCATTTTTCCACTATTATCAATAAGTGTGGGAGTCATGAAATTATTAAAGATACTGACAGTTTGAATAGGAAATTCTACACAAAGAATCACTACTTTATAGTCATCCGAGTGCAGTTGATTGCAAAATACATGTATGCATTGGTAATACAAGAAATTATTTGCATTATCACTAATGTTGAGCGATACATATTATTGGTTGGATAAAGAGTCAATCTATATGCAAAAATTTAATAGCCTGACATCTTTAGGGAAAAGGTTAATAGTCTGCTCTCTTTGAGAAAGTTCCAACAGAAGAGGATCCTAGAAACACAAAGAAGAACTTAAATCAAGTAGAAGAATACACTACAAATCAGCAGTTGTTGGGGATCAATTGAATTTTGTTCAAGAAGAAAACGCCCCATTACAATGTATTGCAAAAAGCAATTATTCATTGCAATTTTCAGAGATTGACATCAATTAGAGTCTTACGTAAGAAATTTATTTCTGAAGTACATTTTCTTAGCCAAGATATTCAAATACCTTTCATCACATAGAGCTAGGTTTGGTGGTAGCAAATTTGTTGTTTCATGTCATGCCTTCCACTACAATTTTTTATTTTACTAGACCTATTGAACAATTTCAAAATGTTTATACGATACCGACCTTCCATTATAGTGAACCCTAGCACTATATGGCCTATTAATTTATTCTCTACTTAAAATATTCAATTTTAATTTTAACTGTAGAATGATAATTTTTCATAACGCTCCTTTGTTTCCTTCACATGCACCAGACCCTTCATATCAAGTGTGAGGACAACCCTTCATTTAGGTCCACTTAATATCGATTTAAATGCTTTCACCAACCCACATTGCATGCCCTTTATCTCGCACAACAATCATGTGGAGTCACCTTGGAGTAGAACTTGCATCTAAGGGGGTTGAGCATGTCTATTATTGAAGCAAAAATGATCATATTGTTGGAGGTTGGTTGGAGTGCTATAATTAGAAAACATTGGTAAGATTGAATCAAACATTGAGAAACCTCCTAACTCATGATATGTTGCATTCGTTCTATAACTTTGATAAACTTTGAACTAATATTTGTTTGATTCAGTCAATTGAAAGGGGAGGAGAAGACTAGGATGGTATCATATCATAGGTTAGCCACTTGCTACTAATCCCTCTGCACGTCCCTCATTGTTGAAAATTTAAAATTTAACATTGCATGGTAGCTAAAGGTTGGCATTGTGCATACACACGTGTATCTGTGGCGATGTAACACACACCATCAAAAATCTCCTTGTAGGCTCACATCATATCTCTATAATAATCGGAACTAAGGTCTCGTTTCGAATTTGGTGTGGAAATGTGTCTTGATACTTGTAGCCCTACCTTGAGCTAATACCTTTATTTCTATCTACCTAAATTGATACTTGTAGCTCTACATGTAGTCCATGGGAGGCTTCCATTTCTCTTGTGCAGAAACATTAATTGTAGCTATAAAAATACGTTGAGCTACAACCTTAGAAGCAAGTACAATTCTTAATGATTTGAATTTGGACCGATTAGTTTAGAAAAATACTAGACACTTGAGGTAAAATTTGGAGGAATTTGAGTCAAACAAATTCACTATCTCATAAAGGAAAACCAAGATACATAATCGAGAGAAATCCTGTGTCTTGCACACACAACATACACTTAACAAAATCTCCATATCCAAAAGCATACTTTCGATGGAAATGGCCTCCATGTCAAATTTGATGAGAATTTTATCAATTCAACTAAAAAAAATGACGCAAAAAAGTAGCACAAACTAGGGCATTGGAGCTTGCCACCATGACACATGTACAGACATTGACACGTGTACATAAATCTCAATGGGCAGGAACTTGTTGTAATTGCAAAGTTACCCTGGTTTACCTCTTCTTTCCATTTCTCTTTCCATTAATATTCTATGTAAAAACACTAGAATGATCCACCATTGCTTTTTTTCAAGTTGTCCTAAAAGCTTTTGTTTCCTATGTTGTACAAAGCTTCTCAAAAGTGATGTTTACTCGAACGTGTTTTTACCCACTTTTATGTGCTTTTTCCAATCGATGCTCCACAACATACGCAAGCTATCGCAAATATTTTGTTAGACAACACATCATGAAAGATATATAAAAAGGATATTGAAAGACATGAAGATGAACAATGGTAGAAAAGGAATCACATTAATGAGCAATTAAGCTATCTTGGATAAGTACATAGATGCACATATATATTGTACAAAAAGACCATAACTGTCATTTAACCATATAGCAATTAGGTGAACTAACAAACTATGATTAGTCTTTTAATATCCCCCTTTAATCATAAGTTTGTTAGTGCCTGAAAAATTGCCACTACTTGACAATCAACAATGTGTCAAGCAAATTCAGAGAGTAGAAAAATCAACAAGGTCAACTACTAATGGCTGAAAATATCTTTGAAACAAAATATGACAGAAGATGAAGACTTCTACTAAGTTCCATGGTTTCAAGTTGGCCATAAAATCCTAGCAGAGAAACAATTGTATATGTTCTCTAAAAATGTAAACAAGCAAAACTTTATGTGTTCTACTTGATTGGTGGTTTTAGGATGACCACAAACCACAACAAAACAAACAAGGTGGTTGTAGGATGACCATAAACCGTATCAACTAGAAGCTTGAATGACTTCTGCTAATCACAAAAACTATACCAAGAACCACGAAAAGATGGTTTAAAGCTTACCAAAAAAATTCAATAAAACATGTAGACTCTCATGTGTTCTACTCGATTCATGGTTCTAGAAACTTTTGAATTTCACTCTGTATTCAAAATTCAGGAACAAAGTTGCATACTTGATGTCCATTTGTTCACAAGCTCACAACAAAAACTTGGAACCTGACTTCACACTGATCATCACCATGTACCTGTACCTGTTCCATATGATCATGTACCTGTTCCATATCATCAACATCGAACAGAAATCCACCACTCACAAACTTGATTGGTTTTGTATAATTAGGAATGTGAAAAAGATCATTATCAGTCTTTTCATATCCTAAACCAAATTTGTTTCATTTAAATTGAACCTCTTCCCAAGGTCGTACAAAATTAAGTTGATTTGTATGTTGATCATTCAATTCATTCTCTTTATCTACTTTGTTGTTAGTGTCATCAGTCGAAAGTATACTGAACTTATGCTCACAATTATCAGGTACATGTTTCTTGTTTGATTCCTTAATGACATCATTTTCAACATTTTTGTTTGATTTACTATCAAACAATGGATTGTGTTGAAAGAGAATAAAATCATACTTTTGATGACAAACAAGACTTAATTCATCTATTAAGAAGTTGCTTTGAACTTTTAGCATGTCCACCTTTCTGTGCATGACTTGAAGACAAGTAAGTACATACATAATTGTTCATTTGTTCAATGAAATTGTAGATCCTGGAGTTGTGTTGATTAATGTATGGAGCAGATGAAACGTATCTTCAATTTTTGTCATTCTATTAATGACATGTACCATTTCAAGTTGCTTATGCTTTTACGACCTTTGAGAAAATGAGAATGCTTAAGTGTGTTTTAAAAAACAAGTCAAAAGACCACTAAAAACCCCCTTATTATAAAATGACTCCTTATAACTCAAAAAATGCAAAGATATCTTATAACTCCAAAGTTTCCCCTTATAAAAAAATTGAAAAAATTTAACCACCCTCCTTTACAAATATTTAATGTAAATAAGAACTATATTAGTGCCGTATAACTCCTCTTTATATAGTCCAAATATTTAAATTTGCACATGATAAATATTAAAACACTAATTCTTTTGGGAATCAATGTCTACTACTTTTTTTTTTACCAATTAGAAGCAAAACAACTCTGATTTCATGGCAGTTTATCCTCTTGGTGGCAATCTCTGATGCAATTTTAACCCATAGTTTAATGTGTTACTTTTTACAAATGACGAGTCTCTTTTGCAATAGACACATGATCAAATTCGTCTCTCTTTCAAATATGGGTGCATGCTTGGGCACAACTAATTATCCCCACGGTTGAAACAAACTGAATGAAGCAATTCTACCCAATCTCAAGAACTTTCGTCTTCTTTCAAATCGTCAACATAATTGGAATTCTTTGGAATTAATAAGTAGCATGTCTACATGACAATGGATGGGCGTATCTCCTTACCTGGACTGTCTCTATCCAAAAGCTATTATCTTGCGCGATTATCTTGCAGGTGCCATACAACCAATTGAACCAGTGCATAGACATTAAATGGCTAAAAAATGTTTCAAACACTGTTCACTTACATTTACCTCTCTTTAGGAATGTTACCCAATGTCCTGGACTTGTTGAGTCGCTTTTGTCATACGCGTTTTTTAGCTACCCAGAACATAGTGTTAAATTCCGCAAGCAGATTGAGAAAAAATTGAACCTTTTTTATGGCTCTTCAATCATGAACAATATGCATTAAGCTTTCCTTCTGTAGATCTCTTGGTGCATTTGACTCGATGGACTGGCAAGGGATGGTATATATTTAGAATCTCCTCAAATTTGAATTTGATCAGCAATTTGATATTTTTGCCACTATTTATTTATATTTTATAAAGCTGCAGTCAATAGCCATGGTTTCCATGCTATCCTTCTGCATGATTGTTATGTGAAAAATCTTGCTACCATCTTAGGAGTCCCCATCCCCAAAAATTACATTCAACGAGCGATCAAATCTCTGCACTAGCTTCTACGTAACAACAGAAAACAAAAAAAACAATTGCAATTGAACACCTCACCGTGCAACTTTTTTACTGGTCTTCACGCAACCTGAAGTTGAGGGTTGGAGATGGTGTTGATTCCTTCTTTCATAGATGAAGACTAAGAATTTAATCTTGCATATTGATCTTCACATCAATAATTCAATCTTCTAACATCCCTAACACCGCTCCATCACAAGTCTCTCTTTCACAAGTGATGAGACTCTCTTGAAATGAAGTCCACAATTTTGTCTCTTGCTTGCCAAGATTTAATCGATCTGGTCTTCTTTTCCTCCACGCGGGCAGATCTGGGCACATCATCTTCAAACTTCACCCGCTCCATGAACAACCTTCACACAAGTTATCTCATTTCTCACAGCCAAGGATCATATGCAGCTCTAATACTGTTGGAATATTTTATATTCTTTGGAACATAATAATTTCTTTGTATTATGTCGGAAGATATCCACAATCTTATGTAAAAGAGTAATACATTATATCCCATATTCATTATGGTAAAAAATACTCTTGATATTCATTATTATATAAATAAATGTTATTATGGAGAATTATATTATCCCACATGTAATATGTGAGAGTAATTCCTCATCATCTCTTAGTATATAATAGAGTCAAGCGAGTCACATCACTCATATATCATGATCTATACTTTCACAAGTATTGCCATATTGTATTGGGATTATTGGCATTGCTCACTTGTAAGCTTGAGGGATATTCTCTCTTGTTTTCTTTTTTGTACTTATTGTTGATATATTATTGTTTTGCAAAGATAGGACCAACAAGCTTAGGAACATATGCTACTTCTGAAGTCATAATGATAGAAATATTGACAAGAAACCAAATGCTAGAAATGACAAGAGAAAAAAAAGTGAATACCAGAAAACTCAAATACTTTACCCTACTAATCTAAATTTGCAAAAAAAAAAAACACAATAAAGTGCCAAAAAAAAAGCCACTCGCGGGTCTCCCAACAAGAAACTAGCGAACGAGATACGCGCGGGTTTTGCTCAACAAAGGTCGTGGTTACTCGTGGGTTGCGATGTAATGGAGTCACGGTTACTCACGGGTCTCTGTATGCAAGGTCGCGGTTCTGCCGAAGCATTCACGAGCTCAGCACAGGGAGGATTGCGAATAAGATGCAGTAAACGCGGGGTCGGCAGTGAAACAGTCGCGAGTATGCTGAAGCATACACGGGTCTATGCACTGAGATGCCGTGAGTCTGCAGTGTATTCGCAAGTTCGCAGTAGGGACAACCGCGGTTAACCACGGGTCTCTGCAAAGAAAAGTCGCGAGTGTCCAGTTTAAGGCCGAAAACAGTGTCAAATATGCCGAACACAAAAACCTGCACAAAGTCTACTAAACTTGAATGAAAATTGTCGTTTTGACAACTGGAAGATATATCTCCTTGAGGAAAATCAGAAAATCATATAGATCTACAAAAATAACATCAAGAAACCCTTGAAAAATTTCTACAAAAATCTACACAACAACATTAGGTGTAGAAGAAAAAACTGCAGAAATATGTTGAGATCTGAAGAGAAGTCGAATGGATATCAGATAGAAAGCAAATCTACAAGAAATAAACAATGCCCAATTGATAAAAATATTGTTTTGAAAGCATTAGAATGTGCTAGATCATAGCAACAAACTCTGATACCATGTCAGAGATAGGTAAGGTAGTTTAGTTAGATCCATATCTCTGACAAATACCACTATTAGACAACACATCATGAAAGATATATAGAAAAGATAATAAGAAACATCACATTAATAAGCAATTAAGCTATCTTGAATATATACATAGACGCGAAAAGACCATAAGTGTCTTGTAGTCGTATAAAATTAGGTAGACTAACAAACTGTGATTAATCTTTTAACATATTTTAATCTAAATAACCATATATCTAAACTAAAAAGCATAAGGTAACCACGATTAATAAAGTTGATATTCTTAACCTTTGCATTGGCCGTGAAACCCTCCATGGACTTTACTTGAACCCAGCCTTGAAGACCTATCAGAGGTACTAGAGCTAATATAAAAAGCGCCAACTTCCAGTTTGCCGAAAAAGCTATAATGATACCAGCAATAATTGTTGAGATATTTTGAACAAGAAGTGATAAAGCATCTCCCACAATGCTACGCACAATTGCAGCATCTGTCGTTAATCTTGCAGCTATTGCACCACTGAAAAGAATAACTCGTGTTAGGATGATACCGATATCTAATGTCGAAGCAAAATAGAAATTTACAAAACTTAATGTTTTTCCTCCTATTAAAAAAATAGTTTGAGGTTTCACCTTGAGTTTTCACCGTCATCAAACCATCCAATCTCCTGGTAAATAACTTTGTTAAATGTCAATGATCGAATACGCTGCACAAGCCTACCACCGGCAACGGCAAAACAGTACATCTGTGTTGGTGCTGCTAGGAGGCATATAGCTCCCAAAACTACATACATAAGCGACCAGAAATTGGCATCTTTTCTAAGCTTATGTGGAGGTTCATAGAAGCTACCAATAACATTTGAAAGCAAGAGACCAAAAACAGGAAATGTAACCCCATTAACAGCTGCTGCAATGGACCCCAGTATAAACACAGGAGCCTCTGGCTTGTTGAGAGATGCTAGACGTAAAACAGGAACATCTTTCCCAAGATTCGACTGACCATCCTCCACATCTCCTGGAGTTTTAGACCAAAACCTAATGATTGAGCCCTTCCTTGGCCTACTTTCCTCTACTTGAACATTTTCCTGGAGATCCACTCCACCAAGCAAGGCAAATGAAAATGGAAAGGAGCGATAAATGCTACCAAATCCTGATGACCCACTGCTTATAGACCGTCCAAGAGATGAGCTCTTACTGCCAACCCTACCAATAGCTTTGGAGTCATCCAAATGTGTTTCCAGATCGTTCGCGGATTTATAATGGGATTGATGCAATTCTTGCGGACATAAAAGCCGGGAGTATGCACCAGAAGGGTTTGTGATGAGCTGAGAGTGTGAACCTGACTAACACATTTTTGAGATTCATTAGTAGGTTGGATTGATTGAAGAGCCATTGCACTAAATTCATCGCCAAAGACCCATTAAAATCAATGGCATGAAAAATGGTAAGAACCATTTTACAAACTTCATAGCCAGACACGTTAAAATCGCACGAACTTAAAGTTAAAAAATCTAAATTATAGTAAAAAATTACCCTTTTCAACAATAGAACCATGCTGCACCACAGCAATCATATCAGCATTTCTGACGGTACGCAGACGATGGGAAACAATCACTACTGTTCTGTTTATCATAATTCTATCAAGAGCTTCTTGAACCACTCTTTCAGACTTTGCATCCAAGGCGCTAGTAGCTTCATCGAGGAGTAGAAGTCGGGGATTTCTTAAAATTGCTCTGGCAATTGCAATCCTTTGTTTTTGTCCTCCAGATATTTGGGTACCATGCTCTCCAACCATTGTATCAAAACCCTGGAAATAGCAAC
The DNA here is from genome assembly GCA_027924585.1 of Larix kaempferi. NCBI lineage: Eukaryota > Viridiplantae > Streptophyta > Pinopsida > Pinales > Pinaceae > Larix > Larix kaempferi. The sequence goes on from BSBM01000703.1 coordinate 6,820,779, forward strand.
CGTCATGAATGTTGTCAGCATAAGTGAAATCCGTCTTCAAGGAAATAAATTTCGACACGAGGAAAGTTGACGATAATCAAGATTTATGTATACAAACCTGAGGCATCTTGCTTATAAATTCTGCTATATTAGCAAGCTCAGCAGCAGATTGTATTTCCTCTAGTGTAACCCCATCTTTACCGTATGCAAGATTCTCCTTAATAGTGGTTGCAAACAAAAGAGGTTCTTGGCTTACAAGTCCAATTTGCTGCCTTATCCATTTAAGTTGAAATTGCTTGATATTGACACTATCTATAAGCACTTCACCGGCTTGTGGATCATAGAATCTCTCTAGAAGACTTATAACTGTAGATTTCCCACTTCCACTCTCCCCAACTAAAGCTGCAGTGGTACCTCTCGGTATTTCCAACGAGAAACCGGAAAATATTAGAATATCAAGCCGTGTTGGATAGCTGAAGTATACATCTTTAAGCTCAATATCACCCTGAATATCCTCAAGGACCAATCCATTTGTATCATAGATGTCAATCTCTGGCTTCCTATTAATTGTCTCCAACATTTTGTAAGTTGCAGCTTGTCCAGCTGCAAATGCCTTTAAACATGGCGTCGTCTGGCCCAAAGACCTTAAATCCATCAACATATTTACCATTTTGTTCTTGTTAATCAAGATGAATTTATCTACTTGAATAAGTGAAAAGCAATATAGCTGAATTTCATATGTAATAACAATTCTGCATTTGGAAATGCAGATTCAACTTACATGCCTCCAGTCAGAATTGCAAGTATGACATTGATCACTCTTCCGCAAGAATACCCTTCATTAATAATTAACCGTGATCCGTACCAAAGAGCCATTGCATAGCTACAGAACATAATGAATTGGACAGACCCAACACCAAAACCAGAGGCCAACCCTTGGTGAATAGCAGCCTTGTAAGCAATCTCAAGTGACTTATCATAGTCACTCACAGCTTTCTTTTCCCCGGTAAAAGAAACAACCTAAATGAAGTTTCTGCATAAGTAATATGAATAGATTATATGCAATACGACCTGTACGGATATGAAGACATTAACCTCAATTAAAAATAAAGAAACATGGCCATAGGCACGTATTGCCTTGTTGATCACATGCGTACCGTCCTAATTGTACTGATGGTCTGCTCCACAACATTGCCTGCTTCTGCATATGCTTGCTGGACCCGGCTTGACATCTTTGATATTATGATAGACATAACACCAGCCGCTACTACAACAAGAGGAATCATAGATAGCATCACCGGAGTAAGTTTCCTTCCTTTGATGAAAGATACAACAAGACCTCCAAAGAATGTGGACATCAGCTGTGTAAACTTCCCAACCTGAGCAAACAATGAAAAACATAATATATAATAAGGCAATTCTACGCTTTCTCTGGAAATTACATAATAGAACTGCTCCTTCATTTTTGACATGATGCGTAAAGCTAAACTCATGAATGTCATACATCTAATTTTAGACTCTAAAAAATATCCTATGAGTAGGTGTTTACATTGCACAAAAAATATCCTATGAGTAGGTGTTTACACTGCACAAATTTCAAAAAGTTTGTTTTTGCCTTTACGTTCCATTAAACATCCTACCTACTGATAATCGTAACTTTGTGAACCAAAGAGCGCCATGTTGGCTTGCACATCCTTTCAACCCCTTTCACTGTACCGATGTATATCAACTTACCATTATGTTTTTCAACAACCAACTGGGATAAGGCAATGCATATTAATTGGAACATAGGACAGCTGTTAATTGAATTGTTGATAACATTTTTTTTGTGGAGGGCAGCGTGTGGGCCATAAGATGAGATGATTGCTCTATAAAAAGTAATATGTTTTAGGCATGTGAAACACAAAACGATGATTACACATGTCAGAATCCGTTTTAAAGACAATTTCTATGATATAGCTAAGCAAGTAGGTTAGCAAGGTTGCATGAACGATGATTACACATGCCAGAGTCTGTTTTAACGACAATTTCATTGATATAGCTAAGCAAGTAAGTTAGCAAGGTTGCATTGCCCAATTGTGTATGTTCCTAACTTCCTACTACAAAGAGATGGCAGGCACATGGCTAGTTGGAGAAATATATTTCTATTGTGAATCTGTCATTTTGTTGTTTTCATTGACAATCTGATATCATACAAATGAACATTCTAATTTGAAATCTTTTGCAATGTTACCTAAGCTGGATGGAGTTGTTTAAAAGAATTGGATTGAATAGCATTTAGTGGTCGACCTTTTCTCCTATGGCCTCTTGAATTAGTACAGTATCCATTGACATCCTTCCGATAACCTCCCCTGTAGATGACTCGCGGTCGAAAAATGCAATATCTTGCCTCAGTATAGATTTTAAGTAGAAACTTCTGATACGAGCAGCCTGCCTTTCACCTGTGCACATCCAAAAAACCACCTCTGCAGGAAAAATGTATTGAGCTGGATCACGAAGTATAGCGATTTACCAAAAATAAAATAAGAATAAAGGTGTTTTGAAATTCACTTGTTTAATTGACTTGTTACAGTGGGAATGAAAAACAACCGGTGAAAGAGGAAGGTTCTCACGGAAGAAAGATGCAACTGCCACACCGGCACCGAGATAAATAAACAGCAAAGCTACCTGAAGAACAACCCAAACAACAAAAAGAATAACACATTAAAATTAAAGCAACAAAGGTTCTATACTACTTTACTCGTATGTACCTCTCGAGATTAGTTATTTAGAACAGTGGGCAATCAAAAAGCAAAATCTAGAGATCAAATAAATTCCCTGCAGAAATGTAAGTTTGAAATGATGAAGTTGTAAGGAGTAATTTCTCCTTCTGACATAAGTAAACTAGTCAGTGAATTTATCAGTGATAAAAGTTGCTTGCCTTAATAGAGTTCCGTAAATTAGTTAATGTAGGAAACTTCTCGAACTAGCTTAGAAGTTGCTTATATGTATGTATGAAGTCTAATTTCAGTTGTATGGTAGAGAGAGTTCAGAGTGTTTTCTCTGTGTTAACGAAGAAGAGCTTGAAAGCTCCAGTTGTCTCAATATTTGATTGAGCTGTAGCTGAGTGTGTTTGTGTTTAATCTTAATATCTCTTTCATGGTTGTAATCTCCTGCCTGTACAAGAGATTGGTATCAGAGCAGGTTATTGGAGTTGAGAGTTGCTCCACTAGTTTTGAGCAAGTTGCATTTCTGTAGAAGTTTCTCCCCACGGGTAGAAGGGAAGATTGAAATTGTGATAGAGCCGACTAAAAGAGGAGGTTGAGTTAATTTCTGTGCAGAAGTAAAATCCTACTTAGAAGACTGGAGAAGAGTATCACCTATAGCTGCCATTGTTCTCATCTTGAAGGGCCAAGATTGAAGTTGTGATAAAGCCGACTAAAGGAGGTTTAGAAGACTGCAGAAGGGTGTCACCTATAGCTGCCATTGTTCTCATCTTGAAGGGCCAGGATGTTAGGGAATAACTCCGGCTTAGGGGATACACACACAAGCAAAAGAAAGATAAGAGACACGAGATTTTATGTGGTTCAGCAAAAGCCTACATCCACGGAGCGCACCCGCACTCAACTTCCACTATGAAATCGTTAATTACAATAGTGAAGCACTATCTCTCTCAACTCTCTATTTTCTCTCTTCTCTACTTGGCACTCCACACCACACATTTTACAATGAAAACTATATGAGTATTTATAGTACTCAAATTCACCAAGATCATCAATAAAACCAACCAGCTGCCACCAACCAACAATAAATTTAGACAATGGTGGTTGGTTGTTAATTTGGTAGGGGTGGTGCAATTAATTTGATGGGCTTGGGTGGTGCAATTAATGTTGAAGGCTTCACACTTAACAATCTCCCACTTGAAGACTGAAACTCGAGTGGACTTCTTCCTCCTCCTTCGATGACTAGTGGATAGATACGGTGCAATCAGCCTTCTCTGTCTTCACCCTTGAAGACCCACTGAAGCTACGCACAGCTCCAGTTTCTCCGTAGTGACTGGTTTGGTTAACATGTTAGCCGGATTCTTGCTCCCTACAATCTTCACAAGCTTCAATACCCCTTCCTCGATTAACGACTGAATGAAATGGTAACGCAGGTCTATGTGCTTGGTCTAGAATGGAACGCCGAATTATTTGCCAAGTGTATCGCACTCTGACTATCACTGTGAAACACATTCATCTCTTGCTCGAATCCTAACTCTGCTAATAACCCCTGTAACCATATAAGCTCCTTGCTAGCTTCAGTCACAGCCACATATTCCGCTTCAGTTGTAGATATTGTCACTATCTTCTGCAACTGAGAAACCCAACTAATAGCAGTACTCCCCAGTGTGAACACATATCCTGTGGTGCTCCTCCTATGATCCACCTCTCCAGCAAAATCGGAATCCACATAACCTTCCAGCTTGAGCTCATCTTTTCTGAAGGTCAGACACTTCTCTGTCGTACCCCACAGGTACCTTAGGATCCACTTCACTGCTTCCCAGTGTTGCTTTCCTGGATTAGACATGTATCTGCTCACAACTCCCACTGCATGGGAGATGTCTGGTCTCGTGCAAACCATGGCGTACATCAGGCTTCCAATGGCTGAGGCATATGGTACTCTAGCCATGAAGTCCTTCTCTTCATCTGTCTCTGGACACTGTTCCTTGGACAATCTAAAGTGACTAGCTAAAGGTGTTCTGACTGGCTTTGCATCCTTCATGTTGAACCTCTGTAACACCTTACGAATGTACTCTGCTTGAGATAGCTGCAAAGTACCTCCCTGTTCGTCTCTGCTAATCCTCATTCCAAGTATTTGCTTTGCTGCACCCAAATCCTTCATTTCGAATTCACTCGACAATTGCTTCTTCAAATTGTTAATCTCTTCCAAATTTGCACCAGCTACTAACATGTCATCAACATAAAGTAACAATATTATGAAACTCGATTTAACTTTCTTGAAGTAGCAGCAATGGTCAGCATTGCATCTGAAGTACCCATTCCTTTGCATAAACCCATCAAACTTCTTGTACCACTATCGGGGAGCTTGTTTTAAACCATACAAGCCCTTCGTCAATCTGCAAACCATCTCTTCATTGCCCTTTTCCGCAAACCCCTCTGGTTGCTGCATGTATATCTCTTCCTCCAAATCTCCATGAAGAAATGCAGTTTTGGCATCCAACTACTCAAGATATAACCCCTTTGTAGCGACAATGCTTAACACTAACCGGATTGTAGTTAGTTTAACAACAGGAGAAAAAATCTCAGTGTAATCAATACCTTCCTTTTGCTGAAAGCCTTTGACCACCAGTCTCGCCTTGTATCTCTTGGAACCATCATGTTCCTCTTTGATTCGAAACACCCATTTGTTATGTAGGGCTTTCTTTCCTTCAGGTAACTTGGCTAACTCCCAACTTTGATTAGATACAAGCGACTTCATCTCATCCTTCATTGCAAGATCCCACTTGCTCGCATCTTCTCCCTGACATGCCTCATCATAGCATTCAGGTTCTCCTGCATCTGTCAACAACAAGTATTGCAAGTACCTCCTATTTGGTACATGTGGGCGAGTGGATTTTCGTAATGTACTCTGGGCCGTTGGGGATCTTCTCAAAGCATTCCCAACCTGTGGATTCAGTACCCTCCGACCAATCGGACTATGTGGTGCTAGAATTTCATCTTGTGGTATAGGTTCTTCAACCTGAGGCTACACACCTTGTTCTTCATCTTTCTAACTACCATGTTCCATGATCCTACCACCCGATACATCCTCTGGCCCAAAATAGTCTAGTTCTCTCTGCTCAGACTTCTCTGTGTTTCTGTCCTTGTACATGACCTTTTCATTGAAGACAACATCTCTACTTCTGATCATCTTGTGGTTTTGGTCGTCCCATAGTTTATATCCAAACTCGTCTTCGCCATAACCAACCAAGGTGCATTTCACTGATTTGGCGTCCAACTTGCTCCTTGCATGATCACTTACATGTACATAAGATACACACCCAAACACTTTCAAATGAGAAAGTTTTACCTCTTTCCCAGTCCAGATCTCTTCTGGTATAGCGAGGTCCAAAGGCTTTGATGGTCCTCTGTTGATCAAGTATGCTGTTGTATTGACTGCTTCTGCCCAGAACTGCTTCGGCAACCCTGACTGTAGGCGCATGCTTCTAGCTCTCTAAGTCAATGTCCTGTTCATATGTTCTGCTGTACCATTCTGCTGCGGTGTACCTGGCACCATCCTTATGAGCTTTATCCCGCTCTGCTAGCAAAACTTCTTGAACTCGTTGTCTTCGTACTCTCCACCATTGTCTGAACGCAACTTCTTGATCTTCAACCCTGTCTCATTTTCAACCATAGCTTTCCATTTCTTGAAAGCCTCAAACACATCAGACTTGTGTCGTAAGAAGTAAACCCATACCTTCCTAGAATGGTCGTCAATGAAAGTGACAAAATACTATTTACCTCCGATTGATGAGACTGAAGCTGGACCCCATACGTCGGTGTGCACTAGTTCCAGCTTCTCCTTTTCCGGTGCTCTTCCGGTCTTCTTGAAGCTCACTCGCTTCTGCTTCCCAAGAATGCAACTCTCACAGAAATCAACCTCAACGGACTTCAACCCTGGCAGTTTACCTCTCGATTGCAAACACTTCAATCCCTGACTACTTATGTGCCCAAACCTTTGGTGCCACAAATTTGGATCCTCTTTATCTTCCGCCACTACGGCCAAACCACACCCATCGGTAGTTGTGTAAAGAGTCCCGTTCTTAGTTCCTCGGGTGATTGTCATTGCTCCTTTCGAGATCTTCCACTTATCTCCCGTGAAAGTCGTCACATAGCCGTCTGATGCTAACTGCCCAATGAAGATCAAATTCATTCTCAAGTCTGGTACATGTCTCACGTTGTTAAGTTTCCAAACTAAGCCATTTAGCTGGATCTTCACATCTCCTTTCCCAGTAATGTCGCATGCTTGATCGTCACCAAGATACACCTTACCGAAATTTTCGGAGACATAGTTCTCGAACAAATCCATGTGTGAGGTGGCATGGAATGACGCCCCTAAGTCCAACACCCAAGATTCCGTCTTTCTTTCCAATGCGCAAATAAGGCAATCGTCTACCTCCTCTGAAACACAATTTGCACTGCTCTTGCCATCGTCCTTCTTTCCAGATCTACACTCCCTAGAGTAGTGACCCATCTTGCCACAATTCCAGCACTCGATGTCTTTCTTGCTTCGTTGCTGATTACCTGAATTGTTGCCTTGACGATTCCTGGACTTGGATCTTCCTCTTGACTTTGATCTACCTCGTTGATTTCTGTTCTTATTCCTGTTTCTGATTTCTCTACCTTCCATATTCAGTGTTGAAGATGATGCCCCTGATCCCTCTTCACGCATCCTGATTTCCTGGGTCATAATCATGTCTACGACCTGTTGGAAGGCTAACTTTTCTTTTCCGAATGAGTTGGCGATCGATTGACACGTTGTACTCCAACTCTCTGGCATCTGGCCTAGAATTATGCCTGCCAACACTTCATCATCAAATACTATAGAAACCGAATTTAACCCATCTGTTACCTCGTTAAACACATTCAGGTGCTCCTTGAAGCTCTGATTTTCTGACATCTTCATATTTACTAGCTTCTTTATCAGATGGACCTTCCTTGCCGCAGAAGGCTGCTCATATAAATTCGATAGGGCCTTCATGAGATCTGTCGCTGTCTCTTGACCCTTGATGTTGAAGGCCACTGATTTCGACAAACTAAGTCGAATTGCTCCGAGCGCTTTCCGGTCCAAAACCATCCACTACGCGTCGGTCATATCTTTTGGTTTACGTTTGACCACCCATTCTTCATCGGACATGTCCTTCGGCTTTTCTACTATTGGCAAATACAAGTCCTTCTGGTACCGATAGTCCTCCATTTGCATCCTCCAAAAGCTGAAATTCATACCGTTGAATTTCTCTATCTTGTATGTATCCTTCTCGGACCCCATTGCTCCGACTCAAACTAAGAACGGCAAGCAATCTGAACTGGTCAACGAAAAAATCAAACCTGGACGGAATCCGGCCGAAATCCGAAACTTTCCGTTTCAATGTCAAAGGAACCGGATCTGGAAGATTTCACCACGCTGAGTCTGCTGGTGGTGTCGGTTTTCTCAGATTCACGACGGATCGGCGTAGATCTGACGATAACCGTTCGGTTAAAACAAAACTTTGACGGCTGATTTGAGGATTTCCCTGTACTCGGTTGACGACGACCAAGAAGACAATCTTGAAGATCGTCTCTTTCCGCTTCTTTTGGTGGTGGTGGTGTCGCTCAACTCGCCGGCGGAAACTGGGCGGCGAAATGGCTCCTCTTCAACCTTCGTCGGCTGATTTGACCACTTTCCGGTGATCTTTTGACGACGGAGCAGAAGGGAAACCTGTTGGTCGGATCTTTCTGATTCTAATGGTGTGGGAGGTGACAGCTCACTCTCCGTGGCCGGCGGCGACTTCTCCGGCGGCTACTGTTCCGGCGTGACTGCTCCGACGACGTGTCAGCTACGCGGCTGCTGTTCCGGACTCCTGGAACCTTGTGTTACAGAATCCTCAACTTTGGATCCTATACACCCTAAGCCTTGAAACCTAAGCTCTGATACCAGTTGTTAGGGAATAACTCCGGCTTAGGGGATACACACACACAAGCAAAAGAAAGATAAGAGACACGAGATTTTACGTGGTTCAGCAAAAGCCTACATCCACGGAGCGCACCCGCACTCAACTTCCACTATGAAATCGTTAATTACAATAGTGAAGCACTATCTCTCTCAACTCTCTATTTTCTCTCTTCTCTACTTGGCACTCCACACTACACATTTTACAATGAAAACTATATGAGTATTTATAGTACTCAAATTCACCAAGATCATCAATAAAACCAACCAGCTGCCACCAACCAACAATAAATTTAGACAATGGTGGTTGGTTGTTAATTTGGTAGGGGCGGTGCAATTAATTTGATGGGCTTGCGTGGTGCAATTAATGTTGAAGGCTTCACACTTAACACAGGAGTCGAGCCAAAGAAGAAGTTCGTGGAGAAGTAAAAGTTTTTTATGCCGAGGAGCGTAAAAAGTATGCATTAAAACCTTATAGAAAGAAAATAATTAAAATATAGATTTTTTAAGGCGTATAGCAAATAATTAAAATAAAGATTTTTTAAGGCCCAGTACGGCAAAAGATCCACGGTTAAAAACAACTCCTTGGTGAGAAAGTGACGTCATCCAAGAAGAATTGAGAGGATTTGTAAAAAGTGAATCCTCACTTGTGAAGGCCCATTCCTCGATGAAGTGAAATTAAGACGCGAACTTTTTTTGGAAGAGTTGTGAGTAAATAAAATTAAAAAGTGTGCATGTTGGAGAGAGTTGTGGAAAAGTCAACTCACATAACTCCTCCGTGAAAGAAAGTTAAAATCCGAGCTAGTTTGAAGGAGTTGTGAATTAAAATGAGCTAGTTGTAGAGAGTTGTGAAAAAGGCATTTCAAGCATGGAATGTGTGTTAATTGCGGTTGAAAAATACTTGAGCAAGATATGATTGATGGGTCATTAAAGTAAATCGGAAGATTAAACATTGTAAAAAGGGAAAAAACCTTTATTTGTCTTAAAGAAAAAGGGGAAGTGCCTCATTTTTCCTTAAAAAGTGGGAAAGACAAAGAAAATTAAAAATATATTAAAAGGGAGGGAGTGTCTTAAAAATTAAAAAGAACTCCAAGATTTAAGAAAGAGGTTTCATTTTTTTTAAAAGAAGAAAGAAATTAAAAAAAAAAAAAAAATCTTCAAGGAAGAGGTTTCATTTAAAAAAAAAGAAGAAAGAAATTTAAAAAAAATATATTTTTCTTTTAAAAAAAAGAGTGATTTAAGAAAGTGTGTTTAAGACCAAAGGAAGGAAGCCAACACTAAGCTAGCAAGTTTGAAAACATAAAATTTCGTAGTGCATTTAAAAGAATGACAACCAACAACTTATGTCAATCTCAAGGGGGGAAATTAAGAGTTTTGGTCAATTATAATGAAGTCATTCATTAGGTCACAAGAATTTTGGGAAACAATTGAAGTTGGGTTCAGAGAACCAGATGAGGCAACATTTCACAAATGCACAAAGAGCATAGTTAAATGAACAGAGGAAGAGAAAAAAAAGAGCATTATGGATAATTTAGCAAGTACAGATGACTCAAATTTTCCAAAAATAACAAATGCTTCTACTGCAAAGGAAGTCTGGGATATTTTGAAGAAAGCCTATCAAGGGATAGACAAGGTGAAAAATGTAAAATTGCAAAATCTCATAACAGAGTTTGAAACTCCAAAGATGAAAGAATCTCAGACAATAGACCAAATTATGACCAAAGTAATGACAGTGGTCAATCAGTTAAGAATTCATGGAGAAGACATAAAAGATGACAAAGTTGTGCAAAAGGTTCTAAGGAATCTTACGAAGAAATTTGGTATGGTAGTAGTTTCCATTGAAGAATCTAAGGATTTTTCAACATACTCAATAGATGAGCTAACGGGATCATTATTGTCTTATGAATCAATAATTAATAGGGGAGAATAATCACTTGAAGATTCATTCAAGACACAAGCATCTATCAACAGAGACAGAGGAAGATATAGCAGAGGCAGGGGCAGATCTCATAACTATAACTCACAAAGAGAGAACAAGCAAAGCATGGAACAAGAAGACAAACCACAACTATACCCTCTAAGATCAAGGGGGAGAGGCAGAAGCTTTGAGCAAACTAAGAGGTATGACAAATCCAAAACTCAATGTTATTATTGTAAAAGATTTGGTCATTTAGCCAATGAATGTAGGAAAAAGAAGGCAGACCTAAACAAAAACAAAGCTAGTGTTTCTAATACATCTGAAAGTACATCGGAGGCCATGTTCTTAAGTTGTCATGAATCTCAAGAACGTAATAATTATCTTTGGTTATTAGATAGTGGTTGTAGTAATCATATGACAGGAGATAAAAGTCTGTTACAACTCAGTCAAGTCTGATGTCATATTAGGAGATGATAAGGTTGTCAATTTAGTTGGAAAAGGAACAATAAGTTTCCTAACCAAGCAGAATGAGAAGAAGAATATGTCTCACGTCTATCTAGTCCCTGGTTTAAAGCACAATTTAATGAGCGTTGGTCAACTCGCTGAACATGGTTATAGAGTCATCTTTACAGACAATGCTTGTACAATCCTGGACAAGTTTCCAAGCAGGAAACTCATTACTAGAATTAGAATGACCAAGAATAGGATGTTTCCTTGAACTCTAAAGAATGTAAATTAGTTAGCTTCATGTGTACACAATGTCACCACTCTAGACGATTTTTGGTTGTGGCATTTGAGATTTGGTCATTTTCACTTTGGTGGACTAAATTTATTTAAACAGAAACAAATGGTTAAAGGATTTCCAGCGATACATGAACCAACAAGTTCTTGTGAGATTTGCATATTGGGAAAACAACACAGAGATAGTTTTCCAACTTTTGAATCCTACAGAGAAAAGGCACCATTGGAGTTGGTGCATATTGATTTATGTGGTCCCATGCAGACACAGTCCTTAGGATGACACTTTTATTTTCTGACCTTTATTGACGATTTTAGTCGAAAGACTTGGGTATATTTCCTAAAACATGAATCTGAAACTTTTGACAAGCTCGAGGAGTTTAAGGCTTTCGTAGAAAAACAAAGAGGTATGTACATCAAAGTTTTGAGGTTTGACAAAGGAGGCGAGTATGATTCCAAATAATTCACAAATTATTGTAGATATCATGGTACTAAAAGACAATTTATAGCTAGATATACTCCTTAGCAAAATGGGATAGCAGAAAGGAAAGACAAAACCATAATGAATTGGCCAGAAGTATGCTCAAATAAAAGCAACTTCAAAATGAATTTTGAGGTGAAGCATTTGCATGTTCAATCTATATTTTGAACAGATTGCCTACAAAGAGTGTCAAAAACAAATTTCGTCGAGAAGCATGGAGTGGAACAAAGTCAAGTGTTTCACATTTCAGAGTATTTGGTTGTGTATCCTTTGCACATGTTCCTGAACAGCTGAGAAGAAGGTTGGATGATAGAAGTGAAAAATGCATTTTTACAAGGTACAGTGAGCCCTCAAAAGCATACAGTCTGTACAACCCAGTCACCAAGAAGTTTATTATAAGAAAAGATGTGGAATTCAAAGAAGCAGAAGCTTGGAATAGTCAAGGTGGAAAGTTAACTACAACTGGCAATTCAACACCTTTATTACCAACAAAAGACCAAGTGGAACCAACAAGATAACAAGGATCTCCATCCATATTACCAATATTGCAGATTCAAGATGAAACCTCAAGACATGGAGAACATCAAGGTAACAATCCTCACTCTAATAGTGATTCAAATCCTAGAATAGATCAATGATAAATTAAAAGACTAGAAGCTTAAGAGAAATTTATAATTAAGATGATGAGATAGATGTGCAAGCACATTTTGCATTATTTACATGTGAGCCTATGCATTTTGAAGAGACCATTAGAGAATATAAATGGATTCATGCAATGAATGAAGAATTGAGGCAATTGAAAAGAATGGCACTTTGTATCTTGTAGATATGTCAAAAGGCAAGGATAGCATATGAGTAAAATGGATTTATAAAAGCAAATTCAATGAATAATTAGAAGTGGAGAATCATAAGGAAAGGCTTGTTGCAAAAGGATTTGTACAACAACCAAGTATTGATTATGGAGAAACCTTTGCTCCAGTAGAAAGGTTAGACACCATTAGAATAGTGTTGGCTTTAACAACTCAAAACAAGTGGCAAGCATATCAGTTAGATGTCAAATCAACATTCCTAAATGGGATTCTAGGAGAAAAGGTATACATTAATCAACCACCTAGGTATGAAATCAAAAATCAAGAGCATAAAGTTTACAAGCTAAAAAAGGCTATATATGGTTTGAAACAAGCGCAAAGAGATTGGTATGGAAGAATTGACTCATATTTAATCAATAATTGGTTCTGCAGAAGCAAATGTGAACCAACATTATACACCAAAGCATACCAACAAAACAGAATTATGATTGTATGTCTTGGTGTGGATGACATAATCTACACAGGAAATTTAATGATGGAGAATTTCAAATCAGTCATGAAAACGGAGTTTGAAATTACAGATCTTGTGTTAATGAAATATTTCCCTAGCATTGAAGTTGAACAATCAAATAATGGCATATTTATATGTCAAGAAAAATATGCTAAAAATGCTTTGAACATATTTAGAATGACAAATTGCAAGTCAATAGACACTCTAGTAGTAACAGGCACAAAATTAAGTAAGTTGGATCAAGGAACAACATTGGATCCCACTTTGTATAAAAGACTTGTTGGTAGCTTGATGTATTTAATAGCCACAAGACCAGACATAATGTATGTAGTAAGCTTAATTTCCAAGTTCATGGAAACTCCAAAAACTTCCCATTGGCAAGTAGGTAAAAGAACCTTGAGGTATATTGCAGGTACAATCAATTTTGGCATCATGTCCTCAAGCACAAATTCCAGTTCTCTAGTTGGGTACAGTGACAATGATTTTGCAGGAAGTATTGATGACAGTAAGAGCACTTTAGGTTATGCATTCCATCTTGGATTGGGTCTAATTTATTGGGCATCCAAAAAGCATCCCATTGTGACAATATCTTTAGCAGAAGTAGAGTATGTCATAGCAACATCAACATCATGTCACTCTATATGGTTGAGGAGAATATTAGAAGATCTTCAACATAAAGAAAATGAATCAACACATATCTTTTGTGACAATAACTCAGCCTTAGCACTATCCAAAACCATATATTCCATCGAAAAAGCAAACATATTAATACTAGATATCATTTTATGAGAGAGCTTGTAAGCAATGGAGATATATGTTTGGAAATTTGTAAATATCAAGACCAACTGGCTGATATTTTCACTAAGCCATTGGCAAGAGATGAATTTGCATTTCAAAGAAATGGTCTAGATATAGCCAGTCATCAAATGTATAAGGTGGAAATTAAGGGGGGTGTAAGAAGGAGTAATTTCTCCCTCTGAGATATGTAAACTAGTCAATCAATTTATCATTGACAAAAGTAAGATGCCTTATGTACATTTTTTACAGTAGACGTGATAGTCATTAATAGAGTTAGGTAAATTATTTAATGAAAGAAACTTCTTGAATTAGCTTAGAAGTTGCTTATATGTATGAAGTCTAATTTCAGTTGTATGGTAGAGAGAGTTTAGAGTGTTTTCTATGTGTTAATGAAGAAGAACTTGAAAGCTCCTATTGTCTCAATATTTGATTCAAGTGTGGCTGACTGTGTTTGCGTTTGATCTTAATATCCCTTTCATGGTTGTAATCCATGCATGTACAACAGAAGTATCAATAGTGCTCATTTTGAGATGGGTTTTGGTGACACTGTTGCAACTGAGAAATCACTTAAGACATTGCATTCATAAAAATATGTAGGAAAGCTTTCTTATGGTCACTTTGCATATGCAATTCAATTAAGACAATAATTAAATTGACTTTAAAACTGCATCCTTATAACAATAAATTTATAACAAAGTAGATAAAATTATGTTGTACTTAAAAGTATCACACAACCTATTTTAAAATCTCAATTTATATTCTTTCAAATATACTCTATTTGATGTGCAATGTCCCTCACTAAGAATCAAATAACAATTTTATATTCTTTGTTATGGCCAGCAATATTTTTAACTACAAACATCCTTGATGTTGCAAATATTATAAATATAAACGAAGAGAAAATTATAAATATTATCAAATGTCTCTTGTTTTATGTATTATTGTGTCGGAAGAATTGGCTTGTCTTTTTAAATGGACTTTTGGAATCTTGAACATTGAAAGCTTTGGAGGTGACCAACAATATTCCTATCACCCACTAGTTTTTAGCAGATGACACAAGTTATCTTGGGAGAGATGTTGTAGTGGGATGTTGTGTACTAACAAATATCTTTAAATTTTTACCATGCAGCTTTATGAATGGATTATAATTCATACAAATCAAAGTTTCTCTTGGAATGAATATTAATTTGTACAAATCAAAGTTGCTCTTAGCTTTTGTTGAATGTGAGCTTTCCTAATGTCTTTCTAGGCTATTTTTTATCGTTTATTGCATGGTGATGATATTATGAGGTATGTTGGATCCATTGCATTTTAAGTTTAAACCAAGTTCAATATTGGTGTTGGCAACTTCTACTTCGGCTAGGGTTCAAACCATTACACACCAACAAAATCCCCATGATACCGACCCGAAAGGGTCTAACCCATTTCGGAAACACCTACGAAACATATGAGGTCTCACTTGAAGTATCTATGGGAGCTACAGGAACCAAGTTTCTATAGTAGCAAAGGGGTGCAATGAAAACCCAACATTCTTAACATCGACATATCGTTTTTCTTAATACTTCGCAGATTTACTTACATCTAACATTTAGTGTAATTGTGACAGATATTCATTCATATACCATTCATACACATGTTTCATTGATTATTCATCAATATTCAGAACATTTCAATAAACACAACATCATAGAAAACATGCACATTGGACACCAAATGTAACATGGAAACCCAAACAGGAGAAAACCACGGAAGCGCTTTCTTTATTCATGAGTCACAATAAAAAATAAGCACTTCATGTCTTCAAGATTTGCATATTTTTCCTTCTCTTACAATAGACCTGTACACACAGCCTGTAGATCCTACGACTCTTCTTGACATCAAAACAGATCTCTCAAAATAGGACATCGTCTAGCTCACTAATTTTTCTAACAACCCCAGAATTCCCAACCCTTTACATATTTATAGGACACACACGTACTACCCCACTCCCACTACTCCACTAACTAACTAATCCACTCATTAATGTAAGTGGAAAAAACTTCCTAACTAACTTACTTAAATCCACCCTTGACAATGTCAAAACCCCAGTTTCATGGATTCTCGACCACTTCGTCGAAGTTGATTGCTCCCTGTCGGACCACTTTACCTCGGCCCGATTCACATCAAGACTTCACAAAACTTTACCTCCAAAATTTATGTGGCTCAACAATTGGTTTCCCTTTTCTTTGAGACAATTTAAATGTTCATGGAAGGATTGGTTGATTTTGTACCGATATTTGGCAAGGGTAACTATGTTAAATTTCCAATTTGACTCAAATACCTAACTATAAGTGTTATATTCTGCATGTTCCTCAAATTATGAAATTAGAAAGAGACTTGACAATCTTTTGTGTGATTTTTATTCCATGGACTCTCCATGCTTCCAACAATCATACATTTAAACCAATAAGATTGTAAGTCATTTATGCTCTTATCATCTTGGTGTGTTGGGAAACATAGATCTCATATTAGTTTTTGAATTTAAAGGTGGAAAGTGTTGATGGTTTTTTTTACGAAAGAGAATTAAGTGTTGCATTGAGTTTGCACCAAATATTTGTAGAAGCCCAATTACATAATCATGTTGCATAAGGACTAAGAGGGTGTCTGTAAAACTTATCATATTTATCATGATTTTCACATTCTCTCAATATTTAAATTGAGCTCAAGGGAACACCAACCACTAAATGCCACACTCAATCCAACACCAGTCTCTTTGGGAAATTTACAATGGAGTCACTCAAGCCCTTAAGTAGGCATTATCACATTCAATACCATGTTCAAATACCATGGAACACCCAAAAATGTGGGCTCATAAACTCATTTTACTCTTTTACCGAGTCAAGATTAACTTAACATTTCCCCCTTTAAACTTGACTTAGGGTAATCACCAACCCCCCTACCTCTATACTTTTCATAGGTGATCAAATTATAACTCCATAAAAGCTTACAATATAGTGAATCGATGAATTCTTCATCAACATATTCAATGTGCAAGCAACCATAGCTTCCAAGATGTTTGCACTTTCCTCCAAACCTCGCTCTAATATTATTATTAGAAAAAAATAAAATGCAAAAATACATATAATAATCAAAAACAACCCAAACCGAAAAACGAACAAAATAATAGATCCATTCCTCTTGGACCAATCCATCCAAGATGTTTGTCCTAGAAGTTGTCTCCTCTTGACTGTTGAGGAGACAAGCCTAACACATCTTAATGCTCAAGACATACAAGATTGATTTGATGAAGTGTTCTGGATAGTTGGTGCAAAGGGTTCAAGAGATTATTGCAGATAAAGAAGGCATAAGATAGATGAAAACATCAACTTCTGAGAATAGCATTGAATAATTGGACTGAAACCAAACTGATGTCAAAGATGTCTTAGGTTCAAAACTTACTGGTCATGTGTGAAACAAACAATTCATCACATAAAGCGTTAAAATACAAAATCCAGAAAAAAAACATTCCAAAAAATGGAATCTAAGATACCAAATCATAATATAAGCATTTATCATAGAAATGCCATAATAAAGGATTTCATAGACATAATCAGTTTACACAAAACCATCGGGTACTTAGATTAAATGACATCTAGAACCTTAGTCATGAAGGACAAAGTCTCATATTCATATTGCAAGCTTCCAAAGGGATTACAGAGTATATATCTTAGGCCTTCATAATGCAAGTCTCGATCCTTCACAATCCTCCCAGCCTCTCGGCTGGAATACCCTTATTACATACAAAATTATGTGTTATATAAAAAAAGGGAACTCGAATAAGTTTTGATGACATTAATGACACAAATATTGTAATAAAGATTCCTTTTACCTAAAATTTGACAACTGACTATGAGTTGGGCTTCGAATATAGGAAAATTGATTTCGGGATCCCGTTTTTAGTGGAACCACTTTGAGTGAAATATAATTCGATCTTCTTGTCCATTTACTGTCATGGAATATGATGAACAAGTGTCTGAGAGATTTTAGGAACCATCTTGGAGATTCTAGATCCATCTAGTAGTTCAAATTCATGAATCTATATTAAAATGAACTCGCTTTTTATACCTGGTGTGAATGTTGTTCAAAATAAATAGTGGAGTATGAACCAACGTTTCACTTGGTGCTTTTGACATTTCAACTTTTTCCCTTTGGGCGCTTTTAACATTTAAAATGTATTTAGTAGGTGAGTATAATGAATCTCTCCTCGTGGCATTAATGTAATTCAAATGCTAATATTCTTCCATCCAATCTTGGAATCCAAACGTCTCTTGAATAACATGATATTAGTTCCTTCCACTTTAACACTTCTATTACTGCAACTGGTGATGATCTGAGTTCTCCATAGCACATTCAATACAATGATTCTATGACGATTTAGGCACTTGAATAATTAACAATTTATTGGTAATATGAGCTTTCTCCATGAAGTTTGCACCTTCAAATAAATATACATTGTAGACAATTCTCTTCATTGTCAGTCAATGAATGCTCTAGATATTGGTGCGCAAAAACCTTCATACACTCTATCCTTGATGCAAATATTAAGTTTCAACCTTGATATTCTGCTAGCAATGTGCTAGCTCTTGAAGTTCAAAACTTGAATGCAGGCTCGGACTTACGATCTTCAACTTGAATCTTGAATATTTGAAAATTAAAATTGGGTTTGAAGGCTGAGGGAACCTAGATACTCCCTTTTGATTTTGGCGTGAATACTTGGCATTTGAACTTGTTGGTGGTTGGATAGGAGCATTATAGATTGTCAATGCCCAAATAAGTTTTGCTAAAAATGACAAAATGAGCTCGGGTTTGAAATAAGATTAACGAAAACTATGGAAACTTAATGTTATTTTTTCATCATTTAATTCAATATGATCTAGGATCTTAACTGAGAGAACAACATGTACAGCATATCAAACACAAGAGACAAGAGACACAAATAATTTCACCGGCGAAAACCAAGAAGGTGAAAAAACCCCGCAACTTCCTTAGAGATAGAATGAACACCAATACAAAGATCACAAAGATCAAACCCAAAACAAGAGATAGTCTCCTAGCAGCTTATCCTCCTCCACTTGTGTGCACTCCTCCTCTCTCTCACTAATGCGAAGTGAGTGAGTGAGTGAATGAATAGAATGAGAGAGTCACACTCTCAATTTATACTTTACTTTGACTTGCTTTTTACTCTAATTGGGCCAACCTCCCTTAGGAGAGTCTAATAACCCATTACCACTTGTCACTGGGCCGACCCCACTAGGGTGTTCTAATAACCCTTTAACCCATACTAGTATGACCCCTCTAAGGTGGTCTAATAACCTATCAAATACAAGTTACGACACTTACAATATAACTTGCGACACTTGCAAATACAAATGACGACACTTCCAACCGGAGGAATAATACATCTTCATTGGGGATACAATAAAGTACAAATGTAATACATACAATATACAAGTGAATATCTTCCGAAGTTACAAATACATCAACACTCCCTCTTAACTAGGAAGGTATTCTCTTGACACAGGTCATCAATACATATAGGCACAAGTCTTCAATTATGGAGCTGGATCATCGTCACTGGATCATGGAGCATCATCGTCACTGCTATTGTACTCGTCATCTCGATCACTGGTGCTATCTCTCAATTCTTCCCCTCATAGGAAGTTCTACAGAGCCAGCCCTTTTTCATGTTGGATGTAGGCCTAGCATCCTGTAGGTCTTCATCATCTCTGCGAGCTGGCCATCCTATGGAATCTTCAGGGATGATTACATGTGTCAACAAAACCTCGAAAGAGCATCCCAGGACTGATTACGAGCTTACTGCTCAACCTATTGGATCTCCCAGGACTTTTACATGTTCCCTCCACAAAACCTTAAAAGAGTGTCTTGTGACATACAAGATCTCTAAAGAGCATCCGAGGACTTTTACATGCCTAGCACAACCTGTTTGGATCTCCAGGATTAATTACATGTGATCTCCACAAAAGCTTAAAAGAGTGTCTTGCAACCTGCAAGATCTCTAAAGAGCATCCGAGGAATTTTACATGCCTAACACAACCTGTCCGGATCTCTAGGGCGGATTACACGTGGTCTAGAAAAACCTTAAAAGAGTGTCTTGCAACCTAGAAGATCTCTAAAGAGCATCTGAGGACTTTTACGTGCCTAGCACAACCTGTCTGGATCTCCAAGACTGATTACATGCTACCCTCGCACAACCTGTCCACGACCACGCAGTACCATCCTGATACTCATGATCAACCTAATCATCCTCTCACAGAACATCATCTTGATGCTCATGATCATACTGATCATCATCATATTGTACATCATCTTGATGCACATCATCACATCATCCTAGTAGTTTTGGAGTAAGCTCCATTGTAAAAGTATTGTAATTTTATGCTTGTATTTTTTGTTTTGAGTGTGATGAAACAATAATACCAAAAGCATATTTTTTCCATGTTCTGTGTTTTTTGAGTGTGCATGCATTCTTATATATCCTTGTTTGATTGTTCTCCAAAGGTTCTGTGTATAGTCGATTGTCAATTTGTTATAGTCTTTAGTTCTGCTCAATACGATTGAGAGGACTTTACATTTCCAAGGCAAGAAAATAGAAGCAGGCTAGTCATAGGAGGCCAAGGGCGATATTTGGGTTGATACCTTTCGATCTAGATAAGTGTAAACAAAGAACAAGGGAGCAACAAAACAACTTTGTTCTCAATAACTAGTATCAAAGCCAAGGTTGAGCGTAGTGAGTTACAAAGGTTGGAGAGTTCCCTTTTTTAAGGATAAAATATTGTATTAAAGCTTGGTATCAAGGTTGAAGAGCCAAGTGCATTCCAGTTTCAAAGTAGATGCATGCTTGAGTTTGAAGCTGCAGATCTCAAAAGAAAGCAACCACTACTGAAGGTAGAAGGAGCTAGCAATAAGTAAAAAAAAAGGTTGAACAACCCCCAATATTTGACGAAAAAAATAGCATGGAGATAACAACAATGAGTGATATGGAGAAGTTGAATGGGGTCAATTTCACCATATGGAAATCATAGATGGAGGATATAATAATTTTAAAAGATTAGTATTTTCTGATTGAGGGAGTAGCAAGTAAACCCTCATCGCCGACCAATGAAGACTAGAACAAGATTGAAAATAAATCCATTGCTACAATCAGGAAGTACCTTGCAAATAATGTCTACTTCAATGTGGCTGGAGAGAAGACATCAAAAGCGTTATGGAAGCAATTACATGATTTATATGAGAAAAACACAGCACCAAACAAAGTTGTACAAACTCAAGATAAAGGAGGGTGCTTCAGTTGTAGAGCACTTAAAAATGAATTTAATATAATTACCGGTAAGCTTTCCTCTATTAAAATTGTTTTGGATGATGAAATTAGAGCCATCCTACTCATGTTCTCCATTCCAGGCAGCTGGGATAATTTGATAATATCCGTGAGCACTTTAGCACCTAGAGGAACCCTGATTTTTTATGATGTTAGCAACAATTTAATGAATGAGGAGTGGAACACAATAGATCATTGAGCCTGGGAATACCTCACAGTGATAGATTTAGCAAGGTAGAAGAATTACATTGAAATCTAGCAAGAATTGAGTAGTAAAATCAAACATGCAAAGAAAATCAAATGTGCATCAAAACTGGTGTCATATTCCATTAATCTGTATACTAAAATAATATAGTACAATAGGAAAAAATTGATTACCAAGGAGGCATTCGAATCAGTCACAATCTAGAATAGGAATTACCTCTTCTATAGTGCTCTGATAGTTGCAAACTCAACTGAATGCCAGTTAATTGAAGCTATTATCAGTTAACTGAGCATCAAGGCACATTAGTGATTTAACCATGCAAAACAGGATAGAGAGGGCACATTAGTTGACATTCAATGGCAATCAGAGCTCAAACCCCCCACTATAGTCATGAACTTACGTGGACTGAACCAGATGACTGAGTTAAATCCTAAAATCTAGGGAACTGAATCTGCATGGCCTAAATTCATGGATGGAGGGTGCATCAAGTGGCTAATGAGTCCTATATGAAAACTGAACACCACTATGGGGTCAACAACATCATCCAATTCTAGGAAAAACAAAAGTACTAAGGTGGACAAAGGTTGAATTATTAATTATCCTAACACTCAAAAGGTTTTGTGTATAATCGATTGTCAATTTGTTCTAGTATTTAGTTTTGCTGCATACGATTTAAAGGACTTTATGTTTCCAAGGCAAGAAAATAGAAGCAGCCTAGTCATAGGAGGCCAAGGGCGGTATTTGGATTGATACCTGCTGATCTAGGGAAGTGCATACAGAGAACAAGTGACCAACAAAACAACTTTGTTCTCAATAACTTGTATCAGAGCCGTGGTTGAGCATAGTGAGTTACAAAGGTTGGAGAGTTCCATATTTTAAGGATAAAATATCGTATTAAATCTTGGCATCAAGGTTGAAGAGCCAAGTGCATTCTAGTTTCAAAGCAGATGCATGCTTGAGTTTGAAGTTGAAAATCTCAACATAAAGAAACCACCATTCAAGGTAGAAGGAGCTAGCGATAAGTTAAAAAAAAAGTTTGAACCACCTCCAATATTTGACGGAAAAATAGCATGGAGATAACAACAATGAGTGATATGGAGAAGTTGAATGGGGTCAATTTCACCATATGGAAATCACAGATGGAGGATATACTAATTTTAAAATATTAGTATTTTCCGATTGAGGGAGTAGCAAGTAAACCCTCATCACTTAAAAACAAAGTCTGGAACAAGATTGACAAGAAATCCATTGCTACAATCATGAACTACCTAGCAAAGAATGTGTACTTCAATGTGGCTGGAGAGAAGACAACAAAATTACTATGGAAGAAATTACATGATTTCTATGAGAAAAACACAGCACCAAACAAAGTTTTTATGATGAGGGAGGTGTACAACCTCATGACGAAGGAGGGTGCTTTAGTTGTAGAGCACTTAAAAATGAATTTAATATAATTACCAGTCAGCTTGCCTTTATTAAAATTGTTTTGGATGATGAAATTAGAGCCATCCTACTCATGTGATCCATGCCAGACAATTGGGAGAATTCGATAGTATCCATGAGGACTTTAGCACTTGGAGGAACCCTAAAGTTTGATGATGTTAGCAACAATTTAACGAATGGGGAGATGCAACGTAAATCGATTACAGAAAACCAAGGAGGAGAAGTTCTAACCATAGATGATTATGGAAGAAAAATTGATCAAAATAGACAGGGGCGTTCAAAGTCAAGGGGCGAATCAAAATCAAGAAGAGGTAGACTTACTTGTTTTTAGTTTGAAAATCAGGACAAATGAAAATATAGTGTCGGGTCTGGAATAGAGAACAGAAGGAACAAAAGTCAATCATTTTTGTAACATTGTTCGATTGGGAAATTTCTGATTCCAAACAAAGGATGGGCAAGATA
This sequence comes from Larix kaempferi, assembly GCA_027924585.1. NCBI lineage: Eukaryota > Viridiplantae > Streptophyta > Pinopsida > Pinales > Pinaceae > Larix > Larix kaempferi. The sequence continues at coordinate 6,844,168 of BSBM01000703.1, forward strand.
TATTACTAAAACAAGTTAGGCATGTTCCAAAAATGTGCATGAGCTTGATTTATGTGGGATAATTTGATGATGAAGTATTCTCCACAAGATTTGGAAGAGGTGGATGGACAATCAGTAAAGGAGAATTGGGGCATGGCTAGAGGACCTAAGACGGGAACATTTTATACATTAAGATGAAAATAATATGTGGCTACTATTGCAAAAAAAGAAAAATCACTAGACATATGGCATAAGGGCTTGGGCCACATGAGCGAAAAGGGCCTAAAAATCTCTATTGGAAAAAATCTACTTCCAGGTTTGAAACCCCATGAAGTTGATATTTGTGAGCAATGTATATATGGTAGGAAACGAAGAGTTTCATTAATGAGATGATTCCATGAAAGAAAGAAAAAAACCTATTAGAATTGGTACATTCCAATTTGTTTGGGCGAGTCAATGTTAAGTCTCTAGGAGGAGCCTCATATTTCGTTGCATTCATAAATGATGCATCTAAGAATGTTTGGGCCTATTCCATGAAAGGAAAGGATGAAGTGTTTGAGATACTTTCAAAATTTTCATGTTGGCATTGAAAGAGAGACTAACAAACTACTCATGTGTTTGAGGACAGAAAACAATGGAGGGTATTGCTCCAAAGCATTCACAAAGACTATTGCAACAGGTTTGGCATAAAGCATGAGAAGATTGTTCATGGTACTCCTCAATAGAATGGTACTACATAAAGGATGAATCACACTATCATGGAGAAGGTGAGGAGCATGTTGTCAAATTACAGGTTGGAAAATCATTTTTGGGTAGAAACAGTGATGACAACATATTACCTCATCAATCAATCACCTACTACATCCTTGTATGGTGGAATTCCTAAAGAAGTTTGGACCAGAAAGAAGGTAAACTATTCTCAAATGAAAATTTTTGGATGTGAAGCATTTGTGCATATTCCCAAAGAGCATAGAACTAAGTTAGACAATAAATCCATGAAATGTATATTTCTAGGATATGGGGATGGTGATTTTGGTTACTATCTATGGCATCCAGTTAAACAAAAAGTTATTAGAAGCAGGGATGCCATATTTAATGAGTTCAATATTTTTAAGAGGCCTACAGGTGATATGGAGGTCGAGAAAAATGCTGACAAGTTTGATGGACAACAAGATAATATCCCACCATTGCAAGAAATTGGACAACAAATTCAAGAAAATAATGGGTATCAAGCTAAATATAATGGACAACAAGAAAAAGAAACCTTGCAACAACGTTTACAAGAGGTCCAATCGTAAAACATACCAATATAGTTGGTTTGTAGGTCCAATAGACCTCATAAGCCCTCACAAAGGTATCCACCCCCCAACTATATTTTGTTAACTGACAAAAGTGAACCTAATTGTTTCCAGGAGGCTTGTGATAATGAACATGGTAAAAATTGGAAGAAATCTATGTAGGAAGAAATGGATTCCTTGTTAAAACAAACATGGGAGTTAGTAAAGCTTCCAAAAGGAAGAGAAACTCTGCAAAACAAATGGGTATAAATGATTAAAGATGATGGTGAAGGGAAGAAGGAAAGGTACAAGGCAATGTTGGTGGTAAGGGGATTTCCTAGAAACGAAGGTATTGACTTTAGTCAAATATTTTCACATGTTAATATGCCATCCATTAGAGTTAGTCTTAGTCTTGTTGTTTCTTTAGACTTGGAGTGTGAACAGTTAGATGTAAAAACAACCTTCCTTCATGGAGATTTGGAGGAGGATATTTGCATGGAGCCTCTAGAAGGATTCAAAATAAAAGGTAAAGAAAATTTGGTTTGTAGGTTGAAGAGGAGCCTCTATGGGCTGAAACAAACACTTTTCCACTAGCATAAGAAATTTGATTTGTTTAAATGTTATAGCATGGTTTTAGAAGGCTGGATGCTAACCATTGTGTTTACATTAAGAGGTATGACTAAGAAAAATGCATTATATTATTGCTATATGTGGATGACATACTAATTGTTGGACATGATAAGACCATGATTAACAGTTTGAAGAAGGATTTGGGCAACCCATTTGCAATGAAGGATTTGTGTCCAACACAACAAATATTGGGCATGAGGATCATATGTGACAGAAAGAACAAAAAAATATGGCTGTCACAAGAAAAATATATCGAGAAGGTGCTTAATAGGTTTAATATTCCAAGCCAATTTGAACACCTCTTGCAGCCCACTTTAAACTGATTGCTGATTTGTGCCCTTGTAATGACAAGGAGAAGGAGGAAATAAATAAAATCCCCTATGCTTCAACAATTGGCAGCTTGGTGTATGCCACGGTATGTACATATCGGAACATTGCACATTCACTGGAAATAGTGAGTAGGTTCCTTGCCAATTTGGGCAAATAACAATGACAAGCAATAAAGTGGATCTTAAGGTATCTCAAGGGTACCTTCCATTACTACTGATGCTTTGGTGATAATGATACTATGCTTTAAGGTTTTATAGATGTAGATATAGCTAGAGATGTGGACACTAGAAAGTTTACCACTAGTTATTCATATACATTTGTAGGTTATCTAGGCTATAGAAGGTAGTGAATTTCTCCACAAGTGAGGCTAAATACTTAGTTGCAACAGAGGCTTGCTAAGAGATGTTGTGGATGCAGCCATTCTTAAGAGAGCTTAGAATAAAACAAAACAAGTATATATTGTATTGTGGCAATCAAAGCACCATACATTTGGCAAAAAAACCCAGTATTTCACTCAAAGACCAAACACATTGATCTAAAGTACCATTGGATTAGGTAAGTGTTGGACGAAGAGCATTTACATCTGGAAAATATTCAAACTGACGAGTGTTGAAAACAGAACTCTGTTTTCAACCGAATTTTGATTAGAAAAATTTGAAAAAACAATGCAAATTATATATCGTTTAGCTTACACAAATTTAATCCACGAAAGATTATTCCAAAACTCTCGCTACCTTCTCCGTGACACAGAAAATAGAATCACTCCAAATTGGGAGTGGCTATGATACCATGTAGAGAATCCTCGACACACTAAGAAATTTTCTATCAACGACTCTTATTCTACTCTTACAGTGTGCAATACACAAATTGATCCGAAATAAGCATAACAAACTCAAACACAGTTCTAATAATATTCAAATACATTGTCAATCCAACAATTAACAATTATCCTGCAAACCATTTATTGATTAAGTTCAAAGGTTTACATATATGTAAGACAAATACATCGTCAATCCAACAAATAAACTACAAACCTATTTAAGAAAATGTAGAAACTCTGGTAACCAAGATGGTACGCTCATTTAAGAACTATAAGCAACAAGACAAACTAACTAGCACTGGAGAAGAATCTAGCAGTTAATTTTAGAAACCAGTTTTGGCCTGTACTTTCCTTTTCCAAGCTCTCTTCTATCATCCTCTAAACTATGCTAATTTTGACATAGATGCTCTGGTCCCAAATTCATGGACTTCGTAATTAGAGACACATTTCCTCGATAACAAATTACTTTTTAATTTCAAATTAAGGGTCAAGAAAGCTTACCTTGGACACTTCCTGTACCAATTCGTTCCCGCGTCCGAATGCATTCAGAAGATTCCCGAACAAGATGGTCGCCATCGGAAAAGCAAGTCCATTGGCAACCGATGCAATAGTACCCATACTCATCAATGCAACATCAAGGGTGTCTGCTAAGGCAAATAATTTGAACAATGGAACAGATTTACAGGACTCTTCTCCTTCCTTCGACTTATCCTCAGCTTTTGCAGCATTATTTTTATCTTTTTTGCTCTTTACAGCTATGTTCAGGTCCGAGGTAGAGTCTGCTGGTTCTTGCCTTTTATTTGACATGTTCTTCTCAGCTACAGATAGTAATTAAATCTTTGTAGTTAGACGTCAGGCACGGGTTTGAGATTTTACGCATCTGTTCTCTATGATTTTGACTTCTAGCACCACTATGGAGCAAATCTCTCATCCAGCCCCTGCAAAAATTGAATATGATTATCAAATTTGTGACAGGATTCCACCAACATGAAATTTTATGAAGCTTAGTACCTAAAAATAAAATTTTTACCATTAAATATATCATGTCTGAAATAAGTTAAAATTTTTACATGGTAAGATATCATGTCTGAAATAAGTTGAAGCTCCGAGTTCGGATTTTATAAAAGTATAGTACTAATTTACGAAAGCATCAAGTGGGTCGTATCATGGAAATAAAATCCGGTAGAAAATAGCACTCGTTCGAAACGTTACGGCCGACAGAGAAACTGAAATCAAAAAACACGAAAAATATATGCAGTTGGTAGTTGGAGGCTTGGAGCCTGTGAGCGATAGTCCAGCGGAGGAAAGAGACCAACTTGGGCAGTGGGGATGAAGCTGAGCCGGAGCCTGGAGGCTGCAGCCTGCACGAGATTGATGGAAGTCGGACTTGGAGTGGGAGTCGACGGCCTCACCTTTAGCGAGAAATGAACAATAAAAGCCATTAAAGCTTCAAGGATCAATTAATTCACCATCACGACCATCACAGTTTACAATGCTCATTAATTCACCATCACCCTTCGATGTTCAGAAATTCTGGCCCTATAACTCTACCATGTAACTAGGCTACATGAATCATCGTTTATATGTATAGAATTCAATCAGATGCGGGCAACCGTGCAAGAGTGTGAAGGTGGCAGTTGGCACGGCCGCACTGTGCACTGCTGTCGGTGATCAATGCTGTCATCCATATGTTGATGCCACTCCCGACCTCATCGATGATCCAACCGTATATATCATACGCTACCAAGATCTAGGTATTAAAATTTATGACAGGTATGTAATATTGTTGAACCTCAATTTGACGAGAAGTAATTTTGAAAACGTTGATGTGCCAAAATTGGATCCACGTGTCAAATAACACGTAATTAAAAAGTTGCAGTTCGACCTCAGTAATAAACCTCGGCATCACACGAAATTCGAGATTTTACACAATTTCTTATTATCTTGAGTTCTGGCACCGCTATGGAGCAAAATCTCTGAGCAAGCCCCTGCTAAAATTTTAAAATATTATCCAAATTGTCACAGAATTTCCCCCGATTGAAATTTTGAAGTCTACAGGATTTTCCATTGACGAAATCCGTTGTTAAAGGCGACGATTTCGAAATTCACAGTACAAGGTAGATACAGTCAAGGTATGGTATATTCGAATACCTGGAAATCCTTTTAAGAATTCTATCCGTACCTTACTCGAAGAATAGTGTTTTCGAACTTTAACGAAGATTATTCTTTTGGAGAATTTTCTAATTTTGCACAATGAAACAACAATCTAAATGTCAAACATAGTTCTCTAGTGATAAACAAAATCAAAAGATTATTCGTGAAGCTTAATAACTGAATACAAATTAAGCAGAATTAATGTACCTTCGATTTTATACATTGATCCTTTCGGACATGAAGAGAAAATTCATAAAACTTTATCATTTCATTGAAATATACTAAAAGATCGAGTTAATAGTATCACTGAAAAGAAAAACGGGTATTTTCTCCGAGACTTATGCAGCCTTGGAAAGCTTGTCCAAGAGGAATTGTGATCTTTTGAAATATGTTTAGACATGGATTAATATTTGTCAGAAATATTGAACTGATAGGTTTTCGTTCAAAATCTTTTCTGCAAAACATCTTGTCGTAAAGAATTGCCGCCAAGCTTCTCCAAATTCTAAACTATATAATGCGAATTTTGAAGTTACAGGTTTTTCCTTAAAATCTTATATCACAAAAAGGCCCTCTAGGAGAACTTACATAAAAAAAATGGCGTAAGCCTAACTAAATCGAACCCTTCCCCAAAATCAAAGAAGTGAAAGAATTTCACATTTTCAACTATACACTACTTTAAAATAGGCTAAAACCCCTAGGGCGCGTGCACTTATCCACGGCCTAGGGTACGTGCACTTATCCATTGTTGCAAAATTATTCACTATAAATCCAAATATTCTTCAAACTTTGCGAATTTTGGTGTTTTAGTTATAGTTTAGCCTATCTCTAAAGAATTTGAAGTGGCATTTTCTTGAATATGAATTGAGTAACTTGGTAAGTAAATATATTTAATCAATTTTTTTTTAAGTTCTAATTTCACTTTATGAAAACTTTAATTATGAAGATTTGTCTTAAAAATTTAATCAATTTTAAAAGACAAAAAAAACTTATTAAAACAAAACATAAAACATAATTTCAAATATAAAACATTACACCCCTTCCCCAAACTTTAAACACCAAATAAACTTACCAAAAACATAGTTGTTTGAATTTTGATTTATCAAAAATCTTACACCCCTTCCCCAAACTTTAAACACCAAATAAACGTACCAAAATATAGTTGTTGTTACTTGATTTCTCACGAGGCCGGCCAAAAAAAATTGAATTTCAAAAGATGCGTCTCGACCAAGAATCTGTCAATAAATGAAACAAAATACAAGAAATATGCCGGACGCTGTTCTCATAAGGCTGGAAAACAACTACGTCTCGACCAAGACTCTGTCAATAAATGAAACAAAATACAAGAAATATGCCGGACGCTGTTCTCATAAGGCTGGAAAACAACTACATCACGATTGAAAAAGAGCTGCAGGAAGCACATTGGGAATTGATAGAGAATTCATTTTGGTCACGAATTAAATGAGCCAGAGACTAATTCTGCTACTCGTCAGATTTTATATAAATTTATTAAAACTCAGATGACACTACAAATAAAAAGAAATGGACACAAAAAAATCTTATTACAGATCAAAAGACTTATTTTCTTTACAATGAGATCATCTTACCCGATTGAAAAGTTCAAATCAACAAATTCTGTGAAAATATCAACAAAAGGCAGATGATAGGGCCAGAGGTTAAAGAAACTTTACCAAAACAGGACTGTTTATACGAAAATTCAGTAGTTTTGCCATTTCAGTTCAACAAAACGAAGAAAACAGATAATCTTACCGTGAGTACACAGCAAGCGATCCTTGCAAAACACTTTTTTTCGGCTCAACGAAGCTGACAGAAGCTGCAGCAAAGAGCTTGTTCAAATTTATAAAATGATAAGCCGCTTTTGCTCTGCAGTAATAAGAAGAAAAGATCGACGAGCAAGTTTCTTAGGCTAAAGAAACTTTACCAAAACAGGACTATTAATACGAAAATTCAGTAGTTTTTCCATTTCAGTTCAACAAAACGAAGAAAACAGATAATCTTACCGTGAGTACACCGCAAGCAATCCTTGCAAAACGCTTTTTTTCGGCTCAACGAAGCTGACAGAAGCTGCAGCAAAGAGCTTGTTCAAATTTATAAAATGATAAGGCGCTTTTGCTCTGGAGTAAGAAGAAAAGTTCGACGAGCAAGTTTCTTAGGCTAAAGAAACTTTACCAAAACAGGACTGTTAATACGAAAATTCAGTAGTTTTTCCATTTCAGTTCAACAAAACGAAGAAAACAGATAATCTTACCGTGAGTACACCGCAAGCGATCCTTGCATAACGCTTTTTTCCGGCTCAACGAAGCTGACAGAAGCTGCAGCAAAGAGCTTGTTCAAATTTATAAAATGATAAGGCGCTTTTGCTCTGCAATAAGAAGAAAAGATCGATGAGCAAGTTTCTTAGGCTAAAGAATTGCGAAGCTTTTCCGCGCTCAAACAAAAACCTGGCATAAGTGCCTCCCTTTACATATTATTTCCAATAAATGTCAGAGTAAAGAAAGTTCCAAATACAAATCAGGTGGAAATGTGAGCATTTCTTGGAAAAAAAATTAGTATTTATGTTAACTCCTAAAGATCAACGTTTCTCAGTTGTAAATTACTCTGATTCATGTACAGCTAAAACATTTCTCATACATAGTTTACCAGTAAGTTATCCTCCTTTAAAGATTTGTTTAGCTGCATTGAAAAAAAATCGTAACTGCAAAATTAATTACCAATTAATTTAAGGAACAAAACCTGTCGACGCTTCACAAAATGTTGCCGCTTTTGTATCAGGGTTTTCAAAAAATGCTGAAATTAGAATCTCTCCCAGCCTTTTATATATGTGCTTGTTTCTCCACTTTTAAACTGCAAACAGAGGAAGGAGTAACATCAGGGCAGCGATTCATAGAATCCATTTAAATCCATTGTGTGGCTAAACTCAAGGAACTCTTCACGTTGAAAAACCATCGCCACTCTGATAAATTTTGTAATCCGGAAAACATACGGCAAATTTGCAGCGATCATTCCTCTGCGGAAGAATATGCAATGAATAAATCACTCTCTGATTTTCTGGAAAAATAAAATGTTTGAGCGGCAGCATTACAGATATGACATGTCAGGCAAGCATTCAAGGCGAACACTATTCAGCCCGCTGCTGAATAGTTTTCGCCAGCATTCAAGGCTCCGACTAGGTCCGTTGGCCGCCGGAGTCACACGCGAGCATTGCTGGTATGCGTGGCACTCTGATATTGGTTAGCCTGTTCATCTCACGGCCACCTCAGCGGACAAAGATCGAATCCGGGATGTTTAATACGACCGGGTGAATTTCATGTCGCGTCGGTTAAGGGTCACGAGAATTTGTTTTGTCAGATGCGGAAGATCTGAGGCTAACTTTACGAGACATAAAGAATGTTCGGCTTTATACAGAGCACTGATGTGATATTGATTGGGTTTGGACCGTCCTTTATGGTAAATTCCGATAAGGATACCTTTTTTTCTCCTGCTTCAGATTAGGTTACCATTTTTTCCTTTTTTTATTTGTAATTTTTTTTATTTTTTTTTCATCCTCTGATTTCGACATATAATTATATTATTATTATATTGTTACGTGTAAATAAAATTTAGTTATTTGTAATAGTGTTTTTTTTAAATACAAACTTTTAATTAAATATAATTTAAAATTATTTTAAGCAGATTCAATTTAAAAATATATTATATATCAAAATAGATTTCTAAATATATTATTTTATTGTTTATCTCATATGTGGAGAGTTTTGATCCTCTACTTTGTTAATCAAATGCAATTTAAAATTATATTCATATTGAGAGTTCTGATCCTCTACTTTGTCAATCAAATTGTCAATCAAATCTACTTTGTCAATCAAATCTAGTTTTGATCCTCTACTTTGTTAATAAATGCAATTTAAAATTATATTCATATTGAGAGTCCTGATTCTCTACTTTGTCAATCAAATCTACTTTGTTAATCAAATGCAATTTATATAAAGTTGTGATTCTCTACTTTATTAATAAAATAAAATTTAAAATTATATTATTAATCAAATAAAATTTAAAATTATATTATAAGACTGGAATAGATTTTTAAATAGATTATTTTATAATTTATTTCATATTTAAAAAGTTTTGATTCCTCTACTTTGTGAAATAGAAATAAAGATCATCCATGGTAATTTTTAACAATAAGGTGTATTTTCCTATATTTGTGACATAAGAGATAAACATTAAGTTTTATGTACGAGTCACCTTGAATGAGCTCTTATTCTTATTTCTTTCCTTCAAAAGGATAAGCTTCAGATTTTGATGACGGGTTGGTGGAGTTCTTTTTAGTGTTTTTTAATTGTTTGGTGAGGATATGCTAAGGGTTGTAGAGGAAGTAAGAATTGCTATCAAAGTACTAGGTCTTTTAATTCCACCTTTATTGCTTTGATCCCCAAGGTGCCTAGTACTTTTGATTATGTCAAACCAATATATCTATGCAGTTGTATTTATAAGAAAACTTCCAAAGTCTAGGTTATCAAACTAAAAAATCTCCTCTCAACTGCTATCTCTTATGAATAGTTTGTATTTTAGAGGGAAGATAGATTCATCAAGATATAGGCTCTACATAGGAAGGGATCCATACAATTCAACTAAATAACCTACAATCCATGGTATTAAAGCTAGATCTTTAAAAAAACTCTTTTTAATCGACATAGGTTTCAATTTGCCAATGGAAATTGGATCATAGGGTGCTTCTCTACTGTATCATTCGTAGTTCTATTCAATGGTTATACCTCCCCGTTTTTCAAGCCATCTAGAACATATATAAGGCTATCACATGTCTCCTTATTTACTTTTATTAGTGGTTGAGGGTCTCAACAGGGCAATCGAGGAGGCTAAATATAATAGACATAGTAAAGGTATGAAAGTGGGAAGGGAGGAATACATTTCTCAACTTTTTTCTTTATGATGTTTTACTATTCACCAACTAGTCTAGGGTAGAATGTCACTATCTAAAGGAAATTATACCACTATAATATAAAGCAACTAGCATGGAAATAAACTTGCACTAGTTATCAATTAGTTTCCATGAAATAAATGCACTAACAACACATTCTTTAAAGATTATAATTCCTTTTGCAAGTCTAGACATAGACTTGTGATTAAAGCATTTGGGATTCAATCTAAACCAAATGGATACACAAGCAAGATTGGAAATGGTTATTATGAAGAATTAATAGAAAGATTAACTTCTAGTGAAATAGGTGGATATCTAGAGGTGGGATATTGACACTATTAAAGTTTCTTATGGAGGCTATATAGTTTTATTGACACTCGTTATCTCATTTCCAAAGGGGATTTTGGAGAATTTTTGGAAAACTTGCTTCAAATTTGGTTATAAAGGGGAGACAGGTTAGGGGGTTATCATCCGGTAAAATGGAAAACACTTGCTGAAAATTGAAGGTGTTTGGGGTCTCAAATGTATACACTTATTTGGAACTACTTTAGCTAGTAAAATTCTATGGAATATGATCACTAAGGATAGTATTCAGAAGAGAAATGATAAAAAAAGTGTCTTTCTCTTTGATCCTTACTAGACTAGAAAAGGGATGATAGAAGAGTATTAAAAATGTATTTAACCACTGGAAAAAATTGGTACTTCAACTTTCCTCATTATTGGTCAATATTTATCTTGGAAGGTAGGCAATAATAGACTAACTTTTGTTGGAATTGTTTCCCTTTTACGCTATAGAAAATTCATTTACCTTCCAAATGATATATAAAATCTATTACATGAGCATGTCTATTTCACTTTAAACCATATTGTAGATAAAAATACTACAAATCTGTGGCATCAAGGATGGTCTTTGCAAAATTATTTAACCTTAGAAGGTAATCATTTTCCTTCATGGTCCTTTCTTGATGAGTTAAGAAAGGTTCATATCATAATAAAGGATGAAGTTGATTGTCTGGGATGGTCTTTGAATAAGAATAGAGGCTCATATTCTACCAAATTTGGGTACACATCTCTAAGAACATATCAATTTTAGGACCCAAAATGGTGGTGTCCAAAAATTTGGAAGATTAAGGCCCAAAATAAATCCATCATCCACATGCGACTTTCTCTTAATAATAGGATGTTAACTTTGAATTCATTGAAGAGAAGACAAGTTCATGGTCCCATCTTCCACATTTTGTGTAGGAATAGTGAGGAAAATATTACACACTTATCACTCTTTTTTCTTTTATCCCTTCAAGTTCGGAGTGATATTATCATTTATCTTAACCTTGAGGATTGTTTTGTGGGAAATAACATTGAATCTTGTTTACAACATTGATTTCAAAGACAAGACCTTAAGGAGAATAGAGTCATTCCAATCTTGGTCATGTGGGGCATATGGCTAACTTGAAATGATCTCTTATTCAAGACCATAATTACATCCCCTATTTTTTAGGTTTTTGCTCAAACTTAAGCTATATTCCATTTGAAAAAAAGAGAGAATTCTCATAAGATCATTAGGCCAGTGGGTTATTTACAGATTGGCAAGGATTTTCCATGGAGTTTATTTGATAGATCCTACGGAGGAGATGATCACATTTGTGTCTTAGGAGGGATATTGTTCATGAATGTTAGCCATTACTATGCTTTTAAATCATATCTCAATGCTACTAAATGTTGAGCTCATGGAATTTTTATCCTTGATGATAATGACACTTTCAAAAGGAATATCTTGTGATGCAAAGAGAATATGCATATAGTGATTACACATCAAAATATTTACAAATAAGAAGAATTTAATTTCTTAGGAAAGACACATTCACAATAGAAATTACAAAACACAACTAATTGGTGGAAATAAACACTGAAATATGCAATCTTTATTTATTACGGATGGACTACAATATTACAAATTAACATATCCACTCTCTGTTATGCTACACTTCCCTCAGCCTATGATAGGGCACAATGGAGAACCGTACTCATCCTCCTTTCCCTCCCTCCTCACCACATCAAAGAACTCACATATGTACAACTGGTCGAGGAAAATCAAATAGTTAAACTATTTAAACTATTTGGTACCAAATTTAGGGAAACGAATCACTTCACATTCATAATTGCATTACGGGATTTATTATTTAGATTGCACATTAGAGATAATATTACTTCCTTTGCTTATTTGTTGCATAGTTATCCATGCATTGCAATATCTCTTTCTCAAATATTTAGATGTGTACATTAGAAATAGGTTGAAATGATGCAATGTTGTTCTCTTCATAGGTTTGATGAGCATGCGAGCTATGACAATCTAAAGGAAACCTTTTTTAGTATCTATGTAGACATGTAGCATCATGTTTCTCTTGTAGAAGCTTCTGCAATAAAGTACTCAAAGTAACTGGATGTGCAAGATAGCTCTATGCACTAAGGATGCTCCTACATTAGACTCCCCTGGTTGGAAATGTGAGCATCTTGCTCAAAAGGTAGGTGAAAAACATGTGCAGATTGGACATCCACCTCTTCCCATCTTTGCTACCAACATCCATAATACTTCTTTTAGCGTCTTCAACCAAGATTGTTTTGCACCAACCCCATTCTTTCATATTTCTTCTCCCTTTTTCAAATCTACTCCATAAGGTGCCACTTCCTTCTTTTCTTCAACTCAATGTACTAAATGTACAAGCACCCCATTCTCCATGCTTCCCACTATGCCTTTCATAGGCTCTCTCATGGCCACAATTTCCATACTTTATGTTGCTTTTCTTGAAAACATACAACCACCAACCACATAAAATATTATGGGAATGGAAATTTCTCATCAATTTCTCCTCTAAAATTGATAAATTGTTGTAGCACTTAGGTTATACTTTTTATTCTCTTCATCCCATTGTTGCTCGCATTCTTGTTGCTCCACCCCTTCACATATGCTAAGATTATCCCCTTTCTAGCCTTATTCGCTTTTCCATTAAGAGGATGTAATTGGAATTTCTTCCTATCCTTATGAAATTGATAGGTGTTCATTCTCTGATCATGCATCACCCTTCTATCAAATTTTCATGGCCTCCCCAACAAAATGTGACATGCATCCACGGGAAAAACTTCAGATAAAATTCTATCATGATAAACACCAATATTAAAAGTAATCAAGCATTGCTTTCTCACAGTGATCCTATACCCATTTTCTAACCATGAAACTCTATATATGCCTATGGATGAGGTGTACACTTCAATTTCAATTTTTCAACAACTTTTGTAGACACCAAATTTTGAAAACTACCACCATCAATAACTAAATTACAACACTTACCTTCAATTTTTCATATCGTTTTGAAGAGGGTATTCCTCTATTTCGATTCTTTCTCAACCTCTTTCTTGTATTGCAGCAATATCTTCCTCATCATTATAGTTTCTCTTTCTTCTAGTTGCAATGCAACTAATTCACTTGCTACTATTGTTGGTTCTACTTCAACCATATGCATCCTCCCTTCTTTCCTTCTTTTTTCCCTTCAGAACATTTGAATTCCCTATGGACTTGCATTACACATTTGAAGAAAATGCCTTCAAATTTTCCTCCTCTATCTTTGCCTCTCATTGATCAAACTCGTCCTCTATCCACATTAAATCCCCTTTTAGCAGGCTGGTCCAAAGTACTGGAACTGATTTCACCTTCTTCATCTTACTTTTCTTTCTACTGCCCTTTCCATATCTTAGAGCTCTTTTCATAGTCTTTTTTTTTCTCAACAATTTATCCTCGATCCTCAAGGATGCTTGATAAGCCTCTACCGCTGAGAAAAAAATCAAAACATTAAATTCATCTTGAATGGTATAACTTGAACCAATCACATACCTAGAAATGGATTTTAGACTCTCCTCATTTTGACTTGACCTTATATAAATCCTGTAAAATTCCTTCATGTACTTCTTTATTGACATCTTCAACTGCTTGAATTTCTACAACCTTCTCAACAGATTCAAAGCATAGTCCACAGGTAAAAATTTACGTTTCAATTCTTACACCATCCTATCCTAGGTTTTGATATTCTCTCTACCACTATAGTTTCTATTCAGCTGCAACTTATCCCACCATAAAGAAGAATGAATTTTCAATTTTGTGCTAGCAAACCTAACCCTCATAGGATCTCTAATTTACTCAAACTCAAATATTTTTTCCATTTCCCCTATCCAATCTATCAGTTCTTTGGGATTTAAACTTCCAGAATAGACAGTAGTATCTAGTTTAGGTTTACCTCCAATATCGATGATGGATTTGATCATTATATCTTCCACTATCATGTTCTATTTCATTTATTCTCTTGGTATTTGATTTTTCTTCATCATCACTTTTGTCTTTCACCACATGTGCAATACCTCTCCCCTGGACCGCCGTAATGGAATCCATTATAGCCATCATTGTCCTCATCATCACTATAAGCTCATTTACCTCCTCTACATTCTCTGGTCTTCTCAGTCCTCCACGAGATCTTCCTCTATGTGCCATCACTATGGATCTAGTTTAGGATCTCTTCCTCCAATATCCCCACCTCAAAAGCATTCACATATTACCCAATCTGCAACCACGATCTCTCTAATCCTCCCCATTGCAGGATCAACCATATATGATAGCAATTGATGCAGAGAGAATCTGCATACAAATATGTGACACAACAGAATATGCATACATAGGCATAATTGAATTACTCAAGAAAAGACACATCCATAACATAAATTACACAACACAACTAATTAGTATAAATAACTCATCCTCCTCTCCCTCCCCCCTCACCACATCAAAGAACTCACATATGTAGAACTGCTTGAGGAACACCAAACGATTCAAGTACCAACTATTTGTTTCCAAATTTAGGGCAAGGAATCACTTAACATTCCTAACTGTCTTGTAGGATTTATTATTTAGATTGTACATTAGTGTTGATCCTTCTTGGGATGACCCGGGCTCGACGAAGTTATTGTAGACACAATAAAACCCCTTTCACTAGCCCTTTCGGCATCAACCTGTAAACAGGTTGACGTCTCTCCCGAAGCGAAGTATGGGTGGTTACAGAATCAGGTTTATGTAACCGTGGCGATGTGCGGATGTGATTAACGACCTCACAACATGTCCCTTCCTTAACATATACTTAATGAGAAAATATAAACAGATGACTTCGCACTTCGCAATTACCAACAACCTACATAACTACGATGACTTGATGTTGTCTTCACCCTTATAACTACACATTCATCATACTTAGTGTTACTTGGAAAACTCTCATGCACTTTGTTTACTTAACATATGATTCCCATTCTCATACACATGAAAGAAAATACATAAACATATAATAACATGAACTGAAAACATGCCATAAAATCACACATAATGCATAGATTTATGTGGTTCAGCCCCCAGGCGGGAGCTACATCCACAGGATCTGTTCTTATATTACATAGAGGGTAACAGTTCTAGTCTGTGCACTCAACTACAGACTCTTCTCTACAATCAGATCTCTACGCACTCAGTTGTAGAATCTATTCTTTCTTAGTCTAAATCTATAATCAAAACACCAACAACACTTGGTTGTCTGAACAAAAGACCAACCCTTCCTTATACAAAATTACCCTTATGTATAGATGTTCCCGAAGGTCACATATTACAATAACTATGGGCCAACCCCCATAGTACCCTTAAACCCATAACCTTGTGGTTCTCCTATAGACCAGGCTGAGCTTTAACTTCGTTGTCCCTTCAGTGCCGCTTCTTCTGACTCTGACGCTTTTCTGACAGGCACAGTTGTGACTCTATAGTGGCGTGTCCTTTACACCACTCCACTTCTTTACATTCTTCTCCTGCAGCGGTCAGGTCGCTGCTCAGTCTTTAACTGCTTTAACCACCTCTGGCTATCCTTAGTACTTCATCTTTACTAAGGAAACAAGTTATTTCCTGTCGACTGTACTTCGCTCCATACCCTCTACTTGGGATTTGCAGAGTCACTTGTTTCCAAAACTAGTTAATGTCACGTCTCTCCCAACTGTACTTTGCATCCAAAACTTCCTTTACTTGGGTTGCGCCCAATAGTCCCCTAACACTTACTTGTGGCTCATCCCTGAGCCACTTACACTGAGCTTCCTTGACTTTGCAGCACTTGGTGTATTCATCTTAATTCCCAAGCTCTTTATAACTTTCTTCTAGCTTGAGAAGTTGGTTGTAAGAGATCATATCTCTATCTTTAATTTCTTCTACAACTTGTAGATGTAGATTATGTAGGCCTTTAATGGGAAACATTCCCACATTAATATCCAAGTGTGCAAGTTGCTTCACACCTTCAGTGATTTCATCGGATGGAAATATCAAGTTCGTCGGCTCTATGCGGACTAACCGAGGTTGCATTGTTAATGCAAGCACTTTTCTTTTTCTTCAGCTTGACTCCTCTGATCTGTCTTTAGAGTTTGATTCCCTTATTAGATCTCTCTGGACTTGTTCTACTCTTTCCATCATACTTTTCAGTTTTGTGATGCTCTCTACCATGTTGGCTTGAAGTTTATCTTGCTTACTATATTTTATTGCAAGCATCTCTTCAATATGCTCGTGGAATCTAGTTGCGATGTAGTCATAATCATCATCATGAAACTTCGCATCGAGCGGAGTCTTACTTGCTTTCTGGTTCTTTCTTTTAGATCCCTCTAGCACAGCTGTGTCGGGGTTCTTCCTCTTTTCTCCTGCTGGAAAATCAACAGCTTTTTCTTGTTCTTATTCTTGATCTTTCTCTTCTTATTGCTCTTGGGTGTCACTTTCATTGGCACTTTCCTCAGATGTCGTGATCAATGACTCTGGTGCATCAATTCTCCATTCAGGAGGCCAATATTCAATGATGAGGTCAATCTTCTACGCATCCAACTGATATTGACCATCATACCATTCTAGGTTTATTGGATCTCTAGGCTGTATGAAGATAACGTGGAGGTTCTCTTTGAATCTCATATTTTGGATATATGTTGTTGTTATTCCCTTAGGAATATGCGAAGTGTGCTTGATTACTTTGCATAGTTTCTCATAAAATGTGTACAACTACACATTGTTCACTCTTTGTATTTCTAGCCTTGAATTGCTCTACATGTTTGCATATCTGGGTTCACGGTAGTCTCCAGCGAACACCGGTACACTTTGTTGGTACTTTGGCCCTTTCTATCCCATGAATGCGATCAGGACTATTAGCCAGCTATAGTGAAACTGATAGACGTTGTCTTGTGCATCCGCCACATCATCCAGGAATTCATTCAAAAGATAACTTGCCCAATTGAATTGTAGTACATCCTTAGCCTTAACAACTAAGGAGATCGCAGCAGCTGACACTTCTGTTGGTCTGCATTTCCTTAGTACTTTTTCTGCGAGCAATTGTACCGTGAACCATGTGGCAACATCCTTAATTTGATTTGCTTGATAGCCATGTGTTCCTTTCACCAAGATGAATTATCTCTTCATCCTTCTTGCGAGTTATTTTTCTTTATTTTTGCCTACGAATTTTGTTGTAGGGTCAATGCCTCATTTTCTTAAGTGCATAATTCCATAGATAAGGTCAATGTTGATATCAATCTTGTGGTCTAGCCACAGGTATCCCTGGTGTGTGCATGACATCAATGTATGCACAACTGTTGTAAGCTCTGGACTTCGGTCAAAATGCAAAATTATTAGCAAATTCAACAATCCAGTAATGCACTTGAATTTTCGTTTGCTTACTGGATTCATTATAGTGTATACACATGTATTGGTTTGACTGAAACCCTGGATACTTAGTTGCATGTAGCAAATCGTGATCTGCAAAATTGCATTCAGGAATCTTGCCTAGAAAATTCTCCTTCTCTCGAACATGAGTTGACATCGGCAGCAGTGGGATCTCATACTGCGAATTCTTCTTCAATATCACCACCGGCACATCGTCTCTTCATGGAGGGATGTACTCGAGTGTCAACAGAATTGGCCTCTTACGAGGTCGCTCTAGCGGACACTCTTTTGGAATTTTGCTTCTCCTTTTTTTGTTCTGCTGCATTCCGTGGTGAGTCTCTAGAAGTCCCACGTTTCTCTAGAGATTTTTTATTTACAGGAGTCTTCATAACTCCTTCTAGACTAGACTGTTGAAATTTCCTTAATATCTCCTGTAGTCTTTCTTGCTCAGACATAAACTTTCAGAACACTCTGTTCTTAACTGGTAAAAACTCAGAAGTTACTCACGGTCAAAATTAAAAGTCATGGTAAAACCTGTAACTATGTGATACTTGCTATTTATAGCCACAAATTCACTAAGGCACGCCCAAAAATGACTAAGTTAACATGAAATGTTATGTCCTTTGGAAAAATCTTGCTTAGATCTTGGTCCTTTCCTTTCATTAAATGTGTCTTCAATGGACAAATATGCCTTAAAGCAAAAAAATATGGTTTCCCAAAAGTACTGTATAATGGCTAGTTTCCGAACAAAACTATAACAGCTACTTTTTTATAGCTTCGTTGATGGTTAGGTGAGTGGCGAGGCTCACTTCACATTTCCTTTCTTTTGATTGAAATTCGCAACACTACCCCTTTCTTTTACTTAAAATTCGCAACTTGACTTGCTATGTGTGCTTTGCAGCACATCTTCAAATATTGTAAACTTCGCATTATAACAAAATTGTTGTGTGCAAACTCTCTTCTCTGTTTTAGTGTCCAATTTCAACTGTACTTGAAAATTCAACTCTATTGCGTTATTTAACTTTTTCCTATAGGAGTAGGGCCAACCCTGTAAGGATTTAATCTACTCCCATTGACAAGTCCTTGTAATTTTTCTCCAAGTAATGTGGCTATCTGTACTGCACCACCATTAGTAACATGTTCTACAATATATGGTCCTAACCAATGCATTCTGAATTTTACAGGAAATTTCATAAATTTGCTATCATAAAGGAGGACAAGGTTTCCTACCTAGAAGAACTTGCGCTTGATGTTTTTGTCATGCCATACCTTTTCTCTATCTTTTTGCACTTGTTGGTTAAATCCTGCAATAAATTGGTCTTCCTCCAATCCAATTAACTATAGTAGTATTTCATCCATTGTGTCAGCATCAACCATGTCTGTAAATGTTGCAATTCTCAAGCTTGGTACTATGTATTCCATGGGCATGACAACTTCATTTCCATATGCTAACCTGAAAGGTGTATGGCCTGTCAAATTTTTACAAGTTTTCCTATATGCCCACAATATTGCTGGTACTCTGAGATCCCAATCATCCCTTTTTGTATTGCATACCTTGGTCAATGCAATTTTCAATACTTTATTAAAGGCTTCTACCGTTCCATTAGCTTGTGGATGATACCATGTATTCTTCTGATGGTAGATATGAAATTCTTATGTCAGGGATTCAATAGTTATGTTCAGGAAGTGGGTTCCCTAATCACTCATTATAATCTTTGGACATCCAAACCTTGTCAAGATGTTCTAAAAAATGAACTGCTCTACAGTCCTTCACTGGTTTTGCTTCTTCCCATCTGGTTAGATAATCTATAGCTATAATAATGTATCTCAAGCCAGTTGTCTTCCCTGGTGGGTTAATAGGTCCCACAAAGTCAACAACCCATTTATCAAAGGCTTGCAATGTCAATTGTGGCATCAATGACATCTCATCTCTACAAGATGGCTTCCCTATTCTTTGGCATACATCGCAATTCCTAAAGTGTTCCTTTGAATCTTTATGTATAGTAGGCCAACATAGTCCTGCTCTCGAAATTTTCTATGTGGTAGCTTTCCCTGCATAGTGTCCTCCAGATACTCCTGAATGTGCTTCAGAAAGTATGATAGTTCTCTCATGCTCTAGTACGCATCTACGCAATACTTCATCTAGTCCTAGTTTGTATAATTGTCCTTCAATTAGGGTAAAATCAATTGATCTTACAACTATCTGTTTATTCTACTGCGTAGTGATTTCTGTGGGTGGTAACCTTGCAGTTAGAAATTTTACAATGTATCTGAAGTGGTCATATGTTATGTGAATAGAAAAAAACTACGCATATGGTAGATTATCCTCCAAATTATTAGGTTCTTCTCCTGACTTGATTCTTGAAAGATGATCAGGGCCTACGTTCAATCTTCCTGGATTCACTACGATCTCGAAATTATATTCCTAAAAAAGTAAGATCCATCTTCATATTCTCCCCCTTAACACTAGCTTATTGACCAAGTACTTCAGAGTTGAATGGTCAGTGAACATGCAAAAGTGTGAACCTAGCAAATAGTGTCTAAATTTCTGCAATGCCTACACCATAGCTAATCCTTCCCTTTCTGTTGTGGTATAATTCTTTTCTGCTGAAGATAGATTTCTTCTTGAAAATGTGATGGGATGGTCGATGCCTCCATCACTTGGTTGTGCTAGTACAATGCCAACTGATATAGATGAAGCATCTACATGTACATGAAATGGCTTATTCCGGTCAAGAAAGACTAAAATAGGCATTGTAACCATCTTCTCTTTTAGTGTATCTAATCCTCTTTGGCAATCTTCCGTCCAATTATACTTCGCTTCTTTTTTCAATAGTTTTTCCATAGGCGTATTTATCTATGCATATCCTTTAATGAATTTTCTATAGTATCATGTGTGTCCCAATGTAGTGCGTAGTTGCTTAATTGAATTAGGCGTTGGGAGGTTTACTATGATCGCTATCTTTGTTGGATCAACCATCAATCCTTGTTTACATACTATGTGTCCTAATAAAATGCCTTAAGGAACAAAAAAGACGCATTTCTTCAAGTTCAAGGAAATTTGACATTGTCTACACTTTGCTAACATCATCTTTAAGTTCACATGATGGTTCTTCAGAAGACCGAATACTGTCCAGTCATTAAAGAAAACTTCTAAGAATTTATGAATATATTCCTTAAATGCAGCTACAACCACTCTTGAAAAGATAGCAGGTGCATTATTCAATCCAAAAGGCATAACAGTGTACTGAAATGATCCCCATTCAGTTGCAAATTTAGTCTTGTGCCTATCTTCTACAACAATTCTGATCTGATGGCAACCCAAAAATTCATCAGTAAAAGAGTATGCTTCTTGTCCACCTACATTATCTAGTACTTCATCTATAAATGGTGCAGGAAACAGGTCATGTACAGATGCATCACTAAGTTTTCTGAGATCCACACAAATTTTGATTTCGCCTTTAGCTTTCTTGTCTTCAATCACGATGGGACTTATCCATTATGATTCTTCTACTGGTTCGATGATGCCTTATGCGAGCATTTTATCATATTTTGCTTTCACACTTTCTTTATATATGGGGTTCAGTCTATAAGGTATTTTCTTGATAGGGTTCGCATCTTGCTTGAGACATATTTTCATAACTCCCAAGTCACCTAAAATGCCTTTCATTTCATAAAACTTGGTAGGGAACAAGTCCTGATATTTGCGTAGTAGGCTTGCGATCTATCCTATTGTTTCTTCATCCAAATAATCTCCAATAGAGGCAAACTAGTTTTCATAGGGTTACTCAAATATGGAATTTCCAAATCAGGTCCTTGTACATCGTGTTTTCCTTCAGACTCAGGTATATTCACTTTACGAGGATCTTCATTTTGATCTTCGTCTAGTGCAAAATTATAACACTCAAGGGCATGTTCCAATTCTATTTCCCAATCTGGTTGATGATACTCAAGAAATGAGACGTCATCAAATATTTTCTTTTTAATGTTTTGCAAAGCTTCATTAATGCTTGGACAGTCATCCACAAAACTGAAATTTAGCTGATAATTCTTTATCATTATGTGCTAATCTATTATGCCCTATTGAAGTTCTGTTTCTATATACCAGTTTTTTTCTACTAGATCCAATGTGTGCACGACCATACAAACGCATTCTATCTTTGGTATATGCCTCCATGATTTCAAGCAAGATTCTATATGATCTGTAGGATAAGTCTGTACATTGTACTTTGCTTGTATATTCTCAGTTTGTTCAGTAAATATATTTTCCATTAAGTGTTTACATTCTTTCCATGTGTTCAATTTATCTTTATGCACAACCCACCACCTAGCAGGTGTAGCTCACAATCACTACAACAAATCTTGGAATTAGCATCCCATTTAGCGTCCCTTTTTAGTGTATTTTTTTTTCATTGAGTGGTCAAAGTAGACGCTAAATGGGACACATCATGGACAAAATGTAAAGAGTCTAAAATAACGTCTTTTTTTGCTTCCTAGATAGCATCCTTTCTAATGTCTAAAATAGCGCCCATTGTCTTGCTTCCAGAATAGCATCCAATTTTGCTTCCTAAACGACGTAGAGGTCTTCTTCCTAAATAACATCCTATTTTTCTTCCTAGAGATTGCCATCTTTTACTTCCTAAATGATGTCCCCATAAGCACCCTATTTGCATCCTTAAAAGTGTCGTGTTAGCATTTATGTTTGCATATACATTTGTGCCATATTTGCATCCAAATTAGCATCCAATTTTGCATCCATATGTGCTACCACTTTAGCATCCCATTTTGCACCACATTTTACTTCCAATATGCACCAATTTTCACTTCTAATTTTGCACCAATTTTTGCTTCATTTTTTGCATCACGTTTTGCTACCAAGATGGAGCCAAAATTTTCTTCTATTGTTGCACCATATTTTTCTTCCTATGTAGTGCCATGTTTTGCATCCAAAGTAACATCTTATTTTTCTACCATATCAACGCCATGTTTGGCTTCCTCATTAGCATCAAGTGTTGGGCCTCTTTTTAATGCCTAGTTTTGCATCTCTATTGATGTCAACATTAGCACCATGTTTTGATACCACTTTAGCGCCCAATTTATCGTCCATTTTTACTCCCACACTATCGCCACATTTTGCTTCCCATTTAGAAACTAATATAAATGATCACAACAAATATTGTTTTAGAAATACATTGCAATATCATTACGGCACGGAGGAATAAAACCACCAACCTCTTTCTTGTAAGGAAGGCCTTCCATTGAGCTAGCACCCTTTAAGAATTGGGGAGAGGAGCAATATTAACACCTAGATTGCATTATTCGTAATTATAATAAAAGATAATGTAATTTCAAGTGTGTCTATAATTTCAACTTAATGTAATTTGTGTATCAATTTCCACTAGTGGCCAAAGATGGTGAATGGGACTTCACATAGTGAAAATATAAGAATAAAAATGTACATTGGAAGTGCCTAAAGCATCTCCAAAAAAGTAGAAACATAATGGACCAAGAGATGAAAGAAAGCAAGCTCTATAACAATTAGAATCATGAACAAGAAAGCTCAAATGGGTGATGGCAAGGGTCTAAAGGAGAGCATCAAGAGAGAAGCCTTAGAGCAGTGGAAGCCAATAAAAATAGGTTAAGTGCAATGTCTCCCAACAAATCTCCTAAATTGGATGTTGTGATTTGTGATAGCAATGGTTTGGGGACTCTAAATTCTATCTATGTTGTCTAAGAAATCTCATCATAGAAATTTGGCCATAAGGCCTCTTGCTTAATGCATTATGAACCATAAAGAGGATGGAACAAATGACTCTGGTAAAGGGACAAGGTGAGACTTCCTTTCTCTATGTGAATCTCTAAAAAACCAATCATAACAACCACAAATATCATGATAACCAACATAGATCCATCTTAAACCCGGATCTATCAAACACCGAGTGGGATCCAATTTCTTGAGGTGTAAATTTTTTTATTTTAAATTTTTTCCACATTAAAAAAAATGCAGTGCTTGTTATATCTAAGTTCAAGAAGAAATCAATATAATCTATTTTTTTGTTTAAGCCGACATCATTTACTTTTTTTTATGGAAACAACATGTTACATAACATTACACAATGTTATGAGTTACAACATATCCCCCATATTGGGTTGTAAAGAACCTTGCTACTCTTGGTGCAATTACATACAAATATTATGAACAAGAAGGTTGTTGGCGATGTGGATTACAGTGCAAGTCACAAAACATAACAGCTGCAGTCATGGAACAACATCTCATTGAGAAAATTTATGAAGAAAATTTAAATTTCTAAAAGCTCAATATTAAAAATGCTTTTAATAGAAAAAGAGACATGTGGGATATTGCAAATGGCAAGGACTAGATAAAGGCTAGCTAGGATATATGAACTAGAATACGACAATAATGCTACTAATTGGCATGTGTAATTGACACATATCACGTTCCCTTAGGTCTTTCTGAAAGTCTGACTATTGGCACTCCAATTTATGTGCTTGTGTCAAGTATAGATCATTACCATAAAATGTCATCAGTATATAGATCCTCTTATGTAGATGTTGTGTGTATAGTGTGATTTCAATTATGGTGTTCGTTCAGTTCAGGGAGATGCCAAATATTCAACACAAATTTTTTTTAGATTGATGTATTTGTGCGTTGGGGTGTAGCAGCAAGAATCCTTGGTACAGAGGAACACATCATATAAATTGTGTCATTAATTTTGAGTGGATCTTCTCGGGAAAATAATAATAGGGTTTGTGGCTTTGTGGCTAGATCATATGAGTGGTTCCACAGTTTTATAAGTTCGTTTTGGCAGTCTATGAGTGCAGTACTATATTAAATTAAAACTTCATGGTTATAAAAATACTTAGGAAAAAAACTGGTTTCAAATTTTCAACAGATTCACTACTTGATTGTACGCTGGTTTTCCCTGTGGTGACTCTTGGGTTCACCCCAGGTGAACAGAGATTTGTCTCCACTCCCTATGATAGTTTTGAGTTGTTCAAAGCTATAAATGATGGAACAAGAACTGGAACTGGCCAAGGGTTACCCTGGGACCAGACCAGAAGCATCCTACTAAAAATACATAAAATATATGAAATTTACACAAATACATTCATGTACATCAATGTAAGAAGTAAACACCAAATATACAAATTTTACCCATGTACATAACAGATACTTATTCTCACCGCATATATTTTACAATAGTACTAAATCTAGAAATTAAACACACTATATTGCTTCCACCCATTGACAATATTTTAAATAATTATCATCTCTTCAATATCAACTTGCAAAGGAATGTTATCTAAATAGTTTCTTACATTTGAAATATGGAAGGTGACAGTTTATCAGCAACTCATTCCACTTCTTTGGCAGAAAGCACTCAATAGCAGGTAACAATGTGGTTCTGTACATGAGAAATCAACATTAAACCTTAGTGTAAAACTATAATATAATGTTCCATAATATTGATACAACTGTCAATGCCACTAAACTAATAACTGAAGGAATTGCTTAGTATAATATGGGAACATACAATAATGCAATCATTGATAGCACAAAAAACTGATGAAATTGGTAATTGATGAAGTCTCTTGGCAAGCATTAAACATGAAACTTAGCCACATAAGTGCAATACTTCTATACTTAACTCTAAGGTTTAAAAACATACGATAATGTAATTATTCCAAGAACAAAAAAGTAACTCGTGAGAATGGCATTGACCAAGTATTTTGATAACAACTTGAACAACAAAAATAGTGAAACAAGCACAACACTTCTGATCAGAGGAAAGCGCATTGCATGCTCCTTTTACATGGTCTCATGTGCAACAAGCAACACATCAATTGTAGAAAATCAAACAAATACATGAACCCAGTTATTCTGCCAGATTACAATATTTAAATACCCAAGATCATATCTGGATACAATGATAAATTTTCTTTCCACATCTAACATCACTCAATGGAACCTAAAGGCATATGCTCATATTTTAATCCTATAGCTTATACTTAGCAATATGGGTGCTATTCTAGAGTTATATTATTCATAGACAGGAATATGCTTCCACATTCTTTCATTGAAACCCATAGCTCAAAATTATTCATATACAAAACAAATGGAATTTTCTTCCATTTGTATAATCTAGAGTTCCAAGTGATTTAAGATTGGATGATTATAGTGACCAATAGAGACATTGCTCATATTTTCCCTAAGCAGTTGAAAAAATAGGATAATTACAAATCTGGAAATGCATTTTTGGCATATGTGTTCTAGGAGTTTGATCATCATCAAGAGAATATGCAAATTTGTAGAGTAGTTTTAATAGCATGGGAGAAGTGAGGTCATTCCCTTATGGAGGGAGTTTTTTTGGCATGAGTGGAGGAATTCCCTTGACCTAGGATGCCCATAACCTCCTTTTCATTTAGAACACATCTTGAACAAGTCATCAAAGGAGGAGTGTTTATTAAATTGGTCTTCTAATGATATTTTTAAAGAAGAGTGGTTAAAGGATTGTTGTTTAGATTAGCACCCTCCTCATTTTATGGATTTACTATGAAATGCAATATGCAAAAGAGAGACATATTTATTGACAAAGAAAATGTAATAGTCTTTTAGACTAATTTCATAAACAATAGAAAAAATGAAATTCCACTTCCAAATACCATCCATAAAACACTTTGTAAATGCAGCAATTGATTAGTCCTAATTATAGACATTTAGTTTCTTTTGTTGTAAAAGTATAGATATGCACTAATGACATGAAGATCAAGTATGAAATGAATTAAATTGCAAAGGTGATGTTATCTTAGTGAAAAATGCCCTGCAATATAAATAAAAGATTGGAATTCTTAATTAAAGTTACATATTTGTCAATCTTAGATTTTCTTTCATTACCAATGAATTTAACTTTATTTACGTATGGAAAACAACCTAAAGATTATACCATAAGTAAGATTCAATGAGCAAAACAAACTTTAGAAAAAAAACAATGTAGAAGGGATGAGAGTACCCAACCTCAGACAAATGGAAATGCCATCATAACATGAGAGTAAACCAATAAGTGTATTCCCTCACTCTTTCCTTCGCTCTCCAACATGTGTAACAACAAGCAACTGTTTTATTCCTCTAGCCTCCATAATTTCTTTTTCCATCATTAGATCTATGTCTAGATTATATATTAGAATCCCATGCGCATGTCCTCGATAATTTATTCACCGTGTACAAACATATGAAACCAGTGTTGTATTTACCTGAAGACAATATTTATTAGCTCTTGCATCCTAGGCCAACCAAAATCTAGTTGAACTTGATACAAAAAATCATATGTACCTATTAAAAGAAGAAATCATAGAACTGCACACAGTGCATGAAGATTTAGTTTAGAAAACATAAAATATAGTTGCACTACTTTGGCCAATGTTGTTCCAAAGTGCCCTAAAAGGAAAGGCCTTGATACATCTATCGATATGGATAGACGGAATGGAGTTTCCTTCAGATCCTAGATTGCCTAAGTTTGGGAAACATAATCAACAAGAAACATCTTGAATTAGGAACACAAATCTTGTGATTATGGAAAAGAATAGAGCACACACGATAAAGTATAGCTTGCTGGTACTTAACTTTGTTGCAGGATGTTGGGCCTATGGGGAAATCCTATTTGGGACAATACATGCAAAGCTTGAACCCTTTGTAGAATTTCCTACAAAGACAATCCCATCTGTCTCTTATTTAGAAGGATACCATATTGTACTAGGTTTGGTTATGTATTTTAAGTTTTCATTATATTGGATATTTCCTACAACCATATAATGTACTAGATCCATAAGACATTTAGAAGGGATAGTTTGACCATGCGCTTCATGATATGTCCTCAGGAAGTTTACATCCAAATTTTAGTCAAAGGAGTCTATAGCAAGGGATATCTCTTCATTTTAACTCTATTATTCCATAAAGTTGATATTCTCAAAGTTATGCATCTAAAACTCAATCCAAATTCAAATACGAGTAAGAACCTATTATAAACACCCAATGAAAAATGAAAGAATTCTAAAGATCCATAAAATATGACATTTCATCACCTTGGCCAGCTACTATGAATAACATTCCTAAAAAAAACACAATAAATAATCTCTCGGCATAAATTACTAGAGACAGTCTAACATTTTTGTGCTTTGGCATGCAATTGTAAATATGTTCATTGTCCAAAAATCACAATCCATGAATTCCCATGGGAACCTATTCAATAACTATTAATAAAAATAGTCGAGGTAATATATGAAGCTCTGTTTCCAAAAAGTACATCCCTCTAGAAAGTTGGATTGCAAAATCAATCTAAAAGTGGAGAGTAAAGCTTAGAGTTACAACGAGACTAGACAACTTGTAAAAATCATATTACTTGCCAAATAATGATGCTTTTGGGGTTTTATACTGATGTTTCATCCGAGTACCACTAGGGACACCCCTATCCGATGGCTTCATGGAACAGAAGTTTTCTATTTTTACGGTTTTCTAAACTAGGGTTTTGCTAAGTGATGTGTAGTGCAATTTCTGCACGATAGGCTAATATTTTTGAAAAATGTGTTGAGTGAGTGCATGGGAATCATAGTCATATCGCCCTTTCCCAAACACACATGTAGGATATTCATTTCGGGCTAGTGTCACCAAAGGTGCATAATTCTACAGTTACGACTGGAAAATATCAACTTTTCTAGGTGGATGCAGTTCAGTTTGTTGACCACTAGTGAGAAATGACACAATGTACCTATGGGCATCAGATATAGCTACAGCCTCATGGGGAGTATCCTGCAACATATGCCTCAGCCTAATAATTCCATTTTAATACCTTGAATAAATAGAATTTTGACACAATGAAGAAAAACACAGTTTTAACTTTTTACTTGAGAGCTGATACCTTTCTCACATAAGCTGTGAATTTCTCTTTCAATGACCCTCCAAACAATGATTTCCAATTAGGACTCCACCGAAAGAGACTCCTCCATTCGTTGTATAAGCACTGAAAAATTAAATGGGAAACATTTAAGTTATTTTCCATGTTCAACTCTAATGGCGAGTTCGTTCAATCAAGTTTTTGCAACTTACATGTAATGTCAAAAAGCTCATTTTAAAGTCAAATTTTAAACTCAATATTTCTTGATAATTTGATAAAAGGAAAAAAGTCACAAGGCCTTGTTTTCTACTAACAAATTGAGCTTAGTATTAAGAGTCTGAAAACAGTTTTGTTTCATGCAATGCTATGGTAAATGCTATGCTATTTTAATTATGTTTTACAGTAGCTTTGCAGGCATGCCTAATATTTAACTTTGTGATCTCCTTATCCCTAACGAAGATTGTAGGCTCATCAAAGCATAGTCAGTAGGGAATCAAAAAATTACAAATTCTACAACAAAGGATGACAAGTATGATCTTTACAAGATTATTTCATTGTTGTGCTTGGATGCAAATTAGTGGATTTATTGTCTCATTTCTATCACAATGGCACAATTGCAATTCAAAGGAACATACATCTCAATATTTTAATGTGTTCCCTTTGGAATGTACTAACCCATTTTGTCAAGATAAATGTGCATCATTTACTTGTAGTGAAAACAAGCATAAGGAATGGAAAAAGGAATGTGGAATGGAAGGTTTCAAGACCTTTTTCTACCCTATTAACAGTAGTGATGAGACCATTTCTCATATCTAGGCATGTTCTAAGCAGTCTTGGGTAACAAGACAACCCCTAATCTCAACTCTTGGGCAGGTTAAGGGTATATTGCATCCATATTCTAATCTCCAAGGAGCAATGATCCTCAACATCCATTTGAGATGATTTTGGCCACTTTTTGTCACACCTGTGGGATAAATTAGCAAATATGGACCACTTGAATAGTGGCAAAAGAGATCATTTCTAAGTTATGGGCATAAATCCAACCCTAAAACAAAAAGGTTTGAGCATCAAACTGCCCTAATCCTCCATTATGGGTGGTTCCTAGCCAATAAACAACATGTTTGATAGTTAAAAGGCATGAAAATATGACCTAGAACAAATCTGGGTAGTTTTGAGTAAATACATGGCAAAGAAATACCATGAACCAAGAAGTAATATGCCTAATCAGTAATTCTGGGTCAAATTCGAGGGTTAAATTCCAAGTCTAGGTGTGAACAATAGTCATACAAACCTTGAAAGTTCATTGTTTGGAGCCTTAGGCAGACCTATAGCAGCAACAAGCAAAATATGGAGGAGAATATCATTATTTAGGGAATCCAAATTGGACCAATCCAGATGTGAAAAATTGCAGACCTGTGCTTTCACTTGAAGAGGAGGTTATTTCTCTGAGGGAGGGATACATATGTGGTTCCAAGGCTAAGTGCTCCATCTTATATCATCTTTAAGAGGCCATCCATCTAGAAGAAGCTACCATTCTTTTGTAGAAGAATCCACTGACTTTAGAGAAGGATTCCAACCTAAAACTTATCACATGTGAACTATTTTGAAGAGGACATCCAACTGTTTCAACCTATTGAATGATGTTATCATTGAAGTCAAGATTCAATAATTGATGATGAGAGCATCATTGAGATTGATGAGAGCATATCAACACTAAGGTCAAAAGTCTATGCAAACATTTGGAAACACAAGCAACATTTGAGAACAATGCTTAGAAATCCTGAAGTATGAAGACAAGCCAAAGTGCCATGAAAACAAAAGAAGATACATTGATCAAAGATTTCACAAAGTGTAATGTTGAATTATCTTAAGGAGAATGATGAAGAAGATTGGAGCCATGAGAAATCCACAAAGTTAAAGTTACAAATCATAAATCCACTTCAAGAAAATACAAATGTTGGATAGGACTTGGGAAGACTACCAATTTGATTCTGATGAGTATTGACCAACTCTATGACATAAATACAAGCCTAAGATCAACAAGTATGACTGTTCATGAAGTGACCCTTGTATCAACACTACATGACATATTTGACAACTGAAATGATGATGAATTTGAGCTCTGATACCTGAGCATTTGGACCAGCACTAAGACATGCCTCTGCTATCATCCTCTGAAGGTTTGATGGATCATTTATAACAACAATCATTGGGAAAGTGTTTCAGCAATTCTTGTGTATGTTATGATTAACAAATTGGCAGTCAAGGTAGATTTCAGACTTGCAATATGGTATTCATCTTTACCAAATAAGGTTTGGGTTGTTAATAAAATGTTTTATCGTGTTTTGGCAAAGTCTATACTCAACAAACAAATGTCATCCCATTGAACAATCAATATGGATCATTTATGGGCATAAGTTTAAAATAATTCTCATACATTTGAAACATGAATGAGGGGACCTTCATTAGTTGAAAAATTTTGGATATGTTTGACACCTCTTGATTAAATTTCAATCCATACCCTCATACAATATCGAATCCAGTGGAAACACTACAATCCTTGAATCCTAGAAACTGTTGGTTCTGTTAAATTCTAAACGGGATCTAAAATTCTACTTTTTGCGTATGAAGTTTGTTGAGGTTGGAATAAATCTCAAACATCCTAAAACAATTAATGGCAATGTTAAAAATTTAAGTAAATGTTCCACTACTAAAGAGACATCATCTCTTAAGACTTTTCTTGATTTCTAATTGCATGTGTATGACTAGATATTTTTGTGGCCATTGATGTGGTTGCTGAATTGTTTTCATATGATAGTACACTCCTCAATAGAGACCAGTTCTTCTAATGCTTGCACATAAGCACTCTAAACATTTGGATCCATGTGCCGTATTCATTTCACCGCACCACCAGGTGCTCATGCTTCCAGCCATGAATCCAAAACATTGGACACAAATATGCAAAGTTATATCATGTATATAGAAAATTTTAAATGTTTGCATTTACATTCAATAACTATGATGCCATTACAAGGGTTCAAATGATCCAAGGCACATTTTTAGGGGTATATATTTTGATGTTAAGGAAGGGATGAAATAATGTAAGCACAATAGTATGGGTAGTAAGGAAATTGAGGAATGGGAGATAGAACCCAAATCTAAATAGAATAGGGGAAAGAATGATCTAGTATTGAAATAATATGCATATTAGGGTTATAACAAAAAGACAAATATTTATCAAAAAGGTAATTAGAAAGAATAAGGAATAATAAGTTACTAAATAGGAAGTAAAGTACAACCTTTAATCATTATAAGACATTTCAATGGCCCTAATTGTTTCTCCTACCATAATTTTGGCTATAACATGGACTCCATGTGCTTAAGGTATATGTACTAAATCATTTCTAACTAGTATTGATGATAGACCAATGCTCAATTTATATAATTAGACTCTAGGGATACCAAACAAGGTGAGAAGTTGACTTCATAGTAGTAGAGAGAAAGATAAGGAAGGCATCAACATTTCTCCATGCCTAAAATTCAATAGAAATCATTTTCTTCTTAGAGACACTCTCATACAAAGATTTACCCAAATCCCAACTACTCAACTCTTGAACTAGTATTGAGAATGTATGAATCTTTAGTGGGTAGTCATTCAAATTCTCATGGGAATAAGATAAGGTATCTCATCCCCACTAATATGTATAAAAACTAGCAAAAGAACAAATACACACGCATATTATAGGATGAGTTTCTCTCATAGAGAGACCAAAAGGCAGAAATGTTTCTATATATCATACTATGGAATTTAACGCTTTTCAATATATGCATATACTAGAGCTAGTTCTCAAAACCTATTTTAGCTTAATATAACTTGTTTCACTCAATAACAGATTTGATCATTATATTTGGCTTGTTTCTCCTCCTAGAAACACAAACTACCAAACAGATTCCAACAAATTACAAATCCAACAAATGCAGAATCTAGCACTCTAGCTCTACTCTGCTAGCAGACAGAAACTAGAAGACCATCAATAAGCCTAAATCATTAAAGCCACCAAATGGCATGTTTTGTATTAGCTATAAGCTTCTAACATTGAATTTTGATGCCTTTAAACAAATGCATATGTACCTTAACAAACAATGTGCTAGGAGACAAAATAACAAGGGCATCCACTCCATTAAGGTAAGCCTTAACTTCAGATATATGAGACCCAACAATAGTTTGTGCAATCATGCAACGTAAGCACAGATCAATGCTGATAGTAGAGCCAAAATAAAATTAGAGCTAGAAAATATAGAAAAGGCTAGTGCATACCTACACTAAAACAACATCATTTTATTAATATTTTTGTATTCTACTCACCACACTAGACCAAATCACAATGATCCATATTCAAAACCAATGTTTGTTTCATTGAATAGCATTCAAAAATGAATTGTAGAGGCCTAAGAGTTGACTTAGACTCAAGAAAAACTCATAGTTAACTAGGGAAATCAAAACATAAATTCACAAGATTTCATTTCAAATAACTAAAATAAAACCCGCTAAATCATGGCCCCCAATGGTGGGTGAATGCTATTTGGGGATTCTAGTATCCCAAACAATCAATGGAAATCCCCATTCACTCATACATAAATAATAAATAGAATTACAACATATTTTCATTCATTCATACCTCTCTTGCAGCGAATTGTTGGAGGTTATGACTAGTTTGTACCCAACAATATTCTCAAAAACTAAATTGTTGAAGAACCCAACCAACCCAGTTGAGAGATCAATCAGAAAAGTAAAAGTCAACTTGAGAACAATGTACTAGAAAATTTGTGTCCATGTCCTGCTTCTCCAATCTTGATTGAAGAGATCATTCTCACTAATCCTACAACATACCAAAACACAAGGGGGTCAACATTAAACATATCCTTATACACAAACTTTCAAAATGCATAGTTTTTGTGTAGGGCGAGGAGATCAGGGGATAGAAGAGAAACATACTCATAATGTCACAATATTCTGTTCAAAACTTTCAATTAAAAGGTGTAGTGTTTCGTCTAGCATTGCATTTTGCACATATCATGCTAGAATGGCATTCCATGAAACTCTATCATGTGTTGAAATTTTTTCAAACACTCTGCGTGCATTATCTGTACTCCCACATCTTGCATAGCACAAAAGAATAACATTTTGAACAAAGATGTATGATGAGAATCCCATTTTGATGGTATGGATATGGATATGTTCTCCCTTGTCCAAAGATTATAATGCAGGATAATAGTGGTGAAAGTGGACACTATGGGATTCATGCCTTCCCACAACATTTGATAATATAGCTTCAGGGATTCCTCACATGATCATTTTGAGAATACCCTGCAATCTTTGCACTCCAAAAGGCTATATATTTCCCTGGAATTTCATCAAATAGATGGCATGTCTCATCCAATCTCATGTTCTGCTTATACCCAGAAATCATAGCATTCCATGAGACAACATCTCACATGGGCATTTTCTCAAACTGTTGACGGGCATCCTCAACCCTCCTGTTTTGAGCATATCCATCAATCACGGAATTCCATGAGGCCACATCCCTCTTAGGCATTCTCTTGAAAAATTGCCACACCTCATCTACTCTCCCACTCTGTGCATATCCCGTAAGCATCACATTCCACGAAACCCTCTTATCGATTCCTACTCTGTGCATATTCTGAACATACGAGAGTGAACCCTCTTGCCTTCTTCCAAGCCTTTAATTTCAATGCATGCCTACAAAAGAGACTGATACACACACAAACCACAAACTAAGGTAACGCAGTTCGAGTTCATACCTGATTGTTGCATTTGTTAAAAACATTTGGGGGATACCTTGCCACGCCAATGTATGGCATATGCTGCAACGATGGCTGTCCGAGAAATGACACATTTCGTTGAAATTTTTTGTCAAACAAGTCGCGTTCCTTCTCTATATTTCAACATTTTGAGCACCTATCTAATTGGGGTATTTCCAATCGAAACGTTTGATCGAAACCCACTTCTAATTATCTAAGAAAGATCACACCTCTGATCCCTCAAGGAGAGAAAGTGTCTTTAATACTCAAAAAAACCATACAGATCGTAAAGCAAGCTTTCATCACTACCCAGAAAGTGGTTCTCGCTTGCTTCCTTTGAACCAAGACGAAACCCTATTCCAAAAGTTGAATCACTGCTCCTGCTTTCCTTCTTTCTACGCACTGACTCTTCCTTTGGCACCATCATTGCTCATCTCATCCAATATCTGTGATCTCTGCTTCCATACTTCCATCCAATATGAGGATATCTTACTGAAAGTGAGTCGATCTTCCCTAAACCGAGTTATGCTTGTATTCTTGCTGCTTCCTTTCAACGAATGCGATTCCTGTAGCCACTAACCACTTGAGAAATAAAAGGAGAGACTGAAGTGCTTGCTCTAAACTAAATGGCAAAAAAAAATTCATCTTGAATTGCGATTGAGGGATGAAAAAATATAGTGAAGGGCCGTAGTTGAACAAGTTCTGGGATGAACAGTAGCGAATGAAATGACATTGAATTAATTTCCTTGATATCCTACCGCTATTTGGTTTAACTTATCGGATATATGGCTATACATCGCGGGAGAATTGTGAGCAACTGCTAGTATGGTTTGTATTTCCACAAACGAGTTTTTTCATTTGGCTGCGTCTTGTTGTGGAACCGTCCAGCTAGAGCAGGTTCAACTTTTGGTTTTGGTGGGAGTTAATATGGATGAGCAGGTTCAAATTTTGGTTTTGGTGGGAGTTAATATGGATGGGCATGACAAACTACGTTATTTATGTGGAAACAACATAAAATGGGCATCGTAAATGATATTGTTACAAATGGCATGGTGCACATACAATACATATGTTCAAAAATAGTCTTAGTGAAGATTTTATTTAAGGGACTAAGTATATTTTGTTATAATGATAAATCGTTATGGCATTGTGTTGCACATAAATAATTATTTCTTACACTGTGTGTTAATATCATCGTTAGGTAGTTGTATTGATTTCTAAAATTTATGTATGCATTAATAATTTTTATATTGACATTATCTATAAGAAAGTATTACACTAACATATTTATCAATCTAAAAAAATTTAGGTTCATGTGATAGTTTTCTTTTTCACTTTTCTAACATCACCATTAACTCTCACGTTGGTATTAATTGTAAGGCCTTGTTTTCAAACAAGAAAAGGCACTCCCATCCAGTTGTTAGTTGACAATTGTCTTAGGTGACTGTGATGGTTTGTGACATATTGGTGGCAGAGTTAGATGACAAGACTATTGAGGTGGCCTCGTTGGGTGGAATGCCACAACAAACACATCTAAGGTTGGACATATTTGTATAACATTTGACTAGTACATAGTTGCAAGCACTTTTAACTCAACAAACAATAATAAATCCACAAGTATGGAGGCCCTTTGTTGACAAGTATAAATCCACTACAAGGATCACACCTTTATTCTTCTAATATGGATGTGAGAGAAGTCAATGAAATAAATTACAGGAGAGATCCTTCAATTATATATCTCTTGAAATACAATGGTTCCTTTTGAATATTTATTGACCTTTGGAATGAAGTTTCTTGGTCTTTGGATGTCTATCCACTTATAAAGATAAATCTAAAGTTGGGAAGACATAAAATGGAACAATTAATATAGGTAGTCTTTTGGGTAATATAGATATTGAACTATGTTTATTCCTAGACATCCAATTGCAACGTGTAGACGCAATGACAAAGATGACATCCAATTGTAATTTCCATGTGCATTGAGACTTAGAATACCTTGGGTAGTCATGCAAAATTTGGTGATAACATGGACCCAATGGATTGACCATTCCTTTCCTTGGAAGACTTTGAGAAGATAATTACACATTGATTTGAGTGTATTGCATGTTTGGCTCCACCTGGGATCAGGCATGATGAAATCCACCTTAGAAGAAGAAAATGATTGAGGCAATTCCCACCTATATTAAAAAAGATGCAAGCAATATTCAAAGGCATCATCATGGATTGATAGATCAAGGTGTGATTATTCCAAAATGAGGAGTGAACAAGAAGTTGTGAGGTGCAAAGTAAGGCCTATGTGATGGAATTGAGCCCTGCACAGAGTTAGGGATCGTTATGGGTAATTATGGGTAAATGAAGGGTAATTAGGGGTTAATTACTTATCATTTAGGGGTAATTTTGGTCAATTATGGGTAATTAAGGGTAATTAGTAGGTAATTAGTGGTAATTAGGGGTTAATAAGAAGTCAATTATGTTAATGTAATTGTAACTTCGGAATGTATTTCACATATGTGTATTGTACTCCTATAGAGATGGTATTATTCCTCTATACGGAAGTGTCGTCATTTATATTGTAAGTGTCGTAACTTATACTTGAAGGGTTATTAGACCACCTTGATGGGGTCAGCCCTGTATAAGTCATGTGGGTTAAAGGGTTATTAGACCACCCTATTGGGGGTTGGCCCTATCAGTATTATGTTATGTGGTTAAGTTGAGGCCGACCTAGAAAAGGTTATTAGACAAGTCAAGTCAAGTATAAATAGAGTGCGGGAGGCACTCTATTTGATCATTCACTTTCTCACTTATACACTCATTGGAGAGTGGCGCACTAGTGGAGGAGGAGAAGCTGCTGCTAGGAGACTATCTCTTATGCTTGGGTTTTGTATCATTGCTCTATCTATCTATGAGGAAGTTATTGGGGTTTTTCACCTTCTTGGTATTCCCCAAGGAAACTCTGTGTGTCTATTGTCTCATGTGATTGCTTGTTGTGATTGATATGCTTGATATGTTGTACATGTTATTCTCTCAGTAAAGATCCTAGAGTATGTTTGATTAATGCTAAAAAAATAACATGGTATCAGAGCTAACCTGAGAAGAAGACACTATGCAGTTGCGGAAGCTTGGGCTTCTTGTTTTTGGGTTTCTCTCCATAGATTTTGGAAAGGAAGTAGGGTAGATTGACTCTCCTCAATAAGGTGCATCTTTTTGTCCAATCAGAATTCAATTCTGGGCACTTTCATTTTTGGCCCTAAAAATTAGAGTTTCTACAAAAATAGGAATTTCTGAAATCTGAGACCATGGCTGGAAGCTCCTTGGAAAAATTGAAATTTAGAGCTTTGGATCGAACTTTTTGGTTGGGTGAAGCTCCAGGAAAATCAAACCCTAGTTTGGGGTCTTGTCCAATGAAGCCGAAATTTAGGGCTTCTGCAAAAGTTGGGATTTCTGAAATCGGAGACCATGGCTGGAAGCTCCTTTGAAAAATCGAATTTTAGAGATCAAGATCAAACTTTTTGGATGGATGAAGCTCTGAGAAAGGAAAACCCTAATTCAGGGTCCTCCCTAGTGAATCCAAAAGTTTGAAAAGCAAATTTAAGGGGTGAAACTTTGCATTTTTCAAATTCCGAGTATACCAGCTTGATCAGCTCATCAAGATGCATCTTTCTATCTTTTCAAAACTTTTAAATTCAAAGTTTGAATTTTTAGGGTTTCTCCAACAAACCCTAATCCAGCTCCAGATCCAGATTTCTGCAAATCAAATGGTAGGACCTAAATCTTTTCTATTTCATTTGAAGTTCTCACTACACCAAGCCTGAGGATAAGCTTGAAGGGGCTGATAACTTCCGAGCATGGAAGTATAGGATTGGGTTAATTCTAGAAGAGAGTGAGTTGGACACCTACATAAGTGAAGGGGTTCTTGTCCCAAAGAGAGAAGAGACTAAGGCCTTACACAAGAGGAACTTAGTCAAGGCTAAAAGGATCATTGCTGATTCTATCAAAAACCATCTATGCCACATGTTTCATCTCTGAAGACACCTAAGGAGATGTTTGATTCCTTGACCAAGCTATTTGAAGGGAAGAATATAAATCAGAAGATGACCTTGAGGAATCAATTAAAGAATATCAAGTTCCAGAATGCAGAGACTATGCAGTCTTATTTCTCAAGGGTCTCCCAGATAAAAGAACAACTTGAAGCTATGGGAGAAGTTATAGAGAATGGAGAAGTGGTAATGACCACTCTTAATGGTCTTCCTAGGTCATGGGATTCCTTCATCCAAGGAATTTGTGCTAGGAAGAAACTTATCTCTTTCAGTAAACTATGGGAAGAATGCTCATAGGAAGAATCTCAGATTGTAGCTCGAGAAGAGAAGATTGGGAATGAAGATCAATCTCTCACAGCACATACCAAGAAGTGGACACTTTTCCTCATATTGTCCTAAGAACAAAAGGAACAACAACAACAACTACTACAAGCAATTTGACAGGTATGAATTACATGTATGTTTTGAAATATGTTCATGATTAAGTTTATAATATGATTGTCCTCATGTTATTGAGTTTAGTAACAATCTTGTCTAATTTTAGACTTGTCTTATCACCCTAGTAAAAGAATGAATGCATGATAGAAGACATTCATTGATTAGGGCTATGACACTTATGATTGTATTATGTTTGTACTAATGCACTGTGGTGTTATATGAGGAGAATGTTATCCGCTAACATGAAAGGTTCAAATCAAGCTCTAGATTAAGACCATGATGACATAAAGACAAAGACTCATCCATAGTCATGGATCGCATAGAGGTATGTATACTTTGGTTCTACAATGGTTAAATTATGAGTTATGCAGGTCATTGAAGAGAACAAGAAAACATTGCTAGACATAACTAGCAAATATGATGACCAGGTATGTTTTTCCTATATCAAAGGATCTTATACTTTTGTATGATTGATAATGATTACTCATGAAGTTAAAAGTTTGAGTAATCTAGGGTTTATGCATCTTACGTTCCTTACTTTGATTAATGATATGACTAAATAGAAAATTCCTATATAAACCTTGAATACTAATGCTTATTATATGTGTTTGAAATGATCATGACTATACATGCTTAAGATTATTGTGTTTTGATAGTATTAAGATTATACTAAGAAATGTATGATTATGTATGAGACCTCGAGGATAACACAATGATGATACTAGTTAGCATGCATAGTGATTGAGGATGGATATAAGTTCAAGGATAGGTAATCCAGGAAGCAAAGATCAAGAGGGAGCGCACTCTAGTAGTTCCTACAAGGAAACAAAGATTGAGAGGGAGTCCACCCATCAAACAAACAAAGATAAGTATTTGAATTGTCATTTCTTGTATATTTTATTGTTTAAATAATACTGTTCAAAGATGTATATACTTATGTTCCTAGACTTAGGTTGTGTATTATGCATATTAGAATAATTGCATTAATGAACAATATACTACTAATATGCATGTAATGAGTAAGTGGCCTATGGCACTGTACAACATTCCATTGCTACCTATCTAGAATGAAACCTCTTTGCTGACATGTTGGGAGTTGTGCACACTCTTAACAATGTTCTGGTAGAGATTGGAAGGCATTAGAAAGTTACGGGATATGGATAAATGTTGTATTAAACCATTGGCTAAATAAAATGCATGACTATATGACATATTTCTTTATGTGTAAGAATTTGTTCTGAAAACTATGAGATGTTTTCTAATCATGCAATTTAACTTGTCTTGTAGGAAAGATCATATACCATCACCTACAAAAGAAGGACTACAACATTTGTTCCAACAACAAAGCTATCTATTGAAGATATTGAAGAATCTGAAGTTCCCAGGATTCGGGAAGAATGCCATGATTGAGGAATACCGGTCGATCATGAAGAATGATGTTTGGGATGTGGTCCCAAGACCTGAAGGGAAGTCTGTTGTGACTTCCAAGTGGATCTATAAGATCAAGCATGCTGTAGATGGTAGCACGGAGGACTACAAAGCGAGGTTTGTAGCTCGTGGCTTCTCCCAGAAAGAGGGACTCATGTGTGCAAATTGAAGAAAGCCTTGTATGGCTTGAAGCAAGATCCTGGGACTCGGTGAGGATAGATTGATTGCCGACACGAAGAGGAAGCTTATTTCCAAGTTCGAGATGAAGGACTTGGGGATGATGCACCATTTTCTAGGCATGGAGGTGTGGCAAAGTGCAGATGGGATCTTCCTTGGACAAGGGAAGTATGCAGTAGAGATCCTTAAGTGGTTCGGGATGATGGAATGCAAGGCCATGGCCACACCTGTGGCATCGAACCTGAAGCTTATGTGGGATGCTTCATCTGATCCGGTTGATGTCACGGTGTATTGTTAGATGATTGGGTCCTTGATGTACTTGATGAATGCTAGACCATATATTTGATTTGCAGTGAACACATTGAGCCAGTTCCTAATGGATCCGAGAGGTGTTCACTTGGTTGCTGTAAAGCATATTCTAAGGTATCTAAAGGGTACAATTGATTATGGGCTCAAGTATGATGTGAATCAAAAGTTTAACCTGCAGGGTTATGTTGATTCGGTTGGGAAGGTAGTGTTGTAGATAGGAAGAGCACTTCTGGGTGCTGCTTCAGTATGGGATCAGGTGTGATCTCTTGGTTTAGCAGGAAGCAGTCCTATATAGCATTGAGTATAGCCGAAGCAGAGTATGTTGCAGCTTGTTCGGCTAGTTGTGAGGTAGTGTGGCTCCGGAAGCTATTGTCTAAGATATTTGATCTCCCGTTGGAGGCTACTGGTATTTTTCGAGACAACCAGAGTTGTGTGAAGCTGTCTGAGAACGCGGTATTGCACGACAAGTCGAAGCATATTGAGATCAAATATCACTATATCAGGGATATGGTATAGAGAGGAGTAGTGAAGCTCCTGTATGTTGTGACAGATGAGCATGTTGCAAATGTGTTGATGAAACCACTAGCCAAAGTGAAGTTTGAATACTTCAGAGAGAGGCTTGGTGTTCTTCAGATTGATGACACTTCGAGGAAGAAGTGATGGACACATTAGCAAGATCCATTCCAAGCATGGTGAGAGGAGGATCCTTCCCATGGATGTGGATGTAAGCGCTGTATGATAAGCATCAGGTCGATGCTCCAGTTACTGCTCTGTATGTGCATCATGTTGGATGCTTGTTATGATCAGTTGGATCATATGTATATGCATCATGTTGGATGCTTGTTATGATCAGTTGGATCATGTATTTGGATATAAATCAGGTGGATACATTGTATGATCAGGTGGATCATGTATGTTGATATGTATCAGGTGGATACATTATATGATCAGGTGGATCATGTATTTGTTTATGTATGATGTGGATACATTGTATGATCAGGTAAATCATGTATGATGATATGTATCAGGTAGATACTATGTATGCATCAGGTGGATGCATTGTATGATCAGGATGATCATGGATGATGAGCTTCAGGATGTTGCTCCGGATGATATGCATCAGGATGATTCTATGATGATGATCAGGATGATCATATGTGATGATATGTATCAGGTGGAAACATTACATAATTAGTTGGATTATGTGTGATGAGTTCCGAAGACACAGATGCACATGGGCCATTCGAGCATGGTTGAATTATGTCTTCCCATGGATGCGATATAAGTGTTGGGGCCATTCGAGCATGGTTGAAGTGTGTCTTCCCATGGCTGCGATATAAGGGTTGGGGCCATTCCGACATGGTTGAATGTGTCTTCCCATGGTCCTTGATGTAAGAGCTGTGCCATTCAAGCATGGTTGAAGTGTGTCTTCCCATGGTTGCGATTTAAGTGTTGTGCCATTCCTAGCATGGTTTAAGTGTGTCTTCCCATGGTCGTTGATGTAAGAGTTGTTCCATTCGAGCTTGGTTGAAGTGTGTCTTCCCATGGCTGCAATATAAGTGCTGTGCCATTCCTAGCATGGTTGAAGTGTGTCTTCCCATGGCTATGGATATAAGTGTGATGCCATTCTCACATGGTTGAAGTGTGTATTCACATGGCATAGATATAAGTGTTGAGCCTTTCATGGATGGTCGAAGTGTGTCTTCCCATGCCGGTGAATGTAAGTGTTGTGTGATGTGCATCTGGGTTGTGCTTCGTGAACGATGTTATGATCAGTACGATCATGAGTATCAGGATGATACTCTATGGCCATAGACAGGTTGTGCTTGGGAGGACATGTAAGACCTGGGAGATCCGATAGGTTGGGTTGTGTTCCCGTAATAAGTCCTGGGATGCTCTTTCAAGGGTTTGTCCTATGGCATGCAATGTGACCTGGAAGATCCGATAGGTTGGGCTGTGTGCCCATAATAAGTCCTAGGATGCTCTTTCGAGGTTGTGCCATGACCACATGTAAGACCTGGGAGATTTTATAGGTTGGGCTGTGTGCCCGTAATAAGTCCTGGGATGCTCTTGCGAGGGTTTTTGACGCATGTAATAAGTCCTGAGGATTCCACAGTATGGCCAATGATGATGAAGACCTGCAGGTGGTGGGCCTACATCCAGTATGAAAAAGGACTAGCTCTATAGAACTTCCTATGATGAGTAGATTAGAGATTGATTGAGATAGTAGTAGCCGTGACGATGATCCAGTGACAATGATCCAGAGAAGAAGACTTGTGCAAGCATATCTATGTCGAGAAATACCTTCCTAGTTAAGAGGGAGTGTTAATGCAATTCTAAATTCAGAATGTATTTCACATATGTATATTGTACTCCTATAGAGATGGTATTATTCCTCTATACAGAAGTGTCGTCATTTATATTGTAAGTGTCGTAACTTATACTTGAAGGGTTATTAGACCACCTTGATGGGGTCAGACCTATATAAGTCATGTGGGTTAAAGGGTTATTAGACCACCCTATTGGGGGTTGGCCCTGTCAGCATTATGTTATGTGGTTAAGTTGAGGCTGACCTAGAAAAGGTTATTAGGCAAGTCAAGTCAAGTATAAATAGAGTGCGGGAGGCACTCTATTTGATCATTCACTTTCTCACTTATACACTCATTGGAGAGTGGCGGACTAGTGGAGGAGGAGAAGCTGTTGCTAGGAGACTATCTCTTATGCTTGGGTTTTGTATCATTGCTCTATCTATCTCTAAGGAAGTTATTGGGGTTTTTCACCTTCTTGGTTTTCCCCAAGGAAACTCTGTGTGTCTATTGTCTCATGTGATTGCTTGTTGTGATTGATATGCTTGATATGCTGTACATGTTATTCTCTCAGTAAAGATCCTAGAGTATGTTGAATTAATGCTCAAAAATTAACAAATTGTGGGGTAATTAGGGGTTAATTCATGGTAAATAAGGGTCAATTATGGGTTAAATAACGGTAATTAATGGTAATTATGGTTTAATTATGGGTAAGTAGGGTCCATTTAAACATAATTAGGGCTTAGTTAAACTTGTGGTTGCCAATGATGTTGGTAATTTAGTTAGGTTCATGGAAACATGTGCCCATTTCAAATCCCTATGTTCAAGGCACATTAATTTTGTTCAAATTTGGAAAAGCTTCATACTTACTACTTTTATTCTGTCAATATTATTTTTACATTAAGAAAAGCCATGTGCCCTTACATAGCATGGTAAAAAATGGAATCCAATATCACATTGCTATGCTAAATGCATGTGCCTTTACATAACATGGTAAAAATTGAAATATCAAATATGGTATGAAATTCCTATGTCGAAGCCATGTCCTTTTACATAGCATAATGAAAATTGGAATCCA
Source organism: Larix kaempferi (assembly GCA_027924585.1). Taxonomy (NCBI): domain Eukaryota; kingdom Viridiplantae; phylum Streptophyta; class Pinopsida; order Pinales; family Pinaceae; genus Larix; species Larix kaempferi. The sequence continues at coordinate 6,888,574 of BSBM01000703.1, forward strand.
TTACAACATTCATATGCAAGTAGTTTTAATAAAATAAAATGGAAAAACAAAAATCATTGTTCAACATGGAATTTTTCATCGACCTTTATTTGTTCTAATTAATTAACATGACTTAAAAAATAGACTAACATAGTTGTATGTTAAACTCAAACCTTGCCATAGATTTGCACCTACTTTTTAATTTTTTTCTCAATGATTAATTGATCTAAAATATCTATTTACCCTGAATTGTCTATTATTTTTCCAATGCTCAATGGATCTAACATATATCTTCACCTTAATTGTATGCTCTCCTTCCATATTTTGGAAAATACAAAGATCGTGAAGTTAAAGGTGACAATAACATTCACAACATGAAGAGAACACAACTTATAAGAGAGACTTTCACCTTAAATAAAGTTGTAGGACATTTTGATGTAGTAGCAAACTTTCAAAAATATTTTACTAGTATAGAATGCAAGAAAAAGTAGTTGGGTTCATTAAGGGATGTTGGAAAAATAGTATATTCGAGTCCATTACGTGTATGGATATTCTATAGACAGTTAGTTGACAATCAACAATGGACTAGAAGAGTGTATTAAGTGGTCAACTAAGTGGTTAGATTGTTATGGCAAGTAGTATTTGGTATCATGTATGGAGTAAGGTCATATGTTATTAAAAGGTGTGTCTCATCTAACAAGTTTTATAAGTTTAATATGCTTATTCGAAAGCCTATTTCGAGTGATTAGAAAACTTGTTTGGATGTACAAGGTAATGTTTTCACATCATTTTCCTTTAAAGACAACTTGGATGGACATTAGGCCCTTTCATAGTGAAATGGTTGAATCTCCTTCCAACAATTTCGAATTCCAGAGTTTTCTTTATGTTGAGGGTATTTCCCTAGTAATTTATTTACCAAGGCCTACCTTTCAAGGAACAATGGTTTAGAATATGGTTTACAAATGATACATATATACAAGGATTTTTTTGTTGGAAAGATCTTGTAGATGTGAACACCAAAACATGGAAGGCTTTGTCTAATCCTTCGCATGAGTTTGGTTTGTTACAAACTAATTATTTCAAGGATTTGTCACATGAACTAAGTATTTGTCATTTTTCTATTCAAGAATTTCAAAATTTTATCTCACCTAACAAGTTTTATAATCTTAAGAGCACATTCCAAATCCTATTTGGTTTGATTGACGAACTTGTTTAGATGTATTAAATCATTTTCCTTTCGATATAAGTTGGATGGACATTAATCCCATGATAAAGCATTAGAAATAACTCTTTTATTATTGTTAATAAAAGAACATCAACATGGTTTCTCATGAAATATGACATTGTGTGGCTGTAGTGACCATAGTTCCCATAGTGAGTTAGTTACCATAGTGACCATAATGACCATAGAGACCATTATAGTCATTTAGGTGCCATTAGGATTAATCGTGATCTAGAAGTGATACCATATTCATAATCATTGTGGACAATGATGTCGTCATCATCGTCATCAACATCATATGGTACATCATCATCATCTTCGTCGTCGTCATCGCCATCATCAACATAAAGTACATTATCAATAGCATCATTGTCCTAATTGCCCTTAGGGTCACCCATATGCCATTACGGTTCATCGTCACTCATGGCCATTAGTATTCATGTCATGTTGTTAGGGTCACTCATATGACATTAGGGTCACTAAAATGTTGTTGGGGACACTTGAATTTCATTAGAGTCATTTAGGTGATAGTACAGTCACTCGGGTGCCATTACGGTCATTTAGGTGGCATTAGGATCAATTGGGATTCATAAGTGCTATCACATGCATCATTATCATGGACATTGGCATTGTATTTGTCATCCTCATCAACATAATACAGTACATCAACATCATCATCATCAATTAGACATCATAATTATCGTTATAACCATAATCATCATTATAATAATCATGATTGTTATAATCATCATCATCGTTACAATGCATAATCATCATTATAATTATCGTCATCATCATAGACATATACATTAGTATCATCATAGTCATCATCATTTCTATCAGAATACATCATGATCATCACAGTCAATCTCAAGATCATCATCATCATGATCATTATTGTGATAATGATAAAGGAATGAAACCACCTAATTAATTACATGAGTTTCGTAAAATATATTTGGGATCTAAGTGAGAATGTAAGCATTTATTGTGATTGATATCATCTTATAATTATCAAATCATCATCAACGGCATCAACATTGTCATAATGCATCATCATCATGCCGTTAAGGTCATTCAGATGCCATTAGGGTCAATCAAATGTTTTTAGGGACACTCGAATTCCATCAGAGTCATTTAGGTGACAATAGGGTCACTAAGATGCAATTATGGGATCATCAACATCCATATGTTCTATCACATGCATCATAAACATCATCCTCATTGTCATCATCGTCACTATCATTGTCATAATTTCCAGAATCATAGAGATTGACATTATCACCATAGTCATCGTCATTGTCATTATCAATGTAGTTATCATAATTGTCATTGTTATCATCTTGCAATCAAATCATCATTAATTCCATCATCATTGTCATCATGCATCATCAACATCATCCTCATCATGTTGTTAGGGTGACTCAAGTTCCATTAGGGTCACTCAAATGTTGTTAGGGACAACTAGATTCCATTAGGGTCATTTAGGTTCTATTAGGGTCAATCAAATGCCATTAGGGTCATTTAGGTGCTATTAGGGTCACTCAGATGACATTAGGGTCATTAGGTTCCATTAGGATTAGTTAAGATCAAATTGTGCTATAATCACCTACATCATCATTATTGAAATTGTCATCATCGTCATCATCAACATCCTAGTCAACATCTTATAGATCATCAATGCTATATTTATCATTTTCAGGATGCAACAACATCATCAACATCATGTAGTTAGAGTCACTGAAATGTCATACGAACACTCGTATGCCATCAGGGCCATTTAGGATTAATTACGGTCTCTTATTTTACAAAAGGACCACTTAGGTTCCATTAGGGTCACTCAGGATCAAATAATGCAATAAAATGCATCATCCTCAATGTAGCTAGGGTTTTCACCCTATCTTGTGCTAAAGAGCACCTGCTAAGGATTATGGAATCCTTAGCAGTAGTTCAGAAAAACAGTAAAATCTAATGTAAATAACTGAAATATCTAATGTAAAAACTAAGCATGTGCATAATAGGTATTGAAATCTAAAACTAAAACAGTAAACAATAAAATCATATATGAGAACACAGTAAAAAGATGGATTTACGGTTCTTTTGATTAAACAGTAAATAAGAGGGTTACATGGGTTTTTTACCTCAAGGGTGAGGTTGGTGGAGTCTTTTGCAGCCGTACTAGAGAGGTGCACCATTACTCCAATGTCCTTCTCTTCTCCAAAATGCTTTAAGGTTGGGCCAAAGGGTTCAGTAAAATGGTAAACACGAGCACAAATGGTGGGATAGGGTTTTGAGTGAAATTCAGCAGCATAAGGGTAGAGTGAATAGTGGATGTGAAATGAGGGGCCTCCATCACCTTCTTATAGATTTTTTGGGTGGTGGAGTGTTGACCCATGGTTTTGGGGGCCAAGTGGTTTTAGGTCACTGGTTTAGGGTTTATCCCTCGTTTCCCCTCCTTTTTCCTTCTTGGAAATTATTTTGATTTATTTCCCCTTCTATTTTGATTTTTGGGAATTTTGGACCCCTTTTGAGGAATTTTTTATATTTTTGAAGGAAATTCATTTATTTAAGGAGGAAATGTGGGTTTTTAGCCTTTTTGTTGACCATTTGAGGGTTTTTAAAGGTTTTGGAGGCCAAAATGGTCAACAGAGTTATGTGACTAGGGAGATGAGCTAGTGGACAACTTTTGGGTGTTAACACTCATCATCATTATTATCATCGAATCGTCATCATCATCGTCGCCATACTTATCATCATCATTATCATCATAGACATCAACATCAGTGTCTAACAAAACCTTCCCAAATCTAACTCTCAACTGCAATAACCAATAGTCTCTATCCCATCAATTAAGTAACTCATATGTTGAACTAGGCTCAATTCTAGGAGGAAAACTCGGTTCTATTTTGGGAGCAAATATAGGCGCAATACTAGGAGCAAAACCATGGTGGTACTTTGGGAGCCAAACTAGATTCTATATTAGACATTACTGTAGATGCAAAACTTGGTGCTAAAACTAAGAAAAATTAGGAAGCTAAATTAGGCATTAAACATGGTGCTAATCCTGGCTTGAATCTTGGTGCAACTTAGGGAGTCAAACTAGGCACAATTATTGGTTTAAATATTGGTGTGAAAGAGGATGCTATTTCTGGCACTAAAGGAAGCAAAACTAGGTGCTATTGAGGGCGTTATGCTTGGCATTATTTTAGGCGCTAAAGTGGATGTTAAAGGGGATGATAAAGTGAATGCAATTAGTGTCTAGTTTAGTGCCTAATTTAAAAAAAGGATGCAAAAAATGCCAAGAAAAGCGCCATCTCATGAAATAGCGCCAACTTTGCCTAGAAAATGAAGAAAATACACTAAAAGTGTTAGTGGATTCCAAAAAGGGAGCTAAAAGAGATGCTAATTCCAGTATTTTTTGTAGTGAATGATATGTCTAGAGCTAATAGCCTATGTTCATCTGAAACTGATGCTAGATATTCTTGAAAGAATGCATGGATATTACTCAAACCATCATAAATAGGAATTGGAATTACCTCTGTTCCAATCCATTGAAGTGACTTTGTTATCTCTGCACATCATCTAGCTAATACTTCATGTATTCTTCTCTGGCAGTTCTCCAGTCTCGCTTCTGACTTTGATACACAAGAGCTATCACATATCCAGCCCAATGTTCCATATTCTGTAGGGTTAATATCATATGCTTGATTAACTGTCATCTTGTAGATATTATCAAGTTCTTGAGCTCTGCATCCTTCTCTTATTGGATCAACATACCTTGTTCCTTGTGAAGGATCTAGGGGTACAATAACCTTGATATCCTATGTTTTTTCTTCAAGTTGATAATTGAGAGGTTATTGATTGCCCAGTTAATCCCTAATAATGTAGGATAAGGATTATTGTCATATATGATATCAATAACCTCAAAGTCCTCTTTACTTTGCACTCCATCAATGTTAACAGGAACACTTGACAATATCCCAAAAGTTATAACCTTCTGCTGGATAACTAATCTCAACTGTATAGGAGACCAAGATAAATTTGGTTTCTCCATCTTCTCCCATGTTTGTTTTGTTAGCATGTTCACCTCTGATCCTAAATCAAGGATGACTTGGTTCATTTCAAAATCTTCGATCTACATTCTTAACCTCATTTCTCTTACTGTCCTTTTATGATTCTTAATGTGATGGACTTCTCTGTGTGTTGTTCACAGTACTACGTTGTTCGTAATATCCCAGCACGTTCTGTAATTCTCCTAAGGCATGATTATGCCTTAGCAGTTTTATGCAACTCTGTATAAACTATGTTAAGGACTTGTCTATTCTGGAGAAGCTCGCAACCCATCATACAAGGATGACATACTTAGCATAGGTGTCTACTCACTTCGCAAACGGATCCTTGCAGTCGAAACTTCTGAGTCCTAAAATCCTTTTCTTGCCTCCATGAATACTTTTTTTTCTCTGTTAGGGTCAAATACATGTATCTTTCCAAATTATTTTCTCACCCAATCCCCATCAGTAGGCTTTGATCCATTTATATGATTCTCAGAAGTCGAAGATTTGTTTGTTCTGTTGTCTCTGGTCAAAGTTCCACTTCGCGTCACAAGATGGATGTTGCGATCTTCATTTCTTTTCTTAGCTGCGATCATCTGAATATTCTAGTTTTGTCATTCTAATCTTTTTCTTGCATTTTTCCTAGCAAAATGGGACATGCTTCAATGATATGGTCGTAGGATTTACAATATTTACAAGTAGTGCATGGGTTCTGACAATCTCTTGCCAAATGTCTAGGTTGAGCACAACTATAATAGACAATCTGAACTATTCCTCGTCCTTGGCCAGTATTACGTCCTCTTGCTCTAAATCCACCACGTCCTTTGTATGTTCCTTGATCATACTGCGCATTTTCATTATTGTTCTGTGTTTCTCCTTGGACTCTGTAGACATCATGTTTTCTTTCTATCATAAGGTTATATGCTCTGCAGTTGGTTTCATCATGGCCAATGGACTTACAAAATATGCAGTACAGGTTCTTTGGTGTCTGTACATACTTATGAAGTAGGTAACAATCCTATGGTTGATGTCCTCTACATCAAAAAATATTGCACCATGGTCCTTGAGGTTGATTTAATGGATTCGATGCCCCACTAGCGAGGTAATCTCTAAATACAGGACAATTTTCTTTAGAATGTCCTTCTCCTTTACATTTAGTACACCAAATATCTTGTCTTAATTCTTTTCCTTTTTGTATATCCTGTATCTGTAATGTCAGGTTTTCTAGTTGTGTCTATATTTGTACCATTCCTGCACTGGTTTCTCCTATGGGAGAATATTCTAGCTTCATCGCAATTTTCAATGCTTCTGTTTGCGAAGAAACCTTCTGTTGCATCAATGGTAATCTAATGTGGGGAAAAAAATAGAAATAAACCATTCTTGGTGTTGTTGCGGTGCTATATCAAAGCTAACTTGATCCAACAAGGCTTTGAATTTCTGATCAAATTCCCACACAGTCTCATTAGGTTTCTTCTTTATTTATTTTAGCTCTGTAATGCATTGAGATTTTGATTTAGGCTTCTTAAATTCTATAATCAGTGCAGTTATGATATCATCTAATGTCTTGTTCCGTCCAACAGAATATTTCGTGAACCATGTTAAATATTTGTCTCTGAATGTGGCGACTAGCTTTCTTTGTAGCATCGTCTTGTACTTGCTTAACGTTCCAAATCGCATCACAGAGAAACCAATGTTGATTTGGATCTTCTAGACCAGTTCCTTTAAAAACATGTAGCTTTATGTCGTTTTCCATTCTTCTTTTAGGAGGTGTAGGGTTCTGAAATACTAGAGTACTTCCTGCGGAGTGAAATGGTGGAGGTATACTACCATTCGATTGATTCTTTGTACTCGTTCCTGCAGTATTGCTGCTACTAGTGTTCTGTGAAGTAGGACTATCTCTTTCAATAGTTATAGGTTTCTGCGGGGTAATAGATTGATAGCCAATATGTCTAGGATCTATCTCACTATCATACTCATCTTGAGATGAATTTCTATCACTTCCTAACTCAGTTTCTAGGAATGTGCGAGGTTCAAATTATAGAGACCTCTTTCTAGTGCTAACTTTATATCTTTTTCCACAACGCAAAATGCCTATGTCTTCGTCTGTGTCACTATCTATGTTTTTAACATTACAAACTCAAACCCTAGGAATTTGACTGCATTCTTAAGACACCTTTTTCAGCTAATAGCATTTTAATGCATAAAATCAAGTTTTTCAGGTACTTACCTCTAAATACTTGGAAAAAGTATCTTTTGGCTGCGTTGTAAGACTTTAAAGTGCCCACAAAAAACTCTATAATATTGCCTTCCAACAAGCTATCCATCCAAAATTCTACTGCCATTGAAATTTCATTATCAATTCCTTTAAGCCTCTGAATCAAATCTGGATTCTAAACTGTAGGTTCTTCACCCTGGAAACAGTTTTCTCTTTTAGCTACCCTGGATATCCACTCAAACAATTCATTAGCAAAATATGCCAAGAAAAAATCATGCAACTCAGTAAATATATGTCTTTGTAGCCACTGTTCTGTAGTAAGCCCAGGATGTCTGTTTTCTTTCTTCGCAAACTCACATTTTGTTTGATTCACCCAGTTTTGTATTTCATTCTTCTGATCTGGATTCCACATGAACATAACACATCACCGATATAACAGTCCAAATTCAGAAACATAACCATTTTTTGGTCCTTCTTGGGATGAACCAGGTTCGACGAAGTTATTGTAGACACAATAAAACCCCTTTCACTGTCCCTTCGGCATCAACTTGTAAACAGACTGAGGTCTCACCCAAAGCGAAATATGGGGGTTTATAGAATCAGGTTTATGTAACCGTGGCAATGTGCAGATGGGATTAACGACCTCATAACATGTCCCTTCCTTAACATATACTTAACGAGAAAATATAGACAGATGACTTCGCACTTTGCAATTACCAACAACCTACAGAGCTACACTGACTTGTTGTTGTCTTTACCCTTATAACTCCACATTCATCATACTTAGTGTTACTTCACAAACTCTCATACACATGAGTTCCATTTAATTAACATATGATTCCCATTCTCATACACATGAAAGAAAATACATAAACATATAATAACATGAACTCAAAACATGCCATAAACTCATACATAACACATAGATTTACATGGTTCACCCCCCAGGAGGGAGCTACGTCCATGCGAACTATTCTTATTTTAATTGGAAGGGTAACAGTTCTAGTCTGTGCACTGAGCTGCAGACTCTTCACTACAATCAGATCTCTATGCACTCGACTATAGAGTCTTTTCTCTCCCAGTATAGATATATAATCAAAACAACAACAACACTTGGTTGTCTGAACAAAATACTAACCCTTCCTTATAAACAATGTCCCTTATATATAGATGTGCCCAAGGTCACACATTACAAAAACTATGGGCCAACCCCCATAGTACCCTTAAACCCAAAATCCTATGGTTCTCTTGTAGACCACACTTAGCTTTAACTTCGTTGTCCCTTTGGCGTCGCTTCTTCGGACTCTTTCGTTTATCTGGCAGGAGTAGTTCCGACTTTGCAGTGGCGTGTCCTTTACACCACTCCACTTCTTTACTTTCTACTCCTATAGTGGTCAAGTTTTGATCGGTCTTTAACTGCTTCAACCACCTCTGGCTATCCTTAGTACTTCATCTTTACTAAGGAAACATGTTCTTTCCTGTCGACTCTACTTCTCTCCATACCCTCTTCTTGGGATTTGCGGAGTCACTTGTCTCCAAAACTAGTCAATGTCAAGCCTCACCTAAATGTACTTTGCATCCAAAACTTCCTTTACTTGGGTTGCACCCAACAATTAGACATAATATCACTTCCTTTGATTATTTGTTGCATATTAATATATGCACTACAATATCTCTTTCTCAAAAATATGTAGCAACCTCCAAGGATAATCGTGGTACGTTGCTAGTTTGAGTGGGTTGTCGGATAATCCACAGTCCGCATTTTAGTTTTCGTCGACGTTTCGAATCCTCAGCTGGATTCATATTCAAGATAGAGAATGTGTAGAAGAGTTGCTCATCACACAAATAAATAGTTTGAGATGCCTGGTTCTTTCCCATTCTAGCCTTTCATCTTCCCAAATAATTTTTTTTATAAAAATGTCCAAAATCAAGAAACCCTAATAGATAATTATTACCAAAGATATTATCAATAATTCTAGATATTATTAATAATTTATTCATAAAGGAGGAAATGTAAAATAATGATAGTTATTGATAATCATTATTAAAAACATTATTCTACATCCTATTAGCCAATGTTTATTATAAAAAAATGAATAAAACAATAATAATTATGGATAATTTATAAATAATATTAAAAATATTCTTAATCTTTCTTAAGGGATGTATAATAATTCAATATAACTAATCACAACAACTTGGCCAAATGCTCAACATGATGATAATAATATTATTAAAATAAAGATCCTCAAAAGATAATTCTATAGAAATAATTAAAAACTTAAAAAAATTCATAGAAATAATTATTATCAACATGATGATAAAAATAAAGATACTAAAAAACAATCTTTGTTCAAATTATTAATAATTCTATAGAAATAATAACTTCAAAAAATTCCAAAGAAATAATTATTAATAACTTCAAAAAAGATAATTAATAATAATTCCATAGAAATTATTAATAATTTCAAAAAATAATTATTAACAATTATTGATAATTACTAAAGGTAATAACCATTGTAATTGAAATTTATCAATGAAGACAAGAAGGAGGCTAGGTTCCTCATAATGACGAAAAGCTTATGATGAAAAATTATGCGTGTAGAACATACCTGGTTCTAACCATTACCTTCTTTATTGATTATAGGTATCCATCTCTCGCTTATTTCAACCCCCCCATCTCTATTAAGTTTTTTGGGTGCTTTATGATTTCTAGGGCCTCTCTCACCCTTCTTTGGTAGTAGTGATCCTCAATCGCGAGCATCTCTGTGTTCTCCAGGAAGACATGGTGCTTTGTTCTGTGAGAATGTTCTACGAGCATGGAGGTATTTGTCCTTTCCTTCCTTATGTCAGCCCCATGTTCCTTCAACCTTATTTGAAAGGACCGACCTGTCTCCCCTATGCAGCTCATACCACAGGAACAATCTATTTTGTGCACCCCCTTATACTGATGCCAGTCAATCTTGTCTTTCACAAACCTCATTTTTTGTCTAATGGTTTCCATTGGCCTAAAGGATGTCCAAACTTCTTTCCTCCCTAATACCCTTGAAATTTTTTCCGTTACTCCCTGGATGTATGGGAGGAAAGCCTTACGTGTCTTTCTCTCCTTCGTATGCTGAGTCCATTTTTTTTGCTTTTTTCCAAGCCTTATATATGTCCTTATTATTGTATCCCAGGCTACTAAAGATAGAGATCAAATGGTTCTTTCCTTTTTCTAGTTGTTCCTTGTTAGATATGCGGAAGGCTCTCATGGCTAAGGTGTTGATTACCCAAAATTTCTGAGATGGGTGGTGGTGTGAGTGAGCGTGAAGGTAGTTTTTCGAGTGGGTTTTCTTTTTGTAGACACCATGGCTAAGGGTTTCATCATTATTTTTCTTTATAAGTACATCGAGGAAAGGGATGCTTCCATTCTCTTCAATTTCCATGGTGAACTTTATGTCTTCCAAAAGATTGTTGAGATGCTCATGAAAATTGTTTAACTCATCGATCCCATGGGGCCATCTCACATTCGTATCATCCACATACCTTTTCCATCTTGCGGGTTTTAGGGGGAACGAGTGGAGGGACTTCTTTTCAAAATGATCCATAAAGAGATTAGCCACGATTGGGGACAAAGGGGACCCCATTTCTACTTTGCTGGTTTGCTCATAGAAATCACCTCTAAAGCTAAAGAAAGTGGATCAGAGGCATACTTCTACGAGCTTCGCAACGAAAATTGATTTTTAGGTTTTGAAATTTTAATATTTTAGTTTCAAACTTATTAACTTCAAGAACATAATTTTCAAGTTCTAAGAATTGCAACAGACATAGAAACTTTGCAATTTTTGTACTCTTCAGAAATTAGTAGCTAGTTAACTATTGTACAACAAAAAATTTAATTTTTTCAGTAGGAAAATATTTTAACACCTAAATATTTAAGAATCAAACATAAATTTAATACGATAATTAAAATTGAAAATTACCTCCACCGATGCTAAATCCAAACACTTTGACATTGAAGCAAATTTTGAATTAAATGATTCTCCTTCTTTCACTTTCCCATAATGGAAAAAAAAAATTTCCTCCCTACCAACTAGGGGCCTAGCCGACTCCCTATCTCTAGGAAACCATTTGGATTCCTGTCCCTATGTTCCCATGGCTCCATGAATAGCATCCCTCAATCATATTTTCAATTTCTCCCTCGAATCTCCTCAAAAACCATACTCAAGTCGCCCGCCAACCCCTTCTTAGTCCTCTCCACTTTCCCCAATTGCTTGCCAAAAAAAAGACCCCCCACCCTTTCTTCACTCCGAAGAAACTTAAATTATCAAATACAATCTTTCCCCAAACTTGATTAGGGGATTTTTGAGGTCTAAAATGGGCTTCCTAAGGGAAATAATAAAATAAGAGTTTTGAATTTTGGATGGGAAAAGTAAAAAACTACTTTTACTTATCGTATTTTTGACATATCTTCTAATCATTTTACCCAAATTTCAAGTTTGGAAACTCATTAGATGTGGAATTTAATTCCACGCCCAACACATACACACATGACATACTTTTGAGGCACCCACGACATGAAAAACAAAAACAAATCAATAAAAAAACATATTTTAATACATAAAATACATTTTATTGAATTTTTCGTTTTTTGTGTTGTGGGAACCTTAATAGTATGCCGTGTGGGTATGTGTTGGATGGGTATTCTAATTCCACATCGAATGAGGGCTTAAACTTGAAATTTTGGTAAACCGATAAGGAGAAATGTTGAAAATACAATAGGAAAAAGTAGTTTTTTCTTTTTCCCTCCAATTTTTTTTACAAATGTTACTCCCATGGTTGATATCATCATATTAATTCCTATTGGTTCTACTAAAGTGAATTTTGATGGTACATTTTTTGTTTTGAGACCCATGTTTTACCTCAAAACTTCCCAAATGAAGTTGGCACACCAAAGTAGATAAATATAAAATATTTTTCAATAAACTAAGTTTCCTTCCTGAAACCCAATGTTGACACACCAAACAAGAAAAATAATAAAATGGTTTTTAGTAACAGAACAACCAAATTCTAAATAGTGATAAACTTCAAATACCATTTTAATTAAATATTAATGAAGCATGGCTAAAAGTCATTCAATAAAGTACATAAAAAAATTTAACCAACACATAATGAGTCAAATCTTAATCAATAAGAATACACCTTACTTATTCGATCATCAACATAAACCACTATATTTCTATCCAATCATATGCTCAACAATTAATTAAGTATCAGTATTTTAATACAAGTTTCCACAATTAGTTTACATCATCCCATATAGAATTACAACATTTCAAGTAAATCTTAATCACAAGTACTACTCAAACACTTTAATTAAATCCCTAACAAAGTAGTTATTAACATAGTTAGACACTACTTCAACATACTAGTAGACTCGATTAAGGTGAGTATACATGGCCAGTGTATACATACCATATGTGAGTACTAATAGTTAGCACTAGTTGTTGTTAATGCACAATATATATATATATGTGAGTGTGTGTGTGTGTGTGTGTTTCTCAAACAGACATTCAAGAGAATAATCACAATGCATTGTTCATCTTTTGCTACTAGTAAGATTTATGACAAATCATCACTCTTAATATTTAATCACCAACCACAATCATCAACTAATCATCACACCAAGATTAATAAAAAAAATCAAACATGTATTCTTCACATGATAGGAAAATAAAATACACTACTATATCCCAAGAAAAATCCAAAACTAACTTAGAATCACCCATCCTCCCTAACCTAATTCCACTCCCATCCTATCCTTCCTCTGCTTGAATATACTGTGACATCGACTATATTGACCTAACTATGTAGAACCCTCAGGTGGACATGTGACTATATCGACCTAACTTCCCTAGCAGGCAACTAGCAATCGTCATCACACGTATAGGGGAATGTATCCACCACATCCCTCTCGCGATTCCATGTTTTGGAGGATATATGATGGGTAATACCTCTACCCTTCCTAATAGAACTAGGTTTAACAACCTAAGATGAAGTCCCACCATATTTAGCAACTATTGTTCAAAGAGCCATGTGTTCAATAACAACTCTAGGTAAGCCATGCATCCTATCAGAACCACACTTAATCGTGACTTAATCACAAATCATATTAGTGTTTAAAAATCACAATTTTCCTTGTAAGTACAACATATAGCACATAACTGTCTCCTTGATGTCTACTGCATCCAAGTTACCCTCATACTAGGGATTCAACTATCCCATAGTCGATACATTTGTATGTTAGATCAATAACCACATATGTGTCCCATATATAAATATATCTAACTATTTCAAGTGATCAGATATTTCATGAAACAATATTTAAATAACCATGCACATTCTTTGCACCATGTTACATTTTTTCTTTATTTGATGTATAAATTAAGTTGATATCCAAGTACCAAATTCCACATCGAATATGCATAACCAAATGGAATCACATGTTTATCCTCATTAAACAATTCAAAATGATAAAAGTGATGTCATATACACACACACGGGCACATTCAAATGCTTTCCTAATAGAAATATCTTAATTAGTCTAGTTAATTGCAACATATAAGAAGTAAATAGAATGTTTAGGTAAGTCACATTAATGTATCAACAACAGACTATTAAAATATGGGGCGTTACATACATTTATCCTTCAAGAAACTTTATCCCAAAGTTATGGTCATTTAGTACAAGGAAAAATTATGATGTATTACCTTTGTGTCCTCCTGCTAGAATGTCTTGGCTATAATGACCCCACCAAACTTTCACTTGATTAGATATATTAATGTCCCTTAGACTCTACTTGTTTTTATCACATAGGAGTTGTTCTTATTTTATATTTGACATTTTTTATAGGAGGTTGGTATAACCTCCTCAAGGTTACTTAATGTATTTATCTACAACAAAGTTATACCACTATTGAATTTGATTGTAATATTCGACATTGTGATTCATAGGAAGAATCAAGTCTTTAACTACATTGTTATGAATCTTGCATTAATTCACATATTTAGTTAACTTGTTTTATTAATGAATTACATACTATTAAATAACACTTTTAAAAAAACTATGACCCACGAGTCTTGCGATCAGGAAAATTTTTAGGGGCGAAATTTCGCTAATTGGCTATTTTTTGGACCTTTTTAAAAAAAATAAATTCGTTATTTGGTAATTTTTAGTCTCTAATATCGCCGATATTTACATAGAATATGTTTTTTTATCATAATATTCGCCAAAATTTACAAGTTTCAGTAGTAAATTGTATGTTTCATATTTAATATCCGCCTACCAATCTATATTTATGTTTTTGTCAATCCAAAAATAATTGCCTAGAAAACTATACTTAAGTATACTTTTATAATACTTAAAAAATACCCTGCTTGCGATGTACTATTTCGTTTATAGGTTTAATTTTTTATACATGGTCATTCCCTTCTAGAATACAATCCACTCATGCTCACCATGACTTTCAACCTACCATGACTATATGCATTCTTCATAAAAATATATGATCCTATAAGTCTTTTGTTTGATTGGTATTAATCATACACGACCCCTCTATAGATTGGCATACAACTATCTCTCATGACTTATGAACACTCGCAACAATATTACTAATTGACATCTATCAAATACCATGACTTCACAGTTTCTTGGTCACTATTATCACTCTCATTCTTTCCTTAAGTAATACAATTTATATCACAATAGGATAAGGGTCAAGTGCAAGGTTCTCTCTATCATAACCTAGACACAAAATTCCCACACAAAAGTTGAACACAACACACATAATTCCATGAGTTAGTTTCCTATGTGTCTATCAATGTAATCTCTAGTCACTACTCTTAACATATTACTCTTACGATTGCTTGTCCTCAATATATTTTCCTCCCTTTCACTCTCTCTCTCTCTCTCATGCTTCATAACATTTCCATTATAGATTATACTTATGCCAAACTGATCACAATTGCCTCTATCCCCTTTTACATATCCAAAAATCCCTCAAGATATTTTCTCTTACTAACCCTTCTTTCCACAAAATAATTTCTACATAGGGGATAATATGTCACATGCTCATCATTTGATTTTAAAACTAATTTCAACTACTCACAATGACTTATCCTCGGCTTAATTATAAATATAGTTTCCCTAAGTGAACATTCTAAAAGTTATATGGATTTCTTCATGTTAATGTTTAACTTAACCACTAGGTTGTCTAATTATAAGGTAGTAGGAATAATTGTTTTCTTTTATTACCAAATTTGCAATCATTCCTAGGCATGATCGCTAAAGTACATAAATTAATCAACAAAGACACTCATCATCAACATAAGTCAACTCAATCACCTTGTTTATTGACAAACCCTAGTTGACATACCATACATCACAAACCAAGGAATAATAAGACTTATTTTTCTTGACATCTCATCTCCTTTCTAATATTAGGATCTAGGCACATAATGTAGTCCCCCCCTTCAACATCCTAATGAACACTCATAAAACATGGCACTAGACATAAGAATCCATTATAGTGATACAACACCAATGTCCTCAAATAAGACAATTAGAATGAATGCAACCTCATCACAGCTAGTTATTGTAGACTCAATACTATACCTTCATTACATCAAGGCTCCCTCCCACACATACTCATGAGCAATGATAACCCAATTGTGAGAGCCACTCTCTCGAGCTAGCTAGATTTGATTACACGCCACACTAAATCTCTCCTACAATGTTTTAATATTACAACCTATGAGAGGAAATTTGGTTGAAAAATATTCCACCCAAACCTAATTCAAATTCCATGTCATCATCTATTAGCCAATCAAAATGCTTAAAAATTCAAAAGAGGTGCATATAAAAAATTGGAGTGAAAAAAACAAAAACTACTTTTTTCTCTCATATTTTCAACTTATCTCCTTATAGGCTTACTCAAATTTCAAGTAGGGATCACTCATTGGATATGGAGTTAAAATCTGCATCCAACGAGTACCCAACCTGCATAATTTTAACAACATCCACATCACGGAAAATTGAAAATGCATTCAAAATGTGTTTTCTCTCACTAGAAACACATTTTTTATGTTATTTTTCAGTTTTCCATGATGTGGATGTTGTGGAAAGTATGCAGGTTGGGTACTCGTTGTATGCAAAGTTTAATTATGCATCTAACGAGTTTTCCCGCTTGAAATTTGAGTAAATACAAGAGAAAAAATAGTTTTTTTACTCTCTCTCTACTATTATTTTGTTATTTTCCTTAAGATTTCCTTAAAAAACCCATTTTTAGCTCAAATTCCATCTAATTAATAATTATAATTTTTATTATGTATAATAATTAATGTCTCACCATTTATTTTTTCCAATAATAATTATATGATTAATTATATTACAATTAATATATAAATCTATTTTTATATTAAGTTTATTTTATATATTATATTGAATATAACACCAACTATGACAAAATATATATATATATATTTCTCACAATTATAATTATAATCGACATGCACTTTTTTCCAACATACGGTATACATAAAGAACTATGCATTATCATTCCCATGCACCTCATGGCATGGAAGCAACATGTTATCATTTCTCATGCACCTCGTGGCATGGAAGCCACTTGTTATCATTCTCGTGCACCTCATGCAATGGAAGCCACTTGTTAACCACGTGTTATCATTCTCATGCACCTCATGGCATGGAACCCACATGCTCTCATCGCTTCATGCAATGTGCTTTAGAAAAATGAAATATTAATTTTTTTCCTTAGTATCTCTTTTTTTTTCTTTTCAAGGAAAGGGTCCTCGAACTCTAATATATTTTTTTCACTGACTGCTATTAGGGCTTTTTGTCACAACACTTTCATTTTTGACGGAGGCACATAAGATTGCTCCTCCTTTCATCCATGGAAAATATGTATTGTAACTCGTTCAATTGTTCAGAATCCAACTTTGTATCAAATATTTTCTAACAGAATCCAGGTTGCAGAACCAGTTATCTAGTAAACGTGGAAAGGTAGGGAGGCGTGGAGCTGCTTAAATAATAGGGCATAACTTGAGCCTTTATTTTATTTTACAGAAATAATTCAACCTCTAGAGATTGGTTATAGATAGGGTAATTCTCTAGTTTGTGTGGTCTTGTGTTATTATTATAAATATTCCTTGTTGCATGCTTACTATATTATCAAGGTTCTACCTCTAGCTACTTATATTTTAGCTATTGATAATGGGGTGGACTACTGAAATATAGTGGGGAGAACTGAAATATAGTGGGGAGAATAGATAAATAAAGATAGGTTTTAGAGCCAATCCCCTTAATTAGCATGTCATCTTTTCTTGGGTTGGCTTGACTTATTTTCTTAAGAAATAGGCTTACTAACTCACTTAGGCTTATTGGGTGGGTTGTGCTTTGAATCTTCTTAAAAATGATAACCAACATTTGTATTACCTCTTTGTTACAAGCACCTTTTTGCGCCTCTTCCTTTGCCATGTGGAGCCTTCATGTTCTTTGGCTAAAGAAAAGACCCTTAACAGACCCTTAATAGGAACATAGTGCACACAAAGGGGTCATATTGAAGATGCTTAAAAAAATTTCGATATTTTTGATTGATACACACTCCACAAAAATAGAAATACACTGTGGGAAGGCCACGGATATAAAAGTAGATCTAATCTAATATATAAACTCTATAACTAGAGAAGAAAGTATTGCTAGACAATCCGTTCGATGTTTTTTCTTTCAATCTCACCAAGGACCTCATCTTAATATATGAGTGTTCGCATGTCTTAGATTTTCCTTTGTCTACAAGATTTCAAGATAGTTTACCACCCAGGATTACCAGCATCATAGTAATCAACTAAGGTTGTAGAGGTAGACCAAAATAGGTGTGAGTCACGGGTTCTTTTTTCTATTACCTAGGAAATATCGTTGGTTGTCTAGATGCATTGTACTTACTTTGTATGTAGGAATGAGTCTCAATAAAAAATTATCGAGAGCATACACTTGTAAGGCTATGATATTTCTCACCAACTGGTAAGAATATCTAGGGATGGATAAATGTAAGTTACTTATAAATCAAAACGTAATTGCAATACTCTCTATTAACCATGCTTGTCACTCACTTAATTCCTTGGCCTTGGTCCCACAAAGTAAAAAAGAAATATATAGATTGATGGGATGCACGATAGGATTTCTATGAGATAATTCACATGAGTGTTAAAGAACTGGACTCTGAGTGGTATGTAGAACGATTTAAAATCACCTCACCAAACATTAGTGAATTAATCTATAGAGGGAATATACCATATCTATCCCTTCTAGTTAGGAGAAGATACCAGGAAAAGACATGATAACACTAAATTTGGGACCTAACTTGAACACCTTATTCCATCATTGAGATTCATAATAGTTCTCTAATTTGAGTCATTTAATTCCTTGGCCTTGGCCCACAAAGTAAACAAGAAATATATAGAGTGATTGGGATGCACAACAGGATTTCTATGAGATAATTCACATGAGTGTAAAAGAAGTGGACTCTGAGTGGTATGTAGACGATTTAAAACTCACCTCACCAAATTTTTTTTGAATCAATCTATAGAGGGAATACACCATATCTATCCCTTCTAGTTAGGAGAAGATACTAGGAAAAGACATGATAACACTAAATCTGGCACCTAACTTCAACACCCTTATTCCATCATTGAGATTCATACTAGTTTTTTTAATTTGAGTCACTCACTTAATTCCTTGGCCTTGGCCCACAAAGTAAACAAGAAATATATAGAGTGATTAGGATGCATGAGAAGATTTCTATGAGATAATTCACATGAGTGTAAAAGAAGTGAACTCTGAAAGGTATGTAGACAATTTAAACTCACCTCACCAAAAACTTAGCGAATCAATCTATAGAGGGAATACACCATATCTATCCCTTCTAGTTAAGAGAAGATACCGGGAAAAGACGCGATAACACTAAATCTGGAACCTAATTTCAACACCTTATTCCGTCATTGAGATTCATACTAGTTTCTAATTTGAACCTCAACCATTTTACCTTTATTTCCCTAGCTTAGTGATCGATTTGTTGAGTCATTTTTAGCATTTGTAAGATGAATAATAAATGATAAGGTTTTAAAGTTGCTTACCATCATTCCTACCATAGTAAATGCCATGCAGTTACAAGGATTTGGGATATGAATTCACATTTATTTGTGAGTTCAACAATATATGAAAAATCAATCCATCTTTTCAGCACTTGCATGGAGTGCAATGCTTGCTCACCATAAGATTTTAAATTACTTTGATTTTTTTATTAACTACATTTAGCCATATACACATAAATATATTTTGGAAACAATAATCTTTTAAGGGTTAATCATTATATTCATATTCACATGAGATGAAGACCAAAAGTCACAGTCAATAGGAATAACCATCTAGAATCCAAGACACCACTTGGAATATGAAACCAAGGGTTACTCTCTATGTATTTATGAAATTATGTATACATATCATTGGCTTTGTGTTAGTCATTTGATTGTATGACCTTTGGGGCATACTAATAGTCGCATCAAAGCCCTAATGTTTGTAGCCTGCACCATTTTGCCCTCTTCTCAAACCTGTGCCTAATTATCTTTCCTTTCCCAATTCCTGTGACCTAGCTCCAAATTGGTGTATTCTTCTATAGAGGGGAAATAAATTTAAGGTCCGCTAGATGATCCATTGTTGTTGCCATCATAGAATGTTATATGTAAAGCAACGCGTAGTGTGAGAGAGAGGCTCAAACTCTCGACTGCCATTTGCAAGCATGAGCATTAGTGTAAAAACCCTAACATATCTACCTTCTCAAACGAGGAGAAGCATGCGATTGCACCACTAGAAAGGAGAATTGGTCTCCATGTAGAAACCACCTGCAAAGTGCAAATTGTGTGGTAATATTTCGTTTTACACACAGCCTTAGCTCACATTCGTTTTGTATTCTGTTTATATACCTACGTTTCGCTAACTGTATTATGTTTCTTTACTTACCCATGTGCTTAGCGAGACCTCCTGTAGATTAATTGTTTGTGTTTTGTATTATGTTTCTTTACTTACCCATGTGCTTAGCGAGACCTCCTGTAGATTAATTGTTTGTGTTTTGGTTCAATAGTTTGATGTTACTGCAATTAAATCATTGATGTTCCTCCCGTGCATGTCCATGTGTTCACACTTCTAGTTTGTGATTATAGTATCCTTTCCACAGGAAAAAAAATAGATGATTTCACCTAACCCTAATATGCTTGAGTGCTATTATCCATACTCATGACTATACACGAATATATATCTCTGCGTCTTATCCCCATATAAGTGTCTCTGCACGCTCCAAAATGGTGTAGCTTACCTTTGGACTTTTCTCACTAAATCTCCTCCATTATTGCAATTTCGTTTTCATTGTTTATAAACCTTTTAAGGGTTCACCAATGACCTGCTGTATATATTTGCATTATTTTTCTCCCTAAACTTCTGCATATTACACAGGTGCCTACTGTGGGGCAGTCTATGGATAAAATGCATCTAGAATGCTGATTTATGTGCATGAATCCACAACTAGCATATTAATTCTCATAGCCATGCATGCTGGAGTTGTGTATTACAGCTCCACGACCACAACCTTCAACATCCCTCTTCACTCTATAGGATCTCTGTCTCTATGGTTGAGCTCACAATGTGGTCTTGATATCCTCCATGCCATTCCCCTATGCTACATGCACGTGATTAATTTTGGTTTGATAACGGATTTTGTATACGAGGTGGAGAAGTAGCGTGCTGGAGATGGATTTGTTGTAGAATTCAAAGTGACATCACAAGTGTGTTTCTTGATACTCCCTTGTAGGTTTTTTGGAGCGCTTCAAAGCATAAGAACAAACATCTTCTTAGTTACATCAGATCTACCACAACCTCATGCTAAAGCACTCTCGAGTCTCTTCATTGCTTGGAGGTGGTTCTATGCCCTGTGATTTTCTACTGCGAAATGTTGTGCATTTCAAATTTTTTGGAAGACTGCGTGGAGCTCGTATGAAGACTGGAACGTTGCTACGTATCACATTCTGAACTGTTGCTGGTATCACATTTGGAGACTATGTGGTATCATCTTTCCTAGAGACTGCGGCCTCACTAGTTGCATGGAGCTGGTAGTATAAGCATGGTGTTGTTCTTATATTTTATATGTGGCTCTATTTTATGTGACTGTTTCTGGCTTTTATCGTGGTTTTAGCGAGCACAATATTTGATTGTGAGTAAAGATATTTTGATGGTCTCTTGATGCATGCATGGAGTGAGAAATGCATAAGTCAATTGAGGGCTATTCCCGGTTCATTGCCTCATTGAGGGCTATTCTGTAAAGCACGTTCAAGCTATGAGTGAATAGGTTTCAGAATTAAATCTTTTTGTGAGAAATTTAGAGAAGAAAAGGGACTTCTACTTTGTTAAATTTTGATATATAGAAATCACCCTCCAACATGAAGAGTTGGAGTAGCTTCCAAGTGGTAGCAGTCATTCAGAAAAATTTGTATGTTGGAGACCATAATGATTCAGTAATTGTTGATTCTTTGTTGTTGAGAATGGGCCAAGAGACACTGTTCCTTCAACAAGAGAAGTAATATGGATACCCTTACACCAGTAAACAAACAGATATGAAAATAGAGGACACACTAACCTTTCTCCACAAAAGCTTAGAAACTTAATTGTTCTACATTTTGGCAGTTCTTGGGGATACCATAAATTGTATGCAGAGCCACATGCTTGAGTAGCATTGTTTTCCTTGTAATTGTGCTACTTTTTCGTATTATCATTTCTCAAGATAGATATTACATTGAATAGTTGCATATGGTAGCTTATTGTATTGCATTGCGGAGATTATTGTTTGCAGAATTATATAGCACTAATCATTAAGTAGAAAATTGTATTATGAGCTACATGTTGGTAAATCTTTGCATGTTGGTGAGACCTTTGTTATGAGGACAAGAGCTGCATGGAAATTGCAATTGGGTACACTTATATTTGTTGATGAGCATTGGCCTTTGCATCAAGACAAAGTGGACAATCAAGCATATATAATAGACAACAACATCACATCAGTGAAGCAACATCAAGCAATCAAAGCATTCAAGCATTTTCAGACCTACAATAACAAGAACCAATTAAACTTCATAATCAACAATTGTTATAAGTTAACTTTTATTTTGTAACTTGTAACTACTATTTTGTATCTTTCATATTAAAGTTGAATTGCATTGTACTTAGGTGCATTCTTAGCTGAGACCGACACCCTTCATTTTTTGAGTTTGAGTTTGTTGATTGTTTGTAAAAGCGTGGAGTTGCAAAAAGCCCTTCACTATTTGAGAGAGTCATAATTTATCGATGGCTAGAATCAATTGCTTGCTATAGTTAGTGAACACTCTACTTCTCTCTTCTATCAACAACACTGTGATGGTTGACAAGGTCACTCTCACTCACATTTGAAATTTTGTACAAGAATCACAAGATACACTTGATTTTCTACATCTTGAGACACATATTCTACAAGAAGAAACACATTCTGAAGTTGTTCTTGTTCATAACAATCATCTTAATGATTCCTTTAAGTAGCCTACACAAAATGATGCCACTTCAAAAGAACATAAGCAAATCAGTGCCTCCACGTTAGAAGCAAATAAAGATGAAGTTATGCATACATATGTTCTACTTGTTCTTTCCAATCCCATCATCAAACCATGGGAAGAGATCACCCACAACAATCACAGATCTAGTCTTGGATATGACAAGAAAGTGAAGGTTCACATTCCTAATTTCTCCAGGCCAATCCAATTTTAGAGAGATGGGTTCTTGAATGAAATTTCATATTCATATACACCTTTTCAAGGTTCAAAATGCCAACATTGTGGTCGAGTTGGCCACATGAAAGATTGGTGTGTTGATCTTCATCCTTGCAAGCATTGTGGAAAGCATATCCATTCTTCAAATAGATGCTTCATGTTGAAGAAAGCTGCAAGAGAGAAGATTCACTATGGGTGGATTGCTTCTTGGCAATTGTCGTCAACAACAGAGAAGATTTATAATTCATAGCAAAGAATTCATTCTTGAGTAATGACACATCTTGCAATTGAGACATTATATTCTCCTCACATTGCTTTTGATAGGGGGGGATAACTAATGGCCAGAAACAAGGGAGCGAGAACAAGCAAGCTGTAACAAGTGACCCTGAACTCGAGTCAGAGCCATGATCCACTAAGCTCTAGATTTTGTGTTCAGCCTAAAACCACCCATTTAGTCGATTGAATCAGATTCTACAAGCTTTTGGAAAGTTCCTGGAACCTCTAAGCATTAGAGACAAGTTCCAGAGTTTGTGGTCATCAATGAACCACCATTTAGTATAAGAATTATAAGTTATACTAACCTTCGCAATGTTCAAGGAACCATTGAGTGATAATGTGAGTTGGGGCCATGTTCCATAGAACCTTTGAGCACGAATAAGAGTTAGCGTCAAGTTCCAGAGTTTATGGTTAGCCTAAAACCACACATTTAGTAGAAGACTTAAACTTCTGGTAGGATTTGATTTAGAGAGCACTTTCATCCATTCACAGCTCTAGATTTTAGCTATCTTCTTGGACTCACATACACCCCTTTGGATTAAGGGGTGGATTGTTAGAAATGTTAATCCTTTGAGGGTTAATCATTGTATTCCTATTCACGTGGGATGAATACCAAGAGTCACAATGAATATGACCAACCATAGGGAGTCCAAGATGTTGTTTCTAATATGAAACCAAGCCTCACTCTCCATGTATTTATATGTACATATCTTAATGAGAACAATCATCTCATGCTTATCTATCTCATGTGGTATTGTCTTTGTGTTAGTCATTCAATTGTATTCCCTTTGGAAACCCTATCAATATACAAAGCGTTATATTCTCCAAATCCAAATCACCGTAGATGACATTAGGTTTTAGGATGACTTAGGTCAAGGCGTGCAACCCTCATAAATATGATTTATCTTTAAATTCCAGATTACCCATGAGGTGGACTGTAGCCCTAAGGTTCAAATATTCATATTTTAATTTCAAATCCCTTGCTTAGTGCACAAGTTATGTCATAGGCTCATACATGAGCTTTCTTTGATTGTGGAACTGGCTTCACACTTGGTTTGAATGGAAGTCGAAGCCATATCAGTCAACTTGGAAAAATGAATTGAATGGGGGAGTGGATTCAATGAAAACATATTCACCCCAAGGTCCTCAACCTGTTTAAATGATTATAACTTTTCATGTGAAGCTGTGATCAAGTGTGTCTACTTTGACAATAATTTACCCTCAACACCCAATTTTTGTAACAATGAAACTATAGATTTAAGGCTATTTTCATTGTAATTTAAAAACCTTTGAATGAGTATAAACTAATTTGGGGATATCCTCTTCCTTCCTAAAAGTCCTAAGGAATATCAACCTAGACTTTAAGTTTCTTTAGGAAGTTGATCATTGTAAATAACTAACTTTTGAATATGGGTAGGGGTGGTAAAATCACAACCATATAACAACTAATAATGGTTTCTCTTGAGAAACACAATAACTACTTGTGGTCATATTAGTAATGAGCACCAACCACTTAGTGGGCCTTATTTAATAAAAATGACCCTTTTACATTGAGTAACTACCGACTAACTACCTAGAATTATTAAAAGAAGATGGCCTCGTACATTAAATAGCTAACTCCTAAATATTGTAAGGTAAGAATGTTAAGGTAAGACCCTAACAAATATAATGATGAAAGGATCCAATTGTAATGATTCCCACTCAAGGATTTAGAGTTTCTTGTTTTTCATAGTTTGATTGGCTCACACATAACAATCCAACATAGATCTAAATGCAATAACACAACACAATTTTTTTTGATGAAATCACGAGTACATGGTTAAGCCCAAACTAATAGCCATGTTGTTTGCAATTTAAAAAAAAATACATATTATTGTTTCTATCTAAAACCTTTAAAAAACTTGGGTTTTCAAGAGAAGTATAATACTGAGAGGACATATTGGCTTCCCACACAAAAAGTATAACATATAATACTAGCAATTCCCAAAAAAGGTGCAAAGAAACGCCGATAGAAGCAAACAGAAAATGCCATAGAAGTATGTCCAATCTCCTATATATGAAATTAATAGGCAAGTATGGACAATGTGTCGATAAAAAAAATATGAAATCATATCCATTTTCATTTCATGACATGTAATTCCAAAAAAATATTAGGGTGCAAGAAACATAAGGACATAAAACTATATGTGTTGCATGACCTTTAACACCAAGGAAAACTTAAGTTTGTGTAATAAACAAAAGGATGGAAAACTATCTTATCTTAGCAATATTGAATATATACTTCCATTGATTCAAGAAACACATCAATTGGAGCAATATCTTGAGATGGGGTGGGGTTGACTAAGGAACATATGTCCTGATTTGTGGTGGGTCAACACTTCATTGAAAGAGTTTGTTCTTGACTAATCACTAGTTGACATCATTGATGTTGTTTTCTCTTCACAAAACCAATAACACCATTGGACTATGTGTTGCCAGGATGAGTTGGACCTAAATGCAGTTATCTTGATCAACTATTAAATTTCCTAATGAATAGAATTATGGGACCAAACTTGATTTGCAGGCCACCAACTATGAGGGTATTGTTTCAGAGTTATGAATTATTGATGTAGTTTTTTGAAGTGTTTCACCATGAAAATATTTTTATTCAAAAGTTAGTTAACATGCACCCTTTCATGGAAATGAAATGAGTGGAAGAGGGTTGTCCTAACATTATTACATCGTGACAAATTCCCAAATAGTATTAGGCAATTATTTTGGCTTTAAAAAATCATACATATAGATATGTTGGAAAATATTAAATAAGAAACATACAATTTACTACTTAAACTTGTAAATTTTGGCGAGAAAATATTTTATGTAAATATAGGGGATTTTTTAAAGTAAAAAGGGCCAATTAGCAAATTTATTTTTTGAAAAAAAAGCCAAAAATAGTCTAGTAGCAAAACTTCACCCCTAAAAATACCCTACCGAGAATTCCAATAGATCAGACCATTCATTTAATAAATGCTTAATTTTATTTTTCCATGACATGCAACTCACTTGCCAGAGCACTTCAAGGGCATGGGCCCAAAACTCTCTCCAATGCTAAAGGTGAAAAAGAATCAAACAATGTAGTGGAATAAAGAATTGTTAGATATTGCACTTATATCTAGCCATGATGTAGCCTACCACATAGGCCATTGTCTAGCTAGGTTTCCATTTACAATTTCAAATGAGTACTAAGATAGAACTTTCCTCTCAACCATTCGAACTTCACCCAATTGACCGTATCATCTCAATATCTAAATTAAATATAATTAATAATCATAAATTAAATTTCAAAATTATTTCTTAAGAAAATACTTACAAATTTAAACCTAAATATCATAATCCACTAGTAGATTAAATAAATTTATTAATTTTTGGCAATAGATTTGCTCTCAAGTTTTGTACTATATTTACACAACTCAAAAATGGTGTTAATACTCCTAAAATTATAATTTTACAATCCCAAATTAATACTTCTAAATTGGCATTTCATTGTCCCATTGGCGAGTTAGTCTTACCCACCATTTGATACAAAAATAAAAAATAAAAATAAAAGGAAATTGTTGAAAGGCTTACCCACAATTCCAACTGTGTTCATGAATCACTAGTGAAGAGAAACTATGACATACCTTTGTCATGGTTTAGAGTTGTGCATACCAATCTCAACATGTCAAACTGGTGAAAGACATGTAATAAACTACAGAAATACAATTTAACAATATAAAAAGAAACTCCTAGCGGAGAAACCCATGTTAGTGTTTAAAAAGTAATCACCAATATTTTGTTCCTTGCAATTCAAGGTTGTTTCCCCTTGGTTTTATATTTGTAAATTCATTATTTCCTAGGAAGAAAATAACAGTGATGGCCCTCAACAATGGGATTTGAAGAACCCAAAATTAGTTACATTTTCAAAAGTTGTATCCACAAAATTTGAAATGGGTTTTATATGCCTAAAATATCAGTCTCGATATCACCATGCCAAGCCCAAACAATGTCTTTGATTCCATGCAAGAGCTTTCCTTCATAGAATTTATCATAGTACAACATGGCACCACCATCCTTTTTCAACTCCACAACAAACGTAGAAATGTTACCTCAAATATATCTACAATAGTAGAAAGTTTCCCTTTCCTACCTGTAACGTCCCCATCCCTCGATCCGACCAACACGATGGGACATTAACTGAATCGGGGCCTCTAAATTCCCCCCCAACCATAATTGCGAATTCATACAACTAAATGCATGTGCAAACATAAAATAAAAACACACAGCAAAAATAAAATGATCCACACACACATAACATGCAAATTCCAAGCATAATTTCCATAGACATATAAATAAAAATCATTGCACATCAAATACATAATAATATTTATTTGTAAACAAAGAAGATCCAAACAATTAGTTGTGTAAGAGCGATTTTCCAACCATCCATAGGCACTCCGTCCATCATATACTCTTGTTGTTGATAGGCCACACCCAAGTTGGCCTATGAGGCCACCAGGGCAAAGGGAACATCTACAGGCTTCTATCTCTCAACCCAAAACCCATTCTGCACACTGTGCTTAGCCAAAGATCTCAACCAGATCTCTACAGGGGTCTCACTGAGCCATCACAGCCATGGCACTCCTTCCAACTGCCCCACACAACACAAGGGAGGAATTTCCCTTCAGTGATACATAGTTACCTCAGGAAATCCAACTCTTACAATACTTACCAGTGTGTACAGTAAGAGTCCAACTTGTTGTATGCTAATGGAGAACCTCTTGCAACATTAATCCATGTCTTATCAAGCATCCAAAAGTAGCAGAAATCAATGGGTAAAGGTTCCTAGCTTGCCCAACCTCCATGCTCACCTACATCCATCCATTTTCCCTTCCAAAAATGTAGCTTTTGTCTTCAATTTCGAATTTATGGGTTAAACACAGTCTAATATGGCGATCATTGGTAATGAAAAACTCTACGTAGTGTACGAAACCTAAATGAGAGAATGAGAGTAATGATCAAAAGAGTGTTGACTCTAAGGATATGAGGTCAGGGTGAAAAGACAAATGACATAGATTATGACCATAGAAGAAATAAGATTGATGACAGCTGACATAGCTGTCACAACCCCCATGCTTTAATAACTACAAGAAGTGACTTTCCCCACCAACCTCACATGTGCATTCAATGATTGGATTTAATAGTCAAAAGAAGGTAATTGACTTATTTAAGGCACATGGCAGATTTGGATGAGTTATGAGGTTGACACATGGCGGCAAAGGATTTTGTTTCGCATAGGCCCCCTTCCTCTTACCCTGTGGTGGAATCATATCCCCTCTAGTTCTCTTTACACAACCATCTTGGACCATTTTATTAATTTCCAACATAATATTTACATACATTTGGAATTGGCATGATAAGGAAATCATATCACCCAAATAAAAATAAATACATCATACATGCCTAGCCATTCACTAGTTCGGCCTTGGCCTTGATCTCCACACTTGGAATTCATACTAGAATATTTACATTATTTACATAATTTTGATTAAATACATTCCAAGTCAAAATTGGGGGTATTACACTACCTCCCACAAACTCCTCATACATCTTCACCTTGTAATATTCCTTTATCATGCGGAAATTATCAAGCTTAGATATTTCCTCCAACTTTGAGATTATGTTGGAAACAAGTTGAGTAGACATGAAGCATTTTTCATGTTTCAGTTGTTTCTCTTTAAACAAACTAGACTTGTTAGATCAAATCCTCTTGAATAAGAAATGATATCAAAAGAATTTAGGAATTGTTGGGAGTAATTATCTATCCAACCCCCGTACTAGTGAAGCTTCGAGTGAAAAAAACAAAAAATTGGGTTAGTGTTGAGAAGATCGAAAGGTCTGATGAAATCATCCCAACAACAAATTGAGAGTCACCATGTGACAACAACCAAGAGGTCTTCAGTGATATGTATCAGAGGTGTCAATAGGATTCCTTGGGAGGATTCTCAATGAATTTGGTCCAACAACTAGTAAGATGTTGATACATGGAAGCAGGAGAATGGGCATCAGTAGTTAGCTGACAGATATTGAAAACTATGTGATAGTTTGGAGGTTTGATGGAGAACCTTGAAATTGTGACAATTGGAAAACATATATTGGTTGATGGGGTATGGCATTGGAGTTGCAAAGAAGTGTTGCATTGTGGAGGTCCAATGGGAAAGGTCTGACAGTGTATCGGATGAGGACACATGTTGGAAGTGTGGTGTTTGTGTATCATAGTTTCATAAAGATGTCTATTAGGTCAGGTCTAATGAAGAGTCTTGATGGGACATGTGGCGACATATCAAAGTTCACCTAGAGAAGTTCAGAATTGATGCAAGTATAGAAAGGGAAAACAACCCAATGTTGATGGCATATCAGTGGTAATTATGTATTGGTGGTTCCATGAGTGCATATCAAACAAAGGGATGATAGAAGGGACTGATAGATCATCGACAAGCATGCATCGGTGGTGTGCTTCGGGGTTGCATTGCATCCCACACTTTGGTAATGTCGATAGACATACAACTATGGTGCAATAGTGAGAATAGATCAGAGATGTTGATCGACATGTGCATCAGGACGCATAGTTTGGGAGTGCCGATGGAAGAAGATAACGAAGGATATCTTAGGGAGATTGAAAGGCATCAAATGACATATTGAGAATGGATCACAACCATTGATCCTAAGAGCGTGGAAAGCGGTTGAGATGTAGATGGAAAGCATAGATGATGGTGAAGGAGCACTACTTGATGGTGAGAGAAGATGAACTGAAACCATAGTATCAATTTGCAATAGAATAGAGGTTCTCGGTAGTAGAGAAGGACAAAGAGAAGAGCATGAAGAAGCTAGAACACTCTAGAAGAAGATGGAATTAATGGAAGAAATAAATGCAGTAGTATAGGGAATTGAATGCAGATTCATAATGGATGCCTCCTATACATGGGAAATTAAAGTCAAGTGAGGCTCAAGGATCTCACTATGAATGCACAACAATTGCAGAAGGATGAACATTGAAGAAGCCAATTGTTGGAATGCAAAATAAATCTTCTCGAGGAAGATTACTCTAGATTGAATTAAGGTGGTGGAAGGAGGTTCTAGAGAATCCCTTTGAAAAAATTGTATGCTTATGTATAAATAGGTTATTTGTAATCTATTTGGTGGTTAGAGAAATGAATAAACTTTCCTACTTTGGTTTTTTCATTGTGTGCTCTATGTATATTGTTTGTTTGTGTGTTTGTTTTCAGCTTAGTGGTTTTAAATCTACTTGTATCCAACAATTTTCATCAGAGCTAGTGTATGCCTTGGTCCATTTCCAACAACTGGTGCCAAAGTAGGTCTAATGGTGTCAAGCTAGTCTCCGTCGGTCATGTTTAGAGGTGAATACATAGCACCATTGTTAAAGTTGACCATTGCCCTGCCACGTACAAATAGTTTGGGTTTATCTAACCAGCTAGGTTGAAGGGAGAGGTTCTTCTCCATTGGTATGTTCGTTTGAACTATAAGTTCAAGGCATGGAATGAGTTTCCACCATGTCATACTTTTATTCGCTTGTATTTCCCTATTTTTAGTGAGTTAATTGTTCTATAAATCCTATTGTGATCAGTTATCCTCATGCTAGTTGTACAGCTGTTGAGAATTTGAGTTATCCCCATGTAGGCTGTGTGAAGATCACTCAAGCAGTGAGAAAGGTAGATTGACATCTGCGAGTTCTGAAGAGGAGTTTCATTTGAAGTCTTTTGTTGTTTTTTGAGGTGCTATGAAGCCATTGTTGAAGTTTGTGTAGGCCACAGCCTAGATGTAGTGGTACTTGAATTTTTATTTTTGTGTGAGGTGTCATGTGAAGTCAAGTAGAAGCTCCAATTGTATTTGTTAGTTTTTTATGTGAAAAAGGACCCTGGTATAAGGGTTGTGTAGTTTTGTAATATCCTGATTTTGACCCCACTGCATTAAAATGTAAATGATGTAATAATGTTATAAAATTGTGGTGAGGAGCTCAAGTCCAAGGCCCCACCATTGATTTAGTATTAAAATTGATGCATAAGGTTTGCATGCTAGCAGGCACAATAGAAACCGTAAATATTATGTAAATATGCATTTTAATAAAATACCCACAACTAGCTATTGCAATGCAATGCAACAAGAGTATGGGGGCATGATTTTTACAAGGAATTGGGAGGTAAATATTCAAACCCTTGAGCCAATAGTGCCAAGCCAAGTGTCAATGGGAGAACCCATAAACCCCCAACTACCCATTTTGTCTTATGTATGGGCAATCAATTATTTCTTCCAAAAGTTGGTTGAGACAATTAATGCTTTGGGATTGGAGAGGTATGGCTATCCAAATTTGGGTATAGGCAAGACACCATTTTGGGAATTCATTTTTTGGATTCTTGTGATAGAAAAGAGCCATGCATTTGCTCCCCAAGCCATTATCCATCAACACATTTTTCTCTCTCATGATTTTGGAGCTTGCTGGGAGTTTTTCTCCATGAATTTTATGTGTTTTCCTTCATTCTCAGCTGGGAGAAGGGTATTTTTGTTATATAGAATAGTGGAGAAGAAGAGGAATCCGATTTGGGGTCCCCGGGGTTTGATTGAGGCCATTTTTGGCCATTTGGATGCTCAAACACCCATGGAAAAATCATGTTTCTCCCTGTGGTCGATATTCCCCTTCCCACAATATGTTTTTGTCTGGCCATGATTTGGGGAAAGCCCATGGACATCTTGTTTGTGAATCCCATAGTAAAAATGTTTATCCATGCCAACAATTGTGCCTTCTATGTGTGGAAAGAGTATGTTGGGGCATGGGTTATGTGTATCCATTGATTTGGCGTGAGCTTGAGTGCAAGCATCCAAAAATAGAAGGGTTCACATTTGTGTTGATAAACCAAGCTATGGGCTGGCTTGGCTTAGATGTGATGTTATTTTTGTCGTGCATAGTTTTGTAGGTTGTCATTCCTTGTAGAAATCATGCCCATCTCGGGGGTGGAAAATGTGTTGAGAGATTGATGAACACACTTGGCCTATGGCTAGGTGGAACATTGCAGTTGCATAGCTGGTTGCTTGGACAACATTACATCAAGATGAGTATTCTCTCTTTGTATTAAATTCTGCAATGTATTGATTGTTCTGATTATGCTGATGTATGCATGACAAATTTGTGTGGATAGTTTAGTTCCGTTCTGCATGTTTATTTTATTTGCATATGCACACATTTGTTTTATTTGTATGTATCTAATGAATGGGGCTGAGTTCTGTAAAAGCCCCAGATTTTCAGTCACGTTCCCTTCCTTGCGTTGGATCGATGGGAGGGGATGTGACAAGTTTCAATCCAAGAAGAGATTGAGGTATTGTGTCAAGCCACCTAGTTAAGTTGCAAGTTGATAATCAACCAAGTGTTGTAAAGAAAAGATGGGTCAACAAAGAAGAATCAAGGAAATAAAGTAAAGAAATAGAAGAGCCATGGTAGAATATTTTGCAGTCATATATGGGGAGGTTCTAGTAGTAGTAGAGGAGCACAAAATCCATAAAGATGAAGAACATCGGTTTGAAGATGATGGGTGCAAAACTCATCATGGATCACCCCCACACTTCATTGGTAAGAATATTAAAGTTTGGTTTGTTAATATGGAAGTGTTCCTTCGTCATGAAGAAATGTGGATTTTTTTTTCTGTATGGATTTGATTACCCCCGAGATGAGGCTAGGGATGCCTCAACATTATATTTCATCTAGAAATCCATAGATGATAATATGTTTAATATTGTAGATGAAGTCACCACTGCTAGAGAAGCATGGGAAAGTTTGAGAAGAGAGTTTAGTGTAAGTGGGAGTGATAATATTGATCTTGAATCAATAGAGAATATGGCAGATGCATCTATAGTCTTTGAAGCCAGTGGTGAATCCCATTGTGTGATTACACACTACAAGGAAAAGGCCTTGTAGTGGAGGTTATAGTAGATGTTTTTATTGTTACAAGATTGGTCAAAATTATAAAAAAAAAACAAAGGTTGTTACAACCTCCGCAAATGGTAACAGATGTTTTAGTGGAGTTTTTTACATAAAGGAATTATAACTACAAATAACTCGGCAGCCGGAGGTTTTGGTGGAGGTTTTTTTTTGGTGCACTTTATTGGATGAAATGCATAGGTGTTAACACACACCTAATGAACCAAATATTTTGTAACCAATAAAAGCATTGAGGCACATAAGCACAATAAGCATCGGTGCATGAAATTAAACATAACACTAGTGCACAACAAAATTTTACAAAAACGAGTGCTTTATAACACTATACGCACCGATGCTTACGACCTATTAAATATAACCAATTCTATATAACAATATACGGACCAGTGATTTATGTTAAAAATAGCACAGGTGCTTATGAACTATTAAAAAGCATCGATGCTCTCTTACTATTAAAAAGTGTCGGTTCTCTCTAATTATTACAAAGCACCGATGCAACAATTGAAGGAAAATGCACCGTTAGAGTTGACTGGGATGTTGACGCTTGCTATATTTTTAAATTTTAACGATGTGATATATATCGTAGTGCACGAGCACATAATAGTATAAAAATAATTGGGTCATGTGACTATCTTTTAAAAGCATCGGTGCTGAAAAGACATTTAAATGCACTGATGTTGTAATGATATAAACGCACTAGTGCAGTCATAAATATAAAAAACACCGCATATTTTATTTGGTCTTCCAAGCCGTAGCTATTGAAATTGCACTGGAATATATATATATGTGTGTGTGTGTGTCTCTGTCTGTGTGTGTTTGATTTTTTATTTAATCATATTATTCATCAGAAATTAATATATTTTTTATAGTAATATTCATTTGAAATTTTATTATTGTGTTTGGATATGATGTTTGGAATAATTTATTATATCATAAATTTTTGCATCTATTGTAATATTACTTAATCATCCATCTATTTAATTAGTGATTTAACATTTAATGACACTAGAGAACGCAATATAATAAAATTCGTCATTTTATTATATATCAATAAGAGGCCCTTTGTCATACAAAATGCAAAGACAACATAAAGTCCACAATAACCAGAATGTCAACACACACATAATTGTTACAGTTATTGGTAACCTGCCTTTCAATTGGGACATTATGTCTAGTCAATTATTCATTAAAATGTCTAATTTTCGTAGACAAATATTTCAAAATATATAGTAGCTTGCATTAACATCCAAAATATATGGATCAACATTCTTTGTTGGAATTGTTATCAGTGCTCGAGCCACTTGCATCACTTGTGTTATTTGGCCAAATGTTTTTTTGCTTGCCTTGATTTTTTCCCTCTTCTTTAGCTTCCATCTACAAACATAAAAATAAAGTGTTCTTAGTGCATCGACATTATTGGGAATAATGCAAATTAATGACTTTTCTTGAGTGCTAAGTATTGTGAGTCTTCTTACTTTTCTCTTTTGATAAGCCTTTGAGTTTTCTTCTGAGTACTTTTTCTTGTTGCCTGAGTGAGTTGAGTCATGATCCTTCTTAATATTGTCTCATCTCCTGCATTCACATTAATAAAATATGAAAATGTTAAAAATTTCATGAGTTAGAACTTTTATTTTTATGTACTTTATTTTTTGATTTAGAATAGAATTTAATTTACACAGTCTATGTTAGTTTATTTTTATCCCATACATGCATCACGTGGTATTTTGTTTTCCATGAATGCAGAAATAGGTACTAATATAGGAAAGAAAAAAGAAGTCAAGTGTTGGATTGAAGACTGATGCAGATAGTGTTGGGGACCAGAGATTCTGAGGTTCTCAAGCACTTTGTTCCTTAGAGCAATTGCCCGAGCTGGAGCAAGATGTTATCACACACATAGTAGCTGGGCTACCATGTGAGCAGAGCAGATATCTGCACTTTTCAGATCTTTGCTTTTACACTTTTTCAGTGACATCATCTATGATGAGCAACATTATTTATGATCACTCACACATCAGAGCATCTTTTTATAAGACATTTAGTAGACCTTATGCCAAGGCTGAGCCTTGAGACCTCATATTTGATTATCGATATGGCCTTTTATTCCATACAGTTGCAGTGCAGTTTTCAGTATTTCAGATATAGTGTTCCCAGTGGTTATAGTTGGTTCAGATTATAGATGTTGATTGATGACCCAGTATATATATGATGTGCATTGATGTTATTACCTTGTTGTTTAGGTCATTTTGATAGCATTGACTTTGTATAAAGTAATTATTATCCGGCATTGTATTAAAATTGAAATGAAATTGGTTATGGATTATATGTATTGGTTGTACTACTGACATTTAAAAACTCTTGTTTTATACTTGTTGGTATTTACATTCATATGAATGTCAACATGATCATTTAGTGTCTTCCTGACTTGCTAGCTTAGGAACCATATTCACTTGTCTCCATCCATCCATCTGTCATTTACCATATATTGATCTTCACATTGACTTACACCTTGACTTGTGATATGGAGGATCTCTCTTGCTTCTGCCTCTGTGTTGGGCTTGCATCCATGTTTATATTGTGTCTCGGCTTTGAGTTTGCAACAAAACTTCCCCTTGGTAAGTTGGATTTTATGCCTTTATCATTATAGTCAGTTGCCCCGATGTGCGGTTTAAATTTGTGAAGTCCCCCTAGTTGCTTGAGTTGTGTTGGCTAAAACCTGAAGCAAAATTGTACCACATATAGAAATTATTGTTATATCTTGTTCAACCCAATGAAAGGGGTTGTGAAATTGAAGTGAAATTCAAGTGCTATGAAATGTAAATGCACCCCGGATGTAAGTTGCAATTAGTTGTGCTTATCAGCACATGTGAAATCCTAGAGGGGTCAAATTAGCCCTAAAAAGAAATGGATAAATGTATGTTAAATCTAAATATTGTTGGCCATGAAATGTAATGACATGAAAGGTCCTAAAAAGAAGTGGCTAAATGTATGCTAAATCTAAAGACTGCTGACCTTATGTGAAACTTTCCTAATTGAGCCTGTAGGTTATGATATGACATGGAGTAAGGGACAACTAATCGTAAGTGTCCCCTAGAACCTCAAGTTACAATTAGTCGAACACCTAGTTCATGGTGGTTCTAGTAGTAGACCATTTTTTCCAAGGTTGAATAAGCACTTCTCTGAACAACTTACCCATTTGTGAGACACCTCCATTCCTTGTGTATTCCTTGTCCAACACATGCTTAAGTGTATAAAACCATGTCCCTCATCCAAAGCATCATAGTTTCAATTCAGTCAAGTCATCCCTTCATCCTAGCCTGATGTATTTAGCCTTCACCCTGTTGGAATATTCTCCCCATCATTTACAATTTTACATGCATGCATCCAGTCATCATCATGGTGGTCCTACCAGCACCTAGAGCTTACTTCTAGCACTCCAAAGCCTGTTTACAACCCCCAGGGGGCCTCGCACCTATCTCATGCGCCTTCCTTCAGTATTTTGCACCCTTGCTCACCTACCAGTTAGTTATCTCTCAGTTAGAGCACCTTAGCTCACCTACAAGTAGTTATCATTTAGTTAGAGTCTTGATTGATCATTTCTTCCACTGATTTCTCATCCTACCTTCCTGCAAATCCTATTTGGCCAGTTCTGGAGTTTCACTAACACTTTTGATAGCCTCATTCACCTCCTTTGGAGTCTCCATTCCCTGATTCATGCCCAGATGGTTCTATTAGACTCAGTTAGCCACACTTGACTGACTATTACCATTGATGACTGATACATTGGAATAGATGATGTCTCCACAGTTATCCAAGCTAGACTAGAGATCAGATTCGAATGCCCTACTTGGCTAATTTTAATCCTATATGATGCCATCATCATTGCTATTGTATTCATTCACTTACATTCTTATTCATTGTATGATACTAAGATTTGGTCTGTTATTCTATGTTTATGAGTGATCATTGAGTGTCTCCTTCTCTTCTTCTTTGCAACATATTTGATAGTTTGATTGTGAGTTGCTACAGCTGCTAGATCTCTTGCAGATTCTTACATGGTATTAGATCAGGAAGCAATTATTCGAATTGCAGGCATTGCAGCAGTTGCAACATTTCTTTGAGAAACTATCTTTCACTTGTGCACCAGAAGCCTCTGAGTTTCCACAGCAAATCCTAGTTCTATTACTTGAATTCATTAGAGAAATCCAATGAGGTCTAGCCAAGTTTGAAGGACTTAGTCTATGTGCCAAGTGTTCTTAAGGTAGTGTTCAGTCGAAGTGTAGCATTCTCCATCAGCACAACTTTCTTGTTTTGTAGGTTTATTCACCCGTTCAGAATCTTCTTCAACTATTTGACTTTCTCTATTCAGATGGATCTAAAGCTTACATCTTCCAACTATTTTGAGTAGAAAGCCAAAATGACTCTCTTCATGAGATCAAAAAGCTTCACCTGAATACTCAATGGAACGATGGTAGAACCTCTTAGTGCAGTTGAAAATTCCAAGTACTTGGATCAACTTGATGACACAATTGGCCTCCTCCTTCTCTCAATTTCTGAAGATCTTCACTTCCATGTCATCGATCTTACTTCTCCTAAAGAAATTTGGGACAAGCTCGAATCTCTTTTTGGACCAAAAGATGATATGCAAGGACACAAATTGGAGAATGAGCTCATATGTTTGAGTCCTAACAGCTTCGAATCTATAAATTCCTTTCTCACCAAGTTCAAAAGCTTGATATCACAGTTGAAAAGATATGAGATAGTGAAAGAAGACAAGCAACTTATACTTGCCATTCTCTCAAAGTTGGGAGCAAACTTCTTAGTTTTTGTCTCTACTTTCCAGTCAACTAGGTTGTCCACTCCAAGATGGAAGTTTCCCTCATTTGATGATTTCACACAATCTCTTACTCAAGAGGAAGAGAAGTTGATTTTGATGGGAATGATCAAACCCAAATTGGTTTCAGCCCTTATAGTTGCAGAGAGAGCGAATGGTAAACGCAAGCAAAATATTTCTGACAAGAGATCGAATGGTACTAAGCGTACAGATAGTTCATACCGGTCAGGTGGAGCCTCTAAAAAGACCAAGAATTCTCAGAAGGGAAATTCAAAGTGCAGTTACTGTCAAAAAGGGTTTCATCCTTAAAGTTCATGCATGAAGAAGACCATAGATCTGATGGCTCAGTTACTTGAGAAGAACAATCTTCCTGTACCAGCATTCGCAAGAAAGAAAGATCCTGATACTGAATCTTTCGGATCCGAAGACAAAGAAAGATGTCATGCCTACATGGCAAGTGCATCAACAGATTCTTCTGTCATCATAGATTCTGGAGCCTCAAGACACATGTCTTTTTCCAAGGATCTCTTCTCAAACTTCGAGACCTCAATTGGTCCACCCATCATGATGGGCAATGATTCAGAAGTCTCCTCTCAAGGGATTGGAAGAATCAATCATGACCATAGTTATTTTTCTGATGTACTTTATGTTCCCTCTCATACAACAAACTTACTATCAGTATATCAAATGACTCATATTGGAGATCCTAAAAGAGTGATCTTTTCTCCAAATGAGGTCGAGATACAAGACATGGTTTTAGGTGAAATCATTGCAAAGGGAGT
Organism: Larix kaempferi; assembly: GCA_027924585.1. Classification (NCBI taxonomy): domain Eukaryota; kingdom Viridiplantae; phylum Streptophyta; class Pinopsida; order Pinales; family Pinaceae; genus Larix; species Larix kaempferi. The sequence continues at coordinate 6,927,851 of BSBM01000703.1, forward strand.
TACAAATCACAACTCCAAGCTATATGAGTTCTCGCACTTCCTACCTATCTCGAAGCAATAAGCTCTCCATACTCATGCCAATGAAGAAACCAGATTGTGGCATGAAATATTTGGGCATCTCAACTACAAATACTTACATGATATGCATGCAAAGGAGATGGTTGATGGGCTACCCAAAATCGAGTTTGCCAGAGGTAACTGTCACGGTTTTTTGATGGGGAAGCATCCTGAGAAAAAATTCGAAACAGGAAAGGCTAGGAGAGCCTCTCAACCCCTTGATCTCATCCATAGTGATGTGGCTGGTCCATTTCCAGATCTGTCTCTAAACAAATCAAGGTATGTGCTCACCTTTGTTAATAATTATTCTAGATTCACTTGGGTGTATTTCCTTAGATTAAAATCAAAGTATTTGGGTTCTTCAAGTTTTTCAAGGCTTTTGTAGAGAAACTTTCAGATAGGAAGATAAAAGCCATTCGCACTAACAATGGTGGTGAGTACATTAAGGGTGAGTTTCAAGATTTTTGTACTAAAGAGGGCATTGAAATGCAACACAATGTTCCCTATACACCACAACATAATGGTGTAGCTGAAAGGAAGAACAAAACTTTGAAAGAGATGGCCACTTGCATGCTCAAATCGAAAGGAGTGCATCCTAGTATTTGGACAAAAGCCATTAACTGTGCCACTTATCTTCAGAACAGAGATCCGGACAAGGGACTCAATGACACTACTCCTTTTGAAGCATGGATGGGATACAAACCTTATGTATCTCATGTTAAAGTATTTGGATCTAGAGCTTGGGAAAGGATTCCTGCTGACAAAAGGAGAGCTCTTGATTCACAAAGCAGAGAGTGCATTATGGTGGGCTATGCATTGGATGCAAAGGCTTACAAGTTACTTGATCCTTCTTCCATGACCACATTCTTGGAGAGAAGTGTTCAGTTTGAGGAATGACCTCTTCATGATACCCCTTCTGTTGAGAAAGGTAGCTCACCTACCCCTCCTCCTTTGATTGATGAGAGCGATACATCATCACATGATACTTCGGATTCAGAATCTGAAGATTGAGATGATGATGATGGAATGCTAGATCCAGATCCATAAGAACCTGAAGGTCTAGCAACTGATGATGAAGATTAGAGGATGAGAGATCCAGATCCACAAGAACTTGATGCTCCTCCTCTCCCTCGATGGGCTTCCACTACACTCCGATCTGCAGGTGATTTGGTTGGTGATCCACATGATCATAGAAGAACCAGATCAGAGTTTCAGCATGGAAGGCCTCATCCTCCTCACAATGCTAATCCATTTCAGATTGATCGAACCTTTACTGGAAAAGAAGGTCACTTTCCTCCTTTAGGGGTAAGTCATGATATCCTACTTTAGCACCCTTCAGTCTATTTTGAGGTAGGGATTTTTTCCCACTGGGTTTTCCCTCTTTCCTCACTTAGTTTATTTAGATTGCTTGTATGGGGTGACCTTTGGTCTTAGTCACCAGGGCCCTACTTTTCTATTCTTCAGATATTTTCTCATAGTATAGATTGAGGGGGGGTGTTGGAATATTCTCACCATCATTTTCAGTTTTACATGCATGCATGCATCCAGTCATCTGCATGCATCCAATCATCATCATGGTGGTCCTCCCGGCACCTAGAGCTTGCTTCTAGATCTCTAGAGCCTGTTTACAACCCCAAGGGGCCTCCCACCTACCTAATGCACCTTCCTTCAGTCTTATGTGACGTTGCTCACCTTCTAGTCAGTTATCTCTCAGTTAGAGCCCCTTAGCTCAGCTACTAGTAGTTATCATTCAGTTAGAGTCTTGATTGATCAGTTCTTCCACTGATTTCTCATCCTACGTTCCTACAAATCCTAGTTAGCCAGTTCTGGAGTTGCACTGACCCTTTTGACAACCTCATACACCTCCTTTGGAGTCTCCATTCCTTGATTCATGCCCAGATGGTTCTGTTAGACTCAATTAGCCACACTTGACTGACTATTACCATTGATGACTGATACATTGGACCGGATGATGTCTCCACAGTTATCCAAGCTAGACTAGAGATCAGATTTCAATGCCCTACTTGGCTAATTCGAATCCTAAATGATGCCATCATCATTGCTATTGTATTCATTCACTTACATTCTTATTCATTGTATGATACTGAGATTTGGTCTGTTATTTTGTGTTTATGAGTGATCATTGAGTGTATCCTTCTCTTCTTCTTTGCAACATACTTAATAGTTTGATTGTGAGTTGCTACAGCTGCTAGATCTCTTGTAGATTCTTACACACCCTTTGCTAGCAATCTAATCATGTTTACAAACAAGTATATTCTTGAGATTCTTCTTGGAAGTAGATTATTTAACTCACCTATTACTATGTATTAACTACCAGTGAAATAATTCTTAATACTTTAGAGCCTGTCTATGAAAATGATCTAGAGAGCATGTATTAACTACTTCACTTGCAGCAACATGGCTTCTTAGCCAGGGTTATATTTTGATCAATTTGACCAAGGTCAACCTTGGGATCCATGATGAGATGGACCACTTTATGTATGATGTTGATATATGATCTTATATATACCCTTTTGATGATTACATATGATGGGAACAGGTTTCATATGATGATTGATGCAGTTTTCATGATTATTATTATCACAGATCATCATATTTTTACTTGTCCGAGTATGGTCGACCCTACAGATGATCTTGCAGGTTATCATGAGTTGTATGAGTACTCATCTCTAGTGGATATGAGTCCTATGGATCCATTGAGACACTTATCTATCAGTTTCAGGCACTCCCAGGCATGTTATGAGCATTTTTCCACCTGTTGACCAGTTTGGCCATGACGGTGTGGCTTGTCCAACCAAATGATTGGATGGCAGTCGTTTCCTAGGGCGCTGTAGGGGAAGGGGGTGTTCCAGCCACTTGTTATTGACATATCACCCCCCTTTTTGACATGATGGAACACTCTGTTTAACAACGCAGGCACCTAACAGTCAGTTATGGGCAGTTTCAGGGTTTTTCAAGAGGATAAAAAATGGAATAAAAAGGTCATAAAAAAATTCGATTTGGGAAATGGAGGCAAGGTTTTGGCATGAGGTATGCTTGAGGCCATTTATGGTGTATCCCACTACTTCTAAGTCAGTTTGTAGTAGACAATGGGGTCCACACAGTCAGCAGGATGTATTTTTATGTATTTTTCTCTTAGATTGAGGGGACAGAATTTGATCATTTGTGTACTTGGACATGTCATTGAGTCTCATGTTATATTACCATGCCATGGGGTGATTATAGTAAAGGGGAATAATACCTCCTAGCCCCACCATGTTCTCCTAGTCACTTGTCCTAGTCATCTTATGTGGCACTTACATGTCTTAGCCTCCCTTTAGTCATGACACCATCCCCCCTAGGGTCTTTTTAGGCATGAAATCATCCCTATAATGAGTGACCAATGTCATATGTTTTATTAGCTCATATTAGCCATTGATTATAACGTTGTATATTTTGATCTCAACCACTCATTTCAAAATTGGTTTAGGGTTTTGGTCTTCCTCATCCTATTTAAGGAGGAGACCCCCTTATTGTAAAAACACCTTTGGGGATCTGGAAAACTTGGAATAAAATACTATTTTTGCATATCTAGTTCTTTGCTTTGATTGGCATGATCTTGTACATGATTATACATCTTTTTCTTTAGACATCTTTGCTTGTAACATGTGACTTTGACAGCTACAGAGGGAGGCCGAATTGACTTGAGAAAGGAAGGTGAATTGCTTGAAGGGAATATTTTGGGCTTCTCACATCCCCCCTTGGGAATGACATTTCATATTGAAGGGAGATTTTCAAATTTTATTTTTCCATTGATTTGCTTCTTTTGATATGGAATGCTTAGATCTCATTTTTCTGTGGATCAAATCTAACTTATGCTAGTTGTTTTACAGGTGGAGTGAGACGTTTATCCTCCTAGGTCATGGAAGTTTTTGCTTGGAATGACTTGGATCTATCTTGGAATTCTAACTAAATTCAATGTAGCTGCAATATTTTGAGTTAATATCTACATGGTACGTATCCATTTTGCTTGTTTTCTATCCTATTGGTCATAAAACCCCTAAAATCAAAACCCTAGTATTTTTTATTTTTCACATCTATGGAGATCTAGCAATCACTTGGGATTAATAATTAAAACCCACCTTAATAATCATATTAACTATCCCAAACAAAATTTTGGTGGACATATGACTCCATTTCCCCCCCACCCCCCACCAAGCCCCCCTCGATCTAAGGCACTAGTCCTCCTCGAGGAGTGCTCGAGGAAAGTCACACTCCTTGGGTAGGTGGTCTTTTGCTAGATCCCACATGTGGGTATTTCTCTTTCCTTCTCAAATCCATAGATACATAATATAGCATACCCCCTAGTGGCATATCACTTTAATTTTGACTTTGTGGGCCCCATTTGGACCATTTCCCACTTTTTATGGGTGGGCCCCACTTGGGTACTTTTCTTTGGAATTAGATCTATCTAGATCTACTAATCCTAATCCATAAGTGACCCTATCTTACACTTGGTTGAACTTTTTTCACATCCCTAAGCCTATTCAACCAAGCCCTAACCACCTTGGGTCCGCTTATCATCCTAGATCTAGATCTTGTTTCATCTTGGTCTCCTACTCTTTCATCATCACATTTACCTAGTAGGTCTAGATTGAATTCGCTAACCTTCATTGGCTATGCTAGGGTATCCCCCTTGGTCTTGCTTAGGCTTGATCTAAAGTGAAGAGTGCCTCGGTTAACATGACACCCATCTTGCATTGGGAACTATGGCATCTCTTGGGTCACCTCTTTAGTTGTCTACACCTCTACTGTCCTAGATAGGATACCTTTAGAGACAACTACAAGTTGAGTGATAACAGGTCTCTAACTTCAACCATAAATCTCTTGGATTCTTCAATCCTTCGATGTGGAAGAGTAGATCTCTGGAAATATGAATACACATGAAACCAAATGCTTCATCCAATCTATTCAGATACTTGGTTTTCTCCACAATTGATGTTGGTTCAAGATCCTTCCCATTGTCACCCTATACAATGATATGTTTCACAATACAATCTGCATATCATGCCTCCAATCAAGATAATTGAAGGGTGTCAGGATTCTAGGAGAGAGAAGAGTTTGAATTGTCCATTACAACTGCTGGAGCAAATGAAAGGTGAAACTGCTACTACTGCAGAATGTTGCAACTGTAGAATACTGTTGTAACTGCTGTTGCACTCAAAAACTCTAATAGCCTGCAAAAAAATGCTCAATAAGGAGGTATACTACCAATGAGCACTACTTTAGGACAGCGGCGGTCACTTTTATCCGGATCCTTCACACTTGGCTAGACCTCATTGGATTTCTCCAATGAATTCAATGCAATGGCACCAGGATTTCTTGTGGAAATTCAAAAGCTTTTGGTGCACTACTGAAAGAAATTGCTCAACCTATTCGCTCTAATGGCTCTGATACCATGTGAAATTCTATGTCACAGTAGATCTAAGAGTTGATGGATACCTCACAAAGAAAGAATGAGCAGAAAATTAGAATAAGAGTGAAAACTACAGTAAAATCGAGCAGAAGAATAATAATGCAGTAGAACTCAAATAGGAGTAGAATAATATCACATGTTCCAATAATCAGTATAACAAACAATGATGTTACAATGGAGAGAATTTGAATCATGTAGGAGAATTCGAACCTTAGTTGGTCTAGCATAGGGATTATCACCACTAGAGTGCTCCAGAAGACTCAAAGTCAACTGAACTGAACCTAAACTCAGTTAACTGAAGTCACAATCAGTTAAATAACTAAGGAGGGTGCAATAGTGATTTTTTCATGCATGCCGGTGAGAAAAGGGTGCATGAGGCCACAATCAGTGGCATCTGGAGCTCTAACCCCCAAGAAGAGTTAGATAACACAGGTGGACTGCACCAAAACACTCAGTAGGTTCCTATAAAATAGGGAACTGATTGAAGTGGTCCTAAAATGATTCATGAATGGATCAGAAGGTGGTAGATGGATCCTGGATGACATCTGCACACCACTTGGGGGTAAATGACATCATCAAAAACTAGAAAAAATAAATAATGTTAGGTAGAACAAGGATGGAGTATTGAAGTATCCTAACACTAGCATCTCTATAAGTCAGCAAGTACTGATCTTCAGTCACCAAGGACTGCCATCTCTATCAATCAGCAAGTACTGATCTTCAGTCACCAAGGACTGGCATCTCTATTAGTCAGCAAGTATTGATATTCACTCACCAAGGATTGGCATCTCTATCATTCAACAAGTATTGATCTTCAGTAACCAAGGACTGGAATCTCTATGATTTAGCAAGTACTCATATTCAGTCACCAAGGAATGACATCTATATCAATCAACAGGTACTAATCTTCAGTCACCAAGGACTGGCATCTCTATCAGTCAGCAAGTATTGATCTTCAGTCACCAAGGAATGGCATCTCTATCAGTCAGCAAGTACTAATATTTAGTCACTAAGTACATGCATCTCCATCATTTAGCAAGTACTGATCTTCAGTCACCAAGGACTGGCATCTCTATCAGTCAGTAAGTACTGATATTCAGTCACCAAGGACTGGTATCTACTCCCTCTTCCCTCTTCCGAGGGAGGTCCTTTCAGACCACACCAAGCTTGTCTCGAAAGTATTCAAACATTATGCGAGATAGAGGCTTAGTCAACAAATCAGCAAATTGTTCTTCTATAGGAACATACTTGAGCTTCATAGCTCCCTTTTGCACCATATCCCGGATATAGTGAAACTTGATCTCAATGTGCTTCGATATGTCATGAAAAACTAGATTCTCTGTCATCTTGATACAACTCTGATTATCACAGAGAATATCAGTCACATCTATCTTTGCATTAAACAATCCTACTAACATCTTGCGAAGCCACACTGCTTCGCTACAAGCTGAATATGTTGCTACGTATTGTTGCTTCTGTTGTACTGAGAGCAACACAGGGTTTCTTTCTACTAAGCCATGAGATCATACCTGATCCCAAACTAAAGCAACATCCTTAAGTGTTTTTTCTATCTTCAGTGCTTCCATCCCAATCTGAGTTTGTATATTCATACAGTCTGAACTCACAATCTGAAATATATCTAAGTCCATAGTCCAATATACCTTTTAGGTACCTCATCACATGTTTTGCTGCAATCAGGTGAACATGTATGGGATCCACCATATACTTTCTCAAGGTGTTCACAGCAAGACATATGTCTGGTCTAGTATTAGTAAAATACATCAATGACCCAATAATTTTTCTATACATCATGACATCTACTATCTCTTATGAAGCATCATTCAGGAGCTCCAAGTTTGTCACAATTGGAGTAGTCATGGCCTTACAATTCAACATACCAAATCTCTTTAGGATTTCAACAATATATTTTCCTTGACTTGGGAAAATCTCATCTTAAAACTACCATACTTCAAGACCTAGAAAATAGTGCATCATCCCAAGGTTTTTCATCTCAAATTCTGCAGCAAGCTTCTTCTTACATTTAGTGATGGGATTTTCTTCTCCTGTTAGGAACAAACCATCCACATACAATAGTAAAATCATAGGTTCATCATCTATGAACTTATAATAAAGATTAGAATCTTTTTTACTCTTGGTAAATCCCAAGCTCATCAGGAAGCCGTCAATTCTTCCATACCACACTTTGGGTGCTTGCTTCAACCCATATGATGTTTTCTTCAGTTTACATACATGTGTTTTCCTGTCATCTGTTTTAAATCCTTCTAGCTGCTCGATGTATACCTCTTCTTCTATTTTTCCATCCAGGAAATATGTCTTTACATCCATCTGATGTAACTTCCATTTCATCTTAGCTACCAAGGCAAGGATGGTTCTAATTGAGGTATATCTGGCCACATGAGCAAAGGTCTCCGCATATTCAATTCCTTCCTTTTGAGAGAACCCCCGGGCTACAAACCTTTCCTTGTACTTTTCAATGCTTATGTCTGTTGATTGTTTTGTTTTGAAGATCCATTTTGACGATAAAACTGACTTATCCTTCGGTATTGGTACCACATCCAAAACATCATTCTTGATGATGGATTGGTATTCTTCATTCATGGAATCCAAACAATCCTTCTTCTTTACTGCATCTTCAAAACATGTAGGTTCTTCTTCAACAAGGTTACACATCAAGGCTACATAACTGGAATATGGCCTTGGTCTCTTGCTTTCTCTATTGGTTCCTACTGGGGCACCATATCTTCCTGCATCTTGTAATAATTCTCATTCCCATGCTGGTATTCTCGTTCATGAATTCTCCTCATGAGGTGTCTCCTCAGGTCTCTTAGGTTCTTCCATGTCATGATCCTCTGGAATAGGTTCCTCTTCAATGTTTCTATCAGGTACATTATTAGTTTATGCAATTGTAAGAGCTTTATGCTCCTCTTCATCCTCATGAGTCTTCTTAGACTCATTGAAAGTTGTGTCTTCATCAAATGTAACATCCATGCTAAGCTCAATCTGGCGGAATCCTGGGTTGTAGATATGGTAAGCCTTTGATTGCTCATTGTAACCCACAAATATTTCCTTCTTTCCTGAAGGCTCCAACTTCGATCTCTTCTCTTTTGGAATGTGAATAAATACTGGACATCCAAATATATTTAGATGACTAACTTCAGACTTCGTACCGGTGAACATCTCTTCTGGGGTCTTGTTTCCAAGAGCACTGTGAGAGATTATATTATGTACATAGACTATGGTTCTATTTGCTTCATCCCATGGGTGCATGGGTAGGTCTTAATAATGGATCATGGCCTTTGTTATACGTCAAACTTGCACCTCTCTATCCATGATCACCTTGAGCTGTTGATCACACAAAAGGACAACTTGGATGGAGGAGCATATTGACCCTAGATGATACTTTGACTTACTTCATTTCCTGAATTTACTGGAAAAACCCTAAAAATATAATTCTAAGATATGAACGCTACTCTACTTAAAGAGACTAGTGCCTGTATGCTACTCCAGTGTATAATAGTAGCGCTCATATATTTATAAGCGCTACTCCTTCTCAGCATAGTAGCGCTCAACATTTAAAAATCGACGAGCGCTAGTTGACAAGTATCATAGTAGCACCCTAAATGCTACTTCACTGAACAATAGTCGCGTACATATAAAAATATGATTAAAAAATAATTAATTTCACGAGGAGGATTAGTTGCTGGTAGTTTCCCAACTTCCCCAACTTCCTCCATAAACCATATATCGACCTGAACTACTTCTCTGATCCTATAAATACAAGGAAGACTAAAGAGAAAGGTTAGATGGGTAGATGGAGAAACTTAGAGACATAGAGATCTAAAAGAGAAGCTTGCATTGGAGGAGTTGATGCTGAAGATATCCAAGCTAGAGAAGAGCAAGAGCCCAGAATAAAGTTGCAGGAGCATGTCACAAAATCAGGTATACTTGTACATCAAATTGCATTTGACAATAAAGGTTTAAGTGTCTTTCTTGTTCCAACTTAAATGTTTTCTAAAATAATATCTTAATTTGGATCTATTTTGGTCAGTATTGAATGTTTAACATTGCTTTTATTTCTTTCAAATATTATATATTGTCCAAGATACGCTGAGAAAGGTGTTTGTCTTGCAGGTTTACTGAACAAAAGGTGGATTTGAGGACTGAATGCGGGATCAAGAAAAAGCTAGGATCGAACGCCGGTTAAGAGGTATGTTCTCAATATCTATAACTCATTTCTTTTCATAAACATCTCTGCAATACATTTAATACACTTACCTGTCACCCCATCCAGTTGATAGCATTAGTTTCCTTGCTATAGGGTAGTTTTTCCTGCCAACAGACTGGCGACTCCGCTAGGGATAGTTGTGTTTTTTCTCTAGGAAACTTTTTCTTGTTTGTATTCCCAGAATTGTTTTGACTCCTTTTATGTGTTGAGAAACCCTGTAGGTATCCATTGCTTGTTTTTCTCTGCCTCCATCAGTCTTTTTGTATCTTTTCAAAGTCAGTTTTTAAACTTTTGAGATATGAGCGCTACTTTGTTGTACATACAGTAGCACCCATACGCTACTGTGCTATACATACAGTAGTGCCCATCTCTGCAGGGGCACGAGTTTCCCTACTGCACAGTAGGATACATTTCCTGAAGCCTTCTGTTAGTGGTCTACTTGAGTTTTTAACCTTTTTGTGGTTTGCTGACTTTGCTTTTAGATCTCCTTGACTAGTGTATGAGGTTTTTAACTTTTTTTTTAAAGTCATAAGAACCTTTCTTTAAGTCTTTTTACCATTTTTGGATCGCTTGTTCACCTTTGGAACGTTTGGACTGTTTATAACTTTTTGGAAGACTAGGTCGTGTTTTGTGGTGAGCACTTCCACTTTTTAGGCCCTGACTGTATGTTGCTGGTTTACAAACCTGCATACTTTTGTATCTACTGTTTGTGGCAATATTTGTGTACTCTTTACCTATTCTATCCTTTGTTTTAGGGTTTGGTCTGTTTTAGAGCCTCTAGGGTGTCTTCCGAACTTGTTGATTTCCAATCTTCTTGGACTTATTGTCTTTTCTAGTTTCAAGTGTATTTAAAGTGCTTTAGGCTGATTCATTTCTCAGTTCCTTGTGTTAGTAGGGTAATTGGCAGCTTGCTTGTCTACTTTTTGCTTGGCATAGTGGTCTTGCTAGGGTTAGATGCTTTAGGTTAGTCCTCTTATATCTATCTCCTTTGTTTTCTCCCACTTTGTTTCCGAGTTTAGAGGCTTTTTCTTTGCAAAAAACCTGTAGGTCAAGTCTTTTTTGAGCTAGTGCCTTGACAGCTATAAGCTTAAGAACCATTTTTAGCCATACTTACACTTTGCACACAAGTATTTTTTTACTTTTCATGTTTATAGTTCTTTTTCGTTTATGATAACAGAAAAAGCAAAAATTTGGTAGTTTAAGTTTAATAAGGCTTATTTTTTTGTTACAAGATAGCATAGGTTATTTTGTACAATTTCAAAAAAGAAAACAAAAAGAGATTTAAGTAGATTTGCTCAGTTTTTTTCAATTTGGAAAAGAAGTAAATGAAAAAAATAAAAAGAGCTTTGTTGTAGAAAGTTTGAATTTGTGCACTTTTGTTTTCCTGTTGCAACCACGCCACACAAAAGCACTACCTTTTTAGTAATAACAACCCTAAATTTTTTTTTAATAAAATGAAATAGAAACAATTTTTCTTTTTTAGGGATATACTACACCAACTAGTCTTGGTTAGGATCTTGAGTTTAAATCACCTTAAACCACTCAAGATCAGACATTACGCAAAAATTGTAGTTCGACTATCACAGGTAAATCCATTTCACTCAAAGCTTTCCTAGGATCTATGTATTAGGTCATTACAAGATCAGATTGTTTGGAATACTCCTCCTACTTTCTGTTTCGAGCATACGCCAGGATTGGATCACGTATGGGGACTCTTTAGAGTTTTGGGCTTAGTTACCCTGCACACGCCTTCTGATTCGACCGGTGACTGTTCCCCCATGAGTTTTCGATGTTGTGGTATCCTTAGTATCTGACTTTAGGTTCATACACAGGTGACAACAGAGGGTATATCTACTGTACTTAAGACAGACATGGGAGGAAATCCCTTGCAAGTCTTTGGGAGGACGGTTGGGTGATTCCAGTGCTTGCACCCTTAGTCATTGTATTGTGGACCCTAGGTAACTGTCTTTCTTCCTTCGTTGATCTATTCTAGGCCCTCATCATCCCAGACTCTTCTCCGGAAGGCATCTTGTTTGCCTGGTTTGCATACTTAGGACTTTTTAGTTGGCGTGTTGTTTGCCCCCTAGTCGTAGTTGCCACTAGGTTCTAGTTTGTTATTTTATATATATAATCATGGAGAATCAAGAACTTCATAGATCAAGAAGGCTTCAAAACCTTCCACCAGTTATAACAGAACCTTTACGGCCAGCTAGACGGCAGCGGGTAAACCCCAGTGTTTCTTCAGAAACCATTCTTGAAACAGAATTTCCTGAGGAAATTTTTACAACGAAAAATCCTGAAATAGGAATTCCTCAGGAATTACCACTTGAAGTTGAGTTTCCTGAAGAACAACAAACAGCAATAGAAAACCCTGAAATAGAGGTTCCTGAGGAACCATAACCAGGTACTCCATATCAGCGACACTTTAGTTCAGTTGAGATTGAAGATCTTACTTCTGCAGAGTATAGCACTCCCTTCAATCCTCCTCTGACCAATCCTAGGAATCCACTTCTGTTACCTGTTGGTTTCCAGTAGCCCCATCACAGTGCATATAACTTCTTTCCTGGACATCTGATGTCTACTTTAGGAGGTGAACAGGGAGTTCCACAAACTCCCACCATAGGAATGAACACTAACACGGTAAATCCTTCTTTTACTGCTACGCCGAGTTAGGCACAGACAACCTCTGTGTCTACTCCATCTTTTAGTTTTAATACCGGTACATTAGGTATGCCAAGTTCAACAATGATGGCATCTATCCCTACACCTACTGTTGGACCTAGCACTACAGCCAATTTAGCATCATCTCCTGCTTTTCAACCGTTATATCAGATACCTAGTACTTGGATTTCCACACCTACGGTAGGACCAAGTGCTTCTGCAACCATCCCTGTCATGAGTACCATGACCGCACTATCTACATCAGCTACCACTGGTTTCAATACCTTTGCAGGTCCCAACATGAATCAAAGTAATATGCCTGTAGGTAATGTCCCTTTTTCCTTATTTTCAGGGGGAGGGGGTAATATTTTTAACCAACAATATGGAGGGGCTAACACCCAGCCATAGTGGACAAACCCACAGAGCACTAATCCACTTTCATATGGATGGGGAAATTTCAATAATTCTTTCATGCAACAACAGATGGCAGGGGGAAACCCCTACCAACAAGTAGCTGGGGGCAACCCCTATCAATAGATGGTAGGTGGAAACCCCTATCAGCATATGGCCGAGGGCAACTCTTATCAACAGACGGCTGGTGGCAACCCCTACCAGTAGTTCATGGGTCAAACTATGGGTGGTTCCCCTTTTTCGACCCCATCTTATCAAGTACCGTCTTACCGGCCTCGTTTACCATTTCTGGAAACTTTAAATTTGCCAGATCTTTCCAAACTGACCAATGATCCAGTGTGTCATAATGCTACATGGCCATCAGTTCCTACCACGTTACCTTCGAACAATCCAAAGTTCGAAGGAAAAGCAGGTGAAGACCCTGGTGACCATGTCACTACTTTCCACTTATGGTGTTCCTCGAATTCATTAAATGAAGATTCCATTAGATTGAGACTATTCCAAATAACTTTAACCGATGCTGTAGCCAAATGGTACATTGAGTTACTTGCAGCTACATTCTCTAATTTTGGGGATCTTGCAACTGTCTTTTTGAATCACTTCCAGCTTCCTGTTCGGTATGATGTCGGAACAGATTTTTGGTCTACATTTAGGCAAAATAAAGCCACTCATTTATCTGACCACATTCAGGAGTGACGAAGATGGAAGAGGCTCATCAAGGCCAACATACCTCCAGAGTTCCTTCTTGAGTGGTATTTGAAATCACTCCTTCCTTATATTTCTAAGGAATTAGCTACATCTGGAGTATCTAACGAGGAAGAAGCCATCCTACGGACCCAGCAGTTAGATCTCGTTTATGCACAATCCGGGTTATTGTATGAGATTATACCTGATGCACCGCGATCGAATACCAATCTGAGTAGAGCTAAACCTGGACCACATGCTGACGGCATAGTGGGTTCAGTTGACTCTGCATCTTTCGAAGCATTGACCAAACAGGTTCATGCCTTATCTATCAAACAATCGACTGCAGATGTTTCTTCTGTCACAACCTCTCCTTCTACTTCTGAGCCTGTCAACCAGGTTCAGAACAATTAAAAGGGCCCTTGGCAGCCCAATAACAAAAAGAAGGGCAAGAAAGGAGAGGGGAACCAACAAAATCCCAAAAAAGAGAATGCCGAAGAGGGTAACAAAGAGGAAAAGAAGGTTAAGTTCCCTTGTAAACTTTGCAAGCAGAACCACCTTACTCACCAATGCCCTCTGCTTGAAGAAGCCCAGAAACTCTTAAGAGAAAAGAAGCCTGCCGTACTGAAAGATCCATTCCCTAAAGGGCAGAGCTCAACTTCTAGCACCTCCAACACTGGGGGCAGTACACATGCTACGGTTGATCAAACTTTTATTAACATGGTTAATTCGGATGCACTCTTACAAATGAGAGCCAGGAACTATACCCCGGACACACAGAAAAAGGATAAAGAGATTCCAGAATCCTCCACTCCACTTCACATACCTGTGGACCCAATGCCCAAGATTCTGAAAGGTGTCTTGAAACGGGCATCGCACAATCCCAACACTCGGGCCGCTTCCAACTACAACGTGGTTGAAGATTTAGCCCAGACTCCTTGTGCCATGTCTACTTTAGAAGTCTTGCAAAGTTGTCCTTTACAATGGAATGCACTTCTGGTAGCTATTGGAAATATGGAATCCTCTAACATGTCTGCGCGATTTGATATGACTGATGTCAAATACCGGTTTCCCTACCACGTTGCTCTTCAGATTGAAGTCGTTCATGGTCCAATGACCATCAGACGAGCTGTCGTAGATGAGGGCGCGTCGACTTGCGTAACGTCAATTTCCTATTGGAAAGCTCTAGGTTCTCCCGAGTTAGCCCCTTCTAACAAACTGCTTACTGCATTTGAAGGAAGAACTTTCCGTCCTCATGGGGTTTTTCCATCATTAGATGTCACATTGGCCAGTAAGACAGTTGTTGTAGAAGTAGAAGTTCCGGACGCTCCGCTCAATTACAATATGTTATTGGGCAGGAGTTGGACATATGCCATGCAAGCCATTGCATTGGCAATTTTTTGAGTGGTTATGTTCCCATTTGAAGGTAATATCGTTACAGTCAATCTACTTTCTTTCACTCAGAGAAACAACCAGACTTCTTCAAAGACCACAGTTCCTTTAATTGATCAAACCACCCCGGTTAGTGAGAGTTTAGGAGTAGGACTTTACGGGTCACTAATTGGCACTTTTGACCTACCGGCTCCTACCTTATTCATTGGTATAGAGGGATGCTCATCGTCTGAAACTTCCATGGTTAGTTTAATAACTGATTTTGGGTTTATCCCAACTAATACAAACCCCTCCGTGCCCACTCCTGTTGCAGAAGTTACCCACTTGGATTCTTATCAAACTACAACAGAACATATGATGACTCCATTGGTGTCTGTTGAGTCAAATATGGATTATGCTACTACTTAGTCACCAGACCCGATCCACTCTCTTGATAGTTTAGATACTAATTTACCTTCTAAGGAGGAGATGTTAGAAGCCATGACCGACCTGGACCATCCTCGTGAACATATAGATCCCGGGTCCTTCTTGTTTCCTTTTCTTAACTTGATAGAGAGAGGTGAATTTTGTCCAACACCCAATGAAAACACTAGTTCACTTCTTCACAAGTTGGTTTTGTTGAAGAGAATAGATTGAATACCTTGCTGGTGAACGTTTTCACTGGGGTCACCGGAAATATTTTTATTGAAACGGGCTATTATCTCGATGAGATCATTCCATATACCAATCTTTTATGTGATTTCCATGACATCTTTGCTCGACCTCACGAGGAGGATCCAGGCATTGACCCTACCTGAAAAAGTATTACGCTTAGGCTGATGTACTTTTTCTTGTAACATAACTGTATATGTTTGTAAAGCTACTTTTGTTACGCTTGTTAGTTAATCTTATGTGTGTTTTTTCGTTTCATGTACCAGATGTCAACCCAACATTTCTTAGGATTTGTTGATGGCGCCAGTCGCCACACCTGTCAGTTGGCTGCAGCAGCTTGGGTCATTTATTCACCCGCTGGCCAAGTTGTCCCTTCGGGGGGGGGGGGGTTTGTTTGGGTCCTACCACGAATAATATGGCTGAATACAGTGCAGTTATAGAACTTCTCCGAGATGCTCTCAGTCATGGAATTTCACATTTGTAGGTAAGACTTGACTCACAATTAATTGTATTTCAGTTAACAGGTGTCTATCAGATTAGGGATCCTGGTTTGCTACGTCAGTTTCTACGAGTTAGACTTTTGGAAAGACAATTTGATTCTATTATATATGAACACATTCCAAGAATTTTAAACACATTAGCTGATTCATTAGCAAACTATGTGTTAGACTGGCATTTGCATCATACATTTTCATAAACAACATTGCACACCTAAAATTTAAACACATACATATGTAAATAACCGATACTGTATATAGCCGATACTGTATCAAAAAATATATGAGTTTTGGGTCACAAGTCTATCAAGTCAAGTCATAAAAGTACAAAAACTGGGCATAGTAGCCTCAAAAATATATACATATAATGTATCCCTCTCATATGGAGAAGGAGGGACATCATCATCATCTACTGCATTGCGATAGCATATGACTAGCCTAGCTATCTTCCGCAGCACCCTAAGCCATGCCGAGGGCACCCCAACAACATCTTCCTGCATATCAATAGGTATCTGATCCATACGACATGCAGGAATTTCATGAGTCAACCGACTCATTTTTCTCTCTAAGGTCCCCAACATAGCATCTGCTGCAGCAATATCAGTTGGCCTCACAAAGATGGCAGGATGTCCCTTAGGTCGAACAGGCCCAAGATCTGCATATGACACTTGATTAGCACTTCAAAATTCATTCATAAAAATCAAATACTTGAAAAAGTTTGAAAAAATTAAATAATTCTCAAAATTTAAACATACCAATATCTCCCCAGACTCCACCTAGAGGAAGCACCAGTTCTAGATCATGACGGAAATCCAATCCAGCATATGGAAACTGCTCGAAAGCGGGCACTTGCCTCTCCCACCACCCCCAGAAATCATCAGTATGATAACAGTAGTGACTTTCCCCACCACCATGGTGGAGGAATATGCCACCCCAATGGCCTAGTCTGGGCTCATGGGGGTTAACCTGAGGTAGAGGCATCCCTAAACTGATAGCAGGCATCCTCTCAAAGAAGAAAGTACACAAAATACTACCGTACCCAAAATTCTTCATTGTGCTGGATTTGCAACCTGTCAATTGAGATTTCATGTTCACCAGTAAACTAGTACACCAATCACAGACATGACCGTGTAAGCATTGTACACCAATATGCATAGAGTGCCTGGAAGCTAAGTGTTGTGAGGCACTACCTGCCACTCGGTTGATCATGCTCACTATCACTTTTAGGGGGAGGCCTTCAATGGTTGAAATAAAGACTTGGCTTCCTGATTTCTCAGCTCCGGTAATACAATATGAATTCACGTACTCTTGCACAGATCTTACACCCACACGAGAAGACCCTTTCAGATTGATTACATCTCCTCTCCGTGAGAGACCAATAATGAAATATATGTCATCAACTATAAGCTCCAAAGTTTTCCCACGGATGACAAAAGTATTGGTATCCACATCCCAGTACTGAATAAGTCTTCGAAACAGTTTGTTTAAAGCCCTCATGTTTACGGTTCGGTAAAAATTCAATAAACTGCACCTTCGGAGAGCATGGAGCATGGCCGGATCTTGCATGGCCAACCTATCCATGTCCTCATGTTCTCTCTCCCTCCATTGAAGAACCATCCTGCACAAAAAATGAAAATTCTTTGACTCTCAGTGCTTGTATAAAGGTTTTCAAGAGTGAGCGCTTCTGTGTATACTATACAGTCATGTATGGGTGCTACTCTGCTTAAGCACAGTAGCGCCCATCGCATTTACATGCTACTGCTATGGTTACACAGTAGTGCCCGCGCAGCAAAGGATGTGAGCATCACGTTGCAAGCAATTTTTTGCTCAAAACTTGAAAACTAAACCATGAAAATGCAAGTAGGGTGAATTCTAACTTACTTGGTGGAAGAAGAACAACGTTTGGATGCTTGGTTTGATTGCCACGGAGATTTGAAATTGCAAAAGTTTGCCCCAATCTTTGCCCTACAAAACAATTTGAAAATTGATTTTTAAAATGAAATTATATATATGAATTGGAGTTTGATTTTTACCCATCATTGTTTAATTTTCTATAGTTTCAAAATTTTCAAAAATACCTAATTAATCAATTGAAACACACATATGGTACAATACTAATCCAAACTCAATTTTCATTAAATTTTTGTAGGATTCATCTCCTAAATTTAAAAACTCTTGATGTTAGACCTTGTCAACTAGTTAAATAGTTCAAATTCATATATCATTCGAGATTTTTTGCCGCATCAACTAATATTTTGTTGAAGACCTAGTTTTGGTAGAATATGAAGCTATGATCCTAGAAGCTGACCTTTAATTCATTTTAAGCTCTTGTTTGGACTATTTAAACCTAAACAAGATTGTCAAGCAAGCTTTTCCTCTTCGAGCTCATTAAAGTAATCGAAGGCTCATCCACTCAGGTATAGAATTACCCCTTTTCCGGGCCTAGGTGGATTAATTA
Organism: Larix kaempferi; assembly: GCA_027924585.1. Classification (NCBI taxonomy): domain Eukaryota; kingdom Viridiplantae; phylum Streptophyta; class Pinopsida; order Pinales; family Pinaceae; genus Larix; species Larix kaempferi. The sequence continues at coordinate 6,946,384 of BSBM01000703.1, forward strand.
CGGAAAAGGTATACACTAGGTATACTTCTGTATGCACTAGAAGAGTTCTTCTTCCATTGTTTTATACTTTTTCGGGGGAGGAGACTAATTGTATGAAAAAAGGACCTTTTGGAGCCTTTCTTTAGGGTTTTCAGGCTCTCTAAACATGAAAATACCCAGCGAGCATTCATCTACTCGGGATCGATGTGAAATCCACGGATAGGTAAAAAGAGGATTGTTTAAGTTTTTCAGACTCTATAAATAGGAAAACACCGACAAGGATTAATCTGCTTGGGCTCGATACTAAAATCCATGAGCAGATATATGGAGTTATTGTTTAAGTTTTTCAGATGCCTTAAAATTGAAAACACCAGCGAACAAGAACAGATCTCAGCTTGATATTAAAATCCAGAGATCAGTAATATGAAGTAATCTTCTATCTCTTCTTCGAACTCTATAAATAATGGAGAAGGTCCTGACTCTTCCTCCCATGGGATCGTTAAACTTTTTACATGGTTGGATCTATTGAGTTGTCATTCTTTCTTGGACTCATTAAAACAACAAGAAAGGTATTCTTTTATCTAAAAAGAATAAGGTATGCGAAAGACGTATCATATCTTCATCGTCAAAGGCAGTTCAGTCAGTTCTATCCTTGAACAAAGCACCTACTTGAGTCTATCTTGTCGGTTGGGTTTAGTTTTTGACCTTAGGGTGAACCTTTCCTCTGAGTTGTTTACTCTCCCGGTTGATTATTCTTCCAACCATATGGAGGGTCTGATAATGTCTCTTACATTTCAGGCTTATTATTTACCCCATTATGTCAGAAACTGCCTGAGTCACCTTGTGTTGTGCTCAATGTTCAAGGATATACCCTGTGTCAGCCATTTTGCAGTTTATCTTGACCTCATGTGTTGGCCTTCCTAGTGTCAGTCTTGTTACATATTATTCCATATCAGCTCTTACCAGTTGAGTGTCTCTCGAGTTGGATGATGGAGGATGCCTTAAGGCCTCCCTTACAACGGACTTCTTCCCATCGACATCAACTCATTTTACTATGGGAATGAAGTTTGGAGTTTTGGTTAGTACCTTGGAGATTGCAGTCACCAGTGGCAATTTTCCTCGCTGTTGAATGATGAGAATACATCAATGTCTCTTCTTCGACAGGATTCCCAAGTGTTCGACTCCAAGTCCATCTATTCACACTTGGCGAATCGTACTTGGTACCTTGGACCCCATTACCATTATCGGTGGAAGTCCTCGCATTTGTTAACGGTATACATCAATGACCGGAAATCAAACGATACCCCCCATGTTCGACTGTCAGCTCATCTATTCACATGGTTTGGGTTTGCACCTAGAGTTATTGTGGATGAAGACCTTGGGATTTTGGATGACATTACCTGATTTTGTTATCACCCAAGTTGTGCAAGACTGAGCCTCACTTATATTTGGCTCTCCATGAGACATAGATCCAGTTTGTTGTTATGGCTATGATCTCTCAGTTTGACATGGATCCACGCTTGTATTCCAAGTGGCCATGCTATATATACATCTCCTTGTTATGTATCGGAGATCATGTTGTATCACACTGCACATCTATATGGTGTCAAAGATGTAATTGCTAGCTGACCTTGATCTTTGTTGCAGGTGTTCTTGTAACTTGTTTTCTGCAGTTCTTTGCTCTTCCTTTGGTTTTGGATTATAATGTATTTCGGCCATCGTTTTCCTTTGACCTCACACATTAGGGGGCATCTGTTATAGGTCAAACTTGCACCTCTCCGTCCGTGATCACCTTGAGCTATTGATCACACAAAAGGACAACTTGGATGGAGGAGCATATTGACCCTAGATGATACTTTGACTTACTCCATTTCCTGACTTTACTGGAAAAACCCTAAAAATATCATTCTGAGATATGAATGCTACTCTACTTAAAGAGACTAGCGCCTGTACGCTACTCCAGTGTATAGTAGTAGCGCTCACATCCTTATAAGCGCTACTCCTTCTCGGCATAGTAGCGCTCAACATTTAAAAATCGATGAGCGCTAGTTGACAAGTATCATAGTAGCGCCCTAAACGCTACTTCACTAAACAATAGTCGCATACATATCAAAAGATGATTAAAAAATAATTAATTTCACGAGGAGGATTAGTTGCTGGTAGTTTCCCAACTTCCCCAACTTCCTCCATAAACCATATATCGACCTGAACTACTTCTCTGATCCTATAAATACAAGGAAGACTAAATAGAAAGGTTAGATGGATAGATGGAGAAACTTAGAGACATAGAGATCTAAAAGAGAAGCTTGCATTGGAGGAGTTGATGCTGAAGATATCCAAGCCAGAGAAGAGAAATAGCCCAGAATCAAGTTGCAGGAGCATGTCACAAAGTCAGGTATACTTGTACATCAAATTGCATTTGACACTAAAGGTTGAAGTGTCTTTCTTGTTCCAACTTAAATGTTTTCTGAAATAATATCTTAATTTGGATCTATTTTGATCAGTATTGAATGTTTAACATTGCTTTTGTTTCTTTCAAATATTATATATTGTCCAAGATATGCTGATAAAGGTGTTTGTCTTGCAGGTTTACTGAACAGAAGGTGGATTTGAGGACTGAATGCGGGATCAAGCAAAAGCTAGGATCGAACGCTGGTTAAGAGGTATGTTCTCAATATCTATAAATCATTTCTTTTCATAAACATCTCTGCAATACATTTAATACACTTACATGTCACCCCATCTAGTTGATAGCATTAGTTTCCTTGCTGTAGGGTAGTTTTGCCCGCCAACAGCCTTTACTGCTTCCATGATAGTTATGTTCTTCCTTTCAGCTACACCATCCTATTGTGGATTATAGGGAATGGTAAGCTCCCTCTTAATCCCTGCTTGTTTACAGAAATATTTGAAATCACCTGAAGTGTATTCCCCTCCATTATCTATCCTTAGTATCTCAATCTTGTTTTCAAAGAGGTTTTCTACAAGAGCCTTGAACTCTTTAAACTTTTCAAAAACTTCATTCTTATTCTTTGGAAAATAGATCCATGTTTTGTGGGAGTAATGATCAATAAAAGAAGCATAGTAAACATACACACTTAATGAAGTGGTAGACATAGGTCCACAAATGTCGGAATGAATGATGTCCAATATGCGTTTAGCTTTTTTGTCACTTCTTAGAAATGGATTCTTCGTACTTTTTCCTTGTGCACATCCTTTGCACACTCCTTCATGATCAACCTGTATTTCTGGTAGTCTAGTCACCACCTTACTCACTATTGGTAAGGTCTTGTAATGTACATGAGCTAGTCTTGTATGCCATAGTTCACAAGGGCTCATGGTACTAATCATCAATGTTGAATCTCCATGAACTTTAATCTTATAGAGTCCTCCTTCTACTCCAATAATAATTGCATAATTTATAGTCTTCCCCTTTGGCCACATAAAAACTTCTCCATCTACCAATGCAATTCTAATACCTTTCTTATCTAAGGCATAAATAGATAGAAGGTTATTTTTCAAACTTGGAACATATAGCACTTCCTTCATGTTCATGGACTTTCCAGAGTCCAACTCGTAAGAGGCTTCTCCCATCCCTTTGATAGGGTATTGATAATCATCTCCAAGATTTACTTTGTGTGGAGATTCTTTTTGCATAAGATGTGAACGAAACTCCTTGTATCCCGTCATGTGTTTTGAGGCTCCACTGTCCACTAACCAAGTATCACTTCCATGAGATACTAAACCAGTGCGGGATGAGATTAGTACATATTCTTCACTGGAGTCTTCATCTTCTTTGGTTTTGACTTCATCATCATACTCACTATGTTCGGTTGCATGAGCATGAAATATTTTCTTTTGCTTCTTAAGTTGTCTAGATTTAGATGGACAATTTCTTGCTAGGTGTCCTATCTTGTGACAAGAGTAACATTCAATTGAGGAGAGGTCCCTCTTGAACCTCTTGTTCCTTTGATATATATTAAGATCTTCTCGGAGACTGGTCACTGGTATGTACATCACTCTTCCTTTTCCTTCCACCTTTGGAATGAGTTTCCAAGGCTTGATCTTCATTGTCATTCAATTTCTGCTCTCTTACTACTATTCTTTCATCCTCTTGCACACACTTTTCCCATAGTTTTATGAACTGGATTAGTTTCTTCCTAGCACATTGCCATGAACAAAGGGTTTCCAATCTCTAGGAAGACCACTCAGAGTGGTCATCACAACTTCAATGTCTTCTACCATATGTCCAATAGCTTCTAATTGTTCTTTGATCGGGGACACTTTGGAGAAGTATGAGTGCATAGTCTCATACTTCTATATATTCACACCCTTGAGTTGATTTCTCAAGGTCATCTTCCTATTGATATTATTTCCTTCAAACATGCTGGTCAAGGCATTGAACATTTCTTTTGGAGTCTTCTTAGATGATACTTGAAGGATCAAGTGATCTTTGATATAATCAGTTATGATCCTCTTAGCCTTGATCATATTCTTCTTGTGTCTTTATTTGGCCTCATCTCCTTTTGGTTCTCTAAGTCCCTCTTTTATAAACCCTTCTAGGTCATGTTCTTCAAGAATGAGCATGACTCTATATTTCCATGCCCTAAATTTCTTAGCTCCTTCAAGCTTCTCATCAAGCTTGGTATTGCTTGTCATTTTGATCAAATGAGAACCTCAAATGGAAATAGAATAGATGTAGGACTTATTAGTAAAATTTGTCCTTCTGGAAACTGTTTCTTCCTTGACCTAGGGTTTGATGGAGAAACCCTAATTTTCCAAATTTTGAAGTTTGGAAAACTAATTGGATGAAAATATGTGCCTCCTCAAGGTGAGTTGAGAAAAGTACTCCTTCTCCTAATTCTGTAAGCATATGATTCAAAAACTCGATGCCCTAGTTTCTTCGGGATGTAGTGGGGGACCCAAAAATGAAAATTCTCAGACTTGAATTTTGCTTCGACAGAAAGATGCACAGTATTGAGGTGAGTTAGATTCACACTCTTTCCTAGCTGAGGAGAGAGATCTCAGAATAAGAAGCCCTAGTTTCTGCAGTTGTTGAGGCTGCATAATGTTTTCTTTCAGGCCTGCTCTGATACCATGTTAGTTTTTCACATGTTTAGCATTTAATAACATTAAACAATTCATTCACTGAAAAAAAGACAAGCACAGCAAACACAAAGAACACAATATTTATCTTGGGGAAACCACAAGGGAGAAAACCTCGGAAAAACTTCCTCAATAGAATTCACAAGTACAAGATAAAACCCCAAGACAAAATCAGCTCCTCTCCTCTTGTGTGAACTTGAGTGAGTGAGATGGCAGTTACAAATGAGCAACTCAATCCCCTATTTATACTTTACAATTGACATTACCTTTTACTAATTAGGTCGGCTCTAAATCACCTAACTGGGCCGACCTATACTTTTTACAATAAAATATTCTTTCTAGATCTTTCTAGGATGACCTCATCAGTTAGGGTTTACATTGACTCTTTCAATAACTCTTACATTATTAATTACATCAATTACATCTCCCGAAGGAGGAATACAATAATACAATAGACAAATATATTTTGAATATCTTCCGTAGTTACATTTCTTCAACACAAGAGGCCCAATCATTGGGTTCAAACATCAAGCAGGTCTTCCAAGTCACATGTCACTTCAAGGGTTGTTCTTTGATATAAATTACTATTTGATTATTGTATCCTTGGGATCGTTGGGTTTGTAATATATATTTATTTCTTTATATGATTTTGTAGTTAATATTAAATTTATTTCATTTTGCATTCTTATTTTAATAGAAGGAAATAACCAAAGAAGGATACTATCTATCACCTTGTTACCTACTTTTTTCTTTTGGACTTGTATGTCTTGTCTTCATAGTAAATCTGATATTTTGTTTATTTTTTGAGGCCACTTCATGGATTTGATCTTATTAAAGATAGAAATATAGGTAATTTGAAGGGATATAGATTTTGCATTTATCGGGTATGTTTGATCTGTGTGATGATATTTTTGTACATGAATAACTATTTTTTTTATAATCCTATTTTAATGGTCCCTAAGAAATCATTTTAACTTCATGTTATTATTGTTGTAAATGTAACTTTAGAAGATATTCATTTGTATTTTATATTTATATTATTATTTTATTTTATTTGTGCCTCTAACGGAGATGTTTTCCTGCATTTGGGGATGTCATTATTATGTTTGGTCATGCAAGATTATTGAGGTAAAACCTCCATTGTAAGTCGGGGCAATCGCACCCCAAAAGATAAATGTAAATTGTATTATTGAGGCTCCCTAGAACAGATCATCCCAGTCAAGTTAGTGAGGTTGGACCCATTAGGAAAAAGTTCAGCCACACATAAAGTATAAATAGAGAGCTTTCTCTCTCATTTGGACACACCACTCACTCAAGCAAGTTCACATAAGAGAGAGAAGACAAGTTCATTGGAGGAGAAAGAGAGAGAGCCGTAGAAGATATTTTATATTTTGGTTTTTCTATCTTGCTTGATATTGTATTAGTGGAAAATCTATTTATGAGGAAGTTGTGGGGTTTTTGCCTTTATGGTTTCCCCGAGGAAAATTATTGTGTCTCTTGTGTTTTGTTGTGCTTGTCTGTCATTCAATTAAAGATCTAATCAAATTGAATTAAAGTGCAAACTCTAACATGGTATCAGAGCTAATATAAAAAGAAGGCATTGTGTAGCAGTGGGAAACTAGGGCTTCCTAGTTCAAGGTATTCTCTCCATAGATCATCGAAAAATGAGGGATAAGCTAACTTGCCCTAGGAAGGCGCATCTTTTGGAGGAAGTAGAATCAAGTTTAAAGAATTTTTTTTTGACCCAGACACTAGTGCTGGGAGAACACTAGGGAATCAAGATTTTGCGGTTTTCCTCCATCAATCCAGACAAAGGAGTGTTGGTTGTGGAGCCAGATCTTCCAGTCTCATAGATGATATTGTCTCAGCCGTTTTGGGTATCCCGTGGTATTTTGCCATTGTATTTCCCTCATAAAAGAAAGACATTGTAATACAGCTAGGGTTGATGTATTAGGTTTTATGCATTGTAAAGATCTCTGAGATCAGAAGAGAGAGACTGTAAAACAGTGAAGAGGAAGTGCAACGGTAGTGCTGCAGCTTGTATCCCTTCACTTTGCTGGATGAAATAATAATAAGGACTGGCAACTTCAGTGTGGACGTAGCCCAAGTTGGGGTGAACCACAATATATCTGTGTCTCTCTTGTAATGTGTATGTGTGATTATATTTGCATTTCTGTTTATTTTTATTGCTCTGCAATCCTGTTTTTCTAACAATTAGTATCAGAGCCAAAGGTCTATTTGGTAGATAAACCCGCAGGAAGCTAGGGTTTCTAGTTTGAGTGGGAGCAATGGTGGAAGAAGGAAAGTTTAAGGTCGAAAAGTTTAATGGCCAAAACTTCCAGCTATGGAAGATGCAAATGGAGGACTATCTGTACCAGAAGGATCTATTCGTGCATTTGGGAGGAAAAGCAAAGCAGTCGACGGCTATGAAGGACAAAGAATGGGAGGTTCTTGACAGAAAGGCATTGGGAACAATGCAGTTTTCCTTGGCTTTGTCGATGGCTTTCAATATCTCAAAAGAAACGACAACGGAGGGTTTGATGAATGCATTGGGTAAGCTGTATGAAAAACCCTTCGCCTCTAACAAGGTATTTCTAATGAAGCATTTATTTAATATGAAGATGTTTGAAGGTGGATTTGTTACTGATCATTTAAATGAGTTTAATATAGTTACAAATCAACTAAGTTCTGTAAGTGTGAACTTTGATGATGAGGTTAGGGCTCTTCTAATCTTGTGTTCATTGCCAGAAAGTTGGAATAGCTTGGTCATGGCTGTAAGTAACTCTATCTTTGGTTCAAACACCTTGAAATTTGATGATGTTATTCTTAGCGAGGAAATGGAAAGAAAAAGCACAAGTGAGACATCAGGTAATGCATTGACCATGGAGAGAAGGGGAAGACAAAAGGAGAGAGGAAAGAGCCAAGATAATCGCAGCAACTCTAAAAAGGGAAAATCCAAGTCCAGACTGGGAAAGATAGAGTGCTGGAACTGTGGAAAGAAAGGACATCTGAAGAAAGACTATAGATCTCTAAAGAAGAAAGGAGATGCACATAAGGAAACTACCCAGGAAGAAAATGTAGCAGGTGATGTGTTACAAGATGCTTTCATTCTTACATTAGATAATACTAGTGATTATTGGGTAGTAGATTCAGGGGCTTCATGTCATGCTACACCCCATAGGAAATATTTTCATGATTATGTTCCAGGAGATTTTGGACATGTTTTATTGGGTGATGATGAGCCATGTAAAATTGTTGGAATGGGTAAGGTATGGATAAAAGTTAAGAATGGAACTGACTGGCTATTAAAAGATGTTAGGCATATTCCTTCTATGAAAAGAAATCTGATCTCAACAGGGTAGTTGGTAGATGGCAGCTGTCTATCTACATTTGGAGAAAAGTGGTGAAAGATCACTAAAGGATCAATGGTTATAGCAAAAGGAGAATTGGTAGGTACGTTGTATTTATGTCCTCATAATATTGACCATTCTATCTCTTTAGATTCCATAGGAATAGATACAGTATTGTGGCATCATGCTTGGCCACATGAGTCAGAAGGGGATGTAGATTCTCCACTCAAGGAAGTTGCTGCCAGATTTAAAGCAGGTAAGTTTCGAATTCTGTGAGAACTGTGTTTATGGAAAACAAAAGAGAGTCAGATTTCTTAGGGTTGGGAAATAGAAGAAGAATGAAAAGTTAGATTTAGTGCATATATATGTATGGGGACCAGCTCAGGTACAATCTCTTGGTGGCTCTCATTATTATGTTACATTTGTTGATGATGCAACTAGGAAAACTTGGGTTTATTGCATTAGACAGAAATATGATGTGTTTGCTACTTTTAAGAAGTGGAAAGCTTTGGTTGAGAATGAGACAGAAAAAAGGTTGAAGTGTCTCAAATCTAATAATGGAGGTGAGTACTGTGGCAAGGAGTTTGATAGTTACTGTTCATACCATGGGATTCGTAGAGAGAAGACAGTCCCAGGAACACCAAAAGAAAATGGTGTGTCTAAAAGGATGAACATAAGGATCATGGAGCGTGCAAGGTGTATGAGACTACATGCAGGGTTGCCCTTACAGTTTTGGGTCGATGCTGTAAATACTGCTATTTATTTAATAAATAGAAGACCTTCAAGTGCCTTGGATGGTGGTATTCCAGAGGAGGCATGGACAGATAAAAACTAAACTACTCATTTCGTAGAACGTTTGGTTGTGAAGCATTTGCCCATATCGATAAAGAAAATAGAACAAAGCTTGAAGCTAAATCCAAAAAATGTACTTTTATTGGATATGGGGTTGATGATTTTGGTTATCGTTTATGGGATTATGAAAATCACAAAATCATTAGAAGTAGAGATGTCATATTTAATGAAAAGGTCATGTATAAAGATCAGTTTCATTGAAAGAAATAGGAAAAGGAAAACAAAGAGTACACACTACTTGATGAAATTATAGAAAATGAAGTTCCAAAGGTTCCAGAAAATCAAGAACAGCAGCAAGTACCTGAAACTCCTGCAACTGCAAGAAGATCTACCAGGTTAAGTAGAATCCCTGAACGATACTCTCCTTCAATGTATTATTTGTTGATGACTGATACTGGTGAACCAGAATGTTATGAAGAAGCAATGCAAGTGGAAACTAGAAAGAAGTGGGAGCAAGGCATGAATGAGGAGATGGACTCATTGGTAGGAAACCAGACTTGGGATTTTGTTCAATTGCCTGCTGGTAAAAGAGCATTGCAAAACAAATGGATTTACAGGTTGAAGGAAGAAGAAGGATGAAAGAAGCGGTACAAGGCCAGACTTGTTGTAAAGGGGTTTGCACAGAATAAAGGTATAGATTTTGATGAAATATTTTCTCCTATTGTTAAGATGACTTCAATTAGGACTATGTTAAGTCTAGTGGTGGTAGAAGATTTGCATCTTGAACAGTTAGATGTAAAAACAACCTTTCTCCATGGGGATTTGGAGGAAGAGATATATATGCAGAAGCCACAACGGTATGAGGTCAAAGGTAAGGATAACTTGGTATGAGTTTGAAGAAGAGCTTGTATGGCTTGAAGCAAGATCCAAGGCAGTGGTACTTAAAATTTGATAGGTTTATGATAGAACAAGGTTATAGTAGATGTCATTCTGACCACAGTGTTTATTTCAAGAAGCTAGACAATGAAAGATATATTATCTTGTTATTGTATGTGGATGACATGCTTGTTGTAGGGTCTAACATGTAGGATAAAAATGTACTCAAGAGGAAGATAGCTAATTAATTTGCAATGAAGGATTTGGGTGTTGCAAAGCAAATCCTTGGTGTGAGAATAACGAGAGACAGGAAAATCACAAATTGACATTGTCTCAGAGTGAGTACATACAAAAGGTGTTGGAAAGGTTCAGAATGCAGAATGCAAAACCAGTAAGAACACCTTTGTCCAGCCATTTTAGTCTAAGTAAGGAAATGTGTCCCAAGACATAGGAAGAGACAGATTACATGTCCAAGATTCCCTATCAATCAGCAGTTGGCAGCTTGATGTATGCCATGGTGTGCACAAGACCAGATATTGCACAAGCAGTGGGAGTTGTGAGCAGATATATGAACAATCCAGGTAAAGAACATTGGAAGGCAGTACAGTGGATTCTCAGGTATTTGAGAGGTACTACCACTCAGGCATTATGTTTTGGAGGTTTAGACACTGTTCTACAGGGATATGTTGATGCAAATATGGCATGTGATAAGGATAGTAGGAGGAGCACCACAGGGTATGTGTTTACTGTAGGTGGAACAACAATAAGTTGGATTTCGATATTGCAAAAAGTTGTTACACTTTCAACAATAGAAGCACAGTATGTTGCTGTTATAGAGGCTACTAAAGAGATGATTTGGTTGTAGAGGTTTATGGAGGAAGTGGGTAAGAAGCAGAAGGATAGCAGGTTGTATAGTGACAGCCAGAGTGCCATTCATCTTGAAAATAACTCAGCATTCCATTCCAGGATTAAACATATACAGCTCAAGTACCATTTCATACGCTCTGTTCTGGAAGATGAACTGTTGAAGCTGGAAAAGATACACACTAGCCAGAATCCTGCAGACATGTTCACAAAGGTAGTTACCAGAGAGAAACTGACTTCTTGCTAGGTTTCAATTGGCCTTCTAGCATGAAGGTGAAGATGAGAAAGTTGCCAAGTCCAAGTCTAGCAAGTGTAGCAGTGGTGGAGTTGTTGTGATCAGTTTCCAAGTGGGAGATTGTTGGTTGTGGAGATAGATCTTCCAATCTCATAGATGATATTGTCTCAACCATGCACCCCAGAGGACCCATGGTTTTGGGTATCCCATGGTATTTTCCCATTGTATTTCCCTTATAAAAGAACGACATTGTAATACGGCTAGGGTTGATGTATTAGGTTTTATGCATTGTAAAGATCTCTGAGATCAGAAGAGAGAGACTGTGAGACAGTGAAGAGGAAGTGTAGCGGTAGTGCTGCAGGTTGTATCCCTTCACTTTGTTGGACGATATAATAATAAGGACTGGAAACTTTAGTGTGGATGTAGCCCAAGTTGGGGTGAACCACAATATATTTGTGTCTCTCTTGTAATGTGTATGTTTGATTATATTTGCATTTCTGTTTATTGTTATTGCTCCGTGCTCCTATTTTTCTAATAAGGAGTACATTGGACAACTCATCTTGAGGAGGTGCATCTTCCTATCCAATCAGAATATCAAAATTCCAGCTTTGGAAAATTAGGGTTCTCTGACAAACCCTAGGTCATCCAACTCCAGAACCAGTTTGGGCATCTCAAATTGGTAAGATCTAAATGTTTGTTATTTCCATTTGAGGTTCTCATTTCAAAATGACTCACCACACCAAGCTTGAGGATAAGCTTGAGGGAGATGACAAATTCTAAGCATAGAAGTATAGTATCTATCTTGTCCTTGAAGAGAATGATTTGGACAAGTATGTTAATGAGGAGGTTCTAGCATCAGAGGGATATGGGGCAAAGGAAATCCACAAGAAGAGCTTGGTCAATGCCAAGAGGATTATTACAGACTCCATCAAGGATCATCTCATCCCTCATGTGCCATCCCCGAAGGCTCACAATGAGATGTTTGATGCCTTGACAAATATATTCGAAGGGAAGAACATCAATCGGAAGATGACATTAAGGAACCAACTCAAGAATGTGAAGATCCAACATTCAGAGACCATGCAATCTTCCTTCACAAGGGTATCTCAAATCAAGGAGCAACTTGAAGTGGTTGAAGACAAATTATAAGAAGGAGAGATTTTTATGACTACCTTGAATGGTCTCCCAAGATCATGGGACTCATTCATTCAAGGAATATGTGCTAGGAAGAAGTTGATCCCCTTTAGCAGATTATGGGAAGAATGCACCCAAGAAAAAGCTCGACTAGTAGCAAGAGAAGAAAAGATGGGAGCAAATGATGATCAAGCTCTTACAGCTCACACTAAAAGAAATCACAACAAGAGGGAGGACCATGATCACAAAATATATAGAAGGCATAATGGATCCAGAAGAGATCTGTACAATATTAAATGCTACACGTGTTATGAGAAGGGACACTACTCAAGAAATGTTTCAGAAACCAAGGATCCTCCAAGAAAACCAGCAAGAAGAGGCATCATGCTCACACTGTTGAAGATGATGAACTAGCAAGGAAAAGAACCAGAGAAGAAAGGGATAATTCTTCAAGTGATGAAGAGTATGTCTTAATTTCAACACTCATGGGCACTATCACACACTGGAGCAATGATTGCATTGTAGATAGAGGGGAATCCAAGAACATGACGGGATACACATAATTCTTTGTCAATCTATCTAAAAATGAGTCACCTCACAAGGTGAAACATGGGGATGATTATTAATATCCCATTAAAGGCAGTGGAGAAGCTTCCTACAAGCTAGACCCCGAAAAATCATTGAAGATGAAAGATGTTCTCTATGTTCTAGGATTGAAGAAGAATCTTCTCTCCATATTAGCACTAGATTCCAAGGGGATGAGGGTTGCATTTGTTGACGGCCAAGTTCTAATGAGGCCAAAAGGAAAGACAATAGATGATGCAACAGTAATTGAAGAGCAAGAGGAAGGCTTGTACAAGTTGAAAGGACAACCTGAACAAGCATTGGTTTATGACTCCATGGAACCATTAGTGAACTATGGCACAGAAGGCTTGCACATGTGCACTACCTATTGCAAGCAAAGTAGTTTCAAGACTACTGTTGGGCCCTGGAAATGTCCTTTTCTACCACACCTATTTCATCATTTTTCCCTATTATACCCTACTTTCATAAACCATAAGTAAAGCATTTTTCTAGATCAATCAGCAATCCTAACAAGGTATAATTCATTATTGCTTCATTTATTTAATGCTTAAGATTGTTATGGTTATGAATTCTATCCTTTGATTTATGCTAACTTGTGTTGATTTCATTAAGTCAAGATCAAAGCATAGGTGTATCAGCCACAATGCCTTGGGAAAAAATCACATGTGGTGCCAGCTATTACTCTTCAAGATTCAATTCCACATATTAAAAGGGACAGCGCATCTTTCCACGTGAAGCTGTAACAGGACTTCGTTGAAACATAACATTGCTGCAACAGACAAGACACCTCCCAATTGGTTAATCTGTTGAATCCATTGACTTCCAAAGTAACAATGTCTTTCATGTCTAACGGCCTCATTCAATACGGTTGTAACAGTTTTAGTTGTAACTCCACAACATGAAGATCAGAGATCTTCATTGCTGCGTGAAATTAGTGGATCACAAACTGTACTGGGCATGTATAAATATGGGAAGGATTTCCATGTCTGGGGGTTGGTTAATTATCATTTTGTACAAGCTGTAACAGAGAGCTGAGACTGTGAATTAGCATCTTTAATGAAGAGCAAAGTTATTCATCTTTTTGTGTCTTAATTTGTGGTAGTTCATTGTGTCTCTATTAGAAGGCCAGGGCCCACCATCTCACTTATATTTCCAAGTTAAATAGGTAGTTAAATTTATTTATTTCCTATTATATGGTGTGGAATCGCATTAGGCGTATTACTAGTAGCTGCAATAGAGAATTTACAATTGCATTCTTTCTTGATAGTTTATTCTTTTCATCATGAATAGCTGCAACTGTGTGGTGTGACAGTCGACTGTGAAGGTTAGTTTTATTGATGCATGGTGTGTTAGAATTAGTTGTTACAGCCAAGCTCAGCTCCAATTCCTTCCAGTCATTTCTGCTTTATAGGATTTCCAATATTTATTAATTTAGAGTTTAAGCTTATTTCTAATTCTGGTTGCTATTGTATCTTTATTAAATTCATTAGATTAGGAAGATGGTGATTGAGTTATAGTAGTTGCCGGATGAATCATTTTGGTAAAGATTGAATACAGTAGTTTGATAATTATAGGATTTAACTTCTTGCAAAAGTAATCTAGTTCATTTCTATTCTTAGATCAATAACTTCTGGGTTGATTTCTGTAGGAAGATAGTTGTACTTTGAATTCCTAGATGTATGAGTTAGATTAGTTTTCTTTATGGAATGAGTTTGGCTGAGTAGATAGGTAGTATCATTATCTCCATTTATTTAATCAACTACTTGAAATGTTTATGCATAGATTGTGCTTATTGCCATTGAGATAAAAGACTTCCCTGGGCTGACAATTTATATTGAGCATCCAGTGTGTTAGTTGTAATTAATTAGCATATAGGGTGACCAACATTTTGGTGTTGTTGCTGGGGATGGTAATTAATAGACATAGTTAGTAGTTGGTTTATTGATTTCATTTTGGTTTAATCATTTACAACATGCATGAATACAAGAAAAAAAAATTGGGAACCCCCTTTGAACACTAACACTACAGGTGAAAGAGGTCGAGGTCGTAACACAGGTCGGGGAAGACAAAAATTTATTGATGACATAATTGCTAAATTTGATTCTTCTACCAAACCACCGTGGATGTTTATAGGAAGAGGAAATTATGTTCCTCCCAATATTGAGAATTCAACATCAACAGTGGAGAACGCAACAGAACCATCTACTCCCAGCACAGAAAAGAAACCTCCTGAAGACAAGGGAAGCCTTGTGGGTGCATCGGATAGAGAGGAGATTTATCATATCAATGGGACCATAGTTACTAAGGAAGTGTGGTTGGAGACTCACCGAGTAGCAAAGGAAGAGAGAAGGTGAGAAGAAGAAAGGAGGAAAGAAGAAGAAGCAAAAGCAGAGGAGGAACGAATAAAGAAGTCCATTGAATTCTGGAACAACATGGCTAATAGAGAACATGAAGGGGAGAATGAACATCGGGAGAACCGGGAAGAAGAAGTGGAAGATAATCAGCTTGGTGACACTATGGTCACATTAGAGTTCCCTATCCTCCAGACACCTGGAGCAGCTCCTATGAAAAATATCTCACCATCAGTTCTCCCGAATTTCCATGGTAAATATTCTGAAGACCCTGATGAATTCCTTTTTGAGTGTGATATCCTCTGTCACCGTTATGACTATACCTCTAGTGCTTAGAAGCTGAAACTATTCCCAGCCACCTTGAAAGGAAATGCTTTGTGTTGGTTCATGAGTCTAGGTCGTGAGACCATTACCACTTGGGACCAAATGAAACAAACCTTTATTTCTAAATATCAAGAATATTGTAGAACCAGGGATAGAAAGGAAGAATTGTTTAAAATGGTTCAAAAGGAAGAGGAAATGTTGGAAGACTTTGTGGAAAGATTGTTGTACAATTTACAAAGGTTTGGACACACTAAGATTGGAAAAGATGTACTCAAGATTATCTTGCTACGAGGAATTAGAGAAGATTTCCTTGATATGTTGAATTTGTTGGGGAAAGTGGACATCTCAAAGGAACCCTTTGAGAAGATCATTGAATTATGCTGAAGGTACTCAAGGGGATCCTCTAGAACTAACAAACAAGAAAAAGATCAAGATCAGGATGTCTTCACTAGGACACAAAAGTCAGCTAGTGGAGGAGCCACTCGAGCAGAAATAGGAAACTTACTGGAGAATTTTAAAACTGATATGATGAGTTCCATTTCCTTAAAGTTAGATGTTTTGAGAGAAAAATATAGGCAAGCAGTAGAATATCTTATACTCGGGGTATTCTATCCTAAATGTAGGAAAAAAGAACCCACTGAAAGAATTCCCGCTGGACAAGGCAGAGATATGTAGGATATGTGAATTGGAGCATGACACCAAGGAATGTCCTTCATTACCCAAATTCAAAGCAGTCCTGCAGGCATCCACTTCAGATGTGGAACATGCTTACTTTATTGCACAGAAGAAACCTTGGCAGCCTCGCAATCAAGGTATGAATCCAGATCCATCAATTTTCTTGAATAATATGAATGGTATGAACAATATGAATAATATGAATACACAATTCCCTTCACATTATTCTAATAACCAGTGGCATCCATTTCAGAACCCAATGCAAAATCCTAACTCTTGGACACCATGGTCACAGTAGTGAAACCATCAAGCTCCCTGGAATTCCAATTGGAGAAATTCTTACCACGGAAATAAATTTCCCCATCACCAGACTGGATATCAATAGTACCCTCCTCAAAAATATCCTCACCAACAATATCAATAGCCATAGCTACAATTCCAAAATAATGTCGCACCTATGAATGCACCACTTCGACCACAACTACCTGCACAACCTAACCCAAACCCGAATAATAATGCAGTTCATCAGTTTGAGACTGCCCACATGCTTGCATATTCTATCTCCTAAATTCCTTGTAATGATATACAATTACGATTAGGGAGGGTAGTGGAACCCATCATCACTGAGGACGTTCCATCCCTAGTGACTGAAACTAGAGTGAATCAGCACTTTAAGAATATGGTCAATTCAGCAATCCCCATCATTGAGGATGCTGACATTCCTACAGAAACAATAGCTGAAACTCAAGAAGTAACACACAATGAAGCACAACCTACACGATTGATAAGAGAACCGCCATATCCTGAACGATTGGCCTTGCAGAAGATAGTGGAACAACCCTGATTCAATCTCTTAGGATAATTGAAGAATTTGTATGTCAAAATACCACTGTTACAAGCTCGCCATGACGTGCCCATTTATGCCAAGATGGTTAGAGATTTATATGTCAAGAAACCAGGCAGAAATTCTAGGGATCCTCCCACTGTTCATGTATTGGTAAAACTTTCCAAATTGATAATGGGGAAGACTCCTGTGGCAAAATATGATGACCTTGGAAATCCTACTGTTACAGTTCACATAGGAAACACACAAATCCCCAACGTATTGGTAGACTTAGGCACGGCTATTAATGTTATGACCATAGAAACTATGAAGAAACATGGACTCACTAATCTTCGGCCAACCCCTGCCATTTTAGAACTTGCTAACAGATCAACAATCAAGCCTGAGGGGATCCTGGTCGGCCTAGTAATCTCTGTGGACTCGTGGGAATACCCTGCGGACTTCTTGGTGTTACAGCCGAAGTATCAGTTGGGAGGACACCCGCTGATTCTGGGGAGACCGTGGTTGGCCACACCAGATGCTTGTATCAATTGTTGGTCAGGATCCATAACTATCTCAAATGGGGCTGGGATAAAAATCCTAACCTTATACTCTCTAGCTCGACCAAGCACAGAAGCTGAAACTCCACTTTGGGTGGATTTGGAGGAGGAGGAAGGCGTTCAACGATTATTAATGATAGGGAGAGCCTTAAATTTTAAAGATGAAATAGAGGATGATACCATTAATAGTTTCATCAGTGATCCCACGTCGGTTAATAAGCATGTTTACCAGATTCTTGACAATACACTAAATGAGAAAGAACAAGAAAATATTATGGAAGTAACTCTAGTCAGTGATGCCAATATAATTCCAGTTCTCAAAAATTTGAAAAGTGTCCAAATAGGAATTGATCCAAGGAAAACATTGAACATCAATCCAAACCATGTGTCCAGTGAGCTGGAACAACTAATCACTCTGCTGAAACAACATAAAGGAGCTTTCGCTTGGGAGTACACAGACATGAAGGGTATTCCTTCTAATTTGTGTACCCATCACATTTATATTAAGAGCGATTTCAAGCCAGTGTGTAAACCACAGCGAAGGATGAACCCGAACCTAAGGGATGTAGTGAAAGAGGAGATCCAAAAACTTCTTGAAGCAGGGTTTATATACCCAATTTCAGACAATGAGTGGGTTTCTCCACTCGTGATTGTGCCAAAAAAGAATGGGAAATGGAGGGTCTGTGTGGATTATAGAGAATTGAACAAAGCGACACAAAGCACCACTTTCCCTTACCTTTTATTCATCAGGTCCTTGATACCTTGTCTGGGAAGAAGTATTTTTCCTTTCTGGATGGCTTTAGTGGCTATAACCAAATCCATATTTCTCCAGAAGATCAAGACAAAACCACTTTCACCTATCCCCGTTGTTAAAATTCAATATGCTAAGACAGAAAATAGCAGCATTACATTCCATTTCACAATAATAGCATATACAGGATCACTGAAGAAACAACAAGCATAGCATAAACACAAGAGACAGAGATTTATCCTAGGAAACCCTCATGGGGTAGAAAACCCAGCAAAGCTTCCTCAATATAGATGACCAGCAATATACAAAGATGCAAACCCTGAGCATAAGCTCCTTCTCCTCCATAGCAGACCTCTCCTCCACAAATGCGCCTTTCTCAAGTGAGTGAGTGTGTGTAATGAGGAACACACCTCCTCTATTTATACACTACTCTGATATGTATTTTACACAAGTACACGTAGGCTCGTATTTAACCAATAGGTTAAATACCCCACTACAACTAACTGGGCCGACCCCTCTAGGGTGGTCTAATAACCCTTTGACCCACATAACACATACAGGGCCGACCCCTACTAGGGAAGTCTAATAACCCGAGTTACCACATTCCGACGGAGGAATAAACATCTCCGGATATACAATAAGATCTTCACGGAGGAATGAAACATCTCCGGAATAATAAAGTACAAATATAATATTCTTTGAAGTTACAATATCTTAACACTCCCCCTTAACGAGAAGGATATTATAACAACATCTGCACGAGCAAGGAGTCATCAACATCATATATGATACATCTATAAATCATTGGAAGCTTTCTTCAATTTGTCTTCATCAGTAACTCAAACAGTTACTGGTACATCAATGTCAACATCAATATCAGCATTACGATCATCAGCATCGTAATCACACGATCAACAGCATCATCATCACACTATCAACAGCAACACGATCAGCATCGTCATCATACGATCATCAGCATCGTCATCACACGATCATCAGCATCGTCATCACACGATCATCAGCATCGTCATCACACGATCATCAGCATCGTCATCATACGATCATCAGTATCGTCATCAGCATCGTCATCACACGATCATCAGCATCGTCATCAACATCGTCATCATACGATCATCAGCATCATCATCACACGATCATCAGCATCGTCATCACACGATCATCAGCATCGTCATCACACGATCATCAGCATCATCATCAGCATCGTCATCATACGATCATCAGCATCATCACCGCACGATCATCAGCATCGTCATCATACGATCATCAGCATCGTCATCATATGATCATCAGCATCGTCATCATACGATCATCAGCATCGTCAAGGAATGATGTAAACCAGTCATGTACCTTTTGAACCGAAGTCCAGGGACGATCCAGTCCTATCATTATCGAAGACATACGTCTACGGCTCTTCTTTCGGACTTAAGTCCAGGAATGATCCAATCCCTTCATTATCGGAGACATACGTCTACGGCTCTTCTTTCGGATCGAAGTCCAGGAATGATCCCAATCCCTTCATTATCGGAGACATACGTCTACGGCTCTTCTTTCGGACCAAAGTCCAGGAATGATCCCAATCCCTTCATTATCGGAGACATACGTCTACGGCTCTTCTTTCAGACCGAAGTCCAGGAATGATCCCAATCCCTTCATTATCGGAGACATACGTCTACGGCTCTTCTTTCGGACCGAAGTCCAGGAATGATCCCAATCCCTTCATTATCGGAGACATACGTCTACGGCTCTTCTTTCGGACCGAAGTCCAGGAATGATCCCAATCCCTTTATTATCGGAGACATACGTCTACGGCTCTTCTTTCGGACCGAAGTCCAGGAATGATCCCAATCCCTTCATTATCGGAGACATACGTCTACGGCTCTTCTTTCGGACTGAAGTCCAGGAATGATCCCAATCCCTTTATTATCGAAGACATACGTCTACGGCTCTTCTTTCGGACCGAAGTCCAGGAATGATCCCAATCCCTTCATTATTGAAGACCTCACGTCTACGGCTCTCTTTAGGACTGAAAGTCCAGGGATGATCCCAATCCCCTCAACTGTCCACTAAGGACTTCATTCTCGGAGACCTCACGTCTACGGCTCTCTTTAGGACTGAAAGTCCAGGGATGATCCCAATCCCCTCAACTGTCCACTAAGGACTTCATTCTCGGAGACCTCACGTCTACGGCTCTCTTTAGGACTGAAAGTCCAGGGATGATCCCAATTCCCTCAACTGTCCACTAAGGACTTCATTCTCGGATACCTCACGTCTACGGCTCTCTTTAGGATTGAAATTCCAGGGATGATCCCAATCCCCTCAACTTTCCACTAAGGACTTCATTCTCGGAGACCTCACGTCTACGGCTCTCTTTAGGACTGAAAGTCCAGGGATGATCCAATCCCCTCAACTGTCCACTAAGGACTTCATTCTCGGAGACCTCACGTCTACGGCTCTCTTTAGGACTGAAAGTCCAGGGATGATCCAATCCCCTCAACTGTCCACTAAGGACTTCATTCTCGGAGACCTCACGTCTACGGCTCTCTTTAGGACTGAAAGTCCAGGGATGATCCAATCCCCTCAACTGTCCACTAAGGACTTCATTCTCGGAGACCTCACGTCTACGGCTCTCTTTAGGACTGAAAGTCCAGGGATGATCCAATCCCCTCAACTGTCCACTAAGGACTTCATTCTCGGAGACCTCACGTCTACGGCTCTCTTTAGGACTGAAAGTCCAGGGATGATCCAATCCCCTTCTGTATTCTCATCTATACAAGAGCAGTTATCACAGTAGCATGTATTCTCACCAATACATCAAAACATGTATACATCACACCAAAACATGTATACATCACAACTCGCATGTATTCTTACTAATACATCAAAACATGTATACATCACATCTAGCATGTATTCTTACTAATACATCAAAACATGTATACATCACACAAAAACATGTATACATCACAACTAGCATGTATTCTTACTAATACATCAAAACATGTATACATCACACAAAAACATGTATACATCACAACTAGCATGTATTCTAAGTATAAGAGTCCTAAATCTAAATATTTCTAAGTAACTGGGTGTAGGGAACATGTTACCTCATCAACGACCTTGTTGTTTGATGAGACAATCTCATAAGAGTGACTATACTACTCCCCCTTTCGAGGAGGTTCCTTTTGAACTACACCAAGCTTGTCTCGGAAGTATTCAAACTTCACTCGAGACAGAGGTTTGGTTGGTAACTTCTTCACTTGACGTAGAGGCTTGGTTAGTACAACGGTAACCTGTTACAAATTCAAACTTTTAGAGTTCCTTTCTGTGTCATATCTTGTTAGTTCCCTATGTTCTTTGATTTATCATGGAACACTAGATTCTATGTCATCTTGATACAACTCTAATTATCACATAGGATCTCAGTTGGTTCTATCTCTAAGTCAAACAATCCTAAAGCCAAACTTCTTCACAACTAGCAGAGCAAGCAGCCATATATTCCGCTTGTGCTGAGAGTCACACTAGACTGCTTCCAGCTAAACCATGAGATCATGGCTAATCCCAGACAATAACATCCTCTCGATGTGTTCTTCTTGTTTGATACACTTCCTGCCCAAACAGAATCTGAATAGCCATCTGAAGTCATGATCTTCAAGATAGCATAGATCAAATTCTATCGTGTCCTTTATGTGCCTCATCACATACTTTGCAACTATCAGGTAAACACATCTAGTTTCCACTAGATACTAACTCCTAGTATATGTTAGATATATCAAAGACCCAATAATTTGACTGTACAGAGTTATATCCACTAACTCTGATGAGTTATCCCCTAACAGCTTCAAGCTAGAATCCATAAGAGTGGCCATTCCAACACCTCAAGTCATATTTCTCATCATACTTTCCCTGGTTGAGAAATATTCCTTCTGAGCCTTGCCATACTTCCATACCTAGGAAGTAAAGCATTAATTTGAGATCTTTCATTTTTCATTTCTGCATTGAATGATCTTCTGCATATCTATCTGTGCCATCTCTCGTTAGATGGGTCTACTGAAATGAGCCTCAATATCATTCGAACTCTGTGGTGAGTTCCTTCTTGCATCCATGTCATATGTGTATCATATTCAACCTTGTAGCAAAGGTTGAGATCCACATCACCCATATTAAGCTTATCAAATTATTATCGATCCTAGGTACCTATACAGAACCTGATTCATACTTCTTCTTTAATTACACCATACTTGGAGCAAACATCTTGTCATGATTCTCTTCCCCTTTCTAAGAGAATCTTCTAGCCATGAGCCTTCTATATTTTGTTTGATTTGTAAATCTTCTTGTTTGAACATCCACCACTTGTACGGTGTCCATGACCTTTCCTACAAATCAAAATTAAGTACATGATTAGTAATACTTCATAATCATCAAAAGATAACCCATTATGCATACAGATATCATTTACATAGTGATGCAACTATTTTGACCAATACTTTGGCACAACACTTTCCCATATCCTGTATGCATACAGTGGCTATCTAGATGCCTTCCATCTCTACCAGAACATACTATCGAGAGTGTGCACAACTCTCAGCATGTCAGCAAAGAGGTTTCATTCTAGACAAGCAACAATGGAATGTTTGTCCAAACATATGCACATTAGTTGTATACTGTTCAATGCTCTATGAATGTTTACACTCAGCATTATATATTCTAGGAATACAAATATGCATGCAGGCAATATCATTACTATTTCAAATAGCAACTCAAATACTTATCTTTTATGTTTGTGTGGCTGCCTCCCGCTTGATCTTCTGTATGTCTTTTGAACTTCTATTCATTCTATACCACTGTGCATGCTCAAGAGTCATCCTCATGATCTCATACACAAACATACACTCATTAGTATATTCTAAATGCTATCAAAACATTATAGTACTAAATAATCTTGAAAACGTATAGTCATGATTATAGTTAATAAACATTAGTATTCAAGATTTCAGGGAAGTCTTCTTTTACTTATGCATATCATTGATAAAAGATATAATATGCATAATCCCTTGATTACTAACTTTATGAATAAGCATAACCAATCATTCCAAGTATACTTATATAAGGGATCCTAACACAAGGTAAGATTCATGGGAAACATACCTGGATTAGTATACCTACTTGGTTATGTACAACATACCTAAACAACCTCTTCAATGATTTAGAGATCCTGAGCTAGAACCTGCATGTCTCATAGGTTAAGCATAATATAACAAAGTCATACATACCTCGTAAGTAGAACAAAGATTATGGATGAGTCTTTGTCTTCATGTTTTCATGGTCATGGAGCCTGATTTGTCTTTTGTGATGTACCTGTATCTTGTTAGCAGACAACCTCAACCTCACACAACACCATAATGCATTAGTACAATCATAAGTGTCAACACCCTAACCAATGAATATCTTCTATCATGCATTCATAATTTTGTTAAGGTGATACAACAAATCTAAAATCAAGATTGTACTAACTGTAATAACATGAAGACAAACATACCATAAACTTAATCATGAACAAATCTCAAAACATACCTCGATGAGTCATACCTATCGAGATCGCTTGTAATCTCCTTATGTAAAGCCTTAGCCTCATCTCCCTCTGAAACATGAACTCCTTCACTTATGTAGGTGACCAATCCATCGTCTTCTAGGATTAACTCTATCCACTTGATTTGCAAGAACTGGACCTGGAGCTGGATATGGGTTTGTCAGAGAAATCCCAAAAATTCAAACTTTGAATTTCAGACTTCCGAAAGGATAGAAATATGCGCCTTGATGAGCTGATCAAACTGATATATTTAGAATTTGAAAACTGCAAAGTTTTACTCCTCAATTTTGCCTTTGAAACTTTCGGATTCACTGGACGTGACCCTGAACTCGGGTTTGATGAAGCCCACTCTTTTGCCCCATCAAAAAGTTTGATCCAAAGCTCTAAGCTTCTATTTTTCTGAGGAGCTTCCAGCCGTGGTCACAGATTTCAAAAATTCCCATTTTTACAGAAGCCCTAATTTTCCACTTTTCTGATCAAAGTCCCGAACTAGGGTCTAATCAAGCCCGGCCTTCTGCCCAACCAAAAATTCTGATCTTGGTCTCTAAATTTCTATTTTGATGAGTAGCATCCAGCCGTGGTCTCCGATTACAAAAATTCCAACTTTCTTCAAAGCCCTAAATTTCGGAAGCCATGAATGAAGGTACCAAAAAATAATTCTGTTTTGACAGAAATATGTACCTGATTGTTTCTGGTGTAACTCCGAAATTTTTGATCCACAGGGTCTGAAAAAGTTTTCTGAGATATCCTGACCTGTTAGCTTTCCATCATGACAGGTCTGACCTCAATTGGATGTTCTGAGAGAGAGTTATACCAAATGTCGCAACGTGACCTGTTTATGGGATAATACAGGAGATCTAACTTGTACGGCGTTCCACGTGTCACTGGTTCAACTTCGGCCTCTGAAAAAGTTTTCTGAGATAGTACAGTCTGTGTACTACCTGTCACTTTTCACGAAATTTCATTTGGAGCTTCCTAGCCCAAGTTATGACCTTTTTCCCAAGGTCACCTGATTTTGACTCAGATCTGGAAGAGGCAGAAACCCTATATTGTACAGATCATAAATCACAAAGTACAACGAATTAGAGGTTGTCCTTTGGACACAAGGTACCTGGAGATCTTGGCTTCGTCCTGTAACAATTTTAGATCCGAAAACTTCACCAAAACGGATTTATAGCGAAAGTGCTACGATGACTGGTTTTTGCTATGTAAAACCCTAACCTTCAAATTGTCGTAAGTAAAGCAAGTGTCTTTAGTGCCATACCTTGTCTTCCTTCAGGTTAGCTCTGATACCATGTTAAAATTCAATATGCTAAGACAGAAAATAGCATCATTACATTCCATTTCACAATAATAGCATATACAGGATCACTGAAGAAACAACAAGCATAGCATAAACACAAGAGACAGAGATTTATCCTGGGAAACCCTCATGGGGTAGAAAACCCAGCAAAGCTTCCTCAATATAGATGACCAGCAATATACAAAGATGCAAACCCTGAGCATAAGCTCCTTCTCCTCCATAGCAGACCTCTCCTCCACAAATGCGCCTTTCTCAAGTGAGTGAGTGTGTGTAATGAGGAACACACCTCCTCTATTTATACACTACTCTGATATGTATTTTACACAAGTACACGTAGGCTCGTATTTAACCAATAGGTTAAATACCCCACTACAACTAACTGGGCCGACCCCTCTAGGGTGGTCTAATAACCCTTTGACCCACATAACACATACAGGGCCGACCCCTACTAGGGAAGTCTAATAACCCGAGTTACCACATTCCGACGGAGGAATAAACATCTCCGGATATACAATAAGATCTTCACGGAGGAATGAAACATCTCCGGAATAATAAAGTACAAATATAATATTCTTTGAAGTTACAATATCTTAACACCCGTGGCACTTTTGCATACAGGTTACTTCCTTTTGGGTTTTGCAACACACCAGCCACATTTCAAAGAGCAGTGATTGGAATCTTTTCAGAAATGGTAAATGAATGCATGGAAATTTTTATGGATGACTTCACTCCATACGGTAGTAGTTATGAAGAAGCATTGAAAAATTTAGAAAAGGTCTTGAAATGCTGTGAACAAATCTAGCTCTCTTTAAGCACTGAAAAGTGCCATATGATAATGAGCGAGGGGGTAGTTCTGGGGCACTTCATCTCTTCCGATGGTATCCAAGTAGACCCATCCAAAATTAAGGTAATTGAAAATATACCAACTCACAGAACACAAAAAGATGTACATATATTTTTAGGGCATGTTGGCTATTATAGAAGATTCATAGAAATTTTTTCCAAACTAGCCCTTCCTTTTTTCACTTTGTTGATGAAGGATGCACAATTTGTTTGGAATGATTCATGCTAAACAACGTTTACTGAACTTAAGAAGAGGCTGTCTACAGCACCCATCTTACGAGGACCCAACTGGGCTCTTCCTTTTCATATCTCTTCAGATGCTTCAGACACTTCCATTGGAGCAGTTTTAGGGCAGCGGGAAGGTAATGCCCCATATGCAATTTATTACATTAGTAACAACTTATCCCCTACTCAACTAAATTATCCTATCACAGAGAAAGAATTCCTTGTCTTAGTTTATGCCATCAACAAATTTAGACACTACATTACTGGATACTCCACTTTTGTGCACACTAATCATTCTGCCATCAAATATTTAATGAATAAACTAATCACGAATGCTAGAGTTACTAGATGGTTGCTACTATTATAGGAGTTTGACATCACAATTATTGATAGACCAGGGAAGGAAAATGTTGTTGCAGAATTTTTATCACGACTTACTAACAGTGATGACAATTTACCAGTCAAAGATTCCTTCCCTGATGAGCATTTGTTTGCAGTATCAGCTCATTCCCCATGGTATGCAGATATTGCTAACTTTTTGGTTGCAGGTAAGCTTCTAGCACATCTGTCAAAGACAGAAAAAAGAAATATCATACAACAGAGTGCTAGGTATTGATGGATCGATGGACATCTTTTCTACACAGGGATTGACTTAGAAATCAAAAGATGTGTAAGAGAAGATGAAATCTTCAGTATCCTAAAAGCTTTCCATGATGAGCCCTATGGGGGACATTTTGCTGACAAAAGGACAAGTCATAAGGTTTTAAGAATGGGTTACTTCTGGCCTACATTGCTCAAGGGTGTGAAGAAGTATGTTGAGGCATGTGGTAGCTGTCAAAGGATGGGCCATCCCAACAGATTAGATGAAATGCCTCTTTAGCCACAGCTCGTGGTTGAACCATTTGATAGATGGGCCCTGCACTTCGTAGGGCCTATCAACCCTCCTTCAAAACAAAAAGTTCACATCTTGGTTTGCACAGATTACATGACCAAATGGGTGGAATATGTAGCCTTGGTCAAAGCTAATGATCAAGCTGTAATTGATTTCCTATATGAAGAAATTTTTACTCGGTTTGGAGTACGTAAAGAAATCGTTATAGATGGTGGACCATAGTTTGTGTCTCAGAAATTGGAAGCCCTGTTACAAAAGTTTCATATTCAGCACAAAATAACCTCGCCATATCATCCACAGGCCAATGGCCAAGTGGAAAGTACAAACAAGGTCATCGAAGCTATTTTTACAAAGATAGTGAAAAGCCATCGCAAAGATTGGGCTGAGAGACTTCCAGAGGCACTATGGGCCTATCGCACTACATGGCGTAACACCACTGGTTTTTCCCCATATGAATTAGTGTATGGTAAGAATGTTTTTTTTTTCAATTGAATTTGAAATCAGAACATTGAATATAGTTGTAGAAGCAAAGCTTGATTTATCAGAAGCACAAAGGAACCGACTGAATCGACTCAATGAATTGGATGAGAACCGCACAGCCGCAGTGCATCGTACATCTTTGATCCAACAACAGCGTTCTAAATGGCATGATAGATTTATAAAGAAGAAAGTCTTCTGAGAAGGACACTGGGCTCTGTTATATGATTCACGGATTAAGAGGAATTTCAAGGGCAAGCTACGCACTCGTTGGTTGGGACCTTATCAGATAGATCGAGCATTTGACAATGGAACAGTCCGGTTGATCACAATTGATGAAAACAAGACACCATTATTTTCAAATGGTCATCGGCTGTGACTATATCACAAACCGATCTCAAAGAATGCTTTCATTTCACATGTTGCAGCTAATCCAGATTATCAGTTAACGCTAGGGCAGGGATTTTTCTCAACCCTTGTAAATTTTTAAGAACTGCAATTTCCACACATAATTTGTACATAAATAATTTGTTTTCTTTTTGTATTTTATTTATTCTTTTCTTTACACTTGATTGGGTTTGTTTTGAAGAATTGTGTGCAGGAATTAATTTGAAGAGTAGCAGTTGTGACTGGGCCAGCGATTGTAGACACCTTACATTGTTTTCCTGATCTAATAAAGCTCTTTGAAGAAGATGAATGATTCCTCGGCCTTTAGCAGCCAGTTGAAAAATTTTCCTGTTACTTCATTCTACGTAGCTCCGACTCCTTCCCTTGCTCATTTTCCCAATTTTCGCAGCTGTAACTCCGCTATTTCCATTCATTTCACCTTTCTCCAACAGCTGCAACTCTGGTACTTTTTCCCATTTTGCCAATTTTCGTAGCTGCAACTCCACTATTTTCATTCATTCAACCTTTTTTCCAGCAGCTGCGACTCCGCTATTCTTGCCTAGTTTGCCAATTTTTGCAGCTACAACCCTGTTATTCTTGCCTATTTTACCAATTTTTGCAGCTGCGACTCCTCTGTTTTTGTTTATTTTTCCAATTTTTGCAGCTGTGACATCGCTACATTTCGCTCAAATATTCCCAATCCTTCATTCCTAGTTCCTCTTATTCATCAATTGCAACTCCACTAGATTGTCTACCTCTTAGAATAGTCTTGCCGCTAATGATTTGACCGAAATCTAATTTAAATGATTACTCGACAGTTCCAATCGCAGTCTTCCAAGAACTAAGAAAATTATTGGCCGTCTCGCATATCCATCAACATGGATGTACTTATCATCCTAGTTGGCGGTGGCCAACTCATCTCGGCACATGTGTATCTTACTAGCGATGCGATTGAAAAACTAATGCCATGGCAAAATGGCGGCTCGAGCATTAATCTTGAAGGTACGGGTTCTAACTATAATCATGATTAGGCATCTATTGACGTCGCAAGCAATAATGGTTATATTTGTAACTTATCCCTGTCATCCATCCATAGCAAATCAACTAAACCAAAACTACGTTTAAGTTGTTACTCGTACTTATGACTGTGACCATCATTCTACCTAACTTGTGCGATAATCCTGCCATGGATTTTATTCCAAAACTAACTGTGCCACCTTTCCAAAAATGCTCAATTCAAACTTCGACTATCCATCAACCGTGTCTGCATGTAGTCAGTTTGACGTTTGAAACTGTAATTGTTTCATTTGTTACAAATATTTCGTAGAAGCTTAGTGGTATGGGTATCCTTGTGAGATACGATCCTCTAATAATATAATCTTTGTATAAGAACATAGATGTCTTTGTTATCTTTCAAGAAGCAGGGTGGACATATTATTTTCAACTATTGAATGGTTTTCATGAGGAAACAACCCTTGAATTTGCTGAAAATCCGACGAGAACTCATTCATAGGTTCGAGGTATAAGGGTATATGTTTCAGAGGCAATCCTGGCGAAGGTAATAGGACTTCCCAGAATCGAGCAGCACTAGTTTAGTCGGAAACGCTATCATCTGACTGCAATTGAATATTTTCTGGCAGCTGGAGAAAGTGTTCGACCAATGGACAGAGGAACAGCACTGTAAACCCTTCCAAGTCCTTGGGACCAGGTGGTAATATTCTTGAAGAAATACATCACATGCGAGGGGAGGTATAGTGTTTTTTACATTTATGAATTTTCCCTCCTATCACATTTACGTCATCACTGGCTGTTAAATATACCATACTATCTTTTTAAATCTCTACAACACATGGCTTACTATGTTAGAGGTGCTCAACATCCCTTATCATCCCTCACAAATCATGGGCTAATTAAACTATTAGTCTTACAGGCCCTTGCACAACATAATTTGCCATGGGAACAATTTTTGGTTCATCCAGAGGTACCCCGTGAATTTTCGTTAGAAATGGTGGATGAGGACTAGGGTTCCTCAAACTCAGTTGGGGGGAGGGTTTGAACACTAGAAGTTCAATTGGATGATGAAGAGGAGATAGATATAGAGGAGGTTGAAATTGGGGTAGCTAAAACTAAAATAGCAGACGAGGAACATCAAGCAAAAGTAGTATCAGGAAGCAATCTAGAAGCTATGAATGTGGAATCCTCCCTCGAAATCAGAAGAACTTTAATTCAAAAGGAGGGATTTGGACTTGTTTCTAAGGTGGTAGTATTTTCCTTGCCTCAGAGGAAAAAGTAAGGGCTAATGAGCAAGGGCCATACGTTCGGCCCAGTGAAAAAGAGAAGAATCAAATCTGCTACCATAACAGAAGTGAGTCATTTGATCGGGGTAGATATTGGGATTCCCATCTTAAAACCTCGACCACATGCTCATACACAAGAACCTACTATAGAAGAACCTCAATTAGAGAATCTTCTTTTTGAAAATGAGCTGTTAAAGGAGGAGGTACAAATGCTTCGTGCAGAACTAGAGAAATGGAAGGAGACATGCAGAAAATAGGCAAAGAAGTATGTGAATACAATGGTGGAGGCTATAGACCAATCAGAGAATTTATCTTCCATTCAGGGGAATGAAGGACGACAAGAAATGATATGCCTAGAATGTGGAGATATCTTTAATTTGGTAGGGCATAAAGTTACAGTATTGGACTTGGCAGCACAGAGATCTTCACGAGCAAGGCAATCAGAGGAATTATTCCCGGGCTCAGTCTCATCGTTTCGAGGACATTGAATGGACTCAGCAGGCTAAAAGAATCAGGAAATAGGACGCTATTACACAAGAACCAACATCCTCAAAAAATATTTATTGGAAATACAACTCAGGTAGAAGATGCTGAGATTGGGATACAAGCGAAAGACATTGTTACATAAGAACCAATACTATGGAAAATCTGATGAATTCCAATATAGGATGAAGCTGCGAAGGGTAGGGGGATGTTGTCACACAAGAACCAATGTTCCCAATGGTTAATTGTCAAAGTTGATTCCCTCAACTCATCTGCGTAATATGAACGAGGATTAGATTCAGAATCAAACTAATTGGTTGTTGCATCATGACATGCAAATGGATAGTTTAGGGGAGATGTTGGGCCCTGGAAATGCCCTTTTTGACCACACCCATTTCATCATTTTTCCCTATTATACCCTACTTTCATAAGCCATATATATGCCTTTTTCCACATCAATCAGCAATCCTGACAAGGTATAATTCATTATTGCATCATTTATTTAATGCCTAAGATTGTTATGGTTATAAATTCTAGCCTTCGATTTATGCTAACTTTTGTTGATTTCATTAAGTCAAGATCAAAGCACAGGTGTATCAGCTGCAATGCCTTGGGAAAGAATCACACATGGTGCCAGTTGTTACTCTTCAAGATTCAATTCCACATATTAAAAGGGATAGCGCATCTTTCCATGTGAAGTTGTAACAAGACTTCGCTGAAACATAGCATTGCTGCAACAGACAGGATGCCTCCCAATTGGTTAATCCATTGAATCCATTGACTACCAGAGTAACAATGTCTTTCGTGTCTAACGACCTCATTCAATACAGCTGTAACAGTTTTATTTATAACTCCGTAGCATGAAGATCAGAGAGATTCATTGCTGTGTGAAATTAGTGGATCACGAACTGCACTGGGAATGTATAAATATGGGAAGGCTTTCCATGTCTAGGGGTTGGTTAATTATCATTTTGTATGGGCTGTAACAAAAAGCCGAGACTGTGAATTACCATCTTTAATGAAGAGCAGAGTTATTCATCTTTCTGTGTCTTAATTTTTGGTAGTTCATGGCATCTTTATTAGAAGGCCAGGGCCCGCCTTCTTACAGAGATTTCTGAGTTAAGTAGGTAGTTAAATTTATTTATTTCCTGTTGTATGATGTGGAATCGCATTAGGCATATTACTAGTAGCTGCAATAGAGAATTTACAATTGCATTCTTTCATGATAGTTTATTCTTTGCATCCTAAATAGCTGCAACTGTGTGGTGTGACAGTCGACTGTGTAGGTTAGTTTAATTGATGCATGGTGTGTTAGAATTAGCTGTTACAGCCAATCTCAGCTCCAATTCCTTTCGGTCATTTCTGCTTTCTAGGATTTCCAGTATTTATCAATTTAGAGTTCAAGCTTATTTCTAATTCTGATTGTTGTTGGATCTTTATTAAATTCATTAGATTAGGTAGATGGTGATTGAGTTACAGTAGTTTCCGGATGAATCATTTTGGTAAAGATTGAATATTGTAGTTTGATAATTATAGGATTTAACTTCTTGCAAAAGTAATCTATTTCATTTATATTCTTAGATCAGTAACTGCTAGGTTGATTTATGTAGGAAGATAGTTGTACTTTGAATGCTTAGATGTATGAGTTAGATTAGTTTTCTTTATGGAATGAGTTTGGTTGAGCAAATAGGTAGGATCATTATCTCCATTTAGTTCATCAACTACTTGAAATGTTTATGCATAGATTGTGCTTATTTCCATTGAGATAAAAGACTTCCCTGGGTTGACAATTTATATTGAGCATCTTGTGTGTTAGTTGTAATTAATTAGCATATAGGGTGACCAACAACTACCAGATATCCAGACAAAACATGAAGGCATTTGCAAGGGATGTGCACAAGGAAAGAATGTAAAGAAGGAATTTCCCAATAGTGAAAGCAAGGCAAAAGGAATATTGGAGATAGTCCACGCAGATGTATGCAGTCCCATGTCTTCCAACTCACTAAGCGGGTATGCATACTACGTTTCTTTTATAGATGACTTTTCTTGTAAGAATTGGATTTATTTCTTGAAAAGTAAAGATGAGGTGTTTAGCAAGTTCAAGGAATTCAAAGCCTTGGATGAAAATCACACTAAGAAGAAGATCAAGACCCTACGATCAGATAATGGTGGAGAATTCACTTCGGAAGAATTGAAGGACCTTTTGCAAAGAATCTAGGATTAAGAGGGAGTTGAGAACTCCTTACAATCCTTGACAGAATGGTGTTGCAGAACGAAAGAACAGAATGATAGTGGAAGCAGCAAAGGCAGTGCTACATGATCATGATATTTCGATGCACTTGTGGGAAGAAGCAACAAGGACAACTATGTATGTACAGAACTGTACACCTCACCGAGTATTGAACAAAAAGACTCCTGAAGAAGATTTATCAGGTGAGAAACCATAAGTCATCCATCTCAGGATATTTGGATGACTAGTGTACATACACATACCGAAGGAAAAGAGAACCAAGATAGATCCTTCAGGAAAGAGGGGAATATTTGCGGGATATAATGAAACTTCAAAATCCTATTGGGTATACTTCCCAGGATTCAAGAAGATCAAGTTCAGCAGAGACGTAACCTTCAACGAAGATTAAAAATACATCAAATCAAGAAAACTACCTATTGAAGAAATTAAAGAACCTAAAGTTACCAGAGTCAGAGACACAGTGATGGAAGAAGTGATTCTAGAAGATAATGAAGATGATGACATGGAAAAACCACAAGAACCTGTATGTCCACCTCATAAATCCCACAAAAAGAAGACCAGCATGGGCATGTGAAGCAATCCAAGATGCCTAGAAATATGGTGCTCCAGATGGGATGCATAGATAAAGCAAGAGGCCAAGAACATACTCCAGCTATGTAGCCCTGGAATGTGACATCATTGCTAAAGAACCTTCCAACTACGAAGAAACAATAGAGAAGAAGGAATGGAAGGATGCCATGATTGAGGAGTACCAGTCGATTATGAAGAATGATGTCTGGGTTGATAGTTCCAAGACCAGAAGGGAAGTCTGCTGTGACTTTGAAATTGATCTATAAGATCAAGCATGTTGCATATGGTATCATAGAAAAACACAAGGCGAGATTTGTGGCACGTGGCTTCTCCCAGAAGGAAGGCATAAACTATGAGGAGACATATGGACCTGTAGCAAGATACACTTCCATAAGATCTATACTTGCATTGGCTACAGTAATGAAATGGAAGGTACACCAAATGGAAATCAAGAAAACATTCTTGTATGGTGTAGTTGAAGAGGAAGTGTATGTGCAGCATCCACTGGGATTCGAGACACATGACAGAGAGACTCATGTGTGGAAGTTGAAGAAATCCTTGTACGAATTGAAGCAGGCACCCAAGGCATGTTACGGAAGGATGGAAAGCTTTCTAATGCGCTTAGGCTTTACCAAGAGTAAAGCGGATTCCAACCTTCACTTCAAGGTTGAGGGCAGAAGACCAGTGATACTACTACTATATGTAGATGACCTATTTGTGACAGGTGAGGATGAACTCATTGCAGATAATAAGAGAAGGCTTGCAGCAGAGTTTGAGATGAAGGACCTGGGGATGATGCACTACTTCTTAGGCATGGAGGTGTGGCAAAGCATGGAATGAATTTTCCTTGGTCAAGGAAAGTATACAGTGGGGATTCTGAAGAGGTTTAGAATGATGGACTGCAAGGCTATGGCTACACCAATGGCATCGAACTTGAAGCTACTATGTGATGCTTCATCAAAGATAGTTGATGCCACGATGTATCGTAAAATGATTGGTTCGTTGATGTACATGAAGAACATGAGACCAGACATATGTTTTGTTGTGAACACCCTGAGCCAGTTCTTGACAGATCCGAGGCATGTTCACCTGACAGCTACAAAACATATATTGAGGTACCTAAAGGGTACAGTTGATTATGGGCTCAAGTATGAGGCGAATCAGAGGATTAACCTACATGGTTGTGTTGATTCAGATTGGGAAAGAAGTGCCATAGATAGGAAGAGCACTTCAGGATGCTGCTTCAGTTTGGGATCCGGTATGATCTCCTGGTTTAGTAGCAAGCAGTCATGCGTGGAAATAAGTAAAGCTGAAGCATAATATCTTGTAGCTTGTTCGGCTAGTTGTGAGGCAGTATGGCTTTGAAATGTACTGTCATATTTGTTTGATCTAGAGCTCGAGGTGACTTGTATCTTTTGTGACAACCAGAGTTATGTGAAGTTTTTTGAGAACCCGGTGTTCCATGACAAGTCGAAGCATATTGATATCAATTAACAAAATATCGGGGATATGGTGCAGAGAGGAGCAGTGAAGCTCCAATATGTGGCGATGGATGAGAAAATAGCCGATGTGTTGACCAAGCCTTTAGCAAGAGTGAAGTTTGAGTACTTCAGAGAGAAGCTTAGTGTTATCGAGATCAAGGTTCCTTGAAAGAGGGAGTGATGAGACCGGAAGACGCATGTACACTAGGGTTGGTTCTCGCATGGTGGAAGACGCAGGTGGTCCTTGGGATGTAATGCACTTGGGGTGCTCTTAGGCTGTACCCACATGCTGGAGACATTGAGAGGTGCACTAGTCACAAAGACACCTGGGGTGCACCTAGGATAGTTCTTGCATGGTGGAAGATGCAGGTGGTCCTTGGGACATAATGCACATAGGGTGCTCCTGGGTTGTATCCACATGTTGGAGACGCTGGATGACCGTGAGATACGTAATGCACCTAGGGTGCTCCTGGGTTGTACCCACTAGGTGGGATGTAGGTGGTCTGTTGGACATGAGGTGTGCACCTGGGCTGCTCTTCATGTGAGATGATGAGATGATCTGGATACGATAAGATGATAGTAGGAGACATAGGTGATTGCTATGGTGATGTAATGTGTGGCCCTAGGCTGTACCTACTTGATGGCTTGCTCACAGATATGATGAAGACCTATATGAGAGCTAGGCCTACATCCAGCATGAAAAAGGGTTGGCTCTGTAGAACTTCTCATGGTGGCTAGATTTGAGAGATGTCACTAGTCAATGATCAACGAGATGAGGATTTATGCAGCAGCAATGATGATGATCCAGTGTTGATGATGATGTTCCATCATTGATGACGATCCAGTGATGATGACGTTGTCCAGATTTTGTGTCCATAGTGATGATGATTGTGTCGAGAGAATACCTTCCTAGTTAAGAGGGAGTGTTGTTTTAAATGTAACTTTGAAAGATATTCATTTGAATTTTGTATTTATATTATTTTTGTATTTTATTTTTACCTCCAATGGAGATGTTTTCCTCCATTCAAGGATGTCATTATTATGTTTGGTCATGCAAGATTATTGAGATAAAACCTCCATTGTAATTCAGGGCAATAGCACCCAAAAAGATAAATGTAAAATGTATTATTGAGTCTCCCTAAGATAGTTTGGCCCAGTCAAGTTAGTGAGGCCAAACCCATTAGGAAAAAGGTCTCCCACACATAAAGTATAAATAGAGATCTTTCTCTCTCATTTGAACACATCACTCACTCAAGCAAGTTCGCATAAGGAGAGAGAGAAGACAAGTTCGTTGGAGGAGAAAGAGAGAGAATTGCAAAAGATATCTTATATTTTTTTTTTCTACCTTGCTTGATATTGTACTAGTGACAAATCTATTTTTGAGGAAGTTGCGGGGTTTTCTCCTTTATGGTTTCCCCGAGGAAAAATATTGTGTCTCTTGTGTTTTGTTGTGCTTTTCTGTCTTTCAGTTAAAGATATAATCAAATTGAATAAAAGTGAAAACTCTAAAAGTTATGTTCAAGATGCAAGCTAATTACATTTTTCAATGTTATAGGATCCAACTATGACAAATATTGCATATGCTTCCCTTAATGGGATTAAAATGGGGGTAAGACTTTGATTATGCATCATGCTACTTCCAGGTATAGATATACACGATGGCATGATAACCCTTATTGAATCTAGATCTCTTATTTCTCATGCTTAGTTATGGCATTCTAAGTGAGACTATCTCTTTTTCATTTGATAGTAGTGGTTAACTAAAACTAGACTAGAAGAATGCCTTAGCACAAGCCCAACAACATATAGTGTTATAGGTGAGGCTTTTGGAGTTGTCACAATATTTTTTTTGCATACATAAAAGTAAATATTTCAACTTTGTTGTTATTTCTTGTTGTCTGATATATCATTTTCTATGCTGCAGAAGCTTTCACTGGAAGTTGGATTTGGTGTAACGTGCTTGTTTATTGGTGTTCTTGGCCCACCACATGTGCAAAAAAAGGGGCAATTTATGTGTGAAAGACTTTGATTTGATAGTTTCACCTATATAAGGATTTGTACATGTATGCTTGTCTATACAATATGTTTTAATTGTATTAAGCAATTTTCCTTCACCTTTTCTTAAGATGTAGCCTTTGAATGTATACTTCATAAGTAACAACAATGGTTCCCGTCACCACATTCAACAACATGAATAATATGATGGGAGTGAACCAACTAGGCATAGAAACCCACATAAGAGGCATAAATTCCATAGCTACCCCAAAACAATTTCTAATCTTCAATATATAGATTGTACGAAAAAAGAAAAATTCTTGGCTTGTCCATAGCCACAACTTCCCTAAGCTCCAAAAGATGGGTTACCATGTCCATAGCATAATCATCCCAAATTCAATTATCTGATCGTAATTTTTGTTCACATTCCTCTAACTATAGCATATTGCTAATATTTTGCAAAGTAAATGACATGTTGAATTGGATACAAAACACATACTAACTTTAGGCAGATCTATAATTTAATTTACTTTTTAAAATCATTCAGCATCGTTGGATTTCCTACGTGCATAAATATAGTTCCAATAACAATGTTGTACTTCCCATGACATACGTAGTCTGAAATCCAACGAAGTCCGATAGAGCTTGATGTCGGATGTTAACGCTATAGTTGTCAAATTTTCAACGTAAGATTTGTCGCATTTTCGACGTCAACCTTGTCGGATATTCGATGAATAGTCAACTGGATTGTTCCAAAAAATGGCGTAGATTATTCGACAACCGTCTGTGAAAAAACCTACACATGGCTGGGTATGTCGGATATCCGACAACATTATACCAACATTTAAAAAAATCATTTTTGTCGAATGTTAGATGCATTGTTGTCGAAATTCAGACAAAGGAGCCGTCGGATTTTGGGTTGAAATATACTCGTGTGCTATAGAAGTATTTTCATTCTCATATATATGAAATCACAACACAAGTACAGAAAATGTGTCGATAAAAAACAAGTATGAACTCATAGCCATGAGCGTTGCATGCCATGTAACACCAAAAACAACTTAAGGTTCACCCAACATAAGGACATACAACTAGATGCGTCGCATAACCTTTAGCACTAAGGAAAAATTAAGTTGGTGCAACAAACAGAAGGATGGAAAAATACCTTATCTTAGCAATATCGAACCTATACTTCCAATGGTTCAAGAAATACATCAATTGGAGCAGGATCTTAAGATGGGGTGGGGTTGAGTAAGGAACATTTGTCCTAAGTTGTTGCAAGTTCATCCTTCATTAAAAGATTTTTTTCTTGACTAATGACCAGCTGAGATTGTTGATGGTGTTTTCTCTTCATAGAGCCAACACGACCATTGGACTACATGTCTCTAGGCTGAGTTGGACACGCAATCAATTTGATCAACTATTACATTACCTAATGGATAGCATTGTGGGACCAAACTTGATATGTAGGCCACCAACTATGAGGGTATTGGTTCACAAATCTGAATTATTGATGTAACTTTTTGAAGTGTTTCACTATGAGTTTTTTTCAAAAGCTAGTCGGCATTCACCCTCTCGTGGCAATGAAACAAGTGGGATAGGATTCTCTTATCACTATTACATGGTGACAAATTGTCAAATAGTATAACTTAGTATAGTATTCTAGCCAATTATTTTAGCTTTAAAAAATCATATATATATAGATAGGTAGGTGAATATTAAATACGAAACATACAATTTACTACTAAAACTTGTACATTTTAATGAATATTATTAAAAGTTATTCTATGTAAATCTAGGCAATTTTTTAAAGTAAAAAGGGCCAATTAACATTTTTTATGGATGCTTTCGTAGTGGTTAGCCACTGTATCAAGCCTTCTATATACAATACCCTAAAATTTTACCCCTAAAAAATACCCTATTGACAATTCCAATAGATTAGACCAATCATTTAACAAATGTTCATATCTACAATTTTAACCAATTTTAACCATTTTAAGAGCTCAAAAATTGTAGTAGTAGATAATGGAAACACTAAATGCCTAAAAATACATGAAATGATTTTGTTCAAAGCATATATAAATAACTATCCAATTTGAACTTGTTTACTTAACATAAGTCTTAAAACATAGGTTGAAAAACTCATCTGGTCTTAATTTCTAGCAAGAAATTGTGTCAAAATATAAGGCTCGAACCAAATATTACGAACTTGTTTAAAACAACAGGAATAACAGCTTAAAAATGCAAAAGTATTAATATAAAAGTCAAACTTTTTATGACCAACTGATCACGATAGTGTTGATGTATATGTAACTTCGGAATGTATTTCATCTATGTATTTGATATATATTTATTGTACCCTTATTAGAGATGTGTTATTCCTCTATAAGGAAGTGTCGTCATGTGGATTGACAAGTGTCACAAGTGTGTGTACTTGCCGATGGGTTATTACACCACCATGTGTGGGGTCGGCCCTGAAATACATATTATATTGTGGATGTACCTAGCTAGACAAGTCGGCCCCATAAGGTCACTGGGAAAACAGGTTAGTATAAATAGAGATCAGGAGATCTCTATTTAGATCATTCGGAAAGTTATATCTCTCTCACTCAGAAAGTGGCGCACTAGTGAGGAGGAGGATCATCTGCTTCTAGGAGACTATCTCAAGTGTATTTTGGTTGTACTTTGGTTGAGCCATTGCTCTCTCTATCTTTGAGGAATTTGTGGGGTTTTTCACCTTAGGATTTTCCCCACGGAAACTCTGTGTCTCCTGTCTCTCATGCTTTTGATTCTTGTGATGCTTGTCATGATTATTGTGATTGTTATGCTTTGATATACTGTATATGTTATTCTCTAAGTGAAGATCCTAGAGTATTGTGAATTAATGCTCAAAATTTAGCATGGTATCAGAGCTAACCTGAGAAGAAGACATTTTGCAGTGACGGAAACTTGAGTTTCTTGTTTATTGGGTTTCTCTCCATAGATTTTGGAAAAGCAGTATAGTAGATTGACTCCACTCATCACGGAGAATCTATCTGTCCAATCAGAATTCAATTTTGAGCATTTTCAGATTTGGCCCTAAAACTTAGGGTTTCCACAAAAATAGGAATTTCTGAAATCTGAAGACATAGCTGGAAGCTCCTTGCAAAAATCGAATTTTAGAGCTTTGGATCGAGATTTTGGGCTGGGTAGATCTCCAGGAAACTGAAACCCTAATTCAGGGCTCTCCGAGTGAACCCGGAAGGACAAAAAGGAAAATCTGAAGGGTAAAGCTTTGTTGATCTCAAATTCTGAATACACCAGGCTGATCAGCTCATCAAGGCACATCTTTCTATCCTTTCAGAAAATTGAAATTCACATTTTGAATTTTTAGGGTTTTTTCGACAAACCCTAATCTAGGACCAAATCCAGTTTTCAACATTTCAAGTGGTAAGACCTAAATCTTTTCTATTTCCATTTGACGTACTCTTTAAGATGTCTCACCACACCAAGCTTGAGGATAATCTTGAAGGAGCTGATAACTTCCGAGCTTGGAAGTATAGGATTGGGTTAATCCTGGAAGAGAATGAGTTGGACTCATATGTAAAAGAAGACATCCCTATCCCAGAGGATGAAGAGGCTAAGGTATTGCATAAGAAAACTTGGTCAAGGCAAAGAGAATCATTGCTGATTCTATCAAAGACCATCTCATACCCCATGTGTCTTCTCTAAACACCCAAGGAGATGTTTGACTTTTTGACCAAGCTATTTGAAGGGAAGAACATAAATCGAAAGGTGACCCTGTGGAACCAATTGATAGGAGTAAAGTTTCAGAATGGAGAAACCATTCAATCTTATTTTTCAAAGGTCTCCCAGATTAAGGAACAACTAGAAGCAGTGGATGAAATGGTGGAGAATGGTGAAGTGGTGATGACCACTCTAAATGGCCTACCCAGGTCATGGGATTCCTTTATTCAAGGAAGAAGTTGATCTCCTTCAACAGATTGCGGGAAGAATGCTCTCAAGAAGAAGCTAGGCTTGTGGCCCAAGAAGAAAAGATGGGAAATGAAGATCAAGCTCTCACAACACATGCCAGGAAAGGCAAGTCCAAGAAGGAATCATCTCATAATAGGAGATTCTCACACTACCATTATCATAAAGATAAGAAAGATCTCAGATGCTTCAATTGCAATGAGAAGGGACACTTTGCTTCAGATTGTCCCAAGAAGAATAAAGACAACAACAACTTCAATAAGAAGAAGAAGAAGAACAAAAGAAGATATCATGCTCATGTTGTCGAAGCTGATGAACCCCCAAAGAAGATGGCTAGGGAAGAAAGTGATAGTGATGATGACTCATCAAGTGAAGAAGAATATGTTCTAATTGTTAAGTTTAAACCAAATAGACAAACAAGATCTCTGAAAGAAACACAATCACAAGATAGACACACAATATACCCTGGGAAACCCTCATGGGGTAGAAAACCCAGCAAAGCTTTCCTCAATAAGATGATCAACCAAAATACAAGATGTGCTCCTTCTCCTTGACTCCTTAGCAGATCTCCTCAACTAGTGCGCACTCTTCCACAAGTGAGTGAATGATCTAATGAGGAGTTCACCTCCTCTATTTATACTTGACTCCCAACTGACTAAAAGACTAATTGGGCCGACCTCACCTGGAGAAGTCTAATAACCCCTAAAATATAACTTCCGGGCCGACCCACACATGGTGGGTCTAATAACCCTAGTTAATACAAACCCCTGGAGGAATAAACATCTCCAGATACATGATAGGGTTACCTCGGAGGAATGAACCATCTCCGGAATAATAAAGTACAAATATAATATTCTTTGAAGTTACAATATTCAACACTCCCCCTTAACAAGAAGGATATTATAACAACATCTGCAAGAGCAAGGAGTCATCATATATGATACATCTACAAATCATCGGAAGCTTTCTTCAATTCATCTTCATCAGTAACTCAACCAGTTACTGGAACAGTGTCGATATCAATCCGATCATCGGCATCGTCATCAGCATCGTCATCATACGATCATCAGCATCGCCATCATACGATCATCAGCATCGTCATCAGCATCGTCATCACACGATCATCAGCATCGTTGTCACACGATCATCAGCATCGTCATCACACGATCATCAGCATCGTCGTCACACGATCGTCAGCATCATCATCACATGATCATCAGCATCGTCATCACACGATCATCAGCATCGTCATCACACGATCGTCAGCATCATCATCACATGATCATCAGCATCGTCATCACACGATCATCAGCATCATCATCACACGATCATCAGCATCGTCATCACACGATCATCAGCATCGTCATCACACGATCATCAGCATCATCATCACACGATCATCAGCATCGTCATCACACGATCATCAGCATCGTCGTCACACGATCATCAGCATCGTCGTCACACGATCATCAGCATCGTCGTCACACGATCATATTCCTAGGATGATCAATCCTGCTCCTTTTAGGACATAGGTCCATGGATGATACAATCCAATCTCCAGTTCTCGGAGACTTCAGTCTACGGATCAATTCTGGGACCTCAGTCCGGGGACGATGCAATCCCCTGCCTGTTCATTCAGGACTTCATTTATCGGAGACCCAGTCTACGGTTCTATTCTGGGACCTCAGTCCGGGGACGATACAATCCCCTACCTGTTCATTCAGGATTTCATTATCGGAGACCCAGTCTACGGTTCTATTCTGGGACCTCAGTCCGGGGACGATACAATCCCCTACCTGTTCATTCAGGATTTCATTATCGGAGACCCAGTCTACGGTTCTATTCTGGGACCTCAGTCCGGGGACGATACAATCCCCTACCTGTTCATTCAGGATTTCATTATCGGAGACCCAGTCTACGGTTCTATTCTGGGACCTCAGTCCGGGGATGATACAATCCCCTACCTGTTCATTCAGGATTTCATTATCGGAGACCCAGTCTACGGCTCTCTTTAGGACTGAAAGTCCAGGGATGATCCAATCCCCTCAACTGTCCGCTAAGGACTTCATTCTCGGAGACCTCATGTCTACGGCTCTCTTTAGGACTGAAAGTCCAGGGATGATTCAATCCCCTCAACTGTCCACTAAGGACTTCATTCTCGGAGACCTCACGTCTACGGCTCTCTTTAGGACTGAAAGTCCAGGGATGATTCAATCCCCTCAACTGTCCACTAAGGACTTCATTCTCGGAGACCTCACGTCTACGGCTCTCTTTAGGACTGAAAGTCCAGGGATGATTCAATCCCCTCAACTGTCCACTAAGGACTTCATTCTCGGAGACCTCACGTCTACGGCTCTCTTTAGGACTGAAAGTCCAGGGATGATTCAATCCCCTCAATCTGTATTCTCATCAATACAAGTACAAGTATCCTCATCCATACAAGTACATAATCAATATCTAGCATCAACAGCATGTATACGTCATATATCAAAAGCATGTATTCTTACTAATACATCTAAAAGCATGTATACATCTGTCATCAAAAGCATGTATTCTCACTAATACATCTATCATCAAATCATATATACATCTAACATCAGAAGCATGTATATATCTAGCATGTATTCTCACTAATACATCTATCATCAAAATCATGTATACATCTAACATCAAAAGCATGTATACATCCAGCATGTATTCTCACTAATACATCTATCATCAAAATCATATATACATCTAACATCAAAAGCATGTATACATCTAGCATGTATTCTCACTAATACATCTATCATCAAAATCATGTATACATCTAACATCAAAAGCATGTATACATCTAGCATGTATTCTCACTAATACATCTATCATCAAAATCATGTATACATCTAACATCAAAAGCATGTATACATCTAGCATGTATTCTCACTAATACATCTATCATCAAAATCATATATACATCTAACATCAAAAGCATGGATATATCTAGCATGTATTCTCACTAATACATCTATCATCAAATCATGTATAAGTGAAACTAAATGAAAATAAAATAGTCCTAAATCTAACTATTTCTAAGTGACTAGGTGAAGTCTCATTGTTGATGAGACT
Source organism: Larix kaempferi (assembly GCA_027924585.1). Lineage (NCBI taxonomy): Eukaryota > Viridiplantae > Streptophyta > Pinopsida > Pinales > Pinaceae > Larix > Larix kaempferi. The sequence continues at coordinate 6,990,678 of BSBM01000703.1, forward strand.
TGCTTGTCATCAGGAACCATGCTACTCCCCCTTTCTAGGAGAGTCCTTTTGAACTACACCAAGCTTGTCTCGAAAGTATTCAAATTTCACACGAGACAGTGGTTTGGTAAGGATAACAGCAATTTGATCTTCAGTGCTCACGTACTCAAGCTTGATAGCTCCTTTCTGCACCATATCTCGAATATAGAAGTATCGGATCTCTATGTGTTTTGACTTATCATGGAACACAGGATTTTCTGTCATCTTGATGCAGCTTTGATTATCACACATAATCATAGTGGGATCCATTTCTAAGTCAAACACCCCAGATAACAGTTTCCGAAGCCATACAGCTTCACAGCTGGCAGAGCAAGCAGCTATGTATTCTGCCTCAGCAGAACTGAGGGCCACACTGGATTGTTTCTTGCTGAACCAAGAGATCATGGCAGATCCAAGGCTATAACATCCACCTGAAGTACTTTTTTCTGTCTGAGACACTGCCTGCCCAATCAGAGTCTGAGTAACCATGCAACTTGAGTTCATGACTTCCATCATAGAGTAAACCAAAATCTAATGTACCTTTTAAGTACCTCATTACATGCTTTGCAGCTATTAGATGAACCTTTCTGGGTTCTACTAGATACTGACTTAGGGTATTTATAGCAAAGCATATATCTGGTCTAGTATTTGTTAAGTACATTAGTGACCCAATGATCTGTCTATATAAAGTTAGGTCCACTAATTCTGATGAGTCATTAACCAAAATCTTTAAGTTGGAGTCCATGGGAGTGGCCATGGGTTTACACTCCAACATATCAAATCTCTTCAGAATTTCCACAGTATACTTACCTTGATTCAGAAAGATTCCTCTTGGTTCTTGCCACACTTCTAATCCTAAGAAGTAGTGCATCAATCCGAGATCTTTCATCTCGAATTCTGAAGAAAGCTTCTTCTTGCTTTCAATGATTTGTTTCTCATTTCCAGTTAGAAATAGATCATCTACATATAATAAAAGTATAACTGGTTCATCATCCATCACCTTGAGATAAAGGTTTGGGTCAGCTTTACTTTTGGTAAAGCCCATGCTAGTTAAGAAATTATCAATCCTTCCGTACCAAGCTCTGGGAGCTTGTTTCAACCCATATAATTCCTTTTTCAGTTTGCATACATGAGTCCTTCCGTCATTTACCTCAAACCCTTGTGGTTGATCTATGTATACTTCTTCTTCAATTACACCATTCAGAAAAGCTGTCTTAACATCCATTTGATGTAGTTTCCACTTCATCATGGATGCAAGAGCCATGATAGTTCTAATTGAAGTATACCTAGCAACTGGTGCAAATGTTTCTTCATAGTCAATTCCCTCCTTCTGAGAGAAACCTCTGGCTACAAATCTTGCTTTGTATTTTTCAATACTTCCATCCGCAGCATGTTTTATTTTAAAGATCCATTTGGAAGAAACCACACTTTTGTCTTTTGGTTTGGGAACTATATCCCAAACATCATTTTTCATTATTGACTGATATTCTTCAGTCATTGCTTCTACCCATTCTTTCTTTTGAGCTGCCTCTTCATAGCTGGTAGGTAGTTGATCCACTAGATCACACATCAGGGCCATATAGTTGGATACTAACTTTGGTTTCTTTCTTTCTCTAGTGGAGCCTTCAGGAGCACCATATCTTTCTGCTCCTTGAATAATGTCTCTAGCCCATGCTGGTCTTCTTTTCCTTGACAATTCTGTAACAGGAGGTTCTTGTGGTTCCAGCATGTCATGATCCTCTGGTGTGTCCTCTTCAGGAATGTGAGCATTCTCTGAGATTCTGGGAGATGTATCTTCTTCATAAACTTCTTCAAGTTGACACTTTCTAGATTTCTTGAGGGCTGCTTCCTCATCGAAGGTAACATCTCTACTTATTTCTATATGATGGAAACCTGGTATGTAGATTCTGAAGGCTTTGGAGGTTTCACAATAACCAACAAATATTCCCTTCTTACCTGAGGGATCCAATTTGGATCTCTTTTCTTTTGGAATGTGTATGTACACAGGACACCCAAATATTTTGAGATGACTTACCTCAGGCTTCTTTCCTGTAAAGACTTCTTCTGGAGTTTTGAAGTCAAGAGCACTATGAGATAGTCTATTTTGAACATATACTGCTGTCTTGGCTGCTTCAGCCCATAGATACATGGGAAGGTCTTGATCATGTATCATAGTCTTTACAGCTTCCATGATGGTTCTATTTTTTCTCTCAGCTACCCCATTTTGTTGGGGATTGTAAGGAGTGGTTAGTTCCCTTTTGATTCCAGCTTCTTTACAGAACTCTTCAAATTCCTTGGAAGTATATTCTCCACCATTATCTGTTTTGAGAATCTTGATTTTCTTGTCTGAGAGGTTTTCTATTAGAGCCTTGAACTCTTTGAATTTTCCAAAGACTTCATTCTTACCCTTTAGGAAGTATATCCAAGTTTTTCTTGAATAGTCATCAATGAAAGAGAGATAGTATTCAAACCCACTTAGAGATGTGGTAGGCATAGGTCCACATACATCTGAGTGTATTAGCTCTAGAGAACCCTTAGTCTTTGTTTCACTTTTCGGAAAGGGATTCTTGATATTCTTCCCTTTCTTGCATCCTTTACATGAGCCATCATGATCAACCTTCAAGTTTGGCAAACCTATAACCATCTTACTCACATATGGTAAAGCTTTATAGTTAATGTGAGCTAGTCTTCTATGCCATAGCTCACTGGGACTAGAAACTTCATGAGCAAGGGCAGATTCTGGATGACCCTTGAGTTTATAAAGTCCTCCTTCTTCTTCACCAATGACAATTGCATCTTTGATTGATTTTCCTTTGGTCCACATGAGTACTTGACCATCTATGAAGGCTACTCTAAAGCCTTTCTTGTCTAGTGCAGAGATAGAAAGTAGATTCTTCTTTAAACCTGGGACATATAAAATTTCTTTCATCTTCAAAGGTGTTCCTGAATCAAGCTTGTAGCTTGCTTCACCAATTCCCTTGATGGGATATTGATAATCATCTCCTAGAGATACCTTCTGTGGTGAAGACTTCTCTTCAATCTTGGAGAGAGTTTCCTTATGACCTGTCATGTGCTTTGAAGCACCACTGTCAATGAGCCAAGTGCCTTCACCAGGGGACACAGATCCAGAGAGAGCAGAAAATAGTACATATTCTTCTGGTTCTTCTTTCTTTACTTTAGATCTTTTCTTTTGAGGCCTTTCCTCCACTTCTTCTTCTTCTTCTTCTTCTTCTTCACTGTCATCTTCTGCCATATGAGCATGATGTCTTTTGTAAACAAACCTTTTCTTCTTCTTCTCTGGTAGGGTACAGTCTCTGGCATAGTGTCCTAGCTTGAGACAATTGAAGCATTGGACTGTGGAGATGTCTCCCCCTTTCTTTTTGAATCTATGAGAGGGTTGAGGCCTTTTGTGGTTCACTTTCTTGAAGTAGCCTCTCTTTCCTCTTTTGGTGTGGGTGGCCAAAGCTTGGTCATCCTCTTTGAGAAGTGCTTCTCTGTTGGCAACCCTAGCCTCCTCTTGAACACAATCTTCCCATACTACATCAAACTTCATACTTTCTTTTCTGGCACACATAGTTTGAATGAATGACTCCCAAGGTCTAGTGAGACCATTTAGAGCTGTCATCACAAGTTCATCTTCATCAAGAGTATCACCAATGGCATCTAGTTGTTCTTTGATTAGAGAGACTCTTGAGAAGTAGTCTTGAATGGATTCTCCTTTGTGCATATTGGTACTTTTCAACTGAGTCCTTAGATTCATCTTCCTGTTGATGTTCTTTCCTTCATACATTCTTCCTAGGGCATCATACATTTCCTTTGGAGTCTTCTTGGAAGACACTTGGGGAATCAAGTGGTCTTTAATGGAATCAGCTATGATTCTCTTTGCCCTAATCAGGTCCTTCCTGTGTTTTTCTTTGGCTTCATCATCTTCTGGTTCTGCAACTTCCTCCTTGACATAATGAGCAAGATCATTCTCCTCAAGAATGAGACCAATTCTGTATTTCCATGCCCGGAAATTCTCTATGCCTTCTAGCTTGTCTTCAAGCTTAGTATTTGGAGCCATCTTCTCTTGGGGGAGTCCAAGAGACAGAGCAGACTTACCTGGGAAGTTACTTTTCACTTTTCCGGAATCTGGAACAGAATTTTATCGCACTTTTGGTAGAATTAGGGTTTGACTTTCCCGGAGTTCTATCCAACCAAAAAGTTCGATCTATAGCTCAAAACAATGCTCTTGAGAAGATCTATCCAGCCATGTAATCAGAAATCAAAAATTACAATTTTTTTCTGAAACCAAAATCTGACGTATCGCACTTTTGGTAGAATTAGGGTTTGACTTTCCCGAAGTTCTACCCAACCAAAAAGTTCGATCTATGGCTCAAAAGAAAGGTATTGATGAGAGCTATCCAGCCATGCAACCAAAAATCAAAAATACCAACTTTGGGCTGAAAACCCTAACTTCACCAAAGAGAGAGAAAGAGGTATTCTTACCTTGTGAAAGATGTCCTATTCAGTCTAGCTCTGATACCATGTTAAGTTTAAACCAAATAGACAAACAAGATCTCTGAAAGAAACACAATCACAAGATAGACACACAATATACCCTGGGAAACCCTCATGGGGTAGAAAACCCAGCAAAGCTTTCCTCAATAAGATGATCAACCAAAATACAAGATGTGCTCCTTCTCCTTGACTCCTTAGCAGATCTCCTCAACTAGTGCGCACTCTTCCACAAGTGAGTGAATGATCTAATGAGGAGTTCACCTCCTCTATTTATACTTGACTCCCAACTGACTAAAAGACTAATTGGGCCGACCTCACCTGGAGAAGTCTAATAACCCCTAAAATATAACTTCCGGGCCGACCCACACATGGTGGGTCTAATAACCCTAGTTAATACAAACCCCTGGAGGAATAAACATCTCCAGATACATGATAGGGTTACCTCGGAGGAATGAACCATCTCCGGAATAATAAAGTACAAATATAATATTCTTTGAAGTTACAATATTCAACACTAATTTCTTCTCTCATAGGTACTATCTCCCATGGTTGTAATGATTGGTTGATTGACAGTGGGGCTTCCAAACACATGACTGGGTTTAAGGAATCTTTTGAGAATCTATCTGAACATGAATCACCCCATAAGGTGAAACTTGGGGATGATTATCAATACCCAATCAAAGGAAGTGGTGAAGCCTCCTACAACCTAGATTCTGGAAAATCTTTGAAGATGAAAGAAGTCCTGTATGTACCTGGGCTCAAGAAGAACTTACTCTCCATCTCTGCGTTGGATACAAAAGGTATGAGGGTTGCATTTGTGGATGGCCAAGTCCTAATGTGGCCAAAGGAAAAGAACATAGATGATGCAGTAGTGATTGGAGAGCAAGAGGGAGGTTTGTATAAATTGAAGGGACAACCTGAACATGCCATGGTACATGAATCCATGGAGCCAAGTGAACTTTGGCATAGAAGACTTGCTCATATGCACTATAGGGCACTTCCAATTGCAAGCAAGGCTGTAGAGGATCTTTCTGAAATCAAGACCAAACATGAAGGTGTTTGCAAAGGATGTGCAAAAGGTGAGAGCATTAAGAAGGCTTTCCTAAGCAGTGAAAGCAAGGCAAAAGACATCCTGGAAATCATCCACTCAGATGTATGTGGTCCTATGTCATCCAGTTCTCTAAGTGGGTATGTTTACTATGTCTCATTTATTGATGACTTCTCTAGGAAGACTTGGGTATACTTCTTGAAGAACAAAGATGAGGTGTTTAGGAATTCAAAACCTTGATGGAGAATCAAACTGACAAGAAGATCAAAACATTCAGATTCGACAATGGTGGAGAATTCACCTCAGGTGACTTCAAGAAGCTTTGTAGTGATTCAGGGATTAAGAGGGAGTTTCCTGCTCCTTATAATCCTCAATAGAATGGTGTTGCAGAAAGGAAGAACAAAACAATCATGGAAGCCACAAGGGAAATGTTGCATGACCAGGATCTACCTATGCATCTATGGGAAGAAGCAGCTAGAACAGCTGTATATGTGCAGAACAGAACACCCCACAGGATATTGGACAACAAGAAACCAGAAGAGGTCTTTTCTGGTAAGAAACCTGAAGTCAGCCATCTTAGAATATTTGGTTGTCTAGTATACACTCATGTCCCAAAGGAAAAGAGGACTAGACTAGATCCTTCAGGAAAGAAGGGTATCTTTGTGGGTTACAGTGAAAGCTCGAAGGCTTACAGAATATACTTTACAGGGTTCAAGAAGATTGATGTCAGCAAGGATGAATATAAGTTCAACGATAGGTAATCCAGGAAGCAAAGATCAAGAGGGAGCACACTCCAGCAGCTCCTGCAAGGATGTAGATTTTCAGAGGGAGTTGACCATGTTCCTACATTTCACAACAGAAAGGTGTAGAAGAAGCTACTTCAACAGCTCCTACCAGGAAGCAAAGACTCTGAGGGAGTCTACCCAACAAACAAACAAAGATAAGTATTTCAATTATCATTTCTTGCGTATTTTGTTTCTTTAAATAATATTATGCTTATGTTCCTAGACTTAGGAGATGTATTGTGCATATTAGAATGATTGCATTAATGAACAGTATACTACTAATATGCATGTGATGGGTAAGTGGCCTATGGCACTGTACAACATTCCAGTGCTACTTATCTAGAATGAAACCTCTTTGCTGACATGTTGGGAGTAGTGCAAACACTTAACAATGTTCTGGTAGAGACTGGAAGGCATCTAGAAAGTTGTGGAACATGGATAGATGTTGTATTGAAGCATTGGCTAAGATAACTGCATGACTACATGACATAGTTCTTTATGTGTAAAGAATTTGTTCTGAAAATTATGAGATGTTTCTAATCATGCAATTTAACTTGTTTTGTAGGAAATACCGCATATCTTCACCTACAAAAGGACTACAACATTTGTTCCAACAACAAAGATATCTATTGAAGATATTGAAGTTCGTAGGATCTGGGATAAAGAAATGGAATGCTATGATCCATCGATCATGAATAAGATGTTTGGGATGCAGTCCCAAGACCTGACAGGGAGTCACATGTGTGCAGATTGAAGAAAGCCTTGTATGGCTTGTAGCAAGCTCCCAGAACTTGGTGTGATACAAAGAGGAAGCTTGCTGCTGAATTCAATATGAAGAACTTTGGGAATGATGCATTATTTCCTAGGTATGGAGGTGTGGCAAAGTGCATGTGGGATCTTCCTTGGTCAAGGGAAGTACACAGTAGATATCCTAAAGAGATTCGAGATGATGGATTGCAAGGCCATGGCCACACCTATGGCATCGAATCTGAAGCTTCTATGTGATGCTTCATCTGAGCCGTTTGATGTCTCTATGTATCGTCAGATGATTGGGTCCTTGACGTACTTGACAAACATGAGACCAGATATTTGCTTTGCAGTGAACACATTGAGTTAGTTCCTGACAGATCCGAGGAGTGTTCATCTGGTTGCTGTAAAGCATGTTCTGAGGTACCTAAAGGATACAGTGGATTATGGGCTCAAGTATGAGGCGAATCAAAAGTTTAACCTACATGGTTATGTTGATTCAGATTGGGCTGGCAGTGTTGCAGATAGTAAGAGCACATCTGGGTGCTGCTTCAGTATGGGATCAGGTGTGATCTCTTGGTTTAGCAAGAAGCAGTCCTGTGTAGCACTGAGTACAGCTAAGGCAAAGTATGTTGCAGCCTGTTCAGCTAGTTGTGAGGCAATATGGCTACGGGAGCTACTGTCTGAATTATTTGATCTCCCGTTGGATGTTACTGGTATCTTCTGTGATAACCAGAGTTGTGTGAAGCTATCCGAGAACTCAGTGTTTCAGGACAGGTCGAAACACATAGAGATCAAATATCACTATATCAGGGATATGGTGCAGAGAGGAGCTGTGAAAGTCCTATATATTGTGAGAAACGAGCAGATTGTAGATGTGCTGACGAAGCCACTAGCCAGGGTGAAGTTCGAGTACTTCAGGGAGAGGCTTGGTGTTCTTCAAATTGATGACACTTCGAGGAAGAAGTGATGTACACATTTGTTGAATCCATTCCAAGCATGTTGGAAGGAGGATCCTTCACATGGTTGTGGATGTAAGCATTGGATGGTGAGCATCAGGATGATGTTCTGGTTTCTGCTTTGTATGATCAATTGGATCATTTTTTATATGTATGTATGTATGCATCATGTTGGATGTTGGATATGATCAGTTGGGTCATTTATATGTATATGTATGTATGCATCATGTTGGATGATGGATATGATCAGTTGGATCATTTATATGTATGTACGCATCATGTTGGATGCTGGATATGATCGGTTGGATCATGTGTATGTATTTTGTATATGCATCATGTTGGATGCTTAGACCATGTATCTGTATATGTATCAGGTGGATACATTGTATGATCAGGTAGATCATGTATGATGATATGTATCAGGTAGATACTTGGTATGCATCAGATAGATGCATTGTATGATCAGGATGATCATGGATGATGAGCTTTAGGATGTTGCTCCAGATGACATGCAGCAAGATGTTGTAGTGATGATGATCAGGATGATCATGTGTACATCAGGATGATGTATGGTGAGTATCAGGTTGATACTCTGTGGCCGTGGAATAGGTTGTGTAGATAAGCATGTAATTTGTGCCCTGGGAGATTTGTAGATAGTATTTCGAGGTTTTTCCTACGGCATGTAATTTGTACCTTTGGATATCTGGCAAATGCTCTTTCGAGGTTTTGCTTGGGAGGACATATAATTTGTGCCCTGGGAGATCTACATATAGTCTTTCGAGGTTTTGTCTATGGCATGTAATTTGTGCCCTGGGATATCTGGCAGATGCTCTTTCGAGGTTTTGTCCTATGGCATGTAATTTGTGCCCTAGGAGATCCGATAGGTTGAGCCGTGTGCTCATAATCAGTCCTGGGATGCTCTTTCGAGGTTTTTCCATGACCACATGTAATTTGTGCCCTGGGAGATCCGATAGGTTGAGCCTTGTGCTCGTAATTAGTCCTGGGATGCTCTTTCGAGGTTTTGTGGTGACCACATGTAATTTGTGCCCTGGGAGATTCGATAGGTTGAGCCTTGTGCTCGTAATCAGTCTTGGGATTCTCTTTCGAGGTTTTGTGGTGGGGTCACATGTAATAAGTCCTGGAGATCTGGACAGGATGAAAAAGGCCTCAGATGCTCTTTAGGGTTCTTACTAGTCAAGAGACTCTTTTAAGGTTTTGTGATGCACGTAATAAGTCCTGAGATTTCCATAGTATGTTCAGTGATGATGAAGACCTGCAGGTGGTGGGCCTACATCCAGTATGAAAAAGGACTGGCTCTGTAGAACTTCCTATGATGAGTAGAGTCATAGATTGGTTGAGATAGCAGCAGCAATAACGATGATGATGACGATGATCCCGAGAAGAAGACTTGTCTAGTAGATCTATGTCGAGAAATACCTTCCTAGTTAAGAGGGAGTGTTGATGTATATGTAACTTCGGAATGCATTTCATCTATATTTATTGTACCCTTATTAGAGATGTGTTATTCCTCTATAAGGAAGTGTCGTCATGTGGATTGACAAGTGTCGCAAGTGTGTGTACTTGCCGATGGGTTATTACACCACCATGTGTGGGGTCGGCCCTGAAATACATATTATATTGTGGATGTACCTAGCTAGACAAGTCGTCCCCATAAGATCACTGGGAAAACAGGTTAGTATAAATAGAGATCAGGAGATCTCTATTTAGATCATTCGGAAAGTCATATCTCTCTCACTCAGAAAGTGGTGCACTAGTGAGGAGGAGGGTCATCTGCTTCTAGGAGACTATCTCAAGTGTATTTTGGTTGTACTTTGGTTGAGCCATTGCTCTCTCTATCTCTGAGGAAGTTGTGGGGTTTTTCACCTTAGGGTTTTCCCCACGAAAACTCTATGTCTCTTGTCTCTCATGCTTTTGATTCTTGTGATGCTTGTCATGCTTATTGTGATTGTTATGCATTGATATATTGTATATGTTATTCTTTCAGTGAAGATCCTAGAGTATTGTGAATTAATGCTCAAAATTTAACAGATAGTCCCTGCCTTGGCAGGGACTAGTAATACCTTAAACATGGAAAAGTACTCAAATTTGTGCATACAAAAAATTGATCAAACAAAGACAAAAACAATATCAAACTGCCATTTCACCACAAGTTTCCTCAAATTAGGCACCATAATTTTAAGCTTGCAGCAAGAGAAATATCAACATTAACATTGCACTCACAACATTTCACATATTTAAAGGAAATAGTTGAGGCAAATATTAAAACACACAAAAGGTTTAGCCACCATTTTACAACAAATTTCAACACACATCATGTGCCAAAATTTTAGAATCACAACAAAAATGGGGGAAAATAAAAATTTACAACAAATTCCAACACACATCATGTGCCAAAATTTTAGAATCGCAACAAATATGGGGGAAAATACACACATGTTCATTCCATTACAGAGAATGAACATACCAACATACCAACATTTCTTATACAACTGCAAAATACACACATGTTCATTCCATTACAGAGAAGAAAAAATAAATAGAACTTTGAAAAATAGTCGCTCAAATTACATAAACCTTCCTTTATGCTTTAGCATCAAGTATGTCAATTACAAATACAAACAATAGTCGCCTACGGTAGGGTCTAACAATCAAACAAGTGCAAAATTGTTCAAAAACTCAAAAAAAACCCATCATTTTTAAGCAAATTCTTTAGAGATGAGAACTTACCGATCAAAAGCCACTGATGTCCATGATTTGAGAGGAATTTCAGCATTTACTCATAAGAGGTATAGAAAGAAAATGTTTACTTAATGAGCGAAGATTCTAAATGCCACAGATAGGTCAAGACAGAGCAAATTGTCAAATAACAAATTGAAATTTGTTGGAAAACTCCAATAGATGGGTAACTACCTCAGTTCTTGCCATGATAACAACCCCGATAACAACCCCACTGTTTCCCATCCTTATCCTTAGCACTCCCCTCCGCGAGATTTGGTTAAAATCTTGCCTCTTCCCACACAGGGAAGTACCTTCCTCTTCCCACACACCTTCGCAATTGCTTCCTTAATCTCTTACTCGTATTCTTTGATAGTTTCGAGCATCATCACCGATATAGGTTCTTGCATTTGATCCTTCACTGTACTCTCTATCGTGTGGAGTTCTTGGAGTTTATCCTCGATTTATTCAGAGAGTGCTAGTGCCTCTTCTTGCATAGGTTGTAACTTCAATGAAGTTTCGGCTTCCTTCCTCCTTAATGCCTTCAGCTCTTTCTGAAGCTCTTTCGTTTCTGGGAACTTTTGGATCCTTTGCCTTGGGGGCAAATCCTTCATGGTCGTGTTCATAGAATAAAGGTCCTTCTTCCTCTTCTGAACTTCATCCTGAATTTTCTTTAATTCAGGATCCTCTTGCAGTATAGCCCATACGTTAGTGACTTCTTCTAGCAATTCTTGACACCTCGCAATTTATGCGGAGATGTTTTCGATTGAATTCGTCAATTCTTCAGCCCTTGCTTCTTTCACATCTGGAGGAGAGCCAGGGTTTTTTTCGAGGCTCTAATTCAACAATATTCTCTTTGTATCCAATCTCCATATCTTCCATTTTCTCTTTGAGATTTTCCACGGCAGCACCAATCTTAAGGATGGTCTCTTCCACTTCAATCTCTTCTTCGTAGTCTAGGATCTTCAAACAGACTTCGGCTCCAGTTTTCTTCATCTTTTTCTACTTCTCTTGAGCATTTTCTAGCTCATTTATATTTAGTGCACATTCATTCTTCAGCTCCTTATAACTATCTTCTAGCTTCAGATGCTGGTTATATGATTTCATATCTCTGTCTCTGATTTCTTCCACAACCTGCAAATCTAGATTATGTAGTCCTTTAATGGGAAGCATTCCCACGTTTATATCAAAATGTGTGAGCTGCTTCACACCTTCAATAAGTTCATTAGAAGAGAATATCACATTCATTGGCTCTATGTGGATTAACTGGGGCCTCATCCTTAAAGAAGGCACTTTGCTTGACTCCCATGTCCTGTCTTTGGAGTTTGATTCCCTTACTAGATGTCTTTGGACTTGTTCTACTCTTTCCACCATACTCTTCATTTTTGCAAGGCTCTCTATCATGCTTGCTTGGATTTCCTCTTACTTGTTGTCTTTCAATGCGAGTGTCTCTTCAATATGCTCACTGACTCGGACCGCTATGCAATTGTAATCGTCATCATACAACTATGCATCGAGCAGAGTCTTACTTGCTTTATGCTTCTTTCTTTGCGATCCCTCCGGCACGGATGTGTCGGGATTCTTCCTCTTCTCTCCTAGTGGAAAATCAACAATTTGTTGATGTTCTTGTCCTTGATCTTGTTCCTGCTCCTAAACACTTATTGGCTCTCCTCCTTAGTCCTGGGTGCCACTTTCATTTGTGCTTTCCTTTGATGTAGTGATCAATGTCTCTAGCGCATCAATCTTCCACTCGGGATGCCAATCTTCAATGATAAGATCAATCTTCTGGACGTCCAATTGGTATAGTCCCTCAAACCATTCTAGGTTATTTGGTTCTCTAGGATGAATGAAAATAAAGTGAAGGTCAGCTTTGAATATCATCTTACGAATATATAGAGTTGTTATTTCCTTAGGAATACGTGAAGTGTGCTAGATTACTTCACATAGCTTCTCACAATATGTGTACGACTGTATATTATTTAGTCTTTGTATGTCCGAATTCGAATTCGCCCACATGTTCGCAAATCTGGGTCCACGGAAATCTCAAGTGAATACCGGTACATTTTGCTGATACTTAGGCTTTTTCTGGCCTACGTACACGATCAAGACTAACAACCATCTATAATGGAATTAATGTCCATTATCTTGTGTATCTGCAACATCATCTATGAACTCATTCAGAAGGTAGCTTGCCCAATTACACTGGAGTCCATCCTTGACCTTAGAAGCTAAGGAGATTGCAGCGATTGGCACCTCGTTTGGTTTGCATTTCCTTAGTACTTTCCCTGCAAAAAGTTGAACTGTGAACTTCGTAGCGACATCCTTGACTTGATTTGTTTGATATCCACAGGTTCCTTCGATGAAGTCGAATTCATTCTTCATTCTCTTTTCAAGTTCTTTGTATTTGTTTTTTCCTATGAACTCTACTGCGAGGTCAACACCTCTTTTGCTTAAGTGCGTATTTCTATAAATGAGGTCTATGTTTATGTCGATCTTGTGGTCTAACCACAAGTAACCCTGGTGCGTACATGGGAGAAATGTTCGCAGAACTTCTGTGAGCTCTAGGCTCCTATCAAAATGTGGAATTCGCAGCAAATTCAGTAATCCTGATGGTTGCAATGGCGCAATCCAATCTTGTGCTTAAATTGTTATTTTCTTACTGGTTTCATCATGTCGCCTACACATGTACTGATCCAGCTGAAATTCCAGGTACTTTGTTTTGTGGAGCAAGTCATGATCTAAGAACTTGCATTCTAGAATCTTGCCTAGAAAATTCTCCTTTTCACACACATGACTCGACATGGGCAACATCGGGATCTCGTATTGCGGATTCTCCGTTAGTATCACAACTGGTGCAACATCTCTTCTCAGAGCGATGTATTTGGGTATGAGAAAAATCGTCTTGTCACGAGGTTGTTCTAGTGGAAAAGGATTTGGAATTTCTGTGGCCTTCGGCTTTTCTTGCTCAGTAGCAGTTTTCTTATCTTTCCGCATCTGCTCCAATATATTTCATGGTGAAGCCCTAGATGTTCCACCTCTCTTTGGGACTTCTTTCTTCACTAGCGTCTTCATGACTCCTTCCAAACCAGAATGTCCAGAATTGTCTTAATATCTCTTCTAGGCTTGCTTGTTCAGACATACACTATCGGATTACTCTTGCTCTTGACTGGTAAAATGCTCGAAAATTACATGCATAAAAATTAAAAGTCTTGGTAAAACCGGTAACTATGCGGTCTTTACTATTTATAGGCACAACGACACTAAGGCTCACCCAAAAATGGCTAACTTAGCATTAAATTCCATGTCCGTTGTCCAAATATTGCTTAGATATTTGTCCTTTCCCTTCATTTAATTTTTCTTCAATGGACAAATACACCTTAAAAGCGGAAAAATCTGGTTCCCAAAAGTATTATACAACGGCTACTTTCTGACCAAAAATGTAACGTCTAGTTTCCTCTAGCTTCGCTAACGGTTAGGTGAATGGCAAGGTTCACTTCATATTTCCATTCTTTTAATTGAACTTCGCAACGCTACTTCCTTATTTTACTTCGCAACTTAGCTTGCTATGTGTGCTTCGCAACACATCTTCATATATTGTAAAACTATGCATTTTAACAAAATTGTTTTGTGCAGACTCTGCCATCTAGTTTAGTGTCCAATTTCAACTGCACTTGACACCTAAAACTTTCTTGCATTGCTTAATTGATACCTTTAGGAGTAGGGCCATTCCTATAAGGATTTAGTCTACTCCCATTAACAAGTCCTTGCAATTTTTCTCCAAGTAATGTGGCTAACTGAACTGCACCACCATTAGTAGCATGTTTGAAAATGTATGGCCCTAACCAATGCGTTTTGAATTTTCCAGGAAATTTCATAAATTTGCTATCATAGAGGATGACAAGGTCTCCTACTCGGAAGAATTTGTGCTTGATGTGTCCATCATGCCATACCTTTTCTCTATCTTTCTGCACTTGTTGGTGAAATCCTGCAATGAAGCAGTCTTCATCCAATCCAAAAAACTATAATAGTCTTTCATACATTGTCTCATCGTCAGCCATATATGTGAATGATGCAATTCTCAAGCTCGGTACTATGTATTCCATGGGCATGACAACTTCATGTCCATATGCTAATATGAAAGGTATATATGACCTGTCAAATTTTTACAAGTTGTTCTATATGCCCGTAATACTGCTGCTATTCTAAGATCCCCATCATCCTTGTTTGTATTGCATACTTTGGTCAATGCATTCTCCAATACTTTATTAAAGAATTCTCTAGTGCCATTAGCTTGTGGATGATATGGTGTACTCTTTTGATGGTAGATCTGAAATTCTTCTGTTAGGGCTTCAACAGTTCTGTTCAGGAAATGGGTTCCCTAGTAACTCATCAAAATCTTTGGACATCCAAATCTTGTCAAAATGTTATCAAAAATGAACTGCGCGGCAGTAACTATGCTACATTCCTTTACTGGTTTTTCCTCTTCCCATCTGGTTAGATAATTTGTAGTTGTGATGATATATCTTGAGCTAGTTCTCTTCCTTGGTGGGTTAATAGGTCCCACAAATTCAATAGCCCATTTATTAAAGGCTTGCAATGTCAATTGTGGCATCAATGACATCTCATCTGTACCAGATGGCTTCCTTGGTCTCTGGCATACATCGCAATTCCGGCAATGTTCTTTTGAATCTTTGTGTATGGTAGGACACCATAGTCCTGCTCTTAAAATTTTATGTGCAGTATCTCTTCCTGTGTAGTGTCCTCCAGATACACCTGAATGCGCTTTAGCAAGTATGATAGGTCTCTCAAGTTCTAGTACGCATCTACGTAATACTTCATCTAGTCCTAGTTTGTATAATTGTTTTGCAATTAGGGTAAATTCAGCTGATCTTACCACTAATTGTTTCTTCTACTGCGTAATAAGTTCTGTAGGTCCTAAACCTGTAGTTAGAAATTCTAAAATATCTCTGAAATAGTCATCTTCTCTATGGATAGCAAACAACTGTGCATCTGGTAGATTATCCTCCAAATTACTTGGTTCTTCTCCTGACTTGATTCTTAAAATATGGTCAGGTCCTGCGTTCAATATTCCTGGCTTCACAATGATTTCAAAATCATATTCCTGAAACAGTAAAATCCATCTGCATATTCTTCCCCATAACATTGGTTTATTGACCAAGTACTTCAAAGCTGAATGGTCAGTGAACATACAAAAATGCAAACCTAGCAGATAGTGTCTAAAGTTCTATAATGCATACACCATAACTAAGCCTTCCCTTTATGTTGTGGCATAATTATTTTCTATTGAAGATATATTTCTACTTGAAAACACAATGGGATGATCGATGCATCCCTCACTTGGTTATGCTAATAAAATGCCAATTGCTATATATGAAGCATCTACATGTACATGAAATGGATTATTCCAGTTGGGAAAGATGAGAATAGGAGCTATAACCATTTTCTCTTTCAGTGTACCCAATCATTTTTGGCAATCTTCAGTCCAATTGTACTTCACTTCTTTCTTCAATAGTTTCTCCATAGGTGCAGTGATATCCACATATCCTTTAATGAATTTTCTATAGTATCCCATGTGCCCCAATGCAGTGCATAGATGCTTAACTAAATTAGGTGTTGGAAGATTTACTATGATCGCTATCTTTGCTAGATCAACCATCGATCATTTCTTACATATTATGTGTCCCAATAAAATACCATAAGGAACACAGAAGATGCACTTCTTCAGGTTCAAGGAAAGCTGATATTGTCTACACTCAAATGCTAACATCATTCTTAAGTTTGCGTGATGGTCCTTCAAAAGGACAAATATTGTCTAGTAATCAAAGTAAACTTCTTATAATTTATTAATATAATCCTTAAATCCAGCTACAATCACTCTTGAAAAGATAGCAGGTGCATTTTTCAATCCAAAATCCATAACAGTGTACTGAATGATCCTTATTCAGTAGCAAATGTAGTCTTGTGTCTTTCTTTTGTAGCAATTATGATCTGATGATAGCCAGAAAATTCATCAGTGAAAGAGCATGCCTCCTATCCACCTATGTTATATAGAACTTCGTCTGTGAATGGAGTGGAAAATGGGTCATGCAGATATGCATCATTCATTTTGTGAGGTCCACACAAATTTTGATTTCACATTTAGCTTTCTTGTATTGAATTACCGTGGGACTTATCCATTATGATTCTTCTACTGGTTCAATGATTTCTACCTCAAGCATTTTATCAATTTATGCTTTTACTCTTTCTTTATACCTTGGATTCAATCTGTAAGGTCTTCGTTTAATAGGATTCACATCAGGCTTGAGAGGTATTTTCATAACTCCCAAGTCACCTAAAATGCCTTTCATTTCACAAAACATTGTAGGGAACAAATCTTGATATTCGCGCAGTAGGTTTTCCATTTGTCCTGTTGTTTTTTCATCCCAGTAATCCCCAATAGAAGCAAATTTTGGTTCATCATTGGTACTAATATTGATCATTTTGGTCTTCACAGGGTTACTCAAATCTGGAATTTCTAAATCAGGTTCTTGTACATCGCGTTTTCCTTCAGACTCAGGTATATCCACATCGTGAGGGTCTTCATCTTCATCTTCGTCTAGTGCGAAGTTATAACATTCAAGGGTATATTCCAATTGTATTTCCCAATCTGTTTGCTTATACACAGGCAAGGGGACATTATTAAATATCTTCTTTTTAAGGATCTGTAAATCCTCATTGACGCTCGGACAATCATCCTCAAAACTGAAAGTCGATTGAAATTTCTTTATCATAATGTGCCAATTTGTTGTGCCTTTGCAAAGTTCTGCTTATGTATACTATTTCTTTGGTATTTGATCCAATGCATGCACAAACATATGAACCCATTCTGTCTTTGGTATATGCATCCATGCTTTCAAGCAAAACACTATATTATCTCTAGGATCAGTCTATCCACTGTATTTTTCTTGTACAAACTTAGTTTATTCTGCAAATCTGATTTCAATTAGGTGCTTACATTCTTCCCATGTGTTCAAGTTGTATTTTTGCACATCCCACCACCTAGAAGGTGTAGCTCGCAATGCTATATCTAAAGCTGCTAGCTTATGTTCATATGAAAATGATGCTAAATATTCATGAAGGAATGCATGGATATTACCCAAACCATCATAAGTAGGAATTGGACTTACCTTTGTTCCAATCCAACGTAATGACTTCGTTATATTCGCGCATCGTCTAGCTGATTCTTCATGCATTCAGCACTATCAGTTCTCCAAGCCTACATCTAATTCTGATACGCAAGAAATGTCGCATCTCCAACTCAACATTCCATCATCTGTAGGGTTAATGTAATCTGCTTGATTCGATGTCATCTTGTATATATTATCAATTTCTTGAGCTCTGCATTCTTCTCATACTGGTTCAACATACCTTGTTCCTTGTGAAGGATCCAGGGGTGTGATAATCCTGATATCCAGTCCTTCAAATATCATTTGTTTTTTCTTCAAGTTGATAATTGCAAGGTTATCAATTGCAAAGTCAATCCCCAATAATGCAGGATAAGGATTACTTTCATCTATGATCTCAATAACCTCAAAGTCTTCTTTACTTCGCACTCCATTAATGTCAACAAGAACACTTGATAGCCTCCCAAAAGGTATAAAATTTTGTTGATTAGCTGATCTCAATTGTATTGGAGACCAAGATAACTTTGGCTTCCCAATTTGTTCCCATGTTTGTTTTGTCAGCACATTCACCTTTGAGCCTAGGTCAAGAATGACCTGGTTCATTTCAAAATCTCCAATATGCGCATTTAGCCTCATTTATCTTCTTGTCCTTCTATGGTTCTTGATTTGATGAATTACTCTATGTGCATCATTTACAGTATTACGCTATTCGTAATGTCCCAACATGTTCTGTAATTCTCTTAAGGCGTTTTTGTCTCTCGACAGCTTTATGTAGCTTTGTAGAAACTATGTGATAGGACTTGTCTATTCTAGCAAATTTCATGATCCATCATACAAGGTCGGCATGTCTAACATAGGTGTCTAATCACTTTTCAATTGGATCTTTGCGGCCGAAGGTTCTAAGTCCTAAAATCCTTTTCTTGCTTCCAATAATACCTTTTTTCTTGGTTAGGATTGAATGCAGGCATTTTTCTAGTTGATTTTCTTACCCAAGGCCCCTCAGTAGGTTTGGTCTGTTTATGTGATCTTCATAAGTCAAAGCTCCATTCGTCCTGTCATTTCTTGTCATAGCTCCACTTCGTGTTACAACATGGATGTTGCGATCTTCGTTTATTTTCTTAGCTATGATCATCTGAATGTCCTGGTTCTGTCCTTCTAGGATTTTTTCTTTCATTTTTCCTAGCAAAATGGGACATGCTTCAATGATATGGTAAAACTATTTATAGTACTTACATGTAGTGCATGGGTTGTGACAGTCTCTTGCTAAATGTATAGGTTGAGCACAGTTATAATAGACAATCTGACCTTTTCCTCGTCCTTGGCCAGTGTTATGTCCTCTTCCTCTGAATCCACCACATCCTCTATATGTACCTTGATCATACTGCTCATTTTCATTATTGTTCTGTGTTTCTCCTTGGACTCTGTAGACATCATGTTTTCTTTCTATCATGAGGTCATATGCTCTACAGTTGGTATCATCATGGCGAACCAACTTACAAAATGTGCAGTACAGGTTCTTTGGTGTCTGTACATACTTATGAAGTAGGTAACGGTCCTCTAGGCGATTTCCTCTACAGCAGAAAATCTCGCACCATGGTCCTTGAGGTTGATTTAATGGATTTGGTGCCCCACTAGTGAGTTAATCTCTGAATACAGGACAGTGTTCGTTGGAATGTCCTTCTCCTTTACATTTAGTGCACCAAACCTCTTGTCTTATTTATTTTCCTTTCTTCATATCATGTAACTATAATGTCAGGTTCGCTAGCTATGTTTATATCTGTACCATTTCTTTGCTGGTTTCTCCTATAGGCGAATCTTCTAGCTTCATCACAATTTCCAGTGCTTCTGTTTATGAGGTTACCTTATGTTGCATCAATGGTAATCTAATGTGGGGAAACAATGCAACTATAAACCATTCTTGATGTTGTTGTGGTTCTATTTCAAAGCTAACTTGATCTAACAAGACTTTGAATTTCTGATCAAATTCCCACACAGTCTCATTAGATTTATGTTTTATCTCTTTCAGCTCTGTAATGCATTGAGATTCTTACTTGGGCTTCTTAAATTCTCCAATCAGCATAGTTATGATATCAACTAGTGTTTTGTTTTGTCCAACAAAATATTTCATCAACCATGTTAAAGCTCTATCTCTGAATGTGGTGACTAGTTGAGCTTGTTTTATAGCATCGTCTTGTACTTGCTTAACGTTCCAAATAGCCTCACAGAAAAACCAATGTTGCTCTGTAGCCGCTAGAATAGTTTCTTTAAAAACAGGTAGCTTTATGTCTTTTGCCATTCTTCTTCTATGAGGTGTAGTATTCTAAAACGATGAAGGTATACCACTACTTAGCTGATTCTGAGTACTTGCTCCTGCAGTATTACTACTACTAGTGTTCTGCGAACTAGTAATATTTCTTTCCTCAAATATAGGTTTTTGCGGAGTAATAGGATGATATCCAATGTGTCTAGGTTCTATTTCACTATCAGACTCAACTTGATATGAATTTCTATCACTTCCTAACTCAGTTTCTAGGAATGTGCGAGGTTCAACTTCATGAGACCTCTTTCTAGTGCTAACTTTATATCTTTTTCCACTATGCAAAATGCCAATATATTCATCTATGTCACTATCTATGTTTTTGAACATTATAGACTCAAACCCTAGGAATCTGATTGCATTTTTAAGACACCTTTTTCAACTAATAGCATTTTAATGCATAAACTCATGTTTTGCTTGTACTTACCTCTAAGTCCTTGGAAAAAATACCCTTCTGCTATGCTATAAGACTTCAAAGTGTCCACAACAAACTCTATAATATAGCCTTCCAGTAAGCTG
Organism: Larix kaempferi; assembly: GCA_027924585.1. Taxonomy (NCBI): domain Eukaryota; kingdom Viridiplantae; phylum Streptophyta; class Pinopsida; order Pinales; family Pinaceae; genus Larix; species Larix kaempferi. Next base: position 7,011,491 of record BSBM01000703.1, read on the forward strand.
TCCAACCAAAAGTCTACTGCTCTTGAAATATGGTTTCCAATCCCTTTAAGCCTCTGAATCAACTCTGGATTCCAAACTGTAGGTTCTGCACCATGAAAACACTTTTTCCATTCTGTTATCCTCAATATCCACCCATGTATCTCATTATCGAAATATGCGAAGAAAATTTCATGCAATTCAGTGAATATATACCTCTGCAACCATTGTACTATGGTAAGACGCGGATGTTTGTTTCCTTCTTCGCAAAATCACGTTTTGTCTGGCTTACCCAGTTCTGTACTTCCTTCTTCTCTGGATTCCACATCAATATGACACATCACCAAAATATCCGTTTAAGCACAATATGGAACCATCTGTGCGAGGTTCTCCTCTCTTCTAGGATGCCACATCAGCATCGCACATCACCAGCACAACAAGTCCAAGGTTGGCAACGGAACCATTTGTTAGCTTACTTGCGGGCTGACCCAGGTTCGGAGAAGTTCTTATAGACCTAAAAAAATCCCCTTTCACTGGCCCTTTCGGCATCAAACTACAAACAGGCTGAATTCTCACCCGAATCGAATTATGGGGGGTTACAAAATCAGGTTTCTGTAACCGTGGTAATGCGGAGATGTGTTATGCAACTTGCAATGCATTCATTGCTTATCATACATTTAACATAACAATATCAACTTGTGACTATGCACTTTGTAGTTACCAACAACCTACAGACTTCGTTGAATCGTTGATATCTTTACTTCTATAACTACGCATTCATCATACTTAATGTTACTTCGCAAACTTCATATACATGTGTTCCGGTTACTTAACATATGATTTCCATTCACATACATATGGAAGCAAAAACATAAACATACCATAACATGAATACACAACACATCATAAAGTCATATACATAACACAGGGATCTATGCAGTTCACCCCCCGGATGAGAGCTATGTCCATAGGAATTGTTCTTATATTACTCGGAAGGGGTAACAGTTCTAGTCTGCGCACTCAGCTGTAGAGTCTTTCCTCTCTTAGATCTCTCTAGTTCTAACCAACCAAATCCCCAATAACCTCTAACAGTATCTCTCTCTATATCTAACCTTCTAACCCTTCCTTATACAGAATTCCTCATATATATGTGCCCGAAGGTCACATATTACAATAACTATGGGCCAACCCCCATAGTACCCTTAAACTCAAAACAACATGGTTCTCCTGTCGTCCACATGTTTCCTTAACTTCACTGCAACTCTGTTGTCCTTTTGCGCCACTTCTTCTGACTCTAACGCTTCTTCTGACAGCGCAGTTCTGACCATGTGGATCTGACTCTACAATGGCGTGTCCTTTGCACCATTTCGCTTCTTTACTCTCTACTCCTATAGTTGTCAGTTCGTTGCTTCTTCCTTAACTACTTCAACTACCTCTGGACTTCCTTAGTACTTCGTCTTTACTATGGGGACAGGTCCTTTCCTGTCAATTTCGCTTCGCTCCATACCCTTCTTTGGGGAATTGTGGATTTTCTTCTTCCAAAACTGGTCAATGTTAGGCCTCGCCTAACTGTACGCTCGCCACTAAAACTTCTTATACTTGGTTTGTGCCCAACAAAAGGACCTGGGGATGATGCACTACGGAAGGATGGAAAGCTTTCTAATGCGCTTAGGATTTACCAAGAGTAAAGCGGATTCCAACCTTCACTTCAAGGTTGAGGGCAAAAGACCAGTGATACTACTACTATATGTAGATGACCTATTTGTGACAGGTGAGGATGAACTCATTGCAGATAATAAGAGAAGGCTTGCAGCAGAGTTTGAGATGAAGGACCTGGGGATGATGCACTACTTCTTAGGCATGGAGGTGTGACAGAGCAAGGAAGGAATTTTCCTTGGTAAAGGAAAGTATGCAGTGGATATTCTGAAGAGGTTCGGAATGATGGACTACAAGGCTATGGCTACACCAATGGAATTGAACTTGAAGCTACTATATGATGCTTCATTAGAGACAGTTGATGCCACGATGTATCAACAGATGATTGGTTCATTGATGTACATGACGAACACGAGACCAGACATATGTTTTGTTGTGAACACCCTGAGCCAGTTCTTGACATATCTGAGGCATGTTCACCTGACAACTGCAAAACATATATTGAGGTACCTAAAGGGTACAGTTGAGTATGGGCTAAAGTATGAGGCGAATTAGAGGATTAACCTGCATGGTTATGTTGATTTAAATTGGGCAGGAAGTTCAACAGATAAGAATAGCACTTTCGGATGTTGCTTTAGTTTGGGATCCGGTATGATCTCTTGGTTTAGAAGGAAGCAGTCATGCGTGGCACTGAGTAGAGCCGAAGCAGAGTATGTTGCAGCTTGTTTGGCTAGTTGTGAGTCAGTCTGGATTCGGAAGCTACTGTCAAATTTGTTTGATCTCGAGCTCGAGGCGACTTGTATCTTCTATGACAGCCAGAGTTGTGTGAAGTTGTCTGAGAACTCGGTGTTCCATGAGAAGTTGAAGCATATTGAGATCAAGTATCAAAATATATGGGATATGGTGTAGAGAGGAGCATTGAAGCTCCAGTATGTGGTGACGGATGAGCAAATATATGATCTGTTCACCAAGCATTTAGCAAGAGTGAATTTCAAGTACTTTGGACAGAATCTTGGTGTTATCAAAATCGAGGTTCCTCAAAAGAGGGAGTGATGAGACTGGAAGATGCAGGTGCACTAGGGATGGTTCTCGCATGGTGGATGACGTAGGTGGTCCTTGGGATGTAATGCACTCGGGGTGCTGCTGGGATGTATCCACATGCTAGAGACGCTGAAAGGTCCACTAGTCACAAAGACATCTGGGGTTCTCCTAGGCTAGTTCTCACATGGGGGAAGACACAGGTGGTCCTCGGGACGGAATGCACATAGGGTGCTCCTGGGTTGTAACCACCTGTTAGAGACGTGAGATCAACTGTGAGAGACAAAATGCACCTGGGGTGCTCCTGGGCTGTACCCACTTGGTGGGAGATGCAGGTGGTTTGTTGGACATGAGGTGTGCACCTAGGATGCTCTCTGTGTGAGATGATGACATGATCTGGATATGATGAGATGATAGTAGGAGACACAAGTGATAGTTATGGAAATGTAATGTGTGGTCCTGGGATGTACTTACTTGATGGCTTGCTCATAGTTATGATGAATACCTAGATGAAAGATAGTCCTACATCCAACATGAGAAAGGATTGGCTCTATAGAACTTCTCATGACGGTTAGATTTGAGAGATGTCACTAGTCAAGGATCAATGAGATGAGGATTGTTGCAGCAGTGACGATGATGATCCATTGTTTATGATGATGTCTCAACATTGATGATGATCCAGATGATGACATTTTCCATATTTTGTGTCCAGAGTGATGATGACTGTGTCGAGAGAATACCTTCCTACTTAAGAGGGAGTGTTGTTGTAGATGTAACTTCAAAATATTCATTTGTATCTTATATTTATATTATTATTGTATTTTATTTGTACCTTCGATGGAGATGTTTTCCTCTATTCGAGGATGTCATTATTGTGTTTGGTCATGCAAGATTATTGAGCTAAAACCTCCATTGTATGTCGGGGAAATAACACCCCAAATGATAAATGTAAATTGTATTATTGATTCTCCCTAGGACAGGTTGGCCCAGTCAAGTTAGTGAGTTTGGCCCCATTAGGAAAAAGGTCGCCCACACATAAAGTATAAATAGAGAGCTTGATCTCTCATTTGGACACACTACTCACTCAAGCAAGCTCGCATAAGGAGAGAGAGAGAAGACAAGTTCGCTACAGGAGAAAGAGAGAGAGCTACATAAGATACCTTCTATTTTGGTTTTTCTACCTTGATTGATATTGTACTAGTGAAAAATCTATTTCTGAGGAAGTTGCGGGGTTTTCTCCTTTATGGTTTTCCCGAGGAAAAATATTGTGTCTCTTGTGTTTTGTTGTTGTTGTTTATCTTTAAGTTAAATATAAAAGCAAATTGAATTAAAGCGCAAACTCTAACAGTTATGTTCAAGATGTAAGCTAATTGCATTTGTCAATGTTATGGGATCCAACTGTGACAAATATTGCATGTTCTTCCCTTAATGGGATTAAAATGGGGGTAAGACTTTGATTATGCACCATGCTACTTCCAGGTATAGATATACAAGATGGCATGATAACCCTTATTTAATCTACATCTCTTATTGCTCATGCTTAGTTATGGCAGTCTAAATGAGACTATCTCTTTGTCGTTTGATAGCAGTGGTTAGCCAAAACTAGATCAAAAGATTGTCTTAGCACAAGCCCAACAACATATAGTGTTATAGGTGAGGCTTTTGCAGTTGTCACAATATTTTTTTTGCATACAAAAAAGTCAATATTTTCAATTTTGTTGTTATTTCTTGTTTGTCTGATATCCTTTTCTACGCTACAGAAGCTTGCACTAGAAGTTGGATTTGGTGTAACTAGTTTGTTTATTGGTGTTCTTGGCCCAACACATGTGTAGAAAAAAGGGGTAATTTATGTGTGAAATACTTTCATTTGATAGTTTCAGGTGTATAAGGATTTGTACATGTATGTTTGTCTGTACAATATGTTGTAATTGTATTAGGCAATTTTCCTTCACCTTTTCTTAAGATATAGCCTTTGAATGTATACTTCATAAGTAACAACAATGGTTTCCGTCACCACATTCAACAACATGAATAACATGATCGGAGTGAACCAACTAGGCGTAGAAACCCACATATGAGGCATAGATTCCATAACTACCCCCAAAACGATTTCTAATGTTCAATATATATATTGTAAGAAAAAGAAAAAATTTCTTGGCTTGTCCATAGCCACAACTGTTAGCAACCCATGTCTTTACTTTGTTAGTATGTTGTTGTTGGACTCATATGCTTTGTAAGTCGTCTCGTAGTATTTGTTGATCAATAGTTTGTGTTATTGTTGTTGGTGCATATGCTTTGTAAGTCGCCCGTAGTATTGTTGATCCATAGTTTGTAACAACCCATGGTTTTGATCCATAGTATTGGCGCCTAGAATTAGTATATAAGTGTGTGTTGAGACCTATGAAGACACCGTGAAGTTATTTGTATTGAGCTTGCTCATAGGAGGTTGCCCCCTCGAAGTGGCCTTTGATCAATATAAAGTGATTCTGAGTTCTGTCATTTCTGCTATTTCGCATATTTTTATTAAGTAATTGTTGCAGGTGCATCACATCTAGTATTAGAGCACTTTCTTGGGCTCGCTGGGTGAAATTTCTGCCAATTTTTTTTTTTCGCATTTGATGCAGGTTCGGATTTGGGAATAATCCCTATCCGCTTAACTATGGGAAGTACTTGTGCAGAAGCCCTAAAACTCATTGTGAGGAGTACCACAGGAACCCCGAAGTATTTGGCCCATTGAGAGGACCTGCCAGCGAAAAGGGCAACGACCCCTACCTGATTGAATAGTTCCCACCCGTGAGGTACACCAAGAGCCGTCGTTTGTGGCAAAGTGGTTATCAGTTTTACCTGAGCCGTGGAGTGAGGGGTACTGCCCCAATACGCAAGCCGTCAGACAACATTGGTGGCCGAGTGAAACCCCTGAACTGTTAGGAAGCCGCACATACCTCGAGTCCATATCTACTTTCAGTTGAACTATTGTCGATCACTGCTGCGCCGTTTCAGATCCATTTTGCAATCCATTCCAGATCCAGCCATTCGGCGTTGTTCCATATTCCTTCCGAGCTGTAGCCGCTCCAGTCTGTAAAAAAAAAAAAAAAAAAAAATCCGAGCCGTAGCTGCTCAAGTCTGGAAAAAAAAAAAAAAAAGAGTATAAAATTTAGTTTTTTCTCGATATCTCCCTTGTTTTATCTCTGTTTCCCTTGAAATTTCCAGGGAACCCCTGTCATTCTATTCTGCATATTTCATTCCTGAGGACCCTATCCTCAATTCCCCTTCCTACCGCTCGAAATCCCACATTTGTCTATTTTTAGGGTTTGCCATAACTTCCTCAAATTTCACCCAATCACCTTCAAATTTTACCACAGAGTTCCTTTCTGAATTCTGCTTCTTTGTTCCCCTCTGCCAAATTTTCTCCTTCTTTCACCTCGCTTCTGAAATCCTCATTTTTGCTTCCCTGTCCATCCAACAGTGTCCAAAACCTAGTCAAACCCCAATTACCCCTCTGATTTTTTCCCAAATCCAAATTTTCCCTTACTAAAGTAGTTCCTATTTTTTTTTTCCTACCCAGTCAACCAAAAAAAAAAAAAAAATACTGGTTATGGTTGTCACCCGTGCAGGAGCAAAAACCATGGAGAACGCACTTGCAGCCATCCAAGCCAAACTCCAGGATCTGGATGAAAAATTTCTCGGTCTCCATCTTGAACATTCAGCTATGAACAACAAATGGCAGTCCGAGTCTTCAGCAGACAATTAGTTCTCTTCTTCCAGCAATTTCCGTGGTCTGAAGCTTGATTTTCCTCGCTTCAATGGTATCGATCCAACTGGATGGATCTATCGTGCAGAACAGTATTTCAGTCTACATAATACTTTTGATGTCAACAAAGTTCCGTTGGCATACTTTCATTTGGAAGAGGAAGCTCTTCAATGGTACCGTTGGTACATCAAGGCTCATCCAGCACCCAAATGGCCAGACTTTTGCCAGCTCCTTTTGCAACGATTTGGTCCTAGTGCTTTTGATGACTTCATAGGAGCCCTCACTAAACTTCGCCAAACTGGCACTGTGAGAGAGTATCAAACCGAATTTGAGAATCTAGCCAACCACACCGAAGGATTGTCTGATGAATTTTACTGGAGTTGTTTTATCAATGGTCTAAAGGATGCCATCTGCTCGGAGGTCAAAATGTTCTGTCCCAACACAATGATGGAAGCACTAGGGTTGGCTAAGTTGGTAGAAGACAAGATTGCAGCCCAACAACGCTCCAAGCCCACTTTTGTTCCCTTCCGAAATATGGGTTCTCAGCGACCACCTATACCGCAGGATCCTCGACCGACTCCTATCAAGCGTTTGTCTGAAACATAGATGAAAGCACGCAGAGAAAAGGGGCTTTGCTATAATTGTGATGAGAAATTCACTCGGGGACATAGATGTGTTCAGCAAAATCTCTATCTCCTGGATGTGGAGTCTCCACCTGCCTCTGAAATGGGTGACGAAGATCCAGAAACACTGGATGCTCCGGTCGACATTCAAGAACCGCCTATTGACCCCCTGTCTCAGGATGACCAGCCAGAGATATCTCTCCATGCTTTAGATGGAATCACCACCCCCCAAACAATGCAGGTCAGGGGTTACTTCAAGAAACTTTCTCTTACAATACTTATTGATTCTGGTATCACTCATAATTTCATTGACCCTCGGATCTCCAAACAAGCTGATTGTTTTATCCATCCTTTCTCCAAATTTGAAGTCATGGTTGCCAGTGGGGGCACCTTACCTTGCAAAGGGAAGTGTCGAAATGTGCGTATCTGTAGCTAGGGTTTTACCCCTAGCTTGTGCAAATGAGCACCTACTAAGGAGAATGGACTCCTTAGTAGTAGTTCAGTAAATGTAAATAATTAAGCTAAAACAGAGATAAAAACTACTTTAGACATTATGCATAAAACATAAACAAAAGATATAAAGAATAGTTTTTGTATTGATATTACCTTCAATGTGAAGGTTTGATGAAGCCCTTTGCAGTGTCCAAGAGGATGCTCCAAGCTTCAATATGCTCCTTCTCCTTCTCCAATGGTGGGAATGGGCCAAAAGTGGCTCTCAAGGTGAAAGTAGTTCAATGGTGAACTAGGGTTTCGAGAGAGATTTTGGCAGAGTAAGGGTGCTTGTGATTGTGGATGTGGAATAAGGGATCTCCATCACCTATTTATAGTTTTTTGGTGGTGGAGTGCTGACCCATGGTTTTGGGGAACACATGGTTTTGGGCAGCTGTATAGGGTTTTTTCCTCCTTTTCCTCATTATTTTATATTTTTTGTTCCCTTTTTAGGGGATTTTTGCTATTTTTGGAGGAAAAGAGGGTTTTTTAGCCTTTTTTAGGCTATTTTGAGGGTTTTGTGGCCTTTTGGAGGCATTTTAGGCCTTTTGGAGGCTTTTTAATGGAATTTTTTGGGTTTTTAAGGGAAATATGGTAGGAAAATGGACAAATGAGCCATATAATGTGGTAGATGAGGTAGTGAACACTTTTTGGGTGTTAACAGTATCTCTATGGAAGATTATACCTTGCGCTCTGACATGTTTTCCTTGCCCTTAGGCGGATGTGATGTGGTTTTGGGCGCTCAATGGCTATGCACACTTGGCCCTATCTTATGGGATTTTGCCGAACTTTGGATGCAATTTTTCCTCAATGGACACAAACACACATTGACAGGATTACAACCAGGTTCTCTCAGCATCGTTAATTCACATCGCATGGAAAAACTCCTCAAGAATAATTCACATGGTGTCATCGCTCAGATCCATTCCATCCAGATGCAACCATCAGCGGTCTCCATTACTCCTTTGGATCTACAACAAATTCTGGATCGATATACAGGTGTCTTTGCTGAACCAGTGGGATTGCCACCTTCCATGCCAGAAGACCATCGTTTTCAGCTCCTTCCTAGTAGCATTCCTCCCAACATCAGGCCCTATTGCTACCCTTTTCACCAAAAAACAGAGATTGAAATGCTTGTTCGGGACTTATTGAAGCAAGGTATTATTCGCCCAAGCACTAGTTCCTTTTCTTCTCTAGTTATTCTTGTTCGCAAAAAATATGGGTCATGGCGCCTCTGCATTGACTTCCGAGCACTTAATCACCTCACCATCAAGGATAAGTTTCCAATTCCTTTTGTTGATGAGCTTCTTGATGAGCTTCATGGGGCTCACTTTTTCTCCAAGTTGGATCTTCGTTCTGGGTATCATCAAATTCGGGTTCATGAGGATGATATCCCTAAAACAGCTTTCCGCACACATGATGGCCATTATGAGTTTTTGGTCATGCCCTTTGGACTCACTAATGATCCTTCCACATTCCAGGCCTTAATGAATAAAATATTTCGACCCTACTTGCGGAAATTCATTCTAGTATTCTTTGATGATATCCTCATCTACAGTAAAACATGGGATGAACATCTCCAGCATTTGGACCTTGTCATGCAACTTTTCTCTGACCATCATCTCCATGCCAAGCAGTCTAAATGTGTTTTTGGACAGAAGGAAGTTGAGTATCTCGGGCACATTATCTCAGCACAAGGGGTTCGCATGGATCCTGCCAAAATCGATGCCATGAACAATTGGCCGCATCCTCAGACACTCAAGAGCCTTCGTGGTTTTTTGGGGTTGACTGGCTACTACCGCAAATTTGTCAAGGATTATGGGAAGATTGCAACTCCATTAACTTCTCTATTAAAAAAGGATGCCTTCACATGCACACCTGCTGCTTAGTGTGCATTTGACAAACTAAAACAAGCTATGTGTACTACACCTATGCTAGCTATGCCCGATTTTTCCAAGCCCTTCACTATTGAGAGTGATGCTTGTGGCAATGGACTTGGTGCTGTTCTCCTTCAAGATGAACACCCCATTGCGTTCACCAACAAAGCCCTTTCAGGTAAGAATTTAGCTGCCTCTACCTATGAGAAGGAAATGATGGCTATTTTGCATGCAGTATAGAAGTGGCGCCCATACCTATTAGGAAATCATTTCTGCATCAAGACTGATCCCCAAAGTCTGAAATATTTCTTGGACCAGCGTGTCTCCTCCCCGGCACAACAGAAATGGATTAGCAAACTCGTGGGTTATGACGATGAGATCACTTACAAGAAGGGTAAAGACAATATTGTGGCAGATGCTCTTTCTCGCACATTTGATGCCCAAGGTTCTCTTTCAGCTATTTCTATGCATGTTCTAAATTGGTTGCAATCTGTTCAACAGGGTTATGTCAATGACTCCTCCTTATCTCAAATCATCCAACGCTTGACCAACAACCCTTCTACTGTGCCACATTACTCTTGGGATGGTGCTTCTCTGCGATACAAGGGTCGTCTGGTGCTTCCCCAAAGCACAGATCTTCAACAGGTTGTCTTCTATGAACTCCATGCTTTTCCATCGGCAGGGCACTCTGGGTTCCTCAAAACGTATGAACGAGCACGGCGTAACTTCTTTTGGCAGGACATGAAAAGGACAATTCAACAGATGGTGGCCGAATGTGATACCTGCCAGTGCAATAAGGGTGAAACAACACTCCTTCCAGGATTGCTTGAACCCTTGCCCATACCTACACGGATTTGGACAGATATTTCTATGGATTTCATTGAAGGGCTCCCTAAATCTGGCGGGAAGACAGTGATTCTCGTTGTGGTTGATCGCCTCTCCAAATATAGTCATTTTTGTGCTCTCAGCCATCCCTATACAGCCTCCTCCGTCGCTCAAATTTTTCTGGACCAGATCTTTCGTCTTCATGGCATCCCTTCTTCCATTGTCTTGGATCGTGATGCGACTTTCACCAGTCATTTTTGGACAGAACTATTTCGCCACACTGGCACCAAACTGAAGATGAGTTCAGGATATCACCCACAAACAGATGGTCAGACTGAAATTGTCAATAAATGCTTGGAAACTTATCTTCGTTGCTTCACCTCTGAACAACAACATCAGTGGGCAAAATGGCTCCCTCTTGCTGAATGGTGGTACAATACCTCTTACCACACTGCCTCTAAAAATGACCCCATATGAAGCAGTCTATGGTCAGGCACCTCCATCTCTTCTTCCATACACCCCCACCAGTTCACCAATTCAGGAAGTTTACATGGTCCTTCGAAACCACGATCAGATTCTGTGTATTTTGTAGGACAATCTTCACATGTCAAGAAATCGCATGAAGCAACAAGCTGATCAACACCGTTCTGAGCGCACTTTTCAAGTCGGCAATATGGTTTTTCTTCGTCTCCAGCTGTACAAACAATCATCCTTGAAACTCAAAGGGCGTCATAAGCTCGCTCCAAATTTCTATGGGCCATATCGGATTCTTCAGAAGATTGGGTTCGTTGCTTATAAATTGGAACTTCCTCCTTCTTCCCGCATTCATCCAGTCTTTCATGTCTCTTGTCTGAAGAAAGTTCTTGGCACCAACATCAGTGGACAAACGATTTTACCCGAACTGGATAATGAAGGATCCATCCTTTTGGAGCTAGAGGCCATCCTCAATCGGCGCACGCGTCAGCTTCGCTCTCGCTCTATCACAGAGGTCTTAATTCAGTGGCACAGCATGCAACTAGAGGATGCTACATGGGAACCACTCCTTCAGATTCAACAACAATTTCCACATCTAAAGCTTTGAGGACAAAGCTTTTTTTAAGGGGGAGGGGATGTTAGGAACCCATGTCTTTACTTTGTTAGTATGTTGTTGTTGGACGCATATGCTTTGTAAGTTGTCCCGTAGTATTTGTTGATCAATAGTTTGTGTTATTGTTGTTGGCGCATATGCTTTGTAAGTCGCCCGTAGTATTGTTGATCCATAGTTTGTAACGGCCCATGGTTTTGATCCATAGTATTGGCGCCTAGAATTAGTATATAAGTGTGTGTTGAGACCTATGAAGACACCGTGAAGTTATTTGTATTGAGCTTGCTCATAGGAGGTTGCCCCCTCGAAGTGGCCTGTGATCAATATAAAGTGATTCTGAGTTCTGTCATTTCTTCTATTTCGCATATTTTTATTAAGTAATTGTTGCAGGTGCATCACAACAACTTCCCTAAGCTCCAAAAAGATGGGTTACCATGTCCATAGCATAATCATCCCAAATTCAATTATTTGATCTTAAGTTTTGTTCACATTCCTCTAACTATAGCATATTGCTTATATTTTGCAAGGTAAATAACATGTTGAATTGGATACAAAACACATACTAACTTTAGGTAGTTCTATAATTTTATTTATTTTTTAAAATAATTCAGCATCGTCGGATTTCCTACGTGCATAAATATAGCTCCGACAACGATGTTGTACTTTCGATGACATACATAGTCTTAAATCTGATGAAGTCTGATGGAACTTGATGTCAGATGTTAACATAAGACTTGTCGCATTTTCGACGTCAACCGTGTCGGATATTCCACAAATAGTCAACTAGATTGTTCAAAAAATTGGCGTAGGTTATTTGATGACCATCTATCGAAAATCCTACACATGGTTGGGTATGTCGGATATCCGACAATGTTATAGCGACATTTAAAAAAATCATTTTTGTCCGATTTTAGATGCATTGTTGTTGAAATTCAGACAAATGAGCCATCATATTTTGGGTTCAAATATACCCGTGTGCCATAGAAGTATTTCCATTCTCATATATATGAAATCACAAGGCAGGTATGGACAATGTGTCGATAAAAAACAAGTATGGACTCCTAGCCATCTGCGTTGCATGCCATGTAACACCAAAAACTAGATGCACTGCTTGACATTTAACACTAAGGAAAACTTAAGTTTGTGCAACAAACAAAAGGATGGAAAACTACCTTATCTTAGCAATATTGAACCTATACTTCCAATGGTTCAAGAAATACATCAATTGGAGCAGGATCTCAAGATGGGGTGGGGTTGACTAAGGAACATTTTTCCTAAGTTGTTGCATCTTAATCCTTCATTAAAAGAGTTTTTTCTTGACTAATGACCAGCTGAGGTTGTTGATGGTGTTTTCTCTTCACATAGCCAACAACACCATTGCACTATGTGTTCTAGGCTGAGTTGGACACGCAATCAATTTGATCAACTATTACATTGCCTAATGGATAGCATTGTGGGACCAAACTTGATATGTAGGCCACCAACTATGAGGGTATTGGTTCACAAATCTGAATTATTGATGTAGCATTTTGAAGTGTTTCACTATGAATTTTTTTCAAAAGCTAGTCAGCATTCACCCTCTCGTGGCAATGAAGCAAGTGGGAGAGGGTTCTCTTATCACTATTACATGGTGACAAATTGTCAAATAGTATACCTAAGTATACTATTCTAGCCAATTATTTTAGCTTTAAAAAATCATATATATATAGATATGTAGGTTAATATTAAATACGAAACATACAATTTACTACTAAAACTTGTAAATTTTGACGAATATTATTAAAAGATATTTTATGTAAATATAGGCAATTTTTTAAAGTAAAAAGGGCCAATTAACATTTTTTTGTTTTTTTATGGATGCTTTCATAGTGGTTAGCCATTGTATCAAGCCTTCTAAATACAATACCCTAAAATTTTACCCCTAAAAAATACCCTATTGACAATTCCAATAGATTATACCATTCATTTAATAAATGTTCATATCTACAATTTTAACCATTTTAAGAGCTCAAAAACTGCAGTACTAGATAATGGAAACACTAAACGCCTAAAAATAGATGAAATGTTTTTGTTCGGAGCATATATAAATAACTAGCCAATTTGAACTTGTTTACTTCACATAAGTCTTAAAACATAGGTTGAAAAACCCATTCGGTCTGAATTTCTAGCAAGAAATTGTGTCAAAAAAGAAGCCTCGAACCAAATATTCGGAAATTGTTTAAAACAACAGGAATAACAACTTAAACATGGAAACGTATTAATATAAAAGTCAAACTTGTTTATGACCAACTGATCACTATAGTCCCTTCCAAGGCAGGGTCTAGTAATACCTTAAACATGGAAAAGTACTCAAATTTATACATACAAAAAATTGATCAAACAAAGAACAAAGAACAAAAACAATATCAAACTGTCATTTCACCACAAGTTTCCTCAAATTATGCACCATAATTTTAGCAAGAGAAATATCAACATTAACATTGCACTCGCAACATTTCACATATTTAAAGAAAATAGTTGAGGCAAATCTTAAAACACACAAACAGTTCAGCTGCCATTTTACAACAAATTTCAACACACATCATGTGCCAAAATTTTAGAATCACAACAAAAATGGGGGAAAATAAAAATTTACAACAAATTCCAACACACATCATGTGCCAAAATTTTAGAATTTAAATCTGTTATGCGCCTTATGAAGGGCGTAGGCATTTGTCCGGTTATCTTTATATATTGTAACTTCGAGGATGAATATTTTTGAGATCAAAATCTAGTATTGATATCTTGAACTATAATATTCTCAATCATTGTACTATTTGATTTGACTGAATAACAATAGTACGATTTTTTTCGGCTGAAAAAAGAATTCCATGAAAAGGTTTCATAAAAAGCATCATCACAAATGGTTTTTTAAGTTAACCATAAAAAAGTTTCATAAAAAGGCATCATGGGCAATTGTTTTTTCAAGTTGACAAAATGAACACTTGAAGGTAACATTTTATATTATTAAAAATAATATTAAAATATCAAACATTGCAATTTTTTGTTTGAATTAATTAGAGATTCATTGTCACTCGCTAGCTCATTCGGTTAAGCGGGTGCGGTCCCGATTGATCGTCAATCGAACAAAAAAGAACATAATTAATTAGAGATTTATTAATTGAGTGGAAATTTAAAATTTTGGAATGGATAAATTGTCGAATTTAAATTTTATATATAAAATGTTTATTATTAAACCTGGATTTTTTTTGTTTTTTAATATTAAAATTTAAAAAATTTATTTAAAGTTATTTTAACTTTTTTAAATTATAATTATATTGATAGCTGGTTATATCTTAGAATTTAGGGTGGACTAGCACCTATGTTTTTCCTAGATTGCACAAGGATGAGACAAGTGTGCTGTCCAGATTGATTTTATGGTAGTCTTTTCAAATTCAAAATAAACAATTTAAGAAAAAAATATATATATAAAAAATAACGGGTAACTATGCATGGATAACTAGTAGCTGATGCATGGATAATGGGCGCTTTGTGCAACTACACATAGAGAACAAGTAACTTCTTTGTGGGAATTAACTTATAGCCTATCGGTGTTCGAACACCCGCCACAAATTAAGTGGTTCTACTAGTATATTTATATTGATATGTACTGTCCAAATTAATTTTATAACAATATTTCAAAATTCTAAATAAACAATTATTTTAAAAAAAAAATTATTTGTTGCATGAGGCAAAATATTTGTTTGGATCCATTTTCATTTCTAAATAAACAATTATTAAAAAAAAATAAAATTATTTGTTACATGAGGCAAAATATTTGTTTGGATCCATTTTCATCTAGAAACAGTGCATAGTCAATACTTCCTAGATTTCGTTCCACATTCATACTAACCTTTCTTTCTCTCTCTGTCTTAATATTCCTTCTCTCTATGTCTTATTGTAATTCCTTTTCCATACCTATCTCGTTTTAGAAACTAAAATCAACAAAAGTTACAGCGACTGGGGTGACACACTTGGGGTGTAAGCTAGCCATGTGGATGGAGTTCAGCCACATAAACATTATGTCCATCAAGTTTAATCCACTAAGTTTAATCCACTAAGAGGAAGCCCTATGTAGTTTGAAAAATTCTGTCTATCAAGTTCAATCCACTAGGAGGAAGCCCTATGTAGTTTCATCAAGGATGCATAAACTCCATCTCTAATGGCAAGCAGTTCATCATGGTTTCCCTGTTCTGCAATAACTCCATTCTTCACCAAAGCTATGAGATCTGCATCTTTGATTGTTGAAAGACGATGTGCAACAACAAGAGTGGACCTGTTTACCATTGCATGATCCAATGCCTCTTGAACTATGTGTTCGGATTCAGCATCCAGGGCACTTGTAGCTTCATCTAGCAGCAGTATCCTAGGGTCTTTTACAATTGCTCTTGCAATTGCTATGCGCTGCTTTTGACCTCCAGATAACTGCACCCCATGCTCTCCAACACATGTTTGATATCCTTGGGGAAGGCCTGAGATGAACTTATGAGCATTGGAAGCTTCAGCAGCCGCTACAACCTGCTCATCAGAAGCTAATCCGTCCTTTCCATAAGCAATATTTACACGTATTGTGTCATTGAACAAAATAGGCTCTTGGCTCACCAAGCCCATTTGTTGCCTCCACCATTTTAGTTGCAGTTGTCGGATTTCAACCCCATCAAGTAATATATGGCCTGAATCAAGATCATAGAATCGCTCCAGAAGTGAAATGACAGTTGATTTACCACTTCCACTTTCTCCCACGAGAGCAACAGTCTATCAAAATCAAAGCAAAAAAGAACACACCAGTATAAGTCTTCCAAATCCAGCATTTATCTGTTAGCCTAGTTCTTCAGCCACAAAATACACCACAATGAAATTTTTGTTTTATCAAATCAGCTACAGGTAAAAGACACTACCTTTCCAGAATGGATATAAAAGCTTAAATCTTGGAAAATTTGAATGTCTGGGCGAGTAGGATATTTAAAACTAACATGCTTAAACTCAATGTCGCCTTTGACATTCTCTAAGATAGTCCCAGATATATTACTTGCATCAATTTTGGATTTACGATCAAGAATTTTAAACACTGAACTGACTGAAGCTTTAACTTTTCCAATATCAGAGGCCCTGCCCATTGATTGAGAAACCCCCACGGCAATCATTGTGAGGGCAAAAAACACCTGCCACAAACACTACCAGCTTAAAAATGAAATATGACTCAAAAGATTGCAAATATTTAGAGCTGAAGCCGCAAACACATTTCTTCGAAAATGCAAACACTTCAATTGGGGTTCCTAAAGTTAAACAAATGTATTTACATTTTTTTTTTAAATCACAATACTTACCCTGAAAACTTTACTAAAAGTTGTCTCCCCATCTTTAACCATCCGAGCCCCTACCCAAAAGCTGAGTGCATATACTGAAAACAATAGGAAATTTGAGAAGCCAAAACTAATTCCACTTGTAATTCCCCGTCGAATTCCACTTTTCACGGGAGTGGAACATTTTTCACTGTAGAGGCTCATCACTTTCTCCTCTGCAGAAAAGGAGGCAACAGTTCGAATGCTTCCAACTGCATCCGTTGCAACCTGACTGGCTTGCTCATACATTACGTGGAATAGTACCCGTTCCAATTAGTAGTCATAGTTCAAATGGTTAAAACTATTACGACAGGAAGAACAAGACAATCCTCCTTGTCTACAGTTGAGAATCTGACTTGGATAAAACCATGACTCGTAAAAACAAAAAATTTTAAATATATGTTTTTTGAAAGTCTAACAATATCTAGTTTATACTTATAAGAGGAAGATTAATAATTCATCCCTGTCAAACTGTTGTGACACGTCATGTAATTTCAACCACCGCATTGAATGCGATTGATGCATCCGACTCCACCTCTTAACTTGAGTTTAATGCGGTAGATAAACTGCTGTTTTTTGGTTTTATTTTTTGAAGGAGTCAAAAACTTTCTAGCATCGCTCGTTCTTTTGAGCTGTGCTCCAGAAGTTTCTAAAAATCTCTGTCTGTATTGCTATCTTGGATGAATCCGCCATTTTTTGATAGATATAAAACAGGGTTCTGATAAATAGTATGCTGCTGAAAAATCCTTGTGGTGAATGCCATGAATTTCTGATTCTGTCTGAATATGTATGAGTGAATATCCGTTGGGTTTGAAGGTGATTGCTTCCCCTGCCTCCTTTCATTGTGGTATCAGATCCATTGTGCATTCTATGGCCTGTGCATGAGATTATGACATGCGTCAGCCTGGAAACTGTGGAATTTTATACTATCTATTGCTATGATATTCTCTCACTACCGATGTGACTTGGAGTCCGCCTTTTGGATATTGTGGAGCTTGGAAGTGAATACCTGTGACCTGTCGAATAGTGATGCGGTGGAGCTGCGTGGGTGCATTACAAATCATGGAGTTGTATTGATGTTCTACCATTCTTGAGCCAATACCAATGCGTAGAGCTTAGTCTCCGCCATTTCTGAAGCCGCCAGCCTAAACGAAGGAGCCGACAGTTGTGTGAGGTCTGCTGTGTGAAGGTGTTGAGGTTTTTCTCCACCATTCGTTCCCCAAGCAGAAGCTAGAACTCGTGAAGCTCGTTCTTAAAGAGATCCGTAGCAGAAGAAACTTGTGCTAGCTAGTTTATGATAATAAAAAATTGCAAGCACCAGAAAAGCCAGGACGCTTCCATTCAAAGAGCAAGGGGGAGCTAGGTTTGTGAACAACCAGACAGACGATTCATAGACAGTCAAATTTTAACCATGGCCACCACCAGCAGCTCTGTGCAGCCACAGGTTCCCTCATTCTCAGGTAAAAATTATGATTTTTGGGCAACAAAAATGAAAACTCTGTTTCGTTCTCAGGCTATTTGGGATTTAGTTGAAAATGGGTATCCTAAACCTCAAGATGAGGCAGCGTTTTTGGCTTTGTCTCAGGTAGAAAGAGTTATTCTCAATAATAATAAAAAGAAGAATGCTAAAGCCCTACTATTCATCCAACAGAGTCTGGATGAATCAATCTTTCCAAAGATTGCTTCCGAAGATAACTCAAAAAGAGCATGGGACATTTTAGAGATGGCCTATAAGGGCTCTTCTAAGGTTAAGACAATCAGGTTGCAAACCCTTAGAAGAGAATTTGAAACCCTTCAGATGAAGGATTCAGAATCAATTGACCAGTTTTTCAATAGAACCATGAATGTGGTGAACCAGATAAAAACACATGGGAAGGATTTAAATGACCAGAAAATCGTGGAGAAAATTCTGCGTAGCCTACCCATCAAATATGATGCAATTGTAGTGGCAATTGAGGAATCAGAGGATCTATCACAGCTGGCTGTTGTTGAAAAGATGGGATCTCTATTGTCTCATGAATTTAGACTGAGTAGGAACTCAAATCCCTCATTAGAATCTGCATTCAAGACTTAGGTTTCAGTTAGTAGAGGCAGAGGTAGATTTAGTCATAGAGGTAGAGGAAGATTCCAAAATCAAAGTGATGAAAGAACAATTTCAGATGAAACCAGTAAATCAGTCCAGAGCCCCAATTCAGGAAATTTCAGAGGTTCAAGGAGTAATCTTAATCAGCAGCAGTCTAGAAGGTTTGATAAATCGAAGGTTCAGTGTTTTTATTGTAAGAAATTTGGGCATGTAATTCGGGACTGCAGAAAAAGACAAGCAAATGAAAGCAAGCAATGAGCTAATTTATCTGAGGTATCTGAGACTAAAACAAGGTCTATGTTTATCACTTGTAATATTGCTCAGGAGAGTCCAAAAGATGTATGGTTTTTGGACAGTGGTTGTAGCAACCACATGACTGGAGATCAAGAGTTGTTTAGCTGTTTGGATAGTTCTGTTCAATCAGAAGTAAAGCTTGGAACAGATAGTAGAGTTTCTGTCAAAGGCAAAGGAATAATAGATGTTTTGACAAAGAATGGTGAGAAGAAGATTGTGAAAGATGTCTATCTTGTTCCTGGAATGAAATGTAATTTGATGAGTATTGGACAACTAATGGAGAATGGGTATGAGATAAATTTTTATGACAAAGCTTGCACAATTCGAGATAGAGCTCATTGTAATAGGTTGATTGCAAGGGTTGAGATGACCAAGAACAGGATGTTCCCACTTACAATGAGGAGTGATACTCAAAATTCTGTTAATGCATACAAAGCTAAGAGTGTTGATCAATCTTGGCTTTGGCACTTGAGGTTTGGTCACTTACATTTTGATGGTTTGAGGTCATTGAAGAAGAAGGAAATGGTGAAAGGGCTGCCAATCATAGAACAACCAACAAGCTCATGTGAGACATGTATCTTGGCAAAACAACATAGAGAAAGCTTTCCTGCAGGTGTTTCCTATAGAGCAAAAGTACCTCTAGAAATCATACATACAGATTTATGTGGACCACTGCAAACCCCTTCATTGGCTGGAGCTTACTATTTCTTGACTTTTATTGATGATTACAGCAAGAAGACTTGGGTATATTTCTTAAAACAAAAGTCTGAAACTTTTGGAGTCTTCAAGAACTTCAAGGCTTTGGTTGAAAAGAAAAGTGGTAAGTACATTAGAGTGCTAAGATCTGATAGAGGCAGTGAGTATATTTCAAATGACTTTTTAGATTTCTGCAAGGTTCATGGAATTAAAAGACAATTTACTGCCAGATATACACCACAACAGAATGGTGTGGTTGAAAGAAAGAATAGGACCATAATGAACATGGCTCGGAGCATGTTGAAGACAAAGCACTTACCAAATGACTATTGGGCAGAAGCTGTTTGGTGTTCAATATACATTCTGAATAGGAGTCCTACAAGTAGCTTGATTAGTAAAGTGCCTCAAGAGGCATGGACTGGTAGAAAATGTTCAATTTCACATTTACGAGTTTTTGGGTGCATAGCATATGCACATGTACCAATTGAATTAAGGAGAAAGTTGGATGATCATAGTGAGAAATGTGTATTCATCGGTTATAGTGAGCAATCTAAAGCATATAGATTGTACAATCCCATTACCAAAAAGCTTGTTATAAGTAGAGATGTTGAGTTCAAAGAGGAAGAAGAATGGGATGGAAGTGTAGATGAGTCTATTACAAGAGGAGCTGTATTATCTCATGAACTTGATGAAGAAAAAGAGCATGAATCTCAAGGAGGACAACTAGTACAAGCACCTGTTACCATTACACCAACAACAAATGCATCCATTGCAGTCAGAACACCAAGAAGTCTTGCACAAGGAGAGGTCTCAACGCAAAGAAATCAACCTACTCCAAGTTCGCAGGTAAGTGATGAATTTGATCCTACTTTAGCTACACTAAGATCTAGATTTAAAGGAAGAAAGACTAGAAGTCTTATGGAGATATATGATCAGCATGAAGACCAATTAGATTTAAATTCAAATTTTGCATTGTTAGCATATCAACTTGTTAGTTATGAGGATGCTATCAAAGATAAAGTTTGGGTGGATGCTATGAATGATGAGATAGATGCAATAGAAAGGAATGATACTTGGGAATTAATGAATCTACCTGAAGGAAAGGACTGCATTGGTGTGAAATGGGTTTATAAAACAAAGTTCAATGCAGATGGTGAAGTTGAGAAGCACAAGGCAAGACTTGTTTCTCAAGGTTTTGCTCAACAACCTGGAATAGACTATAATGAAACTTTTTCACCTGTTGCCAGATTAGATACAATTAGAACTGTTTTGGCTATTGTAGTTCATAATAGTTGGAAAGTATACCAGTTGGATGTAAAATATGCGTTTTTAAATGGAATTTTAGAAGAAGAGGTATATGTAAAACAACCTCCGGGTTATGAGATAAGTGGACATGAAGAAAAGGTTTATAAATTGAAGAAATATTTGTATGGGCTGAAGCAAGCTCCTCGAGCATGGTACAGCAGAATTGATTCCTATCTCATAAGCAATGACTTTTGGAGGAGTATCAATGAACCTACTCTGTACACCAAGAAAAATCAGCATGGTAAGGTCTTAATTGTGTGCATTTATGTTAATGATATCATTTATACTGGCAATTTGATGTTAGAAGAATTCAAAACAGTAATGAGGAGTGAGTTTGAGATGACTGACCTTGGCCTAATGAAGTTTTTCTGGGAATTGAAGTCTTGCAATCTGAAAGTGGAATCTTTATCTCATAATCCAAATATGCAAACGATGTATTGAAAAGATTTAGAATGTTAAATTGCAAGCCAATCTCAACACCGGTAGCTACAGGCACTAAGTTAAGCAAGCAAGATGTTGGAGGTCAAGTAAATCCTAGGCTATTTAAAAGGCTAGTTGGCAGTTTAATGTATCTAACCGCAACTAGACCAGACATCATGTATGCTGTGAGTCTAATCTCAAGATTCATGGAGTCTCCAAAGAGTACTCATTGGCTCGCAGGTAAAAGAATTTTGAGATATGTTGCAAGCACAGTGAATTGTGGAATTTTATATTCAACAGGTTCAGATTTCAATTTGACACGGTACACAGATAGTGATTTTGCTGGAAATGTTGATGATAGAAAAAGTACATCTGGATATGCATTCTTTTTTGGCTCAGGAGTTGTCTCATGGGCATAAAAGAAACAACCCATAGTCACTATTTCATCAGCAGAAGTAGAGTATGTTGCTGCCACGTCAGCAGCATGTCAAGCCATCTGGATGAGAAGAGTTTTGTTCGATCTTTTGCATGAACAAGGAGCGCCAACAACTATCTTCTGTGATAATAAGTCAGCTATCGCGCTGTCAAAGAACCATGTATTCCACAAGAGAACCAAGCATATTGACACACGGTATCATTACATTAGAGAATTGGTAAATGATAAAGAAATTAAACTTTGTTTTTGCAATTCAAAGGAACAACTCACTGACATTTTCACTAAGCCACTGAGAAAAGATATTTTTGAATTTCAAAGACAAAGTCTGGGCATCTGTGATGCTAATTATGCTGTAAATGTGTAGGTGGTTGAAATTAAAGGGGAGAATGTTGTGACACGTCATGTAATTTCAACCATCGCATTGAATGCGATTGATGCATCCGACTCCACCTCTTAACTTGAGTTTAATGCAGTAGATAAACTGCTGTTTTTTGGTTTTATTTTTTGAAGGAGTCAAGAACTTTCTAGCATCGCTTGTTCTATTGAGTTGTGCTCCAGAAGTTTCTAAAAATCTCTGTCTGTATTGCTATCTTGGATGAATCTGCCTTTTTTTGATAGATATAAAACAGAGTTCTGATAAATAGTATGCTGCTGAAAAATCCTTGTGGTGAATGCCATGAATTTCTGATTCTGTCTGAATATGTATGAGTGAATATCCGTTGGGTTTGAAGGTGATTGCTTCCCCTGCCTCCTTTCACAGACAACGCTATACATTGATTTTCCTCAGTGATAAGAACTCAGTTTTCCAAACCTTGTCAACCAGCTATTTTATTTAAAGAGTCTTTCGTCAGTCTGTGCAAGAGAAATTTAGCAGATGATGAAAGAGAAACAATAATGTAAACAACTATTGTAAGTATCCAAACATTTTTTTTATGATTTTTGCTCTATTATGCATTTTCTACTTGGAACAAATTTGAAAGCGTTACGCGTATATCAATGAACTACGGGGAAACCATTATATAAGTTTGATATTCCTAACCTTTGCGTCAGCAGCGAAACCCTCCGTGAACTTCACTTGAATCCAGCCTTGAAGACCAATCAGAGGCAGCATAGCTAATATCAAAAGCGCCAACTTCCAGTTTGCTGAGAAAGCTATAACAATACCAGCAACGATTGTTGAAATATTTTGAACAAGAAGTGACAAAGCATCTCCCACAACACTACGTACAGTTGCAGCGTCTGTTGATAATCTTGCACCTATTGTACCGCTGAAAATAGAAACTTGGATTAATATGATCGCCAATATCAAATGTCTACCCAAGCAAAATGAAAATTTAGCAAAGTTGGAGTGGTTTCCTCCATTAACCAAAATAGTTTGAGATTTCTCTGGTTAGTCACCTTGAGTTTTCGCTATGATCAAAAAATCCGATCTCCTGATAAACAGCTTTGTTAAATGTCAATGATCGAATGCGCCTCACAAGCCTGCCACCAGCAACAGCGAAACAATACATTTGTACTGGCGTCGCTACGAGGGATGCAGCTGCCAAAGCTACAATAATGAGTGACCAGAAACTGACATCTTTACGAATTTTATGTGGAGGTTCGTAGAAACTACCAATAATACTTGAAAACAAGAGAGCGAATACAGGGAATGTAACCCCATTAACTGTTGCTGCGATGGATCCCAATATGAGCACTGGAACCTCTGGCTTGTTGAGAGATGCTAAGCGTAAAACAGGAACACCTTTTCCAGGATTCTGCTGACCATCTTCCACATCCCCCCGAGTTCTGGACCGATACCGACTGATAAAGCCAAAAAAGCCCTTTTTTGGCTTTATCAGTTGAACATTTTCCTCGAGACCCTCTTCGGCAGGGAAGGCAAACGGAAACGAAAAAGAGCGGTGACTGCCACCAACTCCAGATGACCCAGTACTGCTTATAGACCTTCTAAGAGATGACCTCCGACTGTCAGCCCTGCTAATAGCATTGGAATGTTGTTCAGGATCGAGTTGATCAGGATCATTTGAATGTTGTTGTTTTGATTGATGCTCTTCCTGCAGATGTATAAGCTGGGAATATGCACCAGAAGGGTTCATGGTGAGCTGAGAGTGTGGACCTGAATATACATTTCTCAGATTCATTAATAGATCGGCATGGGGAATGAAAGAAGTCCTTTCCGTAAACTCGTCACCAAACATGAGTTAGAATTAGTGGCATGAGAAGTGTAGAGTAACCATTTTACAAAGTTCATAGCCGGACACGTGTTAAAATCAATGGCACATGGAAGGAAGAACTAGTTTAGTTAAAAATTAAAATCAAGTGAATGTCAACTCGATTGTTCATATATTCACTGTTGAGAAAGGTGAAAAGATAGAAGCATTGTAAAATTTTACCCATTTCAACAATAGAAGCACGCTGAATCACAGCAATCATATCAGCATTTCTGACAGTAGTCAGACGATGAGCAACAATAACTGTTGTTCTATTTATCATAATTCTATTAAGAGCTTCTTGAACCACTTTTTCAGACTCTACATCCAAGGCACTAGTAGCTTCATCAAGGAGAAGAATTCGGGGATCTTTTAAAATAGCCCTTGCAATTGCAATCCTTTGTTTTTGGCCTCCAGATAATTGGGTACCATGCTCTCCCACCATTGTATCAAAACCCTGGAAATAACAACCATAATTGTCAATATATGCAATAGCCTCATGGAAGGAAATCCATGTTTCACAATGAGGAAAGTTGGAAATAATCAAGATCTATATATAAAAAATTCAAAACCTGTGGCATCTTGCTTATAAATTTTTCTGCATTAGCAAGCCCGGCAGCAACATGTATTTCTTCTAGTGTAGCTCCATCTTTACCATATGCAATATTATCTTTAATAGTGCTTGCAAAGAGGATAGGCTCCTGGCTTACGAGTCCAATTTTTTTCCTTATCCATTGAAGTTGAAACTGCCTGATATTGACACTATCTATAAGCACTTCACCAGCTTGTGGATCGTAGAATCTCTCTATGAGACTTATAACTGTGGACTTTCCACTTCCACTCTCTCCAACTAAAGCTGCAGTGGTGCCTCTGGGTATTCCCAATGAGAACCCAGAAAATATTTCAACATCAGGCCGTGCTGGATACCTGAAGTATACATCTTTAAGTTCAATGTCACCCTGAATATCCTCGAGGACCAAGCCATTTGTATCATAGACATCAATCTCTGGCTTCCTATTAATTGTCTCAAACATTTTGTAAGCTGCAGCTTGTCCAGCTGCAAATGCATTTAAACATGGTGTTGTCTGGCTTATTGACCTGAGATCCAGAAAAATATTTATCATTGCTCTCATTAATCAAGAGGAATCTATCTACTTGAATAAGTGAAAGGGCATTTAGTTGAATTTCTTTATCGAATGACAATATTGCATTTGGTCATGCAGATTCATCGTACATGCTGCCAGAAAGAACTGCAATTATGACACTAAGCACTCTGCCGCCGGAATACCCTCCATTGATAATTAACTGTGATCCATACCAGAGCGCCAATGCATAGGTACAGAACATAATAAATATGACAGATCCCATGCCAAAACCCACTGCCAACCCTTGGTGAACAGCAGCCTTGTAAGCAGTCTGAAGTGACTTATCGTAGTCAGTCACAGCTTTCTTCTCCCCCGTAAAAGACACAACCTAAAAGGTAACTAATTTAAATATGCAATACAGTTTGTAATGATATGAGGTGGTAGCCTCAATCAAAAGTAAAGAATCTTGACTTTATGATATGACAAGGTATGCATTGCTTTGATGATGTTCATACTTACAGTCCTGATTGCGCCAATTGTCTGCTCCACGACATTGCCTGCTTCTGCATATGCTTGCTGACCTTGGCTTGACTTCTTTGATATTATCTTAGCCATAGCACCACCTACTACTACAAAAAGAGGAATCGTAGACAACATTACCAGGGTAAGTTTCCATCCTTTGATGAAAGCCACAATGAAACCTCCAAAGAATGCAGTTGTAAACTGTATGAATTGCCCGACCTGAAACAACAAAAAACATAAATATACAATAAACCGATTGTACCTTAAAAGATATAATAAACTGATTTTACCTTCTTCTGTGGATAGATAATAAAAACAAAATTACTTAATTATTTTTGATAAATAATGTTTAAATGTTTCCAAGCAAACCACATGAATATCATATATTCAGTTTTATACCATAAAGAAAATACTATAAGTAGGCTTTTACAATACAGAGAAAATGTGTTTTCCTTCTGTTGAGCCTTCAACAGCCCCTAGCCCTCCGACTGGTGGGTTTTCCTTCAAAATTTTAAAATCAAAGCCTTTTTCAGTTTTCCCTGTTTTCCTTGACCTTATTCTTTTGAGCTTAATCACTGATTTTGCTGATTACTGAATTGATTCTTATTGGATGCACTCTTGATTATGTTACTTCATACTGATTTGTAATATTTGCGTTATTAAGTTAATTCGCACCGAAAATTTTGCTGCATCTTGGATTTGAATGGCTCTGACCTGTGTAAAATGTCAGACAGCTCTTCTAGGCTCATTGTAGAGCTTGTACATTAATATTTGGCTCAGAACTATGTGACAGGAAGAATCGGTGCTTTTGCCAGGTGCCGGGCTCAGAACTATGTGACAGGAAGAATCGATGCTTTTGCCAGGTGCCGGGCATAAGGTGCACTAGGGATCAACTGGCCTTTTCACGGATTGAAATCTTTCAGTTGTTTATGAATCATGGCGACACCCGTCAACGTCTTGAAAACCTATTAGATACAGATATTAAATGAACTGACAGAGCTGAATTTGGGTAATGCAGAATTTTCAGAACATGGCCTGAGCTTTCATTAAAAAATATTCTTGCTCATAATTTTGGCTACTGGCCGAGTTGAATTTTTTACTCCAGAAAAGGGCTACTGATATGTTTTTCGGAATCGTGAACCCAACGTGACTATAATAATCTAAACCCAAACCCAACGTTAAGTATCAAAGGCACGCAATTTAACCTTTCTACCTAGGAGACAAGTTGCACTTTGGTGGTTAAGAATATTACGAAAATGGGCACTGAACACAGAGGTGTATCGTTTCATTTCGAAGCTCTGCATGTTCTTCACGCTTTGAAAAAATCGGTTCTCTGATAGGAGGTCACATGAGAAAGTTTTGGTTTTTTGAAGCCACATGTAGTGAAATTATTTAAAACAACAAAAGGCGTTTTCGATGCAGTTAAAGGGGTCTCTTTACACCCAAGGTGCAACTGCTTGTGCAACTTTTCCTTAAGTCTGTCACTACTTACTACTTATCAAGAGCAAATTCTGCATTGTGTTGGAATAACCAGCGAATACCCCTAAGATATTGTGTGGGAATAACTAGCAAATATCCCATGAGGTTTTCCCTCTTTCTTCCATTTTTCTGTGTTCATTCTTTGATGCATTATAAAGTGGGTACTTTAATTAATTGCTTACACCTTAGTAGTGTTCAGAGGGGGTGTTAGATATTTTTACTGCTTTACTATTTTTACTGCTTTTCTGGGGACAAAGCATGGCTTTTACTGCTTTTACCAAATATCTCTAGAATCACTACTATGGAGTACATCATGAGTAATTTTGCTCATTCAATAATGATTTTCATTCTTTTCTCTCAAGCTTGTCTTCCTTCTCTTCTCTCTCACAAGCTTAATGTGAATTTTCTACTAGCTAAGTTCACTGTGAAAACTTCACAAAAGTTGCCACCAAATGCACCTTTTCATGAGCTAATAAGTCCTCCAAATGTGAAGCTTGTTCTTGCAATTTGCAAAGCAGCTCGTATGCTTGGAGGATTTAATTGGAGCACTTTTAGTTGGTGGTGGTGCTATTGCTGCTCTTGAAATCATGAAGTGGATGAATATGGGGGTTGAATTTTAACCTGAGTTAGCTGAGGCAGCGTTTCAGTGTGCATATGTTCATTCTTTATTTCTATTTCAATAGATTATAATTTCTATGGCCTAGAATCACTCTTAAGATATAATTTCAAGAACAAGGCTCTTCTAGTGGATGCGGTGACACATGCATCACAAGAAGACATTGAAGTAGGCTGTTGTTATCGGCGCTTAGAATATCTCGAGAGTTTAGGTTGAATTTTCTTATCACACTCCATCTCTATTCAACTTACCCAGTTCTCTCACTTGGATATTTATCAAATTTGCGCTCAGCAGCTTTTAACAATGAGAATTCCGTACGTGTTGTTGTGAAACATAACATCATTATGAAATATCTTTGTCGTGGCTCAAGTGCCCCTTTTGGATCAAAAAACAAAGTTTGTAAATGCTCTTGGAAATACAAACGAATGGAAAAAAAATAAACTATGTCCCCTGTTGCCATTGAGATGCACACCTGTGGGGAGCACAACAGAAATCTTTCGAAGTTGCTCAGTGTGGCCTTGGGGGAAAGCAAAGAGTCAGGTGGTGTCAGTTGATCCCAACTCTTCTGTTTAGGAAAACTCCCAACTAAAACAAGGGGAGTAGAGCCTACTAAGAAAAGGTTTGCTAAGGCTTTTTAAAATTTAAGTTTTAGGAGTTTTTTATTTGAGACAAATTGGAACCAAGTCTCTAATTTATGCAAAATTAAACCAAGTTTTCATTCGCCAAATTAAATCAATGGCACATCCATAGCATATAAATAAACGACAACAACAACTTTGCCAACTAAATAAAAATAACATCCACAGCATGATATCATAAGATGAACAACAATTCGAGATAGATAAAAAACAAAGACTTGAACAATTGTTGCTGATGAAAGACCAGTGCTAGTGGAGCCATTGTCTATTGGAGTGCTAAAGGACTGTTGTGTGAATGCTTCTTGGTTTATTTTATTATCGACTTTGAAAGATGAGGTTGATTTATTGTGGGATGGGGAGATTCCCAATATACCTTGCGGTACAGGGAATATGTCTGGAATGTGATTTAGGTGGCTTTGTACAAAGACGTGTGAGTTGGAATGGAGTCTCGAGAGCGGTGTTCAACACCACACCAACAATGGTGTAGTCTAATTGTGCTCTAAGGTCATCTTCCAGTTGTTCCTACTTCCTTAGTCGAAATTTCTCCACTTTCGACCACTATCGAGGCAACGCCAGATTTTCATTGGTTTGCGGTACTTGATTTTATTAATGAGTGGATTAATTAAAATGTGAAAATTTGATAAGTGCGAAACAACCGTTTTTTATATCTCAAAGCTCAGACTAGCTTACGATGGGTAGAGCATACACTGTGTTTGCAAAACGTTAATTCCAATTTTATTTGACTCTCCGACAAAGAGCACTTTTGATCCACTAAACGCGAGATTCAAGAGATTTTAAGGAGTCTTAAGACTCACAGAAATTGTAAATGCAAAGATAAAGTAAAAAAGCTTGAAATGATCTAAATTCTACCCAAGAATCTCTGTCAGGTCCAGGACCATACTCAGGAGAGCAAGGGGTTAGTAAACAAAAAAGTAAACTCTCCGACAGAGAGAACTCTTGATCCGCAAATGGCGAGATTCAAGAGATTTTTATGCTTTTTAACAAGAAATAAAAATATGAAAATACATGAAAGATTAGAATTTGAAACTAGTTACGCTTGCGAAAAAAAACTTTTAGCAAAAAAGTTTCAAATTGAATTGAAACTAATCTAGCATGTTATTTTTATCTAACTATGCAAAATAATAAGCAAAAGGGATAGATACAGACTTGCCCCAAATGGGGGAAGAGGGGTGTGGGAGCCGTAATCCCACTTGCTTTTTATTAATAGTATTTACAAATTTGTTAATAACTCTCCGATAGAGAGAGCTCTTGGTCTGCAAAAGTTGTGAGATTCAAGAGACTTTAGGCCTTCCAAGAAGGCAAAAGCTCCCTTTCCTCGCTTTCCTGTAAAATAAACATAAAAACCAACAAATTATGATTTATTTGGATTAGTGGATTAGCCTAAAAAATACAATAAAATTTACAACAAAAAAAAGGCAATACTTGCGAAATAATGAAAATTTGAAACTTCAAGTATTAGCCAACTAGGACTAGGTATAAACTTGAATGTGAAAAATATGAGACTCTTTAGATCTTCATAAGCATATAACAATAGATGATTAGATAAAATTAGAAAACTTAGATCTACTGTTTATAAAATAAAAGTAACCAAGAAAGAGATTTGTTTTAATTTTGAAAAAATAGAAAGGAGAAACCCAAGCCCAAGATTGAACAATGAGATGACTTTGGAAGTGCTTGTAGGACAAAAAACCATTAGTTTTAATGAAAAGAGGCAAAGAAAATAAGGAAGCAACCAAGCTCCAAGTTCTACTTCACCTTTGATGATCTGCAAAACTCAGACAACTTTCAACAAACAAGATCAAATATAGTGTGATAAACTAAATAAAATCAAAAGAGCATTAATATAATTGACTACAATTTGTTACTTTTAAATCTTAGATAACTTAGCACAAGTAAACAAGTTGAAAACCTCGAATGTCTACTCTATGGACTACATAGAGCCTTCTAAGCTAACAATCTTGCATATGAAAGACAAATAAAATTATGCTAATATCACCTTGATCCAAGCATTCACCATGAGATTTTGCACCATTTAGACCTCCAAATTCTTCAGTTTATTCATAAATTGATTTCCAAATAGCAAAAAACATTACACATGATTACAATAGAGGTTCCTTGCAATCCCATGTTGAGCAATGGAGCAAGCCTTTCTTTTATAAGCAAATACAAGAGGAGACAGTGCGCTTGAGATGGAGGGTGAATCCTTGATATGGGGTAGAGATCTACGTTGAAATCAAAGCTTGGATATTTGGTTGGTGTGAGGGGATGAGGTGGTTGTCACTTCATCAGAGGGGTGCCCCTCTCACTTTGGAATCTTAACCCAAGCCTTTAACGAGTTTCATGTATGGGGAAGCCGCCCATGTGAGGAGGTCTAACTTGAAACAATTTGCTATCCTAACTTTTGGTTATACAACATGTGATTTAATCCATTTTAATGAGTCACCCCTCATTTAGAAACCATATGCCACCCTTTCCCATACTTTTTAATAATTCTTTTAGATTTTTTATTTTTATTTTTGTCTTTTGTGCATTTTGTAGCACACTTAGCATTTAAGTGTCGTTTTGTAGCATCTTTACGAAAAAATTGCCACAAATGACAAATTAATCCCTCGAAACCTAGGAAAAGTGGGTCCTATGTTAAAGAGGACGCTCTGAGCGTGAAAACAAGCATCCCCATGCCAAATTCCACCTCCAGACCATGTTTTTATTACACTTTGAATTTTTTTAATTAAACCATTGAAAAATGGCCTAATTTTACGGAAAAAATTATTTTTATCAGAATGAAACCAAACTCCTAGGGATGCTAGTGCATGTCCATACGAATCAATATTGATGTCTAGCATGTAAAAATACATAGACACGTAGACTTTAATAACCTCCCTAGGTTCGACCACCATGGTAAACACTTCAGCTTTGGAGGTGTGAGTGAAAAACTCATAAATTATACGCCACTGAAGAGTAATGCATAATTCCTAAGAAAAAAACACTCTAGAGTATCCCCCTGATAGCCAAATCGCCAAATCTAAGGTAGGCCAAGTCTTGTATAAAATGACCATGCTTAGACCAACTTATTACAATTCCCCCAAGGGGGTCCGGACATGCAATTATTACAAAGGGGCCAAAATTGGCCCTGAAAAAGTCTTATGAACTTTTGAAGACTTGACATGTTCATGAAACTTGCGGCTCACAAGAAGTCCAACTATGGTACAAAATAGTTGGTAACATTCGACTCCAACTGTTGGATGAGCACTCGTTTGATTTTCAATCAAAAAGGGTGTTTGAGAATCCTAGACTCTATGGTTCCTGCACAAAACTTAAGTGCATTAGTCCCACATATACATGATAAATATGCCAAATAAAAACCAACATATAAAATTTAAAATGAAATTTAATTTACAAATGTTAGTATACAGCATTTAATCCGAAAAAACTATTGTACATTAGATATTATACAAGAATAATATACAAAAATAGTGTACAAAGCATAAAAGATAAAAAAAGGAGAGGGTTTAGAAAATCCATGAAATGTCCCCATGGGAATTTATCTGTCACTATTGTAGAACAGCTTCAGATGCTGTCCATTTATTGGCAGGTTCAACCTTTCTCCTTCCATGTTATTGAGTAGAAAGGAATTTGTGGAAGCAAAATCATGAATGATAAATGGCCCCTTCTAGAGCTATCGAATTTTCCGTTTTTTCCCGGCTTGTCTCTTCTTTTATCCCACATGAGGACTATGTCCCCAATCTTGAAAGGTATTGGCTTGGATGACTTATCAAAGGTACTCTTCATAATCTCCTGATGTCTCAAACTCTAATCTAAGGTTGCCCTAGTGCTCTCATCTAGCTCAATAATCTGATTCACCCTCTGCTCCATCTCCTTTCTTTCTGAACCATATTCCATAATCATTTGAAACACTGGTATTTGCATGTTGATGGGAAACTCAGCTGTGAAACCATATACCCGTTCAAAGGGAGACTTCCCAGCAGCATTCTTCTTGGTGATTCTATCGGCCCAAAGTGCATACTTAATCTTGCTATCCCATGCCTTCTTATTGTTCCCCACAGTTTTCTTGATAATATTCACTAAGTTTTGTTTGTGGATTCTGCAAGTCCATTTCTCTGGGGGTAATAATTTTATTAATGGGATAGGGTAATGCCATACTTGAAGCAGAAGGAAGTGATATCAATGGAACTGAAATCCTTGGCATTATCCGTTGTTATTTTAAGA
Organism: Larix kaempferi; assembly: GCA_027924585.1. NCBI lineage: Eukaryota > Viridiplantae > Streptophyta > Pinopsida > Pinales > Pinaceae > Larix > Larix kaempferi. Next base: position 7,044,223 of record BSBM01000703.1, read on the forward strand.
GGGATACCAAATCTTGTGATGATTTTATCCTCAAGGAAATTGATAACAACTTTCTCAATGGGTGATTTGGTGGGTATGGCCTCTACTCACTTGGTAAAATAATCAGTAGTTGTAAGGATCCAAGTAAATCTGTTATTTGAATTGTCCTTGAACTAATCGATGAAGTCAAGCCCCCATTGTTGAAAAGGAGCAAGGACCACTACTGGTGTGATGGGAAGAGTTGCCAATTTTTGCTTCCCAGTAAAGAGTTGGCACTCTAGACAACACATAACATACTTATGCACATATGCGAAGAGGGTTGGCTAGTAGTAAACTTCTCATAGGATTTTGTGGGTAGTTGTATTTGCTGCGAAGTGGCCTCCACAAAACCCTGAATGGAATTCAACCAAGATTCTTTTGGAATCCTGCTCATTCACAAATCTAAGTATTATCCCGTCTGGGTTCCTCCAACCCAAACCTTCTTGAGTGAGACAATACCTAGTTGTTTTCAACCTTAAAGCCCGTCTTTTATGACCCTTGAGGTGATATGGGCAAGTAAGCTGAAGAAGTAAATAGATGATGTACGAATACCAGTGGTTTTCAAGGTTTTGTAATGATGGGGTCATGACTAGCTTAGACCTACTATTTTCACAAACCATTCCTATGGATTCCTCATTCTTTTGAGTCAACATTTTGGCAAGACCTTGTCCTTTGATGAGCTTGGTGGTTTTATTCTAAGTCATACTCCTGAATCTTTGACACCCATGTGCCCCTTATTCCTAAGCAATCTTGTTGGGACAAGATGTCTTTTACTGCAGCATGGGGAACATAACCTATGACTTTAGAATACCCAATATAGGTCCTAAAATGTTTCAATGATTTGACCAAGGCATAAGCCTTCTTTTCCATGGTGGTGTATTTCAATTTTGAGTTTTGTAAAGCATGACTCGTGAAAGCAATAGGTTGCTTGAACCCTTCGTGGTTCTTCTAGAGCAAAACCCATGCAATGGTATCTTCAGAAGAATATCATGAAGTCTTTGGTGTAGTCCGGGCTGACTAGGACAGGCGATTTTGTGATTTCATTTTCTATACATGAGAAAGCCTGCCTTCCCTCATCCGTCCATACAAACTTGGCATCTTTTTTCAATAGTTTATGTATATGCTTCATTAGCTCAACCAAGTTAGGGATGAATCTTCTAATAAAGTTGATGTTTCCATTAAAAAATTGGAGGGATTTGACATTAGTAGGAAAATGTATTTTCTTAATTTCCTCTATTCTCTGGGGATCAACCTTGACCCCATCCTTGGAAATGATATGTCCTAGGAGCTTTCCTTCATCGATACCTAGGACAAACTTAGCTGGATTTAAGGAAATTCCATATTTTCTACATCTTTCAAAAACTTGCTTTAAGTGACATACATGGCTAGATCTTTCTTTGGAGAAAACAATTAAGTCATCCTAATAAATCTCTTTGATTTTACCAATTAGGTCCTTGAATGCATAGTCCATATCCCTTTGGAAAGTGGCCCCAACATTCAATAAGCCAAAAGGAATTCTCAAGTATTCAAAAGTGCCCCAAGGAGTTGTGAAAGTGGTCTTATGTTTGTCCTCTTTTTGTATGACCACATGGTTGTAACCTGAAAAACCATCTAGCATGGACATCATGCTAACACCTGTGACCCTTTGGAGAAGGGTTTCCATATTTTGAAGAGGATAGTTGTCCTTCTGACAAGCCACATTTAGATTCCTAAAGTCGATGCATATCCTTATGCTTTCATTCTTCTTCCTAACAACCACTAAGTTAGAGCACCATGATGAATGTCTTGTAGGTTCAATTATCCCTGCCGATCACATTTTCTCAAGCTTTTTTTTAACAATGGGAGCTAACTTAAGGTTGATCTATCTCAATTTTTGTTTGAAAGGTTTGACTTCTTTGATTTCTTGTTTTAAAGGTATAGTGTGTTGAAATACATCTTCACAATATGCCTTTAATTCATCATAAGTAAAAACAAACACATCTCTATACTCTTTAACTAAACTGATTAAGTCATTCCTTTCCTTTTTTGAAGTACCTTTTCCGATTTTTATAATTTTAGTTTCTTTATTTGACCCAATGTGTATTTCCACATAATCCTCGGGTTTCATTGAATCAATGCTACTCTTTCTCCTATACTACCTATCAAAAATGCTTTCAAAAGCCACTAGGCCATGAGGCACAAGATTGTTGAACTAATCGCCCTCACCCTAATACTATTTACCTTCTTCATGTACGTTAACACTAAAGTTCGAGAATTCTTCAACATTATGAACAAACTTTAAGATTTGTTCATCATCTCGAAAAACCTACCAATGTTCCATGTTATCTGGTACTGATGGCTTGAAATTCATTTCTAAAGTGCAGTCACCATTTAACATCTCATCTGATGGTTGAAGGGTTGATGCTAAAACTGTTAACTTATCCGCTACGTTTTTCTGGTCTCTAGGAATGGCTTCTATGTTTAAGGCATCAAAGAATTCCATGGTGTCCCAAACCGCATTTGTGTACTTTTTTAATCTCTAACACTTACATTCAAATTGGTTCTTTATTTGTTGAACTATTAAATTAGAGTCGCCTTTTATACTTAATATTTTTATCCCCATATCTTTTTCTACTTCAATCCCAAGTAAGAGTGCCTCGTACTCTGCTACATTGTTTATCACTTCAAATTCCAGTCTATATGCAAAATTGAAAATTTTACCTCTCGATGAAGTCATGATAATCCCAACCCCTTTTCCTTCTCTTGAATGAGCACCATCAAAGTTCATTTTCCAAATTTTATCTACCTTTTCATTCTTAATGTATTCTTGAATATGGGCTAAAAAGGTAGAATTAATTGCATAGTACCCAATATCATCAGTACTATAAACATATTCATTTGAGGGTGTCTTGGGGTTTTCCACATGATTCTTATTTTCCTTCTTGTTATGCAATTTTACTAATGAGTATTTTGATGCAGGTACAGTGGAGTAAGTCCAATCCATTTGGATACAACCTCCTAAACTAGCAGCCCATTTTCTAGAAAGTAACATCCCCCACTTATCAGGTACATCTATGACAAGGATATCCATAGTTACATGAATATCTGGATACTTGGCCAATATGACTAGTTTATTTCCAATAACGCCTACTACATCAACTTGTCTAGAATCCATGGCACAAACATTTTGGTATCAGTATGGATGTTCTAAGATTAAGTTCATTCATAACTTTACTGGTCATGATGTTGGATGAGGATCCTGAATTTAACATATAGTTGTGTAGAAGAAGATCACCTATCATCAATGATACATAAAAAGGTGGATGGTCCTCTTTTCTTGGGTCCATGGTATATAGAATTACTAATGGATCTTCCATGACATTGTTGCTGCTTGTGGAAGGTTGCTCTAAGTTTTCAACAAAAAAGTGACTTTCTTTGGAATGGGAGGGTTTAAAATTCTCATTAACGATTCTCTCTGTTCAGGAATTTTGAATATTTCGGTAGCAGGCATAGGTATTTTAACTTTTTTAAACCAATTACCTAAATCAATATTCATATCACCAGAATCATAAGGATTTGTTACCTTGGGAGGATATTGAATATTCTATCCATCATTTTCTCTTCTTTGGTACATGAATCCTTTGAACTTCGACATCTTTTGGATTTGGTTAGGTGAAGGCATCTCTCCATAAGTATTAGTAAGGTTGTCTTTCTCTTGGTTGTATTGTCTAACATGTTTCCAAATATCTCTGGGAATGGTATGAACATCACCTACGAAATTTACATAATCAGGCTCGCTTGAAATTTGCTCACTACTGCTCGCATCAAGAAAACCATTCTCAAGGACATAACATGCAAAGTAACAAGTAGACTCTTCATGAAAGTCTTTTCATGCTCTACAGAAAGGTGTATAATTCTCAACCATGTTAGGAGTGAGTCTAATTGATTTGGAGGCCTCTTTTCATGGTTTTGTCCCTTCTTCTACCAATTTATCTTTGGAGGAAAAGTTCTTTGAATGGGTTGGGACTGAGATCATTCCATAGCTATTACCTGATTCTGCATCTCTTTGAGTTGGGAAACATACTTCATTTCCATAGCTTCCATCTTCTCATTCATCTCTTTCATTTTTCTGTCATGATTATCTTGAAGAGAAGAAGATGAATTTTCTTTAGGCTCAGTTTGTTTCATGGGAACTAAGGCTCTTGTATATCCAGGAATGTTGGACTTGCAAGATGATTGCATGTTTCTATCAATTTTGACAGCCATGTCCTGAGCCATCAAAAGGGTGGTGGGATCCTTATCTCTAAGCTGATACTGCATTTCACCACTTAAAGCTTCAATGTAGTAAACCAATAGGATTGTGTTGTTGGTTTAAAATCTGCATGCATGTTGTTCACCAAGTCTTCGATTTTTTTGTTAAATTCGTCCATAGTCTCATTTTCATTTCTCTTAATAGTATGTAGGGTAGATAGTTGATGACATGGCTCCTTCTTCTCTCCCCATTTGTTTGTAAAAGTAGTTTTGAAGTCTGCTAGAGTTGCATACGAATTCTTGGGCGGGTTCATAAACTAGTCACCAACATCACCTTCTAAAGATAAGGAAAATAATTTCATGTAAATATCTTCGTGCCTATGATCAACTATCCTACACCAACTACTGATACACTTTGGAAAGATCTTCAGATGGACATTTGCAGAAATGGCATCGGTTCCAGTGAAAGTGGGCAATTTGTCAATAGCCTTTCCAGGTAGATCATGGTGTTGACCTGCTATCTGAGAAATGTTAAGTGGGATAAAGAATTCACCCATTACGTCAGCTAAAATATTATTGTTTTCTAGAAAAAGGCAATGGATGTCTGAAATAGTCTCAAATCCTAGATTCTCAAGGATCTTACGAGAAGAGAGCTTGTTTAATCTTCTCTGATAAACCTTCTCAAGTTCAAGGATGAAATCAAACAAGCATACAAAATTCCTTCTAGTTGAATACCTTGGTAAATTACTTGACAGTGGAGTCTCCAGATGGATCAATTCTAATTTCAGATTTTATTGGACTAAAAATCTACCAAAAAGTTTAAGGTAAAAAACTAAAAAGAAAAACTAAGGTAAGTCAAACCAGGAACAAAAAAATTGTCCCCGACAACTTCCCTAGAAATGTTGCCGCCGAGATGCACACCTGGGGGGGAGCACGACATAAATATTTCAAAGCTGCTCAGTGTGGCCTTGGGGGGAAGCAAAGAGTCAGGTTCTGTCACCCGATCTTGACTCCTCTATTTAGGCAAACTCGTAACGAAGCTAAGGGGGGTAGACCCTACTAAAAAAAGGTTTGCTAAGGCTTTTTAAAATTTAAGTTTGATGTGATTAGAATGGATGTCGTTTTAGGAGTTTTTTATTTGAGACAAATTGGATCCAAGTCTCTAATTTATGCAAAATTAAACCAAGTTTTCATTCGCCAAATTAAATCAATGGCACATCCATAGCATATAAATAAACGACAACAACTTTTCCAACTTAATAAAAATAACATCCACAACATGATATCATAAGATGAACAACAATTCGAGATAGATAAAAAGCAAAGACTTGAACAATTATCACCGATGAAAGACTAGTGCTAATGGAGTCATTGTCTATTGGAGTGCTAAAGGACTGTTGTGCAAATGCTTCTTTGTTTATTTTATTATAGATTTTGAAAGATGAGGTTGATTTATTTTGGGATGGGGGGATTCCCAGTATACCTTGCGGTACAAGGAATATGTTCGGAATGTGATCTAGGTGGCTTCGTAAAAGGACGTGTGGGTTGGAATGGAGTCTCGATAGCGGTGTTCAACACTACTCCAACAAGGGTGTATTCCAATTGTGCTCTGAGGTCGCCTCCTAGTTGTTCCCGCCTCCTTAGTTGAAATTTCCCCAATCTCAATCACTATCGAGGAAACGTCGGATTTTAGTTGGTTTGCGGGACTTGATTTTATTAATGAGTGGATTAATTAAAATGCGAAAATTTGATAAGTGACAAACAACCATTTTTTATATTCCAAAGCTCAGACTAGCCTACGATGGGTAGAGCATACACGGTGTTTGCAAAACATTAATTCCAATTTTATTTGACTCTTATATAGAGAGCATTCTTGATTCGCTAAACACAAGATTCAAAAGATTTTAAGGAGTCTTAAGACTCACAGAAATTGTAAATGCAAAGATAAAGTAAAAAAACCTAAAATGATGTAAATTCTACCAAAGAATCTCTTTGAGGTCTAGGACCGTACTCGGGAGAGCAAGGGGGTTAGTAAAAACAAAGTAAACTCTACGACAAAGAGCACTCTTGATCCACAAATGGTGAGATTCAAGATATTTTGATGTTTTTTTAAGAAGAAATAAAAATATGAAAATACATGAAAGATTAGAATTTGAAACTAATTATGCTTGCAAAAAAAAACTTTTAGCCAAAAAATTTCAAACTGAAATGAAACTAATCTAGCATGTTATTTTTATCTAACTATGTGAAACAATAAGCAAAAGGGACAAATACAGAATTCCCCCAAATGGGGGAAGAGGGGTGTGGGAGTAGTAATATCACTCACTTTTTATTAATAGTATTTACAAATTAGTTAATAACTCTCCAATAGAGAGTGCTCTTGATCCGCAAAAGTTGCGAGATTCAAGAGACTTTAGGCCTTCCAAGAAGGTGGAGGGAAAACCATGGGTGAAAGAAAGTAAATTTTTTGTAAGTTTTTGCTCCAAAAAAACTCCCTTTCCTCGCTTTCCTGTAAAATAAACATAAAAACCAGCAAACTATGATTTATTTGGATTAGTGGATTAGCCTAAAAAATACAATAGAATTTACAAAAAAAGAAGTTAATACTTGCAAAATAATGAAAATTTAAAACTTCAAGTATTAACCAACTAGGACTAAATCTAAACTTGAAATATGAAAAATATGAGACTTTTTGGATCTTCCTAAGCATATAAAAATAGATGATTAGATAAACTTAGAAAACTTAGATCTACTATTTATAAAATAAAAAGTAACCAAGAAATAGATTTGTTTTAATTTTGAAAAGATAGAAAGGAGAAACCCAAGCCCAAGCTTGAACAATGAGATGACTTTGGAAGTGCCTGTAGGATAAAAAACCATTAGCTTTAATGAAAAGAGGCAAAGAGAATAAGGAAGCAACCAAGCTCCAAGTTCTATTTCACCTTCGATGATTTGCAAAACTCAGAAAACCTTCAACAAACAATATCTAATCTAGTGTGATAAACTAAATAAAATCAAAAGAGCATTAGTATAACCAACTACAATTTGTTACTTTTAAATCTTAGATAACTTAGCACAAGTAAGCAAGTTGAAAACCTCGAATGTCTACTCTATGGACTACAGAGAGCCTTCTAAGTTAGCAATCTTGCATATGAAAGATGAATAAAATTATGCTAATATCACCTCGATTCAAGCATTCACCGTGAGATTTTGCACCATTTAGACCTCCAAAGTCTTCACTTTATTCATAAATTGCTTTCCAAATAGAAAAATTATTACACACGATTACAATAGAGGTTCCTGCAATCGCATGTTGAGCAAAGGAGAAAGCTTCGCTCTTATAAGCAAATACAAGAGGAGAGGGTGCACATGAGTTGGAGGGCAAATCCTTGATATGGTGGAGAGATCTATGTTGAAATAAAAGCTTGGAGCTTTGGTTGGTGTGAGGGGATGAGGTGGCTTCCACCTCATTAGAGGGGTGCCCCTCTCACTTTGTAACCTTCACCCAAGCCTTTAACGAGTTTCATGTATGGAGAAGCCGCACACGTGAGGAGGTCTAGCTTGAAACAATTCACTATCCTAACTTTTGGTTATACAACATGTGCTTTAATCCATTTTAATGAGTCACCCCTCATTTAGAAACCATATGCCACCCTTTCCCATACTTTTTAATAATCATTTTTGGATTTTTGGATTTTTATCTTTTGTGCATTTTGTAGCACACTTAGCATTTAAGTGTCGTTTCGTAGCATCTTTAAGAAAAATTGCCACAAATGACAATTTAATTTCCTGAAACCCAGGAAAAGTGGGTCATAGGTTAAAGATGATGCTATGAGTGTGAAAATGAGCATCCCCGCGCCAAATTCCAACTCCTGACCATGCTTTTATTGCACTTTGAATTTTTCCAATTAAACCATTAAACAATGGTCCAATTTTACAGAAAAAAATAAAAATAAAATAAAATTTATCGGAATGAAACCAAACTTCTAGGGGACCTAGTGCATGTCCATACAACCCAATATTGATGTCTAACATGCAAAAATACATAGACACATAGACTTTAATAACCTACCAAGGTTCGACCACCATGGTAAATACTCCAGCTTTGGAGATGTGAGTGAAAAACTCATGAATTATACGCCACTGAAGAGTAATGCATAATTCTAAGGAAAAAGCACTCTAGAGTATCCTCCTGATAGCCAAAACTAAGGTAGGCCATGTCGTTTGTAAAATGACCATGCTTAGACCAACTTATTACAATTCCCCCAAGGGAGTCTAAACATGCAATTATTACAAAGGGGCCAAAATTGACCTTGAAAAAGTTTTCTAAACTTTTGAATACTGACGATGAACACTTGACATGTTCACGAAACTAACGGCTCACAAGAAGTCCAACTATGGTACAAAACAGTTGGTAACATCCCCTCGACTTCTTCATGTGTTTGGATTTACTTGATCATGTGACTCCATGCAAACAATTTTGAATTTCAGTTACTTGATCATGTGATGAGTTTAATGTTTCAAAAGTCCTAGTTGGCTTAATGGAGGTTTTAAAAGTTTTTTATTATGTGAGGTAGTGTAAAAGATTTGATGATTTCGATTTTTTCAATTGATTGAATATTTGGTTACATCATAACTTTTAATCCATTTTTTATTGCAGAAAATGGTTCAACACCCACAAGAACCCAAGACCCAAGTTCCACCCAGACTATTTAATGTCACCACTAAAAAAAGATCCTCTCTTTTGTATATTTTCTATAGACTTCAACCCCACATCATAATGATAATCGATTCCACAGTATTCATATAATCTAGCTGTTATCACATCCATAGTAGCTAGGCTACCATGATTTCAGAGCAGTTCAGTATATATTTTTGAGCTTTGCCTTTACACAGTTTTAGTGAGATCAACTATGATGAGCAGTATTACTTATGATCACTCACACATCAGAGCAGTCCCATATCAGACATGCAGTAGACCTTATGCCATGACTGATCCTCTTGACCTCAGATTCAATGACCGAGATGACCTTTTATCCCATATAGAGTAGTGCAGTGCCCAGAGTATCATCAGCACTGTTTCAACGGTTACATGTGATTCAGATAGCAAATACATGTATATAGCCCAACAAGTATATGATGTGCATTGGTTTTATTATCTTGCTCTTTTAGTCATTTTGATAACTTGACTTAGTATATAGTAATCATGATCTGACAGTATATCTATATAAAATGAATACGGTTGTTTTTTATTATCTAAATGGTTGTATTACTTACATTTAGAAGCTTTTGTGTTATAATCGTATGATGACGATGTTGATGATCATGTGATGACGATGTTGATGATCATGTGATGACAATGTTGATCGTGATGCTGATGATCGTGTGATGACGATGTTGATCGTGATGCTGATGATAGTATGATGACGATGCTGATGATCGTATGATGACGATGCTGATGATCGTGTGATGACGATGCTGATGATCGTGTGATGATGATGCTGATGATCATGTGATGACGATGTTGATCGTGATGCTGATGATCGTGTGATGATGATGTTGATCGTGATGCTGATGATCGTATGATGACGATGCTGATGATCGTATGATGATGATGCTGATGATCGTGTGATGATGATGCTGATGATCGTGTGATGACGATGCTGTTGATCGTGTGTTGACGATGCTGATGATTGAGTACTATCAACTCTGATGATGTTGATGTTCCAGTATTAAAGATGTTCCAGTAACTGGTTGCGTTACTGATGATGTTGAGAAAGCTTCCAATGATTTATAGATGTATCATGTATGATGTTGATGGCTCCTTGCTCGTGCAGATGCTGTTATAATATCCTTCTCGTTAAGGGGGAGTGTTGAGATATCGTAACTTCAAAGAATATTATAATTGTACTTTATTATTCCAGAGATGTTTCATTCCTCCGTAAAGATCTTATTGTATATCCGGAGATGTTTATTCCTCCGTCAGAATGTGGTAACTTGGGTTATTAGACTTCCCTAGTGGAGGTCGGCCCTTTATGTGTTATGTGGGTCAAAGGGTTATTAGACCACCCTAGAGGGGTCGGCCCAGTCAGTTGTAGTGGGGTATTTAACCCATTGGTTAAATACGAGCCTACGTGTACTTGTGTAAAAGATGTGTCAGAGTAGTGTATGAATAGAGGAGGTGTGTTCCTCATTTTACACTCACTCACTCACTTGAGAGAGGCGCACTTGTGGAGGAGAGGTCTGCTATTGTGGAGGAGGAGATCATGTCTTTGGTTTGCATCTTTGTATATTGCTGGTCATCTATATTGAGGAAGCTTTACTGGGTTTTCTACCCCATGAGGGTTTCCCAGGATAAATTTGTGTCTCTTGTGTTTATGCTGTGCTTGTTGTTTCTTCAGTGATCCTGTATATGCTATTATTGTGAAATGGAATGTAATGCTGCTATTTTCTGTATTAGCATATTAAATTTTAACATGGTATCATAGCTAACCTGAAGGAAGACAAGGTATGGCACTAACGACACTTGCTTTACTTACGACAATTTGAAGGCTAGGGTTTTATATAGCAAAAACCAGTCATCGTAGCACTTTCGCTATAAATCCGTTTTGGCGAAGTTTTCGGATCTGAAATTGTTACAAGACGAAGATTAAATCTCCAGGTACCTTGTGTCCAAAGGACAACCTCTAATTCATTGTACTTTGTGATTTATGATCTGTACAATATAGGGTTTTTGCCTCTTCCAGATCTGAGTCAAAATCAGGTGACCTTGGGAAAAAGGTCATATCTTGGGCTAGGAAGCTCTAAATGAAATTTAGTAAAAAGTGAAAGGTAGTACACAGTCTGTACTATCTCAGAAAACTTTTTCAGAGGCCGAAGTTGAACCAGTGACACGTGGCACTCCGTACAAGTGCGCTCTCTTGTATTATCCCATAAACAGGTCACGTTGCGACATTTGACATAAATCTCTCTCAGAGAATCCAATTGAGGTCAGACCTATCAGGATGGAAAGATAACAGGTCAGGCTATCTCAGGAAACCTTTTCAGACCCTGTGGATCAAAAATTTCAGAGTTACACTAGAAAAAATCAGGTACATATTTCTGTCAAAACAGAATTATTTTTTGGTACCTTCATTCATGGCTTCCGGAATTTAGGGCTTTGGAGAAAGTTGGAATTTTTGTAATCGGAGACCACGGATGGATGCTACTCATCAAAATAGAAATTTAGAGACCAAGATCAGAATTTTTGGTTGGGCAGAAGGCCGGGTTTGATTAGACCCTAGTTCGGGACTTTGATCAGAAAAGTGGAAAATTAGGGCTTCTGTAAAAATGGGAATTTTTGAAATCTGTGACCGTGGCTGGAAGCTCCTCAGAAAAATAGAAGCTTAGAGCTTTGGATCAAACATTTTGATTGGGCAGAAAAGTGGGATTTATCAAACCCCAGTTCAGGGTCACGTCCAGTGAATCCGAAAGTTTCAAAGGCAAAATTGAGGAGTGAAACTTTGCAGTTTTCAAATTCTAAATATATCAGTTTGATCGGCTCATCAAGGCGCATATTTCTATCCTTTCGAAAGTTTGAAATTCAAAGTTTGAATTTTTGGGGTTTCTCTGACAAACCCATATCCAGCTCCAGGTCCAGTTCTTGCAAATCAAGTGGATAGGGTTAATCCTAGAAGAAGATGGATTGGTCACTTGCATAAGTGAAGGAGTTCCTATTTTAGAGGGAGATGAGGCTAAAGCTTTACATAAGGAGATTACAAGCAATCTCGACAGGTATGACTCATCGAGGTATGTTTTGATATTTGTTCATGATTAAGTTTATGGTATGTTTGTACAATCTTGATTTTTAGATTTGTTGTATCACCTTAACAAAATTATGAATGCATGATAGAAGATATTCATTGGTTAGGGTGTTGACACTTATGATTGTACTAATGCATTATGATGTTGTGTGAGGTTGATGTTGTCCGCTAATAAGATACAGGTACATCACAAAAGACAAATCAGGTTCCATGACCATGAAAACATGAAGACAAAGACTCATCCACAATCTTTGTTCTACTTACGAGGTATGTATGACTTTGTTATATTATGCTTAACCTATGAGACATACAGGTTCTAGCTCAGGATCTCTAAATCATTGAAGAGATTGTTTAGGTATGTTGTACATAACCAAGTAGGTATACTAATCCAGGTATGTTTCCCATGAATCTTACCTTGTGTTAGGATCCCCTATATAAGTATACTTGGAATGATTGGTTATGCTTATTCATAAAGTTAGTAATCAAGGGATTATGCATATTATATCTTTTATCTTGATTGATGATATGCATGAGTAAAAGAAGACTTCCCTGAAATCTTGAATACTAATGTTTATTAACTATAATCATGACTATACATTCTCAATATTATTTAGAACTATAATGTTTTGATAACATTTAGAACATACTAATGGGTGTATATTTGTGTATGAGATCATGAGGATGACACTTGAACATGCACAGTGGTACATAATGAATAGAAGTTCAAAAGACATACAGAAGATCAAGCGGGAGGCAACCACACAAACATAAAAGATAAGTATTTGAGTTGTTATTTGAAATAGTAAATGATATTGCCTATAATAGGTTGTATGCATATTTGTATTCCTATAATATATCATGCTAAGTGTAAATATTCATAGAACATTGAATAGTATACTACCAATATGCATATGATTGGTAAGTTGGACAAACATTCCATTGTTGCTTGACTAGAATGAAACCTCTTTGCTGACATGCTGAGAGTTGTGCACACTCTCGATAGTATGTTCTGGTAGAGATGGAAGGCATCTAGATAGCCACTGTATGCATACAGGATATGGGAAAGTGTTGTGCCAAAGTATTGGTCAAGATAGTTGCATAACTATGTAAATGATATCTGTATGCATAATATGTTATCATGTCAATATGATTTGATGATTATGAAGTATTACTAATCATGTACCTAATTTTGATTTGTAGGAAAAATCATGATGGATGATGAACCTATCATACCATTATTATGTGACGATGATCTTTTTCTGACAAGGAATGAGAAACAGATCATGAAAATGGCTGCAGAAATAAAAATGAAAGATCTCAGATTAATGCACTACTTCTTAGGTCTAGAAGTATGGCATGATCGAAAAGGAATCTTTTAAATCGAGGTAAGTATGCTGTGAAGTTTCTAAAAAGATTTGATATGTTGGAGTGTAAAGACATGGCCACTCCCATGGACTCCAACTTGAAGTTATTAGTTAATGACTCATCGGATTTAGTGGACCTAACCCTATATAGACAAATCATTGGGCCAATGATGTATTTAACAAATACTAGGCCAAATATATGCTTTGTTATAAATACCGTAAGTCAGTATCTAGTAGAACCTAGAAAGGTTCACTTAATAGCTACAAAGCATGTAGTGAGGTACCTAAAAGGTACTTTAGATTTTGGTCTATATAATCTTAGAGGTCATGAACTCCGATTACATGGTTACTCAAATTCTGATTGGGCAGGAAGTGTCTCAGATAGAAAGAGTACATTAGGTGGATGTTATAGTCTTGAATCTACCATGATCTCATGGTTTAGCAAGAAACAATCTAGTGTGGCTCTCAGTACTACTGAAACAGAATATATAGCTGTCTGCTCTGCCAGCTGTGAAGCAGTGTGGCTTCAGAAGCTATTATATGGAGTGTTTGACTTAGAAATGGATTCCACTCTGATTATGTGTGACAATCAAAGCTGCATCAAGATGATAGGAAATCTTGTATTCCATGATAAGTCAAAACACATTGAGATCCGATACTTCTATATACGAGGTATGGTGTAGAGAGGAGCTATCAAGCTCGAGTATATAAGCACTGAGGATCAAATTGATGATATCTTGACCAAACCTCTGTCTCGAGTAAAGTTTGAACACTTCCGAGACAAGCTTGGTGTAGTTTAGAAGGACTCTCCTCGAAAGGGGGAGTAGCACAGTATCCGACATCAAGTCTATCTCATCAATGATGAGGTTACCTATTTACTGCACTCAGTTACCTAGAATTATTTAGATTTAGGACTCTTATATTCTTTTGATGATAGATGTATACATGCTTTTGATGTTAGTTTTGATGATAGATGTATACATGCTTTTGATGTTAGTTTTGATGATAGATGTATACATGCTTTTGATGTTAGTTTTGATGTTAGTTTTGATGATAGATGTATACATGCTTTTTATGTTAGTTTTGGTGATAGATGTATACATGCTTTTGATGTTAGTTTTGATGATAGATACTTTTGATGATTTTGATGATAGATGTATACATGTTTTGATGATGATGATACATGTTGTGGTTATACATGTTTTGATGATGATGATACATGTTGTGGTTATACATGTTTTGTTGATGATGATACATGTTGTGGTTATACATGTTTTGATGATGAGAATACATGTTTTTGGTATACAACATGTGAAGGGATTGGATCATTCCTGGACTTCAGTCCGAAAGAAGAGCCGTAGACGTATGTCTTCGAAAATGAAGTTCTTGGTGAACATGTGAAGGGATTGGATCATTCCTGGACTTCAGTCCTAAAGAAGAGCCGTAGACGTATGTCTTCGAAAATGAAGTTCTTGGTGAACATGTGAAGGGATTGGATCATTCCTGGACTTCAGTCCTAAAGAAGAGCCGTAGACATATGTCTTCGAAAATGAAGTTCTTGGTGAACATGTGAAGGGATTGGATCATTCCTGGACTTCAGTCCTAAAGAAGAGCCATAGACGTATGTCTTCGAAAATGAAGTTCTTGGTGAACATGTGAAGGGATTGGATCATTCCTGGGCTTCAGTCCTCAAGAAGAGCCGTAGACGTAAGTCTTCGAGAATGAAGTCCTTGGTGGACGGTTGAGGGATTAAGTCATCCTTGGACGTAGGTCCTAAATGCACGGTGGAGGATTAAGTCATCCTTGGACGTAGGTCCTAAATGCACGGTTGAGGATTAAGTCATCCTTGGACGTAGGTCCTAAATTCACGGTTGAGGATTAAGTCATCCTTGGACGTGGTCCTAAATGTACGGTGGAGGATTAAGTCATCCTTGGACGTGGTCCTAAATGTACGGTGGAGGATTAAGTCATCCTTGGACGTAGGTCCTAAATGCACGGTTGAAGATTAAGTCATCCTTGGACGTAGGTCCTAAATGCACGGTGGAGGATTAAGTCATCCTTAGACGTGGTCCTAAATGTACGGTGGAGGATTAAGTCATCCTTCGACGTGGTCCTAAATGTACGGTGGAGGATTAAGTCATCCTTGGACGTGGTCCTAAATGTGCGGTGGAGGATTAAGTCATCCTTGGACGTGGTCCTAAATGTACGGTGGAGGATTAAGTCATCCTTGGACGTGGTCCTAAATGTACGGTGGAGGATTAAGTCATCCTCGGACGTGGTCCTAAATGAACGGTTGAGGATTAAGTCATCCTTGGACGCTGTCCTAAATGTACGGTAAGGATTGGATCATCCTTGGACTTTGGTCCTATAAACTGAGCCGTAGACATGTGGTCTCCGAGAACATGATAGGACTGGATCGTCCCTGGACTTCGGTTCAAAAGGTACATGATAGGACTGGATCGTCCCTGGACTTTGGTTCAAAAGGTACATGACTGGTTTGCATCATCCTTGGACATAGAGAACTGATGATCATGTGATGACGATGTTGATCGTGATGCTGATGATCGTGTGATGACGATGTTGATCGTGATGCTGATGATCGTATGATGACGATGCTGATGATCATATGATGACGATGTTGATGATCGTGTGATGACGATGTTGATGATCATGTGATGACAATGTTGATCGTGATGCTGATGATCGTGTGATGACGATGTTGATCGTGATGCTGATGATAGTATGATGACGATGCTGATGATCGTATGATGACGATGCTGATGATCGTGTGATGACGATGCTGATGATCGTGTGATGATGATGCTGATGATCATGTGATGACGATGTTGATCGTGATGCTGATGATCGTGTGATGACGATGTTGATTGTGATGCTGATGATCGTATGATGACGATACTGATGATTGTATGATGACGATGCTGATGATCGTGTGATGATGATGCTGATGATCGTGTGATGACGATGCTGTTGATCGTGTGTTGACGATGTTGATGATTGAGTACTATCAACTCTGATGATGTTGATGTTCCAGTATTAAAGATGTTCCAGTAACTGGTTGAGTTACTGATGATGTTGAGAAAGCTTCCAATGATTTATAGATGTATCATGTATGATGTTGATGGCTCCTTGCTCGTGCAGATGCTGTTATAATATCCTTCTCGTTAAGGGGGAGTGTTGAGATATTGTAACTTCAAAGAATATTATAATTGTACTTTATTATTCCGGAGATGTTTCATTCCTCCGTAAAGATCTTATTGTATATCCGGAGATGTTTATTCCTCCGTCAGAATGTGGTAACTTGGGTTATTAGACTTCCCTAGTGGAGGTCGGCCCTTTATGTGTTATGTGGGTCAAAGGGTTATTAGACCACCCTAGAGGGGTCGGCCCAGTCAGTTGTAGTGGGGTATTTAACCCATTGGTTAAATACGAGCCTACGTGTACTTGTGTAAAAGATGTGTCAGAGTAGTGTATGAATAGAGGAGGTGTGTTCCTCATTTTACACTCACTCACTCACTTGAGAGAGGCGCACTTGTGGAGGAGAGGTCTGCTATTGTGGAGGAGGAGATCATGTCTTTGGTTTGCATCTTTGTATATTGCTGGTCATCTATATTGAGGAAGCTTTACTGGGTTTTCTACCCCATGAGGGTTTCCCAGGATAAATTTGTGTCTCTTGTGTTTATGCTGTGCTTGTTGTTTCTTCAGTGATCCTGTGTATGCTATTATTGTGAAATGGAATGTAATGCTGCTATTTTCTGTATTAGCATATTAAATTTTAACATTAGGAGTGTGGACATATGATCATTGCCACCTTTTATGGCTTGCTAGCTTAGGCATCATTTTCACTTTCCCCATCCATCCGTTATCTTTACCACTATTGGTTTCTACCCCGACTTACACTTAAGCCTGTGATATGGAGGACTTCCCCACTTTTTCCTCTGTGTTGGATAGCATCCCTGTTAGTTTGTGTCTCAGCTCTGAGTTGGAAACAAAACATACCCTTTATTGAGTTGGATTTGATACCTTGATCACTCTAGTTGGTTTCCCCAATGTTTGGTTTTGATTGTAGAGAGTCCCCCTAGTTGCTTGAGTTGTGTTGGATAAAACCCGTAGGAAATTATACTACTATCATGAGTAAACACCCTAGATGAAAGCTTGAGTATTTGTGTTTCTAAACACATGCAAAATCCACAAAAGGGTTATGAAATGAAATGAATTGGAAACTAAAAGCACCATGGATGAAAGCTTTAGTAGTTGTGCTTCTAAGCACATGCAAAATCCCCAAAAAGGATATGAAATGAAATGAAGTGGAAACTAAAACCACCCTGGATGAAAGCTTTAGTAGTTGTGCTTCTAAGCACATGCAAAATCCCCAAAATGGTTATGAAATGAAATGAATTGGAAACTAAAAGCAACATGGATGAAAGCTTTAGTAGTTGTGCTTCTAAGCACATGCAAAATCCCCAAAAGGGTCATATAGGCCCGATGAAAGCTGTGGTTAAATATATGTTAAATCCAAAGACTGTTGGCCAAGGAAATTAAATGCAATGATATGATTTGTAGACATTTGCCAAGGTTGAATAAACACTTTTCTAAACAACTTATTCCATTTGTGGGACACTGCCATTCCCTATGTGTTTATTATCCGACATGTGCTTAAGTGTGTATTTGCTTTCCCTTATCCAAAGTATCACAATGTTGAGTTAGTTAAGTCATCCCCTTGTCCTAGCCTTCCATTCTTCACCTTCACCCTTTGATAGCAAATTGATCATGTCTGCAAAATGAGTATATCCTTGAGGTTCTATTGTAAGTAAATGATTATTTGAACTATACTTTATGCTATTATCTATTAACTGCTAGTGAAATGATGCTCAATACTTTAAGTCTTGCTATGGGAATGATTAAAAGAGCATGTCTTAACCATTTTCACTTGCAACAATAGGATTTTCTAGCCTGGGTCATATTTTGATCAGTCTTGACCTGGTCAAACCTAGTTTGACCAAGTCAACCTTGGGATCCGTGATGAGTTGGACTAGTGATGATGTATGATGATGATTTATGGTCCTTTGATGCACATTTCATGACTCCATACAGTGGACACAGTTTTCAGATGATCACTGATGTACTTTTTTATGGTTATTATTATTCTCAGATCATTTATGTTATTATAGTCTAGGTATGGCTGAGGCTACAAATGATCTTACAGGTTGCCACAGGGTGTATGGGTACTCATCTTTAGTATATTTGGGCCTTCTGAGTCCATTGAGACACTCAGTTATCAGTTTCAGGCACTCCCAGTGATGTTAGAGGCATATTTCCACTTTTTGCTAGTTTTGCCATGCAGAAATGGCCTGCCCAGCAGTTGCTTTGAGATTGCATGTTTGCCTATGGCGCTACAGAGGAGAGGGGTGGTACAACCACTTGTTATTACCATATTACCCCCTCTTGATGGTACAGTCATATTTTGTGCCCGAGCATCCGACAGTGGGTTACAGGCATTTTGATGGTTTTTCAGGTGGAATAAAAATGGAATAAAAAGGTCATTAAGGAAATCGATTTGGGATATTGAGGCAAGTTTTTGGCATGAGGTCTACTTAGAGGTCATCTGTTATGTATCCCACTCCTTCTAGGTCAGCTTGCAGCATTTAGTGGGGTCCACACATTCTCTGGGTTGTCATTTGATGCATTCTTCTCTTAGTTGATGGGGCTACGATTTGATCATTTGGTCACTTGGACATGTCATTGAGTCATAGTTTATATCATTGTGCCATGGGGCGATGCTAGTGAAGGATAATAAGACCTCCTAGCCCCACCATGTGCTCCTAGTCACTTTTCCTAGTCATCTTATTTGGCATACACTTGTTTTAGTCATATTTATGTGGTGCGCACCCCCCAAGGCTTCTTTTAGTGAGTGTGCACCCTCTCATGTGAGTATATCCATGTTATATTGTACCGGCTCATCTTAGCCATTGATTGTATTGTATTTATCTTTTGATCTCAACCACTCGTTCATAAAGTTGTTAGGGTTTTGGTCTCTCTCCTCATATTTAAGGAAGATGCCCCTCTATTGTAAAGGCACCCTTGGGCTCTGGAAATACTGGAATAAAATACTATTTTTGTAGATCTGCTTCTCATGCTTTGTTGGATTCTCTTGTACACGATTATACATCTTTTTCTTTAGACGTCTAGGTTTCTTGCAAGTGATTTCGACAGCTACAAAGGGAGGCTGAATTGAACTGTTGCAGGGGTGTGAACAGTGCTTGGAGGGAATATTGTAGGGGTTTCTCACATCCCCCTCGAGAAAGACATTTTCATCTTGAAGGGAGTTTTTCAATTGTTCTTTGTCCATTCATTTAATTCTTTTGATATGCCATTCTTAGATCTTGCTTATCTGTGGATCAAATCTCACATTTTGTAGTTTGTTTTGCAGGTGAAGTAGGACATTTTTCCTCCTTGGACTTGGACGATTTTCTTGGAATCACTTGGATCTAGCTTGGAATTGTAACTAAATGAAATTATCATCGATGTATAAGGAAACCACAAGCATTTGAGGTAAGATCTATAAGGTACATATCCATTTTCATGTGTTTCACCCATTGGTCACTTCAAGCCCTCATATCTCAAAACCCTCATTTTTTTTAGATCTAGTGAGATCTAGCGATTGCTTGGGCTTAATAATTAAAACCCACTTCAATAATAATTAATCAACCTTAGATCTAAATTTTGGTGGGCATTCGACTCCATTTACCCCTTAATCTAAGGCACTAGGTCTCTCCAAGGGAGGTCACACTTCTTGGGTAGGTGGCATTTTGCTAGATCCATAATGTAGGTATTGCTTCTTTCTCATCAAATCCATATATCTATTGAGTAGCAACCCCTCTAGTGCCATTTCACCTTGATCTTCACCTTGTGGACCCCTTTTTGACAATTTTCCATATTTTAAGGGTGGGCCCTACTTGGATCTTCCTATTTGGCATTAGATCTATCTAGATCTACTAATATTAACCTATAAGTGGCTTAATATTTCCTTGGTTTAACATTTGTCCATTCTATAAGCCTCTTCAACCAAGCCCTAACTCCTTCGGCCCACTTATCCTTCATAGATCTAGATCTATTCACTCTTGATCTCTTTCTATTTCATCTTCACATTTCCCTAGGAGGTCTTGAGTAGGTTCGCTAGCCTTCATAGGTTAACTAGGGTGTCCCCCTTGGTTTTTCTTAGGTTATATCTAAAGTGAAGAGTGCCTCGGTTAGCGTGACAACCAATTGCATTGGGAACCGTGGCATCTCTTGGGTCACCTCTTTAGTTGTCTAATGCCTCTACCATCCTGGATAGGATCACCTTTTGGGACAACTACAAGTTGTGTGATAACACTAGCATTGATGTATAATTTGAAATTGTAATGCCATAACTAATCAGGCTCCTTCTAAATTTTAGTTTGGTTTTTGGTAGCAACTCATTTTTTTTATTAAAATTTTTGGTTAGATTTGATGAATTTTATGGAACATAGGCAGACAACTAAAAGAACAAATTCAATGCTAAACGGTTGCTACACTTACTCTTTATTAAGGGGAAACACGATCATGCTTAATCATGCTTGATGCTTACAATTGACCCAAAGTCTTGTATTTAAACACATATGGCATGCAAAACCTAGACTCTCTGTATTTAAACACATATGACATGAAAAATCTAGACTCTCTAAACTTAGAGTGAACTGACCAACGGATGCATGCTAGACTCTAACTTGAATGCTAATAATAGAATTGAACTTCTAACTTTGCATGGTGGGAGTAATTACCATTTTCTAACACCCTCCCTTAATTATGACCGCTAAACACACGATCAAACTACTAATAGAACATACTGCCTCTGAGGGATTTTATCAAAAACAAAAAAATGAATGCCTACTGGTCTATGTCTCAACCAGGCTTACAAAACATCTTCATCTTCACCTTCTTTGCTGCTATGTACTGGTGTAGCTTCTTTCTATACTTTCTGCTCCAATTTTTGAAGCTTTCAATGCTTTTCTTCTTCTTTGTGCTTCGAAGTTTAAACTTTGGATATCTCTTCTTCTTGTTACTGGTTGGCTTTGCCATTTCTTCTTCTTCCATCTAGGATGTGCAAAACTCCACTTCTCTTTTTCAAGATCGACAACGAAGTGGTTTGGACAAACCACTTTTGAGAGCCTGAGTGATTTCGATGTTGACACCTATCCAAAGTGGTTTTCTTTCAAGCTCGTGCTTATTAAAATAAAATTCGAGCACCTTCATGAGCCTGAAATGATACGAGTCATTGATCTAACCAAACATTATCTGGACCATTTAAACTTGTGTTGTCCGTTACTTAACAGAACATGCAATTTTTCAGTATAGATATATAATTTCACCCAAAATCGACTGAAATGAAGAGTTACCACCATGGATTCCTTCTATACTAAACCGTAGTAGATTAAACATGATTTTCCCTAGTATTTTATTCGATGCATTTCTTCATACACTTCATGTTCAACCTGAAACTCTTCCTGTAGAATTCAAATACGACCCATGTAGCCCCAGTGCTGTAGCCTGGCCTCTGATACCAAATTGTCATGTACCCGGTGACATCACGGTGACTCTAGAGTCATAGGGTCACCTAATTCTGCTAACTAGGTTTGCCTCTGATATGTAATTTTTTTCTTCTAATATTTTCAATTATACACTTACAACAAAAATAATCATGTGTGTAATCACTCATAAAACATATATGAATGCTCTACCAACTATTACCAGAGGAATGCATTTATATTGCCATTATTTTGGTTTTATAATTCATATGATGGCAATGATTAATACAATCAGAAATAAATACCATGCATTTATTCACATAATGAACTTATATGAAATATAGCCAACTGACTGCAAACCAAGGACATTCCTCCGAGCCGTAGGATCTGTGAAGCCATATCTTTCTTTGACGGAGCCACCCCCGAGCTGGGGCTACCATACACAAGAAGGTATCGAGTTTCTGCTCTAGCTACCCAATCCTCTATTATCGATCTGGCTCCAATTCCCTGTTCTAATGATGGTGATACAACCATGGGTGGTTTAGGTCTGACAACAGTGATGGTTCAGACATGGAAGAATGATGAAGCAATGGTCTAGCAGCCAAAATGGGTGCCTCTCACTTAAAGCAATGAATGAAGAATGAGTTAGTTCTCACTATTTATATGCATGATAGAGACTAGCCAAGTGGCACTCATGGCGATAAGAACTAGCCACTTGGCACCCATGCAATTAGAGACTTTTCCCTTTCCTAAAGAGAGTTGGACAAGTGGCATGCATGGTTTGAGCACCTTTCCCCCTCTAATCCCAGGCTTGGAATAATCTCTCTCCTCTTTGTGGAAAGATAGCCCCCATCTCATCTTCATCCTTCTTGGTCTACACTAATCCCGTTTCTATATTTAATGTAAAATACACAAAATTACATCATTTTAGTCTCATTAATGTTTGACTTTTAACCATTTCTATCATAGTTACATAACTACAAAGAAATAGGATGTTACAAAAATTCACTAATGTATTTTTTTTCAAATAACATATTCATAAAGTCTTCCCATAAAAATATTCACTACAACACTCCCATTTTTAATAATATAATTTTCTCCACTTTTTAAACACAACATTAACTTTTTTAAAGTACATGCCCATGCATTCTTCTCGTGACGGCCAATGCATTCTCCTCTCAGGCAGTCTTTTCACGGATGTTCCTCAACACACAGATATAGCACTTGAATCACCCGACGGTCTTCACTTTGCAACAGATTTCCTCAACAATCCGGTTGATTACTTCACGGCTCGGTCCTTCCTTGCTTGGACAGTTTTGACGGCAATCTCTCTCACGAATCTCTCTTACAGATCTCACCACGCGAAGTTATCTCATTGGATTATTCAATCGTCGCCTAGATTGTTCCTCTACACGAAACTGCACAGTCGTTTTCTCCCTTGCTCGGATTTTCTTTGACTTCAAACACTCTTTAACTTGGATGGCAGCTCCTCCAAAAACGTGGATCTCCATAAAAGAACTCACACAGATTTTTTAAATTCAGAAGACCATCCCTCATGGACTACACGGTGCCCGCAGTGGAGCATGGAATCATCGGCCCAAGAGTACTTTCCTACCCGCGATGGTCTCAATAAAAATACTTCTAATGGTCGCGGCTCAATACAAGCACTACTCGCGATGGCTTTAGATTAGCAGATCTAAAGTTCTGCCTAGCTCCCACGTTCAGATCTGGTGCTTCGGATTGGCCAAATTCTTGTTCTCTCATATTTTTCACTTGACTGGTGAGAGATGGCTCGACTTGGATCAAATTTATTTTACGATCTTAGCCTTCTTCACCATGGAAGAATACAACACAACAGATCATTACTTTGTTATTGTAGTCTTCTCCATAACTTGCAGGTGCAGCTAGACAATCAACAACATAGACTTCGAACTCCTTTAATGGATCTACTCTTCGATCAATATGCTCTCCATGAGACTTAGGCTAGTTTTGATACCATGATGAATTTTCGATCAATATGCTCTCCATGAGACTTAGGTTAGTTTTGATACCATGATGAATTTTATGGAAACTTAGGCTAATTTTGATACCATGATGAATTTTCGATCAATATGCTCTCCATGAGACTTGGGCTAGTTTTGATACCATGATGAATTTTATGGAAAAGAGGCACATAACTAAAATAATGAATTCAATGTTCAACCAGTTGTTGCTCTTACTCTTTATTTGGGGGAAACACGATCATGCTTGATGCTTACAATTGACTCGAAGGCTTGTATTTAAGCGTATACAACATGTAAAACCTAGGCTCTTTAAACTTAGAGTGAACCGAGTAGCGGATTCATGCTGGGGCTTATAATTAAGCACATACGACATGTAAAACTTAAACTCTTTAAACTTAGAGTGAACCGAGTAGCGGATTCATGCTAGACTCTAATTGGACTGTTAATAATATAACTGAACTTCTAACTTTGCATGGTGGGAGTAATTATCATTTTCTAACACTCCCCCTTAATTACAATTGCTAAACAAACGATCAAATTCTACTACTAGAACATACTGCCTCCAAGGGATTTCATCAAAAACAAAAAAATAAATGCTTGTTAGTTTATGTCTCAGCTAGGCTTAAGAAACATCTCCATCTTCACCTTCTTTGATGCTATGTGCTGATGCAACTTCTTTCTATACTTTCTGCTTCAATCTTTGAAGCTTTAAATGCTTTTTTCTTCTTCGTGCTCAAGACTTTAAACTCTAGATATCTCTTCTTCTTGTTACTGCTCGAGTTTCGTCATTTCTTCTTTTCGCATCTTGGATGTGCAAAACTGCACTACTCTTTTTCAATTCTATAACTATGGCTGTAAAACCAATGACCTACGTCATCTTCAATGTTGCCGTTAACACCTACAAAATATTTGTTGTAGATTTATTCCTCTAGCTCTTCAATTAAGTGCATTACTTCTTTTGCTTCTTCATCATATTTTGGTGGTACAAATATAATGTCTTGCAACCCTACACACTAAAAGAACGTGCCAAAATTACAAGGAATATCATAATTAGATCCATGTTGGCTCTTTTCATTTTTCTCTTTTTGGAGAGCTTCCTCATCTGGTTCAACCTGTGGTTTAGAATGTATGCTGTCATCTTTAGCTTCTTTGGCTGCTTCTTTGGCTTTGTAAGCGAATCCTCAATAAATGTCAAATTCAAAATGTGTTTCTTCATTTTTAGTTTCAAAGTTTTCATCTTCTTCAGCTACTGCTTCACTCACAGATGCATGCTCTAGTGTGGCAATGTTTTGCAAGATGTTGCTCCCCCTTTCATTAAACTCCAGAGGTTTGAGATCTTCAAATGCATTAGCTTCAGCGTAAACCCATTAGCTTCGGTGTAAATGTCTCCAAGATATAATGCCTATGCTCTTATGATTTTTTTTCGTGATGTCACCAAGTTGTCTTTTCTTTTTACATGACTATTCCTCTTCATTATATATATTCACCTTCTAGTGACACACTTCAACTTCCTTCTCCTCAGTCCTCATCATTTTATCCTTATCACCCCCTAAAAAAAATATATAGATTTGTTTGACGCCCCCTAATACAACATCTCAAGGATCTATACATTCAACTTGGCCAAGGATGGACTTGCCAAAAAAAAATAAAACCAGACTTTTTAAAAATGTTTTGTACCATACCAATGCAAAATCCGCTAATCACTATTTTACGGCATGAAGTCTTCCCATAAAATACTTCATTTCAACACTACCTTTTTGAAAAATTATAATTTTCGACCCTTTTTTAAACAATATTAACTTTTCAAAGCATATGCCCAATACAATATCATTCATAAAACCATTATGGCATGCTTTCATAAAAAGATGTAGGACGTATTCACTTTTGAAAAACTGATTTTTTATTGTTTTGACAAATACCTTCACTTCTCTTGGGGCGGGTGGTTTGACTTATACTGGATTTTCCACGCGTTCTAATCTTCAAGAGTGCTCATGCATTCTCCTCCGGGCAATGTCCAGACGGTCTTCGCTTTGCAGCGGATTTCCTCAACAATTCAATGATTACTTCATGGCTTGGTCCTTCCTTGCTTGGACGGTTTCAACAACAAACTCTCTCACTCATCTCACCACGCAAACTTATCTCGGTGGATTATTCAACCGACGGCTAGATTGCTCCTCCACACGAAATTGCACAGCTATTTTCTCCCTTTGCTTAGATTTTCTTTGACTTCAAACCCTCTTTAACGTGGAAGGCGGTTCCTCCAAAAATGTGGATCTCCATAAAAGAATTCACCTGGATTTCTCAAATTCAGAACACGATCTCAGCCTCCTTCACGATGGAAGAATACAACACTGCTTGGATTGAATTCCTTTTACGATCTCAGCCTTCTTATTATGGAAGAATACAGCACAGTTTGAATCGAATTTCTTTTATGATCTTGGTCTTCTCGACTATGGAAGAATACAACACAATACGACAAATCTTTACTTTTCTATTTTTGTCTTCTCCATAAATTGTAGACTGCGGCTGAACAATCAACAACGGAGAATTTGATCTCTTTCAATGGATCTGCTCTTGGATCAATATGCTCTCCAAAAGACTTAAGCTAGCTCTGATATTATGATGAATTTAATGGAATGAAGGCACACAACTAAAAGAACGAAGTCAATCCTAAACGAGCTGTGCTCTTACATTTTATTCAGGCGAAACACAATCATGCTTATGCTGCTTGATGCTTACAATTGACCTGAAGGCCTATATTTAAACGCAAACGGCATGCGAAACCTAGACTTTTTGTATTTAAGCACATACTATATGCAAAACCTACAAAACCTAGACTCTTTAAACTTAGAGTGGAACTAACTTAAGGCTACATGCTAGACTCTAACTGGACTGTTAATAATAGACTGAACTTGTAACTTTGCATGACAAGAACTATGGCTAAACACATGATCAAACTATTGCTAGAACATACTACTTCTAAGGACTTTCATTAAAACAACAAAATTGAATGCTTACTAGTCTATGTTTCAGCTATGCTTACAAAACATCTTCATGTTCACCTTTTTTGCTACTATGTGCTGATGCATCTTTTTTCTACACTTTCTACTCCAATCTGTATAGCTTTCAATGGTTTTCTTCTTCTTCGTGCTCCAGAATTAAACTCTTGATATCTCTTCTTCTTGTTACTGCTTGGCTTTCCCATTTCTTCTTCTTCTTTCATCTAGGATGTGTAAAACTGCACTATTTTTTTTTCATTTCTATAACTCTGGTTGTAAAACCAATAATCTACCGCATCTTCAATGTTACCTTTAACACTTTCAAAATATTTGTTGTAGAGGAAATCACTTCTTGATTAAGTTTTTGGTGGACAAACTTAACAAAATGAGAACGGAATTGATCCAGGTTCGATCAATTAACAAGTAGTTAATGAAAACAGAGTTGATCCTTTAATAAAGAGTAGGATAAATTAATGGACATTTATCAATTAATTTCTTGAATTGGAACAAGCCAAAGAAAGAATTTATATTTTTTTGCTCGACATTCATTATTTAATTTGCAAAACAGGAAAATGAGAAATTTTGAAGAAGCCTTACATATTCGAGGTTAAACGGGTCATGTGAAAATGAGAAATTTTGAAGAAGCCTTTAACAAATTCAAAAGGGAAGGAGGAAGCAAACAACAAACTACATATGAAATTTACACAGTGGTATAGCACTCAATTCGAACAGCAAAAGACAGAGCTGTATTTCTCTATATTCACTTAACCTGGAACATCAAAATAAATATTACAATAAGTATATATAGCTGGGCAGTCGGTTCTCCATTCCGGAGAGGCATATCTTGTCCTCTCTAGATTCATCTACTTACCAAGTTACAAAATTCAAATCTAATCCGCAATATATATGAGTTCATGATAGATAGCGGTAATTCGTTGTAATTAATTTCAACAATCTCCCCCTTAATTACAACCCCAAAATCAACAAAACAGGATATATCATTGACAAAATTATGAAATCCAACATACAGCTACAGTCATACATATGTAGTAATAACAATGCCAAGATTCTCTCTATGAAACTCAAAAAACTCCTTTGCTTCCTTTGCTAGAGGCTTAGTAAATATATCTGCTAGCTGTTCCTTTGACCTGCAAAATTTCAAGTTGATTTCTTTGTTGTTAACAAGTTCTCGGATGAAGTGATATCGAGTATCTATATGCTTGCTCCTTTTGTGAAATACTTGGTTTTTTGACAATGCAATTGCTGAATTATTGTTATAAAAGATCATTGTTGGATCCTCCCACACTGTTTGGCATGCTGCTGACACCGTTGCTACATACTCCGCTTTAGCTGATGAAATGGTCACTATGGGTTGCTTCTTTGATGCCCATGAAACTGCACTCGAACCAAAGTTAAATACATAACCTGTTGTACTTTTCTTGTCATCTATACTGCTTGCAAAATCACTATATGTGTAGCCTGTTAATCTGAAATCTGAACATGCTGAATACAAAATTCCATAATTTATTGTTCTTGAAACATATCTTAAAATTCTTTTTGCTACTTGCCAATGAGACCTTTTCGGAGATTGCATAAATCTGGAAATTAAGCTCACCGCAAACATGATATCTGGCCTTGTTGCTGTTAGATACATCAAACTTCCAACTAATTTCTTAAATTGCGTTGGATCCACAAAAGGTTCGTTGTCATCTTTACTCAATTTAGTTCCTGTTGCTATAGGTGTTGACACTGGTTTACAATTCAACATTCGAAATCTTCTTAATACATCTTTAGCATACTTAGATTGACATATGAAAATTCCTTTTTTTCAGATTGATCAACTTGAATTCCAAAAAAGTATTTCAGCATTACCAAATCCGTCATTTCAAACTCTGTTTTCATTGCTATTTTAAATGTTTCTATAGACAGATTTCTAGTGAAAATTAAGTCATCAACATACAGACATACAATCATGATTTTACCTTGCTGATTTGATTTTGTGTACAGTGTAGGCTCACTAGCACATTTATTGAATCCATTACTCATCAAATATCAGTCTATTCTGTTGTACCACACTTTAGGTGCTTGCTTCAACCCATATAATGCTTTCTTTAGCCTGTATACTTTATCTTCATGTCCTCTTATTTCATAACCAATTGGTTGTTTTACATAAAACTCCTCTTCTAAAAATCCATTTAAAAATGCAGATTTTACGTCCATCTTATATACATTCCAATTATTTTGTGCTGCAATAGCTAAAACAAGTCTAACTGTGTCAAGTCTTGCTACAGGTGCAAAAGTCTCATTATAATCTATGCGAGGTTGTTGACTAAAACCTTGTGGCACAAGCCTAGCCTTGTGCTTTTCAACCTTTTCATCAACATTCAATTTTGTTTTATAGATCCATTTTACACCTATGCAGTTCTTTTCTTCAGGTAAATCTACTAATTCCCAAGTTTCATTTCTCTCTATAGCATCTATTTCATCATCCATAGCTTTTATCCATTCATCATCTTTAATTGCTTCTTCAAAATTAACTAGTTGATAAGCCAATAATGCAAAATTTGAATTTAAATCTAGTTCTTCATCATGATGTTCATAGATTTCTCTCAGGCTTCTAGATTTTTGTCCTCTAATCCTAGATCTCAATTCTGCTAATGTAAGATCAGATTCATCACTTACTTGTGAACTTGATGTATGCTGGCCTCCAAGTCCCGATTGCTCTTCTTGCATGAAATTTCTTGGTGTTCTTGCTTGAGGTGAATTAAAGTTTGTTGAGCTCCTTCTTGGTGTTCTGGATGCTGGTACATGTGCAGGTACATATGGATGTGGAATTTGTTGTCCATCTTGTACATCTTCTTCATCATCTTCAACATGAGGTAAAGTTGCTCCACGTGTAACTATTTCATCAGTACTTCCATCCCATGCTTCCTCCTCCTTAAATTCTACATCTCTGCTTACA
This sequence comes from Larix kaempferi, assembly GCA_027924585.1. Taxonomy (NCBI): domain Eukaryota; kingdom Viridiplantae; phylum Streptophyta; class Pinopsida; order Pinales; family Pinaceae; genus Larix; species Larix kaempferi. Next base: position 7,074,165 of record BSBM01000703.1, read on the forward strand.
ATCAGCTTCCTGGTAATAGGATTATAGAGTTTATATGCTTTAGAATGCTCACTATACCCAATAAAGATACATTTTTCACTTCGATCATCCAACTTCCTTCTAATTTCTTTAGGTACATGAGAGTAAGCCACACACCCAAACATTCTAAGATGTGAACATTGCAACACTTGCCACTCCAAGATTCTTCAGTTACTTTATTCATCACACTTTTTGTAGGACACATTTTCAAGATGTAGACTGAACATGCAACTGCTTCTTCCCAATACTCATTTGACAAATGTTTGGCCTTCAACATGCTTCTTGCCATATTCATAATTGTCATATTTTTCCTTTCTACCACACCATTCTGCTATGGTGTATACTGGGCGGTAAACTGCCTCTTAATGCCATGATTTCTGCAAAATTCCATGAATTCATTCAATTTGTATTCATCTCCTCTATCAGACCTCAACACTTTGATGAACTTTCCACTTTGCTTTTCAACTAAGGTTTTAAAATTCTTGAACACTTCAAAAGTTTTTTATTTTTGTTTCACAAAATATACCCATGTTTTCCAGCTGTAATCATCAATAAAGGTTAGAACATATAAATTTCCAGACAATGATGGATTCTGCATTGGTCTACACAAATATGTATGAACTATCTCGAGAGGTTCTTTTGCTCGATAAGAAGTGCCTACAAGGAAAGCTTCTCTATGATGCTTTGCTAAGATACAACTCTCAAATGAGCTTGCTGGCTGTTCAATTGGTGGCAACCCTCTAACCATTCGGTTTCTCTGTAAAAAGCTTAATCCCCCAAAATACAAATGACCATACCTCAAGTGCCAGAGCCAAGACTGATCCAGACTTTGAACTTTATATGCATTCACATTATTCTGAATTTCACTCTTTAATGTAAGTGGAAACATTCTATTTTTAGTCATTTTAACCCTTGTAATCAACGTTTTTCTAGGATTCTTGTCAAAAATTGTGCAAGTGTCATGGTTGAAAATTACCTTATAACCTTTCTCCAGTAGTTGTGCAATGCTGATTAAATTGCATTTCAAACCAGGAACAAAATACACATCATTAATATGCTTTTTATCTCCATTTTTGGCAAATACATTAACCATACCTCTGCCATTGACTGACACTTTATTGTCATCTCCAAATTTCACTTCATACTGTACCAAACTATCTACATTAGTGAATGCCTCCTTGTTGCCAGACATGTGATTGCTACAGCCACTGTCTAGAAACCATACATCATTTGAATTCTCTTGTGCAACATTGCAAGTAATAAGAACTGAATCAGTTGTATCTTCTGATTTCTCAATTAGATTTGTAGATTGCTTTCTGGCATCTGCTTCCTTCTTTCTACACTCCCTAGAATAATGCCCAAATTTCTTACACTAGAAACACTAAACTTTAGATTTATCAATTCTTTGATTCTGTCATTGATAAAAATTATTATTTGTGGTTATGAAATTTCCTCGATTTGGATTTTGAACATACATATAAGTCCTATTTATATTTGATTCTTTTTCTCTTTCAATTTGAAGTCTCCCTCTGCCTCTATAAGATGGCCTTCCTCTTCCTCTTCCTATTGTAAACTGTGTCTTGAAGGCAGTATCAAGTGAAAAATTTGAACTTTTGTTTAGCCTAGACTCATGGGATAACAGGGATCCCATCAACTCATCAATGGAGAGTTGAGTCAAATCCTTTGACTCCTCAATTGCAACAACCACAACATCAAATTTGTTGGACAGGCTCCTTAATACCTTTTCCACTACCTTTTTGTCAGATATTTGATGACCATGGGTTCTCATTTGTTTCACAATTGTCATTAGGTGATTATGAAATTGATCTACACTCTGTGTCTCATTCATTCGCAGATTCTCAAAATTTTTCCTGAGGGTTTGTAATTTAGCAACCTTCACCTTACTTAAACCCTGATAAACGGTCTCTAAGATGTCCCATGCATCTTTGGACTTGCTTACAGATGCTATTATAGGAAAAATCAAATCATCTATGGCTTGTTGGATGAGTGAAAGTGCCTTGGCATATTTCTTGTTGTTGTTTTTCAACAAATCTTTCTGTGCTTGTGTTAAGGCCAAAAAAGATGCCTCATCAGGGGGTTCTGTATACCCATTCTAAACTAAATCCCATAAATCTTGTGAACAGAGAAGAGTTTTCATTTTTATAGACCAAAAATCATAATTCTTACCAGTCAAGGGTGGAATTTGAGGCTATGCTGCGACACTGCTCGATGCCATGGCTTAGGATTTCTGGAATTTCTTCTTTTACTACTGTAGGCAGAGTCCTCTATTTTAATTTTCCTCCACGTCTTCATATTTTTGAGGTCTTACTCTCCCCCCTCACACTAAGCTCTACTGATCCTTTTCACAGAGTTACCCACTCTCTTGGTTGTTCAAATCAAGGAAGAAATTACCACATTACAACTTCCTTTTCTCTCACGGACTCTACGGGTACTAGTTTGTACCTATAATCTATCAATTTCAAGACTCATACGCAGCTATTCTAAGCAAATTTTTATTGACAAGCTTGATACCCTGTGAATAACTCCTTACTATCCCTTCTCACTAGTTTGCACTCCTTCCAGATTTGGGCTTTTTACTTTGTAACCAAAAGCTGCTTCAAATGACAAAAGTATTCGGTTGCTCTTCCAACAACATTCACCAATTCCAAAGCATAGAGCTTCAGCTCTCAGATTCTAGCCTTCTCTTTGGCTTACACAACTGACAGTATGAGATTCAGGCTTAAACGACCTGCTTTAATACCACAATGAAAGGAATGGAGGAAGCAAACATCAAACAACATATGAAATTTACACAGTGCTACAACACTCAATTCGAACAGCAAAAGACGGAGTTGTATTTTTCTATATTCACTTAACCTGAAACATCAAAATAAATATTACAATAAGTATACATTGTTAGTTTTTGTGCCTAGGGAAGTGTTCCCCCAGTGACTTTTGCTTAAGTCACTTAGAAAGGGGGAAAAAGTGACCCTCGCATTAAATGACTTGTGAAAAACATTTAATGAGACTTTATAACCATAAAGTCACTTTTTGATAAATTTAAGTGGGTGAGTGAAATTAATATTTATGAGAAATAAATGGAGCATTTAATTTCAACCGCTGATCTAATCTAATCTCACCCATTGGATTTAGAAAACCCTAGGGTTTGAACAAAAAACAAGTGGGAGGCAAAAGCAGATCATTCTTGTGAGAAGAGTGAAGAAAAGAAGAGAAACAAAGAGAGTGACCAGCTCGAATTTCAAGGAGGGCTTTTCCAACACGTTTTTCGAGAGAGGAACACGGATTCCAAGGCAATGAGACAATCCGTACAACGTGATTTTGGGCACATTTATCGAGGTGGAGTTTTATTTCAGTAGACACATTTTCCCAAATCCGTACAGTAGCATTAGTGGCACAGTTTTCGAGGCACATTGTAGTAGGAAAAAGGCACGGGTTTCGAGGTCCATACAGTTGCACATTGACACATAAATCAAGGACCGTACAGGTCATTAATTGTTGTATCATACAACACATTTCCCGAAATATTTATTATAGGGAATGGTTTCCAAGAAATGGCACAATATTTGAGGTCCGTACAATAGCATTAATTGCGACTGTACCATACAAATTTTTGTTGGGTTGTTGGCACAGAAATCGAGACTGTGTTTAACACATTTTTCAAGAAGAAATTTATGCAGAGAAATTGAGGCAGCCTTGCACAAAAATCGAGGAAGATGGCTGGGTGATTTGGTTGGTTGAGATAAGTACATTTTGACTAAAATTAATGTACTGAAATATTGCTCAAGAAATAATAACTCTCACTCTCTTTGACTAGTTTTCCTCGTGGGGGTTTTTCAAGGGCTATCGGCTGAAAATTCAGAGTTTGATTTTTTTTTAATGGTGTGAATGTCAAATTTATTTTCTGCCTGTTAAAGTGCATTTGCAGCGTGTTTATTGTTTTGTAAATTTCATAAGTAATTTCCAACCAATGCAAAATCAGCTGGGGATGGAAAACACTGAAAACTTGGCATAAAACAAGAAGCTGATTTACACAGAAAAAATTACATACACAGCTGGGCAGTCGATTCTACATTCCCGAAAGGTATAGCGTGTCCTCTCTAGATTCATCTACTTATCAAGTTACAAAATTCAAATCTAATCCACAATAAATATGAGTTCATGACAGATAGCGGTAGTTCGTTGTAATTAATTCCAACAAAATTTAATTAAGACCAAATTGTGAAAGAAGACCCCACGGATTGTAAAATTATATAACATAAAAGTAAGGCCTCAACTTTTTGAAACAAAAAACGGAATTCACCACTTGGCCATCAGCCCAGAAGAAACGTTTAGTTCTGGAGCTCTATAAAGTTCAGAAAATAGAAGGGTTTTTCCCAGGGATGGAGCTTTTATGTACTGATGCTTAAACTTTAACAGAAGAAGCCACTTTTGGCCAAGGATATTTTTGGAAAACTTTGATTACTGTGTTCCATATGCTATGGACGATTCCTGTATTTGTTAGGCATTGGGGTTGTTGCAGTAAGAATGCTCTTTATATCGCAGATTGTTATTATGTTTAGAATTTACATTCTTATTTCTGCTCCCTGGAAATATTTGTCTAAATTTGTAAACACAGAGTGGTAACTATCGCTTAATACTGGAATATTCTAGGTTTTTGCAGCCATTTACTCATCTTTTCATCTTTATTTTCTAAGTCAACTGATTGCGGCCATAATTATGGTGATACGTTTGGTTCTGTGTTTGCTTCATCGTTTCTATCGGTTATGTCTGACACCTCCATTTGTATCCATACATCTTAGATCAGTTGTTTTTCGTTTGATTGGATTAGAAGACCTGAAGTATGAGTCACCTATATCAAATAAAAACTGTTATGTCCGACTCCTCTATTTATATCCATACATCTTAGATTAATTGTTTTTCATTTTATTAAATTAGGAGACCTGAAGTATGAGTTCCCTATACCAGCATAAAAGACAGTATAATTGGGACTTGCCACAGAGATGAACCCCTTACTACCATGCGTCATCTTCATATTTCATTAATTATCCTAATTCCTAATAATGATAAATTTGGTATTGTAAACCAAAGAGTACCCTCTTAGTAATCCTTAAGAATCCTACCAATGTGCTCACACACATCGACTTATCTTCAAAGATATATTTTTGCACAACCAACTTTGAGAAGACAACATAAATTAGGACATCAGTCATCAGTAACTGATAGAATTATCTAAAATTCATCAATTAGAATGACAATTTTTTTTTGTGGGAGAGGCCATAGAAGCCAATTTTTTTTTAGGAAAGTTGATTTACAGATCTCATTTGAAGAAAATCAGAAACTGGTGGTAAAATTCATCAATTAGAATGACAATTTTTTGTGGGAGAGGCCATAGAAGCCAAATTTTGGAGGAAAGTTGATTTACAGATCTCATTAATGAAGAAAATCAGAAACTGGTGGATTAGGGCATGTATATCCTGGAACTACTGGGCAGCTTGGGCAAGAGGATATGGCAACCTCCAGAACCCCCTGCTCTGAAACTTAATTTTAATGGTTCTTCGAGGAACAATTCTGGCAGTAGAGTAGGCATTGGATTCTTAGAGCTATCTTCAGGAAACAAGAAGGCAGTCCAATCTTTTTTTAAGCTTGGAACATTAGCATGGGCACCATAAATATAGCAGAGTTGCTTACTATCAAGTAGATATAGGATATGCTCTAGCTACGGGGACCGACCACCTAGTCATTTAAGGGGGATTCACGTATTATCATAGTGGGTTCTATCAACTTCCTGTGAAGATCCCTTAACTGAAAATTACAGATTAACAACCCCTCTAGAGGAGCTCCCTAAATACTTAGCTTCACCATGTCCATAGAAAAGGAAACAGGGTTGCTGACAACTTTCGAATATTGGAGCAGATACAAGCTGGGGGAAGGACCCCTGGCCTCCAAATGGACTAATGTGGAAGGCGGTGAAATAAAACAATTAGGAAGACTGGTTACAGAGGACGGGGCAGAGCATGACGGTAAGTGGAGTGATTCTGAGGTGCATGGGAGCTCTTGAAACACTGGCCACAACATCATAAATTATCAAGGCCTCGAATATGATCAATATCACTACAGTACAAGGAAGGGCAAGGATCTAACACCACAGCAGCACCACAGCAGGAAACCATCTCCCAGGCTTCCCAGGCCCCAGCCAGGAGCATTAGGACCAGGCGAGGAGTCTCCAGATGACAAGCATTAGAGGATGTTAAATCCCTTCTGCCTCTCTGACAGAATGCCAAGTAAAAACGCTTTTGGGTTTGATGAACGATGTTATGTATTGTTTGTTTTTTCAGTGTATGGTAAACCAGATGCTCGTGGTAAATCGGTGATATTGATTCGGCGAACTGTCCCAAGATCTGTTTTTGAAAACGGGAACATTATATTCAAGTTATGTTCAGATATAAGCTTGTATTTCAATTCAGTCTAAGAGTGGCTGGATCTAGCGAACGCTGTGATCTCCTTTCTGAACATATGAGGCCCGAGAACGATGTTAAAGAGAGCCCGAAGTATAAACTTTTCTCTGGCACTGTAATCTTCCATATTTTGAGTCTTGACTGTACTGTAAAAAATGTTATTTATGTACCAAAGAAAAAAGACAAGTGTAATCTTCCATATTTTGACACTTGACTGTACCGTAAAAAAAAATGTTATTTATGTACCAAAGAAAAAAAGACAACTTCATTGATGCACGGTGCATCTATGCAAGTAGGTTCACATGGTTGCTATTTAATTTTCAAAGAAAAAAATAATTTTACTGCATCTTTACAGTTTTTATGGGGGAGATGTTGTAAAGTTTGTGAGTTTGTGAGGTAACTTTTGTTACTAATAAAATAATTAAAAAAATTGATGTAAGTTCATAAAATAAAAAATTATGGAAAGTATTTAAAAAAGATCCATGTTGATTCATAAAATAAAATATTATGAAAAGTAATTAAAAAATAAATGTTTTATAAAATAAAATCAAGAGAGATCGAATTTCTTGAGTTTAAATTTAAAAAAAGAAATACACCTCAAGAAATTGGATCCCTCTCGATGCTTGATAGATACAAGTTTAAGATGGATCTATGCTGGTTTAAATACACCTAAACAAGTAGAATGGTCTGGTTGCATTGTTCAAATGTCTATGTTCCTATTACAAGCAATGTTATTATAAAACAAGGTTATGAGAATTGGATTGGTTATAGAATTATCCCCAAACTATCTATCAAAAATTACAAACAAACAAAGAGGCTTTAAATGGTTTCCAGAGTTTAAATAACTTTATATTACAATAAATAATTATATATCATCAAAATCATTGTATATATTGAAATTTTATTCATTAATAACATTGTGTAGTTCTTTCTCTAGGTTCTGGTTCTTGAATCTATCTTTAATAGCAAAGTTAATCCTCTAAAGATATTAGTCAAACACCTTACATACAATTTTGATGAAACTTCCTAATCCAAAAACCAAACAAGATACATAGAAAAGTTGATGTGATTAATTAAATATCAATCCCATATTCTCAAATAATTACTAAAGTTTAAAATTTACTTTTTTTTATTTCTTTTTAAATTTCATGTTCAAAACCAGGACATACTGAATGGTCCAAAACCGACTGGTTCAGGTATTTAAAGCTGGTTCCCTGCCGGTTCCAGTCCAGTTATGATAACACTCTTACAAAGAGGTGGCTGATGCAATTTATGAACTAATGAATACTTCAACTTTAATTCTTGTGCAGCGCTAGTCTCGATTGGAGTTGCTTCAAAAATTGTTGTTTAATAGCAGTTATTGACTGACCTTTTCGCCTATAGCATCTTGAATTAGTATGGTGTCTCCTGACATCCTTTCAGTAACCTCTCCTGTTGATGTCTCACAGTCGAAAAATGCAATTTCTTGCCTTAGAAGAGTTTTCAAGTAGACACTCCTTATACGAGCAGCTTGCCTTTCGCATGTGCACATCCAAAAAGCCACCTCTGCCCAGCAAAATTTATGAAGTTAGATATTAAAGTATCACAATTAAAAAAAAAATTACTTAACTCTATTTTGATGCCTATTTAACTGCCTTGTTATTTTACCAGTAATAAAAATAACAAGAAGCAAACGATAGGGATTGAATCTAAGTCGTGACCACAAAAAGACCAAAACGTCAGGTTAAGGTGGAAGGCAATATCTCACGGAAGAAGGATGTAATTGCTGCACCAGTAGCGAGATAAACAAACTGCAAAGCTACCTGCAGCATCCAAAACAATAACACGATTAAGTCCAAAATATTAAAAGTCGATGGGCACAGTCTAGTCATAAGAAACTGTGGAAAAGCTTTCTTATAGCCACTTTGTGCAGGAAATACAATTAAGATAAGAGTTGAATCGACTTCACACTGCATCATGTGAACTAGAATTATAACAAAGTCGAATAAATTGTGCAGCACCCAAAGTACCCCCACAACTTTAAAATCTCAATTTATCATGTATTTTCAAATGTAATATTATTTGATTTAATGTGCAATAACGAATACATTGAAGAATCTTTGACGAAGAAACAAACTGAATTTAAATTATTTGATAGGACTAGTAGAATTTTTAACTTCCAAAATGAGTAAGAAAAAAAACCTTTATGAAGATGCTCGAAGGGTTTTTACTATAATTCAAAGTTAGGGTTCCACATTGTTCACGTTAAGCTAAAACATAGCTCAGCTACAATTCCCCTAATTAAGAAGGACCAAAATTTAATTAAATAACTGTTGTGGGAATACGTGGTAATGTATTTGGTTATTCCATTACTGTCAGTTTGATGGTTGCCACCATCCTGCAACCTATGTTTTTACCACGGCTTTGATCTTTGCGTTGCCCTTTAATTGCAGTTTGAAAGAAGTCAACAGTGAAAATGACTTGAAAGTTAACACATCCTAAATCTTAGAAATTTTAGGTGAAGTTTAAAAATTGGATGAGCTGGATCAAATAGTTATTTTTTTGAATAATGTGTTTTTTAGTTTGTAAAATTGAAATTTTACTATGTTTTAATCTCGATTTTGATGATAAAAATGAATTCAACACCCTTAGAAACCTTTGAGACATCCAAAATTCCAAAACTTAACAGATAAATGATTTTCAAAATTTTGACACCATTTTTTCAAAATCGTAAATCAATCTATTCCAACCCAAATGGTTGAATTTGTATACTATACTTAGTCAAAATGGCACGCTGTAAGTTCGGGGTTGATTAGTGATGAAGAGGGATTTGAAGTTTGAATCCCAACACTTGTTTGTAGCCATGTGCTCTGGTCCTCTGAGATATAGGTTCGTCTCCACTGGATCTGTTCCCAAGGGTTCCTTTCAAAAGGGATTCCCCTCAGCTATTCTGGGTTAAGAAAATGCACAAACGAGTTTTCCAGTAGAAGCACAGGTATTGCATTTGAAAGTGCGTAGTGGGAAGGAAAGGATGCCAAATGTATGGGTTTTAAAGACGAGATGCTTTAATAAGAAGTATTAATTTATTATCTGGACATTGAGCTGTTATTTTGCAGGGTTTCCCTTACAGTAACATCACCACAGTGAAGTCGAATGATCAATTTCGGGATGGATTGACCTGCTTCCTCTATGCCTAGGACACCAGAATCGTGAACAATGAATGAAGGTTACATTAACTTTGTGACTTTTCAAAGTTACCAGACTCAACTGACAAAATTAAATAATAAAACTTACATGAAATTTCATAAAAGTTAATATATTTAGGCACAATATTTTAATGGGACTTGTTTCAAATTGTTATGAATTCCAGATCGTAGACAAGTGTGTTAGTTGTGTGATGTGAAATTGGGTCAGAAAAACGAGTGATAAAGTTTTTTTTTTAATAGATAATTCAATCCAACTCAGAAGGACAGGACTTGTAAGTTTCAATGTGACTTGTGCTTGAGCTGTAAATCTGTGCCCTGCTTACCACTGGCAAGTTAAAATTGAAGTATGAATGGGATCCAAAATTGAAGTATGAATGGGATCCAAGTAGACTTTATCTCGTTAGAGAGCAAAGTCAAACTTGGAAGTTTACTACTGCTATTAGTTGCTGTAATACTTTGCAGTAATACTTAAAATTGAGGTCATCATAAGTAAATGATTTTATGCATCTAATTCATACTGTATAGAAGTATATACTAGCATAATTATAAACTTGGAATCTTACTACTGTCATTAGTCGCTGTAATGCAGTATTACAGTAATATTTAAAATTGAGGTCATCATAAGTAAATGATTTTATGCATCTAATTCATATGTATAGAAGTAAACATTAGCATAATTATTTGACATGTGGTGGGTACCATAGGTACAAATTAAGTGTTATGTCCATGCCTGGCTCAACTCCTAGTTATCCATGTATAAGCTATTAGTTATCCATGGATTAGCTACTAGTTATTTTTTTATATTTTTTTTAATAATTGCTTTGTTCGAATTTGGAACAACAACCATAAAATTAATCTAGACAGTACACTTGTCTCATCCTTCTACAATCTAGGAAAAGCATACTTGCTAGTCCACCCCAAATTCTAAACTAGCACAGCCACTTGACTTGTGGAATGTGAACATAGATAGGTAACTAGTTAAGTGCCACAAACAAGTTAATTGTTTTCTATGAGTAGTTGCATGAACTGTATGTTCTCCATGCATCAGCTATGAGTTATTCATGCATCAACTACCAATTATCCATGCATAGCTACTGGTTATTTTTATTTTTTATTTTTTGTTTTTATAATTGTTTATTTCGAATTTGGAAAAACTGCCATAAAATCAATTTGAACATTGCACTTGTCTCATCCTCGTGTAATCTAGGAAAATTATAGAGGCTAGTCCACCTCCAAATACAAGCTATAAACACATATCCTTGTAAATATAAACACCTATCAATGTAAAAGTTTATGAAAAAAAAAACAATGCAGCCAATAGAAGATTTCCACTTTTGGTATAGTGATCCGTTCGAATGGAAATGTAACTCCAATGGTAAGCTTCACATCCAAGTTCCATTCTTGTCCTATGTTACTAGGGACGGTAGTGTAAAAGAAGCAACGGCAGGCAAGTTGAGGAAAGGATAAGTTAATGTGTATTTCAGTGTGATAATGTTTTTAATCTAAACGGTGCATTAAAAAATATGAACACCTGTAAATACTCGTTTAAACCTTAATCTCATATACACTTTGAGATTCCAACACTGGGAGACCACAGCTAAAGATATGGACGCTCAAGCTTTGCAACCTCAAGGTGCATATCAAATATGTGCTTAAATGGCTGAGTGCTTGCTATGTTTAAACTTCCCTATTGGTGACAGCTGAATAATAAATATTAACTTCAAAGAAGAATTTCTTAGCTTCTTCTGCTCTGCATATTATGGACAGTATGCACAACAATGGCCACCAAATTTCTAACCTTTATCGCAAGAACCAACTCAAACACGAAAACTGATTCTAAATGGCATCACAAGAACCAATTCAAACTCAAATACTGAATCTCAATTTCATAAAAAACACAGCAGATTCAAATTATCATTCTTCTCTTCTCTAACATTACTTTGGTGAAGTAAGTTTTACCTTGGATACTTCATGTACCACACTAGAATTATTTGTGCCTTCATTCTGTCCGAATGCATTGGTAAGAATCCCGAACAGGAAGGCCATTATTGGAAAACTAAGTCCATTGGCAGCAGAGGCAATAGTAGCGATACTCATCAGTACGATATCAAGGGTGTCTGCAAATATAAATAATTTGTAAAATGGAACAATCATCTTGGTGTCTTCTCCTTTCTGAGTATCGTCGGTTTTCACAGTATTATTTGTATCTATGTTGTCCTCTGAAGTCATGTTGGGATTCGAACTAGAGCCTGACTCAATATTCAAGGATGCTGCACCACGAGAATCCAACAGTTCTTCCATTTTGGATTAACTGAAGAAAAATAACAGTAAGACAATCTTACTGTGAAACGCCCAAAACTGGTCCATATAAAGCCATCGTAGCTTCTGACATAAGAGGGTAGTTAAGATTGTGATGAAATCCATGAGCAGCTGCTGCTAATTTTTAATCAATATCTGCGTAAGGTCCACTTCTACAGTCACAGGATTGCAGCATGATTGTTTATCCACCACCCGAACGAAGGAAACACATCAGCGTAGAATTGATTGGCTTGAATCCATTTGTTTAAACCTTAGTGCTATAAATAAAAATATTAGAATGGAAAGCGTGGTAGGTTACTTCCACGCAAAGAAAACGAATTAGCAATGGCTGATGTCTGCAGCTCAAAACTCATATACATAATCCACCCACATAAATATACATATAAACATTAATATAATACTGCTTGTGCCAGACTCTTTTAGGCATGCGATAAATTGCCATTTGCAGTCGAACTCGAAGTTCCCTGTCAAAGACTTGGTGCCCAAGTAACGTGAGAGATTATTGATGTATATATTCGATTTACAAGAACAATGATGCATACATTTATATTTTATTTTTTTATTTTGTATGGAAGAGAAGAAAATTTTCCTCTTACCAATATGCCACAATATAGTGCATATTTTCTTTAGATGGACATTTCCCCTCACCAAAGTTGTAAAAATGTACCTTCTCCACATAATAAAAACTATAACAAAATCATTCTCACACAAATAGATCAAAAATTTCAAAATAAAAATAAAAATATCTATTTTGAATTAAGTATTTAAAATATCAATAATTGATTTTTTTTATTATTAAAATTTAAAATTGAAACTTTATATAATAATTATTATTATTATTTTTTAAAATTAATGAATCATAAATTAAAATATTAAAAAAAAAATACATAAATAATATTGACTTTTTAAATCTTTTCTATTTTTTTATTAATGTTTAAAAATTAATTTTTTTTAGTTTTTTTAAATTAATAAATTATGAGTTATAGAGAAAAATATTAAAAAAATATAATTATTTATGTTTTTCCTAAATTACACGAAGATGATATAAGTGTACTGCAGGTATTGATTTTATGGCAGTCATTCAAAATTCAAAATAAATAATTATAAAAGATTTAAAAGAATATAAAAAATAACTAGTAGTTGATGCATAGATAACTGGTAGCCAATGCATGGATAAATCTTAGCTAATGCATAGATGAAGGGCTTCGTGGAAAACAACAAGTAACACATAACCGTTATTGCTTAGTTGTGACACTTAACTTGTGGGCTATCAATGTTCGCCAACCACAAATTAAGTAATTGTGCTAAAGCATCATTCTATTCATTGAAATTTCTACAACACAAATAAATGTATACCCAAGATATATGGGTTTTATCACTTTTGTATCTTCTCCTAGAGCTCTACGTAGATACCACCTTTTACTTCTAATTGGAGAGATTGACATTTAACATTTATATCTCGTTATTCTTAAATTTGAATTGTGTATTTAAAAAATAAAAATAAATTTATGAATTAGATTATTAACTTCACTACAAATATAATAAAGTTAAAAAAAAATATGTTTGCATTCATGAGTCTATACTATAATCATGTAGGGAAAATTCCTAGAAATCACATGTCAAAGATGTGAAAAGTCATCGTACCATTTTTAAATTATAGGTTTGAGTAATACTTTAAAACCGTAATGGTAATTTTTGGAAAATTGGGTTTTTTGAAAAAATAGTTTGAATGAAAATCTTTGAAAAAATCTCATAAGGTATTGGGAGGTTTCGAAGATCATATTTGGAAAATCTTATTCACAATAATATAAAATTTTACAATGATAATCAATGATCAAATTTGATTCCATGGTTATGAGACAACTGAGATAGCTCTAGGAGAGTGATATGGAGCTTTTGATTGGCTTTATAAAATGATATATATGGATGCTTAAGATTATGTTGTTGAGGAATTTTTACAAACACTTCACATACATTCTCCTTCAATACTTTGTCTACTTTCAAAACTAGGAAAACTAGGAAACTAGTCTTTCTTTATCTTGTTCCAAACACCTACAGAGCTTTCCAAATTTCTTCTAGAGGGATCATATGGGATTTAACACATCCAAATAGACCTAAAACACTCAATGGTCGAATCATAAAAATCCTTTTGACATGTTATTCAAGTCTACTCAAATTTGGCCAATTTTCAACTTTGGACTAGTGAAACCCAAATTGTCCCAATTGCTCTCAAATGCTTTCGAATTCTGTATGGAATAGATTGAGGGGTCTTAGGACATATAAATGCATCTATTAGACACTCATACACTTATTGAAGACTTTAATGTCTTGGATTTATTAAGAAGGTATGAAAGGGGGAAATACTAGGAAATTCGATGTTAAAACCCCAATTAGTCTTGGACCTTTTCTCCTTCCCAAACACTGTACCACCTTCCCTGATTTCTGAACAAATACTTGGAATGTATTAAGGACATCATTAAAAAAGAAAATTCAGCATTCATTAAGATCAATAACTGGCTATTGCGCCCTTCAAATGCAGAGTGGTAAAATATAGAAATTGGTTGAAAATTTGTGAACGAGCATGGAATTTTTTGCATAAAATCTAATCAGATTACCAAGGGGATTTCATAGACTAAAATTATCATTAAAAATACATCATAGGCTGATTGAAAAACTGCAAAATATTTGATAAATACTGATATAAAATAGATGCAAAACTACTCCTAAAAGACCATATGAAAGTAGAGGGGAAACTAACTCAAATTGATGGTTTGCTTGGAATGTTTACATAAGAGACATGGAATTAGAGATATGGCTCAATGGTTCTTATCAATACAATTATATACATTAGATATCATAACCAGGGATTCACAAAATAATCTTCCACAAATTTTATACAACTATGAGTGCACCATCAACATGAGCAAATGGGCATTGAGAGAAGATTGTGAGAAGAGATACTGGAGAAAGACATGAGAGATGAAATTAAACTATAGAGGGAATAAAACCTACAACAAAACACCTACATTAAGCTCTAATAATAGGTTTGAATGGCCTCTCCTCAAACCAACTTGGACAGGGATCTTTCACCTTCGAAATTGGTTCTATAGCAGGGAAGGTAAAAACCCACCGTGCAAGGACAAGCTAAAGCTCTCCCAAATTGAAAAGATGGAAATGAAAAATGACCAAAAGGTGTCCCAATTCAACTTTATCCTCTTTTAATAACCTCCTTAGCCTCCTTTCC
Organism: Larix kaempferi; assembly: GCA_027924585.1. NCBI lineage: Eukaryota > Viridiplantae > Streptophyta > Pinopsida > Pinales > Pinaceae > Larix > Larix kaempferi. Next base: position 7,089,407 of record BSBM01000703.1, read on the forward strand.
CTCCAAGAAGCTCAAATTTCCCTCCTCTTGGTTCATTAACTCGAATTAGTGTTAATATTGATTGTTACATTAACCCAAGTGACACTTGTCTTGATTTTTCTTTATCTCCTTCAGGAATTTCAACTTGGAATCCTTCATGAAGCTTCCTTGGGCCCCACACACCTCATGCACCCTCTTTGAGTCTATTTTTATCTCTTAGATGTCATAAATGTCATAATAGTTGTAAAAGAATCTGTCATGGTGTCATAAGGTGTCATACGGTTGTCATAGAATCTGTCATTGACTAAAAATAACCCTTTGAGTTTTCACCTTCCCCATAGGAGTTACTTATCCCTCCAAATTCGAATTTGAGGATGGTGCCATGTGTAAAGGAGGAACATCCCCTCATGTGGACCCCACATATCCACTTATGCGCCCCCAAGTCCAACTAGGACCCCATGCCACTTCATTTTGGAGCAATTAATGATTTTTCCATAATTTATTGACCTATTTTCCACCATCAATTTAGAATTTAGAATTTCCATGAGAAACTATAGGCCTTGGGGTTAAATATCAATATTTTAATTTTCCCACATAACCCTTAAGAATGGATAGGACAACTTAATTGTTTATCTGAAAATTATTTAATTGGGGACATTACAGTCCTCCCCACCCAAGATTGATTGTCCTCAAGCAATTCCAAACATGGATGTTGAAGAACCGACTTTCCTTCCAAAACTTTGCTTCCAACCTATTCCAAAAATCAGTTGAACCTTGATACTTTCATTGATCTTTCCAACTTAACTCCTACCATCAATCCATGATTGAACTTTCTTTGAACACTTCCTTGTAACATAGAGTTTTAATTTACAGAACAACCAATTTTCCTTATCTGCAATTGTGTATTTCCAAAAGTAAAGAGATGTGGATTTTTCATATTGATATCTCCTGTGGCATCACCACTAAACACCAAAAAATTAATTAAATCCATCAAAACAAAATTTGCACAATTAATCTTTACCTCCACAATTTGGAAACATTTTCTGAACTTCCAACCCTTTTGCTCACTGTATAATTCTTTGAAGTTTCCACTGAGTTTCCAAACTTTGATTTTTCAAGATTCCAATAAAATTTCAGAGAGGAACCACCATGCTTGTTGCTGCACTACTATAATTACAATCAACTTCCCAAGTGGTGTCTCAATCTCCAATACCATCAAGAAAGAGAATGCCTGGATCCCACTGCCTTGTATGCATCCTTCCAAACACCATGATCAACAAGAAGAGTATATAATCAAATTACATGTAACAACATCATACAAATGTACATCAAGAAGGTGTGTCATCAAAGAATCATGAAAGTACTTGTACATCCAAGCAAGTATATCATCATGTGTCCAATACACACAAGCATCAAGTATTATATCAAATAATATCCAATGACATAGATGCGGATCCCATGTCCTATAATGCTGCTCCAAAAGAATGTAAGGTGCATCCAAATAATAAGCCATGTGTTCATTCATCCAAGAAGTGAATGAAGAACCTCCACCAAAATCTGAACCAAGTAAGGAGCAAAGAAAACACTGGGAGACTTCAAGTGGCTCAAAGAAGTCTCATCAATACACCCATGAATATGTGTATCATCAAGAAATAACAAAGGATGTTGCTGCCAATAAGAATGTGCTCCAACCATATATCTCTTCACCCAAGTATCGGATGAAGTTCCTCCAACATCAAATGAACTAAGCAAAGAGCAAGGAAATTCATCACTCTTCAAATGACTCAAGTGAACATCATAGGTGCATCCATGTAGATGTGTATCATCATAAGGTAACAAAGGATGTTGCTGCAAATGTAAATAAGAAGGTGCTCTAGTCATGTCATCACCAAAAGGAGAAATATGAGTTTCATACTCCTCATGTGGCACCATCATAAAGAAACCTTTCACCCATACTTCATTAGGATGAATACTACAAAATGTGGAAGTGTAGGATGTAGGAGAATCAACCAACTCACCCAAATGATCAGAAAGTGAAAAAGTTTCATCATGTGAAGGATCCATAGGAATAGGATCATGCACCTCCCTCAAAAGTGTGAAACTTTCCTCATAGGTTGGTTCCAAAGTAGTGGAATCATGCACTTCTTCAAAAATTGCATAACCATCATCAAGAGGCAACTCAAGTTCCTCTTGCACCACAATAAGTGCTTGGCTCTCATAAAGATCATCTTCAAACAAATAAACCACATGCAAATTACCATGTTTCTCATGATCCATCATGTCATGAAAATCCTCCAAGCAATCTAACATATGACAATCTAAAACAAAGGAGGAAGAACAAGTATCTTGTAACATTTGAAGACATTGCTCATTTTGAATTTGGAGCTTATGAATATCGTCATTATTCTTCAAGTATGTGTCATGTAACCATTCATTAATCTCAACCAAACTTTTTCTATCAAAAATCAAAGACATGAAATTACATTCGATGTTGCACATTGCTCTTTGAATCTTCCACGGGGGGTTCACTAGTGAGGCAATATAATATCATGTCCATTCATATTGAGGGTTTGAATACTCTTAAAAAGCTCAAAAATATATTTTCCCATATTAAGCAGTCAAGGGGGGTTTTTAATTTGACATAGTAATATAAATATTCGAGGTTATTTTATTTGGGTGTGTTGAGGAATAACCTCCATATTGTGGGATGGATTCATACCTCCAAATCATGGGCTCAATTCATACCCACCTAAAACGTAAGCCACCTCCATTTTTATTTGATATTGCTTATGATCCTAAGTTTTGCATAAATCTGGTAATAGTGTACCAATGATAATATTGATGGAAGTCTCTTTGGATTATTTTCTTTGAGAAATCCTCATTTAATAGCTTATTTAGGCTTGGTTTGAATTGACATTATATTTTTTTCATCTTTAAGTTAAGAGATGTAGTTAATCGGGAGTTCCAGACTTGAACAATCGTATCGTATTTTTTGTAGGAATTCAAGTAAAAGATCTAACTATTCATTTTTTAGGTTGGGGTTTAGGTGGGTATTGAGATTCAATTAAACCTTGCTGCATGAAAACCATGAAAAGTGAGATCAATCTTTCTTGGATCACTGGAGCAAAGAAAAGTTAGATCAATGTTTCTTGACTAATTATTTCTTTCAACTTTTTGTATTCTTCTTTAATATTTTCACATTGCCGGTTAGGAATAGTGGTTAGATTGATTTATATTTTCCATATTCATAATTGTAATTTCAATTCTTATATGCAAGGAATCCATCTTAATATTGTATTGGAACTTGCATAGACATATGTGAAAATGTAAATCCTTATTTAAACACCCTATGTGTTATTGTCACCATGAAATGGTTTCATATAAGTTTAACCATATGTGTATCTTTATAACTATTTCATGGTTGAAACCTAACAATGGAGATTTTTCCCTCTCCTATAAGGATTAAAAAAACTAGATATAACCCAAGAAAAGGTAACTAAATGTTGCTAATTCCCTTGATTGCAAGAATAAATGTAGAGGAGGTGGACCAAATTCATTGGATTTTGTGAATTACCCAAATCCAAGCTATTCATATGATCATATGGTGTTATTGAAAAGTAAGAGGAATTTTTCTATGTTCATTTGGGTTCAAACATCAATGATGTTTGTTTTGATAGGAAGGTTGGGGAGTCCATCCACAAAAGGGTTTGATTTTTTCATTTTTATGGAGTTCAATTTATTAAGCTTATAGAAAACATGAGCTCTCTATGGCTATACTTTTTTTTACATGATATAAAATTGGTAGATTGGCAGGATGCGATGTGAAACATCTGCAATTCTCATATTTTCTAAGCATTGCACTAACTATTGGACTATTACTATTTTACATTCTTTGTTATGTTTATCTCTTGACTTGGTTGTATTTTATGCATTTTTCCTTCCCCGGTACTATTTTGTTGAGTCTTCCACTATCCAATGCTACAAATTGATCAGTCGCCCTGCAATTCTAGTGGGTTCATTACTAGCATTATACTATTATTTTATTTAACATCTTGTTTTCTTATACCAATATGTGTTAGGGATCCTAATTGTTACAACTTCATAATATGATATAAAGGAGGTGTTAAAAATGAGTTGATAAAAATGGGTGTACCTACAATATCTGGTGAAACTAGGGGTTTTCTTAATTGGAAAGGCATATTGGGAGGGGGGTTAAACAATACAATTTTATGATGCATTTTGCAATATTTAGTGAAATTGGGGATATTCTTTAATATCATGTGAACGGTCGTGCTATGTAACAAGTTCACTAAGTGAACCCCCTGTGGAATCTTCTCCATGTCTTCAAGGAAGGATGGCTCCTCCAACGAATAAAATCTCCAAAAGATTTCAAAAATAATGCATGTGTGTAATGGAGAGTATTCAAGGCCTATTGAATCTTCTTTTCATCCATATTGAATTACCCTACAAGAAAATGAGGTTCTTGCAAATGAACCTCCTCTTCTTCTTCCTTCTTACTTGGACCAACTTCATGAAGCTCAACTGGTGATGGGTAAGTTGATAGTGGTTCTTCTCCAGCTGCTACAAGGTCTTCATATCCATGGTCAATGGAACTTTGTCTTGTAGAAACACCTTCAAAAGTGATCTCTATGTCACCAACATAGTGGTGTGAGCACCCATTAGTAGGTAATCCTTCACAGTTCAAGCATCCATCAGTAGATGCTCTTTGATCCATGTCTAAAGTAGAATGTGTCTCAAAACAATCTTCAGTAGTTTCAATGGAATCTTCTTCATGCTCGTGTGACATTTCTTCATCTTTTTCAGAGTCACTTGGGAGTGACTTTCAATCCTCTTCTTGTAATGCTTCTTTTGCTTCACCACCTATAGAAATAGGTGGCCCATGGGTGTCCTCAAGGTTTTTGTATGATTGATTGTTTTTTAATAAGTTCACATCTACACTCTTAGGCCTATATCCAAACACCCAATCGAAAAAGTCTTCAAAAGGAATGTCCTTTTGTTTCTTTCCAATCAAAGGAAAGGCATGCCTGATATTGTTGAGGAAAAGTTTTACTTGTTGCTCTCAATATTTCTAATTCATTCATAGGATTATCCTTTGGTGGTATGGAACATACATCTTCATCATAAATAGGGTCATAAGAATAATCCTCATCCCTTATGAAATAATAAGAAGTGTTGCATGATGGCACCTCTTCCTCATACCATTCAAATTCTTCTTCATATTTCTCAAAATCATCTTCGTACTTCTCATAGGAGTCATCATAATAGTAAGACATGGTTGAAACTTCTTCTTAAACGGATGATCTTAATGCATACATGCAAGGACCATGATATGATACCATTGTAATGTTATTTTATTGGAAAAATTATGCACACTATCATAAAATATTTCAATAGAGGCTTAAAACTTTAGACAGTGGAAATATTCTTTCTCAAAACCCTCATTGACAATGAATTTCACATTGATTCCATGGTTATGAGAGAACTGAGGAAGATCTAAGAGAGTGATATGGAGATTCTGATTGGATTTACAAGATGATATGTGGCTTCTTAAGATTGTGTAGTTGAGGACTTTTTACAAGCACTTCAGATAGATCCTCCTTCAATACTTTGTCTAGTTTCGAAACTAGGAAAATTAGGAAACTAGTCTTTCTTTGTCTTGTTCCAAACACCTCTAGACCTTTCCAAATTTATTCTAGAAGGACCCTATGGGATTTAACACATCCTAATAGAAATAAAATACTCAATGGTCGAATCATAAAAATACGTTTGACATGTTATTCAAGTATACTCAAATTTGGCCAATTTCGAACCTTGGACTAATGAAACCCAAATTCTCCCAAATGCTCCCAAATTATTTCGAATCATGTATGGAAGGGATTGAAGGGTCTCAAGACATAAAAATACATCTATTAGACACTCAGAAATATATTAAATACATTAATGTCTTGCATTTATAAAGAACGTATGAAAGGGGAAAATACTAGGGAATTCGATGTTAAGACCCCAACTAGTCTTCGAAATTTTTTGCTTCCCAAAATCTATACGAACTTCCCTTATTTATGAACACAGAATTGGCATAGATTAAGGAAATCATTAAAAACCAAAATTTATCATTGATTAATATCAATAACTGGTTATTGCTCCCTTCAAACACAGAGTGGTAAAACATAGAAATTTCTTGGAAAATTGTGAAAAGGAGCATGGAATTTGTTGCATAAAATCTAATAATATTCCCAAGGGTATTTCATAGACTAAAATTATCATAAAAAATACATCATATTCTGATCAAACAACTACAAAACATTTGAGAAAGACTGATATAAAACAAATGCAAAACTACTCCAAAAAGACCATATGAAAGCAGAGGGGAAATTAGCTCAAATTGATGGTTTGCTTGGAATGTTTACATAAGAGAAATGGAATTTTGAGCTATGGATCAATGGTTCTACTAAATACAATGATATACATCAGATATCCTAACCAAGGATTCACAAAATAATCCTCCAAAACTTTCACACAACTATGAGTGCACCATCAACACTAGAAAATGGGCATTGAGAGAAGATTGTGAGAAGAGATAGTGGAGAAAGACATGAGAGATGAAATAGAACTGGGACTTGAACCTGCAACAAAAAAATTCATTAAGCTCTGATAAGAGGTCTTAATGGACTCTCCTCAAACCAACTTGGATAGATATCTTTCAACTTCGAAATTGGTTGAATAGCAGGGAAGGTAAACACCCACCGTGCAAGGACAAGCTAAAGCTCTCCCAAATTGCAAATATGCAAATGAAAAATGACCAAAAGATGACCCAATTTGACTTTCTCCTATTTTAATAACCTCCTTGGCCTCCTTTCCCTCCAAGAAACTTGAATTTCCCTCCTCTTCGTTCATTAACTTGAATTAGTGTTAATATTGCTTGTTACATTAACCCAAGTGACACTTGTCTTGATTTTGCTTGATCTCCTTCATGAATTTTTACTTGGAATCCTTGATGAAGATTCCCTGGGCCCCACACACCTCATGATCCCTCTTTGGGTCTATTTTTAGCTCTTACATGTCACAAATGTCATAATAGTTGTGTTGCTGCTGTAACCTGGTCCCCATAATTTACAAACAATTATAGGGCCCCTCCTTTATTTTTTAGGATTTGTAGTCTCTCAAAAGTCTAGTTTCTAACCCTTAAGTTTTTCTTAGAAAATATTCAAGAAAAGTTGTCTTTTTGGCTAAGGAAAAACTTCGAGTGTTTTCGCCAAACTAGTTGCACAGTTTTTGTTTATTTTTGGCCGATGGGGTCGGGGAATTTTAGCTTATCTTTTGCCGACCGGTCGCTGATTTTTAGCTTATCTTTTTCCTACCATTGCACCGTATTTAGGATTTTTTTTTCCCATTATGTCGCCTTCATCTTGCTTAAATTTCGTCGACCAGTCGTAGTTCCTTGAGCTAAAATCCGCCGACCGTTTTGCTGTTTTTTTTTTCGTTTTTCCAATCCTTGTATCGTTGACAGGTCGCAGCTTTTAAATGCTTATTTTTCCGACCATGTCGCTGACTTGGAGTTTTTCTTTCCGTTTTCCTCGCTTCGACCAAACTTCGTCGTCGTCATTTGGCTTAAATTTTGTTGACTATTGCATAAACGTTGATCTTATCTTGACCAATCGGCTTGCTCTGCCAAACTGTTTCACCATCATTTGGCTTATTTCCGTCGACCGCTGCGCAAACATTATGACAAAATCGCTAAAGCTGTCAGCGCAGTCTATTTTAGAAAAGCGTGAAAGTGGATCGGTGGGGATACTTAATGAACCCCGTGTGCACTTATTATCTACCTGTCAACCCCGTTGCGCAAACATTATGACAAAATCGCTGAAGTTGTCAGCGCAGTCTGTTTCAGAAAAGCGTGAAAGTGGACTGGTGGATATACTTAATGAACCTCGTGTGGACTTATTGTCTACCTGCCAACCCTGTGCGATTTTAGTGCTTGGAAGTTTATATAGGGGGGTTTTTCTTGTTGTTTTCCACCGTTTGCAAAAAAAACTAAACGTTGTTCGAAAGCACCTTTGGGATGCTACCAGTCAGAAAGCACCAGGTCGACATCAACCGCCAGGTCATTTTCCCCAGCGAGCCTTTCAGTCATTGACAGGTAGGGGGTTTATTAACAATTTCTCATTTTCTTTTGGGTACTGAAAGTAGTTCTTAAGCAGTTATTAGCCGCTATTTGGTCTCAAAAGTTTTAGGATTAACTTTTTCCCTATTGCGTCCTTAGTGCCTTTGTTTATTCTCTTGAAACCGCCAAACCACAAGCATACTTTTTCAGTCACAATTACCCTTTTTCCCGCGCCAGCTATCACAGTTTCAGCCTTTTTCCCTAGAGGGTAAACTCTGTGTGAGTCAGTTGTTTGTAGGCTTTTTAAGAAACCCCTGTGTCCACCTTGCCAGTTTTTACCTGTGGCTCACATCCATTTTGAAACTGAAACCCACGCCGAAAGATTTCCTCACTAGGGTTCCCACACTTTTAAGACCGTGATGAAGTTATCTTTTGAACAGGGTTTTCACACAAAGTTACTCAAGTTGATTCATATCATATAGTCGATTTTCTTTACACTTTCATGCACCTACACGTTTCTTTTAGTAGTTTTTCGTCGACATGAATTTCAGTTTAAACTTTAGCTGCTTGTATAGCTGTCTTGATTTCATAAGCTAAGAAAAGGCTTCATCCGTTACCTATTAGTTGTTTGCTCAAAAGTTAGATTTGCATAAACATTAGATGCATGGCATGCTTAAAAGTTTTTCCTTTTTCGAAATAAATAGTTGCATCATGAAATTATAAATAATGCCAAAGAACACCTACAACAATGAACTACTGTATTTGTCATACTAAATAATCATGCCATGGTTGATGAATCATATATAAATGTTTTCTTCTTTTCTTCTACCTGAGTTTCATCCTTAATAAGCAGTTTTGGAAAAGAAAATTAACACTCGTATCGTCTCAAGTTTTGTTCTACTTAATTCACCACATCATAGATACTGTACTGTTCATTATGATTCCTTATTTGTTCTTTCGACGTCGTCATAGATTTGATATGCACAGGAGGTCCACAAGAAGTAAAGCTAAGTTGGTCGAGTCAGACTCAGACGTAGAAATCCTTTTGGACACCTCACTCAAAACAATGTTAGGAGACTCTAAAGCTATGCCAGGACCCTCTCCAGAGTTTCGCTGGGGCGAATTATACAGGGCTATAAGAGACCAAAAGTTCCCTGAAGCATCCATTGAAGAACTAATGGTTTATCAGAATATCAATAAATTTGGTCTTCATAAGGAACCTACTCGCCCAGAGCTATTTCCATGCTTATAAGTTATTGGTTGGATCCTGCCGCAAGTAAATACCGACACCAGCATCATCTTAGATATCAGCGGGTCGGGGCTCGTATCTTTCCAACCATACTTTATCACTACAACATACAAGTTTCCCTTCCCTAAAGTACTAATGAATGATGAGTGGATATCAGGACTAAAAATGGATCCTTTAGACTGTGCCAGAAAGATGACAATCACTGAAAAACAAATGAGATCAAGGACCAGTGGAGAGTATGAGAGTCACCACCTAAGGACTCCGTACAAAATCATTGCCCTGATGTTGAGATGAGTTTTTGTCCTGCAAAATAGAAACATGTATAAACTCACCTAGGTGCCATTGATGTACTACATTGCCACACACAGTACTATGTTCAACTGGGAGGACATCATCTCTGATAGCATGTGCTCAAATATAACTACAACACAAGGGGGGTTAACACAAATTTTGGCTTACATATATGTCTTGAGGTTTTCTATAAAGATCCGGGTTCTTCGCAGTTCAAGGAACCAACAAAACCCCTTTTCACCGGCCCTTTCGGCAACAATCTACGAACAGACTGAGGTCTCACCCGAGGCGAAGTTATGGGGGGGCTGCGGAATTTGGTTTCCACAACTAGGTGGTGAATGTGTAAATAGATCTGATGAACAACGCGCTGCGGGACTTGTGCTGTGAACTGAAGACTGCATGAAGTTTAGCTCCTTTGCGGTCAACACTTACTCTATTGTGCATCCAATGACTGTGCAATGTCGGATGGAATTTCGTCGATAGGACAACACAAATGATAACTACGCTTCTTGTGCAGACGTAAACAATTTCAGTGAATCTAATTAGGATTCCTTACCCATTCATCAATTGTCTTAGGTTATTTATCTTATGGCTTATGATATATGAGAACACAAAATACTGCACACTTCCGGTGCTACGCTTCCAGGGAGTTGCACGGCACGAACTCCACTCACTTAAGTGATTATCCAACTGACTTATGCATTCAGAGACTTAGAAATACTTGTGCATCTAACATTCATCCATATATGCGTTACTTAACATATTATTTCCATCTCATTCTTTATGGCGAATACATATAAAAGTAAAACACATCAACTGATAAGCAAGATCTTAAGCATTCATTGTAAGCAAATAAACAGGTGTAAATATGTAAACAATCACACACCACAGAATTTAACGTGGTTCACCCCCAGAATAGGAGCTATGTCCACAAGAACTATTGTTATATTATCTTGGGAAGGGTACAACAGTTCCATTCTGCGCACACAACTACAGACTCTCTTCTCTCTCAATAGGCCTCTGCACACGCAACTTATAGAGCCTTTACAATGGCTTTCATCAATACAACACAGTATCACTCAGATTCAACAATTACATTTCAACATTAACAACCAACCCTTTCCCTTACAAAATTGTGCCTTCTTGTAGATCATTCCCATAGGTCATGTCTTTACAATGCATAGGAAAAAACCCTAAGGTTTCCCAAAACTGTCACGATTTTCCCCTAACCGGATTGGTAGGTGTTGATAGCGACTCTTCCGTCATAGCCATCCTCTACGCGTGGTCACGTCTCTTTCAACCTACCCTATCGACCACATTTCGACTGTTGCTTTCTACCAGACATTCATTATCTAATGACCTTATGCGGCCGGTGCACGTTTTGCTTCCTCCGTGCGTGTGACCAGTCGCTTTCCTTTATCCTTACTCCTTACTCTCCTGCTTGGTAATTATGGAGTATCTTAACCAAAAATAGGTCGCTTTCACCTAGCCAACCTTACCTTCATTCTTTATCCAAAACAAGTGCCCTACTGGCACATCGTGGTGCTACTACTTCATGGAACCGGTCCTCAGCTGCGCGATTCCCATCCTGTCGATACAACGCTACGCTCACATCGCAGCTCCTAAAAAATTGTCTTGCCAAAAAGTATTCATCTGAATTGCGCTCAACTTCGCAGTTCCAAAATATTTTTTTTCAAAAATGCCTTACTTGGGCTAGGCCCAACAGGCCCCGAACACTTACATGTGGTTCGTCCCCGAACCACTTTCAACTTCTGCTTCACCGAGCTGGTTGTACTCCTGCAGAGTTAACTTCACAGCGAACTCTTGATATTTTGAACTCAACTTTGCAACTGTTTCCTTGGTGTTCTGCTCAATTTGCTTGATGGTCTCCAACACATCATATTTTATTTCATCCTCTGCTTGCTATTGTAATGATTCCTGTCTTTCGCGGATTTCCCTCAATGCTTCTTCAATTTTCTGTGTTAGTTCATGGGCTTCTTCTTGCAGGGGTTGGGATTTATCTCTGACTTCAGTGTCCCTATCTCTCAACACTTGAACTTGTTTTTTCAATTCTATGTCTTCAGGATATCTTTTTAGTCTATCTCGTGGCTGGAGTGCCTTCACCCCTACGTCCAGGGCCTCTAATGCAGCCTGCTTTTCCTTCAAAGTGTTCTTGAGTTCCAGCAACTCTAGGTCCTCTTCCAGCATAGTAAACATTTTTGTCGGCTCATCCAGCAGAGTTTGGCACTTTGCCACTTCACTAGATATACTCTTTGTTACAGCTTTAACTTCCTTTGCTCTGAGCTGTTGCTGATCAGGTGGTGTCTTCGGCTGATTTTGCGCTTCCAACACAACAATCTTTGCTTGGTAACTGATATCGATTTCTTTCATCTCAGCCTTAAGATTGCTGACCACCTCGTCGATCTTAAGGATAGAGTCCGCAGGCTTTGGCTACTCGTCGCATTCTTATATTCACTGATGTGAGCTGTCTTTCTACTATCAAGTTTTCCCAAAGGTTGGCATAATGGGCTCCTGTACAATCATTGATGTCTGTGACCAACCCAACATAATGCTTTGGGTCCTTCCATCCTACAAATGCAATCAACACTATCAACCAAGTATAGTGGAAATTGTTGCCATGTGTCTATGTATCATTCAATTCTTCCAGAAAGTCATTTAACAGGTACTGACACCAGTTAAATCTTCCTCCCATCGCTGCCTTTGCCCCAAGGAGCACTGCGCTGACGGGTACTTCAGTGGGTCTTACTTTTCACAGAATATTTCCTGCTAGCAGTTGCATGAAAAACCATGTAGACTCATCGTTGATGTCTTCTATGACGAATCCTCTCTTTCCTTGAAATAACTGCTTGGGGTCCTCACCTCGCTTGCTTAGCCTCGTGATGCGGTGGATCAGGTCGACGTTGCGATCCAACCATAGGTATCCTTGGTGGGTGCACGACATCAGAGTGCGTACCACCACATTCAGCTCTGGGGTTCGGTCGAAGTGCGAGAGCCTCAAAATATTGAGAAATCCTGATTCGACTACTCCGGATAACCAGTTCTACACGACCAACACATAATTGCCTGTTGGCCTGATTTTATGAATCAGAGCCAATAAAGAGGTTTTATCCACACAATCAACATAAAGCAGTATCCGGTGTGTTTAAATTAACAAGACCTCGCAGGTTATGGTCCTGCTACCAGCTAGTTTGTCTCTTAAGGAAACCTCAAAACTAGCAAAACCTAACCTATTCTAATGTTTATCCTATCTATATATTTACAAATGTCCTAAAGCTGCTTTCGGAAAGAAAGACTTCAATTTTTTGTGAAATTTTCTAAGTATGAAAGCTTAATTACAGTATGCAGAATGATTTAACAATGCTAAAAATAAAATAAACTTTAAAACTAATCTATCTATCCTATTTAACCCTATCTCAGCTGAGAGCAGATTTGAAGCTAAAATTAATCATTAATCTTATAACAGAAAATTGAAGTATGATATAAACCAATCATGTTTAAATTATAACAACAATTACTCTGCTATATAGAAATGGAGATGAGATTCAACCTAAAACACACAGCCAAATTTCACTTCCAGAACTGATTAATAATTATTGTTCAAGACAGTCATTCAAATTTGAGATAATGTTTATTTAAAATTCACCTGTTAACATACAAATGAAACTTTAAATAAACAAGAAGTTATATCATTCAAGCTAATGTTTATAGTGAACACACTAATGAACAAACCACAATGACATATGCATTCAATAACTAATCTTGAGACGACAAAGTGAGAAATTGTTTAAACATCAGTATGACACAGCATACAGAGTTTGCGTATAAACAGAAGATGACAAACCGAAATATATATATATATAAAACCCAAAAATGAATACCATTCACAGCATCATTCGTAGATATCCAGTATCATCCACAACAAAGCTTCAGCTTCCAGTTTGAAGTAATACTAGCAATAGAATATATTTCAAGAAGTTTTCTTCTACACTTCATCCATCCCGAGTTCATCAAAATCTTCATTCATATAGTAGTGAGAGTCGGTTTTTGCTATAAATGTTGCATGCAACATTATAGGAAATTACTTAACCATAAAAGCATCTAATTACACCAAATACTAAAAATAGAATCGACTAGCCTGAGTCGAGACATCTCAGAACATTCTTGGCCATTCAGAATATTCCAACTTGTAACAGATCAGCTATACTTTCATGCCAACGCATCCACCATGTCCTGCATTCCTGGAAGAAAGCGGTGATAAAACCCCCCTGCATTAAATTCAATAAATACATTATATCAAAATCGATTTAACACAGTTAACCGAAATATTAAAACAAAATTATAAATGCATGCTTGTAAAATCTCCGATTTTACAGACATGCTAAATCAAAATAATCGTTACCTGTCAACAAGAAAAAGAACTATTAGGCTTCATTATGAAGAGCGACTACTGTTCTAGCTTCGGCCAATTTAGCCTTCAACCTGATAATTTTAACATTTTGTTTTTCAATTCGTTCCAAAAGCATCTGATTTGTTTTTAATATCGATTTCTTGGATTTCTTGAATTGATTCTTTTTCATGTTGGCCTTTTTCCACCTGTCAATCCATTCTAGCAATTCTTTCTTGAACGTTTTATCTTCTTCTTCCAACAAGACCGTATACTGTTTGCGCTTTCCTCTAGACTCTGCTTTTTTATCCTGATAGATATTTCCTAATACCTGCTGTAGGGTTTCGTCTTCGCTAGCTACATGAGGAGAACGAGGACTATCACAACGCTGATTGTGTAATGGTTCAAATTGTACAGTGTCAACATCTATTTCTGGTTGGTTTCCCTCGACCTCACCTGATTGCACATCATTCCCCTGGACAGTGGTGGAATTCCCTACACCCATTGTGCTAGGGACAGGTATGGGAATATCATCCTCTATATCTACAACTGCAGGCTCGGCAGCAGTAGATTTGGAAGTCTGTGGATCAGACCTATACCTTGGAGTAGAACGAAGACTATGCATGCTTCTGGTGATTCTACGTGAAAACGATAAGTTTCCAACCTTCGACCCTTCCTTATCACAACAAACCTGAGCCAAATGGTTCAGCTTATGCATAGAAATTTTATCACATTCAGTAGGTTTATCAATTTCGTCTTCGTCTGATCCCTCTTTTAATTTTACAGGGTTGCCATCATTATTATCGGGTCGTGATTCATTTAAAATTTCCCTAGAACTGCAAGGAACTGAAACCCTATCAACATCTTTATCTACCCCATCGTCTACAGACGTGCTTATGGCCTCTGGTTCATTATCCTCTGAGCTATCATCCTCAGGATCTATGATTTTTTGTTTCCTACGAGCTCGAGGAGACGAATTAGGCCAATGCTGTGTTGGCCCCAATTTACAATCGACTAGGAATTCATCCCAAGACCGACCTTTTGCGGATAATTGAAATTGCAGTAAAATTTTAATTAATCCATGGTGACACAGACTATTATCAGGGTTATTGAAATTCCTTACAGACTGTGACATTTTCTTCAGGATTTGCCACAGATAGAAGGGCAAATTAAGTTTATAACCCTTTACCGCTAACAACAACCGTAAATGATACAAATGCAAATGGGAAAAACGTCCACAACAGGTTACGTACCTTACCAAGATTTCATAGTAAGCTCTCCACTCGGGCTTGAGAAATTTTACAGGCACGCCTACTCTCAATTTCGTTTTATCTGGTAAAGGCGTAAACAAAGACAAACACTTCTTCTTATCCACCATAAGGCCTTTAAACCAGCGTTCTCCCACCTGGGGAAGTTTCGTGGCTTCAGCAATTTTGTCTTCGTTGATAACAAACTCAAAACCCCCAATTCGCACCCTGTCATTTTTAAAACCCATTGCAAACATTCTGGTAATCTCCACATGATGACCATCAAAGCTTTGAAAGAAATGCGTCCATCCCATTTTCTCGAATTTCTGGGCAACCTCCTGATTAGCTTCAATAATTTCATACCCTGAGATTTCAAAACGATTCAGAGGAGACATGGTTTCTTCAGCACTGTCTGGGCTTAGTCGTGGAATGAAAGGGAAAGTGAAAACATAGGGAATAGGTATCCACACACACGACATGCTAGAAAAATCTTCACATGCTTGAAATCTGATCAAAATCAAATCTCTGAACCTACCATTTTAGCGGGATGGTGATAAATATTACAACTTTCATGCTACACCATGGCTTATGCCAACTTATCTGCGTTTTGACCCTGCCCAGTAGTGATCACCACTTAACTTAACGAACCAGCAACATGACAACTGATATATCCATTATTACGATCATTGATTATTGACAGTGGCTCATAATTAATAGGTACGATGGCATAGTTCGTAATGAGTGTTAGCAATTAACACTGTCAACATGGTTTTACCAAATGCATACAATTGTCGAGTCTGTCAAGTGGTGAAGGCCACGTTTCCATGCCAGGTCACCGATCCAAAGGTTTATCGATTTAACCGTTGATTTAGCGCATGGCCAGTTCATCAAACGATCATCATTGTTCTATGATATTACGTCGTGATGTGAAGAAGCATAGATTGCGTTTTAAGGTTGAGTAGGTATTAATCAAATGGCCAGCTTGGTGTTTATTTTATTTATATGTACAAACTATATATATACAACACTAAGTCGAAACCTTTATACATGGTATTAACACACTATAGTATGTATCATTACATAGGGTATTTATCATATGTGAAACGCTTCCTATATAAACCATCATTTATCGATTAAGTATGATATTGACAAAGTTTATGATAGGATATTACTTATGATATTAGATTCCCAAATTCACTTAGTCTTGAGACTAATAATACCCTAAACAATGTGTTTTATGATATTTCTTTGACACAAAACCCTTAAGTCACATAAACTCGTTTCAATATTTTAAACAATTTTTAATGAGAATTTACGAAACTTATCAATCCTTCATTCAAAAGCCAAGTTTGATGATCAAGACCCTATCAGCTTCTAGAGTCATTAATTACTTTTTCTTTGATTAAGAGCACCTTCAGAATCAAAGATTCTGAAGGAGCTCTATATAATTTTTAATTCATTTATCACATAAAGGACTGATCTCTCTTCACTTTGTCAAGAAGCGAAGAGGTTGTTGCTTGCTGCCAACAAATGGCGACGAACTGGGAGAACCAGTTATCTCTGCTTGAAACAAGATGATTAAAACGAAATCTTTAGAAACCTGTTAAAGATAATCAAAATCCTTTATTCATATCAAACCTTTATTTATTCAGATTCATAAGTATAACCCAGAAATTTTTCATCTTTTGAAACAAACATATGATTAGAGATAAGCTTACAAATATCCTTATCAAAACCAGTGCTTCTTAGTAAGGATGATCTTACCATCAGCCTCGAATACCTTTCCTCTGAAAACTATCTAGAACCTGTTCCTTAGTTTAGTAATTTTCTTGTTTCTTGCTTTGCTGTTCTTTTTTTTAAAATAATAATTCTGTCTGAAGACTACTATCTGGGTTTGGTGTCCCAACGTGATAGTATCATTCACGAGAGTTGTTTGAAATAAGCAGGCCGACTCGTGATGAGATCTCCTGTCTTTTAATTTAAAATCAAAAGCCATCACCCTGGTGATCAGAAATGAAGTTATTCCAGGCAACACTGATGATCATGATTAGGTCGGCTCATTACTGAGACCTCCTATTCTTCAGGCAAAAGTTATGTTTTATTGGGATTTTCATTGATTTTGTTTTAACTAAAATGAGAGATCATTACCCAGCATGGTAACCAAATAGTAATGTTAGTCATAAATACCTCCAGAAAATGAATCAGCTGGCTCGTGATGAGACCCCTTATCTCTTGGTTTTAAGACCAAAAGCCATTACTAGTTTCCTAATAATGTCATACCAGAGATATTTATGATTCTGATCAGACCGGCTCATTACTGAGACCTTCCGTCTCTCACTTTAGCTTTTTATTAGCTGGAACAGATACTAGACAGTCCTCAAATGACAAAAGTTTTCTAAACCGATGATAAAAATCTATAAAGATTTTTCAAAAGCACGAGCTTTGAGAAAGATATATAATAAACTATCCTTATTTAAGAAAATAACCAGATGAAAGAAAAATCCGGGAAACACTTATAAATAGAACTAACGAAGGTTTTTTTACAAACTCAAGAAATTTTGATCAATCCGAACAACTTTAAAAGATTTCAGTTTAAATCAAAATTTTCAAGACTGACGAGAAAACTGATCTTATTTATTTATACTAATTATAGTTGTTAATTACATATTTTTGTTTTGAGGACTAGTTATATACATGAAATTTTAATAACCTGAAATATTTAATATTGACAGATATTTAACTCATATACAGTTTGCTGGTGTATATACAAAAAAAAAATATAAAAACTATTTATAAACAGTGAATAAGTATATACATTTTAGACAACAATTATTAACAGAAATATTTCTTAAGAATCAGTCCATTCACAGGGAATGTCTCGGACTGTCCTTCAAGTGTTTGCAATCGAAAGGTACTTGGACCTATTTTTTCAGAAATAACGAAGGGGCCTAACCAAAGTTTTTGAAACTTAGTATGATTACCCTTAACTTCATGAGCTTTATCCCATTTTAAGACCAAGTCTCCCACCTGGAATTCGCGATCAGAACTAAATGATTGGTCAAACCATGACTTAACAATCTGTTGATGTTTGTTAAAGTGTCGTTTTGACTGTTCTCTATCTTCCTCTAATTTTAACAATGCATTAATTCTTTTCTCCATTGCTGGGCATTCTTCTTCTTGGACAGACTGAGCTAACTGTAATGAAGGTAAAAATAAATTTGGCGGAAGAATAGCTTCAGTCCCATACACTAAGAAAAATGGTGAATTACCAATTGCAACTTTTGGAGTTACTCTGTCTGCCCAGAGAGCATTAACCAATTCTGTATGCCAATTCCGATGGTGAACTGAAACAGTTCTTTTAAGAATTTTCAATAAATTTTTATTTGTTGACTCAGCTAGACCATTCCCATGAGGATGGTAATTAGCTGAATACCTGATTCTTATTCCTTTTTCTAAAGCGAACTGACTCAATTCAATTGATGAAAAATATGATGCATTATCAAAAACCAAAGAATCAGGAACACCAAATCTTGTTATGATAAAGAAATCCAAAAATAATATAACTTGATTAGTATTCACAACCTTCAATGGTGCAGCCTCAGCCCAACGAGTGAAATAATCAGTTGCAGTTATTATGTACTTGTGTCGCATTGATGAGGGAGGGTTTATTGGACCTATTATATCGATACCCCACTGCTAAAAAGGTCTTTCAGCTGAAACAGGTTGTAAAGGGAAAGCAGATTTTTTAACTTTTCCTGCGGCAAGTTGACACTCTTGACACCTTCTGACGAAAGCATAAGAATCTCGAAACAAGGTAGGCCAATAATAACCAGCCCTAAGAATTTTATGGGCTTTGGTTTCTCCACCGAAATGACCTCCCGCTGGTCCAGAATGCAATTCTTTCAGAATTGTTTCTGTTTCATCTTTATCTAAACACTGAAGGTATACCCCATCTGAATTTCTTCGAAAGAGGACATTATCTATCAATAAGTACGGGGCAGATTTCAATCTTAGTGCTCTTTTCTTCCTTGGATCTAAGTAATCAGGGGCGGTCCCTGTTTCCAGAAATACTCGTATGTCTGTGTACCAGGAATCTTGAGGTGGTGGATAAAAATAAATTTCTCTAGTAAGTAAATCTTCATCAATGACAATTTCGGTTTTATCATCAGACAAATGAGCAGCTTCAGCAGCTAGTTTACACAATCCTTGCCCTTTAACTATTGTAGATGGTTTGATTTCTAGGTCATACTCTTGGAGAGTTGTCATCCAAGGTGCCCTTTTTTCTCCTAAATCCTTCTGTACCAACAAATTTCTTACTGAAGAATAAGGTACAATTACTTTCGTTTTGGATTTTAACAAGTAAGGACGAAAATGTTTTACCGCTCTAAAAACAGCATAAGCTTGTTTATCCACTTCATGATAGTTTAGTTCAGCACCTTTGAAATTTGAACTCATGAACGAAATTGGAACCTCATTATTTTGTTGGTTTAATTGAGTTAACACTGTTGCATACGCAATATCAGAAGCGAAGGTATATAATATAAAATCCTTGTTAAAATCTGGACTTAGAAGACTAGGAGCTTCTGAAATAGCTTCTAAAATTTTCTTAAAAGATTCTTTTTCAGTTTGTCCCCAATTAAACACAGCATCTTTTTTAATCATTTTCTGCAAAGGACGAACAGTCTCTGAAAAACTAGGGATGAATCTTCTGACAAAATTAATTTTCCCTAAGAATGACTGCATTCCTTTCTTGCTGGAAGGGAAAGTAATCTTTGAAATAGCTTGTGTTCTTTCCGGATCAATCATGATTCCATGTTTTGATACTACACATCCTAACAAGATACCTTCTGAAACAACAAATATTGTTTTCTTAGGATTTAAAGATATTCCAAATTTTCTACATCGTTCAAACACTTTTCTCAAATGGTTAAGATGATCAGGGCGATGTTTAGAGTAGACAGTAACGTCGTCCAAATAGACAACGACTGAATGATTGATCAAGCCTCTAAAGGAAATATCCATTGCTCGTTGAAATGTTGCTCCCGCATTGATTAACCCAAAGGGCATCTTACGGTATGCATACGTTCCCCATGGAGTTCTAAAAGCTGTTTTTAATTGATCATCCGGGGAGACTAATATTTGGTTGTACCCTGAGAAGCCATCAAGGAGAGACAGTATCTCAGCCCCAGATACTTTCTGAAGAATTTGTTCCATGGGTGGAACTGGGTAGTTATCTTTTTCAGAAGCTTTATTTAAATTTCTAAAATCGACACATAATCGGATATCCCCATTTTTCTTCCTAACTGGAACTAAGTTTGCTACCCACTGAGTGTGTCTGACAGGGAAAATGATCCTGGCAGTTAGCAATTTATTCAATTCTTTTTTAATTGTTGGTTCTAATGATGGGTGATATTTTCTTAATTTCTGCTGAAAAGGTTTTGATTCTTGTTTAATTGGAATTATATGTTGCATGACTTGAGTATTAAATGTTTTTAAGTCATCATATGTCCACGCAAATATATCTTTAAACTCTTTGAATAATTTTATGAAAGCTGTTCTTTCTACAGGATCACAATCTATTCCTAGGTTTATAGTTTGGGGATTAGATTCCGTTCCCAAATTGATAGTTTCATATTTCATGCAAGAGCTATTGGTTTTACAATTTGGAATTGACTTAAACTTATCCTGCAGATCAAAAAATTTTTCTAATCTCAATACTGAGTTGGGAACGGGTTTTACCTGTTCAAAAGCTTTCTCAACTGAACAAAAATCATTAATTACCGAAAAATCTCGTAAATTGTCGTCGTGAGTGATTTCATCTATCGCTGAATCTTTAAAGATTCCATCGTTTGTCAGAAAATGCAGTACCTGTGTATCATTATCAAACACACGCCAATTAAAAATGTTATCAGGTATGGAAGGTCTAAAAATTAATTCAACAGAAAAGAATTCTGGCGAAAAATTTTCTGAAGGAATCAATTTGGAAGCTACATTTGCCAATAAGTCTGCTTCTTGGTTTTGACTTCTAGGAACAGAATTTATGTTAAATGCATCAAAATATGTAATAAGATTCCATAACTCCTTCTGATAACTTTGCAAATGTTCAGATAAACAATGAATGGAATTACGCACCTGTCTAATGATGATTTCTGAATCGCCAAAGACCACAATCTCTTTGATGCCCAAATCGATTGCTTTTTTCAATCCTTGAATCAATGCTTCATATTCAACCATATTATTTGTACAACTAAATTCTAGTCTACAGGCTATACAAGTCTTATTACCTTGGGGGTCTATTAGTAAACAACCGGCTCCCGCTCCTTCTTTAGATTTTGCACCATCGAAATAAAGAGTCCAAATAGAATTATGTGCAATTACTTTGCTTTCTATGATATTTACAATATTTACATTACTTTCATCACCAATGGTCTCCTTAAGGGAATAGTTAGGAGA
This sequence comes from Larix kaempferi, assembly GCA_027924585.1. Taxonomy (NCBI): domain Eukaryota; kingdom Viridiplantae; phylum Streptophyta; class Pinopsida; order Pinales; family Pinaceae; genus Larix; species Larix kaempferi. Next base: position 7,111,153 of record BSBM01000703.1, read on the forward strand.
AATAACTGTTACATTACAAATCTCAGATTGCTGGCTGCTTACTGAGAGGAGAGAGTTTTCAGCTTTGAAATCTCCAAAACCTAACTCATACATGTAGTTTCCCATAATGGAATCAGAAAATAACACATGTTCACTAGGATCATGTAATTCTGTAACAGTATGTTTCATGTACCTTTCTCTTTGTATCTTTATCTGATTTGCTTTTCCATTTTTTGGTAACCACAAGGTCGACCAATCAGTGGCAAAGAAACCATTTAGCTGTTGAGACCAATCCCTACTTAAGAACAGTCCATATGCATCAGGTATATCAGCGATTACGATGTCTATGATTTGATGAACTGAAGGATTACAAGCAATCCTAACTAAGACATCTTTCATCTCTCCGACAACCTTCACATTTGTTCTATCTAATTGAGTTATTTGTGCATTGGATGGGACAAATTTGCCATTTAATTTCTTGCACACAGATAAAGGCATAACATTAGAAGATGCTCCTGAATCTACCATGCAATTGTGGACATTTCTATTAAAAATTTCAAAGGTAAGTAAGAATGGAGGTGTAGTTGACTTAGAGTTCTTACCTATCAAAGAAGCTTTATCAGCTGATGTTTTCCCTTTATCAGTTGCTGTTGGATCATTGCCTAAACTGTTTGCAGCAACATTTTGCTTTGTATTAGGGATGATCGTACTTACCGCAGGATTGATAATAGGACTACCAGGCATTGGATAGATTTGAAGGAGATCGTACATACTAATGTTTGCACGTGTCTTCTTCAAATCTTCAATTATGTCATATTGTAAATCCAACTTTGGAGCGTTTTGAATGGTTTGGGTACCCTTATTTGACTGAGTTTGTTTGTTGAGTTGAGTTTGTTTGTTTAGTTGTGAGTTATTATTATCAGTGTTTGAAGTAGAGCTTGAAGCACCAGGAGTATTTGCAATTGCTTTACTACGCATATTATATGCGTGTTGTCCTGGGGGTGGGCTTCTGTTCTCATGTTTTTTCACAAAATTATCCCAGAAGTGCCCATTGATTTGTTGAGGTTCTTCTGATTCATCTTCATTTTCAGATTCTTCATCTTCTTTATTCTGATTTATCTCTTGACTAGTTGTTTCAGATAAAGAGAGAATAGCTCGAATTGTATTAAAGATTTCTTCATTAACAGCTACATCTGGGGGTGTGTTCTTATTGATTATGTTTGGGTTTTGTCTAAATTGGTTTCTGAAGTAATCCCTAGAAGGGGAAGCTTCAGAACTAGTCTTTTTTAACCCAATAACTTCATTAGTTAACGTTCGAATAGCATTCTGTAGCTGTTCCACATCGAAAGCTTTATCTTTATCTGAACTAGATCTTTCTATTTTCTTTCGAGGAAAAGAATCAGTTTTACCACTCCTTTCTGGTTCATAAGACATGAAATCTTTTTCTACTTTAATTGCCTCATCAAATGTTTCTATCAGTGTTGTTTTTCCAGCTCTCTTAACAAACATTCCGGAATTCCTAGGTAAGGCTGATGTATAATTTTCGATGATTATATCTTCCGGTGGTTGAGAAGCAATTGGAATTTTATTTTTTAATGTTAGAAACCTTTGATTAAAGTCTTTAATCCTTTCTTTGGGTTCCATTTTAATTCTAGATAATTCTAGGGCTAAAAGAGCAGGTGTTTTATCTTCCCCAAATTTATCTAAAAAAACTTTATTAAATTCCTCCCAGTTTGTAATAGATCCTTGTACTAATGAAAAGTACCAGGTAGAGGCTCTTCCCTCAAAGGTGAGAGGAAATAATCGACAAACAACATCCTCATGCTGAACATTTAAGGTTTGAACAGCTAACATGAATTTATCAATATGTACCTCTGCAGGTTCTTTGTCATCTGGGTTAAACTTAGGAAGAATTTTATCTGAATGTTTTGGTAATGGGTGTTGTACCCCAGGAATTGCTACAACAGCTGCCCTTAACCAAGGGAGCTGTGGATTGGGTGGAGGGGGTGGAGGATTACCTCCTCCTCCTGCATTTCCTGCCATTGGACTTCCTTGAGAACTAGAAGAACTCTCAGAATGAGAAGATCTTGGACTGTTGGGTGGTGACTCAGGAGGAGAAGGTGGCTGAACAGAACCACTTCCCGAAATTAACCTCCTTGTGGTATTGGTTTGTGTAATCTGTCTTTGATAACTTTCAGCTTGATGTTGTGGAGTATTATCAGTTATTTCCAAATCTTCTGTAACTATGGTCAATTGTGGGTTATGTCGCTGTTGTCTAGGTAGACCATAATCTATTGGAGTAATACCTAACTGATTAGCGTAAGCTCTAGTAAGGATATGTCTGGATTCTTCTAGAGTTTGAGCACTTTGTGCTGGAGTAAATGGAGAAGTAATAGGATCACGTTCAAGGATATTCCTTACAGTTTCACTAAGAGGTGATCTATTAATTTCCAAAGATTGTTGGCTGATTGGAAATGTTTCATTAGTTTCACTTTCCATTACTTAATTCAGGCCCTCCTTCTAGCGCCATTTGTTGGCCTGATTTTATGAATCAGAGCCAATCAAGAGGTTTTATCCACACAATCAACTTAAAGCAGTATCCGGTGTGTTTAAATTAACAAGACCTCGCAGGTTATGGTCCTGCTACCAGCTAGTTTGTCTCTTAAGGAAACCTCAAAACTAGCAAAACCTAACCTATTCTAATGTTTATCCTATCTATATATTTACAAATGTCCTAAAGCTGCTTTCGGAAAGAAAGACTTCAATTTTTTGTGAAATTTTCTAAGTATGAAAGCTTAATTACAGTATGCAGAATGATTTAACAATGCTAAAAATAAAATAAACTTTAAAACTAATCTATCTATCCTATTTAACCCTATCTCAGCTGAGAGCAGATTTGAAGCTAAAATTAATCATTAATCTTATAACATAAAATTGAAGTATGATATAAACCAAACATGTTTAAATTATAACAACAATTACTCTGCTATATAGAAATGGAGATGAGATTCAACCTAAAACACACAGCCAAATTTCACTTCCAGAACTGATTAATAATTATTGTTCAAGACAGTCATTCAAATTTGAGATAATGTTTATTTAAAATTCACCTGTTAACATACAAATGAAACTTTAAATAAACAAGAAGTTATATCATTCAAGCTAATGTTTATAGTGAACACACTAATGAACAAACCACAATGACATATGCATTCAATAACTAATCTTGAGACGACAAAGTGAGAAATTGTTTAAACATCAGTATGACACAGCATACAGAGTTTGCGTATAAACAGAAGATGACAAACCGAAATATATATATATATAAAACCCAAAAATGAATACCACTCACAACATCATTCGTAGATATCCAGTATCATCCACAACAAAGCTTCAGCTTCCAGTTTGAAGTAATACTAGCAATAGAATATATTTCAAGAAGTTTTCTTCTACACTTCATCCATCCCGAGTTCATCAAAATCTTCATTCATATAGTAGTGAGAGTCGGTTTTTTCTATAAATGTTGCATGCAACATTATAGGAAATTACTTAACCATAAAAGCATCTAATTACACCAAATACTAAAAATAGAATCGACTAGCCTGAGTCGAGACATCTCAGAACATTCTTGGCCATTCAGAATATTCCAACTTGTAACAGATCAGCTATACTTTCATGCCAACGCATCCACCATGTCCTGCATTCCTGGAAGAAAGCGGTGATAAAACCCCCCTGCATTAAATTCAATAAATACATTATATCAAAATCGATTTAACACAGTTAACCGAAATATTAAAACAAAATTATAAATGCATGCCTGTAAAATCTCCGATTTTACAGACATGCTAAATCAAAATAATCATTACCTGTCAACAAGAAAAAGAACTATTAGGCTTCATTATGAAGAGCGACTACTCTTCTAGCTTCGGCCAATTTAGCCTTCAACCTGATAATTTTAACATTTTGTTTTTCAATTCGTTCCAAAAGCATCTGATTTGTTTTTAATATCGATTTCTTGGATTTCTTGAATTGATTCTTTTTCATGTTGGCCTTTTTCCACCTGTCAATCCATTCTAGCAATTCTTTCTTGAACGTTTTATTTTCTTCTTCCAACAAGACCGTATACTGTTTGCGCTTTCCTCTAGACTCTGCTTTTTTATCCTGATAGATATTTCCTAATACCTGCTGTAGGGTTTCGTCTTCGCTAGCTACATGAGGAGAACGAGGACTATCACAACGCTGATTGTGTAATGGTTCAAATTGTACAGTGTCAACATCTATTTCTGGTTGGTTTCCCTCGACCTCACCTGATTGCACATCATTCCCCTGGACAGTGGTGGAATTCCCTACACCCATTGTGCTAGGGACAGGTATGGGAATATCATCCTCTATATCTACAACTGCAGGCTCGGCAGCAGTAGATTTGGAAGTCTGTGGATCAGACCTATACCTTGGAGTAGAACGAAGACTATGCATGCTTCTGGTGATTCTACGTGAAAACGATAAGTTTCCAACCTTCGACCCTTCCTTATCACAACAAACCTGAGCCAAATGGTTCAGCTTATGCATAGAAATTTTACCACATTCAGTAGGTTTATCAATTTCGTCTTCGTCTGATCCCTCTTTTAATTTTACAGGGTTTCCATCATTATTATCGGGTCGTGATTCATTTAAAATTTCCCTAGAACTGCAAGGAACTGAAACCCTATTAGCATCTTTATCTACCCCATCGTCTACAGACGTGCTTATGGCCTCTGGTTCATTATCCTCTGAGCTATCATCCTCAGGATCTATGATTTTTCGTTTCCTACGAGCTCGAGGAGACGAATTAGGCCAATGCTGTGTTGGCCCCAATTTACAATCGACTAGGAATTCATCCCAAGACCGACCTTTTGCGGATAATTGAAATTGCAGTAAAATTTTAATTAATCCATGGTGACACAGACTATTATCAGGGTTATTGAAATTCCTTACAGACTGTGACATTTTCTTCAAGCTTTGCCACAGATAGAAGGGCAAATTAAGTTTATAACCCTTTACCGCTAACAACAACCGTAAATGATACAAATGCAAATGGGAAAAACGTCCACAAAAGGTTACGTACCTTACCAAGATTTCATAGTAAGCTCTCCACTCGGGCTTGAGAAATTTTACAGGCACGCCTACTCTCAATTTCGTTTTATCTGGTAAAGGCGTAAACAAAGCCAAACACTTCTTCTTATCCACCATAAGGCCTTTAAACCAGCGTTCTCCCACCTGGGGAAGTTTCGTGGCTTCAGCAATTTTGTCTTCGTTGATAACAAACTCAAAACCCCCAATTCGCACCCTGTCATTTTTAAAACCCATTGCAAACATTCTGGTAATCTCCACATGATGACCATCAAAGCTTTGAAAGAAATGCGTCCATCCCATTTTCTCGAATTTCTGGGCAACCTCCTGATTAGCTTCAATAATTTCATACCCTGAGATTTCAAAACGATTCAGAGGAGACATGGTTTCTTCAGCACTGTCTGGGCTTAGTCGTGGAATGAAAGGGAAAGTGAAAACAGAGGGAATAGGTATCCACACACACGACATGCTAGAAAAATCTTCACATGCTTGAAATCTGATCAAAATCAAATCTCTGAACCTACCATTTTAGCGGGATGGTGATAAATATTACAACTTTCATGCTACACCATGGCTTATGCCAACTTATCTGCGTTTTGACCCTGCCCAGTAGTGATCACCACTTAACTTAACGAACCAGCGACATGACAACTGATATATCCATTATTACGATCATTGATTATTGACAGTGGCTCATAATTAATAGGTACGATGGCGTAGTTCGTAATGAGTGTTAGCAATTAACACTGTCAACATGGTTTTACCAAATGCATACAATTGTCGAGTCTGTCAAGTGGTGAAGGCCACGTTTCCATGCCAGGTCACCGATCCAAAGGTTTATCGATTTAACCGTTGATTTAGCGCATGGCCAGTTCATCAAACGATCATCATTGTTCTATGATATTACGTCGTGATGTGAAGAAGCATAGATTGCGTTTTAAGGTTGAGTAGGTATTAATCAAATGGCCAGCTTGGTGTTTATTTTATTTATATGTACAAACTATATATATACAACACTAAGTCGAAACCTTTATACATGGTATTAACACACTATAGTATGTATCATTACATAGGGTATTTATCATATGTGAAACGCTTCCTATATAAACCATCATTTATCGATTAAGTATGATATTGACAAAGTTTATGATAGGATATTACTTATGATATTAGATTCCCAAATTCACTTAGTCTTGAGACTAATAATACCCTAAACAATGTGTTTTATGATATTTCTTTGACACAAAACCCTTAAGTCACATAAACTCGTTTCAATATTTTAAACAATTTTTAATGAGAATTTACGAAACTTATCAATCCTTCATTCAAAAGCCAAGTTTGATGATCAAGACCCTATCAGCTTCTAGAGTCATTAATTACTTTTTCTTTGATTAAGAGCACCTTCAGAATCAAAGATTCTGAAGGAGCTCTATATAATTTTTAATTCATTTATCACATAAAGGACTGATCTCTCTTCACTTTGTCAAGAAGCAAAGAGGTTGTTGCTTGCTGCCAACATTGCCTTTTACATCTTTCCTCCAGTACATGTATTGATCTGGCTAAAACTTCGAGAACTTTGGTTTAGCTGGGTCCTTCTACATCTGAAGCAAGTCGAAGTCCTCAAACTTACATTCTGCAATCTTTCCCAATAGATTCTCTTCTATCTTCACATGCTTGAAGATAGGTGAGAGCGGAATCTCATACTTCGCATTCTTTAATAGTTTGATGGATGGTGCATCCTCTGCACACGGCGAGATATACTAAGGGGTCAGCTTAAGTGGTATTTCCTTGTCACCCAACAAGAGTTCTGGTTCTATGGAGCTCATCATATTCGGTTTTGATTTCTTCGCTGCTAGTCCTTTTCCTTTATCTTGCATAACTGTAGTATGTCTTGGTGATCATCTTGAACCCTGTCCTTTCTTAGTAACAACTTTCTTAGTAGGGGTTCTCATCAATGCTTCAATCCCTCCGTATTTAAACACCTTCACAGTCTCCTTGACTATGAATTCTTCCACAATAGATGAAATTTCGTACATTCACCAGGTAATTTCTCAACAAACTAATGGGATTACTTAGGGTTGGCTGTAAACAACTTGAAAGTATGGCTCGCAGAAAATTTCAGAGTTACGATAACGCCCGCGAGTCCAACTGCAACGATATTTATAGGCGCACCGAGGCCTAGCCGCGCCCATCAATGGCTAGAAAATCATTAAATGACATGTCTGTTGGCCAAATCCTCCACGGATTTGGGTCCTTTCCTTCATTAACTGCATCAGAACAGTTATTTCTGCGTTAAATGCTCAAGCGATCATCAACAAAATTACTGTATAATGGCTAGTTTTTCGACTGACATTCTAACAACTAATTTCTTGGAGTGTTGCATCGAATTGCACGGCGGGCCATCACTACTCCAACACAGTTACTTTGCCATGTCGAGCTTCTTGGTTCTGAACTTTGCATCTTCTCTGCTTCATTGGATCTGCGCAACTACCTTTTTGAGATTCGAGCTAGGCGGTTCTTCTTTTGTTTTTGTTTTTATTTTCTCTTTTTTTTTAAAACTTCACGGCTTCATCCTACAGAGGGTTCTGCGAAGTAGGACTATCCCGATAGGGTTTTAGCCTACTTCCATTGACTAATCCAGGTATATTGTCTCCAACTAACGTGGCTGACTGAACTATGCCACCATTAGTAACATGTACAATAGTATATGGACCAAGCCAATGCATCTTAAACTTTCCATGAAATTTCATAAATTTCCCATCATACAGGAGGACTAGATCACCTACCTGAAGGGACTTGTTATTGATATGGCGATCATGCCATTCTTTTTCTCATATTTTTGCACTTGCTGGTGACATCCCACGATGAAGTGATCTTCGCTAACCCCACCAACTGTAGAAGCCTTTCTTCTAGTGCCTCTTGATCGTCCATGCCTGTAAATGCAACTATTCCCAAGCTGGGAACAATGTAATCCATAGGCATCACTGCTTCCTGCTTATAGGCCAACCTAAAAGGTGTATGGCCAGTCAATTTCTTACAAGTTGTCCTATATGCCCATAAGATAGCTGGAATGCGCAGATCCCAGTCATCCCTATTCACATTGCATACCTTTGTGAGTGCATGCTCCAATACCTTATTGAAAGCTTCCACAGTTCCATTTGCTTGCGTATTATATGGTGTGCTCCTCTGATGATGAATGTGGAACTCTTCAGTTAGGGCCTCAATAGTTATGTTCAGAAAATGAGTGCCTTGATCACTCATCAAAATCTTCGGGCATCCAAACCTGGTAAGGATGTTCTAGAATATGAACTGCGCTGCAGTAACTGCGCTTCAGTCCTTCACTGGATTTGCTTCTTCCCATCTAGTGATATAATCAGTAGCAGTGATAATATATCTCACACCAATCCTTTTTCCTGGTGGGTTAATAGGTCCCACGAAATCAATGGCCCATTTCTCAAATGCTTGAAGTGTCAACTATGGATTCAAAGGCATTTCATCTCTTCACGATGGATTTCCCATTCTTTGGAAAACATTGCAGCTCTGGCAATGTTCCTTTGCATCTTTGTGAATAGTAGGCCACCATAGCCCTGTTCACAATATCTTCTGCGCAGTGGCTTTTCCTGCGTAGTGACCTCCCGATACACCTGAATGTGCATCAGCCAAAATGAATGGTTTCTCGTGCTCTAGTACACATCTGCGCAATACTTCATCTGGTCCCAATTTGTATAGCTGACCCTCGATTATGGTGAAGTCTGCTACTCTTACTACCAGCTGCTTCTTCTGCTCTGTAGTAAATTTTGTTGGTGTCAACCCAGTAATCAAGAAATCGACAATGTCTTTATAGTATTCATTTGCGATGTGGATAGAAAACAACTACGCGTCAGGAAGAATGTCCTCTAGATTGGTGGCTTCTTCACCTGACTCAATCCTTGAAAGATGGTCAGGTTCTAAGTTCAATCCTCCTGGCTTAACTACAATTTCAAAGTCATACTCATGGAAGAGTAACAACCATCTACAGATTTTTCCCCCTAACACTGGCTTATTGAGCAGGTACTTCAAAGCGGAATGGTCAGTATACAAAGAGAAGTGCGCACCGAGCAAATAGTGCCTGAATTTCTATAGTGCGTAGACCATAGCTAGACCCTCTCTTTTAGTGGCGTGTGATTCTTTTCTGCAGATGAGAGCTTCCTGCTCGAAAATGCAATGGGATGTTCAATACCTCCCTCTCCTGGTTGTGCTAGTACAACACCCAATGCTATACATGAAGCATCAACATGTACATGAAATGGCTTCTCCCAGTCTGGAAACACTAAGATCGGTGCAATTACCATTTTCTCTTTTAATGTGTCTAAGCCTTGCTCACATTCCATGTTCCAGATGAACTGCACATATTTCTTCAATAGTTTCTCCATTGGTGCGGTTATCTGCGCATAACCCTTTATAAACTTTTTGTAGTAATGTGTATGCCCCAACGTGGTGCGCAATTGCTTTACTGATGTTGGTGCAGGTAGATTTACAGTCACTGCGATCTTTGCAAGATCCACCATCATACCTTGCCTGCACACTATGTGTCCTAATTGAATACCATAAGGTACACAAAAAACACACTTCTTTAAATTCAATGAAATTTGATGTTTCCTGCACTTAGCTAACATCAATCCGAGGTTCTCACAGTGGTTCTTCAGCAAACCAAAGACAGTCCAATCATCAAAATATGCTTCTTAAAATTTATGCATGAAATATTTAAATTCTACAACAACAACTTTGGAAAAGATGGCAGGTGCGTTCTTCAGACCAAAGGGCATTACTGTATACTGGAACGACCCCCGTTTAGTGGAAAAAGTGGTCTTATGCCTATCTGTTGGATCAATTCTTATCTGATGGTATCTAGAAAATCCATCAGTAAAAGAGTGTGCCTCATTTCCTCCAACATTATCTAAAACTTCATTTGTAAAAGGAGTGGGAAATGGGTCATGTAGCAAAGCATCATTCAGCTTCCTGAGATCCATGTAGATCCTGATCTCACCCTTAGTTTTCTTGTCCTTGATAACCATCGGGCTTATCCACTCAGATTCTTCAACCGGCTCAATGATTCCCGCATTGAGCATCTTATCAAGTTCTACCTTGACTCTTTCTTTATATTGAGGATTCAGTCTATAGGGCCTTTTCTTAACAGGTTTCACACCTGGATTAAGAGGTATCTTCATAACCCTTAAGTCACCTAGAATACCTTTCATTTCTGTAAACTTCATCAGATATAAATCATGATATTCATGGAGAAGGTCTGCGATCTCTGCGACCATTTGATCATCCCAGTAGTCCCCAATTGATGAGAACTTCGGCTCTTCGCTTGTGCTAATGTTCACTTTTCTCATTTTAACAGTTCCACTCATGTCTAGAATTTCCAGTGGAGGTCCCTCTACATCGCCCGCACCTTCGGACTCAGGTATATTGACATTGTGTGGATCCTCCTCATCACTTTCTTCTTCTTCTTCTCCATTTTCAGCAAGGTTATAGCATTCGAGGGCATGCTCTATCATTCTAGCCCATTCTGGCTGAAGGTTCATAGGTACTTTTACATCTTCAAACACTCTCTCTTTGACTTCCTCTAATGCCTCATTTATACTTGGGAATTATACTCTAAATATTCTTTCCTTGATGATCTGCAAAGCTTTATTTATACTCAGACTGTCATCTTCAAAGCTGAAACTTCTCTGGAAGTTCGCAGTCAGGGTAGGATGATCTATAGTTCCTCTACGCAACTCTGTGTCTAAGTACCAGTTCTTTGGAGTGTGCTCCTCCAATGCACGCACAAACAGATGCACCCATTATGTCTATGGTCTCTCCTCCCATGTTTTTGAATAGATTTCAATATGATCCCTTGGACCCGTCTGTCCATTATATTTTTCAAAGGGTAGTATAACCTTCTAAGGGAACCTGATTTGCATCATGTGCTTGCACTGATCCCATGTGGTCAATGTTTTCTTATGCGCAGCCCACCATCTAGCAGGTGTCTCGCACAGTGCCATGTCTAATGCTGGTATGCGATGTTCATTTGCAACTGACATGGTATATTCTTGGATAAATGAATAAATATTAGATGAACCATCATAGGTGGGGATTGGACTTACCTCTTTTCCAATCCAACGCAGTGACTTTGTAATCTGCGCACATCTTCTTGCAGATACTTCATGCATATGGCCTTTGTTATAGCTTGAAATGACACCTCTCCCTCCGTGACGAAACTTGCTTCCCTTGGTCATGACGACACTTCTTGAGATCAAGTTCAGTCACACAACAGGACATTTGTGGATGGAGGAGTCATTTGGGACACTAAAAATGGTTGAAATTATCTAATTTTTTACCCATTTGATGTATATGACCCTTAGGAACATTTTTCCAGACCAAACCATCTCCTAAAAATGAGTAGAAAAGCCTTTTTTTGGCCATTTTTTAACATGAGCGCTGGTACACAGGCATGATAGTAGCATGTGTACCCTACTCTAGTGTACAATAGTAGCACTCAAACCTTCTGAGTGCTACTCCATTGTTGAAATAGTAGCGCTCAACTCCATATGTACGCTACTTTGTCTACTGTAGAGTAGAGTACACCCATGTTTTGGTCAAAATCTTGAAATTTTGGGAAGTTAAGTTGGTTGGGGAACCCCCTAATTGGTTATAAATTCTTTTTCTCTCCTTCACTGATTATATAAGGAGGGTAGAAGGGCCATGTGAAGGGACCAAGTCTACAATATTGTTTTCTTGGAGGAATGGAGACCCTCATCCCCCTCTCTTGTGCTTAGTTTCTGATAAACCCTAGTACAGTTGCTTAGAGGATGGAATCCTTGGAGAACAGAAGCAGGAGACCTTGAATCTAGGTTTCGTGAAGTGCCAAGCTTGAAGGAAGGTATAACTTTATGTACTTGCTTTCATTCATTAATAAAGATCAGACGTTCTTCTCTTTCCAAATATGACCTATTAATTTCTTAGATTTGATTACTATTTGATTGTAGTTTGATGTCTTCTTCCATTATGGATATTAGTATTATATATGTAGTCAAATGTATTTGAGAAAGGTATTAAGTTGTTTTGCACGTCTGGGCATTGCGACACTGGATAAGCATTGAAGAGCGAGGGAGGCAAAGCTAGGATCAACCTTCTGAATAAGGTGCCTACATTTCTAAACCCTAATCTCTTCATTTACTTGTTGTACTTGCAGAATGCTTGTAAGTCTATCTTTATCACCGTAAGTTTGTAGTTTCTCCCCTGAACTATAGGTGCATTTTCCCCACAACAGAATGGCGACTCCGCTGGGGAAAGCCTAACTGCTTAGGGGTATCCGAGGTCATTTCTTCAATCTTGTTTGATGGTCTTTGTTCATTTTCTTGATTAGGATCAGTTAGTAGGCTCTGTTTGACCCTGATGGGCTTCTACAGACCCTTCCGAGCCCTTACAAACCCTTGTGGACCCAGGTGTGAGGGGTTTTAACCCCATTTTTTCAATTTTTTCAACCTGTACGCTACTGTTGTTCAGTACAGTAGTGCCTTGGGCACTAGTCTCCTTCATACACGGTAGCGCTCAAAATATGGGTTTAAATTTTTGAGTTTTTTGGGTTGTGGACCCAAATCTGGGGGTTCTGGCTGCATTTTTGTGGTCCCTGATGACCCTAGGTCTGTGTTAAACCCCTGTAAGTGGTCTCCCATGCTTGTACTAATCCTACATTCATGATTTGAACCTTTTTTGATCAATTTGGGCTTGTTTGAAAAGTTTTGGGGCTTGTTGACCCAAGTTGGGGGGTTGTTGACCCATTTGGTGTTTTGTACCCTAATTTGAGTCTGAATGAACCTGCTTGCCCCATTTCCACTAGATTTGAAACCTTTTGAGTCTTCTTGATCCTATTTGTATCTATTTGAGTGAAATTTCTCTTTTAGATTGGTTTTTTATCCTCCCTTATGCTTTTAAGTTTTCTTTTGTAGTGAAAGCTCAAGTGTTTTGGTTGTTGTTCAAGACCTTGTTTGCATTGTTTATGTGCAGACCTGACTTTACCAAACCATACTTATTCGTAGGTCATTTGTTTTGTTTGGGTCTAAAAGTAGTTTTCGTACTCTTTTCCCAATGTTTGGCATGCTTACATCAATAAGAATTTGAAAGTCATATTTGGTAGCTTTTACTGTTTCATAAAGAGAACCTAAAAGTTTCTTTGCTTTGATTTGATAATAGGTTAGTTTTAGTTTTGTTTCTTACCTTTGAAAGCATAAAGAATTTTGATTCATTTTCTGAATAGAGTAACTTGCAAGTGGCTTAAAAGATTTTAGAGTGCTTTGCATAAAAAAGAACAAGTTTTCTTTTGCATACCTAATTGCTTGAGTAGCTGCATTCTTAGGTTTTGAGTTTAATTTTGTACATTTAGACTTTATTTTTACCTTTTTTGCATTCGAAAGATTAAAAATTGCATTTGCACATGCATTCTAGATCAGAATTTTAAGACTTGCATTGAAAAGAAAAAGATTTGTTTGGTGGTAAATATTTCATTTTCAGTACTCTATCTCTATTATAATCACTCTCACACACCCACTACCTTTTCGAGTAAGCAAGTAACCTTTAAAATGAACTCTAATAAAATGTACTAGCAACATTTTCTTTTCTAGGTTACACTACACCAACTAGTCTTGGTTAGGATCTTGGATTTAAAACACCTTAAACGACCCAAGATCACACATTACGCAAAAATCATAGTTCGACTATCACAGGTAAACCCACTTCATTCAAAGATTGCCTGGGATCTATGCAGTAGGTCTTGTGAGATTAGACTGTTGGGAATACTCCTCCTACTCTTTGTTTCAAGCATATACCAAGATTGGATCGTGTTTGGGGACTCTTTTGAGTTTCGGGCTCAGTTACCCTGCCCACGCCTTCTGATTTGACCAACGACTATTCCCCCAAGAGTTTTTGGTGTTGTGGTATCCTTAGTATCTGACCATAGGTTCATACATAGGTGACAGTGGAGGGTATATCTACTGTATCTAGAACAGACATGGGAGGAAATCCCTTGCAGGTCTTTGGGAGGGCGGTTGGGTGATTCCAGTGCTTGCAGCCGTAGTCATTGTATTGTGGACCCCAGGTAACTGTTCTTCATCCTTCATTGATATGTTATGGGCCCTCATCATCCTAGACTCTTCTCCGGAAGGCATCTGTTTTCCTAGTTTGATTTACCTAGGACCTTTTTTAGTGGTGTGATCTTTGTGCTACTTGTTTTAGTTTGCCTTAGAGAAATTCTTGTTCATTTGAGCAAGAAACTATGTCTAGCATTCCGACGAGTGCCAATCAAGGTATCCCTGTTCCGGGGGATTCTTGTGTTGTTTCATTCATTGGAAACATTGGTACTCCCTTAATGGCTACTTTGAATCTTCCTGGATTCACTACAGGGCTGCCGGTTTGGTTGTTTTCCACTCTGAATGCCCTGCATGCTCCTCACGCTTCTTTTGTGAGCACCTCAAATCAAGAGCATCAAAACCCTGTGCCTCCTTTACCAGTAACATCTTCTCCTCCTCCTTCTACCTCATGTGGCGAAAGTAGCAATACTAGTAGCCAACAGTCTAAAAGGAATAGATGGAGGAAGAATAGGAAGAAGATGCCAAAACATGGGGGCAAGCACCTTGGCTCTGCAAGTCATGCTGGGGGCAAGCACCCTGCCTCTGCAAGTCATGCAGGGGGCACCTACCCAGCCTCTGGAGGTCATGCTGGGAGAAAAATTTTAGTCACTGAAAATCATACTGAAAGTTTGTCTTCAACCACTATCAGTCATGTTGAGGACATGTCATTGATCACTGCTAGTTATATTAATGACAAGTCACCAGTTTCTGTGAGTCATACTAGAGACACCAGATTAGCCACTGCAAGTCATGCTGAGGGAGTTGACATTGTCGACAAACCAAAGAAACAGAAGCTTAAGTTCCCTTGTAAGTTTTGCGAGGGAGATCACCTTACTTACTTGTGCCCTGTACTTCCAGAAGTGCAAAAAGTGTGGTCCTTAGTTCAAAAGTCTGATGCTTCTGAGCAACCAGCCTCTGTGAGTCATGCTGGGGGAAAGCTGTCAGCCAATGCTAGTCATGCTGAGAGTACTGATGTTGTAAAGGAGTCTAAACCTATAGGATGGAAACCAAAGTTCCCTTGTAAACTTTGTAAGGGATATCACCTTACTCACCGATGCCCTGCCATTCCAGAGGCACGAAGAGTGTGGTCCATGTCTGAAGGAACCTCTGTTCCTGAGTTGTCTATAGATCCCCTGTAGTCAGATCAACCTTTGGTTCATAATGTGGTTGAACCAGTGCAATCTTTGGTCGACCCTACTCTTCCTTTGAAGAGTGAAGTGATCAAATCGTTGCAATCTTCGACCAATCCCATCAGTCCTTCGGAGATTGATGCACCTACTGCTGAAGTCTTCTGCATTACCAGTTTGGATATTCCTGAAAAAAGGGGAACTTCATCTGTTCCATGTGAACCCCTACCAAGCCCTAGGATTGTTTCCTTTGATTGGAGTAGTCTAGCCGAGCCTCGTCTTCCTTCTTCGACACTTTTCCAGATAAAGGTTGATATCGGGAACCATATGATTGATCGATGCATTGTTGATGAAGGTGCTTCTATTACTATCTTATCCGCTTATGCTTGGAGAGATTTGGGTTTCCCTAATTTTATTCCAGTTGCTAATTGGCCATTGACCTTTGATAGAAGACCTAGTGAACCTATCGGATTCCTCCGTCAGTCACCTAATACTTTGGGTGGAAAAAATGTCTTAGTTGATTTTATGGTTTTAAAGGACCCTGTGGATTTTGATATGATCCTCGGGCATGATTACGTTTATGCTATGCATGCTGTGGTGTCTACGCTCTTTCGTGTGATGCATTTCCCTCATAACAAAAACATCGTCACTATCGACCAGCTTGCATTCGTTGATCCTCCTTATTACCCAACTGTAGACTAGTCAGATCCCTCGTCATTAGGTGCTACTATGTCACATGGGACTTATGTGGCATATTGTTTCTTGAGTTCAACTGCTATTGAGAAGAAGTCTCTGAGTTCATGCTTACCTTCTCGGGACTTGGTCCCAGCTTTTGACCAAGTGACACCTCCATCTGAATGTTTAGATATGTGTTCTATCTGGGATGATATACTTCCTTTCAATGAAGTTTTCCTAGAGTCCATAGTACAGTCTACCATTCATTTGGATGTTGATCCAGTCACAGTTATGTCCAGCCCCGGTTTGACCTTAAAGTCTGATCTTCCTACTGTTGAGTCTTTGGACTCTCCTATAGATCCACAAATCGGTGTTCCTGTTGAGTTTGATTCTGCTTCTAGAATTTTCAACTCCCGTGATGATGAATTTGTTTCTGCAGATTCCATCATGTACTTCAACTTTGATCTTCATCCTGAAGTCGATCTTGTTGATTGTAAGTCCTCGGGCTTGGGTACCATAGAGTCTTCATTCGAAAACTCTGCCTTGTTTATGCCTGCTGTTGATGATAGTGAAGTTGAAAGTATTTCTACCACAGTGACTTGTATCGGGTATTTCCTTACATATGTTTTAGATATGATCCTGGTACTAATGTTTCTTGGAGACAGGATTCTTAGCTTGATGTATACTTGCTTATTGGTAATTTTTGACACCTTGTGCGACCATGCCAGGTATATTCGGAACCTTGCATATAGGTTTAGGCTTCCCCACTGTTATGTTGCATTTGAACCTTTTGCCATCTGAATTCGCCATAGGGTCGAACCTGTTGGATATTGGTGTATTAGCCATCTCTTTATGCTTTGTGCACCAGTTCGACAGCAGAGCCTACCTAACATGGGTCACCCTAGTCAGCACCCTTATGCCATTCTGGTGCCCATGCTGAGTTTTTTCTCATAGGCTTGGGAGCCTTTTTAGATTTATCATGACTTTGAGAAGAAGCCTCATATCTTTCTTCCTCATATATTTCTGGCCATCCCTGATAAGGCTCCCATCTTTGTGTTCAAATTGCATATGCATCTGTTATGATCCCGCTTGCGCTAATGAGCCAGAAGCCGGCTTCCACGCTTTTAGCTCGTTATATAAGCCTCCATATCTGATCTCATTTCCGCTACGCCTTGTATCATTTTGCCTTTGCAATTTGACACCTTTTACCTGGAGAAGACACACCCTGAGTGTCCTTATCTTGCTCATGTTCCTTGCATTAGGCATAGCTTTGTTCCATGCGCTTGGAGCTAGTTTTGCATGTCCCTGACACTCGTCTCCTCCCAAGCGAGCATTCTTCTTTTACTTCGAGCTCATTAAAAACAGTAAGTGTTGAGCCCAGAACTGGCCCTTTTTAGTCATCATTATTCATCTTTCCTGCCCCTGTCCTACACCATTTATCATAGAAATCAAACCTATTGTCCTTACCTTATCCCCCAAATTACCAAGGTATGGCTGATCATTGTTTTATTTTATTAATGCTTATGATTGTGATAATTAAAGCTGTGCATCTCTCAAATTGTGCTAACATGTTGCGATTTATGAAGGTAGTTGAGACAAATAGACTGCAGGAAGATCGGGGCTGAACAAGTCATGAAGGAAGGAATGTTCGTTGCTTGTAGAGGGATCCTTGGGGCTCGAATCATCAATCAAAGTACAGTTGTGACAGGGAAGATGTAATAGAATTTGCTATCTTAAGTATGTTGCTGCTCGAGTCTAGCTGAGAGCTGGAAAGACCGCCACTCTTGGGTCAATTAATAACTTTCTCATATTCGGATGTTTTTGTTCTGCCACGCATTGTAACAGCTAGTTATTTAGGGCGCCTGAAGATCAGAGATCTTCATGGATTCCCAATTATAGGATTAGATGTTACAATTTGTATGTATAAATATGAGGTGTTGTTTCGACTCAGGGGTTGAACAACAGACAATTAAATTATTGTATTAGCAGCTGAGCAAAACTGTGTATTCATTCTTCTGTTAATATAAGGGGTTACTTCTGAGCTAAAGAGTTGTGTTGTTAAGCCAGCATCTCTGTGTGAAGACTGGGCCCGTCTTCCAAAGAGATTGCTGAGTTAAAATAGGATTTTTAATTTATTGTTGTGTGATGCTTTGTTCTTTTCTTTTGTACGCAGCAGCAATATTTATTG
The DNA here is from genome assembly GCA_027924585.1 of Larix kaempferi. Taxonomy (NCBI): domain Eukaryota; kingdom Viridiplantae; phylum Streptophyta; class Pinopsida; order Pinales; family Pinaceae; genus Larix; species Larix kaempferi. The sequence continues at coordinate 7,129,383 of BSBM01000703.1, forward strand.
TGTGGATTTTCAGTCAAGAATTATATTTCTGTGAGATTGGTGAATGGCGTAGAATAACAGTCGACTGAGTAAGGTTTGCTTTATGCATTTCAATTTTTGTTCACACTGTCGTGTTCATCTTACAGCTGAGTCGTGATCCCAGGAGCTCTTACAATTTAGCTTTCCTGTTATGTGTTGATTGACTTCCATTCTGCAATTCAATTTCTTAGAACAGTTGCTTCAATCTTTTGCAATTGAAATTCTAGATTAATGTTCAGTTTATGCTTTATGATTCCCAGATTGATTAGATCAGACAAGTGATTGTTCTAGAATACGAATGAGATTTCTTTTCTGCAATTGTTGATTAGATCTGATACCATTTCTTATTGATGCATAATAGAGAAGAATTGTAGTATAGCAGTTAGAAGGCAATTGGGATTGCATAGATTCTTGGGATGAACATGGATGATAGAAGATAAAAGTATTCACTTCTAAGGGTTTGGTGTTTAAGCATATATTGTGCACTTATCCTTTGAAATAAAAAGACTTTCTCGGGTTGACAATAAATTTCATATGCTTTGTGTGTTTGGTAACAATTTATCTGCATATAGAGTGCTTGACATTTTGGCGCCGTTGCCGGGGAAGGATAAAAATTAAACACTAGTCATTAGTTGCATCTGATAATTGCTTTTAGACAGTCTTTTGTTTGTTTTTGAAATGATCTGCTTCGCATGAATACAAGGAGGGTAAAACGTGATCACCTCCCAACCCCCAAAACCCCACAAAATACTAACAGTGCAGGTGGTTTGGGTCGTGGTCGAGGTCCACCGTTGGGTAGAAGAAAATTCATCGACGACCTTGTTGACAGAACTGATTTAGCTGTCAGGACTCGTCAACGGGAGACTCCTATCAGAAGAGGCCTTGCTGATCCTGGAGCGCCATCATCAGGATCCACGGTGGAAGATACAGGAGCAGTCGTGATTCCTGCATATACCCCTGCTAAAGAAGGGACAACTGATTCAGCTGTTACAATTGAAGAATACGCAGCTGTTACAACTGAAGAATTCACAGCTGTTACAACTGAATAATTCGCAGCTGCTACACCTGAAGAATATGCAGCTATTACAACTGAAGAATACGCAGCTGTTTCAACTGAGGTAAGGAACGCAGGAACGAACGAAGAAGAGGATACAAAAGAAAAGATGAATAACAGACATGAGGACGAAGAGGAAGAAGCAGTGGTACAATACCATCATGAAAATAATTCCCTGCCAGAAGAAACTATGGCTACATTACAATTTCCAATACAACAGCTAGAAGGGACAGCTCCTATGAAAAAAATTTCGCCATCGGTGTTGCCTCGCTTCCATGGCAGGGCGGCAGAAGATCCAGACGAATTCATTTTTGAATTAGATATCCTCTGTCGCAGCTATGATTATGTCACAGATGCCCAAAAGCTGAATCTTTTTCCTGCCACCCTGAAGGACAATGCATTACGATGGTTCATGAGCCTTGGGGGAGGAACTGTTGCTAATTGGAATAATATGAAGCAAGTGTTCCTGGAAAAATATCAAGAATATTGCAACACCAGGGACAAAAGAGAGGAATTATTCAAGATGGTGCAGAAGGAGGATGAAAGTTTGGAGGATTTTGTAGAGAGGCTGCTGTACAATGTGCAGAGAGCTGGGCAGATGAACATGGGGATAGATGTGCTCAAGATAATCCTGCTTCGAGGGATCAGGGATGATTGTTTAGACATGTTAAATCTGTTAGGAAAGGGATATATCTCCAAAGAATCTTTTGAGACAATTGTGGATTTATGTAAAAGATACTCCAGGGGATCTTCCAGGCATAATAAGTGGGACAAACGAGATAAGCTGGAACGTGATGTCTTCGACAGAACTCAGAAGTCATCCAATGGGGGAGCTACACGTGCAGATATAGGCAATCTTCTTGAAAATTTTAAAACAGAAATGATGAGCTCTATCTCTTCGGAGATTGATGTCCTGAAGGCCAAGCAAAGACAGGCAGTGGAGGATCTCACACTAGGTGTGTTTTGTCCCCGATGTAGGAAGACTCATCCACTGAAAGAATGCCCTCTTGACAAAATACAAGTATGTCAGCTGTGCGAGCTGAACCATGATATGAAAGAATGTCCCACACTTCCCCAAGTGAACGCTGTTCTGCAGGCATCAACTCCAGAAGTGGAATCAGCCTACTTCATTGCACAGAAGAAACCCTGGCAGCCTCGAAATCAAGGTACGTCTCCAGATTCATTTCGATTTTTGAATAATTTGAACAATTGGAATAATAATATGCAAAATATGAATACACAATTCCCTTCAAATTATGCTCAGTGGAATCCTTCCCAACCTGCAGTACAAAGTTATAACTCATGGAGTCCTTGGACACAGCCACCACATCAACCTACGTCATGGTCTCCTGGATGGAGGAACTTCCATCCTGGGAACCAGTTTCTCCAACCACCTCCACCTCAGCAGTTACCTTATTCTTCTCCATATCCTCAATTTCATCAATATCCTCAATACCCACCTCAGCAGTCGCAGCTGCAGCTGCAGAATAATCCTGTTCCTAATATACCAATACAACCTCAGCTGCCTGCCCAACCTAATCCTAACCCAAATATTAAAATAGTCCATCAATTGGAAGCTCTCAATATGCCAGCCTACTCTCTCTCCCCTGTACCTTGTAATGATATTCGCCTATGGTCTGGGAAGATAATAGAACGTGTAATTTCAGAAGATATTCCACCTTCTGTGCATGACAAAGGAGAGAGTTCCCAGCATCCATTTGATCCGGTTCCTATCACTGAAGGTGCTGAGCATCCCTCAGATGGGACGGCTGAAACATTAAACGATAAATCAGATAATACATATCCTACCCAGCTGGTAAGGCAACCACCATACCCTGAGAGACTAATGCTGCCAAAAATAGGGGGGAAACCTCAGTTCAATCTCCTAGGAGAGTTGAAGAATCTTTATGTTAAGATCCCCCTTTTGCAAGCTCTTCAAGACGTACCTATTTATGCTAGAACTGTTCGGGACCTGTTCACTAAAAGACCGGGAAGGAAGTCCAGAGATCCTCCCACTATTCATGTCATAGGGAATTCATCTGCTTTAATGACAGGAAAAATCCCTATGACCAAGTATGACGACCCTGGCAATCCTATTGTCACTGTACACATACGACAGACGCAGATACCCAACGTACTAGTAGATTTAGGAGCAACGATTAATGTTATAACAATTGAGACTGTAAAGAAGCTCGGATTCACTAATATTAGACCGACCCCTACCATTTTAGAATTGGCAGACAGATCCACCATCAGACCTGAAGGGATTTTGGATGATCTTGTCATCTCAGTAGACTCATGGGAATACCCTACCGACTTTCTGGTATTACAACCAAAATCACAGCTGGGGGGACACCCATTGATCTTGGGGAGGCCTTGGTTGGCTACAGCTGATGCTTGCATTAGCTGTCGATCGAGGTCCATGACTATATCTGATGGTATGGAAACCAAAAACCTCACCGTGTATCCTCCAGCACGGCTGAGTCTAGAAACTGAAACTTCCCTTTGGATAGAACAGGAAGAGGAGGAGGATGTTCAACCATTATTAACAATAGGGAAGGCACTAACCTTCAAAAATGAAATAGAAGATGATGCCATTAATAATTTCAATAGCGAACCTGCTTCAGCAGATAAAGAAGTTTATCAACTCCTGAACAGTACCCTTGGTAAGGAAGAACAAGAACAGCTTACGGAGGAAGCACTAGTCAATGACACAAACATAATCCCAGTTTTGAAAAACTCGAGAAGCATTCCTATTGAGGTAGATCCTGGAAGAACTTTGAACATCAACCCTAGTCTCTCCTCAGAAGAACAGATGTGCCTAACCAATCTCTTGAAGGAACGTAAGGGGGCATTCGCATGGGAGTATACAGACATGAAGGGTATCCCTTCCAATCTGTGCACTCATCATATTTATATTAAAAACGACTCCCGGCCTGTATGTCAACCCCAACAATGCATGAACCCCAATTTGAGGGATATAGTGAAGGAGGAAATCCAGAAACTTTTGGAAGCAGGATGTATCTATCCTATTTCAGATAGTGAGTGGGTTTCCCCACTTGTAATTGTGCCCAAGAAAAATGGTAAATGGAGAGTCTGTGTTGATTATAGGGAGCTGAACAAAGCTACACAAAAGGATCATTTTCCTCTGCCCTTTATTGACCAAGTACTTGATACCCTATCAGGGAAGAAGTTCTTCTCCTTCTTGGATGGGTTCAGTGGGTACAATCAAATTTAGATTGCTCCGGAGGATCAGGATAAGACCACCTTCACTTGCCCCTGGGGAACGTTTGCCTACAGGGTGCTTCCCTTTGGCTTGTGCAATGCACTTGCAACATTCCAAAGAGCTGTAATTGGCATATTTTCTGAATTGGTTAATGATAGTATGGAAGTATTTATGGATGATTTTACTCCCTATGGCAAGGATTTTGAGGAAGCACTGGAAAATTTAAAGAAAGTTTTAATTTGCTGTGAACAGGCTCGCCTCTCATTAAGCACTGAAAAATGCCATATGATGATGAGTGAGGGGGTGGTATTAGGACATTTCATCTCTACCGATGGTATTCAAGTAGATCCTTAAAAAATTAAGGTGATAAAAAATATACCAACTCCTTCAACTCAGAAAGAGGTGTGAAGTTTTCTGGGACATGCTGGATATTACAGAAGATTTATAGAAAACTTCTCCAAACTTGCTTCTCCTTTGTTTTCATTGTTAATGAAGGACGCACAGTTTGTGTGGAGTACAGCATGCCAGACAGCATTTGATAAGCTTAAAGAGAAGCTGTCCACAGCCCCTATTCTAAGGGGACCTAATTGGACCATACCTTTCCACATTTCTTCAGATGCTTCTGATACTGCCATTGGAGCAGTACTAGGATAGCAGGATGGTCAAGTACCTTATGCTATCTATTATGTTAGTAAAAACTTAGCCCCTGCTGAACTAAATTATACTGTTACTGAAAAAGAATTCCTTGCTATTATTTATTCTATTAATAAGTTTCGGCATTACATTACTGGGTATCCTACATTTGTGCACACTGACCACTCTGCCATTAAGTATTTGATGAACAAACCTGTCACTAATGCCAGAGTAACCAGGTGGCTTTTATTATTACAGGAATTTGATATTACTATTATAGATAAACCTGGAAAAGAAAATGTTGTTGCTGATTTTTTATCATGATTTACTAACAGTGATGACAGTTCGCCTGTTGAGGATGCTTTCCTGGATGAACATTTATTCGCACTCTCAGCTCATTCACCCTGGTATGCAGATGTTGCTAATTATTTGGTTGCAGGAAAGCTTCCACCACATATGTCTAAACGAGAGAAAAGAAAAATTATTCAGCAAAGTGCCAGGTATTGTTGGCTCAAGGGCCATCTCTTTTACACAGGACCCGATCTTGAGATTAGAAGATGTGTAAGGGAAGATGAGATCTTTCATATACTAAAGGCCTGTCATGATGAACCTTGCGGAGGACACTTTGCAGACAAAAGAACAGGGCATAAGGCACTACGGATGGGCTATTATTGGCCGACACTGTTCAGGGATGCTAAAAGATATGTTCAATCCTGTGACAGCTGCCAAAGGATGGGCCAACCTAATAAGACAGATCAGATGCCTTTACAGCCCCAAGTGGTACTAGAACCGTTTGATAGATGGGCATTGGACTTTGTTGGCCCTATCAACCCTCCTTCCAGACAAAAGGTTTACATTCTAGTGTGTACAGATTACATGACCAAGTGGGTAGAAGCTGTAGTTTTGGCTAAGGCTAATGACCAGGCGGTGATTGATTTTCTGTACAGTGAAATTTTTACCCGCTTTGAAGTACCAAAGGAAGTAGTTACCGATGGGGGACCGCAATTCATCTCACACCAATTTGAATCCTTGCTCTGGAAGTATCATGTGCAGCATAGGATAGCTTCACCTTATCATCCCCAGGCCAATGGTCAGGTGGAAAGTACTAATAAATTTATTGAAGCAATCCTTACTAAAACAGTTAAAAGCCATCGAAGGGATTGGGCTAACAAGCTTCCAGAAGCACTGTGGGCATATCACACAACTTGGCGCAACACCACAAGGTTTTCGCCCTATGATCTGGTGTATGGGAAGAGTGCCATCTTTCCAATTGAATTTGAGATCAAGACCCTGAAAACAGCCACCGAAATGAATCTGGATGTAACAGAAGCCTAGAAGAGAAGACTGAATCAATTAAATGAACTGGATGAGAAACGGTTAGCTGTAGCATACCAGACTGTGCTGCTTCAGCAACAGAGATCTAACTGGCATGACCGATTCATCAAAAAGAAAATCTTCCGTGAAGGAGACTGGGCACTATTATACGACTCCAGATTCAAGAAGGATTTTAAAGGAAAATTACGTACAAGATGGATGGGTCCATATTTGGTCGACAGGGTATTTGACAACGACACTGTTCGCCTGGTGACCATTGATGAAAACCGTATACCATTACTTGCTAACGGCCACAGACTGCGACTGTATCGTAAGCCCATTTCAAAAGATGCATTTATTTCACAAATTGCTGCCGATCCAGACTATCAATTGGCACCAGAGCAGGAACTTTTCTCTGCCTTTGCCAAACCTTAAACTGAAAATCGTATTTGCTGTACATAAATAATTTCCTGCTGTAGCGTATAACTGTTTTTTTTTTTTCCTCTTTGTATTTGATATTTTTTGTTTGCTGTCATTTTTCAAAAATTTTCAGGGAAGCGCCAGGAGAACGACCAGTTTGGGCCCGTTAGACGAAAATCTCCCTGTGCCGTCCTTGCTTTAAAAAAAAAAAAAAAAAAATCCGGCAGCTGCGACATATTTTTCGGCAGCTGCGACATATTTTTCGGCAGCTGCAACATATTTTCCAGCGGCTGTATATCTTTTTCTGGCAACCACATTATCCTTTTCCCCAGTAGCCGTAAAATCCTTTTTCCCGCTTGCCGTCAATCTTTTCCGGCGGCTGTAACATCGGCGGTTGCAACATCGGCAACTGCAACCTCATTTCCCGCGGCTGCCACCTCATCTTCCAGCGGCTGCCACCTCATTTACCAGCCACTGCCACATCATTTCCCCGCAGCCGTAACCGTTTTCCCGTAGCTGCAACATCGACAGCTGCAACATCTTTTTCCATAGCTGCCACCTCATTTCCCCGCGGCTGCCATCTCATTTCCCAGCGACTGCCACCTCATTTCCAGTAGCCGTAATATCCCTTTTTCCATCGGTCGTCAATCCTTCCTGGCAGCTGCACCATCGGCGGCTGCAACATTGGCGGCTGCAACATCGGCAGCTGTAACATTTCGCCGTTATTGTTCTCCGTCGACCTTAAAATCCTTTCTCCCGGCAGCTGTAAATCATCCCCAGCAGCCGCAACTTCAATCCAGCGGCTGCAACATCACGTCACAATGCTGCAACAAATTTTCCCGCCAGCTGTAATCTTTCCCGCCACCGTAAAACTTTCTCGTGACAGCTCTAATTTTCCCCAATACTATAAATTCTTTTTCCGGATGCCGTGAATTCTTTTCCAGTGGCTGCAACTTCTTTCCCGGTGGCTGCAACATATTTTTTTTTACGACTGCAACATCTTTTTCGTCGGCCGTGCTATCATTTTTTTGGCAACTTGCAGTCGTAACTCCCGTGTTAACAGAATAATTGTTTCAAACATGCTAATCATGGTGCTGATTCATCTCAGTCGTGCCGGCGAACTCATCATTCCGACCCCGAGGAAGCGACGATTTGTGTTTCACCGGCGGAAGAACTTATTGCCTTATCCGAGTCATCATGATCACACATCCAACTGTGCACGAATTCGGCTCCATGACGTCACCAACTGCATGCTCCACCATTTTCTGCAGCTTTCCGATGCACAGTTTTATGAGGTATGGCTTTCATTTATCACGTGATTAAGCATTGATATCATTTAAACGATATTGGTCGTACCTTCACTCATACCACCATTATACCTGATTAAACCTTTCCCTCGTACGACATAAATGCTAATAACTGCCACTTTCCCCAATTCGGCATGAAAATTTCAAACACTGTTCTGTGCTCAACTTTCAAAATTTGGTCATTCTCTCAACGTCTCCGCTCAGTGATTTGTGCATCCTCTGTGCTGCAACTTCCATTCTGGGATCCTGTAATCTGTGGAATAACAGTTTCAGTTTGCAGCTAGGACCATGGGGATTCCAGTTCGCCATGAACCTTTCAATACCTGAGAACTCAGACGGAATCCTCAAGTTCTTGCCATCTTTCGAGCTGCTGGCTGGGTCGAATTCTTTGAGCGATTGGACGGATTCGATCGGGATGCAGCCCTGCAATTTGCCTTGAATCTTACCAAAACTCACTCCACGGTGTTGGGGCTGTGTATAGACGTCTCCGAGGTCATTATATCCGAGGTTATAGCCATCCCGATGGTGGGAAAACCTTGGTTTAACCGTCGAGTCCCTGCAACGGTTGCACGAGAACAATTTTTACTTCCAGGGGAGCAAGTTGAAGCATCCAGGAGAGGGATTGCACTGAACTCAATGCCGCGGCCATGGGACCAGGTTGCTGTCTTCCTCAAGAAATACATTACTTGCGAAGGTAGATATCAAACTGTGTATAACTCTGAACTTCCTTTGCTTTCTCATCTCCGCCATGGGATTTTGTTGAACATTCCATTTTATTTATTGCACGACTTGCGTCATATGGCAACATTTGTTCAGTCTGCGAAGCACCCACTGTCCTCTCTCACCCACCATGGCCTTATCAAGTTAATTATTTTAAGAACCCTTGCCCAACATAATATAACTTGGGAACAATTTATAACCCGACCACAGCAACCTGTTCCCTTGAGGGTCATCCCATTACAGCAATTACAGGTTCCACCACAACAGGAGGACCGGAGTTCCTCTAGTGAAGTTTGGGGGAGGGATGAAATGGGAGAAGAACAGCAATCGGGGGCACAGGCAGGGCCATCCGGGGTGGGTGAAACCACAGTAGAGGAACAACCAGGGGCACAATCAGAGCTATTCGGGGGAGATGAATCTCCAGCACAGGAAGAACCAGTGGGGAATGACACTGCACCTGAAGGAGATCAAGGGGAAGTACAAACATAGCCATTAGGCGACATTATAAACGAAACCCTTGTGGAAAACCTAGATAACAGGACAGCTTCGACAGCAGAAGGTGAAATTGGAGCAGCATCAAATGCTGCAACAATGGAACCTGAAGATGACAGAGCTAGGGCAATGGAAGAGGACATTGAATTGGTAACAATTGAGTCTTCACCTGAGTGGGTAGGAGGAGGAGTTGTGATTGAAGAAGAACAGCATGAGGGGCAAGGAAATATTCCTTTGACCTCAGTTTTTCCCCCCTATATTCCAGCTCCACAGGAGGAAACACCACAAAAAGAAAAATCACAAAAGAAAACGCCACAGAAAAGGAAGAGAGCCACCAATGAATTTGATCTAATAGCACCAATCAGAAGGAAACGAACTCGATCAATCACAGCAGCAGAGGCAGCTAGGAAAAGATGGGCAACCTCAGAGACACAGGTTGAGCCCCCAATCCTTACACCAAGACCGATGGATGCTCCACAAAGGCCAGTGGAGGAAGAACCTGGAATTGAAGGACTTCTGTATGAGAATGCAATGCTGAAAGAGGACCTCCAAGTACTTAGAAGGGAGCTGGAAACTTGGAAGGAAACCTGCAGAAAGCAGGGTGAAAGAAAAATGTATACACTAATAGAGGCTGCAGACCAAGTGGAGGAATCAGTTTCTGCTGGAGCTGGAGAAAAGGATGAGCGAATACTCTGCCCCACCTGTGGAGAAATCTTTGAGGAAGCAGGCCATAAAATTCTACTTAGCACTTATTCAGCACAACAGCCTGTGGCCACAGTGGGGAAAGCAGTGGAAAAAGAAGGTGCTGCCACACAAGAACCAACACTTTTAAACATCTTTGCTGCAGTTGCCACTTCCCATGATGCAAAAATTATGGAACAGGTAGGAGAAGAACATGGGATGGAGGACACTCTGGAGATTAATAAGGAATGTATGGTAACCCTAGAATGTCTCCACGATACAGATATTATAGAGCAGATGGGAGAAGAACTTGGAATGAAGGATGCGCTGGAGCTTATAAAGGAATATGATGAAACCCCAGAATGCTCCCAGGACACAGAAATTTTAGAAGAAGAGATACAAAGGCTGGACAGTTATAAATTGGAACAGGAAGCTGCAACACAAGAACCAGCAAACCTGAATATACTTGTCCAATCTGCCAAACAGATGGGGGAAGAACCTGGGACAAAGGAGATTCTGGAGTTTAATGATGAACTCTGGGTTGTAACCCCAGAGGACTCCCATGACACAGAACTCATAGGAGAAGAGTTGAAGCAAAAGAAGGATGAAGAGGTAAGCCAGGATGTTGCTACACAAGAACCAACACCCTTGGAAGCTGCAGCAGGAACTCCTGAATTGCACTTAGAAGATAACCTTGGAGTGGATATCATTCCCGATATACAGTGGAGTGAAGATGAATAGGTACAGACACCATGCTCAGGTGACACCGAAATCTTGGAGGAAGGGTTGCACGATGAGAAGGATATCCTATCTCAGCAGCAAAAGGACAAAGAAGACGCTGTTACACAAGAACCAGTGTCTCCAAAATCAATAAAGGTAGCTGCTGAAGAAGGTTTAAAGGATGTTGCTGTTACACAAGAACCAGCAACTCTCTTGTTAAAACTAGATGCGCTGGAAGACACTGTCCCACAAGAACCAGTGCTTCCACCTCCTAGAGATGTCATTGAGTTGGATTCAGATTGAGGATTTCCTTTCAACTCCCCCAGGCACAGCATAATGAGACTGCAGGAAGATTCCCACTACACCAATTGCATTCCCAGATACTAGCAAGTAGCAGTGGAAGGGAACAGTGAGGTTGGAAGATACTGGGTTACTCACAGAGGCCTTTCAAAAGATAGATAAGGTGCCTGAGTTTCCTACACTTCTTCCTCTCTCCTTGGATAGAGCTCCGTACACGATTCAGATGCAGGTTGTTGCATGAGGACATGCAACAGGGTAGTTGGGGGGAGATGTTGAGCCCAAAATTGGCCCTTTTTAGTCATCATTATTCATCTTTCCTGCCCCTGTCCTACACCATTTATCATAGCAATCAAACCTATTGTCCTTACCTTATCCCCCAAATTACCAAGGTATGGTTGATCATTGTTTTATTTTATTAATGCTTATGATTGTGATAATTAAAGCTGTGCATCTCTCAAATTGTGCTAACATGTTGCGATTTATGAAGGTAGTTGAGACAAATAGACTGCAGGAAGATCGGGGCTGAACAAGTCATGAAGGAAGGAATGTTCGTTGCTTGTAGAGGGATCCTTGGGGCTCGAATCATCAATCAAAGCACAACTGTGATAGGGCAGATGTAATAGAATTTGCTATCTTAAGTATGTTGCTACTCGAGTCTAGCTGAGAGCTGGAAAGACCGCCGCTCTTGGGTCAATTAATAACTTTCTCATATTCGGATGTTTCTGTTCTGCCACGCATTGTAACAGCTAGTTATTTAGGGCGCCTGAAGATCAGAGATCTTCATGGCTGCCCAATTATAGGATTAGATGTTACAATTTGTATGTATAAATATGAGGAGTTGTTTCGACTCAGGGGTTGAACAACAGACAATTAAATTATTGTATTAGCAGCTGAGCAAAACTGTGTATTCATTCTTCTGTTAATATAAGGGGTTACTTCTAAGCTAAAGAGTTGTGTTGTTTAGCTAGCGTCTCTGTGTGAAGACTGGGCCCGTCTTCCACAAAGATTGCTGAGTTAAAATAGGATTTTTAATTTATTGTTGTGTGATGCTTTGTTCTTTTCTTTTGTACGCAGCAGCAATATTTATTATGTGGATTTTCAGTCAAGAATTATATTTCTGTGAGATTGGTGAATGGCGTAGAATAACAGTCGACTGAGTAAGGTTTGCTTTATGCATTTCAATTTTTGTTCACACTACCGTGTTCATCTTACAGCTGAGTCATGATCCCAGGAGCTCTTACAATTTAGCTTTCCTGTTATGTGTTGATTGACTTCCATTCTGCAATTCAATTTCTTAGAACAGTTGCTTCAATCTTTTGCAATTGAAATTCTAGATTAATGTTCAGTTTATGCTTTATGATTCCCAGATTGATTAGATCAGACAAGTGATTGTTCTAGAATACGAATGAGATTTCTTTTCTGCAATTGTTGATTAGATCTGATACCATTTCTTATTGATGCATAATAGAGAAGAATTGTAGTATAGCAGTTAGAAGGCAATTGGGATTGCATAGATTCTTGGGATGAACATGGATGATAGAAGATAAAAGTATTCACTTCTAATGGTTTGGTGTTTAAGCATATATTGTGCACTTATCCTTTGAAATAAAAAGACTTTCTCGGGTTGACAATAAATTTCATATGTTCTGTGTGTTTGGTAACAATTTATCTGCATATAGAGTGCTTGACAGTAAGTAGGTTTCAAGCATTCTTCTTTTACTTCGAGCTCGTTAAAAATAGTAAGTAGGTTACGAGCATTCTTCTACCTTCACTTCGAGCTCGTTAAAAACAGTAAGTAGGTTATGAGCACTCTTCCACCTTTCCTTTGAGCTCATTAAAAATAGTAAGGAGGCTATGAGCATTTCTTTCATCTTCACTTCGAGCTCATTAAAAATAGTAAGGAAGTTATGAGCATTTTTCTGTATCTCCTTTGAGCTCATTAAAAACAGTAAGGAGGTCATGAGTTTACTTTTTCGGACTCGTTAAACCTTTACGAAAAAGATCCCTATGGAGTTCTTTTAAACCCTTTTCAGACTCCTTAAATAGGAAAAGTTTGCTGAGCATAGCTGTCTTTTTGGGCTCGTTAAAATAAATGAATTGACATCCACTTAGGTATAGAATTACCCCTTTTCCAGGCCTTGGTGGATAATTTATGGAAAAGGTATACTCTAGGTATACTCTTGTATGAGCTAGACGAGTTCCTCTTCCATCATTTTACACTTTTTCGGGGAAGGAGACTAAATTTACAAAAAAGGACCTTTGGAGTCGTCTTTAGGATTTTCAGACTCTCAGAATGTGAAAACACCAAGCGAGCATTCACCTACTCAGGCTCGATATAAAGTCCACGGATAGGTGTATAGAGGACTGTTTAAGTTTTTCAACTCTATAAGCAAGAAAACACCGCCGAGCACAAACCAATCCAGGCTCGATATAAAATCCATGGATAGGTGTATGGAGTTTTCTTCTAGGTTTTTCAGACTCCTTAAATATGAAAATACCATCGAGCATGCTTTAGTTCTTTGTCAAGCTCGTTAAAACATGAAAAAGGAAAGGGAAGGGAAGAATGTTAATATATCTTTCAATATGATGGCAGCGAGTCAACTATCTCCTCGAACAAAGCATTTGTTTTGATTCTATCAAACAAGTTGGGTTCGTGTGTTGGCCTTAGGATAAACTTGATCTCAGAGTTCTTACTTCTCAGTTTGGTTAGTCTTACAATCATATGGAGAATCTGATAATGTCTCCTACATTGGACACTTGCATCATGGTTCCTTTGTGTTCAAAGATGCCTAAGTCACTCTTGTGTCGTGCTCACTATTCAAGGATATAACTTGTGTCGGTCATTCTGCAATTGCCTTGACTTCATGTGTTGGCCATTCCTTGGTGTTAGTATGTTTCATCATGTGCTCAGTCCTACTCCAAATTAGCTCATACCTATTGAGTGTCCCTCGTGTTGGATGATGGAGGATGCATTAAGGCCTCCCTTCCAACAGACTTCTTCCCATTGACTTCATCTCATTTTGATCCGGGAATGAAGTTTAGAGTTTTGGTTAGTACCTTGGGGATTGCAGTCATTAGTGGAAGTTTCCCTCGCTATTGGATAGATGGGAATACATCAATGTCTCCTATCCGATGGATTCTTCAAGTGTTCGATGGAAAGACCATCTATTCACACTTGCTTGAATGTACTAGGTACCTTGGGTTCCATTTTCATTATTGATGGACACCCTCACGTTTGTTAATGGTATACATCAATGACCGGTAATCAAATGATACCTCCCATGTTCGACATCAACTCATTTATTCGCATGGATAGGTTTGTACTTTGGTTTGTTTTTGGATGAAGACCTTGGGATCCTCGATAGCATCACCTCATTTATGTTATCGCCCAAGTTGCGCAAGACTAAGCCACACTCTTTTTGGGCTCTTGATGAGACATAGATCCAGCTTGTTCTCTATGGCTATGTTCTCCAGTTTTGACATAGATCCACCTTGTATTTATGTGGCTATGTTTACACTTATGTTCTTCATGGATCCATGCTTGTATTTAGTGGCCATGATATATGCATCAGTATTTGGATCATTATTGTATCCTCTTGGAGGTCATGTTCCACCATTTGAACATGGACAGTTACCCCAAGGATGAGTTTGTCTGACATTGCCTTTGCTTTCAGGTACTTCATTTGAGCCTATGATTCTTGGTTTCTCCGTTCCTCCATGTTTCAAATCTTTGTTATTTACAATGTATTTCGGCCATCGTTTCTCGCACTCCTTCTGACCTCATACATTAGGGGGCATCTATTATAGCTTGAAATGACACCTCTCCATCCGTGACGACACTTGCTTCCCTTGGTCGCATGACAACACTTCTTGAGATCAAGTTCAGTCACACAACAGGACATTTGTGGATGGAGGAGTCGTTTGGGACACTAAAAATGGTTTAAATTACCTCATTCTTGACCCATTTGATGTATATGACCCTTAGGAACATTTTTCCATACCAAACCATCTTTTGAAAATGAGCAGAAAAGCCTGTTTTTGGCCATTTTTTAACATGAGCGCTGGTACACAGGCATGATAGTAGCGTGTGTACCCTACTCTAGTGTACAATAGTAGCACTCAAACCTTTTGAGTTCTACTCCACTGTTTAAATAGTAGCGCTCAACTCCATATGTACGCTACTTTGTCTATTGTAGAGTAGAGTACACCCCTGTTTTGGTCAAAATCTCAAAATTTTGGGAAGTTAAGTTGGTTGGGGAACCTCCTACTCGGTTATAACTTCTTTTTCTCCCCTTCACTGATTATATAAGGAGGGTAGAAGGGCCATGTGAAGGGACCAAGTCTACAATATTGTTTTGCTGGAGGAATGGAGACCCTCATCCCCCTCTCTTGTGCTTAGTTTTTGATAAACCCCAGTACAGTTGCTTAGAGGTTGGAATCCTTGGAGAACAGAAGCAGGAGACCTTGAATCTAGGTTTCGTGAAGTGCCAAACTTGAAGGAAGGTATAGCTTTATGTACTTGCTTTCATTCATTAATAAAGATCGGACGTTCTTCTCTTTCCAAATATGACCTATTAATGTGTCTTAGATTTGATTACTGTTTGATTGTAGTTTGATGTCTTCTTCTATTATGGATATCAGTTTATATATGTAGTCAAATGTATTTGAGAAAGGTATTAAGCTGTTTTGTAGGTCTGGGCATTGCGACACTGGATAAGCATTGAAGAGCGAGAGAGGCAAAGCTAGGATCAACCTTCTGAATAAGGTGCCTACATCTCTAAACCCTAATCTCTTCATTTACTTGTTGTACTTACAGAATGCTTGTAAGTCTATCTTTATCACCATAAGTTGGTAGTTTCTCCCCTGAACTATAGGTCCATTTTCCCCACAACAGCCTTGCCAGTTCTCCAGTCCCGCGTCAGAGTCTGAGATGCAAGAACTGTCACATTGCCAACTGAGTGTTCCATTTGTTGTAGGATTAACATAGTCATCTTGATTCGTAGTCATCTTGTAAAGGTGGTCAAGATCTTGTGCTTTGGATTAGTCCTGAATTGGATCACGATATATTTCTCCGTTTGCAGGATCCAGTGGTGCGATGACTCTAAGATGTTGTCCTTCAAAGGTCATCTTCTTTGTTTTCAGGTTTATGATGGCGAGGTTATCCATTTCCCATTCTATACCCAATAGTGCTATATAAGGCTGACTATCTTCCATATTCTCGATAACCTCGAAGTATGCATGACTTTTCACTCCATCAATGTCAACAATAAATAACATTAGCTAATCTTCCAAAAGGTATGACTTTCTCCTAGTTGGCCATTCTCAACTGTATGGGTGACCATAACAACTTTGGTCTCCCCATCTACTGCCATGTCTGCTTAGTCAAGAAATTTGCTTTAGATCCTAGATCAAGGATGATCCCATCCACCTCATAGTCTCATATATGTGCACTAAGCCTCATTTATCTCCCAGTTATTTTATGGTTCTTCATCTGAAGGACCGCGCTCTTGGAAATCTCCTTCTCATTGCATGGTTCATACTTGTTTAATAAGTTTTGTAATTCTGCTACAACAGCTGTGCTCTTCAGTAACTTCATGCAACTCCTTAGGAACTGTGCAATAGAGGTGCCTATCTTTGCTACATGGCACGTTTTTCCATAATTCGTTGGCATATCTTCTATATGTGGTATTTCATTGCGCAATGGGATTCTTGGTGACCTAGGTGCTGACTCTTTGAAGATATCCCACACTTCTTCAAATACTTGTTTGTTTTTCTCCAAGTTGAAGGAAGGTGTTTTCCCAGTAGCTTTTCTTATCTAGATTGTTTCAACAGGGGTTTGCTTAGTGTCAAAATCTCCAGAATTCAAGCATTTTGATTGTCTATCTCTCCCTGTGGCAGCGCCAATTCACGTCATTGCATTGATACTTGTATCCATAGCCCATCTCTCTGCTGTGATCAACTGAATTTTTGGGTTAGGTGCATCTTGCTTTCTTTTCTACATTTCTGCCGCTAACACTGGGAAGTCCTCAATGACATGGTTGAAAGATTTACAATAATTACAAGTAGTATATTCATTGGTACAATCTCTAGATAAGTGAACTTCCTGGCCACAGTTCTAACAAATCATCTGGCCTCTTCCCCTTCCTTGTCCCGGGCTAGTATTTCTTCCTCTTCCGCAGAATCCTCCACAGCCTCTGTATGTGCCTTGGTCATATTGTGCATTATCTTGCTTCAGCGGAGTTGCTTCTTGGACTCTGTATACTCCACTATCACGCATATGCTCCATGTCTCATTTTATTTCCTACATGAGCTCATATGCTATACAATCGGATTCATCATGTCCAACTGAATTACAGAAGTTGCAGTATATATTTTTAGGGGTGCGCACATGCTTCTGAATTAAGTAGCAGTATTCTTGTCTGTTTCCTCTAGTTTTATAGATTTCACACCACGGTGCTTGATTTTGATTTAGTGGATTCAGTGCTCCACTGTTAAGGTACTCTTGAAATAAAGGGAAGTGCTCTATGGTGTGTCCTTCTCCCTTACATCTAGTATACCAGACTTCTTGTCTCTGTTCTTTTCCCTTCTTCATATCCTATAGTTGTAGTGTCAAGGTAGCTAACTGTGTATGGATCTGAGACATTCTAGTGCTAGTCTCTCCTATAGGTGAAGTTTCTAACTTCATCGCAATATCCAAGGCTTCTTCCTGCGAAGATACTTTCTGCTGCATCAATGGCATTCTGATATGGGGCAACAACCCAGATATAAACCAGTCTTGGTGCTGTTGTGGTGCTGTGACAAAACTTACTTGGTCCAATAGCATCTTCAACCTTTGGTCAAATTCCCAAACCGTCTCATTAGGTTTTTTCTTAATTTCCTTTAGTTCTGTTATACATTGGGATTCTGACTTCGGTTTCTTGAACTCACTTAATAATGAAACCTTAATCTCTACTAAGGTTCTATTATGTCCAACTGAATACTTCATGAACCAATTCAAGGCTCTATCTCTAAATGTGGTGATGAGCTGCGCTTGCTTCACAGCATCATCCTAAAATTGCTTAACACTCCACACGGCTTCACCTAGAAACCAATGCTGCTCAGGGTCATCTAGACCCGTTCCTTTGAATATCGACAACTTAATATCATCAGTCATTCTTCTCCTAGGTGGTATAGGGTTCTGCACAGGGTTTTGAGCGGAAAAAGTAAAGTTTGTATTGCGCGGAATGTTTTGAAGTGGAATATTCTGAGTTGTGATAGCCTAAGTGCTCTCTCCTGCGGGATTACTGGTATTGACGCTCTGAGGAATAGGAATATTAACAACATGATGGTTCTAAACTGACAGATTCTGAGAAATAGGGGGCACGATACTTGCAACCGGCGGATTCTGTAGAGTAATAGGCTGATAGGTAGTTGATAGAGGTGCGGTTTGGCTATCAGGCATGGTTTGTAAATCAATGTATACACGAAGTTCATGTTCACCAGAGGTCTTCTTAGTGGTATACTTATATCTTTTTCCACTTCTCAAATTATGTGTCTCTTCGTCATAATCACTATAGATGCTATTGACCATTGCAGATTCAAAAAATTTTGTAAAATTTTACTACATTCTTAAAACACCTTTCTCAGCTAAAAGCATTTTAATATATAAACTCAAATTGTTCAGGTACTTACGTCTGAAAATTTTGAAAAACTATGCTTTGGCTGTGCTGTAGGACTTTAGCGTTTCCACAACGACTCTGTCACAAAGCCTTCTAGTATATGGTCAAACCAAAAGTAGAATGCTCTAAAAAATGGGCTATCTACTACTTTGAGCCTCACAATGAGATCCGGGGTCCACTCGGTCGGTACTTCTAGTGGGAAATAGTTCTTTCACTTTGCGAGCCTCGACAACCACTCATGTAACTCGTTTCCAAAGGATGCAAAATTTTTTTTGTGAATATCTTTCCACAGGTATTTGTTCAACTAATCTATGTCAAAGAGATGCGGATTTCTACTTTCTTTCCTTGCGAAGTCTCTTTCTATCTTGTCACACCAAGCCTATATTTCTTTCTAGTCTGGATGCCAAATTTCTGCAATCAATGAAACTTTTTCTTCTGAGCACATCACGTATTTCAAGCGCGGAAACTCATCACGGATTCTTAGCACAGCAATAGAACCATTTGTTGTCTTACATATCTCTCTTTAGGTTTTCTATAAAGACCAAGTTTCTTCACAGTTCAAGGAACCAACAAAACCCTTTTTTCACTAGCCCTTTCGGCAACAATATGTGAACAGACTGAGGTCTCACCCGAGACGAAGCTATGGGGGGGCTACAGAATCTGTTTTCCACAACCAGCTGATGAGTGCGTAAATAGATATGATGAAAAATGTGTTGTGGGACTCACGTTGTGAACTGAAGACTGCGTGAATTTTAGCTCCTTTACGATCAACACTTACTCTATTGCGTATCCAAGGACTACGCAATGTCGGATGAACTTTCATCGACAAGACAATGCAACTGATAACTACGCTTCCTGTGTAGACTTAACCAATTTCGGTAACTCTACTTAGGATTCCCTATCCATTCATCAATTGTATTAGGTTATTTATCTTATGGCTTATGCTATATGACTGAACACAAAATACTGCACACTTTCAGTGCTACGCTTCCAGGGAGTCACACGACGCGAACTCCACTCACTTAAGTGATTATCCAACTGACTTATGCATTCACAGAATTAGAAATACTTGTGCATGTAACATTCATCCATATATGCGTTACTTAGCATATTATTCCCATCTCATTCTTTATGGCGAATACATATAAAAGTAAAACACATCAACTGATAAGCAAGATCTTATGCATTCATTGTAAGCAAATAAATAGGTGAAAACTTGTAAACAATCACACAACACAGAATTTAACGTGGTTCACCCCAAGGATGGGAGCTATGTCCACATGAACTGTTGTTATATTATCTTGGGAAGGGTACAACAGTTCCAGTCTGTGCACTCAACTGCAGACTCTCTTCTCTCTCAATAGGCCTCTGCACACGCAGCTTACAGAGCCTTTACAATGGCTTTCAGCAATACAACACAGCATCACTTAGATTTAGTAATTGCATTTCAACATTAGCAACCAACCCTTTCCCTTACAAAATTGTGTCCTCTTATAGATCATGCCCGTAGGTCATGTCTTTACAACGCATAGGAAAAAACCCTAAGGTTTCCCAAAATTGTCACGGTTTTCCCCTAACCGGACTGTTAGGTGTTGATAGCGACTCTTCCACCGTGGCCATCCTCTACTCATGGTCATGTCGCTTTTAGCCTGCCCTGTTGACCGCATGTCGATTGTCACTTTCACCTGGCCGTTCCTTCTCTAATGACCTTATGTGGCAGGTTCACATCATGCTTCCTCCACACGTGTGACCAGTCTCTTTCCTTTCTCCTTACTCCTTACCATCCTGCTTGGTAATTATGGAGTATCTTAACCAAAAATAGGTCACTTTCACTTAGTCGACCTTACCTTCATTCTTTACCTGAAACAGGTGCCCTGCTAGCAGATCGCGGTGCTACTACTTCGCGGAACCAGTCCTCAACTGCACGGTTCCAATCCTGCCGATAATGCGATGCGCTCACATCGCAACTCTCAAAAAATTTCTTGCCAAAAAGTCTTCATCTGAACTACGCTCAACTTCGCAATTCCAAAACTATTTTGTCAAAAATTCCTTACTTGTGCCAGGCCCAATAACAAAAGAAAGCTGATTTCTTTATGTCCTCTTATCTGGTGGACTGCATATTCATCAAGCACCATTTCCCTGATTTGAGATGCATCCAGAACCGTAAGGAGTCTACGCTCCACGTGGACTACCAAATATCACGGGTCCAAAAATATGCAATCCATTACACCCAAATTTGTGAAAGGTTCATTATGCCATGTATCAACTGATTTTCCAAGAAGAACCAAACTATCTGTCAGAGAATGCTATGCTAGTCATAGAAGCATTCAGAGATTATTACTTCTCCTCTGAAGAGACATATATCAGAATGAGTGGAGGAACTCGATCCCCATCTTTATTGCCTCGGTATGCCACTCACTATGTTGTGCATAAAGAATCCATGAGGAAACTCTTCATCGATGGAGTTAGTAGGGTGCTCAATGACAAGAAGAAGGCTTCCTACCTGCCAATGCCATTTACTATTGGAGAATACCAGCTTCCCAAGGCAAAGGATGGTGTAGATTTTGATCAAGAATTAGAAGTCTTCCATTTTGGAACAAAGAGTTTCAGAAGGCACGACCCCGAAGGTAAAATTGCTTACCATTGTTCTTCCTTCCAGGTCACTTTTGATTACATGCATTTTTTCGACAAAGATGAAGAATTCTTTCGAAGCGCGAAGAAAATGACCGAGTTAGACAAGCACTATCGCCCCAAGAGCAGAGCCAGTTCTAGTTCCAAGGCTAGCATTGCCAAGGAAACTGAGGTAAAGCAAAAGGAAGAATTAGAAAAGTAGCGTCAAGATGCAGAGATTGAAAAAATTCAGAAGGAGCAAGTTGAGAAGATACAGAAGGAAGAGGAAGCAAGGCTTTAGAAAGAAGAGGCAAAAAAGATCCAAAGAGAAGAAGCATAAAACAATGTCAGGATGCTGAGACTGCCAAAATTCAGCAGGAGCAAGCTGAGAAAATACAGAACGAAGAAGTAGATAGGATTCAGAAGGAAGAAGCTTAGAGAATTTAGAAAGAGGAAGCTGATAGATTGCAGAAGGAAGAAGCTGAAAGAATAAGAAAAGAAGAGGCTAAAAGGTTGTAGGAAATGAAGGACAGAGAAGAAAAGGAAGCAGCTGAACTGCAAAGGAAAAAGTAAGAAGAATAAAAGTCTAAGGAAGTTGCAGAACAAGGGAGCCCAAGCACATAGGTCATGGACATAGACATACCCAAGACAACCACCAGAGGACACTCCCCACTTCCAGATCTTGCAGTCACCCTGTTTAGCCCTTCCAAGTGGCACATGGTGGCGAGTTTGGATACAATATTTTTCGACTCCAAAAGGAAGGCTATCATGAGGAAGTTAGAGAAGAGAATGAGATGTTCAACTTACCAAGATGTTGTGATAGTAACAGTGAGTGCAATATTCGAGGGAACTCATAAGGACCCTTAGTTCGCGGAAACATCCAATATAGCTACAACACATGCAAGTGCCGACAAGGTCAATAAGATGATAGAAGACGTGAGAAAAGGGAAGGATAAGCTCTCTAAAGTAAAAGACAATTTGATGAAAGAGGTACAATAGGGGTTGGAGTTGAAAAGGAAGCATAATGCCCTTCTGACCGAAAAGGAAAGGATAGTAGAAGAGAGCCAAAAGCTTGAAGCTGAAAAGGATGCACTAAATGTGTAGTTAGTAATCACAGAAGGTGAGAAGAGAGACTTAGAAACTCACATCAAAGAGTTAGAAGAGAACAAGGCTAACAGTAGGAAACATATTGAGCACTACAAGTATCAGTTTGAAAGGTTGGTAGAAGAAAATGAGTTTTTGGCGAGGCAACTGAAAGTTGCAGATGAACAAAAGCAAAGAATTAACCCCTTTCCATGAGCAGGCATGTGCCTTATAGAGGAAAATTCACTGGTCACAAGAACTCATTACAGAAGAAGTATGCAAGATGAAGGTGATGGTTTTAAGGATGAAGGAAATCGATGCTGATGCTCTAAGGCTCAGGAGGAAGTACGTGTGCATCATGGAAGATATTAGGAAAAACATTGAATGGAGAGAATGGAAATCAGGCTTCCCTTGGAACCTACCTCTAAATACCATGGCAGATTCACAGCTGGATTTGGGTCTCATTGAATTCTATAGAAGCTGGGGTGTTAAAGTAAATGTCAGAATCCAGATAACCATTGGGCGGTGTACCAACTTCTACCTGAAAATTCGTGAAACCCACGAGAAGTGCCATATGGTTACACCTTAGCCCATAGAATATTTCCCTGTCAGAGACCAACACCTGTCAGAGCTGCTGAGCGAGCTGAGCATAGAGTTAGACTACATATGAAAGATAAACGTCCTAACAGTAGAAGATCTCCATCTATTCATTGGGCAAGCTTCCATCCATGCCTACTTTCTAGAGGACATCTCCCAGGAAACAACAACAGGAGTAAAAGTTATTGAATCAGAGTTGCATAAGCATGAAATATCTCTAAAGATGATGACCCTTATGCATAGCAACATTGTTGTAAGAGAAACTGGCATGTGGACCAGTTACATCGCTGAGGTGGAAAAGACAGCTGAAGCAGAAAAGATAGCTGAGGCAAAAAAGACAGCTGGAAGTTGATTTTGTTTTTTCTATTGTATAAACATTAAAAAACAACTGGAAACTATTTTTGAATTATATGAGCACTAGGAGACAAAATTTTGAGACTTCCTAGGGTTAGGGTATGTGAAGAGACACTAGAGAAATTTTTGAAAAGTTATAAATAGGAAAAGAGAATAGAAGTAAGGGACTTTTGGCAGGTGAAAAGACGAGACTGTTTTGCACGAGAACTAGTTTTCTTCATTAATAAAGAAGGATCTGTTTTCCTGGGAAAAGCTAGCACAACGATTTTGCTTGGGATATGTGTAATGTTTGTGGAACTATTTCTTCACCATCCATATGCATACTCTGAGATTGTTCCTGACCGCTTTGAATTAATTCTTGGTTGTGAATGCTCTTATTTCCTGTGCAAACATTTATGTGCCTAATGAGTAATGGAATGTTTTAATTACATTAGAGTTATCTTTGATATCTTTTATGTTCTACTATAAATGTGGTTATAATATTGAAACAACTATCTGTGAGATTCTTAGGTACATTTCCAGTTTATTGCTCATATTTTAGATTTGCTCCCTGCAAGGATAAATTAGATTAGATTAGATAGTTCATATTTAATTAGAATAGATTACATGCATTTAGATAGGGCACTTGCATCTCATCTTTAAATATAAAATACATAAATGCTGGATCGAGCTGCAATCGGTGAAAGAAAATATTTAAATCACATACGGTAGTCGGGCCGTTAACTGGACAGATTCCTTAGACCAAACGGTGAGCAATCTAATTGGGCTTGCTTACCGGGGAGAATCCCTAACTGTTGGTGCTGTGAATTTCGGGGCATCAATAGTTTTTGGTGCTACAAGGAGGGCCACCAGTGCATGGTTGGCAGAGGAAACCCATTTTTTATAAGAAATTCCTCTGAAGACCACTTGAAACAGCTATCCCAAAATATTTCATTCTCGAAACACAAGATCAAGAAGATCTCAATTCTGGAGGTGAACATAAAGAACCGTTATACGTTGTCCCTTTTGAAGAAGTAGATCACTTTAGAAGAAACACCCATTCTTATGTTAGGATACTTGGAGGGTTAAACGTAATTCCCTTATTACCCAGAAGGAGAGCTCTTAGGAGAAAAACACAATTCACTAGAGATTCGGTACTTGTAGAAAATTTGGAAGAATTGTTAGATTTATCTCTGCAAGAAATCACCCAACCTCTTAATCAGTTGAGACTGGAGTCTCCTCTGACTCAAGAAATCCCTCATACCCCACCACATTCTCCACCACATTCACCAACTCATTCTCCACCAAGAATTATTGATGTACCTACGTGGAGAGCCAGAGGGGCACTTAATTTAACAACACCTGTGCATGATCTGCCCAAACACCTAGAAAGGTTTTACCTAAGTATGACCCTGGAAAAGGCATCTCCTCTAAAGATCACCTTAAGAGTTTTTATTTGGCTTTGAATATTCTGAATGTAGAACATGAAGATGTTGTTTGCAGACTTTTTCCCTTTACGTTTGAACCTAAGGTATCTTCCTGGTACTTTAGTTTGCAGGATGATTCGGCAATAATAGATTGGGAAGGTTTCGAGAAATGTTTTTTAAGTAAATTCGGAAATCAAAAGTATGTTTCCACGCTTATGAAAGAACTACTATCTATGAGGATGGAAAAGAAAGAGATGCCACAGGAATTTAATCAAAGATTTACTACCCTTTTGAATAATTTTAGTGTTGTAACAAGACCCGTTGAGGAGTCCTTGGTAGAATATTATACCACAACACTTGATCCACCCATAGCTATGTTTGTTAAAAGAACAAAGAAGACTACATTGGTAGATAAATTTGAAGAACATAAGAAGGTAGAAGCTGAACCGGATAGTATTGCCAAACATTCCCTTGATTTGGAAACAAAACCAACAACTAGCAAGAAACCTTTGTTGTTATCTCGACCTAAGGAAGAATCATCAAATGAGTTAGAAAATGTGGTCAACATGATGCAGAAACTGTCGAACAAAATTGTAGATCTGGAAAAGGATAAGGCAACCAGTATGTCTAGAAAACCCTTCACACCTTTCTATAAGAAAAGGGATGAAAGTGGACAAACTCTTCCACCTACAAACAATTTTGCTGTCTTAAATTTAAACAAAGTAGGCATGGATCATTTCTGTATCTTTCACCAACAACAACATTCTGAAAAGAGTTGTCCATAGTGGATAAATTGGATGAGCTTGGTCATCAATCAATTGTTATATGCTCAAATAACAGACCAAGAAGACCCTTGAGAGGAGCAGTTTTTCGAACTCGAAGAATCCACTCCCGACACCATGATGGTCTTATGGGATTGGGCACCTACATAGGAATTAACAAGTGAAGCTCATACTAATGAAGTTCAAGTCTCATTAGTAAATATCACTACTAGGAGTAAGGGCCCAGTTGTTGATCAAATCCCAGTTGTCCCTAAACCTAAGGTTGCGAGAGAAATTCCAAAGCGAAACATAACTGTCATTCAACCACAACCTAAGGTAAATACAATAGTGATAAAAAAATCAAACCCAGAAGTTAATAATAACCAAATGTTACAGTGAGTAAAACAGGAAATAATGGGGCAAAACCAGAAGAGCATAACATGGGATATGACATTGTTGAAGATATCAAGAAAATAAAAGAAAATATCACTTTGTTTGAATTGTGTAATCTTCCTCAGTAGAGAAAGAAATTGTTGGAAGCTTTTGACCCACAATCTAGCACTACAATAGAAAACACTGAAGAAGATACTGAGATAAATGAAGCTAGCATTGGCGGGAAATAAAAATCTTAGACTTTGCCTTTTTTGTTAACTTTCGAGATATTTAATCATAACGTGCACAATTGCTTGGTAGATTCCAGGGCTTCTTCAAATGTTATGCCACTGTTGATCTGCAAGAAAATTAATGGATAACCAATACCATCCCCATCTCAGATCATACAGTTAGATAGGACTGTTGTTAAAGTAATTGGATAAATGAAAGATGCACTTATTAGACTGTTTGCAAATCCTAGAGTATGCCAATTCATAGATGTTATGGTGGTCAATATACCCAAAGCTTATGGCTTAATCTTGAGCAGAAACTGGTCTACGAAACTGAACGGTTATTTTGCAACAGACTGGTCTCACTTGTGGTTGCCATACCAGAACAAAAAAAATCAAATCAAAATACTGAGAGAACCTCATATGAAGCACAATGTCACTCAGTTGGAAGAAAAGAACGAAGCTATAAATTTTTTGTCTTCAATGTTGGGAAATTATTTTTTAGATATTGAACCAGGGAATTATCAATCAAGAGATGTTAGCCATGACATAGACGAACAGTCCTATCTCCTTCATTTTTCACAGACTGATGATATTGATTGTAACATAGTAGAATTAGTGACTGACTTAGGTGGTAACAATACTAACTTAATTAAAACAGAAAACATATTTTTGGGTTTATACTTCAATGGTTCCAAAACCCAAGAAGGATCTGGAGCCGGTTGTGTTTTGATTGATCCTGAAAGAAACAAACATTTTTTATCTTGTAGACTAGAGTTTGAATGCACAAATAACACAGCTGAATATGAAGCTTGTCATGTACCCACCCTTGGAATCAATGCAAGGCAGGGAAACATGCTACCAATCTATGGGGCTTTTCAAAAAGCTCAGCCCATTCATTTAGAGGCATACAGTTAAAAACAAAGTGCGCAGATGCAAATCAAACAAATATGCACAGAGGAAACAAAATTCATCCACACACATCTCTTCATATGCACCCAGTATATCAATATCAGTCATCAATTAATTAAAACAATGCAGAAGTAAATATATAGACATCAAAACACTTATCTTCATTTTTGCAACTGCCCAAGCAACTAGCTATGTTGCTGCATCGTTCCACCCAGCCATAGGCTCTTCGACAGCTTGTACTAAGTCTGTCCGAAGGCCACCCCTGATTTGGGCATGATTCTCACAAGGGAAAGGGAACATTCCAGCTCAACCACAACCCAATAACCATTTTATCTCAGCCAAGCCAGTCCAACTGGGTTTATCAAGCTACAAGGGGACAATGGATGCTCATTCTCAAGCTCAAGCCAGAACAATGGATTACCCATTACCCATACCCCAACATACTCTTTCTTCTCACAACAAAACGATTATTGGCAGGGTTACACATTTACAACAGAGGTGTTCACAAAATAGGGTCCACATTGGTTCTCCCAACTCGTGGTTCACCCAAACGAACTGTGGAATTTTGATTTCAACCCCAGGGAGCAAAAATGATTTCTCTCCACTGGTTAGGATCCTTTCCAATGGCCTAAACGACCTCCAGGAAGACCCAAAAACATTCTGCTCTCTTCCCCCACTGGTAACCAACACAAAAACGCCCCTTCCTAGCTAAAAGATGAAGGGAACCATAGAAAAACGAGGGAGGAAAATGCCCAGGCAGCTAGAGCTGCGTGAGAGAGCAAGGCCATGGTGAATAATGGCTTAGGGAGAAATTTCATGGCTCTATTATTGCCCAAGGAGACCAACACGATTTTCAATGAAGGGTGGCTTGCCCATACCCGATTTTGGATAGCCATACGTCCCCATTCCCAAGGAATTAACTTCCCCAACCAACTCTTGGGAGAAATCAATGGTTGGGTACAAAAGTCAACATGGGTAGTTGAGGGTTTGATGGGTTCTCTCATTGACACTTGGCTTGACTCTAGTGGCTCAAGGGTTTGAATGTTTTCCCTCCCAATTCCTTGGGAAATCATGCCCCCATCTCTTTGTTGCATTGCATAGCTAGTTATGGGTATTTTTATTAAAATGCATATTACATGATGTTGAAGTTCCAATGTGCATTGCTAGCACAAGAACTCTATGCATCTATTCTAATTTCCGATACATAGAACGATAAATCAATGGCGGGTCCTTGGCCTTGAGCTCCTCACCATGACTAAATAACAATATTTACATCATTTACAATATTAATGCAATAGGGTCAAGCTGGGGACATTACAAAGCTTTAGTTCAAGGATTAAAGAAGGCTATTAGTTTGGATGTCAAAAATGTAAAAGTCTTCGGTGATTTAGAGATAATTGTCAGACAGGTAAGAGATACGATTCATTCTCTTTCACTGCACTTAAAAGGTTACCAATCTAAAGTTTGGATTTTAATTTCACATTTCGATGCTTTAAATATAAATTCCATTCCTATATTACATAATGTTGCAGCTGATTTGTTAGCTACCTCCGCTTCCATATTAGTGCCTACAAACAACAAATGCTCTATTGAATTGATTTCTAGGCCATTTGTACCTGATAACATTACAAATCTTAGAGTGTTTGATGATGATGATCAAATTATCAGCTTCTTAACAAACGAAGATGCCTTCCAAGAATCTATAATTGATGAAGATACACATGATTTGGATTTGCAGAACAAGGATGCAACTAAAGGAAACTTTATGCCAAAAGGAGTAAGGACTCTTGAAGGATTGTTTGATCTATAGAACAAATTCAGGAGGCCAACCAACGTCAAAACCAATAGCTGCTCAATGCAACACGAGTTGGTAAACTTAGGTACAAAAGTTGAACCCAAATTTGTTAATTTGGGTAAGTGTTGTTCACCACGAGAGAGAGATAAGTTCATTAGATTGTTTCAGCAATACAAAGATTTTTTTGCGTGGAATTATGAAGATATGAAAACATATGACACTCGCATCATACAACACATAATACCAATGAATCCAGATGTGAAGCCTTTTAAACAACAATTGTGAAGAATGCATCCGACGCTTGAACCATTAATACAGAAAGAGTTGAAGAAATTGTTGGATGCTAAGATCATCTTTAAAGTCCAACACTCTGAATGGGTTGCTAACTTAGTCCCCATGTGGAAGAAGTTGAGAGAGATATGATTGTGTGTGGATTTTTGGAACTTGAATAAAGCTTCTGATAAAGGAAACTACCTTGTGCCACCAATGGAGCAGATTTTATAGATGGTATCAGGATCAGAACAATTCTCCCTACTAGATGGATTTTTTGGATATAATCAGGTATTAGTAGTGGAAGAAGACCAACTCAAGACCACTTTCTGTACAAAGTGGGGAATGTTCACATATCGAAGAATGCCATTTGGCCTAATTAATGTTGGAGCTAATTTTCAGAGGGCCATAGACATTGCGTTTCGAGGTTTAGTTGGCCAATGCGTGGTCATTTACTTAGATGACATGACAGTTTTTTTTAAGAAAAGGGAAGACCATGTTTTCCACCTAAAATGGAATTTTGATCATTGCAGAAAATATGGTATATCTCTAAATCCTAAGAAGAGTGTTTTTGTTGTTCTTGAGGGTAAACTTCTAGGTCACATCATTTCGAAAAAGGGAATCTCAATAGATCAAGAGAGAGTGCAAGCTACAAGAAAGATTCCCATGCCCCATAACAAGAAAGCTATGCAATCTCTTATGGGCACGATCAATTTTGTTTGAAGGTTTGTCCCTAATTTTTCTAAGATTGTTAAACCTTTGCAGCAAATGGTGAAGCAAAGTGTGCAGTTTAAATGGAATTCCATAGAGAATATTGTGTTTAAGGACATTAAATATGCCATAGCCAATGCACCTTCTTTAAGAAGTCCAGATTTTGAAAGGGATTTCATCATGTACACTTTCGCTTCACATAACTCTCTCACAGTTGTGCTCACTCAGAAAGGGGAATCAGGAGACAAATATCCAATATCTTTCATGAGCACTGGCTTACAGGGTGTTGAATTGAATTACCCAGTCGTAGACAACCAAGAATATCTAGGATTTAAAGCGGTAAAACAATTCAGACCATATATCCTAAAGAACAAAACAAAATTCATAGTACCCCACCCCACTGTCGCATCACTGTTTGTGCAAAAGGAACTAGGGGAAATAAGAGGAAATTGGGAAATCGCACTTCAGGAGTATGATATGGAATTCAAGCCAGCCACCATCATTAAAGGTCAAGGCTTGTGTAAATTACTCATTGAAAATCTAGTCATTGAAGAACAGGATTTATAAAACGAAGCTGAATTAAATCTGATTGAGGTATGTCGTATTTTCACTACCCCCGAGTCTTGGTATAAGGACCTAGTGCATTATTTGTAGCAAGGTTATCTACCAGAACAATGGAATCCTAAACAGAGAAGGGAACTTCGAATGAAATCAACATCCTATCAAATAATTGATTGAACACTTTTTCAAAATAATTATGATGGGATATTTCTCAGATGTCTTGAGAAAGAAGACGTTGATAAAGTGGTCAAAGAGCTACATGATGGCCCTGCTGGGGGACACTATTATGGAGATACCACGGCTCATAAAATACTCAGAGCTGGGTATTATTGGCCCACTCTATTCAAAGATGCTCATGCCTATGCCAGGAATTGCTATGTATGTCAAGGAGCGCTGGAAGATTGCCAAAAGCAATAGGACCATTGCAGCCAGTTATTATCTCTGAACCATTCGAGCAATGGGGCATAGATTTTATTGGAGAGATAAATCCAAAATATTCGCTGCAACACCTATATATACTCACTTTTACGGATTATTTCACCCGGTGGACAGAAGCCATTCCGCTGTGCAAAGTGAATGAAGATGCAATTATCAAGTTCCTGCAAGAAAATATCATAACCAGGTTTGGGGTTCCAATTTCTCTAGTTTTTGATAATGCAACTTATTTTTCATCTGTGAAATTAAATGCATTTGTTTACGAAAGAGGATTTAAATTGCACTATTTAGAAAACTATTATCCCCAATGAAATGGACTAGTTGAATCCACGAATAAAAATCTCATCTGAATCCTCAAGAAAACTATCATTAAGAATAAGAGAAGTTGGCATGCCGCCCTTCCAAATGATTTGTGGGAAGATAGAGTCACGACAAAGAATGCATTAGGAGTTTCCCCTTTCACACTGGTCTATGGGAAGGAAGCCATACTCCCCCCAACATACTTCTCCCATCCTTACAGCTAGCCCAAGCCTCTCGTGGTTCCAGTAGCGAAATCCTACAGTCAAGAATTAACACTCTGCTTAAGCTTGAATAGTCATGACAGAAAGCCAAAGATAGGTTCCACCAACACCAAGACAATGTTAAGAGGTGGTGTGATAAGTGAAAATATGGCAAAAGGAGTTTTGAAGTATGTGACTTGGTTCTAAAGTGGGATCACCCACATGATGACAAGGGAAAGCATACAAAGTTCCAACAATTGTGGCTTGGCCCATCGACATACAAACTGAAATATTTACAAGGGGAGGAAGAGAATCTCCTTGTCAATGGCCTTGCTCTAAAGCAGTACTCCACTTAGGTCTAGGGACAATTTTTGTACATAATAAACATTGTTTTGCTTTTCTAGGTTTAATTTTATGCTTGAGTTGTTGTTTTGTTGATTGCTTTCATTTTTCATTTATCTTCCTTTGTTTGTTTTCTTTATTTTTTTTTCAAATAAATCTCAGCCCAAATTCTTGGTATAATGGAAATATAGGGCTCTGAGAAATCTCAAAAGGAACTGAAAGCTCAGAATCTACTTATGAAAGGAAGTTTCCCTATGTGACATTTATTTTTCGCTATTCAGCTTTTAGGGAAGGAGGATCCACTTAAGTTTCATGTTTGAGTCACGATAATCCTTGTTAAATAACTGAGACTTATGATTTTTGGATTACTATCTTGGGGCTCCATTCACTCTCACATTAATGACTGTCTCAGGAAGTTCACTATGATGGACCCACGGAGGGGAAGCATGTCTCACAGATGTATGGTATTTAAAATGATCCCATGATGCAAATCAAAATCCAAAAGAGCTTATATCAAAGAGTCTATTTTCCAGAAAACCTCGCCTCCATTAAAGCATGGTTGAGAAAATAAAGAAATCCAATCAAGAAAGATGTTCTAATGGTCATACCAACAAGGTTCTTCTCCATCCGTGAGCATGACAATCAAATAAAACTCTTGCTCACACAAAAGGACACTATGGATGGAAGAACCAAATTCAAATGTTGAAGATTGAAAGAAGCTATCATGGAAGACTCAAATGACAAAATTCGTCAATAAAGAAAGCATCTAAAAGAATGCTTACAACATGCAAATGAGGACAAATGAATATGTCTGTGGGATTTTTTCATGCTCATGTGGAGTCCTATTTAGTTGGCATCTGAAGACAGATTTTTTAAAATGAACTCCACACTTTGGCCCTAAGAGGGTTGTGGAGAAGTCTAATTCAAAGTTTCCTTTTCCCCAATGACCAATATGACAAGGATGATCACTCCCTTTGCAGAATCTGGACTGTGTAAGCAAATTGTTACATATAGACCCAATAACATGAAAGTTTCCTGAGATTGGAAAGAGATTGTTCAGAGATTTGTGTTCACTAGTGAATCGCCAATTGTTACTGCCGCAACCTGATCCCCATAATTTACAAAAAATTATAGGGACCTTCTTTTATTTTTTAGGATTTATAGTCTTTCGAAAGTCTGGTTTCTAACCCTTAAGTTTTTCTTAGAAAATGTTCGAGAAAAGTTGTCTTTTTGGCTAAGGAAAAACTTCAAGTCTTTTCACCAAACTGGTCGCATAGTTTTTTTTATTTTTGGTCGATAGCACCTGAGAATTTTAGCTAATCTTTTGCCGACCGGTCGCTGATTTTTAGATTATCTTTTTCAAACCATTGCGTTGTCTTTAGGATTATTTTTTTTTTACTGTGTCACTGTCATCTGGCTTAAATTTTTCCGACTAGTCATAGTTCCTTGAGCTAAAGTCCATGGACCGTTTCGCCATTTATGTTTTTCGCTTTGTTGATCCTTGTATCGCCGACTGGTCGTAGCTTCTTAACGCTTATTTTGCCGACCATGTCATTGAATTGGATTTTTTCTCGTTGTTTTCCTCACTCCGACCAAACCTCATCGCTTTCATCTGGCTTAAATTTCGCTGCCCGTTGGGAAAATGTTGAGCTTATCTCGACCGATCGCCTCGCTCCACCAAACTATTTCGATGTCATCTAGCTTATTTCCACTGACCATTGCGCAAATGTTATGACAAAATCACCAAAGCTGTCGGTGCAGTCTGTTTTAGGAAAGCGTGAAAGTGGACCACCGGGGATACTTAATGCTGCGCGCACTTATTGTCTACCTACCAACCCCATGCGAATTGATTACTAATTTATCCGAACCCCGTGCGATTTTAGTGGTTGGAAGTTTATATGGGGGGGGTTTCTTGTTGTTTTCCACCATTTGCAAAAAAAAATAAACACCGTTTGAAAGGACCTTTGGGCTGCTACCAGTCAGAAAACACCAGTTCGACTTCAACCACTAGGTCATTTTCCCCAGCAAGCCTCTCCGTCGTTGACAGGTAGGGGGTTTCTTAGCACTTTCGCATTTTCTTTTGCCTTATGAAAGTAGTTCTTAAGCACTTGTTAGCCACTTTTTGGTCTCAAAGTTTTTAGGATTAAGTTTGTCCTTGTTGCGGCCATAGTGACTTTGTTTATTCTCTTGAAATTGCAAAACCGCAAGCATACTTCCCCGATCACCATTACCCTTTTTCCCGCATCGACTATCACGGTTTCATCCTTTTTCCCTGGAGGGTAAACTCTGTGTGAGTCATTTGTTTGTAGGATTTTTAAGAAACCCCTGCATCCAACTTGCCAGTTTTGACCTGTGGCAGACGTCCATTTTGAAACTGAAACCCATGTTGAAAGCTTTCCTTAGTAGGGTTCCTGCACTTTTAATACTGTGAGGAAGTTACTTTTGAATAGTTTTTTCACACAAAGTTACCCCAGTTGATGGATATCATACAGTCGATTTGCATTACACTTTCATGCACCTACACGTTTCTTTTAGTAGTTTTTCATCGACATGAATTTCAGTTTAAACTTTAGCTGCTTGTATAGCTATTTTGATTTCATAAGCTAGGAAAAGGCTTCATCAGTCGCCTATTAGTTGTTTGCTCAAAAGCTATATCTGCATAAACGTTAGATGCATGCTATGTTTAAAAGTTTTTCCTTTTCTGGCATAAATAGTTGCATCCTGAAATTATCAATACTTCCGAAGAACACCTACAGCACTGAACTACTATATTTGTCATACTAAATAATCATGCCATGGTTGATAAATCATATATAAATGTTTTCTTCTTTGCTTCTACCTGAGTTTCAACCTTAATAAGCAGTTTTGGAAAAGGAAATTAACACTTGTATCGTCTCAAGTTTTGTTCTGCTTAATTCACTGCATCATAGATACTATACTATTCATTATGATTCCTTATTTGTTCTTTTGGCATCGTCATAGATTTGATATGCCAAGGCGGTCCGCCAGAAGTAAAGCTAAGCTAGTCGAGTCAGACTCAGATGTAGAAATCCTTTTGGACACCTCACTTTAAACAATGTTCGGAGACACTAAATTTGTGACAGGAGTCGCTCCAGAGTTTGAATGGGGTGAATTATATAGGACTATAAGAGACCAAAACTTCCCAAAGAATCCATTGAAGAACTAATGGTTTATCAGAATATCAAGAAATGCGGCCTTCATAAGGAAGCCACTCACCCAGAGCTATTTCCATGCTCAGAAGTTATTGGTTGGATCCTGCCCCAAGTAAATACCGACACCAGGATCATCTCAGATATCAACGGGTCGGGGATCGCATCTTTCCAACAAGACTTTATCAGTTCAGCATACACGTTTCCCTTCCCTAAAGTACTAATGAATGATGAGTGGATATCAAGACTCAAAATGGATCCTTTAGACTGCACCAGAAAGATGACGATCACTGAAAAACAAATGAGATCAAGAACCAGTGGAGAGTACAAGAGTCGGCACCTAAGGACTCCGTACATAATCATCGCCCTGATGTTGAGCCAATTTTTTGGCCTGGAAAATGGAAACATGTATAAAATCGACTGGGTTTCGTTGATGTACTACATTTCCACACACAGTACAGTGTTCAACTCCACACACAGTACAATGTTCAACAGGGCAGACATCATCTCTGATAGCATGTGCTCACATATAACTGCAGCACAAGGGGGGTTAATGCAAAAGAAAGATGATTTCTTTATGTCCTCTTATCTTGTGGACTACATATTCATCAAGCACCCTTTCCCTGATTTAGAATGCATCTGGAATCGTAAGGAGTCTCCACTCCATGTGGACTACCAAATAACATGGGCCCACAAATATGCAAGCCATTACACCCGAATTTTTGAAAGGTTCATTATGCCATTGTATCAATTAATTTTCCAAGAAGAACCAAATTTTCTGTTAGAGAATGCTATGCCAGTCATAGAAGAATTCATAGATTATTACTTCTCCTCTGAAGGGACGTATATCAGAATGAGTGGAGGAACTTGACCCCCGTCTCTATTGCCTCAGTATGCCACTAACTACGTTGTGCATAAAGAAGCCATGAGGAAACTCTTCATAGATGGAGTTAGTAGGGTTCTCCATGACAAGAAGAAGGTTGCGTACCCGCCAATACCTTTTACTATTGGATAATACCAGCTTCCCAAGGCAAAGGATGGTGTAGAGTTTGCTCAAGACTTAGAATTCTTCCATTTTGGAACAAAGAGTTTTAGAAGGCACGATCCCGAAGGTAAAATTGCTGCCCACTATGCTTCCTGCTGGGTCACTTTTGATTACGCACATTTTTTGGAAAAAGATGAAGAATTCTTTCAAAGAGCGAAGAATATGACCGAGTTAGGAAAGCAATATTGCCCCAAGAGCGGAGCCAGTTCCAGTTCCAAGGTTAGCACTACCAAGGAAACTGAATTAAAGAAAAAGGAAGAATCAGAAAAGCAACGTCAGGATGAAGAGACTGATAGAATTCAGAAGGAGCAAGCTGAGAAGATATATAAGGAAGAGGTAGCAAGGCTTCAGAAAGAAGAGGCATAAACGATCCAAAGAGAAGAAGCAAAAAAACAACATCAGCATGCAGAGACTACCAAAATTCAGCAGGAGCAAGCTGAGAAGATATAGAAGGAAGAAGCAGATGGGCTTCAGAAGGAACAAGCTGAGAGAATTCAGAAAGAGGAAGCTGATAGACTGCAGAAGGAAGAAGCCGAAAGAATAAGAAATTAAGAGGTTGAAAGGTTGCAGGAAATGAAGGAGAGAGCATAAAAGGAAGCAGATAAACTGCAGAGGCAAAAGGAAGAAGAAAAAAATTCCAAGGAAGCTGTAGAACAAGGGAGCCCGAGCACACAAGTCATGTGTTGGCAGGCGGTTTGGTAAGGAAGAGTCGCTATATTGTCGGTGCTGCGACATGTTAGAAGAGGTCGCGGAAGGAAGAAGGATGAATTATTTTATGTATTTTTGAGTCAATTGTACCATATAATGCGGGTTTTTGGGTCATTGGACCATATGATATATAATTTTTGGTTAATTGTACTGCAGTAGGCGGGTTTTTGGTCATTTGGACCTCATCAGTTAGATTTTGAGTCAATTGTCCAAGTGTTGGTTAGGAAGTTGTTAGTAAGTAGAAAAAAGTTGAAAGGTTGAAGCCTATATATAGATAAGAGTTGTAATGGTTGAGGTACCTTATGTTTTGGATTTTGATCTTAGTACAGATCGTTGGACGTTGATTATGTGCATCTTTGAGTCCGTATGTGTGATCAAGAGGTATTGCTGAGATCTGGTTTTGAGGAGATGTTGTATCAGGGTTTTGCAGAAGTAATATGACATGACAGAACTGTTTTGGTGAAATTTCCTGTGTACCTTTTGATGATAATGCCTATTGCGATTCACAAATGATGCTATGATTTCTACTGCACTTCATGCTTTAATGTTATACTTGTCGCGATGAATGCTTCTATTGTATGATGCTTTGAATATGAATAATGTTAAGCTTGAATGCATAGATCTACCTTGGATGTTGCGATAAGTTAAGTAAGTGTTTCCACAATTATCCTTCTTCATTCGATGGAAACATGGTTCTGTCCACTCTCCCTTAATCACCTCGGGTGAGACCTCATCTGCTCCGCAGGTGTTGCTGGACAGGGTAAAACCTATCTGGGCCGGTGCTCAGGGAGATCACGTTGGGTTGGTGTCAACATTGATGGGAACACCTGTCGACTGGGTTTGATTCAACATCATGGACATAGGCATACCCAAGACAACCACTGGAGGACACTCCTGACTTCCAAATCTCACACTCACCTTGTTTACCCCTTCCAAGTGGCACACGATGGCGAGTTTGGATACAATATTTTTCAACTCCAAAAGGAAGGCTATCATGAGGAAGTCAGAGAAGAGAATGAAATGTTCAACTTACCAATATTTTGTGACAGTAAAAGAGAGCACAATATTCAAGGGAACTCACAAGGACCCTCAGTTCGCGGC
The DNA here is from genome assembly GCA_027924585.1 of Larix kaempferi. Taxonomy (NCBI): domain Eukaryota; kingdom Viridiplantae; phylum Streptophyta; class Pinopsida; order Pinales; family Pinaceae; genus Larix; species Larix kaempferi. The sequence goes on from BSBM01000703.1 coordinate 7,166,889, forward strand.
AGCAGCCAACGTAGCTACAACACAAGCAAGTGCCGACAATGTCAATAAGCTGATAGAAGACGTGAGAAAAGGGAAGCATAAGCTCTTTAAAGTATTTGATGAAAGAGGTATAGCAGGGGTTGGAGATGAAAATGAAGCATAGCGACCTTTTATCCGAAAAGGAAAGGATATCAGAAGAGAGCCAAAATATTGAAGCTGAAAAGGATGCACTAAATGTGTAGTTAGTAATCATAGAAGGCGAGAAGAGAGACTTAGAAACTCACATCAAAGAGTTAGAAGAGAACAAGGCTAACAGTAGGAAACATATTGGGCACTACAAGTATCAGTTTTAAAGTTTAGTAGAAGAAAATGAGTTTATGGTGGGGCAACTGAAAGTTGCAGATGAGAAAAGGCAAGACTTAAACCCTTTCCATGAGCAGGCATGTGACTTATAGAGGAAAATTAACCGGTCACAAGAAATCATTATAGAAGAAGTATGCAAGATGAAGGTGATGATTTCAAGGATGAAGGAAATCGATGCCGAAGGTCTGAGACTCATGAGGAAGTACGTATGCATCATGGAAGATATTAGGAAAAAAATTGAATGGAGAGAAGGGAAATCAAGCTTCCCTGGGAAACTACCTCTAAATACCATGGCAGATTCGCAACTGGATTAAGGTCTCATTGAATTATGTAGAAGCTGGGGTGTTAAAGTAAAAGTCGGAATCCAAAAAACCATTGGGCAGTGTACCGACTTCTACCTAAAAATTCGTGAAACCCACAAGAAGTGCCAGACGGTTACACCTCAGACCATAGAAGATTTCCATGTCAGATACCAATTCCTATCAGAGCTAACGAGTGAGATGAGCACAAATTTAGAATACATACGGAAGATAGATGTCCTAACATCAGAAGATATCCATCGGTTCATTGTGCAAGCTTCCATCCATGCCTCCTTTCTAGAGGACATCTCCCAGGAAACAACAACATGAGTAAAAGTTATTGAAGCAGAGTTGCCTAAGCATGAAATATATCTAAAGATGATGACCCCTATGCGTAGAAACATTATTGTAAGAGAAACTGGCATGTGGTCCAGTTACATCGCTGAGGTGGAAAAGACAAATGAAGCATAAAAGACAGCTGAGGGAGAAGAGACAGCTCGAAGCTAATTTTTTGTTTCTATTGTATAAACATTAAAAGACAGATGGAAACTATTTTTGTATTATATTAGCACTAGAAGACAAAATTTTGAGATTCCCTAGAGTTAGGGTATGTGAAGAGACACTAGAGACATTTTTGAAAAGTTATAAATAGGAAAAGAGAATAGAAGTAAGGGAATTTTGGCAGGTTAAAGGACAGGGCTGTTTTGTTCGAGAACTACTTTTCTGCATTAATAAAGAAGGATCTATTTTCCTGGGAAAAGCTAGCACAATGATTTTGCTTGGGATATGTGTAATGTTTGTGGAATTATTTCTTTACCATTCATATGCATACTGTGAGATTGTTCGTGACCGCTTTGAATTAATTCTTGGATGTGAATGCTCTTATTTCCTGTGCAAACATTTATGTGCTTAGTGAGTGATTGAATGTTTTAATTACATCATAGTTATCTTTGATATCTTTTATGTTCTACTGTAAATGTGCTTATAATATTGAAAAAACTATCTGTGAGATTCTTAGGTACATTTCCAGTTTATTGCTCATATTTCAGGTTAGCTCCCTACAGGGATAGGTTAGATTAGATTAGATAGTTCAAGTTTAATTAGAATAGATTACATGCATTTAGATAGGGCACTTGCATCTAATCTTTAAATATAAAATACATAAACGGTGGATCGGGCTGCAACTAGTGAAAGAAAATTTTTAAATCACATACGGTAGCGGGTCGTTAACCGGACAGATTCCCTACACCAAATGGTGAGAGATATAATTGGGCTTGCTTACCGTGGAGAATCCCTAACTATTGGTGCTACGAATTTTGGGGCATCAACAAGTTGTAATAGAATCTGTCATGGTGTCATAAGGTGTCATGGGTTGTCATAGAATCTGTCATTGACTAAAAATAGCCCTGTGACTTTTCACCTTCCCCATGGGAGTTACTTATTCCTCCAAATTCGAATTTGAGGATGGTTTCATGTGTAAAGGAGGAACATTTCGTCATGTGGACCCCACATATTCACTTATGTGTTCCCAAGTCCAACTAGGACCCCATGCCACTTCATTTTTGAGCAATTAATGATTTTTCCATAATTTATTGGCCTATTTTCCACCATCAATTTAGAATTTAGAATTTCCATGAGAAACTATAGGCCTTGCGGTTAAATATCAATATTTTAATTTTCCCACATAACCCTTAGGAATTGGATAGGACAACTTAATTGTTTACTTGAAATTTTTTTAATTCGGGATTGTTGTGGCCACAACAGATCCCATGCTCAACTGAAGCACGGGAACCCCATTTCTCAATAAACATGAAAGCATTTAGGTAATTTCTTTTGTAAAACACCAAATCTTGAGATCCATCTTGAAGACCCCTAACCCAAAGCTTTTGGTCTTCCTGTTTGCCAAGTTTTTTATTCCTTTTTCTAAGTTTTTCGGTCCGGAGAAAACTTTAGTTTTTGAGTGTTTTGTTGTTTGTTTATTCCAGCCTGAAACCCACCAGTTTGCACACCCGAAACCCAAAACCCAACAGTCGGGGGTTGCATGTTCTTCCTTTTAATAATTTTGGGATATGTGTTCCCGAAACCCGAAACCCGAAACCCACTATTGTGGCTTGCGGCTTTTGGGACTCCATTTTGTTTTTATCATTTTTTGTGTGTTCCCGAAACTCGAAACCCGACAATGTCGCGTTTCAGGATTCGGGAAAAGGTTTCTCTTTTGTTTACTATTATTCCGTTTCCGAAACCCGAACTTGGAATTTTGGGTTGGGGCTTTTGGGAATTTGTCCTGCGTCTTTCTTTTGGATTGCGATCCCAAAACGCGAACCCAACCTTTCGAGTTGCGGATTTCGGGAATTACTTTTCTCGTTACGTGTTGCAAGCATGCAATCCCGAAACCCAAACCCGACTTGTTCGGGTTGCAGCTTTCGGGAACCTTTTAAAAATTTTGTGAATAAAGTATTAACGGCCCGATCCCGAATCCCGATTCGGGTAATCTGAGCTGTTCATCCACTCCGATCGCACAGTTAGGATTTCATCTTGTAAATTTGATAAATAAGGGTTTTTTCTATTTTTCTTTTGTCATTTTTTACTATCGAAATTACTACGCTGTGCCGATTTTTACTACGGATTTGTTGCTAAGGGTGACTTGTGTCTGTTTTCCAGTTATTTCAGGTAAGTGTGCCTTTCCCCTTTCATTTTCCATTTGGGTTGTTCTTTGTAGTTTTAATTTTGATTTGAAATTCTTTTATTTTGTTAGAAATTACGTTTTCAGTCGCCATGTCGAAAAACACCCGGTCTAAGACAACCCAGAAGGATTCCCTTATTAAGGATTCTAATTTTGGTATCCTTTCGGACACGAGTGAAAGAGTCACTAAAACATACTAGATGGATTGGTCCAAAATCTATGCTGTTTTTGACAATGACGACCTTTCCCATATTGAAAATGACAGACCTGCGTATGAGAAGATTAGGTCTTCTCAAATTCACGCCATTGTTGCACGTCCAGCCATTTTACCTTACACTGACCCAGTTAAATGGATAATTGAGAATGCAGACATCAAAGACCGTTCTTTTAACGATATTGCAGGAGCTCAGTTGTCTCATTTTCGCTCATAAATCTTTATTCGGGCCTTTCCTCTTAAACCACATGTGCAAACCCTTTCATCTGAGTTTTTACAATCTTCAAAAACCTGGTATAATTTCGATGAGATGATAAAATTGTGGATGCACAAACCTAATACCTTCATGCCAAAGGCGGACCACATGTACCCTACTCTTTTCTAGCAGCCATGCTATGCTGATTGTTCGGTCTTCCTTACTGCTCTCTATTCACGGTTGAATGGGCTCCCATAGCACATCATGTGCTAACTACAGGCGAGTCTTTTCCATGGGCCTCTATTCTATCATCTGAGCTTAAGAACGCCATTCATGAATATCAGAAGGCACCTGCTCACAAGAAACCACATTTTTATCTATTTGCATATGTAATTGATGTATTTTGTGCGGAGTTCTAGTACCCTAACCTAGGTTGGAATTGGTCCCCCTTAGACCCACCTACTCATATTTATCACTCAGCGTTGTGGGAAGAAAATTACGTCCCTTCTCTCTATGATATTTGTGATCATTTCATGGGTACAGTTTACTTCAAGATTTTTAGAGAAGAAGCACCATCATTTTCAAGAGATGCCAAAGCCTTCATAAACACCATTGGGGACTATTATGTAGGTGAATATTTTGCATACATCAGGGTTTGGGGAAGTGATACAGTACACCTTTTGCCCAGGTTAGTCCATGATAAAATGGTTATATAGGAAGTATCATTTCAGACTATCACTAATGAAATGTATAAGAAAATTACAGGTCCCAGGAAGAAAGGCTGGCCTAAGTTTGCTCTGAATCTTGGGAACTTGTTATTCCAACTTCCAATTAGGCTGCAGTTTTTGGTGAGCAGATAGTGGCTTTGAACATAGGACATGCTATCAAGAAGAAGCATGATCCTAAGAAATTTTTAGATGCATATTTCAAGCAAACACATGTTAATATGGACTATGCACATGAGATAATCCCAGATGATTTTATTTATCAAGGTGTGGATAAGTTTTCCCAAGTCCTTTCCAAGGCAAAGAGCCCGGAAGATCAACACAACATTTTGCAGTATCAGAGGCAACTCAAGACTAGGGTGTTGAGTTACAAGGCTATGCAGTTGAATTTGATTGAGCAGGTTCGAAAGGATAGAGAAGGGAAAGAAGCTCAAAAGGATGAATCTTCCCAGATGCTCGTCATCCATTATGGGGACAAAGGGAAAACCCCCATGCAGGAAACCCCTCAAGTTAAGATAACTGAGCAAACTAAAATATTATTGAAGGTAGCTTGCCAGTCCACATAGCAGCTGGCCCATATATCAGCAATGCTGAGCACTCAACCTTTGGAACCCCCTAAACCTACTGTGGATTTACAGTTATCTACTGCAGAGACCCAAGAAGATGAGGACCTGGTCATAACTCAAGCTAACCCAACAAAGAGGCAGAAAGTCTTTCCTTCTACCTCACAGGTCCCTATAGTTGATATAATAGATTGTGATGAGGAAGTGGTGCCACACCCTCCGATATCAGTAACACAGGAACCCACCGAAGATTCACAAACTATGAATGATTTGTTGGACAGTACTGACATAGATCAATCATTTCCTGATCAACCAGAGTTGGAATTTAATGCTACTCCTAGTGTTTCATCCTCGGCTATGGTATTACCATATATTCAACAACTATCTGCTCTCCCTCCGGGATTGTCCATTCCTTTCCCTTTGACAAAATTATATGATGTTCTCACTACTACTTATGTTCCATCATCACATCATTCAATCCCTTTTTCAACTCCACCACCTAGTGATACAGAGGCTCAATCTCCCCTTGATTCTTTACACTCGCCTGTGTCTATTCTTCTATCTCTCGCCACTGGTGAATTATCTTCACTCCCATCTTCATCACCACCCACTAATGTTGATAGTCAAATTTGATTGCTTGAAACAAATGTCGACAATCAAGTTCCTATTTCTGAAGCCAGTGTTTCAGTGCCCTCACTAGCCAAAATCTCATCAGTTTCCCAAACCACCTCAATGCCTTTGGTCACCTCCCAGGTCACTATACCCATACCTAGTCCAGTTGTCACTCAGGCACCCTCTCCGATCTCTACAGTGAGTGTTCATTATTCTTTCACAGAATTAGTGCCTGAATATCTAGATGATGATATCGTCCCTCTTGGGGATTACTTCTACAACCAAGAAAGCATGGCAGTGGTGAGGAGAACCAGAAAGCGAGGCAAAGGACAAGATAGTTAGAAGCACCGGTTCATGATTAGGTCATATGGGTCCCCAAGACTAATGATCCTTAGGTTGAGGCTATAGAGACAACTGCAGTTTTAGGAGCTTTTGGGAAAGCAAATTGGGAATCAGTACAGGTACTAAGTAGGGAACTTGGCCTTAAGAAAGAAGAAATCAAGAGGTTGGAAGGAGAGTTTTTCAACACCAATGAACAACATGGGACTAATGTGGCTAACCTTAGGAAGAATTGGGCAGACAAAGTGCAGGATCTTGAGCAAAAGAATGATACCCTCCAGACTGAACTCCGACTTGAGGAAGATATATTTATTGTACCCTTATAGAGATGTGTTATTCCTCTATAAGGAAGTGTCGTGATTTGTATTGACAAGTGTCGCAAGTGTGTTAACTTGCTGATGGGTTATTAGACCACCTTGTAAGGGGTCGGACCAGATTTATGTAATATATCGTTATTGTACCTAGCTAGACAAGTCGGCCCCATGAGGTTATTGGGAAAACATAACAAGTATAAATAGAGATCGGGAGATCTCTATTTGGATCACTCAGAAACTCATTCTTCTTTCACTCGGAAAGTGGAGCACCTGTGAGGAGGAGGATCAGCTACTAAGAGGAGTCTATCTCTTGTACTTTGGTTGTGTTATTTCTCTATCTATCTTTGACAAAGTTGTGGGGTTTTTCACCTTAGGGGTTTTCCCCACGGAAACTCTATGTGTCTATTGTGTCTCATGCTTTTGATTCTTGTGATGATTGACATGTTTGTTATGATTGATATGCATTGATATATTGTACATGTTATTCTCTCAGTAAAGATCCTAGAGTATTGTGAATTAATGCTCAAAATTTAACATGGTATCAGAGCTAACCTAAGAAGAAGACATTGTGCAGTGACGGAAACTAGGGTTTCTTGTTTATTGGGTTTCTCTCCATATATTTTGGATAAGCAGTATAGTAGATTGACTCTACTCATTAAGGATCATCTATTTGTCCAATCAGAATTCAATTCTGAGCATTTTTAGATTTGGCCCTAAAAATTAGGGTTTCCACAAAAATAGGAATTTCTGAAATCTGAAGACATAGCTGGAAGCACCTTGGAAAAATCGAAGTTTAGAGCTTTGGATCAAGATTTTTGGCTGAGTAAATCTCTGGTAAACACAGACCCTAATTCAGGGTCCTCCCCTATGAACCCGGGAAGACTAAAAGACATTTCTGAAGGGTGAAGCTTCGCAGATCTCAAATTCTGAATACACCAGGCTGGTCAGATCATCAAGGCACATCTTTCTATCCTTTTAGAAAGTTGAAATTCACATTTTGAATTTTTAGGGTTTTTTCGAAAAACCCTAATCCGGGACCACCAAATCCAGTTTTCAACAAAGCAAGTGGTAAGACCTAAATATTTTCTATTTCCATTTGATGTACTCTTTAAGATGTCTCGCCACACGAAGCTTGAGGATAAGCTTGAAAGGGTTGATAACTTCCGATCCTGGAAGTATAGGATTGGGTTAATCCTAGAAGAAAATGAATTGGACTCCTACATCAGCTCTGAGGTCCCTATCCCAGAGGATGAAGAGGATAAGGTTTTGCATAAGAAGAACTTGGTCAAGGAAAAGAGAATCATTGCTAATTCTATCGAAGACCATCTCATACCACATGTGTCATCTCTAAAGACACCCAAGGAGATGTTTGACTCCCTGACCAAGTTATTTGAAGGGAAGAACATAAATTGGAAGATGAATCTGCGGAATCAATTGAAGGGGGTCAATATGTTGAATGGAGAGACCATTCAATCTTACTTCTCCAAGGTCTCTCAGATCAAGGAACAACCTGAAGCTATGGATGAAGTAGTGGAGAATGGAGAAATTGTGATGACCATTTTGAATGGCCTACCTAGGTCATGGGACTCCTTTACTCAAGGAATCTGTGCAAGAAAAAAATTGATCTCTTTCAGTAGACTGTGGGAGGAATGATCTCAAGAAGAAGCTAGGCTTGTAGCTTGAGAAGAAAAGATGGAAGGTGAAAATCAAGCTCTCACAGCTCACACCAAAAGAAGCAAGCCCAAGAAGGAGCACTCTCATTACAAGAGATCCTATCATAACTAACAAAAGAATAAGAACGATCTAAGATGTTTCACATGCAATGAGAAAGGTCACTTTGCTTCAGATTGTCCCAAGAAAAGAAGGGATAACAACAACAACTTCAACAACGAGAAGAAGAGAAACAAAAGAAGGTACCATGCTCATGTTGTCAAGGATGATGAACCTCCAAAGGAGAAGGCTAGGACAGAAAGCGATGATGACTCATCAAGTGAAGAAGAGTATGTTCTAATATCTACTCCCACAGGTACTATCTCTCATGGTTGTAATGATTGGATTATTGACAGTGGGGCTTCCAAACACATGATTGGGTTTAAAGAATCTTTTGTAAACCTATCTGAACATGAATCACCGCATAAGGTGAAACTTGGGGATGATTATCAATACCCTATCAAAGGAAGTGGTGAAGCCTCCTACAACCTAGATTCTGGAAAGTCTTTGAAGATGAAAGAAGTTCTTTATGTACTTGGGCTCAAGAAGAATCTTCTCTCCATCTCTGCATTGGATGCAAAAGGTGTGAGGGTTGCATTTGTAGATGGCCAAGTCCTAATGTGGCCAAAGGGTAAAACTATTGATGATGCAGTGGTGATTGGAGAGCAAGAGGGAGGTTTGTATAAATTGAAGGGACAACCTGGACATGCCATGGTACATGATTCCATGGAGCCAAGTGAACTTTGGCATAGAAGAATTGCACATATACACTACAGAGCATTACCAATTGCAGGTAAGGCTGTAGAAGGTCTTCCTGAAATTAATACCAAGCATGAAGGTGTTTGCAAAGGATGTGCAAAAGGAAAGAACATTAAGAAGGAATTTCCAAGCAGTGAAAGCAAGGAAAAATATATCTTGGAAATCATCCACTCTGATGTATGTGGTCCTATGTCATCCAGTGCTCTGAGTGGGTATGTTTACTATGTCTCTTTCATTGATGAGTTCTCCAAGAATACTTGGGTTTACTTCTTGAAGAACAAATATGAAGTATTTGATAAGTTCAAGGAATTCAAAACCTTGATGGAAAACCAAACTGATAAGAAGATCAAAACATTCATATCCGACAATGGTGGAGAATTCACCTCAGGTGACTTCAAGAAGTTATGCAGTGATTCAGGGATTAAGAGGGAGTTGACTACTCCTCACAATCCACAACACAATGGAGTTGTAGAAAGAAAGAATAGAACAATCATGGAAGCAGCAAGGGTTATGCTACATGACCAGGATCTACCTATACATCTATGGGCATAAGCGGCTAGAACAGCTGTATATGTGCAGAACAGAACACCCCACAATATATTGGACAACAAGACACCAGAAGAGATCTTCTCTGGTAAGAAACCTGAAGTTAGCCATCTCAAAATATTTGGTTTTCCAGTATATACTCATGTCCCAAAGGAAAAGAGGACCAAACTAGATCCTTCAGGAAAGAAGAGTATCTTTGTGGGTTACACTGAAAGTTCGAAGGCTTACAGAATATACTTTCCAGGGTTCAAGAAAATTGATGTGAGCAGGGATGTAACATTTGATGAAAATTTAGCATTCATCAAATCAAGGAAGACACCTATTGAAGTTTATGAAGAACCTAAGGAAACTAGATTTCAAGACACTACCATGACTGAAGCAATTCCAGAGGTTGATCGTGAAATTGAAGATCCGCAACAACCTATAGATCCACCTCATGAGAATAACTCTCACAAGAGAAAACCTACATGGGCTAGAGAGCTCATTCAAGATGCAGAAAGATATGGTATTCCAGAATAAGAACAAAGAGCAAAGAAGAGAACCAGATCGCATACCAACTATGCTGCTTTACTCTGTGACATCATGAACAAAGAACCTTCCAGTTATGAAGAAGCAGCGAAAAAGAAAGAATGGAAGGATGCCATGATCGAAGAATACCAATCAATAATGAAGAATGATGTTTGGGATGTTGTTCCAAGACCTGAAGGGAAGTCTGTTGTGACTTCCAAATGGATCTACAAGATCAAACATGCTGCAGATGGCAGCATAGAGAAATACAAGGCAAGATTCGTAGCTCATGGATTCTCTCAGAAAGAGGGAATAAATTATGAAGAAACCTTTTTTCCTGTAGCCAGGTACACTTCTGTTAGATCAGTACTTTCCCTGGCTACAACGATGAAATGGAAGATACACCAGATGGATGTCAAGACTGCCTTCTTGAATGGTGTAGTTGAAGAGGAAGTGTATGTGGAGCAGCCACTCGGTTTTGAAACACATGATAGGGAGTCATATGTGTGCAGATTGAAGAAAGCCTTGGATGGCTTAAAACAAGCTCCTAGAACTTGGTATGGTAGGATGGACAGTTTTCTATCTAGTTTGGGCTTTACCAAGAGTAAAGCGGATTCCAACCTTTACTACAAGGTTGAGGAAGGAAATCCTGTCATTCTACTCCTGTATGTAGATGACCTATTTGTAACAGGAAATGGCAGATTGATTGCTGATACAAAGAGGAAGCTTGTTGCCGAGTTTGATATGAAGGACTTGGGGATGATGCACTATTTTCTAGGTATGGAGGTGTGGCAGAGTGCAGATGGGATCTTCCTTGGACAAGGGAAGTATATAGTAGATATCCTGAAGAGGTTCGGGATGATGGATTGCAAGGCCATGGCCACAACTATGGCATCGAATCTGAAGCTTCTATCTGATGCTTCATCTGAGCCGGTTGATGTCTCTATGTATCGTCAGATGATTGGGTCCTTGATGTACCTGACGAACACGAGACCAGATTGTTAGATTTTCAGAATTTACTTCAATATGATCTAGGATCTTAACTGAGAGAACAACATGTACAGCATATCTACAGCATATCAATCATGGAGACAATAATGCAAGCACACAAGAGACACAAAGATTTACTTGGGAAAAACCATAAAGGTGAAAAACCCCAATAACTTCCTCAGAGATAGATAGAGCAATGATACAACCAACCAATAGAGATAGCCATAACCTAGCAGCAATCCTCCTCCTCCATAAGTGCACCTCTCCTCCTTGAGAGCATGTGTGAGAAGTGAGTGAGTAGAGTGCCTCCCGCACTCTATTTATACTTGACTTGACTTGCCTTTTTACCTAACTCATGTAGGCTCGAACTTAACCACATAACATAATGCTGAGTGGGCCGACCCCCAATAGGGTGATCTAATAACCCTTAGACCCACATGGCCGACCCCCAATAGGGTGGTCTAATAACCCTTTGACCCACATGACTTATACAGGGCCGACCCCAACAAGGTGGTCTAATAACCCATCAAGTATAAGTTACGACACTTACAATATAAATGACGACACTTCTGTATAGAGGAATAATAACATCTCTATAGGAATACAATATACATATATGTGAAATACATTCCGAAGTTACATATACATCAACACTCCCTCTTAACTAGGAAGGTATTTCTCAGCACAGTTCTTCCAGCACAAGTCATCTTCTCTGGATCATCGTCACTGGATAATCGTCATCGAGTCATCATCATCGTCACTGCTGCTGCTATCTCAATCAATCTCTGAATCTACTCATCATAGGAAGTTCTACAGAGCCAGTCCTTTTTCATACTGGATGTAGGCCCACCACCTGCAGGTCTTCGTCATCACTGGCCATACTGTGGAATCCTCAGGACTTTTACGTGCGTCACAAAACCTCGAAAGAGCATCCCAGGCTGTTACGAGCACACAGCTCTACCTATAGGATCTCCCAGGGCAACGAATTACATGTGACCTCACCACAAAACCTCGCAAGAGCATCCCAGGCTGTTACGAGCACACATCTCTACCTATAGGATCTCCCAGGGCAACGAATTACATGTGGTCATGGCAAAACCTCGCAAGAGCATCCCAGGACTGATTACGGGCACACAGCCCAACCTATCGGATCTCCCAGGGAAACGAATTACATGCCATAGGACAAAACCTCGCAAGAGCATCTACCAGATATCCCAGGGCAATGAATTACATGACATAGGCAAAACCTCGCAAGACTATCTGCAGATCTCCCAGGGAAACGAATTACATGTCCTCCCAGAGCAAAACCTCGAAAGAGCATTTGCCAGATGTCCCAGGGCAACGAATTACATGCCATAGGCAAAACCTCGCAAGACCATCTGCAAATCTCCCAGGGCAACGAATTACATGCTCATCTGCACAACCTGATCCACGGCCACATAGTATCAACCTGATACTCACCATACATCATCCTGATGTATCCATGATCATCCTGATCATCATCACTGCAACGTCCTGCTGCATGTCATCTGGAGCAACATCCTGAAGCTCGTCATCTATGATCATCCTGATCATCATTGCAACATCCTGCTGCATGTCATCTGGAGCAACATCCTGAAGCTCGTCATCTATGATCATCCTGATCATCACTGCAACATCCTGCTGCATGTCATCTGGAGCAACATCCTGAAGCTCGTCATCTATGATCATCCTGATCATCACTGCAACATACTGCTGCATGTCATCTGGAGCAACATCCTGAAGCTCGTCATCTACGATCATCCTGATCATCAATGCAACATCCTGCTGCATACCAAGTATCTACCTGATACATATCATCATACATGATCCTCCTGATCATCAATGCAACATCCTGCTGCATGCCAAGTATCTACCTGATACATATCATCATACATGATCCTCCTGATCATCAATGCAACATCCTGCTGCATACCAAGTATCTACCTGATACATATCATCATACATGATCCTCCTGATCATCAATGCAACATCCTGCTGCATGCCAAGTATCTACCTGATACATATCATCATACATGATCCTCCTGATCATCAATGTATCCACCTGATACAAATACAAATACATGATACATATCACCATACATGATCCTCCTGATCATATAATGTATCCACCTGATACATATACAGATACATGGTCCAAGCATCCAACATGATGCATATACAAAAATACATACACATGATCCAACTGATCATATCCAGCATCCAACATGATGCGTACATACATACATAAAAAATGATCCAACTGATCATATCCAGCATCCAGCATGATGCGTACATACATACATAAAATGATCCAACTGATCATATCAAGCAGAAACTAGAACATCATCCTGATGCTCATCATCCAGCGCTTACATCCACAGCCATGTGAAGGATCCTCCTTCCAACATGCTTGGAATGGCTTCAGCAAATGTGTCCATCACTTCTTCCTCGAAGTGTCCTCGATCTTAAGAACGCCAAGCCTCTCTCTGAAGTACTCGAACTTCACCCTGGCTAGTGGCTTTGTCAGCACATCTGCAATCTGCTCGTCCGTCGCAACATACAGGAGCTTCACAGCTCCTCTCTGTACCATATCCCTGATATAGTGGTATTTGATCTCTATGTGTTTCGACCTGTCATCAAACACTGGGTTCTCGGACAGCTTCACACAACTCTGGTTATCACAGAAGATACCAGTAGCTTTCAACGGGAGATCAAATAACTCAGACAGTAGCTTCCGTAGCCATACTGTCTCACAACTAGCTGAACAGGCTGCAACATACTCTGCCTCAGCTGTACTCAGTGCTACGCAGGACTGCTTCCTGCTAAACCAAGAGATCACACCTGATCCCATACTGAAGCAACACCTAGATGTGCTCTTCCTGTCTGCAGCACTGCCAGCCCAATCTGAATCAACATAACCCTGCAGGTTAAACTTTTGATTCTCCTCATACCTGAACCCATAATCCACTGTACCCTTCAGGTACCTCAGAACATGCTTTACAGCAACCAGGTGAACACTCCTCGGATCCGTCAGGAACTGGCTCAATGTGTTCATAGCAAAGCAAACGTCTGGTCTCGTGTTCGTCAGGTACATCAAGGATCCAATCATCTGACGATACATAGAGACATCAACCAGCTCAGATGAAGCATCACATAGAAGCTTCAGATTTGATGCCATAGGTGTGGCCATGGCCTTGCAATCCATCATCCCGAACCTCTTCGGGATCTCTACTGCATACTTCCCTTGTCCAAGGAAGATTCCTTCTGCACTCTGCCACACCTCCATGCCAAAAAAAAATAGTGCATCATCCCCAAGTTCTTCATCTCGAACTCGATAGTAAGCTTCCGCTGCGTGTCGGCAATCAATCTATTTTCACCTGTAACAAACAGGTTATCCACATACAAAAGTAGTATCACTGGATTGTCTTCCTCAACCTTGTAGTAAAGGTTGGAATCCACTTTACTCTTGGTAAAGCCCAAACTGGATAGAAAGCTGTCTATCCTACCATACCAAGTTCTGCACATATATGTGACTACACCATGCTGTCTTGAAATCCATCTGGTGCATCTTCTATTTCATTACTTTTATATTTCTCAATGTTGCCATCTGCAACATGCTTGATCTGATAATTCCATTTGGAAGTCATAGCAAACTTCCATTCATGTATTGGGATTACATCCCAAACATCATTCTTCATGATCGACGGATCATGGCATTTCATTTCTTCATCCCAGATCCTGGGAACTTCAATATCTTCAATATATATCTTTGTTACTGGAACAAATGTTGTAATTCTTCTTTTGTAGGAGATGGCATACGATCTTTCCTACACAACAAGTTAAATTGCATGATTAGAAAACATCTCATAGTTTTCAGAACAAATTCTTACACATAAAGAAATATGCCATACAGTCATGCAATTATCTTAGCCAATGCTTCAATACAACATTTATCCATATTTCGTAACTTTCTAGATGCCTTCCAATCTCTACCAGAACATTGTTAAGAGTGTGCACAACTCAAAACATGTCAGCAAAGAGGTTTCATACTAGATAAGTAGCAATGGAATGTTGTACAGTGCCATAGGCCACTTACCCATGCATATTAGGAGTATACTGTTCATCAATGCAATTATTCTAATATGCATAATACACAACCTAATTCTAGGAACATCAGTATATACATTATTGAACAGTATTATTTAAGAAATGACAATTCAAATACTTATCTTTGTTTGTTCGTTGGGTGGACTCCCTCTGAGTCTTCGCTTCCTTGCAGGAGCTGCTGGAGTCCTAATCTGAAGTAGCTTCTTCTACACCTTTCTGTTGTGGAATGTAGAGAGATGGTCAAATCCCTCTGAATATCTGCATCCTTGCATAAACCACTGGAGTGTACTCCCTCTTGATCTTTGCTTCCTGGATTACCTGTCCTTGAACTTACATTCATCCTTGGTTCCTATGCATGCTTATTAGTATCATGATTGTGTTATCCTTGTGATCTCATATAAAATCATATATTCATTAATATACTATTAAAACACAATAATCTCAAGCATGTATAGTCATGATCATTTCAAACAGAAATAATAGGCATTATCATTCAAGGTTTATGTAGTATTCTTATGGTTAGTCAAATCATAAGAAGTATAACATGTCTAAACCTATAAACACTCAAACCTATGACTCTTCGGGTTAGTTGAATCATCAATCAAGATAAGAGATATAAAATGCATAAAACCTGTGAATATTCAAACCTATACCATCATGATTCTTCTGGTTAGTCATATCATCAATTAAGGTAAGAAACATGATATGCATACAACCATGATTATTCAAACTTATGACTTCATGAATAATCATTATCAACAACAGTATAAGATCCTAACACAAGGTAGGATTCTATCTTGATATAGGAAAAACATACCTGGATTAGTATGCTAGTTAGTTATGTCTAACATACTCACATGATGTCTTCTTGATCTTCTTCAATGACTTGTGCTAGTAACCTATATATCTCATAGGTTAGCCATTATAAAACCAAGTTATACATACCTCGTAAATGGATCTTGTATGAGATCCATGACAATGGATGAATCTTTGTCCTCATGTTATCATGATCATATGTTCTTGGACCAGAACATGATTTGTCTTTCTTGGTGTACCTTTCATGTTAGTAGACAACATAAACCTCATACAACACCATAATGCATTAGTACAATCATGAGTGTCAACACCCTAACCAGTGAATGTCTTCTATCATGCATTCATAATTTTGTTAAGGTTATACGACAAATCTAAAATCAAAATTGTACTAACCGTAATAACATGAAGACAAACATACCATAAACTTAATCATGGAAAAATATCGAAACATACCTCGATGAGTCATACCTGTTAAGGTCGCTTGTAATCTTCTTATGTAAGGCCTTGGCCTCATCTCCCTCTGAAACAGGAACTTCTTTACTCATGCAGATGATCAATCCACCTTCTTCTAGGATTAACCCAATCCACTTGATTTGCAAGAACTGGACCTGGAGCTGGATATGGGTTTGTCAGAGAAACCCCAAAAATTCAATCTTTGAATTTCAAACTTTCGAAAGGATAGAAATATGCGCCTTGATGAGCTGATCAAACTGGTATATTCAGAATTTGAAAACTGCAAAGTTTCACTCCTCAATTTTGCCTTTGAAACTTCTGGATTCACTGGACGTGACCCTGAACTGGGGTTTGATGAAGCCCACTCTTTTGCCCCATCAAAATGTTTGATCCAAAGCTCTAAGCTTCTATTTTTCTGAAGAGCTTCCAGCCGTGGTCACAGATTTCAAAAATTCTCATTTTTACAGAAGCCCTAATTTTCCACTTTTCTGATCAAAGTCCCGAACTAGGGTCTAATCAAGCCCGGCCTTCTGCCCAACCAAAAATTCTGATCTTGGTCTCTAAATTTCTATTTTGATGAGTAGCATCCAGCCGTGGTCTCCGATTACAAAAATTCCAACTTTCTCCAAAGCCCTAAATTCCGGAAGCCATGAATGAAGGTACCAAAAAATAATTCTGTTTTGATAGAATTATGTACCTGATTGTTTCTGGTGTACCTCCGAAATTTTTGATCCACAGGGTCTAAAAACGTTTTCTGAGATAGCCTGACCTGTTATCTTTCCAACCTGACAGGTCTGACCTCAATTGGATTCTCTGAGAGAGAGTTATGCTAAATGTCGCAACGTGACCTGTTTTGGGAAAATACAGGAGAGCGAACTTGTACGGCGTGCCACGTGTCACTGTTTTAACTTCGGCCTCTGAAAACGTTTTTTGAGATATCTCGGCCTGTTACCTTTCCATCCTGACAGGTTTGACCTCAATTGGACTCTCTGAGAGAGAGTTATGCCAAATGTCGCAACGTGACCTGTTTATGGGATAATACAGGAGAGCGAACTTGTACGGCGTGCCACGTGTCACTGGTTCAACTTCGGCCTCTGAAAATTGTTTCTGAGATAGTACAGACTGTGTAATACCTGTCACTTTTTACGAAATTTCATTTGGAGCTTCCTAGCCCAAGATATGACCTTTTTCCCAAGGTCACCTGATTTTGACTCAGATCTGGAAGAGGAAGAAACCCTATATTGTACAGATCATAAATCACAAAGTACAACGAATTAGAGGTTGTCCTTTGGACACAAGATACCTGGAGATCTTAGCTTAGGCCTGTAATAATTTCAGATCCGAAAACTTCGCCAAAACGGATTTATAGCGAAAGTTCTACGATGACTGGTTTTTGCTATATCAAGCCCTAGCATCGTAAGTGCAACAAGTGCCATACATGCCATATCATGCCTTCTTTCAGGCTAGCTCTGATACCATGTTAAATTTTCTGAATTTACTTCAATATGATCTAGGATCTTAACTGAGATAACAACATGTACAGCATATCTACAGCATATCAATCATGGAGACAATAATGCAAGCACACAAGAGACACAAAGATTTACTTGGGGAAAACCATAAAGGTGAAAAACCCCAATAACTTCCTCAGAGATAGATAGAGCAATGATACAACCAACCAATAGAGATAGCCATAACCTAGCAGCAATCCTCCTCCTCCATAAGTGCGCCTCTCCTCCTTGAGAGCATGTGTGAGAAGTGAGTGAGTAGAGTGCCTCCCGCACTCTATTTATACTTGACTTGACTTGCCTTTTTACCTAACTCATGTAGGCTCGAACTTAACCACATAACATAATGCTGAGTGGGCCGACCCCCAATAGGGTGATCTAATAACCCTTAGACCCACATGGCCGACCCCCAATAGGGTGGTCTAATAACCCTTTGACCCACATGACTTATACAGGGCCGACCCCAACAAGGTGGTCTAATAACCCATCAAGTATAAGTTACGACACTTACAATATAAATGACGACACTTCTGTATAGAGGAATAATAACATCTCTATAGGAATACAATATACATATATGTGAAATACATTCCGAAGTTACATATACATCAACACAGATATTTGCTTTGCGGTAAACACATTGAGCCAGTTCTTGACGGATCTAAGGAGTGTTCACCTAGTTGCTGTAAAGCATATTCTGAGGTACCTGAAGGGTACAGTTGACTATGGGCTCAAGTATGAAGTGAATCAAAAGTTTAACCTGCAGGGTTATGTTGATTCAGATTGGGTAGGAAGTGCTGCAGATAGGAAGAGCACATCTGGGTGCTGCTTCAACATGGGATCAGGTGTGATCTCTTGGTTTAGCAGGAAGCAGTCCTACGTAGCACTGAGTATAGCCGAGGTAGAGTATGTTGCAGCCTGTTCGGCTAGTTGTGAGGTAGTATGGCTTCGAAAGCTACCGTCTGAGTTATTTGATCTCCCATTGGATGCTACTGGTATCTTCTGTGATAACCAGAGTTGTGTGAAGCTGTCTGAGAACCCAGTGTTTCACGACAAGTCGAAACACATAGAGATCAATTATCACTATATCAGGGATATGGTGCAGAGAGGAGCATTGAAGCTCCTGTATATTGCGACGGACGAGCAGATTGCAGATTTGCTGACGAAACCACTAGCCAGAGTGAAGTTCGAGTACTTCAGAGAGAGGCTTGGTGTTCTTCATATTGATGACACTTTGAGGAGGAAGTGATGGACACATTTGCAGAAGCCATTCCAAGCATGTTGGAAGGAGGATCCTTGACATGGATGTGGATGTAAGTGCTGGATGATGAGCATCAGGATGACGCTCCAGTTACTGCTATGTATATGTACACATCATGTTGGATGCTGGATATGATCAGTTGGATCATTTATATGTATGTACGCTACATGTTGGATGCTGGATATGATCAGTTGGATCATTTATATGTATGTAAGAATCATGTTGGATGTTGGATATGATCAGTTGGATCATTTATTTGTGTATGTATATGTACACATCATGTTGGATGCAAGATATGATCAGTTGGATCATTTATATGTAATTGTATATGCATCATGTGGGATGCTTGGACCATGTATCTGTATATGTATCAGGTGGATACTGTGTATGACCATGTATTAGGATGTTTCTCTAGATGACATGCATCAAGATGATGCAGTGATGATGATCAGGATGATCATGTGTACATCAGGATGATGTATGGTGAGTATCAGGTTGATACTCTATGGCCATGGAACAGGTTGTGTAGATAAGCATATAATTTGGACCTGGGAGATTTGCAGATAGTCTTTCGAGGTTTTGCCTATGGCATGTAATCTGGCCCTGGGATATCTGGAAAATGCTATTTCAAGGTTTTGCTTTGGGAGGACATATAATTTGGCCCTGGGAGATCTGCAGATAGTCTTTTGAGGTTTTTCCTATGGCATATAATTTGGCCCTGGGATATCTAGCAGATGCTCTTTCAAGGTTTTGTCCTATGGCATATAATATGTCTCTGGGAGATCTGATAGGTTGGGCTGTATGCCCGTAATAAGTCTTGGGATGCTCTTGCGAGGTTTTTCCATGACGACATGTAATTCGGCCCTGGGATATCCTATAGGTAGAGATGTGTGCTCGTAACAGCCTGGGATGCTCTTGTGAGGTTTTGTGGTGAGGTCACATATAATATGGCCCTGGGAGATCCTACAGGTAGAGTCGTGTGCTAGTAATAGCCTGGGATGCTCTTGCGAGGTTTTGTGATGCACGTAATAAGTCCTGAGGATTCCACAATATGGCCAGTGATGAAGACCTGCAGGTGGTGGGCCTACATCTAGTATGAAAAAGGACTGGCTCTATAGAACTTCCTATGACAAGTAGATTCAGAGATTGGTTGAGATAGCAGCAGCAGTGACGATGACGATGATCTAGAGAAGAAGACCTGTGCTAGCAAATATCTGTTGAGAAATAACTTCCTAGTTAAGAGGGAGTGTTGATGTATATGTAACTTCGGAGTGTATTTCAGTTATATATTTATTGTACCCTTATAGAGATGCGTTATTCCTCTATAAGGAAGTGTCAACATTTGTATTGACAAGTGTCGCAAGTGTGTTAACTTGCCGATGGGTTATTAGACCACCTTGTAAGGGGTTGGCCCGGATTTATGTAATATATGGTTATTGTACCTAGCTAGACAAATCAGCCCCATAAGGTTATTGGGCAAACAAAACAAGTATAAATAGAGATCCGGAGATCTCTATTTTGATCACTCAGAAACTCATTCTTCCTTCACTCAAAAAGTGGCGCACTTGTGAGGAGGAGGATCAGCTGCTAAGAGGAGTCTATCTCTTGAACTTTGGTTGTACTCTGGTTGTGCTATTGCTCTATCTATCTCTGAGGAAGTTGTGGGGTTTTTCACCTTAGGGTTTTCCACACAGAAACTCTGTGTGTCTATTGTCTCTCATGCTTTTGATTCTTGTGAAAAGCAATGGGTTTTGTTAAATGACCTAAATGTGCAAGCAATTGTCCATTTTATGATTTATAGTTCATTTTAAACAGTTTGCCACATCAGGAATAATATACCAAGCAGATGCTGTGAACATGACTAAATCAACAAGATAATAATCCACAGTCAGTGATAACATATCCATAGATGAAATTTTATTCCCAACACTCAATCATTTATTTGATGGGGTTACCTATGTGCTCCAGAGCTTACGCTCAATACATAATATTGTAACCCGTGTGCCAGACCCACCTGTTCATATTTATCACTCGGGGTTGTGGGAAGAAAATTACGTCACTTCTCTCTATGATATTTGTGATCATTTCATGGGTACAATTTACTTCAAGATTTTCAGAGAAGAAGCACCACCATTTTCAAAAGATGACAAAGCCTTCATCAACACCATTGGGGGCTGGTATGTAGGTGAATATTTTGCATACATCAGGGTTTGGGGAAGTGATACAGTACACCTTTTGCCGAGGTTAGTCCCTGATAAAATGGTCATACAAGAAGTATCGTTTCAGACTGTCACTGATGGCACGTATAAGAAACTTACAGGTCTTAGAAAGAAAGGCTGGCCTAATTTTTCTCCGAATATTGGGCAACTGGTTATTCCAACTTCCAATTGGGATGCAATTTTTGGTGAGCAGATAGTGGCTTTCAAACTAGGACATGCTGTCAATAGGAATCATGATCCTAAGAAATATTTAGATGCACATTTCAAGCAAACACATGTTAAGATGGACTATGCACATGAGATAATCCTAGATGATTTTATTTATCAAGGTGTGGATAAGTTTTCCCAAGTCCTTTCCAAGGTAAAGAGCCTGAAATATCAACACAACATTGTGCAGTATCAAAGGGAAATCAAGACTAGGGTGTTGAGTTACAGGGCTATGCAGTTGAATTTGATTGAGTAGGATCGAATGGACAGAGAAGGGAAAGAAGCTCAAAAGGATGAATCTTCCCAGATGCTCGTCATCCATGATGGGGACAAAGGGAAAACGCCCATGGAGGAAACCCCTCAACTTAAGATAACTGAGCAAACTAAAATATTATTGCAGGTAGCTCGCCAGTCCACACAACAGCTACCACAGATATCAGCAATGCTGAGCACTCAACCTTTGGAACCCCCTAAGGTTACTGTGGATTTACAGTTATCTACTGCAGAGACCCAAGAAGATGAGGACCCGGTCATTACTCACGATAACCCAACAAAGAGGCAAAAAGTCTTTCCTTCTACCTCACAGGTCCCTATAGTTGATATAATAGATTGTGATGAGGAAGTGGTGCGACACCCTCCGGTATAAGTAACACAGGAACCTACCGAACATTCGCAAACTGTGAATGATTTGCTGGACAATATTGACATAGATCAATCATTTCCTGATCAACTAGAGTTGGAATTTAATGCTAATCCTAGTGTTTCATCCTCGGCTCTAGTATTACCATATATTCAACAACTGTCTGCTCTCCCTCCAGGATTGTCCATTCCTTTCCCTTTGCCAAAATTATATGATGCTCTCACTACTACTTCTATTCCATCATCACATCATTCAATCCCTTTTTCAACTCCACCACCTAGTGATACAAAGGATCAATCTCCCCTTGATTCTTTACACTCGCCTATGTCTACTCTTCTATCTTTCACCACTGGTGAATTATCTTCACTCCCATCTTCATCACCACCCACTAATGTTGATAGTCAACTTCGATTTCCTGAAACAAATGTTGACAATCAAGTTCTAGTTTCTAAAGCCAGTGTTTCAGTGCCCTCACAAACCAAAATCTCATCAGTTGCCCAAATCACCTCAATTCCTTTGGTCACCTCCCAGGTTAGTATACCCATACCTAGTCCAGTTGTCACTCAGGAACCCTCTCTGATCTCTATAGTGAGTGTTTCTTCTTCTTTCACAGAATTAGTGCCTAAATATATAGATGATGATATCATCCCTCTAGGGGATTACTTCTACAACCAAGAAGATAGGGCAGTGGTGAGGAGAACTAGAAAGCGAGGCAAAGGACAGGCTATGTTAGAAGCACCGGTTCCTGATTAGGTCATATGGGCCCCCAAGCCTAATTATCCTCAGGTTGAGGCTATAGAGATAGCTACAGCTTTAGGAGCTTTTGGGAAAGCAAATTGGGATTCGGTACAGGTACTAAACAGGGAGCTTGACCTTAAGAAAGAAGAAATCAAGAGGTTGAAAGGAGAGTTGGTCAACACCAACGAACAACATGGGACTGATGTGGCTGACCTTAGGAAGAGTTGGGAAGAAAAAGTGCAGGATCTTGAGCAAAAGAATGCTACCCTCCAGATTGAACTCTAACTTGCCCAGACTCAACAAAGATAATTGTTTTGGAAAAGCGAATTGAGGATGCAACTGCAAGTGCAGCCTCAACATGTTTCTTTAAGCTTTCCCCACAAGAGTTCAAGGACTTGGCTCTTAAAAACTGACCTAATTGGTCAAATCACCAACTCATAGAGTGCCAACGGAGGCCAAATATCCATGGAGGATCACCATACCAAACGGGTTGGGGATAGAACTTCCCTTGTGCAAGCTCTTTCGAAGCCTTTCAACTTGGATTTTCTTCCTTTGTTGGGAGCCTTGGAACCATTCCAACACCTTTGCATCTAACCTGCATAACTGAGGCCTCAACAGGGAAATTACACTCTTCCCCCCAAAAATGTATAAAACAAATATTGGCCATCAAAATTTTTACAAGCATTAACAAATAAGCTCTCCTTAATATTTACATGAAAATGATATATTTTCAATAAAACCTTATTTGAACACATTAACTTGTCATATATGTAACATTAATTTTACAATTGATTAAAATAACAACTATTTAGTTGTCTATTTTTGGGTTGGATCACATTTCATTATACATAAAAACTACTTAGACTATGCAATAACCATAATGGGGCATCCGCATGATCTTATGGATAGTGTAGGACAATGTAACTAGATATAGTCTTAAAATAAAACTAGAATCATGAGAAAACTACTTACTGTTAACTGGAGAGAGGGAATCCATTCAATCTTGAGAGTTGTAAGAATCATGGGAAGTAGGCACCTAAGAAAAATAATACATCGCTCATAAAACATTACAAAAATTCCTCCATACCAAGCAAGTTAGAAACACTAGCATCACAGGGGTTGGGGAATCAAATTTTGTTTTTCAACACTTGTCGTGACAACATACATGTATGGGATGGAGGGGAAATTGAATCAATCCTAAGTCAACTAGAGCCTTGCAACTCGTTGCATGTTTATGTCTCGAAAATCTACGTTTTAAATTGAACCATAAGACCAAAAGAAGTTTGCTAATCGTTGTATTTGAGAAAATTATATATGTGAGTAATTAAGAGCTTGAATCTCTAAACAAATTTGTGTTTTGTACCAATTCATGATTCAACGAATTCACAGTAACTGGCATGAAATGTAAGTTATTTAATGAAAATAATTAATGTATCTACATCTATGTCGAAACCATTTTCAATGTTGATGCGGGCCACTACCTTCCTTATTGTCTTACCAAAAGGCATGAAAATGAGGAAGAAGACATAAAATTGTGGACTTCACCTTCAAAGAGTTCCTTATGATTAGATTGATAAGGAGTGATAAGAATATCACAACAATCCAACATGTCAAATATGAGTTGATAGTGTCAATTAAATACTTATATGGTAAATTTAATATAACACTTACTTATAGTTGTCTCTTACTCTTTGCATCTTGACACATTTGATATTTTATGGTTGTCTTTGCACCTTGACCCAATTGATATTATAAGGTGAGGATGTGCATGCATGATAATCCTTCGTTATGACTTTGAGATGAGGATTTAAAGAGAAGAGGATGTAAAGACATGTATTTTTTATACGTATTTTGGTGGTGAGCGCCAAAGACAAATGTGGTGAGAATATTCCTTAGTTATGACTATGAGATGAGGATTTAAAGATAAGAGGATGTAAAGACATGTAATCTGTATACGTATTTTGGTGGTGAGCACCGAAGACAAATGTGGTGAGAAACCACATATGTTTGGAAATATCGAGGGAGATTACATCATGATCATTCGACCCATCAAATTGAGACTATTCCTGAGCCAATTTTTATTTTATTTTATTATAACCATTGTGGTGCTTTAGTCCAAATGTTTTTTCGTGGTTTTTTCTAACTCATTTTTTCTCCATATAGTGTGCCTAGTGCCACTTCTCTATATCAATGCAAAAATCGACCTCTACATGGTTTGTGGTTGTTGATGTAATTGTAACTTCGGAATGTATTTCACCTATGTATATTGTATTCCTATAGAGATGTTATTATTCCTCTATACAAAAGTGTCGTCATTTATATTGTAAGTGTCGTAACTTATACTTGATGGGTCATTAGACCACCTTGTTGGGGTCGGCCTTGTATAAGTCATGTGGGTTAAAGGGTTATTATACCACCCTATTGGGGGTTGGCCCTGTTAGCATTATGTTATTTGGTTAAGTTAAGGATGACCTACTAAAGGTTATTAGGAAAGTCAATTCAAGTATAAATAGAGTGCGGGAGGCACTCTATTTGATCATTCACTTTCTCACTCATACTTTCATTGGAGAGTGGTGCACTTGTGGAGGAGGAGAAGCTGCTGCTAGGAGTATATCTCTTACGCTTGGGCTGTATCATTGCTTTATCTATCTTTGAGGAAGTTGCGGGGTTTTTCAGCTTCTTGGTTTTCCCCAGTGAAACTCTGTGTCTCTTGTGTGCTTGCATTATTGTGTCCAAGCGTAATATGTTGTACATGTTGTTCTCTCAGTTAAGATCCTAGATCAGATTGAAGTAAATTCTGAAAAACTAACATGGTATCAGAGCTATCCTGAAAGGAGGCATGATCAGGCATTTATGACACTTGTTGCACTTGCGAAGCGAGGGCTTGATATAGAAAAAACCAATCATCGTAGAACTTTCTCTATAAATATATTTCGGCGAGGTTTCAAGATCTGAAAATATTACAGGTCGATGATGAGATCCACATGTACCTTGTGTCCAACGGAAAACCTCTAATTCGTTGTACTTTGTGATTTATGATCTATACAATATAGGGTTTCTGCCTCTTCCAAATCTGAGTCATAAACATGTGACCTTGGGAAAAAGGTCATAACTTGGGATAGGAAGCTGCAAATGAAATTTCGTAAAAAGTGAAAGGTAGTACATAGATGGTAATATCTCAGAAAATTTTTTCAGAGGTCGAAGTTGAACCAGTGACACGTGGCACACCATACAAGTTTGCTCTCCTATATTATCCCATAAATAGGTCATGTTGTGACACTTGGAATAACTCTCTCTCTAAGAGAATCCAATTGAGGTCAGACATGTCTATATGGAAAGATAACAGTTCGGGATATCTCAGGAAAATTGTTCAGAGGCCAAAGTTGAACTAGTGACACGTGGCACGCCGTACAAGTTCGCTCTCCTGTATTATCCCATAAACAGGTCACATTGCAACACTTGGCATAACTCTCTCTCAGAGAATCCAATTGAGGTCAAACCTATCGGGATGGAAAGATAACAGGTCGGGTTCTCTCAATAAAATGTTTCAGACCCTGTGGATCGAAAATTTCAGAGTCACACCAGAAACAATCAGGTACATATTTCTGTCAAAACATAATTATTTTTGAGCACCTTCATTCATGGCTTCCGAAATTTAGGGTTTCGGAGAAAGTTAGAATTTTTGTAATCGGAGACTACGGCTGGATGCTACTCATCAAAATTGAAATTTAGAGACCAAGATCAGATTTTTTGGTTGGGCAGAAGGTCGGGCTTGATCAAACCCCAATTCGGGACTT
Source organism: Larix kaempferi (assembly GCA_027924585.1). Classification (NCBI taxonomy): domain Eukaryota; kingdom Viridiplantae; phylum Streptophyta; class Pinopsida; order Pinales; family Pinaceae; genus Larix; species Larix kaempferi. The sequence continues at coordinate 7,193,455 of BSBM01000703.1, forward strand.
TGATTGGAAAGATGGAAAATTAGGACTTCTGCAAAACTTGAAATTTTGGAAATCTGTGACCACGGCTGGAAGCTCCTCAGAAAAATCAAAGCTTAGAGCTTTGAATCAAATATTTTGGTTGGGTGAAGCTCCGGGAAACTCAAACCCTAATTTAGGGTCCTCCCTCGTGAATTCGAAAATATAAAAGGCAATTTCGAGGGGTGAAATTTTGTAGTTTTCAAATTCTGAATATACCAACTTGATCAGCTCATCAAGGCGCATATTTATATCCTTTTGGAAGTTTGAAATTCAAAGTTTGAATTTTTGGGGTTTCTTTGACAAACCCTAATCCAGCTCCAGGTCCAGTTTTTGCAAATCAAGTGGACTGGGTTAATCCTAGAAGAAGATGGATTGGTCACTTGCATAAGTGAAGAAGTTCCTGTTTCAGAGGGAGATGAGGCTAGGGCCTTCCATAAGAAGATTACAAGCAATCTTGACAGGTATGGTTTACAGGTATGTTTCATGGTTAAGTTTATCATATGTTTGTCTTCATATCATTACAGTACAATCTTGATTAATTACTGGAATTGTTGTATCACCTTAATAGAAGATATTCATTGATTAAGGTTTTGACACTTATGATTGTACTAATGCATTGTGATGTTGTATGAGGTTTATGTTGTTTGCTAACACAAAAGGTACACCAAGAAAGTCAAATGATGTTCTACTTCAAGAACATATGCTCATGGTGACATGAAGACAAAGATTCATCCATTGTCATGGATCACATAGAAGATCTACTTTCGAGGTACGTATAACTTGGTTCTACAATGGTTAACTTATGAGACATGCAAGTTACTAGCACAAGTCATTGAAGAGAACCAGAAGACATTATGCGGGTATGTTAGACATAACTAGCTAGCATGCTAATCCAGTATGGATGTAAGTTCAAGGACAGGTAATCCAGGAAGAAAAGATCAAGAGGGAGCACACTCCAGTTGTTACTGCAAGAAAGCAAAGGAGCACACTTCAGTAGTTTCTGCAAGGATGCATATATTCAGAGGGAGTTGACCACTTCTCACAATCCACATAAGAATGGAGTTGAAAAGATTTAGAGGGAGTCCACCTAGAAACCAAACAAAGATAAGTATTTGAACTGTCGTTTCTTACATAATGTTATTCAATGATGTATATGCTTATGTTCCTAGAATTAGGTTGTGTATTATGCATATTAGAATAGTTGCATTGATGAACAGTATACTACTAATATACATGGGTAAGTGGCCTATGGCACTGTACAACATTCCATTGCTACTTATCTAGAATGAAACCTCTTTGATGACATGTTAGGAGTTGTGCACACTCTTAACAATGTTCTAGTAGAGATTGGAAGGCATCTAGAAAGTTATGGAATATGGATAAATGTTGTATTGAAGCATTGGATAAGATAATTGCATGACTGTATGACATATTTCTTTATGTGTAAGAATTTGTTCTGAAAACTATGAGCTGTTTTATAATCATGCAATTTAACTTGTTGTGTAGGAAAGATCGTATACCATCACCTACAAAAGAAGGACTACAACATTTGTTCAGCAACAAAGTTATCTCTTGAAAATATTGAAGATATTGAAGTTCCCAGGATCTGGGAATATTGCCATGATCGAGGAGTACCAGTCGATCATGAAGATGTTTGGGATGCAGTCCCAAGACCTGCAGGGGATTCTGTAGTGACTTCAAAGAGGATCTACAAGATCAAGCATGCTGTAGGTGGTAGCATAGAGACTTTTTCTCCTGTAGCTAGATACACTTCCATTAGATCCGTACTTGCTCTGGCTGCAATGATTAAATGGAAGAAACACCAGATGGATTTCAAGACAGCTTTCTATACTTGAAGAAGAAGTGTATGTGGAGTAGGCACTTGGTTCTGAGACACATGAGAGGGTGTCATATATGTGCAGAACTTGGGTATGATGCACCACTTTCTAGGTATGGAGGTGTGGCAGAGTGTAGATGGAATCTTCCTTAGACAAGGGAAGTGTGCAGTAGAGATCCTAAAGAGGTTCAGGATGATGGACTGCGAGGCTACGGCATTGAACCTGAACCTTCTGTGTGATGCTTCATCTAAACCGGTTGATGTAACTATGTATCGTCATATGATTGGGTCCTTGATGTAACTGACGAACATGAGACCATATATTTTCTTTGCGGTGAACACATTGAGCCAGTTCCTGACAAATCCAAGGAGTGTTCACCTGGTTGCTATAAAGCATATTCTGAGGTACCTGAAGGGTATAGTTGATTATGGGCTCAAATATGATGCGAATCAAAAGTTTAACCTGCTAGGTTATATTGATTTAGATTGGGCAGGCAGTGCTGCAGATAGGAAGAGCACATTTGGGTGCTGCTTCAGTATGGGATCAGGTGTGATCTCTTGGTTTAGGTAGAGTATGTTGCAGCCTGTTCAGCTAGTTGTGAGGTAGTATGGCTATGGAAGCTACTGTCTGAGTTATTTGATCTCCCGTTGGATGCTACTAGTATCTTTTGTGATAACCAGAGTTGTGTGAAGCTGTCCAAGAACCCAGTGTTTCATGACAGGTCGAAACACATAGAGATCAAATATCACTATATCAGGGATATGGTGCAGAGAGGAGCCGTGAAGCTCCTGTACATTGCGACGGACGAGCAGATTGTAGATGTGCTGACAAAGCCACTAGCTAGGGTGAAGTTCGAGTACTTCAGAGAGAGGCTTGGTGTTCTTCGGATTGATGACACTTCAAGGAAGAAGTGATGGACACATTTGCAGAGGCCATTCCAAGCATGTTGGAAGGAGGATCCTTGACATGGCTGTCGATGTAAGTGATGGATGATGAGCATCAGGATGATGCTCTAGTTACTGCTCTGTATATGCATCAGGATGATGTTGGATATGATCAGTTGGATCATTTATATGTATATGTATGTATGCATCATGTTGGATGCTGGATATGATCAATTGGATCATTTATGTATGTACACATCATGTTGGATGCTAGATATGATTAGTTGGATCATTTGTATGTATTTTGTATATGCATCATGTTGGATGCTTGGACCATGTATCTGTATTTGTATTAGGTGGATACACTATATGATCAGGTGGATCATGTACGATGATATGTATCATGTATTTGTATTTGTATCAGGTGGATCATGTATGATATGTATCAGGTAGATACTTGGTATGCATCAGGTAGATGCATTGTATGATCAGGATGATCATGGATGACGAGCTTCAGGATGTTGCTCCAGATGACATGCAGCAAGATGTTGCAGTGATGATGATCAAGATGATCATGTGTAGATCAGGTTGATGTATGGTGAGTATCAGGTTGATACTCTGTAGTCATGGAACAGGTTGTGCATATAAGCATGTAATTTGTGCCTTGGGATATTTGCAGATAGTCTTTCGAGGTTTTTCCTATGGCATTTAATTTGTACCCTAGGATATCTGGAAAATGCTCTTTCGAGGTTTTGCTTGGGAGGACATATAATTTGTGCCCTGGGAGATCTGTAGATAGTCTTTCAAGGATTTTCCTATGGCATGTAATTTGTGCCCTAGGATATCTGGTAGATGCTCTTTCGAGGTTTTGTCCTATGACATGTAATTTGTGTCCTGGGAGATCCGATAGGTTGAGCCGTGTGCTCGTAATCAGTCCTGGGATGCTCTTTCGAGGTTTTTCCATGACCACATGTAATTTGTGCCCTGGGAGATCAGATAGGTTGAGCCTTGTGCTTGTAATCAGTCATGGGATTCTCTTTCAAGGTTTTGTGGTGACCACATGTAATTTGTGCCCTGAGAGATCCGATAGGTTGAGCCTTGTGCTCGTAATTAGTCCTGGGATTCTCTTTCGAGGTTTTGTGGTGGGGTCACGTGTAATAAGTCTTGGAGATCTGGATAGGATGAAAAAGGCCTCAGATGCTCTTTAGGGTTCTTGCTAGTCAAGAGACTCTTTTAACGTTTTGTGACACACGTAATAAGTCCTGAGATTTCCACAGTATGGCGAGTGATGACGAAGACCTGCAGGTGGTGGGCCTACATCCAGTATGAAAAAGGACTGGCTATGTAGAACTTCCTATGACGAGTAGATTCAGAGATTGATTGAGATAGCAGCAGCAGTGACGATGATCCAGAGAAGATGACTTGTGCTAAAAGACCTGTGTCGAGAAATACCTTCCTAGTTAAGAGAGAGTGTTGATGTATATGTAACTTTGGAATGTATTTCACATATATGTATATTGTATTCCTATAGAGACGTTATTATTCCTCTATACGGAAGTGTTGTCATTTATATTGTAAGTGTCTTAACTTATACTTGATGGGTTATTAGACGACCTTGTTAGGGTCGGCCATGTGGGTCAAAGGGTTATTAGACAACCCTAGTGGGGGTCGTCCCAGTTAGCATTATGTTAAGTGGTTAAGTTGAGGCCAACCTAATTGAGTAAAGGTGAAGTCAAGTTAGTGTATAAATAGAGAGTGTGTCTCTCTCATTTTACACATTCTATTCTCTCACTCACACTGTGGAGAGTGGCGCACTTGTGGAGGAGGAGGCTTTGCTACTAGGAGAAGACTATCTCTTGTATTATGGTTGTATCATTGCTCTGTCTATCTCTGAGGAAGTTATTGGGGTTTTTCACCTTTATGGTTTGCCCCAAGTAAACTTGGTGTCTCTTCTGTGCTTGCATTATTGTGTCCATGAATGATATGTTGTAGATTTGTTGTACATGTTGTTCTCTTAGTTAAGATCCTAGATCAAATTGAAGTAAATTCGAAAAATTTAACACCATGATCAAGGAGTACCAGTCTATCATGAAGAATGATGTTTGGGATGCAGTCCCAAGACCTGAAGGGAAGTTGGTTGTCACTTCCAAATGGATATACAAGATCAGGCATGCTGCAGATGGCAGCATAGAAAAGTACAAAGTGAGATTTGTAGCACATGGCTTCTCTCAGAAAGAGGGAAAAGACTATGAAGAGACTTTTCCTCCTATAGCCAGGTACACTTCCATCAGATCAGTACTTTCCTTGGCTGTAGTGATGAAATGGAAGACACACCAAATGGATGTCAAGATAGCTTTCTTGAGTGGTGTAGTCGAGGAGGAAGTGTATGTGGAGCAGCCACTTGGTTTTGAGACACATGATAGGGAGTCATTTGTGTGCAGGTTGAAGAAAGCCTTGTATGGATTGAAGCAAGCTCCTAGGACTTGGTATCGTAGGATAGATAGCTTTCTATCCAGTTTGGGCTTTACCAAGAGTAAAGCAGATTCCAACCTTTACTACAAGGTTGAGGAAGGAAATCCCATGATACTGATTTTGTATGTGGATGACCTATTTGTAACAGGTGAGGCTGGATTGATTGCCGATACCAAGAGGAATCTTGTTGCCGAGTTCGAGATGAAGGACTTGGGGATGATGCACTATTTTCTAGGCATGGAGGTGTGACAGAGTACAGATGGAATCTTCCTTAGACAAGGGAAGTATGCAATAGAGATCCTGAAGAGGTTCGGGATGATGGACTGGAAGGCCATGGCCACACCTATGGCATCGAACCTAAAGCTTCTGTGTGATGCTACATCTGGGTCAGTTGATGTCACGATGTATCGTCAGATGATTAGGTCCATGATGTATCTGACGAATACGAGACCATATATTTGCTTTGCGGTGAACACATTGAGCCAGTTCCTGACGGATCCCAGGGGTGTTCACCTGGTTGTTGTAAAGCATATTCTGAGGTACCTGAATGGTATGATTGATTATGGGCTCAAGTATGATACGAATCAAAAGTTTAACCTGCCGGGTTATGTTGACTCGAAATGGGTAGGCATTGCTGCAGATAGGAAGAGCACATTTGGGTGCTGCTTCAGTATGGGATCAGGTGTGATATTGTGGTTTAGTAGAAATCAGTCCTGCGTAGCACTGAGTACAGCCGCGATAGAGTATGTTGCAGCTTCTTCGGCTAGTTGTGAGGCAGTATGGCTCCAGAAGCTACTGTCTGAGTTATTTGATCTCCCGTTGGATGCTACTGGTATCTTTTATGACAATGAGAGTTGTGTGAAGCTGTCTGAGAACCCAGTGTTCCATGACAGGTTGAAGCACATTGAGATCAAATATCACTATATCAGGAATATGGTGCAGAGCAGCATTCAAATTTGAACCCTTCCCAGCCCTTCCAAAGGTTCTAGCCCTTTCTAGAATGTAAAGTTAAAATTTCCCTTCAAAAAAAAATTAAAATCCCAATTTTATCCTTCCAAATGGAAGGACATAATTTATATCAACATTTCAAAAGAAGGGCAACATTTGAAATTATCCATCTATATAAATTTCAATTTATATGTTGAAATTCCTATTCTATAAAATTCGACTCATCATTCAAAATATTGGAAATATCATAAATTATAATCATTCACTCACTCATGTCATGCACTTACTGCTTAGCTTTGCAAGGTAACGAGAGATGACTGACGACTATGATGTACTAGCCACTAGGATTTGACTCTGAATCCCTACTCAATTCGGGCTGAGATCTAAGGTGTGACAATGTGTCAATGACTATGGTTGTAATAAGAGAACAACTACTAGGCCCAAAACAAGGCTGAAACATTGTCCCTACTACCTATGTGAACCTGGATACCAATGTCCACTAGTTTTTCGTCAAAATGAAATTCAAATTTCCCCTTTGATGAGTCCTCCCCTAGAAGAATTCATTTATTGCATGAATGTCACAGACTCACGACAACTCTAAACAACACTCAATGGCATGCAACTAGAACCAAAAACCAAGCTGAGGTTGATTTATGCATTGATATAGAGAGGTGGCACTAGGAACACAATATGGAGAAACAATGAGTTAGAAAAAACATTTGGACCAAAGTACCATAATGGTTATTAATTAAATTTAAAAAAAAAATTGGCTCAGGAATTGTCTTCAATTTGATGGGTGGCATGATCATGATCATGTAATCTCCCTCCGTCCTTCAAAAAATATGTGGTTTCTGACCACATTTCTCTTCGACAATCGCCACCAAAATACGTGTAAAAATTACATGTCTTTACATCCTCTTCCATTTAAATCCTCATCACATAGTCATGACTAATGATTATTATGCATGCACATCCTCACCTTATAATATCAATTGGTTCAAGGCGCAGAGACAACCATAAATTATCAAATGTGTCAAGACGCAAAGAGTAAGAGACAACTATAAGTAAGTCTTATATTAAATTTACCATATAGGTCTTTAATTTGCACTATCATCTAAGATTTGACACGTTGGATTGTTTTGATCTTCTTATAACTCCTTACCAATGTGACTGTAAGGATTCTTTGATGGTGAAGTCCATAATTTTAAGTCTTCTTCCTCAATATCATGCCTTTTGGTAAGACAATAAGGAGGGAAGTGGCCTGCATTAGCATGGAAAATAGTTTCAACATAGAGATAGATATATTAATTCTTTCATTAAATAAATTAAATTTCATGCTAGTGACTATGAATTCACCGAATTGTGGATTGGTAAAAAACAAATCAAATTTTAGATCCTTGAGCTCTTAATTACTCATGTATCTAGAATTTTTGCAAATCGAGACATTAACAAACTTCTTTTGTTGTTGTGGTTCAATTTAAAAGGTAGATTGTCAAGACTCAAACATGTAGCGAGTTGCAAGGCTCTAGTTGACTTAGGATTGATTCCATTTCCCCTCCATCCCATACCTATATGTTGTCGCGACAAGTGTTGAACAACAAAATTTGCTGCCCAGGCCTTTATGATGCTAGTGTTGTTAACTTGGTTGGTATGGAGGATTATTTTTTAATGTTTTTTTGAGCTATGCATTGTTTTTTCTTAGTTTCCTAGTGTCCATCATTCTTACATCTCTCAAGCTTGGATGGTTTCCCTCTCTCTAGTTTGAATTAAGGTTTTGGTTGGTTTTATATGTAGATTTTGGTTGTAGGTTTATTATAGCCTCATTTTTCTTAGTGGCTTCTTTTTGTACATAGTTAACAGTAAGTAATTTTATCAGCAGTATGCATAACATCATGTAGATGCCCCAATATGGTTATTGCATAGTCTAAGTAGTTTTTATGTATAATGAAGTGTGATCTAACCCAAAAAAATACAACAAAATAGTTGTTATTTTAATGAACTGTAAAATTAATGTTACACATATGTCAAATTAATGTGTTCAATTTTGGTTTTATTGAAAAGATCCATTTTATCATTTAGATATTCAAGAGTGCTCAATTATTTAAGATTGTCAATATTTAGATGAGAAATATTTGTGTTTTGCATTTTTTGGGGGGAAGGGTTTAGTTAATTTATACTTGTCAATTGAAGTACAATTATTTAAATTGCCCTTCATCTTTGAAGGACTCAAGGAGCAAATGCCCTTCCAATAAAAATTAATAACCACCCTTCAAATTTGATCACTGGTGCAGAGAGGAGCAGTGACGCTCCTGTATGTTGCGACGGATGAGCAGGTTGCATATATGCTAATGAAACCACTAGCCAGAGTGAAGTTTGAGTACTTCAGGGAGAGGTTTGGTGTTCTTCAGATTGATGACACTTTGAGGAAGAAGTGATGGACACATTTGCTAGAAGCTATTCCAAGCATGGTGAGAGGAGGATCCTTCCCATGGCTGTAGATGTAAGCACTGGTTGATAAGCATCAGGACGATGCTCTAGTTACTGCTCTGTATATGCATCATGTTGGATGCTTGTTATGATCAGTTGGATCATGTATATGTATATGCATCATGTTGGATGCTTGTTATGATCAGTTGGATCATGTATACGTATATGCATCATGTTGAATGCTTGGACCATGTATCTGTATATGTATCAGGTGGATACATTGTATGATCAGGTAGATCATGTATGTTGATATATATCAGGTGGATACATTATATGATCAGGTGGATCATGTATCTGTATATGTATTAGGTGGATACATTGTATGATCAGGTGGATCATGTATGATGATATGTATCAAGTAGATACTTGGTATGCATTAGGTGGATGCATTGTATGATCACGATGATCATGGATGATGAGCTTCAAGATGTTTCTCCAGATGACATGCATTAGGACGATGTAGTGATGATGATCAGGATGATCATGTACATCAGGATGATGTATGGTGAGAATCAAGTTGATACTCAGTGGCCGTGGACAGGTTGTGCAAGGGTAGCATGTAGTAAGTCCTGGAGATCTGGATAGGTTGTGCTAGTCACGTAAAAGGCCTCAGATGCTCTTTAGAGATCTTGCTTGGAAAGAAACTCTTTTAAGTTTTTGCTAGACCACATGTAATAAGTCCTAGAGATCTCGACAGGATAAAAAAGGCCTCAGATGCTCTTTAGAGATCTTGCTTGGCAAGACACTCTTTTAAGGTTTTGTAGGGACAACATGTAATAAGTCCTGGAGATATGGACAGGATGAAAAAGACCTCAGATGCTCTTTAGAGATCTTGCTTGGAAAGACACTCTTTTAAGGTTTTGTGGGGACCACATGTAATAAGTCCTGGAGATCTGGAAAGGATGAAAAAGGCCTCAGATGCTCTTTAGAGATCTTGCTTGGCAAGACACTCTTTTAAGGTTTTGTGGTAGGGGTCACATGTAATAAGTCCTGGAGATTCGGACAGGTTGTGCTAGACACATAAAAGGCCTTGGATGCTCTCTAGATATCTTGCTGGGCAAGACACTCTTTTAAGGTTTTGTGACAGTCACATGTAAAAGATCCTGGGAGACCCAATAGGTTGAGCTGTGTGCTCGTAAAATGCCTGGGATGCTCTTTTGAGGTTTTTTTGATGCACATAATAAGTCCTGAGGATTCCATAGTATGGCTAGTGATGATGAAGACCTACAGGTGGTGGGCCTACATCCACTATGAAAAGGGACTGGTTCTGTAGAACTTCCTATGACGAGTAGTTCAGATATTGATTGAGATAGCAGTAGCAGTGATGATGAAGATGATTCGATGTCGATGATCCAGTGACAATGATCCAGAGAAGAAGACTTGTGGTAGAAGACCTGTGTCAAGAAATACCTTCCTAGTTAAGAGGGAGTGTTGATGTAATTGTAACTTCGGAATGTATTTCACCTATGTATATTGTATTCCTATAGAGATGTTATTATTCCTCTATACAGAACTGTTTGTATTCCTATAGAGATGTTATTATTCCTCTATATGGAAGTGTCATCATTTATATTGTAAGTGTCGTAACTTATACTTGATTGGTTATTAGACCACCTTGTTGGGGTCGGCCCTGTATAAGTCATGTGGGTTAAAGGGTTATTAGACCACCCTATTGGGGGTCATCCCTATCAGCATTATGTTAAGTGGTTAAGTTAAGTCCAACCTATTAAAGGTTATTAGGCAAGTCAAGTCAAGTATAAATAGAGTGCAGGAGGCACTCTATTTGATCATTCACTTTCTCACTCATACTCTGATTGGAGTGTGGCGCACTTGTGGAGGACGAGAAGCTGCTACTAGGAGTATATCTCTTATGCTTGGGTTGTATCATTGATCTATCTATCTCTAAGGAAGTTGCGGGGTTTTTCACCTTCTTGGTTTTCCCCAGTGAAGCTCTGTGTCTCTTGTGTGTTTGCATTATTGTGTGCATGATTAATATGTTGTAGATATGCTATACATGTTTTTCTCTCAGTTAACATCCTAGATCATATTTAAGTAAATTCTGAAAAACTAACAGTGGTCATAATTTCTTTCCATTATTTGTAGTTGCATGCCATTGAGTGTTGTTTAGAGTTTCCATGAGTCTATGACATTCATGAAAGAAATGAAGTCTTGTAGAGGAGGACTCATTAAATCAACCATTTGAATTTCATTTTGACAAAAAATGAGTTGACATTGGTAGCCAACTTCACATAGGTAGTAGGCACAAAGTTTCGGGTTCGTTTTGGGCCTACTAGTAGACTAGTAGTGGCTCTCTGTTGTTACATCCATAGTCATTGGCACATTGCCACAACTTAGATTTCAGCCCGAAGTGACTTGAAAGTCAGAGTCAAATCCCGGTGGCTAGTGCCTGATTTGCCAGTCATCACTTATAATCTTGCACAACTGAGCAGTGAGTGCATGACATGAGTGAGTGACACTACAACAAATCCTAGAATTAGCATCTGTTTTAGCTCCCTTTTTAGCGCCCACTATAACTTTTAGTGTATTTTTAATCATTTTTTATGAAAAGTGGACACTTTTCCACGAGATGACGCTTTTAATGGCATTATTTGCGTCCTTTTTTTAAAGTAGATGTTAATTGGGATGCTAATTAACAACCCAATTAATGTCCCAATTAGCGTCCCAATTAGCATCCCAATTAGCACCCCCATTAGCATCCCAATTAACATCCCAATTAGATTCCCAATTAGCATCCCAATTAGCATCCCAATTAATGTCCATAATAACATCCCATTTAACGACCAGAATAGCCTCCAAAATAATGTCCAAAATAGCTCAAAGTATAGAGTAAGTGATTGCACTAGGAACTTTGAAAGGAATTACGCCAGGAATTAGACCATGAATTGCACCAGAAAATACGCCTGATATGGCACTGGGTATAGAGCCAAGCATATTGCCAAGCGTAGTTCCTGGAATTGCTCCAGGAAGTTCGAAAGGAATTGCGCTAGAAAAAAGTGCCAGGAAAACTCCAATGTTGCACCAGGGATAATGCTAGGCATGTTGACAGAAGTAGCACCTAAATGGCCATTTTGGAAACTGAGAGACACTAATTAATTGTAAATAAACCTAATAAATCCTATAGTCCATAACGACATTATAGTGTGCCTGACGATTGATGCATATATCGACAATTATAAATATGGCAATGATGATTTATACAATATTTAATAGGATGTCGATGACGACGATGATGTCAATGCCAATAATGATGATGTAGGTTATTATAGAATTATTTCATATTGGTTGGTCTTAATGGAAACATAATTCACCGTAATGGCATCAGAGTGACCATAATATCCCCTAGATGACCCTAATCGCATCTGACTGTCCCTAACAACATTTGAGTGACCCTAATGAAACTTGAGTCACCGTAAAAGCATGAGGATGATCATGTTGACGTTGCATGATGGAAAAGATGTTGATGATGATGATTATGATGATAATAATGAGGTTGAGATGAATGACTATGATCATGATGATATATGATCGGATTCCAATGATGACGATGATGATGAGGATGTTTATGTACTCATGTATGGTGTTTATGATGATGGTTATGATGGCGACAATATCAATGTCAATGATAATGATTCATGTGATAGTACTTATGGATCTTTATTTATCGTAGTGGCACCTAAATTACGGTAATCATGGCACTTTTGGATCTCGATTGATTATAATGTGGGGTAAATTACCTTAATGTCACCTAAATTGCTCTAATGGCATTTGATTTTCACCAACAACATTTGATAGACCCTAATGGCATCTGATTGACCCTAATGACATGATGATGATGATGCATTATGATAATTATGATGGATCTTATGGATATGATTTGATAATTATAATACTATATCATCCATTCTTGCAAGGAAGTAGGGTTCCTTACTCATTATTATCACAATTATATTGATGATGACAATGATGTACTTGATGATGATGTTGATTTATTGTATGATGTTGATGATGATGTCAATGTCAACAATGCTTATGCATGTGGTAGCACTTCTAGATCCTGATTGATCCTAATGGCACCTAAATTTTTGTAACAACATCTAAATGAACCTACTATCACCAAAATGACTGTAACGACATCTAAATGACCCTAACAATTACATGACACGAATCCTAATGGTGATGAGTGATTATGAACACTAATGCCATATGAATTACCATAATGACAATGATGACGATGATTTTGTTGATGATGTACTTGACGATGACGATGACGATGACGATGACAACGAGGATAATGATGAAGATGATGTTGATGTACCATATGACATTGATGATGATGATGACAACAATGTTGATGTCCATGATGATGATGCATGTGATAATACTTCTAGACATTGATTGATGCTAATGGCACCTAAATTTATGTAATCACATATGAGTGACATACTAATATCACCTAAATGACTCTAATGACATTCAATTGTTGTCGACGACATTTGATTGACCTTAATGGAATTTGAGTGATTGTAATAACATGAAATGAATGAAAACGGTGATGACTGATGATGAACCATAGTGGCATATGTCTAATCCTATCAATGATGATGACAATGATGTGGTCATTGATGTACTCATTGATGAGGAAGACGATGAACATGATGTTTTTGATGATGTATTTGTTGATGTTGATGTTGATGATGATGATGACAGAAAAAATGATGATGATGATGTTGATGCAATGTATGACGTACTTTAAGATTACATTCACTTGTCCTCAACAACATTTGAGTGACATTAATGGAATTTGAGTGACTCTAAAAACATGACATGAATCCAAATGAAGACGAGTGATGATGAACCCTAAACGAACAATAATTCACAAAATTTAAGTAAACATTAAAAATTTAACTTGTTTGGAGGTTAAGGAAGGTTAAAAAATTAATTTAATCTTATTCTAGATCTACTATGCTTCAGACACTTGTTGGGTAGTCTAATTCCTCCTTACAGATTGCTATAATGTACGAAACCTTAAAAGGGTTCCTTATATGTTCAATAGGAAAAATATTCCTTCATAGGGGCTATGCAGTGTTATAGGGCCTTACACATGGTGCATGAACCCTCAAATAAAAAATTAGGGTCTAATCCCTAGTGGTTGGCCCGAATCATGGTTTAGATCCCAATTCCCATCCCTAAATATATATTAATCGTTATACTTGTGCTTCTATATATTTCTCAATGTTTTCCTTATACATTTTGACAATAGTGGCATCATGTCATTAAAGGCCATTTCTACAATAGTGGTGTATTTTTTAATTATTTTGGTCATATTTTGTTGAAGTTGTGGAGATGTTCCAAGTTCACAGAGGTTTGGAACACTGGGGATGATTTTTAGTGTCCAAAATCTAGGTTATTTGGAAAACAATTATCTTTATGGCTCATTGGGAATACGTGGGGCCTTAGGCTGTAACATAAGGCCCTCCAAATGGAATCTTTGGCATGCAAGTGGGATATGTTGTTCATTTCAAGGTCTATCACACCATGTATAGTTATCATAGTGCATGTTAGAAAAATAGGATCCCAAAGCAATAACAATAAACCGAAATGCAAATATAATCACACACACATTACAAGAGAGACACAGATATATCGTGGTTCACCCCAACTTGGGCTACGTCCACACTAAAGTTTCCAATCCTTATTATTATTTCGTCCAACAAAGTGAATGGATACAAACTGCAGCACAACCGCTGCACTTCCTCTTCACTCTCTCACAATCTCTTCTCTTGATCTCAGAGATCTTTACAATGCATAATACCTAATACATCAACGCTAGACATGTTACAATGTCTTTCTTTTATAAGGGAAATACAATGGGAAAATACCACGGGTTACCCAAAACCATGGGCTTGTGAACTGGTGGCAAAAACAACCCCAAAATTTTTCCTCATGGGCGTAGCCCCCGAACCCCCTTCTCGGGGGCTCTTCCCCTGAACCCCCATAACATGGGGGTGTTTCCCCCAAACCCCCTTTCTCGGGGGCGCTGCCCCTGCGGCCCCCAGCTGGGGGAGTGCAACCACTCCCCCGGACTGCCTGGGGATCGTGCCAGGATCATAACCAAACCTAGGGTACGGACACGGGTGAATAATAATATCTATGAATATAGAGATCAAGCTCCATAACCAACAGTGCATTGCATGGTCCAAGGTCAAAAGTTAGAGCCTTGGGCCATAATATTTGCTTCAATGGCTCATGGGCCATGCATAAGTGTTTAAGGCATCACATAGGCCTTCTAGAGGAAATGTTTAGCTTATGAATGAGTTATGGTGTTGATTTTTAGTTTTGTTACACTGACAATGGTTCTCGTGGCCAAGGGAATGGTCTAAGTTTTAAACTTAGGATATAATTCCAAACCAGTTTCCTCTAGGGATCATGG
The DNA here is from genome assembly GCA_027924585.1 of Larix kaempferi. Taxonomy (NCBI): domain Eukaryota; kingdom Viridiplantae; phylum Streptophyta; class Pinopsida; order Pinales; family Pinaceae; genus Larix; species Larix kaempferi. The sequence continues at coordinate 7,208,553 of BSBM01000703.1, forward strand.
GCCATTCATGATGCACTAGACCAACAAAAAAGGTTTGCATAATGAATCTTTATCTTACATGTGAGACATGGTCACAATTTCTAGGATTATTATGAATTATTATAAGACTTGTTTGGTCTCTACTTTATTGTTTTCACACTCCCATATCAAATGATTGTCTATCAAGGCCCGCCATCTTTCATATGTGGTGTCCATTTCAAGATCCATCACACAAATAATGGTTTTCATCACCCACCGCATGGTCCAAGGTCTAAATTCAAAGTTGAAGTTCATAGTAGTTTCCTCTAGAACATCAAAATTCAAACCACATAGATGCATAATATAAGCCTAATCCAAGCCCAACTGTCAGGATTAGGTAAGGGATAGACATGGTCAAATTGTTTTTGAGGAAGAAGCAATGCATTGATAATAGCACTACGGGCGAATGGAGCTAGGTGGATATGTCAACAACTAAGAGGTATTGATAATCGAAATGCTCTGGATGGTCGTCTAACACCATCCAACAATCGAGATTCCTTTACAGTCTTTAGAAACACATAAGCTTGACAAGAGAGGAAACACCTTACGACATAATGAACATAATAATAATATATGTTTTAAGGTAATAGCCTAGTTAGAAACCAATTTGGGGCATAAGACCCCCTTGTTCACGAGAAAGATTTGATTGTTAAAGTTTCTGAAGGTGTACATACCTTACGCCCTCCGGATTTGAACCTATGACCTCATGTTTTTGCTTGAAATCCAATTAAAATTTTAGAAAAATGATTGAAATTGCATATATAAGTTAGTTGTGATCGAATGTTTGTGATATTCGTTTTTAATATTATTATAATATTTTCTAGTTCTTTTATTTTGTTTTTAAATGTGATGTTTTGATATACAAACAAATTTTATTTAAAGGTTTTTTTTTAGTGTTAGAATCTAACTTGTGATACAAAGTTTCCCATCCATATAGTCTATAATTATTTCACCATTTGAATTCCATGAATTGTTTTTGGAAGTTGTGGCATAATTGCCCTACAACAACAACTATTCTATGCCTAACACCATATCCATTCCACTTAGTGGTAGAGCAAAAAAATCCTACATGCAATTCCAAGTTTTGTACTCATACCAAAACTATATGTCATCTTCCTTACAACTTTAACGTGCTATTTATTTGCAATTGTAATTGTGAGATCTTAAACAAGGTATACATAATTCTTTTTTGAAAACATCAACCTCTACAAAAATATGTGTACTTCTAGACTCTATTAATAATGTGACATTTTTATTTTTCATGATGTTTTCAAGTCTCAAGGTGGGGTCTTGGGTTCCAATCTTTTAGTTACTGAAGCAAGCTAGATCTTGAGAACTTCATTAATGCTTTGGAACTTATTGATGTTGCTTAAATGAGTTAAAGTATATTGATGTTTACATTTAGTTTAGGTATTTGTGTTTTTTCTTTTGACCTATAGTATCTTTTTTTAACAACCATTCTATTTTCTTTCTTTCTGTTGCTTAATGTATAAGATTAGTGTTAAAGATATTTTGACAAAGTTTTATCATTTTTAAATTTTAATATGTTTTTGTTATTAATAATTTCTATTGTAATGATTTTGACCAACCTTTGAATTAATTTAATTTTAAAATTATTTACATTTTCTAAAACTAAATCTATGGTAAATAAAATAAAATTAAAAATTTTCCAAAATTAAAAATTATATAATAATTTACCAATAAAAATGTATAAAAAAATATTATAAAATATAAAAAAAAAGAACATTCCAAAAATATTAGTCGAAACATTACTTATTCGCTTAAGAATGAAAAAGTAATTTCTTCCCACTATTTTTGAACACTTTATCACATTAATTTCAAAAACCCTTTTGGGCGGCTTTGTGTTTTTCAAAACTTGGAACTGAAGAGTTTTGGGAGCCTTAGATTTTCCTGGAGGTACGAGTAACTTAGCAAAGTAGGCGCATCAGTTGTGAAGGGGATCTTTCCTAGATCAAAGCTCATTGCTTGTTATTTTTACAGTGTGCCCAAAGAAAGACAATCTACAGGGAGTGGCAAAAATACTAGTGGGAAATCAAATTTGAATGTGGGGGCTGTGGAGAAAGGCACACCGTATTTTCCAACTGGGAATGTTGTAGGAAATGTTGAAGGGAAACATTGGGGGGCATTTGTTGAAATATTGTAACTTCAAAGAATATTATATTTGTATATTATTTATTCCGAAGATGTTCCATACCTCCGATGTGATTATACTATAAATCCAGAGATGTTTATTCCTCCGATTTGGTTGTGGTAACTAGGGTTATTAGACCCACCATGTGAGGGTCGGCCCAGTCAGTTATAATGGGGTATTTAACCTAATGGTTAAATACGAGCCTACATGTACTTGTGTAAAATACATATCAGAGTAGTGTATAAATAGAGGAGGTGTGTTCCTCATTTGATACACTCACACACTTGAGGATAGCGTACTTGTGGAGGAGAGGTTTGCTATTGTGGAGGAGGAGATCATGTCTTAGGGTTTCATCTTTGTATATTGATGGTCATCTATATTGAGGAAGCTTTGCTGGGTTTTCTACCCCATGAGGGTTTCCCAGAGATTTAATAAATCTCTATCTCTCGTGTTTATGTTGTGCTTGTTGTTTCTTCAGTGATCCTGTATATGCTATTATTGTGAAATGGAATGTAATGCTGCTATTTTCTGTCTTAGCATATTGAATTTTAACATGGTATCAGAGCTAACCTGAAGGAAGACATGGTATGGCACTAAAGACACTTGCTTTACTTACGACAATTTGAAGGTTAGGGTTTTACATAGCAAAAACCAGTCATCGTAGCACTTTCACTATAAATCCGTTTTGGCGAAGTGTTCAGATCTGAAATTGTTACAGGACGAATATTAAATCTCCAGGTACCTTGTGTCCAAAGGACAACCTCTAATTCGCTGTACTTTGTGATTTATGATCTGTACAATATAGGGTTTCTGCCTCTTCCAGATCTGAGTCAAATTCAGGTGACCTTGGGAAAAAGGTCATATCTTGGGATAGGAAGCTCCAAATGAAATTTCGTAAAAAGTGACAGGTATTACACAGTCTGTACTATCTCAGAAAACTTTTTCAGAGGCCGAAGTTGAACCAGTGACACGTGGCACGCCGTACAAGTTCGCTCTTCTGTTTTATCCCAAAACAGGTCACGTTGCGACATTTGACATAAATCTCTCTCAGAGAATCCAATTGAGGTCAGACCTGTCAGGATGGAAAGATAACAGGTCAGGCTATCTCAGAAAAAATTTTCAGACCCTGTAGATTGAAAATTTTGGAGTTACACCAGAAACAATCAGGTACATATTTCTGTCAAAACATAATTATTTTTGAATACCTTCATTCATGGCTTCCGGAATTTAGGGCTTTGAAGAAAGTTGGAATTTTTGTAAACGGAGACCATGGCTGAATGCTACTCATCAAAATAGAAATTTAGAGACCAAGATCAAATTTTTTGGTTGGGCAGAAGGCCGGGCTTGATCAAACCCTAGTTCAGGACTTTGATCAGAAAAGTGGAAAATTAGGGCTTCTGTAAAAATGGGAAATTTTGAAATCTGTGACCATGGCTGGAAGCTCCTCAGAAAAATAGAAGCTTAGAGCTTTGGATCAAAAATTTTGATTGGGCAGAAGAGTGGGATTCACCAAACCCCAGTTCAGGTTCACGTCCAGTGAATCTGGAAGTTTCAAAGACAAAATTGAGGAGTGAAACTTTGCAGTTTTCAAATTCTGAATATATCAGTTTGATCAGCTCATCAAGGCGCATATTTCTATCCTTTCGGAAGTTTGAAATTGAAAATTTTTGGGGTTTCTCTGACAAACCCATATCCAGCTCCAGGTCCAGTGGATAGGGTTAATCCTAGAAGAAGATGGATTGGTCACGTGCATAAGTGAAGGAGTTACTGTTTCAGAGAGAGATGAGGCTAAGGCTTTACATAAGGAGATTACAAGCGATCTCGACAGGTATGACTCCTCGAGGTATGTTTTGAGATTTGTTCATGATTAAGTTTATGGTATGTTTGTCTTCATGTTATTACAGTTTGTACAATCTTGATTTTAGATTTGTTGTATCACCTTAACAAAATTATGAATCCATGATAGAAGATATTCATTGGTTAGGGTGTTGACACTTATGATTGTACTAATGCATTATGATGTTCTGTGAGGTTGATGTTGTCTACTAACAAGATACAGGTACATCACAAAAGACAAATCAGGCTCCATGACCATGAAAACATGAAGACAAAGACTCATCCATAATCTTTGTTCTACTTACGAGGTATGTATGACTTTGTTATATTATGCTTAACCTATGAGACATGCAGGTTCTAGCCCAGGATCTCTAAATCATTGAAGAGATTGTTTAGGTATGTTGTACATAACCAAGTAGGTATACTAATCCAGGTATGTTTCCCATGAATCTTACCTTGTGTTAGGATCCCTTATATAAGTATACTTGGAATGATTGGTTATGCTTATTCATAAAGTTAGTAATCAAGGGATTATGCATATTATATCTTTTATCTTGATTGATGATATGCATGAGTAAAAGAAGACTTCCCTGAAATCTTGAATACTAATGTTTATTAACTATAATCATGACTATACATTTTCAAGATTATTTAGTACTATAATGTTTTGATAGCATTTAGAATATACTAATGAGTGTATGTTTGTGTATGAGATCATGAGGATGACTCTTGAGCATGCACAGTGGTACAGAATGACTAGAAGTTCAAAAGACATACAGAAGATCAAGCGGGAGGCAGCCACATAAACATAAAAGATAAGTATTTGAGTTGTTATTTGAAATAGTAATGATATTGCCTGTAATAGGTTGTATGCATATTTGTATTCCTATAATATATCATGCTGAGTGTAAATATTCATAGAACATTGAACAGTATACTACTAATATGCATATGATTGGTAAGTTGGACAAACATTCCATTGTTGCTTGTCTAGAATGAAACCTCTTTGCTGACATGCTGAGAGTTGTGCACACTCTCGATAGTATGTTCTGGTAGAGATGGAAGGCATCTAGATAGCCACTGTATGCATACAGGATATGGGAAAGTGTTGTGCCAAAGTATTGGTCAAAATAGTTGCATCACTATGTAAATGATATCTGTATGCATAATAGGTTATCATGTCAATATGATTTGATGATTATGAAGTATTACTAATCATGTACTTAATTTTGATTTGTAGGAAAGGTCATGAAGAATGATGGACACCGTACAAGTGGTGGATGTTCAAACAAGAAGATTTACAAATCAAACAAAATATAGAAGGCTCATGGCTAAAAGATTCTCTTAGAAAGGGGAAGAGATTCACGACAAGATGTTTGCTCCAAGTATGGTGTAATTAAAGAAGAAGTGTGAATCAGGTTCTGTATAGGTACCTAGGATCGATAATAAATTGATAAGCTTAATGATCACCATGGGTGATGTGGATCTCAACCTTTGCTACAAGGTTGAATATGATTTCTATACACAAATGACATGGATGCAAGAAGGAACTCACCACAGAGTTCGAATGATATTAAGGCTCATATTAGTAGACCCATCTAACGAGAGATGGCACAGATAGATATGCAGAAGATCATTCAATGCAGAAATGAAAATGAAAGATCTCAATTTGACGCTTTACTTCCTAGGTCTGGAAGTATGGCAAGGCTCAGAAGGAATATTTCTCAACCAGGGAAAGTATGATGAGAAATATGACTTGAGGTGTTGGAATGGCCACTCTTATGGATTCCAACTTGAAGCTGTTAGGGGATAACTCATCAGAGTTAGTGGATATAACTCTGTACAGTCAAATTATTGGGTCATTGATGTATCTAACATATACTAGATTAGATATATGCTTTGTTGTGAATACCTTGAGTCAGTATCTAGTGGAAACTAGATGTTTTCACCTGATAGTTGCAAAGCATGTGATGAGGCACCTAAAGGATACGATCGACTTTGATCTGTGCTATCTCGGAGATCATGACTTCAGATGGCTACTCAGATGCTGATTGGGTAGAAAGTGTATCAGATAAGAAGAACACATCAAGAGGATGTTATTGTCTAGGATTAGCCATGATCTCGTGGTTTAGCTGGAAGCAGTCTAGTGTGGCTCTCAGCACAAGCAGAATATATGGCTGTTTGCTCTACTAGTTGTGAAGAAGTTTGGCTTCAGGATTGTTTGACTTAGAGATAGAACCAACTGTGATCCTATGTGACAAATAGAGTTGTATCAAGATGACATAGAATCCAGTGTTCCATGATAAGTCAAAGATCATAGGGATCTAACAAGATATGACACAGAAAGGAACTATAAAGTTTGAATTCGTAACAGGTTACCGATGTACTAACCAAACCTCTACCTCGAGTGAAGAAGTTACCAACATACTAACCAAGCCTCTGTCTCGAGTGAAATTTGAATACTTTCGAGACAAGCTTGGTGTAGCTCAAAAGGACCCTCCTCGAAAGGGGGAGTAGTATAGTCACTGATGATGAGATTGTCTCATTGAACAACAAGGTCGATGATGAGGTAACCTGTTCTCTACACCTAGATACTTAGAAATATTTAGATTTAGGACTCGTATACTTAGAATACTTAGTTTTACTTATACATGCTTTTGATGTTATATGTATTAGTAAGAATACATGCTTTTGATGATAGATGTATTGATGAGAATACATGTGGGGATTGTATCATCCTTGAACACATGTTCTAAAGTGAGCCGTAGACGTATGGTCTCCGAAAATGAAGTCCTTAGTGGACAGGTAGGGATTGTATCATCCCTGGACTTCGGTCCCTGAATAGATCCGTAGACGTATGGTCTCCGAAAATGAAGTCCTTAGTGGACAGGTACGGATTGTATCATCCCTGGACTTTGGTCCCTGAATAGATCCCTAGACGTATGGTCTCCGAAAATGAAGTCCTTAGTGGACAGGTAGGGATTGTATCATCCCTGGACTTCGGTCCCTGAATAGATCCGTAGACGTATGGTCTCCGAAAATGAAGTCCTTAGTGGACAGGTAGGGATTGTATCATCCCTAGACTTCGGTCCCTGAATAGATCCGTAGACGTATGGTCTCCGAGAATGAAGTCCTTAGTGGACAGTTGAGGGGATTGGATCATCCCTGTACTTTTAGTCCTAAAAGAGAGCCGTAGATGTGAGGTCTCCGAGAATGAAGTCCTTAGTGGACAGTTGAGGGGATTGGATCATCCCTGGACTTTCAGTCCTAAAGAGAGCCGTAGACGTGAGGTCTCCGAGAATGAAGTCCTTAGTGGACAGTTGAGGGGATTGGATCATCCCTGGACTTTCAGTCCTAAAGAGAGCCGTAGACGTGAGGTCTCCGAGAATGAAGTCCTTAGTGGACAGTTGAGGGGATTGGATCATCCCTGGACTTTCAGTCCTAAAGAGAGCCGTAGACGTGAGGTCTCCGAGAATGAAGTCCTTAGTGGACAGTTGAGGGGATTGGATCATCCCTGGACTTTCAGTCCTAAAGAGAGCCGTAGACGTGAGGTCTCCGAGAATGAAGTCCTTAGTGGACAGTTGAGGGGATTGTATCATCCCCGGACTTAGGTCCCTGAATTGATCCATAGACGTGAGGTCTCCGAGAAGTGGGGATTGTATCATCCCCGGACTTAGGTCCCTGAATTGATCCGTAGATGTGAGGCCTCCGAGAAGTGGGGATTGTATCATCCCTGGACTTAGGTCCCTGAATTGATCCGTAGACGTGAGGTCTCCGAGAAGTGGGGATTGTATCATCCCCGGACTTAGGTCCCTGAATTGATCCGTAGACGTGAGGTCTCCGAGAAGTGGGGATTGTATCATCCTCGGACTTAGGTCCCTGAATTGATCCGTAGACGTGAGGTCTCCGAGAAGTGGGGATTGTATCATCCCCGGACTTAGGTCCCTGAATTGATCCGTAGACGTGAGGTCTCCGAGAAGTGGGGATTGTATCATCCCCGAACTTAGGTCCCTGAATTGATCCGTAGACGTGAGGTCTCCGAGAAGTGGGGATTGTATCATCCCCGGACTTACGTCCCTGAATTGATCCATAGACGTGAGGTCTCCGAGAAGTGGGGATTGTATCATCCCCGGACTTAGGTCCCTGAATTGATCCGTAGACGTGAGGTCTCCGAGAAGTGGGGATTGTATCATCCCCGGACTGCGGTCCCTGAATTGATCCGTAGACGTATGGTCTCCGAGAAGTGGGGATTGTATCATCCCTGGACTTTTGTCCCTTAATTGATCCGTAGACGTATGGTCTCCGAGAAAGTGATTTTTGATGTGGTTACTTGTATCGGTAGGATACTTGTATTGATGATGTGGTTACTTGCATCGGTAGGATACTTGTATTGATGATGTGGTTACTTGTATCGGTAGGATACTTGTGTTGATGATGTGGTTACTTGTATCCGTAGGATACTTGTGTTGATGATGTGGTTACTTGTATCGGTAGGATACTTGTATTGATGATGTGGTTACTTGCATCGGTAGGATACTTGTGTTGATGATGTGGTTACTTGTATCGGTAGGATACTTGTCTTGATGATGTGGTTACTTGAATCGGTAGGATACTTGTGTTGATGATGTGGTTACTTGTATCGGTAGGATACTTGTGTTGATGATGTGGTTACTTGTATCGGTAGGATACTTGTGTTGATGATGTGGTTACTTGTATCGGTAGGATACTTGTGTTGATGATGTGGTTACTTGTATCGGTAGGATACTTGTATTGATGATGTGGTTACTTGTATCGATAGGATACTTGTATTGATGATGTGGTTACTTGTATCGGTAGGATACTTGTATTGATGATGTGGTTACTTGTATCGGTAGGATACTTGTATTGATGATGTGGCTACTTGTATCGGTAGGATACTCGTATTGTTGATATGGTCACTTGTATTGGCATGAATACTTGTACTGCTAATGATCGTGTGATGACGATGCTGATGATCGTGTGATGACGATGCTGATGATCGTGTGATGACGATGCTGATGATCGTGTGATGATGATGCTGATGATCGTGTGATGACGATGTTGATGATCGTGAGATGACGATGCTGATGATCATGTGATTGCGATGCTGATGATCGTGTGATGACGATGCTGATGATCGTGTGATGACGATGCTGATGATCGTGTGATGACGATGCTGATGATCGTGTGATGACGATGTTGATGATCGTGAGATGACAATGCTGATGATCGTGTGATGACGATGCTAATGATCGTGTGATGACGATGCTGATGATCGTGAGATGATGATGCTGATGATCATGTATCGTGAGGATCCAGATGATGATATTGTTGTAGCTGTTCAAGTGCTACAGAAGATAAAGACTCAATACTGAAGATGTCGATGTTCTAGTATTGAAGATGTTCCAGTAACTGCTTGAGTTACTAATGATGTTGAGAAAGCTTCCAATGATTTATAGATGTATCATGTATGATGTTGATGACTCCTTGCTCGTGCAGATACTGTTATAATATCCTTCTCGTTAAGGGGGAGTGTTGAAATATTGTAACTTCAAAGAATATTATATTTGTATATTATTTATTCCGAAGATGTTCCATACCTCCGATGTGATTATACTATAAATCCAGAGATGTTTATTCCTCCGATTTGGTTGTGGTAACTAGGGTTATTAGACCCACCATGTGGGGGTCGGCCCAGTCAGTTATAATGGGGTATTTAACCTAATGGTTAAATATGAGCCTACATGTACTTGTGTAAAATACATATCAGAGTAGTGTATAAATAGAGGAGGTGTGTTCCTCATTTGATACACTCACACACTTGAGGATAGCGCACTTGTGGAGGAGAGGTCTGCTATTGTGGAGGAGGAGATCATGTCTTAGGGTTTCATCTTTGTATATTGCTGGTCATCTATATTGAGGAAGCTTTGCTGGGTTTTCTACCCCATGAGGGTTTCCCAGGATAAATCTCTGTCTCTTGTGTTTATGCTGTGCTTGTTGTTTCTTCAGTGATCCTGTATATGCTATTATTGTGAAATGGAATGTAATGCTGCTATTTTCTGTCTTAGCATATTGAATTTTAACAGCATTAGTATAAGAGAATCCTAGAAAAGGAAAGGGTGTAAAGGGAATATTGACTCTCAGCAAGAAGGAAGGTTGTATTTAGTAGTGAATACACATCAAAGTTGTCACATATGGACTGTTAGAGATATTGTACTCCAAGCTGGTCATTGCTTCTAATCTTCATTGCATCTACTAAAAAAATCATTCAAATCGTGTGAGGGAAAGGACTATGTTTATTGCTGTGAATTATCGTTGATGTTCCAGCAAGGAAATATTGCTCAACAAAAAATTATTGAGGATGGCAGCCTCTTTCCCACACTTTTGTTGCTTCCATCTCCTGGCCTCCAAGAACATCAAGAATCATGGATTGGGACCTTTATAAATGCGATCAAATGAAACAGAGTATGGATCGACAGTCAACCAAAAAGGGTTGGGGCATTGCTATTTAGAGGATTTCCAATGAGAAGTGCGTCTGATTTCAATGTAGTCATCAAAGCATTCTGATGGGAAGAACATCGATATATAGGTTTAGCTTACAAGACGAAGATTGAAGGAAGAGTGTACACTACAAGCGAAGCTCCTCTGCATCTGCCCATCAATTTCCATCTTGAGATGAGTTGGGTGAGTTGATTAGACTACATATAGAATAGTTGTATGGCTCTAAATTAATTATGCTTATTCACGCTTTCCAGCTTAATTGTGGTGAACAATTTTGACTTTTACAAACATATCTACATAAATCTGTGTTGTTTTCCAAACAATAAATAAGCAGACAAAGCCCTGAAACTTTAAAGGTCCCGTAATGTTTTTTTGGATATTTTGGGGAAAAAGTGAAGTTATGTTAATCCTCTAACAAAATAATCTTTATCTCCTCAATGAATCTTGGTCTACTCCCTTGAACATTCACCACAGTGCTAACATTCAGGGTTGGAATTTGACGGGCATTTTCAAATACAAGTGATTTTTTAATGAAATCCTCTACCTAAACGGCCGATTGAGCAATGTAAACGTATTTTTGACGTCTAACAATTTTGGTAAGACGTCCTTAGTTTCACCTGGTTGGTCGAGCTGGAAGTTTCACTTGGTTAGTCAAGCTGGAACTCTAGGATATCTAGGGTATCCCACTCCGTAGTAGGTTTACAGTCTAGATGGATTTGGTGTCCAAATTGTATATGTTCATTGTTAAATAGTGAACACTGAACTGTACTCACAGTCCCACAGCTAGTGCCACGCCATCCCAAGATTTAATGAAGGGATTAACTCCTTCTACCATCTCCATATACCATGGTACCACCTCCTCTGGAGATTGGAGAGTCGATAGTCCAAGACTACATTGGATTCATCATTATGGTATTCGTAAATTTGAATTTGGGAATGGAATGGGAGCCGGAGGGGGTAGGAACTCAAAGAGAAACGTTGTGGAAGGTGACATTCTAGTGCCCTCAGCCCTGTACCACGTGGAAGGATGGTACCGAGTCTGGACTTGCAAGCTGCAAAATTTAGGAACAGTGAACACTACAGTCTGCCAATACTAATGCTAGTGGCACTACCGTCGACCTGCAACCTTCAGGTTGCAGCAAGGTGATCTCTAGGGACCAGACTCCAACCAGGCTCCGATCTCTGCAGGTAAGTCTTCGGCATATATCTCAGGGAACTGCTTTATTCATGTTCACTTAAAACAAAAAGAAAAAAAAAGATTTATTCATGTCTCCTTTTGGGTAGGCTTATCCTTTAGATTTGTTTCACTACATTAAAACTTGTGAGGGTAAGGGTATGGTTTTGGCAGAGGTAAGGTCCTAGAAACTTTGAAGAAATGGAATGGAAAGAGTATTCAAGTTATAGTTTTCATTGATGGTGAACACATTCTAGGACACGGGGATCTTGGATGCCAGGTAAATTTCATAATTAATTTGCTTTTGTTCATTGTACTTTACCTGCTATCCATGGGTTTCCTCTGCCTTTACACCTTTGCCTCTGACTTTATTACATAACAACCTAAAATTCCGGGTTCCCTCTATCTATTCTGAAGTTTTCAACTTTTGTTGGCTTGTCATACACATTGGAATCTGTTATGTGTTTCATACATGTTACTAGGGGATCTCCCATAGTGTCTGTCTTCAGTTTTTTACCTCGTTTTCTTCTTTCATCCTTTTATTGAGATACCTTTGAAAATAAGACAATTAATATAGAAAGAATGATGATAAAAACTATTATGTGTGTGCATTCAGTTTTGTCAATTATGTTAGGGTCCTCTATATGTATCATCAACATTATTTTTCCTACATTTTTGTTGTCTTTTGTTACAAAGTGAACTCTAGTATGTGTTTAATCCTTGTTGCTAGGGTACTCCTTCCATGTTTGTCTTCATTTGATACCATTCTTATTTGTTCTTTTTATCTACATATCTATGGAGGGATACAAGTAATAGAAAAAAGAATGTCTAAAAAAAGGGTATATTTGTGTATAAGTTCTTGTCATTTTGTCATTTTAACTCTGGGTGTTCTTTTATTTTGCAGCTTTCCACATTTTCTACCTTTCTAATGTTTCTATTATACTTATCTTTTACCCATTAAGTGCCTACAATTTTAACTAGGGAGTTTGCTTTTCCTTGTATATTTTCCCCATTTTATACTTGTTTGATATATTTATTATCCACTTGACACATGTTTTGATTACTGATAGGGTATGGGCATACCTATTGGGAAATTATCTCTATACACTACACTTGGTGGATTTCATCATTCATCAGTTTGCAGCAGAAGAACATATAGTTTATTGCTTAAACATATGCCAATTTGTGCAAAGTTATAGAAACATTTATCTATGAATTTGGCTAAAATGGTATATTGATTCCTTTTGTTGTAGTTTAGTATGCTAAGCAGCTTGTATGTAGTATATTTTAGAGCTCCTTGATTTCTATTCCATGATGTATGCATGTAATTGATAGAAACGTTTTTCTAACCCACTATTGCATGTATCTTAAGCCTTGTAGTCAGTCAATTATTTTGTATTTTTATTCTCTTGACTACTCTACTGGTATGTGGATAGTGTCTTCCAATAACAATTGATGTTGGGACCAAAAATGAAGATCTCTTAGATGATGAATTTTATATTGGTCTCTGACAAAAGCGCATTACTATCTAGGTTTTCTTCTACTTGAATGAACTAGTAAGTATTTAATTTATTCACTTCAGAGCTCAGGGAAAATATATCTTTTTGCTGATGATCTGTTTCTATGCTTTGTAGGTATATTATGACTTCCTTCATGAGTTCAGTGTGTTGTCAAACAAAATTATGGAGAAAAGGTTCTTATCTAGGTTAGTTGTTAAACAGTTGTTTCCTTTGTGAAGATTAGGTCACAATTGATTGTCATATCAATGTGAATGAACACATTTACTTTGTATGGTAGCTACTTTTTAGCATCTTGTTGGCACTTTGATAAAACATCCTTGGGAGCTGGAAAATTCTTGCTAGTCATTGAAACCATGCAGGAAGATCATAAATGCACAAATATTCTAAGATTTTACAATATAATAAGCCAGTTTATGCTTTCACTATATTTGCAATAGACTAAGCAAACCTCTCCAAAGTAAAATATGCACAATTGATTGATTAAATGACGGTTTACATTCTCATGACAGTTTGAAGACTTTGCCAATCACAATGCCTTTGAGTTGCAGGAAAAATATCGGACAACCCATCTAGTATTCAATGATGATATTCAGGTTTGCCTACAATGACTAATCATTTTGGCTATTTTACAGTGCAACCTGTGTAACAAAGCCAGGGCTTGTCAATCAATGAAATAGTATTGAAATACTCTGATCCAATGATGCCATTCATGTTTCTTTAAAATTATGACTATGTTGGGATTAAGATGTGATTATCCAAATTTTTAACAAGGATGCATCTTTTTCATTTCAGGGGATAGCTGCAGTGGTTCTGGCAGGGTTGGTTGCATCATTAAAAGTGATTGGTCCAACATTGGCCGATCATACCTTCCTCTTCCTAGGAGCCGGAGAGGTAAGTCCACTTTTTGTGTCAACCGTGCAAATAAGGAAGAGATGAATTACTTTACACCAAATGAAAATAATGGTAACCTTATCTTACAGGATTTTATACATAATTTGTAAGCCGCATCAACGTCTATTACCTGCAAAACTTGTTTTTATGAGATTCTTTTGTCTTTCTGCTATGAATTTGAAAGGCTTGCTTATGCTTTTTCTAAACATAAATGGTTTAGAATTTGTATTAAGGAAGCTGTAGCATAGCTGAATAGCTAGGTAATACAAAAAATAGTAGCTTGCAGCTTTCCAAATTTAGTTATGCTCTGGACAGACTAAAGTAATTCAACTTGTTCATCTTGGTTACTGTCCATCCACTCCAGTAGGTGGTTCTGCTAGTAGTATATATTCTGAAAAAATAGCTAACAGTACTATGCTTCTATAGTACATAGATTAAGATCTCTTCATTTGAAAAGGTGACAGCTTGTAGCTTAATCCTTATTATGATTTGGAGTTTCTGGTTCTTGGCTGTCCATTTCCATAGCTTCCTGAGGTTGATTATCTGTGTCTTCTTTGTGTTTTCTTGCCTCCTCACAAGCCTCCTAACTTTTTGAAAATCTCTGTTACAGTCCCAAGAGTGCCTATTGTCCATTTGACTGAGCTTGAAGTTGAAAATGACCCCAATAATCCTTGTGGATCGATGGGTCCACCTACACTTGACACTTACTGATGCTACCTCGTGTGGAGCTGTATTAGCACCTCTATGGTGATGTAGAATGTTTACATTACTTTCCCATAAATCAAGTTATTGATGTGAGGAGGGTGTTTTAGTTGTTATAAAACTAGGTAATAAATTGAGTTTTTTGGTATTTTTTTTCAAACAATTGCAACAACTGTTAATGAGAAGTTTTTAGTTTAAAAATTTATTATGGAAGGGTAATTTTTTAGTTATAAATTCATTATAGAAGGGTTAATTTCTCATCGAAACTTCATTCTTGAAGGCCAAAATTTTGGACAACACGTTCTTTGACTGTCAGTATAGGAAACAAAAATGTCAAAAAAAAATTATATGACGGGCAAAGATGAATAAAAATTCCGACCTTGCTAACATTGATCAATGCTAATAAAAAACCTGATCAATGTAGCACATAGCGCTTTGTCATATATATTAGAATCTCTATTTTTATATAGAGGTGAACCAACAACTTCCGCCATAGAAACAAGAACCAAGTTGGAGGAATCAGACAATCAATTATACCATTCGGGAGAAGTCTTCTACAGAGGTTGATCCAGGGCATCCTTCGGTTTCCTCTGCTGATCTGTTTATTAAACAGAGTTTCAAGTTGTCCCACCCATACCCAGGTAGCCAACGTAATTAAAATTTATTGTAAGCAGTATTTAGTTGCGCCACCACCATTTTCCATTGATCTGTCATTCCGAGGATATTTCCTAGGTGCATCGAGGCCTCATCAAACCCACCGCCTATACCACCTATTGATCCTGCTTAACACAATCTTCTCATAATAGTTGTTAATTTTTATTTTATCTTCTCGATGTTTGGTAAATCTAGAGTTGAGACAAATCTGTGTTAATTCTATGCACAATAAACTAATGCTTTGTTTCTTCATAATTATTCTTAATATTATTTTTCCTGTGCAGTTTCCGGAGTTTCCTAACAAAATAATGTTCTTCTGTCAAATTTCTCCTCCAGAAGGAGGGCATACAACAATCATATTAACCCATAACATCACCCAAAGAATGGAACGGAGATACCCGCAACTTGTAAGAAAAATAGAGAAAGAGGGGTTGATCTATCCTCACAGTTTTCCTTAGGAAGACAGTCCTCAATACTTTTTAAAGGGTTGGAAATCCCATTTCCAAATGATAAACAGGAAGTAGAAAGGAAGTTCATGTAAGAACATCATAGATTCATAACTAGAAAAATTGCATCTCGATTTTTTTAAATGCTTTCTTGATTTGACTTCTCCTGATTCCATATATAGCTTCTCTAGGAACATTTACACATTTTAATTATAGGATAATAAACTAACCATGTGGTGAGGTTGTTGCTTCCAAGGCTCAATTGTTAATATATTTCCTTGTTGGAACATCGAATCGTGATCCAAAGACAAATTTCCTGAATCTACTTACTGCTGCACACAAATTCTCTTACTGGTATTCATCTACAGACATCAGGTACTTTCTATATTGTGTTTGTTAATAAAGGTGCTTTATTATGCTGAGATTCATGTGTCTTTGGTAGTAGAGATATATAAAACATTCACCTACAAGATTGTTTAGAAACTACAAATCTTATTTGAATGTTGGTGTGATCGTAATACAAATCTGAAAAAAGATACGAGTCTGAAATAACTTAGTTTGGTATTCTGAGTATTTAATTTCATGTATTGAAACAAGACTGAGATATAACCCTCATAATTAAACCAATTCCAATCAATCAATCAAAATCATTCCCTACACTATACAAAGTCAAACAATACTACAAACACAACTATTACCAGTGTTTAGCGGAAGTCATCACCAGATTGTTCCATCACTTAACTCATAAGAAGCTCATGTCGACATAGGGACATTACAACAGGGTTTTTCTATTTTTAGTATTTATTACTTGATAAGGAATTTCATCCACCCGTATTACACAATAGGGCATCACTCGCCCTCTTTCTCACTCACACATAACTACCAAGTCAAGACCCCATTTGAATGAGCGAATAGGGCTGCTTCCGCTTAGAAATGGCCCTAGATTTGGGGACATGTAAATGTTCAAGCTATTAATTACTTTGTCATGCACCAAAACTAGCATCTTGCCAAATTTCAAAAATGTAATTTTTTTTCAGATTTCATAAATGCATTTTTTTTTTAGATTTTCATCACAGGGTCAGAGCACCCTAGGTCAAAGCATGTTGGTGTTAGGTTTCAACCTACAATTATGATATGAAAGAATAACTTACTACTGATTGTGAACTCTTCATTTTCATGTAGATATTTCCAAAAAATCAAAGCAATCGGGAGTGATTTCGTTATTAATCCTTATTATAGAAAACGTATGTGCCATAATATCAGTTTTGGAGCAATGGCAATTTTTATTTTTTATTTCTAACTCATCACACAAACTAAAGGCAGCATACTAATGTCTCTTTTATTGTCTTTCATGAGTTCAATAAACACATGATTTTACTTTGTAAGCACAGATTCTATGATGAAATATGACACAACAGTACTTCTTGAAAAAAAATCGCATGATATGGGCAGTTTGCACTGTTATTTACACCATTGTTGAGTTGGGAGAGCTGATCCACCTCTAGCAATCAAAATCACATGGGATTAAACTACCATTTTTAGTGATGATTGTCCAGAATATTTCACATTTGAGATTCAAATCTTGAATAGAAAGAATGTTCATCGTTGTTTTAGATATTCTAATTACCAATCTATAACCCATTTGTGGCCAATTAAACTAACCATCCCATTCACAACAACGTTATTATTGAGAGATTTTAAAGGATTCACCCTCGGCATGTAATTCAAACTCTCTCTTCTCGCTAGGGCTGGTTGGAAAATAGTTTGTTTTGGATGAATTAATTGAACTAATGCAAGCAATCAATTAGTTAGTGTTGGGAGGTAGAGTCTCTGTTGTTGTGATGATTTTTTTTCCCACAGTAATCAAAAGGGAAACTCTAAACCTCGTGAATTGAATAAGAAGATTTTTGGCACTACAGTTGAAACTGAATAATTTACATGTGAGGTCTTTATTTCCTTTCATTTGCATCATCTACCCATCTATGCCATGCATCTTTTTTGGGCCTTCTTCCTGTCATGCATGGGCTCTCAATCACTTGTGACAAAGGAACAACCTCATGCAATTTTAATCCCAATTGAATACTTTCTGATGGGATATAGATAGTCGATGATGCAATTAAGCCAATATCATTCGATAGTCAATAATACAAAATCCTCTCCCAAAACTTTTAGACTGGCCAGTGGCATGACCGTGCAATTTGAATTCTTGCAAAGAAATCAATGTTTGGAAATATTTTGAA
Organism: Larix kaempferi; assembly: GCA_027924585.1. Classification (NCBI taxonomy): domain Eukaryota; kingdom Viridiplantae; phylum Streptophyta; class Pinopsida; order Pinales; family Pinaceae; genus Larix; species Larix kaempferi. The sequence continues at coordinate 7,226,705 of BSBM01000703.1, forward strand.
AACCTTTTTAAATTGGAACAATTAGGCATTCTCAATACTTTTAAAGTTTGAAGCTTTGAAATGATCTTGGTAGTTTTTCTATAGAGGTGCAATTTGATAGAGTTAGTTCTTGTAGATTTGTATTAGATCACCCAACTCTCTTAGCAAATTGTTTCAACCCTACAAAGTTGATCAATCCAAGTGTTCGTAAATTTTGGAGTTTTCCAAGATCACTTGAAGATATTTTGATGGAATCCTTGGAATGTATCTTTCCATCTAATTTCAAGTCTTTGAGATTGGGTGGCATCTGCAAATCACATAATTATTATGTAAAAAAACATAATAATAAATGGATTCAAAATTTTAAGAAAATTGAATGAAAAAACAAGGAAATAAAGAAAACTTACCTCTAAAAGATATAGATTGAATAACATGTTACATATAGAGATTTAATGATATACCAACTTTAGGCAAAAAAATGGTCGAAGCGAATAGTCTATGTGATATCATATTCTTCTTCACTTTATATATAATCACCGGGATGTCTATTTTTCCTTGCCTCTATGTCTTGTTCTGTTGTGATATGAAAATTTATGGTGTACATGTGTGTGTATGTGTGAGTGTGTGCATGGTTGTGGATACACTTTATATGTGTGGTTACTATCTATTGATGAGGTGATGTTTATATTCATGGTTGGAAAACTTGTGAGAATGCATAAATTATCACACTAATATTTGCAATATAACACAAAATATGCATATTATGTAATGAAACTAATACTAATGTTTTAAATTGATTATTTCTTGTTGTTTGCAGAAAAATGGTGAAGATGACTCAGATGATCTAGATTATCTTGTCAGTAATGTACCAGAAAAAGTTATTGCTGATAATGATGCAAATGGATTAGATGAAAATGATGATGAATATGATGTTGGGATATATGAGGATGAGGATGAGGATGATGATGATAATGGTGGTGATGATGACGATGATGGTAGCCATTGATGCTACTATTGAGCTTGTGGATGTTTATTACTTTCTCGATGCTACTAGACACATATTCTTATTTTTGTGATGATCCAAGTTCATATTAAATTCTGGGTCATTTTGATTTGTATGGTGGATTTATGTTGACATATAAACTTTGATTATCCTTGATCATTTTGACATTTCTAGATATGGATATTAAAAAATATATTTATTGTGATATTGGTAATTTCACTATATATATCGTTCACTTGTTCTTTTAACCTTAATATGATGATTTGTATGATAGGTTATTGATGTCATGATGTTTTATAATTTCACTTATTTTTATGAAAGATAATGGTGATGTGATCGTTATTATATTGTAAATTTATCTATATTGGAAATTGTCGATGATCTTTTTATGGAAATTTAATATATATGATGATGTTACTACTTTGGATAAATGTTGTCTGTTTGTGTCAAATTTTCTTCACAAATGCCATGCAATTAATTTCAATAATGGTATCTACAATTAATTTGAATGTTTCATTATGTTATTTTAGAACTATGAAGTAAATGATATATTAGAACTATTGAAATTAATGAAATAATTATAATAATTTGATATAATAAATATATTAGCACACAATTGGATATAGTTGTAGGTGTTAAATAACAAGCCTAATGTGGTGCTAATAAGGAAGCAAAATAAGAAGCAAAAGTAGGACCTAAAATGGAAGCCCATTATCTCATAGATCTAGAAGCAACATTGGATTGAATACCTAGCGCTAAGTTGGAAGTCATTTCTGATGCTATTTTGGATGCTAAAGTAGAATCCTAACTAGAAGCTAAACTAGTGGCAAACAAAGAAGCAAAATTAGATGCTTAATGGGAAGCTAAATGCGGTGTTCATGAGGAAGCAAAACAGGAAGAAATTCAAGAAGCTAAACAGGAAGCAAAATGTGGCGCTAGTGTGGGACTAAAAATTGACGCTAAATTGGTAGCAAAACATGGTGCCAATGTTGACATAAATAGAGATGCAAAACTAGGCTTTAAAAATGATGCAACACTTGACGCAAATGAGGAAGGAAAACATGGCATTGATATGGTAGCAAAATAAGATGTTAATTTGGATGCAAAACATGGGGCTACATAGGAAGAAAAATATGGTGCAACAATAGAAGAAAAAATGGCACTATTTTGGTAGCAAAACATGATGCAAAAGGAAGCAAAAACTGGTGCAGAATTAGAAGCAAAAATTGGTGCATATTGGAAGTAAAACGTGGTGCAAAATGGGATGCTAAAGTGGTAGCACATATGGATGTAATATTGGATGCTAATTTGGATGCAAATATGGCACGAATGTAGATGAAAACATAAATGCTAACATGGCACTTTTAAAGATGCAAATGGGGTGCTAATGGGGATGTCATTTAGGAAGTAAAAGAGTACAATCTCTAGGAAGAAAAATAGGATGTTATTTAGGAAGCAAACCTCGACGTCGTTTAGGAAGCAAAATTGGACGCTCTTTTGGAAGCTTAAAAATGGGCTCTGTTTTAGACATAAGAAATGATGCTATTTAGGAAGCAAAAAAAGACGCTCTTTTAGACTCTTTAAGTTTTGTCCATCACGTGTCCCATTTAGTGTCTACTTCAACCACTCAATGATAAAAAAATTTACACTAAAAACGGACGCTAAATGGGATGCTAATTCCAGGATTTGTTGTAGTGTGAGTGATTATAATTTATGATGTTTCGAATATTTTGAACGACGAGTCGAATTTTATAGCATTGGAATTTCAACATATAAATTGAAATTTATATGGATGGGTAATTTCAAATGTTTCCCTTCTTTTGAAAAGTTGATATAAATTATGTTCTTCTTAATTGGAAGGGTAACACTCAAATTTTAAATTTTGTTTGAAGGGAAATTTTAAATTTACACTTTTGGGAAGGGCTATAACCCTTTGGAAGGTCTAGAAAGGGTTCAAATTTGAACACTGATGATAGTATAGACATATCATTTGAAAGGATAATTGTTAAAATTGATCCAATATTTAATTGATTAAATTTTATTTTACTCTAATGGTAATCGTTGAAAAGTGTTCAATAGTTTAGCTATTGAGATCATATTTTTTTAATGAATTTCTTTGGAAAATGATTAAAATGTACATCTTTGGAAAACTCCCATAAGCAATGGTAATCTTTGAAAAACATCTAATTACTTAGATACTAAGATATTTAGGGTCACTTAATGGACTTTTGGGATATATTGTTAAAATGAATATTTTTTGGAAAATTCCCAATAAACTTTTAGTCAAATGGTCAAACTTCAGATATGCCAAAATACAATTAATGATATTTCTGCAAAAGGTCCAAATAGCCGCAACAAAAGTTTTCAAAATTGAATAACAAGCTTAAAAAATCCTCATATGAAGAAACCTTTATATACATTTTCATAGAATTTTCTAGAAATTTAACTTGACTTTGTATCATTATAAAACTTAACATTTAGTTATATAGTGTTATTTCGTAAAAGCATTATCCAAATATAAATATAGGTATATAATATTGCATGCATTGGAAGGAAACAAGTTTTTAAGAAAATAAATTAGATTGAAAGATAATCTAAATATAACTTAATAAATTGAACAAATATTTAATTTTAAAAAGTCAAATTTAATAATTATTTGATTTTAAAACATCAAATTCAATAACTATTTATGAGAAAAACCATTAAATTAAAGTGAAAAGATTGATATTGAAAATGATTTTATATTTTTGTATAGATGAAAATGATTTTATATTTTTGTATTAGGGGAATCGACCATTAGATGGGGCTAGTACTTGCGTGAGACAGGGTACAAGGGTCCAATCCTGTTTGCTACCACTATGACCTTATGTGCACCCACACATCCCATAAGCATGTGGCATGGGTAAGTCGGGGTGTTTTGAACTCGTGATCTCTATTACAACATAACATTTCATTTTCAAGTGAATCACCAGTTGAGATACACTTCTACGGGCTGTATAGATGATAATGATTAACATCCATATAGATCAATGTTAATTTAATCTTAAAAATGTAAGGAGTCACTTGGTTTGCTTTAAAATTATGTTTCTATGCTGAAGAGATTTAAGAGAAGTATTATTATAATCATAGTTGTGATGAGTTAAAAGTGTTTATAGTTGTGAAAATCGGCATAACAAAAGAGTCGTGAACCTCATAATTTTTTTTTTTGAAAAAAGTAAAAGACATTTGACATGCAAAGGTATTCCCATGAAGATGAGTAACATTTTTTGGCAAGCGGAGGTGGCGAGTATGGAAAACAACAATCTTGGTCGAGCTTTTGTTAAGCCCTCAATCGAGGGGTTAACCAAGCACTCAATCGAGCTATTTAAAAAATCTCGATCGATAGTTAAGAAAACCCTTGAACGAGCTTATAGCTAGATCGAAGGTTTTCTTAACTCTCAATCGAGCTTTAGCTTGATCAAACTATTGTCATTAGTAAAAAATACATAAAAATATGCGGGAAGTCTATAGAAAGTAAGAAGTAGCTCAATCGAGAGTTTAGTTTAACTGCATCTAAACCCTCGATCTATATATTAAAAAAAATGCTCAAAACCTCGATCGAGGATTTTTAAGACCTCGATCGAGGGCCTAAAAAACAAGCTTTTAACTTCCTTTTTTGCAAATTTAATTTTACTAGCCTCTTTTCCAGGCTTAAACCCTATCTTGGAATTCATATCAATGGATTTGTCAACGAATTGCCTATCCATTGGCATATAATTTATGGGTTTTTGATTTCATATGATATTTTTTTTTTCAAACTTACACTTAAAAAACCATGTCCACATCTTCTAATCAATGCAAAGAAAAATAAACAACATAACAAGTACACAATAAAAAAAATTCAAAAAATATATACGCCTCAAACCAACGCGTCCTCTGCAAAAGGGTATTTTTTGTTTATCGATCTTTTTAAGGAGTAAAAAAGGTTTACTTGCACACACGTGTACAAAATGCGATTAAAATTTTCAATTGTCAGTTTCAAAAATTAATGAAAAATACAAATTTTCAACATAAATTTAAAAAAAATATGTATGCCCAATTTGTGTTTGTTTAGATTATGTTCATATTTGTTTTTAAAAAATTATGCATTTACCACTAAATTATTTTACATGGACACAAACCCATTGTTGACTTTTCCTGAAATTTACAAGAACAAACCTATAATTAAATGCAATTTTGGCATAGTAAATTATATATATGGGCATGTGCAAGCTAATGAGGGTCACTTTTGGATTGTTAGATGCAATAGAAAAATGAAAAATCAGGCATCCCTCAACTTACTTGGTTTTTTGATATACTTACACAAGATATCTTTCATCGAGTAAAAAATATGAAACATAGGAAATTGAGTCACGTTTCTGAATATATAAGTTTTAAGTATTGAAAATTTACAAAACTATGTAAAATTTCATTTTTTCTAACAATCAAGTTTTTATTTTTTTGGAAAATGATAAGGTATATGTTTTTTTGGGTGCATCCTTTCAGTGCCTAAATGATGGTTTCGGGCTACAAAAATTGGTAGACATGTATAGAACCCGTAGCACTAGTGCAACACTATTTTTCCAAAATTAAATGTTTTATTTTTTATTTTTTTTAATTATGTATGTGATCAAACCTCGAGAACAATACATCATATGTGGGTGCAGCCTTTGAAGGTCTTAATCGAGTTATTTCGACTTGGATTTTTAAGAGCATGTAGAGGCCAATGTCTACTACTGTAACATATAATTTTTTTTAAAAATGGTCATGAAATGAAAAAGTTACAGAATAAACACTAACAACATGTTTTTTGACATGAGTGATGACACAACAAAATTAGGAAACAAATAGAAAATCTCAATATTTTTTTTAAAAAATTACATATTTGGAATCTATGTAAAACATGCTATCTATGTAAAAAATTTCATCAATAATGGTCATGTATGTCATGCTGTAGAGAGCGGTGAAAAACATGCATATTGAGAAAAATGGTGGAAATGCCTAATTAGATACGGTTTAGTAAATTCCATAGCACAGGTTTGGTAAGTCTGAACCAACCACATAGGATTATGGATTACATGCGGGCGCTAGAAGAGGGAGTGATTTGGTGCTCCGGAACGCGCACTTTATATTTAAATTCAAATATTTAGATTGGCGCACATTTTTGTATATACAAAATGCGCACGTGTTTTGTATATTCAATGGCGACTGTGCGTTATGTACATACAAAACGCACGAGCGTTTTGTATGTACAGAATGCATGCAGGTTCTTAACTTCATGAATTTATGTTTTTAAACGTTGAATAAATTTATATACCCACCACTCCCTAACTCCTCCTCTCCCTCTCCCTAATCCCCACCACTCTTAAACCCTCCTCCCTCTATCTCTCTCATAATCCTGTCACTGCTAACCCTTGCTCACTCTCTCCCATCCTACACCTAACTCTTACTAACCCCCTCTCTCTCTATCTCTTCTGTACTCCTCCACCAACCCCTATCCCCCACCCCTCTCTCTCTTCTCACCCCCTAATACCCTCCTCCCTCTTTAGCTCTCTATAACCCCTTAACCCACCCCACCCCACCCCACCCACAACTAACCACATCCCCTCTCTTATTGTCTCTCCTACTCCCCATACCCCTAAACCCCCTCTCTCTATCCCCTCCTCGTCATAACCCTTACAAACCCTCTCTCTCACTCTCTATTCCCTACTTCTACACCTCTATCTCTCTCTCTAAAACCCTTCTCCCTCTCCCTAAACTCTCCCCCATCCCTAACCATCCCACTCTTTCCATCTCTCTGCTACTAACCCTAGCCCAAAACCCCCTCCTCTTTATCTCTCTCCCCTCCTCTCCCTATCCCTTACTAATCCGGGCACTCTCAGTCTCTCCCTCTCTTCCCTACACCTCCACCTACCTCTAACCACACCTTCCATGTCTCTTTCTCACTCCCTATAACTAACACCCTCTCCTCTATCTCTCTCTTCCTCCTCTCCCACCCCTAACCATTACTAACCCCCTCTCCAAATATCCTTCTGTCTATCCCCTTTTCTAACCCCCCTCGTATCCCCTTACCCCTAACCAACCCCACCTTTCTCACTCTCTCTTCCCTGGTTCTACACCTCTCTTTCTCTCTCTCAGTCTCTCTCTCTCTCCCCCTCGCTATCCCCCCTTCTATCCCCTTACCCCTAACTAACCCCCCCTCTCTCACCCTCTCTTCCCTGGTTCTACACCTCTCTCTCTCTCTAAACCCCCTCTACCTCTCCCTAACCTCTCCCTCATCCCTAACCATCAAACTCTTTCTATCTCTCTCCTACTCCCCTATATGAAAACCCCCTCCTCTATATATCTCTCCCCTCCTCTCCCCAGCCCTTACTAACTCAGGTTCTCTCAGTCTCTCTCTCTTTCCTAGACCTCCACCTACCTATAACCACACCTCCCATCTCTCTTTCTCACTCCCTACAACTAACATCCTCTCCTTTCTCTCTCTCTACCTCCTCTCCCCCCCAACCATTATTAGCCCCCTCTCTCAGTCTGTCTCTCTCTCTCTCCCCCTCGCTAACCCCCCTCCTATCCCCTTACCCCTAACTAACCCCCCTCTCTCACTCTCTCTTCCCTACTTCTACACCTCTCTCTCTCTTTGTATCTCTCTCTAAACACCCTCTTCCTCTCCCTAACCTCCCCCCAATCCCTAACAATCCTACTCTTTCTACCTCTCTGCTACACCACCTAGCCCAAAACTCCCTCCTCTTTATCTCTCTCCCCTCCTCTCCCTAGCCCTTACTAACCTGGGCTCTCTTAGTCTCTCTCTTCCCTACACCTCCACCTACCTCTAACCACACCTCCCATCTCTCATTCTCACTCCCTACAACTAACACCCTCTCCTCTCTCCCTCTCTACATCCTCTCCCCCCTAACCATTACTAACCCCCTCTCCCAGTCTCTCTCTCTCTCTCTCTCTCTCTCTCTATCCCCCTCGCTAACCCCTCTCCTAGCCCCTTACCCCTAACTAAACCCCCTGGGCCCTATCTCACTCTATATTCCATGATTCTACACCTCTCTCTCTCTCTCTGTAAACCCCCTCTCCCTCTCCCTAACCTCTCTCCCATTCCTAACCATCCTACTCTTTCTATCTCTCTGCTACTCCCCCTAAACCAAAAGCCCCTCCTCTCTATCTCTCTCCCCTCCTCTCCCTAGACCTTACTAACCAGGGGTCTCTCAGTCTCTCTCTCTTCCCTACACCTCCACCTACCTCTAACCACACCTCCCATCTCTCTTTCTCACTCCCTACAACTAACACCCTCTCTCTCTCTCTCTCTCTCTCTCTCTCTCTCTCTCCCCCCAACCATTACTAACCCCCTCTCCCACTCTCTCTCTCTCTCTTTCCCCCTTGCTTACCCCCCCTCTCTCTATATATACTCCTCCCCCATCCTATCTATCTCCTAATCCCCCTTCCCCTTCCACTAACCACACCCCATCTATAACCCCTAGGACCCTTGACCCCTTATCCCCTAAAACCAAACCCTTATTTAACCTCTTAACCCATAGAAACTATTAAATAAGGTTTTGATGATTACCATAACACTATCCCCTTACCCCTAACCATCCCCCTCTCTCACTCTCTCTCTCCCCCTCGCTAACCCCTCTCCTATCCCCTTACCCCTAACTAACCCCCCCTCTTCCACTCTCTCTTCCCTGCTTCTACACATCTCTCTCTCTCTCTACATATATAACACCTCTCCCTAACCTCTCCCCCATCCCTAACCATCCTACTCTTTCTATCTCTCTACTAATCCCCTTAAGCCAAAATCCCCCTTCTCTCTATCTCTCTCCCCTCCTCTCCCCAGTCCTTACTAACCCGAGCTCTCTCAGTCTCTCTCTCTTCCCTAGACCTCCACCTACCTCTAACCACACTTCCCATCTCTCTTTCTCACTCCCTACAAATAACACCATCTCCTCTCTCTCTCTCTGTGTCTCCCTCCTCTCCCCCCCTAACCATTACTATCCCCCTTTCTCCCCCTCTCTAACCCCCCTCCTATCCCCTTACCCCTAACTAACCCCTCCTCTCTCACTCTCTCTTCCCTGCTTCTATGGCTCTCTCTCTCCCCCTCTCTCTCTCTCCCCTCTCGCTCTCTCCTAATACCCCTTAACCTACCACCAACCACCCCCCATCTCTAACCTCTAATCCCCTAACACCAAATCCCTATTTAACCTCCTAACCCATAGAAAATATTAAATAAACTATTGAGTAAGGTTTTGATGATTACCATAACGCTAGCGCATTTTTTCATGAAGAAATGCCGACGCGTTTTGTGCAACTAGACGTTATTTAGCCGTGCACCAAACATATTAAATGGCTAGGATTTTTTTAACATTCCAGAAATGCGGGCGTGTTTTGTGTGTCCATAATGCTAGAGTGTTATGTGTGTCCATAATGCTAGCGTGTTTTGTCTGTGCAAAAACTCAGCAGAATACTCTTCCTATTTCATACCCGAAATTCTTGTTTTGTCTCCCCGTCTCCCATACAGTGCTGCAAAAAAAATTTCAAACTTTATGTTCACAATCAAGATTCAAGGCAATTGAGGTTGCTCAAGACACTCTATGTTCACAATCAACAAGCTTGAAGAGGATTCTACAGTTAGCATTTGGAATTCAAGATTCTACATTCACAATTTCAAGCATCAAGAGGATTCTACATTCACAATTTCAAGCTTCAAGAGGATTCTACATTCACAATGTCAAGCAAGCTTGATGAATCTATATGAACACAATTGAAGAAGAATATACATTCACAATTGAGCAATCTTGAACAATCTATATTCACGAATGAAGAATTTTCTATATTCACAAGTGAGGTAGAAGTTACTTTCACATTTGAGCAAGATTGAGGAATCTATATTCACAATTTAAGAAGTATCTATATCTACAATTGAGCAAGCTTGAATAACATATATTCACAATTGAGAAAGAATTTGTATATTTGAATAGTTGAGCACAGCTCTAGAATCTAATTTCTTAGTAGTGCTCATTGTGGTCATGGGGAATTCACGCAATCGAAAAAGGAAATCGACAAGGAAAGAGAAGCCTCAAGAAACCATGGAAGAAGTTAGAGAAAAGAAAATATTGGACATGTGGAATCAAAGGCATTCCATGGAAACTCATCCAATTCCAACCATAGATGATGCCATAGTCGCTCCTACCCATCCACCTCAAGAAAAATAGAGAAATTCACTAGAGAGGCCCTCAATTTCAACAACATTTGATGAAAAAGCACCCCATGGCACTAGTCAAGAAGTAAGACGTAGGTGCTCATTAGAGGATGTTTCAATTCCCACATCAAGTCAACATCACAATATGGTAGCGAATGACTTGTTGGGTAGTGTTTATACAAGTGACGAAGTTAGAGAGGCATTGAATGAAGGATTTACAATGGAAGAAGCAAATGTTATGGATACCGTCCAAGAGAAAGTCCAATTTCCCACATCCAACTACCAACAAGAGAATGAAAGATAAGAGGCTCATATTGAAAATCCGGAGCATCCTAGTGATGTTGTACATGCTCCAGTTCGAACACCCTTACCTCCATTAGCAACTACACGTTGAAGAACTCCGAAACGTATACAGGTTAAAAAAACTCTCATTAGTTCACTTGAAGTTACGTTATCTAAACATGTTATTGCTTATCAAACTTGACAAATACTTGATAATTTTTTTGATTCTAAATGCAATGGGGACAAGTGCAAATTATTTTTATCATTGTTAAAATATAGGTCTATTGTTGTTGTTAGAAGAACGTTAAGGATAAAGATGACCAAAAAGTTGGAACCAAGTTCTCATATTGTTAAAATTTTAGTAGATGCATTTAGTACAATTGGAAAGAAATCTTGGTCAAAGGATTGCAATGGGTCTCATCGTGTGTTGTCACAATCAATCGTGAAAAAAAACACCAGGGCACTTTATTTTCTTAAACCTACCTCCAAAATTATTAATTTGAATGTGAAGACACTTCGTAGGTATTGTGTCTACTCTTTGATGAACATCACAATGTGATATTGACGAACGTAACCATAATGCAACATAACCATGGAGGAATGTCACAATCCAACACAAGCCTTGATGAATGTCATAGTCCACCATAACAGTCGATGAATGTTGCAATGTGAAAAAACCATTCAGGAATGTGCCATGGAGGAATGTCACAATCCAGCATAACTGTTGATGAATGTCACAATGCGATATAAATATTAATGAATGATGAAATTTAACATTAATGAATTTATGTCACGTTTCATTGTCAAAAAGCATCTTTTGAAAGATGCTTTTAAAGATTCTTTATGCCCAAATTTACTAAAATGCACGCCTCAGCCAAACCGTTAGTAATATCACAAAGATCAAAACACAAAAGTTGTATCCCTCGACGAAATATTTTCAAAGGTACCAAGAGATCCCCAATCCAGTTCCAGGATAAAAATATATCACAAAAATACCATAATATTCACTTTTTCCCTCTCATTTTTTCTTATCTCTCTCTACCTATTTCTTATTTAGGATACGTTGTAGAAGAAGGTAGAATGTTATGTTGTAATGTGACAAAACCATGGTTGACTTTAGAAAACCATAGTTGACAATAATTGACAATGGTTAGCTAAATTTAAGTCATTACCATGGTGGACTTTAGTTTCAACATAGCTAAACAATCGTTGAGTTAAAGTCAACCATGGTTAACCTCAATGAACCACGTTTTAATAAATTTGGGTTGCATTGCATTATCAAGATAAACATCACAATGTTACATAACCATTTATGAATGTCACAAAGTGATAAAACCCTTCATGGATATCATCTTAAGGAGACAACATTGCAATGTGACATAACCCTTGATGAATGTCACAATGCGACATAACCATCGATGAATTTCATAATGCGACATAACCCTTAATTAATGCCACATTGCGACATAACTATTAATGGATGATGACATCTAACATTAATGACTAAAGGTGACACTGCGTTGTCGGCATAAATATCACATTGTGACATAACCTTCGATGAATTTCATACTTGTTGAATGTCACAATCCAGCATAAGCCTTAAGCCTTGATGGACGTCACAATTGAACAAAACCATGGTCGACTTTATTGAACCATACTTGACAATGGTTGACATTGGTTAGCTAAAGTTAAGTCATGGCTGACTTTAACGAACCGTGTTTGACTTTCGTTAAGCATGGTTGGATTTAGTTTCATCATAGTGAAACCATCATCGAGTTTAATGAACCATGGTTGTATTTAATGAACAATGGTTGACTTTAATGAAGGATATTTCACTTTAGTTAGCCATGGTTGACTTACTTGACTATTGTTGACATTGGTTAGGTATGGTTAGTTATGTTTGACCATCATTAAAAATAGTTAACGATGGGTGTCGAATGATGGTCAACATGATGAATATTGTTTGACCATGTAGTTGGCTTTCATGAACCATGGTTGAGTTTGGGTAACCATGTTTGAATTTAGTGACAATGGCTAACCATGGTTGTCCATGTTTGAGCATGTGTGATGATGTTTGAATCCAGTAACCATTTGTCGCATTGCATTGTCAACATAAACATCGCAATTCGACATAGCCCTAGATGAATCTCACAATGCGACAATAACCCTTGATGAATGTCACAATCCAACATAAGCCTTGATGAATGTTGTAATCAAACATAACTCTTGATGAACATCACAATGTGACAAAACCCTTAAGGAATGTAGCAAGTCAACACAAATCAACATTGTGACATTCATTAATAATTAACTATTATATTTTTTGTCATAGACATGGTTTACTTCCCTCAAACACATCGTCGATATGTATTTATTTGTGGTTTTCTTCCCTAAGAGACATTCAATCAACCATAATTTATTGGAAAAAGAACTTTATGGAATCCATGGTCCTAATTTTTCCAGCATAATCATTGGGGAATGTCACAATGCGACAAATCCCTTAAGGAATGTACCAAGTCAACATAAATCAACATTGTAACATTCATCAATAATTATCTATGTGAGATTTCATTGTGACATTCTTTAATTGATGTGTTAAATGTCTAATCTTTATTAAGTTTGATTGACCATTGTGAGTTAAGTTTATAAATCATTTTCATCAATTCATTAAATACTAATATAAATTAAAAATTATTAACTTTTATAACAATACATAAAGACATATATTATGTGTTAAAATGATTATTCAAGCAATAGATGGAAATGAAATATGAAAGGAAACAATTAACCATTACATAATTTTGAAATTAAATTGTTTGCGAGATTGAAAAATGAATATTATAAAGCATCTTTTGTAATTTTGAGATTTTGTTAAAATTATCTTTTAAGTTTCTAAGTTTTAGATTGAACTTTTCTTTCCTCTTTAAAATATCCTACAAAAAGTTCATTACAATATATATATATATATATACTTACTTACTTTCATATTAGAAGTAAAATATTACTATTTGCAAACCATTCCTATTAACAAGTGAAAATATTAGTATTTGTAAACCGATCTGATTAACGATTTGTAAATATTCTTATAATATATATATATATATATATATATATAACTCTAACGTAGTAAATACATTACCTTATCGATCTCCATTTTATATCACAACCCATTTTATATCACAAGTGAAAAGTATTAGAGGATCACACCTATCTTATGAAAAATTCAACCATTCCTAAGTAACGATGGGACTATTTGTGAAGCCTCTTCGAATTCTACTGCAAAACTTCTCTTCACTTCTTTATATATATTATTTGCTGAACATTTTTCTTAATATAAATGATCTATGTTAAAATTAGTTCTTAAACTTATGCTTAAAATAACATTGATCTATGTCAAACCATGCACGCATGGATAAATGAAAAAATAATTAAATCCATAAGCTTTGATCGAACATGTGGAAATTGACGTTAGTGGATATTGACCTGAAGATAGATGGAACCTCAAGTCATCATATTCAATTAAAAATCACACAACACTTCCACTTCAAGGTCGTCGAGTTGCACACGTAGGGCACTCTCTTTCCATTTTCCAATGTTATACCGAGAAAATATGTCAAATATCTTTAGATAACGATTAGGGCGACAAGGTTGCGATACCTGTAAGAAAACGCTTGTGTGTAGAATCGTCAATGTGCCTTGGCCTTGTTGGAAATTTGGCACCTCGTTCACCGACTGCCAAGCCTGTTCGGTTCCATCATTCAGACATTCGGTTCCATCACCGACTGCCAAGCCTGTTCGGTTCCATCTAGATTAAAAATTTAAAATTTTCAGCGAGTTTGTGTCAGCTACCTAGGTTCCTTTTCCAATTCCTACACCTGATAGATGTTGGAAATTGCACCTCTTTCTGGTGCGTTCATGGCTCAGTCTTCACTCGGATCTTCGATTTCCCATTCCACATCAGAAACGTTCCCTGCTCATAGATCTAAACTGCTTTGGAGTTTCTCGACTTCGAAAAACGAAACCCCACTATGACCTAACACTTTGAAGAGTTTAACTTCGCTTTTAAAACTACTGAAGCATATCACATGAGCACAACATGATTTGTGTTTATATTGAGATTTAAAGGGAAAAGCACACCGCCCAAGTAAAAGATTTGACCTGCGCAGTAAATGAATATTTTTTTTTTTTCCTTGCTTTAAAGCTGCACTACATTTTAGCAAATACTTTGCTCTAAATATTTGTTTGAACACTTTTCTTCACAAATTAATTGCGGGGAAATTACTTGCACGACTCCACTTTTTACTGGGTCATGATTACCTATGCTGTGCAGTTCTCTAACCTAATACTTTCTTTTTGCGTGAGCTTTGCACTTCATACAAATTACTTTTTCATAACTTGTTTTAACTTAACTTTCAGACCATAAATGTAAACAACATTTACGCAGGTCAATATGAAGTAAATGTGCGGGATGATAAACCAACATTCTTGAGAATGAATACATAAAACTAAAGACTTATATATTACCATTGTAGAATAGAGTAACTTTGCTGCACTTACAGAGAGATGAGTTTTACTTCAATCCTTCACAATTTTACAAAGCTTGGGCTCTTCATACATTTCACGAGATGAGTTTCTCCTCCTTTCACTCTTCTTCACTCACATACATCTATCTCTATCTCCGTGAGTGATTTTCATTTATACAAAAACTTGATTTGGCTTCTCCTGGAAACTAGAGGGTTTCAATAAATACTGTAATAAATTCTACCTAAGAAGATAGCTACATAAATACTAACTTGCTGTGAGCCAGATTGACTAGAAATTGATTGATTGTCTGACATTGCAGACAAACAAAAAGACTGACTAAGAGTCTAACAAAGCCGAACGCATATCAGATATGATATCAGCTCATAAATACAAAATTTCCAACAAGATTTTCCTATTTTGTTCTACACAAAATATTTTTTTGTGCTATGTTTTGTTGTGCAAGACGCTGACATAATGTGGCTGCGAAATATCTTGGGGAGGTTTGCAGAAGATGTAGACATCCAGATCACCTGTGACAAATTTAATGGAAACCCTTTGGATGTGAAGAATGAAGCCAACACAGGGTTCATGTATGTCCATTCCTATGAACGAACCATCATCTTTTACATATACTGGTATCAGTCACGATGCTTTTTCCCAGGCCAAAAAGAAAAGGACGTCTTGAATATTCTCAAGGTCACAAGCGGATTTGCTATAGCGGGTAAGAAATGTGTGTTCTTGGAAACCAAGTACTTTGGGGGATTTTGCGATAGGAGCCCAGACTTGGATGATGTTTACACCATGCACGCAAACTGATGCAAAGTCCTGAAACCAAGCTCATTGATATGAGAAATTATCTTCATGATTTGGCAGAATACAGAAACCCCACTATCAATTCATCATCTCCCAATATGGGAAAATGGAGACCTGCTAACGCATAAATAAATTCTTCGTTATTATGATTATCTGAAGTGAAATGATAGGTGTTAGACAACTTTTGTTTTATATATTTGTAATATTCTACAAAAGGTTTTAAATTGCCTCAAACCTTTCACTTCAATATTCTGAATCAAATTTGGAAGGATACAAAATTTTTGCTTACAACCATAAATACTATGCCTACTATTACTATGAATAGTAGAAGACTCTCTTAGGTCTCTATTGAATTGGACTCCATTATTTATTTATTGCTTTGAAGGTATTCATGTTTCGACCGACAATTTTATTGCCATCAACCAGTGAAGCTCACGTACACCCCATATTACTTTAGCATTTCATTATATTTTATTGAGGAGTTTTACCGTCAATGTAGGTTTAATAAGCAACTGTCAGTGTATGCATTGAATGTTAAGGCCGACGAATGCTTTGCAAACCATTGAATCTCAAACTACTTGAAATCCAACCACCAGTAAAACATCCACTACAACATTGAATGATACACTACCACAGGCTTATTGATTCCTGGTTGAATTCTCAGCACATTTTTTACAGAATCAACGTAGGAGATTGAACTTTCCAGGCACACAAATCAATATCAATCTTTAGCAAAACCTGCACCGAAATCAAAATTTATTCATTTAAAGTAGTTGGACGGTATCGTAGACATTGATGTTTAGTGAACAGGGGGAACATTATAATTTAAACGAAATTCATGGACATGGATGTTCAGTGACAAAGGGAAAACATCATAATTAAAAATACATCAAAATACATATATATAAAATATATCATACTGCCAACTATTCCATAAATTAATATCATTAATATCATTAATATTATTGAGATGATAAAATAAATAATTTTAAAATAAAAATATTTAACAAACTTTAACATTGCAAAGTGTTTTGTTAAATAATAATTACATTGCAACATTATTAACATGAAAAAGACACTTAGAGTTATCAGCTAACAAAGCCACTCAGAGTTATCTCCAGTATGAAACTCAGTATTACCAAGTATTTTGATCGAAGTGCAAAAGTATTTCACGTCAATTCATGTTCTCACCCTTTAATGATATGAATGATAGCACAATAACCGTATTAAGCAATCCCTATAAGTTGTTCCAAGTTTTAATGATTTGCAATGACACGTGTGATATATCCCTTCAACATATATATATTCATACATAAAATAAATCACGATATTCCAAGATAACATATAGAGAAAAATCGTTGCTCAACGGTGTCGGCTATAGACCTTCTATTTTGATCTTAGCAGAGTTGATCTCTCACCCTTTTGATGTATACATTTCATACAGAAGGAAGAACTATGGCTCAGTTCTTTTCAAATATATTTCACACAGACTCTAATTTACGGTTAACGTAGAGAGAGCTATAAATTCACTTTTCAATAGTGCTAGCTATAGATCTTCTATATTAATCTAGCAGAAGTAATTTTTCTCTTAGTTCTTTTGGTAGATTTGTTTCATACAGAATTTGATCTACGGTGACGCACAGGGATCTGAATGACCTTGTAGATGCCATGCATCGGCCAGGAGTTGAAACCGAGTAAATTATGGAACAAGAGATTGAAATTTGTTGGAAAACTCGTGTACATGGGTAACTGCCTCAGATCTTGCCATGACAACAACCACAGTGTATCCAATCCTCAACCCCAGCAGTCCCCTACTACCGATTCGGTTAAAATCCTGCCCCTACCCACACAGTACCTTAAGCCAGATCAAGACCTTGTCCCGTCCCCTAAAATCCCTGAAAATTCTACACGAGACTAGCGGGTGGTCCTCCCTGATACCATGCGTGATGAAATTGAGAGCACAGACTGGTTGCTCAAGGAAAAACAAGATGTGAATTTGCTAGAGCCTGTTAAGGCCGGCTATGAGGGAAGGCAAGGGGGTGTTGCTCTTATTCACAGCAACATGCACAGATCACTTAAACTTAGAAATTTCCACCTACACGATAGTCGCAGCAGGATAGTCGCAGCTGGAAGTAAGATTGTAATATTCAACACAGTCACAGCTAAAAGTAACAATTGACTATAATCTTCAGCACAGTCACAGCTGACTGTTTCACCCAACAATAATCTACAAGATTGTCGCAATTGTGTTGTAGCTGATTGTTTCAGCTATGTTTTGATAACCCCTGAATTCATAAATAATGGTTGACACTCTGTTCAACAATCAAGTTAATTTCACACTTCCACAATCAATCATATACACTCATAAAAATATCATGCTACAGCAAAAAACATCATTTAAACATTCAACCATGAGTTTACAAACTCATAAAGACAGAGAGGAATATAGAAGCAATATTACAGAGCTAAAACTCCGTTTCATATTCATATTAAATTTCACACTCCTCACCATGTCTCTCTATCTTTTTAGATCTCAGAATTACATAGGTATATATACACCAAAAATATAGTTGGTCATTTAATTAGCTTGACCTTTCACTGCACCAAAATTGACTGTTCAGAATTTATGTGGATACTCTGCCCTTTCATGTGTTGCAATAGGAATGATTGATGCCCCTTCAATCTTTCACATGCTGCAGCAGAGTTGGTAAATTTAATGTGCTGCAACAGTGATGAATCTTCAGCAATCTGATGAAAACATGCTACAACTTTTAACATCTGACCAGCTGGAATAGGTTAGTGAATATCTCTTCAAAGAAATGGCTCTTCAAAAATCAATGTAATACTCAACCCCAATAATCATTCGATGAACTGTAACTGAGGCTGTAACAAAAGTTCAAAATCGATGTGGTGTGTTGCCCCTACGAAACCTTGACAGCATGACAGAATCAAAACGGTGTGGCGGTGGTTGGATCATCAGAGTTTCGACAGCCACTTAGCAGGGCAGTGAATGTCATTTCAGAATTTGTGGTGGTGAAGAATTTAACCACTGCCAATTGGCTAGAAGCAGAAATTCCGCGGGAACCTTATGAACAGAATCAAGACTAACTGTCATTCTGATGCCGAAAAATTCCCATCAAGAAACATATTCGAAAAGAAAACTCAATTCATTCTTGACTTGCTCAAAACAGAATCAGACCTGAGATGTTCTATTCAACACTGTGTTCGAAGTGAATTTGGGCAATTAAGTGCAGGATCGGGAGGAAGGACAGAATTTATAAGCCCACAAAAATGAAAACATTGGGAAAAATTCCTGAAGACGCTATTTGTGAGCAGATGAGAATTCACTATACATTTGATTTCAGTTCTCTGATCACATGGAAGAGGAATGTGAGAGGTCAGAAGGGCACGAAGAGAAAAGGAGACAGGCCAAGACATGGTTCCACGATAAGTAAGGAGTGGAGAAAGGGAAGGGCGCAAAGAGCAGAGTGGACCCATGAAAAATACCAACAAAGCGAACCATGAAGCCTACCCCTGCAATTTAGGAAAAACCACAAATATGCCGACAAAGACACTAGTAATGAATGCAATTATTTTTATTTTCCCGTGAACCTGCAATGTAATTTTATTTTTCTAGAAGGTTGTCTAGGCCGCCTCTTTGCTATAATTTTCTTTTCCCAAGCCTCTTTGTTCTACTGTATTGTTCTTGGAGTTGAGGATCTGGTGGCAAAGACTCGAGCACGATCTACACAATTAAGAATGTGTAGTAGAATGTCGCCATTAGAAAAACATGTGTTGTTGTTAACCATGGGAGTAAGCTAAATTGTAGAAAAGGTGCATTTTTGGGGATATTTAATGCAATTTTTGTTGAAATATGGATGGACTTGTATGGTTTAAATTACAATTTTCATTGTAAAAATGGATTCAATGCCAAATATACAATTCCAGTAATTTAAAAGTACAATTTCATCCATCAAGGGAAAAGGGGCAACCACCCTGCACAGTCAAAATATTTGACCTGCACAGTAATAAATAATTCCCTTTTTTTTTTTGCTTTAGAGCTGCACTCCACTTAGCAAATACTTTGCTCTAAATTATTTTTTCGAATAATATTCTTCACAAATCACCTGCACAATTTCACTTTTTAGTGCGCGTAGGTTAACTGTGCAATTCTACTTTCTAGATTACCTACGTAGTTCGACTTTCTACTGCGTAGGTGAACTTTGTTGCGCAACTCTCTAACCTGGCGGAACTTGACATCATAAAATACTTTTCAGAATACTTTACTTTGCATGAACTTCACATACCTATTTAGCTGCGCATAACCCAAACTTAAACAAACTTTGAATAAATGTATTTCATGCTAAAACATAAGAACCGAAACATATGTAGATGTTACTGCGCAGTAAACTAGGTTGTTTATCAACGTGAAAATACTTGGAATCTTGATTTGATTTACACAGCGTAAATGTAAACAACATTTATGCATATGAAGTAGATGTATGGGATGCATAAACCAACATTCTTGAGAATGAATACATAAAACTAAAGACTTATATATAGTACCACAGTAAAATAGAGTAACTTTTCCACACTTACAGAGATATGAGTTTTACTTCAATCTTTCACAATTTTACATAGATCTTGGGCTCTTCATACACTTCAAGGGTTTTCACTTCTTCTCTTCTTCTCTTCACTCCTAGATCTCTATCTATCATCTCTTTCTCTTACAAAGCTTGGGCTTTTTACACATCTCTCCTCTCTTATCTAATCTAATATTCTTTTAGTGTTTTTAATTTATAGAGTTTTATTATCACTGACTCAAGACTGCTTCTCTTGGAAGCTACAGGGTTACATTAAAGACTGTAATAAATTTCTACCTAAGAATTCTTGATATGCAGAATACTAAAACGGTCACATAAATACTAATTTGACGTGAGATACTAATTTGATGTGAGCCGGATTGGCTGCAAACTGACTGACTAACTTTTGACATTGCAGACTGACTGAGTGTCTGACAGAGACGACGCATATCAGATACGCTATAGATCATTAATTACAATATTTCCAACACTCCACCTTAATTATGAGTAGATGGGGATCATCAAACAAAAATAACATATTACAAAATATTTCATAGCTGAAACATGCTATGTTCATGACACAGTTCACTGCGCAGAACTTGTCACTCCCAAACAACTTCGTAGGTATTGGAATGTGTCCCTTGCCAATGGTTTTGTAAATATATCTGCTACATGATCTTCAGATCTACAAAATTCTAAACAGATTTCATTGCTGCTTATCATATCTCTAATAAAATGATACCTTGTGTCGATGTGCTTGGTTCTCTTGTGGTACACATCATTCTTTGATAGTGCGATAGCTGAATTATTGTCGCAGTAGATGACTATGGCTTCTTGCTGAACCTGGGACAAATCACTTAACATCCTACGCATCCAAACTGCTTTACATGTAGCGCTTGTAGCTATGACATACTCTGCTTTTGCTGAAGAAAGAGTTACTATGGGCTGCTTCTTTGAAGCTGATGATACAACACCTGTTCCTACATGAAATGTAATCCCAGATGTGTTTTTTCTGTCATCTATGCTGCCTCCATTGTCACTGTTAGTGTATCCAATGACTCTGAAATTTTCTGAGGTTGAATACAAAATACCAAAGTTTTTTGTTCCACTTATATACCTCAAAATTCTTTTACCTGCTTTCCAATGAGATTCTTTTGGTGACTCCATGAATCTTGAGATTAAACTGACTCCATACATGATGTCTGGCCTAATTGTTGTAAGATACATAAGGCTACCAACGAGCCTTTTAAACAGTGTAGGATCTACATTAGATCCATCATCATCCTTGCTCAATTTCAAACCTGTTATCACTGGTGTTGGAGCTGTCTTACAGTTTAACATCTTAAATCTGTTCAAGACATCACTTGCATACTTCGACTGAGATATAAATATCCCATTTTTCAGATTGTTGGACTTCAATGCCCAGAAAATACTTCATAATCCCCAAATTAGTCATTTCAAATTCACTTTCCATGACTGTTCTAAATTATTCTATGCCAAAATCACCAGTAAATATTAAATCATCTACATACAGGAAGACAATTAGCTTATCACCTTGCTTGTTGATTTTTGTGTACAATGTTGGCTCACATTCACTTCTTTGAAATCCATTCTGAATGACGTATGATTCAATGCGATTGTATCAAGATCTAGGAGCTTACTTCAAACCATAGAGTTCCTTTTTCAGTCTGTATACTCTGTGTCCTTGTCCTGGAACTTCA
Organism: Larix kaempferi; assembly: GCA_027924585.1. NCBI lineage: Eukaryota > Viridiplantae > Streptophyta > Pinopsida > Pinales > Pinaceae > Larix > Larix kaempferi. The sequence continues at coordinate 7,248,833 of BSBM01000703.1, forward strand.
TAGCCTTGTGGCTGCTCTACAAATACTTCTTCCTCCAAATAACCATTTAAAAATGTAGAATTAACATCCATTTGATAAACAAGGCATTTCCTTTGTGCTGCGATGGCCAAAACTGTTCTGATTGTGTCCATTCGAGCTACAGGTGCAAAGGTTTAATTGAAGTCTATGCCAGGCTACTGTGTAAACCTTCTTGCTACCAATATTTCCTGGTGCTTCTGCACATTTCCATCAACATATTTATTGGTCTTATAAATCCATTTCACACTTATCACATCCTGTCCTTACGAACATCAACTAGTTCCCATGTTTGATTCTTCTCAATGCATTCTATTTCTTCTTCCATGGCTTGTGCCCAAACTTTATCTTCAACAACTTCTTCAAATGTTAGAGAATCATTAATTCAAGAAAATAAAGCAAAGACTTAGAATGAATTAGGTGTACCAAACTCATATATTTCACGCAGACTTCTTGTCCTTGGCAGAGTTGCTAGTGTCGAACTACGCAAGCTGCTTGATGGAGTTTGTTGCTGTCACATACCCCAATTTTGTGAAAATTATGTAATAGTTTTATTATATTCCTAAGACATTATGTTAAATTTAATGCTAAGTAGGGATGGATGACTCAGCAGAGTCAACAGAAGTGGAGTGTAATTTAGAATATTTTATTATTAATAAATAAACTATGGAGACAACAGCATGGGAGAGCTGTTAAAAAGAGGTTACTGGTCAAACTGGTGGATGGAACTAGGTGGAAAGGCAAAAGACAAGTGGCAGCATCCTCAAACACTTCCTAAGTTGCAGGTGGCAACTTCCCTATATTTGGGGTCATGATTCCCCAAGAAAGTGGAATCAGAGCAGGTGACTCATTAATGACAGTTAACCCAACAAAGACCTAGGAAATCTTTTAAAAAGAACTCAATGAACATAGCTGGGGGCTTGAATATTTCCAGGGAGAATTCATTCAGGTGAATGTGATTCAGGAAATCCATTGAGGAAGAGGGAAATACAGTAAGGAAGTGGTTTGAGAGGATTTCTGCAGTAACTTGGTTCCATTATAGCTTTATGGGCTGAGAGAATTGACTTTGCTGCACCTAGTTCCATCCAGGGAGACCAGAGCAAGCTCGGGGGTCCTGAGAAGTTGTTGACTGAGCACTCTCCAGGAGTTGGTAGGGAGGAACGGCCTCCCATTGCTGTTGTTGTCCACAGCCTAAACAGGTTCTGCCATTTATTTTTTGTATGTTACTAATTATGAATGGATGTCTGTTATGTTTATTTAATATGTCTGAGGAGCTAAGTTAGTTTAGTAAATTGAGTATCTTATAATATCAGTAGTTAAAGCTGTTATGAGTTACTGTGTTTTTCCGCATCCTTAGTAAGAAGTAATATCATTATTTTATTACTAATAATGTATCTATAATGCATGCAATATAATAGTAATACTTAAGTAGTAATTTATTATTGCAATTATAAACCTAGTAATTATAATTGATGAATAGATAAGTAAGAATTATGTAGCAAATATTTATACTCTATGTTTTACAATAATTAAATAAACAATCATAGGAGGCAATAGTAAAATATAACAATAAAAATTACAGTTTTTATATCATAGTCAACAATCATTGCAGGAGATTTGTAGTCACCGTTAGGATATCTATATAAGGGTACAAACCCTAGTTAAATTTTTACCAGTCATTACCTATCAAATGAATCAATGTACAAAACCCTAACAGAAATTTATTAAAAAGAATTTATCATTAGTTAAATAACCTAGTCATTGTTTTAAAAACAAAAGAAATAGCAGAATAGTATTTAGCTCAATATCGAGCTTAAACATCATAGTAATATCTTTCACTTGACTCTCAATTACCAACAAAGTCATAATCGTAATGACAGAATAAGAAACTAAACAAAATCACAACTGTAAAATTCGGATTGAACCCTATCATTCCAGATTTTACAAGTAAAATAAATACTAAGAAATAAGACAACGATTACACCTACGGCCGTAGCTCAAGTTCACAATTTAAGTGTGTATAAAAACATAGAATCTAATTATGCATGCGTTAAACAAGCTCAAATATACACGAGAACTTTTAATAAGTCATATTATCAAACTCTGGGTAAAAACCCTGAACCAAATTAAGAGTACAGTAAAGGAACAATATTTCGAGACTGTAACCTCATCTACAGGCAGGTTACAGTCATTGTTCCCCTATTCATATACACAATAATAGTTCTGCAAAAAACCTTAAATACCAAAAGAAGGACAAACAATTACAATATTGACCGAAGCCATAATCTCCTTTCACAACATAGAGTAAACCTATTTTAAGAACTCGTTAAAACAAACAGTTCAAAGACTGAACAGAGCTGAGGGATCCCAGAGTCGCCACACTCAAACCAAAACCCTAACCATCCTAACAACCAGCAAGAAGGAAACGCCATGGTGAAAACCAGGCTTACCAGGTAAAACAAACAGATGCCGGAGTTCGTGCCATCCACGCCTTAAGTGGAGCCAGGACCTGCAACGACAGAATGGTATCAGTTACAATTTTTATTTTAAAAAAAAAAAAAACATTTCTTTTAACTGGAAAACGAAGGAGTATTTCTGTAGCTTACCATCGTTTTGAAAGAAGTTGCAAACATAGTAAATGGCCTGATAACCATGAGCAGAATAAGTGTAAACCCCACCCTTGTCACCGAAAGAACGAGCTGGCAAAAGCAAAGGGTATCTTCCACGATGGAAGCCTTGACAGAACCAAGTCGAAGGATACACTCACGCCATGACAGGTTCAGTAATGGTAGCAAAGGGATAAACCCTAGGATATCAACAAACTTATAGCTACCAGCAGCAAAATTTAATGACTCCTAAACGATGCAGTAAACAAGCACGAAGAACTGAAGCAGCATAGAAGCTGCTACCAACAGTGTATCAGCAAAGCTTGGACCAGGAGGGTTCACAGAGCGACCGAGCCCGAAGGCAAGGGAGAAATGACAAAGTAGGGTTTAGTCAACGATTTAATATCACAAATGCGTGGCCCTGGAGCAACCACGTAGCTTTTTAATAATTTTCATGTAGTGGGTCGATGTGTTAAAGTCTTACAACGAGATTTTCAATTATTTGATCTCTAAACAAAATCATAGCATGGATATTCCATTATGGTCGCGATACCATAGTTTACACCTGCCATATATTTCATATTAGAACAATGCTTTCGAACCTTGCTTAGTAAACATTAAGACCTTTCCCTATATTTAATTAAACCATACATTATAATGGTGTTCAAAGATTAAGTCTTGAAGTATTTATAGACATAAAGGTTTGATTCTAATCAAAAAGAATTGTAAGGTCTTGGGTATAAATTTAAATTATAAGTTGTTTATAAAACTTATTACTAGATTACTTTTCACTCTAGTCTCATGTGACAAGACAAGAGATTGATCTTTCTCTTAAGTCTTTAAGATGATGGTGTGATGTATAGGTATAGTTGTGTACAATTCTACCACTATAATGCCATTTGATATAGCTTTGTACAGAGGGTATGGGACTTGTCATTCTTTCTTTGTGAGATTTTAACTTGTAGAATTCAAGCTGTATAACTCACAATTGTGGATTAGGGTTACTCTAGTCCATTTTACTTGTTGCTACAATATAATAACAATCTCCTATTAGTCTCAGATTCCTTGTGATAACAAGTAAGTTCTTGTTATCCTTAAGGCACAACGAGTTTAATCATGATATCTATATATTGATGACTCGAGATCCTTTATAATGGAAGTTGTAACTCAAATTATATTCTAACTTTAAACTTGGTTTGATGCGACAATAATGGATGAGTAAAAATTGGTCTGAGTATGGTAATGCAGTTGTATTCTACAGTGCTAGTTAAGGAATATATTTGTATTACAGTAATATCATCAAAGGACAAATACTCCATAGGGTTATTCAATTCATTTATTATCAATAAAAATAGCTATCATATTCTCTAGTAATTTCCAACTCTCTATTAGTAAGATCTTAAGGAGATCATAGGAAGAATTCTACCTTTAAACACTTGATAACCTGGCTAGCATGCTTATACTTTTACTGAATGATTTGGTACAACTAATTGTTTTATAATACTTTAAATATTTGTTTGCAGCGACCCGAACATTACCTGTATATCTGTAAGAGAAAGAAAATCTGTTGCATTAGCTCAGAAGCTAAGTAAGCCCAGTCTATTATGGCAATTCCCCCTTGTGGTTGCAAAACAGAAAACAATCAATAACTGTCACGAAACTCATATTAAAATTTAAGTATAATAAAATATCATTCAGATACAATTATGATCACATAAGCTAATCAAACAGTTAATGACTGCATTTAATAATATTACATGCTATTTGAAAAAATTTAAATTTTTCGGAAAATCTGGGTGTTGACAGTTGCGCACTTGATGTGATTGTCGGAGTTGCTTGAGCTGCGACTTGTGTTGGAGTTCTTTGTGTTGGAACATGCTGCGCAGTCTGGGAGTAGACAGAGCTGCACAGTTCTGATTTACATCTGGAGTTTCAACCATATCTTATGCGCTGTCATCATGCTCAATATGTGACACGATTTTGACATTCTTCTCTGCAATTCCATCCCATGCTTCATTTTCCACAAACTAAACATCTCGAATGATACTAACTTTTCTTGTGACAGGGTTATATAACTTGTATGCTTTTGTGTCTTCATAATAACTAATAAAAATGCATTTCTGTCCTTTATTGTTTAATTTCCTTCATAGCTCATCTGGAACATGAGCGTATGATACACAACCAAAAACTTTTAAATGCAAAACACTGTGTTTCATACCTGTCCATGCTTCCTGCGGAACTTTGTTCTTCACACTCTTCCTCGGACATCGATTCATGATGCATACTCCAGTTGCCACTGCCTCAACCTAGTAGTCATTTGACATATGCATGGCTTCCAACATACTGCACGCCATCTCCATAATGGTTCTGTTCTTCCTCTCCCCGATACCATTCTGTCGCGGTGTATACCATGCATTTAATTACTTCTGTAGGCCATGATTTTTGAAATTTTTTAAGAAATCATTGAAACATACTCACCACCTCTATTTGTTCTTAATATGTTCATGTTGTAACCACTCTGCTTCTCCACGAGTGCCTTGAACTGTTGAAAACAACCAAATGCATTGGATTTATGTTTTAGAAAATAGAACCATGTTTTCCTTGTGAAATCATCAATAAATGTGAGAATATAAGTGCATCCTCCCATGGATGGTGTTTGCATCGGTCCACAAATATCAGAGTGCACAATTTCAAGTGGTGTGCGAGCTCTGTATGACTTTCTGACTGGAAAACTCTCTCTGTGTTGTTTGCAAAAAATACAGCTTTCACAAATCCTCTCTGATTTTTTGATCAATGGCAATCCTTTCACCATGTCCTTCATATGCAGTAGCTTCTGCCCACCAAAATTCAGATGTCCAAATCTGAAATGCCATAACCAGGATTCATCCTTTATTTCTGTCTGAAATGCAGCTTGCATTTCGCTGTCTTTTTCTTCCTTGTGGCAGTGATTGTCTGCTTCTTTGCTTTATGCTTTGAACGCAGCTCCAAAATTTTCATTTTGACTTCGATGAACAACTTGACTTGTTTTTCCATTTATGTCTAGCCTTATCCTCAAAGGAAACAAGTGATTGCTTGTCATCGACACTTTTGCAATTAACTGATTGCTTGGATATATGTCTTTAATCACACAATACTTTCCTATCATGTGAACTCTGTAACCTTTCTCCATCAGTTGTCCTATGCTCATCAAATTATGCTTCAAACCTTGAACATAATAAACATCAGGCATAAATTTCTGCTCCCCCTGTTTTGTTAGAATATCAGCAGTACCCTTACCCAAAACAGTAACTTGAATATCGTTTCCAAGTGTGACATCAGTTTGAACTGATTTATCTAGACTAGAAAATAGATTTAAATTACCAGTTATATGATTGCTACAACCTAGTCTAAATACCATATATCATTTGGACTTTCTTGGACAACATTGCATTCCAGCGGAGATGCACATGCTAAGAACAATGAGCTGTTCGGAGTGCTACTATTGCTTGACTGAGCTTCACCTTGCTTTCCTTGGTCATACTGGTTCTTCCTGCATTCATATGCGAAGTGTCCAAACCTCTTACAGTAATGACATTGAATTTTTGATTTGTCATACATTTGTCCACTTGACTGAGTGGGAGTTTGATTCTGACCTCTACCAGTGACTTGCACAAGGCTGCTGCTGTGACCTCCTTTGAAAGAACTTCTTCCTCTACCTCTAGAGTTTGATCTTCCTTTGCCTCTTCCACGGCTTATGGATGAATCTACTGCGAATGCACATTCCAGTGATGTATCTGAACCACTGATTCTATGTTCATGATTGAGTAATGAGGCTTTCAACTCATCAATAATAAATGTGGACAGATCTTTGTTTTCTTCCAGGGTTACAACTAAAGATTCAAATTTCTTTGGAAGAACTCTAAGAACTTTTTCAACAACTCTTTGATCACTTAGAGTTTCTCCATGATATTTTATTTGATTAACTAGACCAATGACACGAGTATAGAATGAGTCTACTGACTCTGTATTTTTCATTGAAAGAGATTCAAAATCTCTTTTAAGAATCTGAATTTTGGCAGTCTTTACCTTGTTCAAACATTGATAGGAAGTTTCTAGTGTGTCCCATGCTTCCTTAGCTGACTCCGCTGTTGCTACTCTTGGGAATATAGATCTATGTGTTGCTTGATGTATATGGAACAACGGCTTTCCATCTTTCTTCCTCTATTCTTTCAAGACATCCTTCTCAGCTTGTGTGAGATTATTGTATGCTGCTAGATCTACTGGTTCTGCATAGCCATGCTGGACTATTTCCCTTACATTTTTACCTCTAAATAAAGATTTCATAATTAGAGACCAATATTCATAATTTTTACTAGAAAATATTCGAGTTTGAAAATTACCTGAAGTGGAAGCCATTCTTAATCACTTTTCCCTTTTGTAAATACAATTCTTACTTTCCGTAAACTAGGCTCTGATACCAGATCAACACTACACTTAATATATACTTTGCTCTAAATTATTTTCGAAAATTACCTGTGCAATTTCACTTTTTACCGCACAGGTTAAGTGTGCAATTCTACTTTCTACTGTGCATACTTTACTTTGCATGAACTTCGCATACCTATTTAGCTGCGCATAATCCCAACTTAAACAAACTTTGAATAAATGTATTTCATGCTAAAACATAAGAACCGAAACATATGTAGAAGTTACTGTGCAGTTAAACTAGGTCTTTTACTACCGTGAAAATACTTGGAATCTTGATTTGATTTACAACCGTAAATGTAAACAACATTTACGTAGGTCAATATGAAGTAGATGTGCGGGATGCCTAAACCAACATTCTTGAGAATGAGTACATAAAACTAAAGACTTATATATATTACCACTATAAAATAGAGTAACTTTGCCACACTTACAGAGAGATGAGTTTTACTTCAATCTTTCACAATTTTACACAGAGCTTGGGCTCTTCATACACTTTACGGGTTTTCACTTCTTCTCTTCTTCTCTTCACTCCTACATCTCTATCTCTCATCTCTTTCTCTTACAGAGCTTGGGCTCCTTACACATCTCTCCTCTCTTATCTAATCTAATATTCTGTGAGTGTTTTTCATTTATAGAGATTTATTATCACCGACTCAAGACTGCTTCTCTTGGAACCTACAGGGTTACATTAAAGACTGTAATAAATTTCTACCTAAGAATTCTTGATAAGTAGAATACTAAAGCATTCACATAAATACTAATTTGACGTGAGCTGAATTGGCTGCAAACTGACTGACTAACTTCTGCAATGCAGAGCTGGCGCATATCAAATACGCTATCAACTCATTAATTACAATATTTCCAACAATCCATTTCTGCCATCTTTTAATGAAAAAATCATCAAATAGCAAATACAAGCTCTAGATCATTTAACTTACAATTACCCTTTCTGTTGTAAATATCAGTTAATCCCCTTCTTTGCTCTGGATGATTTAACTTACAACCCAATCTGTTGTACATATCAGTTAATCCCCTTCTTTTTTTTAAGTAGTTGTGTGTCTGAAGCATTGAAAATCTAAATCTCAATTTTGTAAGTGTGCATATGAAAATACAATAAAGGTCCATAGTGAAAGTATTTTGTGATAGTGTGTTAATCGTTGAAAATATGTTGTCTATGAATTGAATTTAAGTTTATTTTATTGTTTTCATATGTTAAAAATTTTGGCTTCTAAATTTATTAGAAAGTTGATTTTGTTGTTTTGAAGGAATAAAAACTTTATAGATCACGGTAAATTTATTAGAAAGGTGTTTTTGTTGTTTTGAAGGAATAAAAACTTCATAGATCACGGTAGTTATTAGTGATCTATGTTGTTTTTTTTTTTTTAAATTAGGAGGGTTCAAATTTGTTTTAAATTTGTAATTCAAAAATATTTATTTAAAGAAAGTAAATTTTTAAATTTATTTATTATTTTATGAAGGATAATAAATATTATAAAATTTTAAATGAATCATTATATTTTTAACTTGTCAATGTTTCGATTTCCAAATATTTGGTGCTTAATTGTTGTTGTATCTTTAATATTAATTGAGGATGAATGTGAATCATGATCAAGAATAGGGATACAACACCCACTACTATATGTAGCATTTAAAGACAAATCATCTCATTTCTCTTTGCCTCTCATCTATTTTCTAGTTGGGTGTGCCCTTCCACAACATTAAATCCATCATATATCACATGGCCACATAATCATGCAACTATATTGAAATGTATTGTCATATTTGTCATTTTAAGTGTCACTTAATGAAAAATTCCCAAAGAAGCTTGGGAAAAACACCAAATCAATTAGTCATGGCACACAGGTGTAAATTCCATTGGCATTGGCAACTTTTTAGCAAGATCAATTGTAATTGCGTGTCTCAATTACAATTTAAAAAAAAAGACAACGAGATTGCCTCTCTTTCTTCATAGTCAATTATTTCGTCTCTCTAAAAGTGTCTAGCCTATTGATTCATAGTTATTTTATTACATTGGTTATTCTATATGTCTATATATTATCAATTACGACAAGGTTAACGTTAATATTTAATATTCAATTATTCTTTCAAACACTTTAATTGAATTGTTATCCATTTAATATGTAATTCATAATACCCTTGTTATTACAGTAAATACTTAATAAAAACAAAGTATAAAATTAATATTTGAATGGAACAATGATCTTGGCCTCTTCTCGTCCCTTTGTATCCTTTATTTTCACAATATTATTTTTATATCGTTTATCCTCAACAATGGTGGGATCCTAACTAGAGCTAGCCTTAATGTTCAAGGATACCATGCAAACATGGTGAGAACAGATTTAGATCATGCCTCAATGTTCAAGATACTGCGTGACCACCATTGCAAGAATCTAACATTTTTTCTATTTTGGAATAGGAAGAAAGCAATAAGACAATAACACTATAAACAACTTAAACTGGGCCTTATAAAACCATTGCAGTAAAAGGGAAACAAAATATGTAGCCAAAACAATGAACATCTACATCTAATTTAAAAGACTTAAGGTCCATTTTACATCTATTTCTTTAACATTTTCCTTATCAATTTAAAAGTTTATATTCAAGTGTAAAATCGTTATGTTAAACACTTTATTTGGTGGGAAATTAATGATTTTATCATTATTTCCCTGTGGGATTATACTTCACAATTTTGTAATTTTTTAAAAATATTTTTATTATTATTAAGTAGGAAAAAACTTATACTTTATATGGTTGTTGAAAATTAAATATAGAAATTTTCTTTGCAATATAATTTAAATTTGAGTTTGGAGTGGTTGAGTGTTTTGATTTTTATACAAAAGATTTTGGAGTTAATATTCCTTATGCCTTCCACGTCATGTGTCATAATAAACACCAACAAATTTGTATCGAGTACCATCCAGGAATACAAAGAAGCATTGTTCCACAAGGACGTGTTCCGCAAGGTTGGGGACGTGCCTCTGCGTTTCTCATGCCCCTAAGATGGGAGGGCGCCCAGTGAAACGTTTTGTAGTGCCTCTATGTTTTAGAAACCTTGGAAAATGCATGAAGGCATGTTTCGTGGAGAGGGGGTCATCTGGGCACCCCCTACTGAAAATGGGGGACGCCCATGTCCCCCCCCTCGATTTTTTAAATGTTTTTATGACATGATGTCTGATTTCTAATGTAATAATTATGTTTTCAGGATTTTGCATTTGTTGAGTTATTTAACATTCGTTGATAATATTAAATTCTTAAAGTAAGAGTGGCATTACTAATAATATTAAATTCTTAAAGTAAAAGTGGCATTCTCTTTTTTTCATTTTCTATCATTTTACTTAAATCTTTAGCATTATCATTAATTGTTTTAGGATGTTTGAGAGTGGTTCCAACCTCATTAGACTTCATATGCAAGGAATAGTATTTTAGATCACATTCATAATTCAACAGGCTTAACAATATTCAGGATATTCGAGATATCAACCTTTCTACTGGGTTGTATCATGTATGAGGGTATGAGTCTGGCATTTAATAAGAACATCAACCCCTCTATGTACCTTGATGTTGGTGGTGCTGATTGTTGAACTCCTCTCCATGACCTTAATAAAAATGTACCCTAATTCACTCAAGCAAAAATCATTTATTAAGCATGGGAAGATTTTTAAATTTTCCACCTTATTTCAAAGCATATAATATTAGGAGGTTTCTTCAAAATTGTAGGGTGTTGATTAATGTCCTTAGAGATGAACTTTGAGATTTGAGATAGAGGCAAGGGCTAGAGCCTAGAGGAGAGGGCCACATGGTGCTATTGATGAATTATGATCATTATATGCGAAATTCAAATACTGAAGTATTATAAATCATATCAATCTTCGTGTTTACATTGCCCAATGATGAATTTAGTATTATTTAAATGGTGATGGGTTGTGGCATTGTTATGTTAATATGTTGGCATTTATATTTTTTTATTAATTTTGAAGACATACCCCCCTACGTTAGTTATTATTAAATATAGACCTTTTTTTAGTTTAGAAGATTTCATTATATTTTTCATTATATTTTATTAGATTACGATATTAAAAATAATTAATTTTAAGTTATTATAAGTTTTTAAAATTATAATATATGTATATTGATAGGTGTTTATTATATTGATATTTGGGATAGACTAGTGTCTATATTTTTTTAGATTGCATGAACTTGATGAACCATGCGTACTTTCCAAATTGATTTTAACTTATTCCTAACACTTAATTTGTAACCACAAGTTAAATGATTACTATTAAATAAATTACTCCTCTTACTTTTTTACATGATTATTTAAATTACACCATTTTTCAAATAAATTTTAAAGTAACCAACACTTCTTTCAATTAATTTTAAAGACTTCTTTCTCTTTTTTAGTTGACAGTCTCTTTCTCTCTTTCCCTATTTAATCAAATTACATTTAACGCTATATTAGTATTAAAATAAATGAAATGCCATGGCAGAGAGCTTGATAGGAATTTGTAATGTAAAGACACTCGTAATGGTATTATTATTTTTGTTTAGGGCTTTGACGGTTTTGCTAGCTTCAGCGACCTGTAATCAGCCTCACAGTCCTCCGTATAAAAGCGGTATAACATAAAAATGGCCTGAAATAGTGAAAGGCAGTTTTGGATGCACTGTCATTTGAAGGTCATTTCAACATATTCCTTCATACCGGTATTATCTCTTGACCACGATTTTGCATATTTGGATAGATGTGATTGCTTGAATTGGATGATGATGGTCGGTATCATGCTCTTGTGGTTTATGAGGTCCAGGCATAATATGATGACGTTGCACGGGGCAAAATATTTATTTGTATCCATTCTCATCTGGATTAATGAAACAGTGCATACTGAATACTTCATAGATTTCGTTCCACATTCATACTAACCTTCGTTTCTCTCTGTGTCTTAACATTCCTTCTCTCTGTGTCATATTGTAATTCCTTTCCGATACCTATCTCGTCTTAGAAACTAAAATCGACAAAAGTTACAGAGCGACTGGGGTGACACAGTTGGCGTGTAAGCTAGCCATGTGGATGAAGTTGAGCCACATAAAAATTCTGTCTATCAAGTTTAATCCACTAAGAGGAAGCCCAATGTAGTTTGAAACATTCTGTCTATCAAGTTCAATCCACTAAGAGGATGCCCTATGTAGTTTCATCAAGGATGCATAAACTCCATCTCTAATGGCAAGCAGTTCATCATGGGTTCCCTGTTCTGCAATAACTCCATTCTTCACCACAGCTATGAGATCTGCATCTTTGATTGTTGAAAGACGATGTGCAACAACAAGAGTTGACCTGTTTACCATTGCATGATCCAATGCCTCTTGAACTATATGTTCGGACTCAGCATCCAGGGCACTTGTAGCTTCATCTAGCAACAGTATCCTAGAGTCTTTTACAATTGCTCTTGCAATTGCTATGCGCTGCTTTTGACCTCCAGATAACTGCATCCCATGCTCTCCAACACATGTTTGATATCCTTGGGGAAGGCCTGAGATGAACTTATGAGCATTGGAAGCTTCAGCTGTCGCTACAGCCTGCTCATCAGAAGCTATTCCGTCCATTCCATAAGCAATATTTGCACGTATTGTGTCATTGAACAAAATAGGCTCTTGGCTCACCAAGCCCATTTGTTGCCTCCACCATTTAAGTTGCACTTGTCGGATTTCAACTCCATCAAGTAATATATGGCCTGAATCAAGATCATACAATCGCTGCAGCAGTGAAATAACAGTTGATTTACCGCTTCCACTTTTTCCCACGGGAGCAACAGTCTATCAAAATCAAAGCAAAAAAGAACACACCATCAAAGTCACAAAATATGCCAATCATTATGTGTAAATCGCAATGAAATTTTTGCCTTATCAAATCAGCTAGAGGTAAAATACACCACCTTTCCAGAATGGATACAAAAGCTTAAATTTTGGAAAATTGGTATGTCTGGACGAGTAGGACATTTAAAACTAACATGGCGAAACTCAATGTCACCTTTGACATTCTCTAAGATAGTCCCAAATATATTACTTGCGTCAATTTTGGATTTACGATCAAGAATTTTAAATACTGAACTGACTGAAGCTTTAACTTTTCCAATATCAGGGGCCATGCCCATTGATTGAGAAACCATCATGGCAATTATCGTTAGGGTTAAAAACACCTGCAACAAACACTACAAGCATAGAAATGGAATATGAAACTGAAATATTGCACATATTTAAAGCCAAAGCGGCAAACACTTTTCTTCGAAAATGAATGCACAAGCACATTTTTATGAAGTATCCCTTACCCTGAAAACTTCAGTAAAATTTGTCTCCCCATCTTTAACCATCCGAGACCCTACCCAAAAGCTGACTGCATATACTGCAAGCATAAGGAAATTCGAGAAGCCAAAACTAATTCCACTTATAATTCCCCGTCGAATTCCACTTTTCACGAGAGTGGAACATTTTTCACTGCAGAGGCTCATCACTTTCTCCTCTGCAGAAAAGGAGGCAACAGTTCGAATGCTTCCAACTGCATCCGTTGCAACCTGACTGGCTTGCTCATACATTACCTGGAGTATTACTCATTCCAATTAGTAGTCATAGTTCAAATGGTTAAAAATATTAAGACAGGAAGAACTAGACAATCCTACTCGTCTACACTTGAGAATTTGACTTGGATTAAACCATGACTTGTAAAAACAAAAATTTCTAAATTGTTAAACCATATATTAAGTTCTATAATGTTTATTAGATAATGTCTGTAGAGACTTCTAGAAACAACAATAAATGAGACAGCTGAAACAGCGCAGATGAAAAGATCGGTGGAGAAAGGCGATGTCAGTGTAGAAGAGTCTCGAGAGATCCTTTTAGATATGAAATGTAATTCTATAAATTGAGTTGAATGCAGAGTAATGGAGTAAGGCCTTGAGCTTCAGTTTTGTTAGAAACGGGTGGCTATGACGGTAACTATGTAACTCACTAACTAAATATGCAGTCCTTGTATTCTGGTAAGAGAAGATATTGGAGAGTTGAGAGTTGTTGTATTCTTCAGTTATTGAATAATAAGAAGACCGATACCGTTGCTCCGTGCATGTTTCCCTAAGAGAGGGTTTTACCACGTAAATCTCTGGGTATATCTCATGTGTGTGTATTTATTTGCTTTCTTGTTTTATTTACTTCCGCTGCATACGAGACCTTCCAGGAGCGCAGTACTGTTTTTCATTTGAAATTAAAGCTTGTTTTTTCATTTGAAGTTTAAGTGTGAAAGTTAAATGAGGTAAATCGTGAAAAGTTTAATGAGCTTAAGTGATTCTTTTTCACGTGTATATAGGGAGGTTTATGTTAAAAGAAGTGAATCCTTTTTCACATGGATATAGGGAGGCTTATTTAAAAGCTTATTAAAATATATATTTAAAAGTGGATGTATGTTTTAAAAGGTGGGAGTTATAAGGGATGTTTTATAAAGGTTTATTTTAATAAAGGCTTGAGGTGGGAGTTATAAGGGTTAATATTTTTTGAGTATTTGAAAACCTTTATTCTATTTTTTCGAAAAAGGATTTCCTTATAAATTTTTTTGACCTGGTTTCTTGAGAAAATGACAAAAACGCAGAGTGTTAAATTTGAAATTGAGAAGTTCAATGGGAGCAATAATTTCGAGTTGTGGAAGGTCAAGATGCGGGATATGCTTGTGCAGCAAGGAGTGGTGAAGGCACTGGTAGGGAAGACAAATAAACCCGTGGATATTTCAGATGAATATTGCAGCGAGATGGATGAAAGAGCTCTCAGTGCTATTCGTCTGTGCTTGGCCGACGATGTTTTATTTAATATCATGTCTGAAACTATAGCAGCAGGTCTCTGGACAAAGTTGGAAAGTTTGTACATGACTAAATCCTTGAGGAATAAAATCCCCCTAAAGCGACAGTTGTTTACCATGCGTCTGAAAGAAGGTACAAAAATTTATGATCACTTGAATGCATTCAATACTATTATTTGTCAGTTTGCTAGTATGGAAGATATTATCAAATCTAAAGACAAGGCGATTTTACTGTTGTGCTCTCTGCCTGAGTCGTGGGCACATTTTGTAACCTCTATCAGGTTTAGTTCTACTGAGTCTATTACCTTCGATGAAGTTGTGGGAGCCTTACTTTCTGAGGAAATTCGAAAGAAATCTAGTCTTGAAACATAGACATCAAAAGTAATGGTGGCCAGAGGAAGAACTAGTGAAAGAGGACAACATTCAAAGGGTACATCAAGGTCAAAGTCAAAGGGAAAAAAGAGTAAATTGAAGTGTTGGTACTGCAATAAAGCAGGACATCTTAAGAAATATTGCTGGAAATGCAAGCGAGCTTCTGAGGAGGAGGACTCTACAAAGGAGGCGAACATAGCCGAGAATGATTCAGGTATGATCAATGAGGTATTATCTATATCTACTGTCGTGCAATACCATTCTGACTGGTTAATTGATTCTAGAGTATCTCACCACATGTGTCTTCATAGAAAATGGTATTCCTCATACCAATCTATAGATGACGGGGTAGTTTATACGGGAAATAATGTTACATGTAAAACTGTTGGGGTAGGGAGTATCAGAATTAAAATGTATGAGGGGACTATTAGGACTCTAACAGATGTGAGACATGTACTTGAACTAAGGAAGAACTTGATATCAATGGGAGTTCTTGATGATGCTGGTTACAAGTTTACAGTTCAAGGTGGAGTTATGAAGGTATCGAAACGTATCTTGGTTGTTATGAAGGAAAACAGAGTTGGGAACCTGTATAGACTTGAAGGGAGGACGGAAGTCGATCATGCAATAGTAGCATCAGTTGGTGCAGCAGCAGACATCACTCGTCTATGGCATCAACGGTTAGGTCATATCAGCGAAAGAGGTATGAAGGTACTTGCTAATCGAAAGTTGCTTCCTAGTTTAAAAACTGTAGATTTAAAGTTTTGTGAGCATTGTATTTATGGTAAACAGGCTAGAAAAAAATTTAAATCTGGAAAACACACTAGTAAAGGTATCCTAGACTACATACATTTTGATATTTGGGGTCCATCTCCAAAAATTTCTTATGGGGGATCATCATATTTCATCAGTTTTATAGATGATTACTCAAGGAAAGTCTGGATCTATTTATTAAGGAGAAAAGCTGATGTTTTTGATATATTTAAGCAGTTTAGAGCTTTGGTTGAAAAGAGCACTGGCAGGTTCATTAAATGTCTTAGAACAGATAATGGAACCAAATTTACTTCGAAGGAGTTTGATAATTATTGCAAGAAGGATGGGATCGAGAGGCATAAGACCACTATTTACACTCCGCAGCAGAATGGCGTTGCTGAACGCATGAACGGGACTCTTCTTGAAAGAGCAAGGAGTATGCTCAGTAATGTGAAGTTGCAGCAGGAATTGTGGGGAGAGGCATTGCTTATAGCATGTTACCTGAGATCAATCGATCACCATCAGCAACAATTGACTGCAAAATTCTAGAAGAGGTATGGACAGGTCAATCATGTGATTATTCTAATCTTAGAGTATTTGGTTGTGAAGCCTATGCACTTATTCCGAAAAATCAGCGTTCCAAACTAGATCCGAAGTCAAGAAAATTGATCTTTGTTGGATATGGTGATGGTGTTAAGGGATATAGGTTGTGGAATCCTACTGTCCACAAAATCATCATAAACATAGATGTAAAATTTGATGAACTTTCTCTAACAAATGTAGATGTAAGTAATGATTTGAAACAGGCTAATGTGCCACAGTTTCAGCAAATTCAGTTTGATACTCAGTCATCTGCGAGGGGGAATCATGAGGATTTCCAGGAAGAGGATATTCATGAGGACACTCCTCGAGAAGAGGATGAGTAGACAGAAATAGAAGAAATACCACATCAAATTCTATGAAGATCTACATGGAACAGAACTTTTCCAAAGAGGTATGATGATTTTGAAACATCTGTTGCTTTCATTTCTAATGAAGGAGAACCTGACAGTTATAAGGAAGCATTAGAAGTGTCTGACAGTGACAAATGGAAACATGCAATGAAAGAAGAAATGGATTCTTTGGAAAAGAACAAAACTTGGGATCTTATGGAACTTCCAGAGAGTAGGAAAGTGGTTGGTTGTAAATGGGTGTACAATTTGAAGAAAGGAGTTGATGAAACTATTCCAAAGTACAAAGCAAGACTGGTTGCAAAAGGATTTTCTCAGAAAGCAGGTATTGACTTTGATGAGATTTTTTCACCAGTTGTGAAACTTGTTTCTATCAGAATTTTGTTAGCACTAGTTGCTTTATATGATTTGGAGTTAGAGCAGCTAGATGTCAAAACAACTTTCTTACATGGAGATTTAGATGAGTAAATTTCCATGGAACAACCAGAAGGGTTCGTTTAGAATCGCAACAAGAGGTTTGTTTGCAAGATCAAAAAATCATTGTATGGCCTATAGCAGTCTCCCAGGCAATGGTACAATAAGTTTGATTATTTCATGGTGAGTCAGAATTTTACCAGGAGTGAGTATGATCATTGTGTGTAGTTTAAAAAGTTGGGAAATGACATGTTCATTATTTTGGTATTATATGTTGATGATATGCTTGTTGCAAGCAAGAGCATGTTTGAAATTAGCAGGTTAAATGCTCAGTTGGCTAGGACGTTTGATATGAAGGATCCAGGAGCAGCAAATCAGATCTTGGGCATGCAGATACATAGAGACAGGAAAAATGGCAAGCTGTGGTTATCACAAAAGAAGTATGTGGAGAAAATACTTCAGAAATTTGGTATGGATAAGGTGAAACCTGTTAATATCCCTTTAGCTTCTCATTTCAAGCTTTCTTCGGGTTTGAGTCCTAAAAATGATGAAGAAAAGTAGTATATGTTTCTTGTACCATATGCTAATGCAGTAGGAAGTTTGATGTATGCGATGATAAGTACAAGACCGGATATTTCACATGCAGTTGGTGTTGTCAGTAGATACATGGCAAATCCAGGAAAAGAGCATTGGGCAGCAGTGAAATGGGTGCTTCGGTATCTTAGAGGCACGAGTGACTATTGTATCACTTTTGATGGCTGCAGTGATAAAGTCTGTGGTTATGTTGATTTTGATTTTGTAGGTGATTTGGACAAGAGGAAGTCCACTTCAGGTTATGTTTTTACTCTTGCAGGTGGAGCTATTAGTTGGATGTCAAAGCTTCAGAATATTGTTGCTTTATCTACTATAGAGGCAGAATATATAGCTGCTTCACATGCTTGCAAAGAGGCAATCTGGTTAAAAGGTTTGCTGGGTGAGTTAGGAAAGGTTCAGAACTCTATAAAGATTTTCTGTGATAGTCAAAGTGCTATTCATTTGGCTAAAAATCCAGCTTATCACAGTAAGGCAAAACATATTCCTGTAAAATATCATTTTGTTAGACATGTTGTTGATGAAGTTGGAGTGGTTCTTGAAAAGGTTCACACTCAAAAGAATAGTGCAGACATGTTCACGAAGCCAGTTACTTTAGAGAAGCTATGGTGGTGCTTAGCTTCTCTAGGCTTACAGGAAAAGTGATCAATAGAGCAATGAGCAATGGTATCAGGTAAATTGTTGTCAAGGTGGAGATTGTTAGAAACGGGTGACAACCGGCTATGACAGTAACTATGTAACTGACTAACCAAATATGTAGTTATTGTGACTAACCGGCATTGATCCATAAAAATATTTATCATTATCCTCATTAATCAAGATGAATATATCAACTTGAATAAGTGAAAGGCTATTTAGTTGAATTTCTTTATCGAATGAAAATATTGCGTTTCGTCATGCAGATTCATCTTACATGCTACCATAAAGAATTCCATATATGACATTAAGCACTCTACTACTAGAATACCCTCCATCGATAATTAACTGTGATCCATACCAAAGAGCGAATGCTTGGGTCCATAAGATAATAAATATGACAGACCCCAAGCCAAAACCCACTGCCAACCCTTGGTGAACAGTATCCTTGTAAGCAATCTTAATGGACTTATCATATTCAATCACAGCTTTCTTCTCCCCTGTAAAAGACACAACCTAAAAGGAAATTAATTTAAATATGCAATACAGTTTGTAATGATATGACGTGGTAACCTCAATCAAAAGCAAAGAATCTTTCCTTTATGTTATGATAAGGTATGCATTGCTTTATTGATGTATACTTATAGTCCTAATTGCGCCAATTGTCTGCTCCATGACATTGACTGCTTCTGCATATGCTTGTTGAGCTTGGCTTGACCTCTTTGATATTATATTAGCCATAGCACTACCTGCTGCTACCAAAAGGGGAAATGCACACAACATTACTAGGGTAAGTTTCCATGCTTTGATTAAAGCCACAGTGAAACCTCCAAAGAAAGTACGGGTGAACTGTATGAATTGCCCGACCTGAAACAACAAAAAACATAGAGATATAATAAACCGATTGTAACTTAAATATATAATAAACTGATTTTACCTTCGTGTGGATAATAAAAACAGAGCTACTTCAATATTTTTGATAAATAATGTTAGAAAGTTTTCATGCAAACCACATGAATATCATATATTCAATTTTATAATGTAGAGAAAATACTATAAGTAGGCTTTCACATTACAGAGAAAATGTTAAATATTTTTCTTTTTCTTCACCTTAGAAATTAGCTTGGCATATCCTTTTTACTCCAACTTACTTCTTAACAAACTTTATCTTAAAAAATATTTCTTGTTAGGACATAAGAACCAAAACATTTACAATGAAACTTATGCTAAGTTACTCCTTGTTAAAATAGAACCTTCACGAGAAATATTTGGTAATCTTGATTTCTTTTACAAAGAGTAAATGTAAATAACATTCCCACAAGTAACTCTAGAGAAGATCTGTGGCATGCAACATTCAACATTCTTGAGAATGAATTCATAAAACTATCAACTTATATATATTACTGTAGTAAAAGTGAGTGACTTGTCGATTACACAAAGACGAGAGTTTACTTTGATCTTTCACTTCTTACAGAGCTTGAGATCTTCATACATTTCACAGCTCTTCACTTCTTCTCTTCTTCCCTAACACATCTTTTTCATCTCTATCTATGTTTCAACTATCTGCTTCTATATATAGGAGTTTCATAACGACTTAAGATCGCTTCACCTTGAAGCTACTGTGATACATTAAAGACTGCAATAAATTTCTACCTAAGAATTCTTTACATGCGGAATACAAATGTGGTTACATAAATACAAACTTGACATGCACCGAATTGACTGCAAACTTACTGACTGACTGACATTGTAGGCTGACAAGAAGACTGAATGAGTGTCTGACAGAGCCGCCGCAGACTAGATATGCAATCAACTCTTAATTACGTTTTTCCAACACTCCCCCTTAATTATGAGCGGATGGGGATCTTTAACCAAAAATAAATTTTTACAAAACATTTCAGAGCTAAAACATGATCTGTGCATGTCGAAGTTCACTGTGCAGAATTTGTCACTCCCAAACAACTTCGCAGATATTGAAATGGGTCGTTTGTCAATGGTTTTGTAAATACGTCTGCTACTTAATCTTCAGATCTGCAAAATTCTGAACATATTTCTTTTTTGTTTATCAATTATGTTATAAAATGATACCTTGTGTCGATGTGATTGGTTCTCTTGTGGAACACATGATTTTTTGACAGTGTGATAGTTGAATTGTTGTTGCAATAAATGACTTTGGGTTCTTGCTGGTTCTGCGACAGATCACTTAACATCCTCCGCATCTAAACGGCTTTACATGCAGCACTTGTAGTTGCAACATACTCTGCTTCTACTGAAGAAAGAGTTACTATGGGTTGTTTCTTTGAAGCCCATGATACAACACCTCTTCCTAAATGAAATGTATTCCGAGACATGCTTTTTCTGTCATCTATGCTTCCTCCATTATCAATGTCTATGTATCCAATGAGTTTGAAATTTTCTGAGGTTGAATACAAAATACCAAAGCCTTTTGTTCCACTTACATACCTCATAATTCTTTTACCTGCTTTCTAATGAGATTCTTTTGGTGACTCCATGAATCTTGAGATTAAACTGACTCCATACATGATATCTGGCATTGCTGCTATAAGATGCATAAGGCTCCCAACAAGCCTTTTAAACAAAGTAGGATCTACATTGGATCCATCATCATCCTTGCTTAATTTCAAACCTGTTATCACTGGTGTTGGAGCTGTCTTACAATTTAACATCTTAAATCTGTTCAAGACATCACTTGCATACTTTGACTGAGACATAAATATACCATTTTCAGTCTATTGGACTTCAATATCCAGAAAATACTTCATAAGCCCCAAATTAGTCATTTGAAATTCACTTTTCATGACTGATATAAATTTCTCTATGCCAAGATCACCGATAAATATTAAATCATCTACATACAGACAAACAATTAGCGTATTACCTTGCTTGTTGATTTTTGTGTACAGCTTTGGCTCACATTAACTTCTGTGAAATCCATTTTGAATGAGGTAAGAATCAATGCGATTGTACCAAGCTCTAGGAGCTTGCTTCAAATGATATAGTGCCTTTTTCAACCTGTATACTTTGTTTCCTTGTCCTAGAACTTCATAGTCTTGTGGTTGTTCCACATATACTTCATCCTTTGAATAACCATTTAAAAATGCGGACTTAACATCCATTTGGTAAACAGGCCATGTATTATGTGTTGCGATGGCCAAAACTATTATGATAGTGTCCATTCGTGCTATAGGTGCAAAGGTTTCATTAAAGTCTATGCTAGGCTGCTATGTGAACCCCCTTGCTACTAGTCTTCCCTTGTGCTTTTGCACATTTCCATCAGCATCTTGCTTGGTCTTATAAATCCATTTCACGCTTATCACATCATTGTCCTTATGAACATCGACTAATTCCCATGTTTGATTCTTCTTAATGCATTCTATTTCTTCATCCATGGCTTGTGCCCAAAATTTATCTTCAACAGCTTCTTCAAATGTTAGAGGATCATTAACTTGAGAAAATAATGAAAAAAATGATAATGAATTGGGTGTATTAGTCTCATATATCTCACGTGGAGTTCTTGTCTTTGTCGGAGTTGCTAGTTTTGAACTACGCAAACTTCCTGATGGAGTTTATTGTGCACTTGGTGTGCTTGTCAGAGTTGCTTGAACTGCGACTTGTGTCGGACTTCCTTGTGCTGAAACATGTTGCGTTGTCCTGGGAGTAGATGGAGTTGTGAAGTTCTGATTCACATGTGGAGTCTCAACCACATTTTCTGCAATGTCATCATGTTCAACATGTGACACGATTTTAACATTATTCTCTACAATTCCATCCCATGCTTCATTTTCTACAAACTGAACATATCAACTGATAATAACTTTTCTTGAAATGGGATCATACAACTTGTATGCTTTTGTGTCTTCATAATACCCAATAAAAATGCATTTATGTCCTTTATTGTCTAATTTCCTTCTTAGCTCATCTGGAAATGTGAAATACTATGTTTCATACCTATCCAGGATTCCTGCGAAACTTTGTTCTTCACGCTCTTTGCCAGACATCGATTCATGATGTATACAGTAGTTGCCACTGCTTTAGCCCAGTATTCATTTGACAGATGCATGGCTGCCAACATACTACGTGCCATCTCCATAATGGTTCTGTTTTTTCTCTCCGTGATACCATTCTGTTGCGGTGTATACCGTACAATGAATTGCCTATGTATGCCATGATTTTTACAAAAAAATAAAAAATCACTTGAAACTGACTCACCACCTCTATCTGTTCTTAATTTCTTGATGCTGCAACCACTTTGCTTCTCTACAAGTGCCTTGAACTGCTGAAAACATCCGAACGCATCATATTTTTGTTTTAAAAAAATACGAAGGTTTTACTTTGAAATCATCAATAAATGTGAGAAGGTAAGTGCATCCTCCCATGGACGATGTTTGCTTCGGTCCACAAATATCATAGTGCACAATTTCAAGTGGTGTGCGAGCTCTGTATGACTTTCCAACTGGAAAAGTATCTAGGTGTTGTTTTCCAAAAGTACATCCTTCACAAATTCTCTCTGGCTTTTCAATTAATGGAAACCATTTTACCATGTCCTTCATATGCAGTAGTTTCAACCCACCAAAATTTAGATGTCCAAATATGAAGTGCCACAACAAGGATTCATCCTTTATTTCTGTTTGAAACGTTGCTTGCATTTATTTGTTGTCATTTTCTTCCTTCTAGCAGTGAATTTCTGCTTCTTTACTTTCTGCTTTGAATGGAGCTCCAGAATTTCATTCTGACTTCCATGAACAAATTGAGTTTGTTTTCCTTTTAAGATTGGTCTTATCCTTAAAGGAAACAAGCGATTGCTTTTCATCTGCACTTTGGCTATTAAGCGATTGTTTGGATATATGTCTTTGATCAGACAATGTTTTCCTGTCATATGAACTCTGTAACCTTTTTCCATTAGTTGTCCAATGCTCATCAAATTATGCTTCAAACCTTGAACATAATAAACATCAGGCATAAATTTCTTCTCCCCCTCTTTGGTTAGAATATCAATAGTACCCTTACCCAAAACAGTAACTTGAATATTATTTCCAAGTGTGACATCAGTTTGAACTGATTTATCTAGACTAGAAAAATAGATTTAAATTATCAGTCATATGATTGCTACAACCTGAGTCTAAATACCATATGTCATTTGGACTTTCTTGGACAGCATTGCATTCAAGTGGAGATGCACATGCTAAGAACAATGAGCTATTCAGAGTGCTATTGTTGCTTGACTGTGTTTGGCCTTTCTTTCCTTGGTCATACTGCTTCTTCTTGCATTCATATGCGAAGTGTCCAAGCTTCTTATAGTAATGACATTGAATTTATTATTTATCATACCTTTGTCAACTTTCCTGACTGGGGATTTGATTCTGACCTCTACCAGCTACATGTGCAGGGTTGTTGCTGCGACCTCCTCTGAAAGAACTTCTTCCTTTGTCTTTAGAGTTTATCTTCCCTTGCCTCTTCCATGACTTATGGATGACTGTGCTGCGAATACACCTTCCATTGACGTATCTGAACTGCTGATTCTATGTTCATGATTGAGTAATGAGGCTTGCAACTCATCATCAATAAATTGGGACAGATATTTGTTTTCCTCCAGGGTCACAACTAAAGATTCAAATTTCTTTGGAAGAACTCTAAGAACTTTTTCAACAACTCTTTGGTCACCTAGGTTTTCTCCATCATACTTTATTTGATTAACCAGACCAATAACACGATATAGAATGATTCTACTGACTCTGTATCTTTCATTGATAGAGATTCAAAATCTCTTCTAAGAATTTGTAGTTTCACAGTCCTTACCTTGTTCTAGCGTTTATAAGAAGTTTCCAGTGTGTCTCACACTTCCTTAGTTGACGTTGTTGCTACTACTCTTGGGAGTACGGATTCATGTGTTTCTTGATGTATGTAGAATAATGCCTTTCCATCTTTCTTCCTTTGTTCCTTCAAGACATCCTTCTCAGCTTGTGTGAGGTTGTTGTATGCTGCCATATCTGCTGTTTCTACATAGCCATTTTGAACTATTTCCCATACATATTGACCTCTAAACAAAGCTTTCATAGTTAGAGACCAATATTCATAATTTTTTCCTGAAAAAATTGGAGTTTGCAAATTACTAGAAGTGGAATCCATTCTTAATCGATTTTCCCTTTTTATAAATAGAATTTCTACTTTTCGTAAAGCAAGCTCTGATACTAGATCAAGGGAAAAACGCACTGCGCAGTGAAAGATTGAACTGCATAGTAATATTTTTCATTCTCTTCAATTTAGAACTTCGCTTCTCCTAGTATATACTTTGCGAAATGAACTTCTAATTTTTGCCGAACACTTTACTTTGCAGATTAACTATGCTGAAATTAACTGTGCGTAAATTAAATTTACTTCACATTTATGCGTAGTTAATTTCGCATAAATTAACTTCGCAAAACTTGACTTCACATATCCTTTTTACTCCGCATTACTTCTTAACTTCGTGGATCTCTTAGACAAACTTTATCTTAAAAATATTTATTGTTAGGACATAAGAACCAAAACATTTACAATGAAACTTATGCGAATTTACTCCTTGTTAAAATAGAACTTTCACCACTGTGAAATATTTGGTAATCTTAATTTCTTATACAAACAGTAAATGTAAATAACATTCACACAAGTAACTCTGGAGAAGATGTGCGGCATGCAACGTTGAACATTCTTGAGAATGAATTCATAAAACTATGAACTTATATATATTACCGTAGTAAAACTGAGTGACTTGTTGGATTACACAGAGATGGGATTTTACTTTGATCTTTCACTTCTTACAGAGCTTGGGCTCTTCGCACATTTCACGGCTCTTCACTTCTTCTCTTCTTCCCTAACACATTTCTCTCGTCTCTATCTATCTTTAAACTATCTATTTCTATATATAGGAGTTTCATAACCACCAACTTAAAATCGGTTCACCTTGAAGCTACTGTGGTACATTAAAGATTGCAATAAATTTCTACCTAAGAATTCTTGACATGCGGAATACAAACGCGGTTACATAAATACAAACTTAACGTTCACTAGATTGGCTACAAAATTACTGACTAACTAACATTGCAGACTGACAAGAAGACTGACTGAGTGTCTAACAGAGCCAATGTAGACTAGATATGCAATTAGCTCTTAATTCCGTTTTTCCAACAAAAATGTCAGACAACTTTTCTAGGCTCATTGTAGCGCTTGTATATTAATGTCTGGCTCAGAACTATGTGACGGGAAGAATCGGTGCTTTTGCTAGGTGTCGAGCATAAGGTGCACTAGGGATCAACTAGATTTTTCATGGATTGAAATCTTTCAATTGTTTATGAATCATGGCGACATCGGTCAATGTCTTGAAAACCTATATGATACAGATATTAGATGAATTGACAGAGCTGAGTTTGGGTAATGCAGTATTTTCAGAACATGGCTTGAGCTTTCATTAAAAAAGGTTCTTGCTCATAATTTTGGATATAGGCCGAGTTGAATTTTCGACTACAAAAAAGGGCTACTAATATGTTTTTTAGAATCGTGAACCCAATGCAACTATAAGAATCTAAACCCAACTCAACGTTAACTATCAAAGGCGCACAATTTAACCTTTCTACCTAGGAGACAAGTTGCACTTTGGTGGTTAAGAATGTTATGAAAATGGACACTGAACATAGAGGTGTATCGTTTCATTTCGATGCTTTGCATGTTCTTCACGCTTTGCAAAAATCGGTTCTCTGATAGGTCATATGAGAAAGTTTTGGTTTTTCAATGTGGGGAAACTATTGAAAACAACAAAAGGCATTTTCGATGTAGTTAAAAGGGGTCTTTTTACACCCAAGGTGCAACGGCTTGTGCAACTTATCTTACAACAAAGGAATACTGAAGAGATGCATTGTCTTATATTTGTGGAAAGATCAATTGTAGCAACAATAAAATCAAGCTTGATGCAACACCTTGATTTCCTTAAATATGTTCCCACTGACTACTTATCTAGAGAAAATTATGTATTGTGTGGGAATAACCAACGAATATCCCTAAGATATTTCAAAATTGGCAAGGTGAATTTCTTGGTAGTCACCGATGTTGCAGAGGCCATTGATGTGAAAAGTTGTACTTGTGCCATTCATTTTGAATTGCCAAAAATAGTATGGAGCTTTATTTAACCTTGCGGGCGTGCACCTCATTGGAAATCAAATTTCATCCTTCTCTTTTCAAGAGGTGACCAAAAACAACAAATGCTGATATATGAACTATTTGTCTTTGAATAGAAATTCAAATAATATACCTTGTATCCGAGAGGAAGGTAGTGTTGAAACAAATGTATATCGTGTTTCGTCCACTGGAACTATAATCACTTGTAATTCTAGTGTCACCCTCATCAATAAACACTGTGCAAAGTTGCCAGGATAAAAATACTACTCATCTAGACCTAAGTTTATATCAAGAAAATAGATGGGGTGACAACTTGTATGACTACATTTTTAAATTATCAGCAAATGCACCTTTTCATGAGGTGATTGTTGGAAATTAATTAATTATTCCACCGTTCAGATTGGTAACCCCAAGATTTTGAAAAGCCTCCATTGCCACACCGCTTTATCCATTCAATATTTGAAGAGGGAGTTACCGTCCTGGTTCAGCTTATTAAAGTTGTGAATAGCCACTATCATTAAAGTATTTTGACTTTACAGAACATGAAGAATCAGTACCAACAATTGCATTCAAGCATTGTATTTCTGAAAGGCGAACACAGTCCTCGTTTTGTCAGCCTGTATAATTTCAATGAGACAGAGTATTTATTTCTATAGAGATAATTTTGTAACGAATGGTCAATTAGCATTTAATGATTGATTATCTTGAAACACTATAAAAACCCATCCTTATAATTTTGATTGATATAGAGAGTGGAATACAATTATCAGTTGAAGTTAAAAAAAAAGTTTTCACTCTCTATTTTCTGTTATGCTATATTTTTGAGTTTGTAAACTCATATTTATTTTGAAGTTATTTTGTTGTAGCAAGTTAAGAGATCAGAGTTTATTTTTAAGTATAGATGTGTTAAATGTGTTTGATTGTTGAAACAGAGTATTAGCCTAAGTTTTATGAATGCAGGGGTCATTAAAACAAAGTTAAATTACTTGCTGAAACAGTTCTTGTAGAATAGAGTTTGCTGAAACAACCGCTGAAATAGTTCCATAAATTTATCTTCTTACTGAAAATTGTCTTGTAGGTGATAGTTTATGAGTTTAGTGATTAGTGCGTGTTGTTGTAAGTAAAAGAAACACTCCCCTACCTTCCCACAGTGGTATCAGAGCATGGTTGATCTTTTTTCTCTCATTGTTTTATGTTTACAGCAATTTGGAATTTAATTTGTGATGGCTACTATGAGCAGCCACAAATTCCTGTGTCGACTGAGAGAGACTATGATACATGGTTTATTAAGATGAGAACTATCCTGTGTGCTCAAGATCTTTGGGAGTTTGTTACGATTGGCTACCCAGAGCTAGCTAATCAAGCTGTTGAATTGGCTCTGTCAAATGCTGAGCGTGTTTTGTTGAAGGAAAATAGGAAGAATGACAACAAAGCTCTTGTCCTTATTCAACAAGGACTAAGTGAATCCATATTTTCGAAGATATCAAGTACTGAATATTCAAAGAAAGATTTAGACACTCTTGAAACTTGTTATCAAGGTGTGACCAAGGTGAAGAATGTTAAGTTGCAGAACTTGAGAAGGGACTTTGAGAATTTGAAGATGAAGGACAATGAGACCATTGATAATTTTATGACTCAAGTCATGAACATTGTAAACCAGCAAAGACAGTATGGTGAATACCTCTAATATCAATGTGTGATTAAGAAGTTGTTGAGATGCTTGCCAAAGAAGTTTGAAGCAGTGGTTGTTCCCATTGAAGAGTTTAAATATTTCAGTCAAATGCGCATTGATGAGTTGACTGGTTCTTTAATCACTCATGAATCAAGAATGAACATGTATGATGATACTCCATTATAAAATGCTTTCAAATCTCAGCTACATGTTACTATAGGGAGATGGAGAGGAATGTCTAGTAGCAGAGGAAAAGGAGGTCGAATTGTTGATCATAGTGACAACAAATATGATTCGGAATCTGAAGATAATATACATCAGAATACTCCTATTGTAAGGGGGAGTAGTAGTAGAACATGGCAGCCAAGAAATCAAAGGTATGATAGATCTAAAGTTCAATGTTTTTATTGCAAGAAATTTGGGCATTTTTCTCACAAGTGTTGGAAGAAACAAGCACATACTAGTAAGTTGTCTACACACATTATAGAGAAGACTAAAAATGAGGAGAATCCTATGTTTTTTACTTGTAATGTCAACAGGAAAGTTCAAATGATATATGGTTCTTGGACAGCGCATGCAATAACCACATGACTGGAAATAAGGAGTTATTTTTAAGTCGAGATACAAGCATTCAGTCTGAAGTGAAGCTAGGTAATGATGGTAAGGTAAAAGTTAATGGTAAAGGTGTGATTGTTGTATATGCCAAGAATGGTGAAAGAAGAACAATTAGTGATGTTTATTATGTTCCTTGTTTAATGTGTAACTTATTATGTGTTGGACAGTTGCTAGAAAAAAAGTACAGAGTGTTCTTCAAGAAAAAGGTATGTACTATTTATTACAAATCCAAGTAAGCAATTGATAGCCAAAGTAGAGATGAAAAAAAATAGAATGTGTCTGTTGATTATGAGGAATGATTTGAATAACTCTTTGAATGCTTATAAAACTATGAGTTTAGATCAATCATGGTTGTGGCATTTCAGGTGTGGCCATTTACATTTTGGTGGCTTAGATTTGATACAGAAGAAGCAGATGGTAAGAGGGTTTCCCAGTATTCAGCAATCGTGTTCATGTGAGAGTTGCATATGAGGAAAGCATCATAGATTCATCTCTGGAGTCTCAGACAGAGGAAAAGCACCATTGGATTTGGAACACACATATTTGTGTGGGCCGATGCAAACACCTTCTTTGACTGGTAATGTTTATTTTATGACTTTTATTAATGATTTCAGTCGACAAACTTGGGTGTATTTGCTGAAACAAAAATCTCAAGATTTTGATGTGTTTAAAAGTTTTAAAGCTATGGTTGAAAAGGAGATTGACAGATATATTAAATTCTTGAGATCAGATAGGGGAGGTAAGTAGATGTTTTAAAATGATTTTGTGGAATTTTGTCAATATTATGTAATTAAAAGACAGTTTACTGCTCGCTACACTCCACAACAAAACATAGTGGCAGAAGGAAGAATCAAACCATTATGAACATGGCTTGAAGTATGTTGAAGGAGAAGTATCTTCTGAATTAATATTGGGGAGACGTTGTTACTTGTTTAGTGTATATTCTGACGAGAAGTCCAACTAAGAGTGTGAAGGATCAAGTTCCCCAGCAAGCATGGAGTGGTAATTGTAGCAACATATCTCATTTGAAGTTTTTTGGGTGTGTAGCTTATGCACATGTACTTGAATAAATGAGGAGAAATTTAGATGATAGAAGTTAGAATTGTATTTTTGTTGGATATAGTAAAGAATCTAAAGCATATAGAATCTATAATCCCATCTCCAAGAAGTATGTTGTCAATGGAGATGTGGTGTTTAAGGAAGAAGAAGCGTGGGATGGGAGCATAGATAAAATGGTTGTAGAGGATGTTATTACACCTCACACAGAAGATGAAGGAGATGAGCAGGGCATATAGGTTGGACAGTTAACTGCACATATGTCTACACCAGTGGTAAGAACACTTGTTAGAATGCCTAGAACTCAAGAACATGGTGAACCATCAAGTTTTGGTGGATAGCAAGGAACGAGATCAGAGGTAAGTAATGAATCAAATCCTACATTAGCTTCATTAAGAAATAGAGTTAGAGGTCAAAAGACTAGAATTTTAAGAGAACTGTATGAGAAAAATTAAGAAGTAGATCAAGTTTCAAATTTTGCATTGATAGCATGTGATCCAGTAAATTTTGAGAGGCCATTAAAGAGAATGTTTTGATAAAAGCAATGGATGAAGAAATTGATGCCATAGAAATAAATAATACTCGGGATCTTGTAGATTTTTCTAATAATAAAAATTGTATTGGTGTCAAATGGATTTATAAGACTAAGTTAAATGTTGTTGGTGAAGTTGAAAAATATAAAGTAAGACTTGTAGCTCAGGGGTTTAATCAACAGCGTGGTGTTGATTATAATGAGACTTTTGCACCTCTAGCCAGACTTGATACGGTAAGGATGGTATTAGCTATTTTGATCATAATAAATGGTATGTGCATCAAATCTATTTAATCTCTGCGTTTTTTGATGGATTTTTAGAAGAACAGGTTTATGTGAAACAACCTCCTGGATATGAAACTGATGCACAAGAAGACAAGGTATACATATTAAAGAAAACATTGTATGGATTGAAATAGGCACCCAGAGTATGGTACAACGGGATTGATGAGTATTTGAACAATGAAGGATTCAACAGAAGTCTAAGTGAGCCAACCTTGTATACAAAGGTAAACCAACAAGATAAAATACTGATTGTTTTCTTATATGTTGATGATTTGATCTTCACTGGAGATCTTTCAGTAGATGAGTTTAACATAGCCATGAAAATAGAATTTGAGATGACTGATTTAGGAATGATGAGATATTTTCTTGGTATTGAAGTAAATCAATCAAAGGATGGTATTTTTATCAATCAAACTAAGTATGCAAATGATGTATTTAAAATATTTAGAATGATGAATTGTAAGCCAGTTGTAACTCCAATTGCAACTAGTGCAAAACTCGATAAGGAAGATGATGGGTCAAAAGTTGATCCAACGTTGTATAAGAGACTGGTAGGAAGTCTCATGTACTTGACTGCAACAAGACCTGATATAGTGTTTCCAGTAAGTTTGATTTCGAGATTTATGGAGTCTCCAAAGAACACCCACTAGCACATTGGAAAGAGGATCCTGAGATATGTTGTTGGAACAACAAATTTTTGTATCTAGTATACATCAAATTCAAATTGTAAGTTGATTGGATATACTAATAGTGATTTTGCAGGTTCTACAAATGATAGAAAGAGCTCATCTAGATATGTATTCAGTTTTGGATTGGAATTAATAGCATGGGCTTCAAAGAAGCAACCCATAGTAACATTATCCTCTGCTGAGGCAAACTATGTTGCACCAACAGCAGCTGCATGTCAAACTGTGTGGATGAAAAGAATTCTTTCTGAGTTGCACCATGAACAAGATGAACCAACTGAGATTTTCAATGACAATAAATAAGCCATTGCATTATCAAGAAATCATGTCTTTCATAAAATAAGTAAGCATATTGATACCTTGCAAGAAATCACATCTTTCATAAAAGAAGTAAGCATATTGATACAAGGTATCATTTTATTTGAGAATTGATAGACAAGAATTAAATCAGTATGGAATTTTGCAGATCAGAAAACCAATTTACATACCTATTTACAAAACCTTTGGGGAAAGAGTTGTTTGTGTTTCATAGAGAAAACATTGGGGTTTGTAAGCTGTAACAATTGTTGATTAACATAAATCTAGTGTTACGAAGATTTTTTTTGGGGGTGAAATAATTAAGGGGGAGTATGTTGGAAATTAATTAATTATTCCATTGCTCAGATTGGTAATTGCCAAGATTTTGAAAAGCTTCCACTGCCACACTGTTTTATCCATTCAATATTTGAAGAGGCAGTTTCCGCCCTGGTTCAGCTTATTCAAGTTGTGAAGAGCCACTATCATTAAAGTATTTTGACTTTATAGAACATGAAGAATCAGTACGAGCAATCACATTCATCCATTGTATTTTTGAAAGGCCAACAAAGTCCTCATTTTGTCAGCCTCTAGAATTTCAATGAGACAGAGTATTTATTTCTATAGAGATAATTTTGTAACGAAGGGTCAATTAGCATTTAATGACCAATTATATTGAAACACTATAAATACCCATCCTTGTAATTTTGATTGATATATAGAGTGGAATATAATTATTAGTTGAATTTAAAAACAGAGTTTTCCCTCTGTATTTTCTGTTATGCTCTATTTTTTACTTTGTAAACTCATATTTATTTTGAAGTTATTTTGTTGTAGCAAGTTAAGAGATCAGATTTTATTTTTAAGTATAGATGTGTTAAATGTGTTTGATTGTTGAAACAAAGTATTAGCCTAAGATTTTTCAACACAAAGGTTATCAAATCAAATACAGTTTGCTGAAACAATTGCAAAACTTTATCTGCTTGCTGAAAATCATCCTATAGGTGATAGTTTCTGAGTTAAGTGATAAGTGCATGTTGTTGTAAGTAAAAGAAACACTCCCCTCCCTTCCCACGGTGATTAGTCCTCCAAATGTGAAACTTGATCTTGCAAAGTAGCTCATATGCTTGCAGGATTTAATTAGAGCACTCTTAGTTGGTGATGGTGCTATTGCTTCTCTTGATTTCATGAAGTGGGTGAATATAGAGGTTGAATTTGAACCTGAGTTAGCTGAGGCAGAGTTTCAATGTTCTTATGTTCATCTTTCTGTTTTAATAGATTCAAATTTATATGGCCTAGAATCAGTGTTAAGATATAATTTCAAGAACAAGGCTCTTCTAGTGGAAGCTATGACACATGCATCACAACAAGACACTGAAGGAGGCTGTTGTTATCAACGCTTAGAATATATCTGGAGTCTAGGTTGAATTTTCTTATCGCCTGGATATATAACATATTTGCGCTCAATAGCTTTAAACAATGAGAATTATGCACGTGCTGTTGTGAAACATAGCGTCATTATGAAATATATTCGTCATGGCTTGGTTTCCCTTTTGGATAAAAAACAAAGTTTGTAAAGGTTGTTGGACATACCAACGACGGAAAAATAAACAAATCACCACTTGTCCATAAGGCCAAAAAGAAACGGTTAATTTTGGAGCTCAATAAAGTTCAGAAAATATAAGGAGAAGGGGCTTTTTGCCAATGTAATGATGCTTAAACTTTATGAGAAGAAACCACTTTTGGCCAAGGATTTTTTTGGAAAAATTTTATTCCTTTGTTCCATATGCTATGGATGATTCTTGTATTGGAAAAGTGAATTATATGCTATGGATGATTCTTGTATTGGAAAAGTGAATTACAAGATGATGCATTTCAAATCCCAGGCTCACTTGGTCAGAGTCCGTAGAAGCGCAGAGATGTCAAACAAAATGTCAGTAGGCTTCGTGTACACTTCCTTGTATTTATTTAGCCAGGTGAAGCAAAATCAAGCCTTTGTAGATGTAGGAGAAGAGATTTGAAAGATAGAGTAAGAGAAAAAGGAGAAGAAGAAAAGGTCTGCAATGTGTTTGTGAGCTCAAGCTCATAATCGTGAAATGTATTAAGAGCCCAAGCTCTGTAAAAGATGAAAGATTGAAATAAATTCCATGGCAAAGTTGCCATGTTTTAACGCGGTAATATATAAGTCTATAGTTTTATGTATTCATTCTCAAGAATGTTGAATATTGCATGCAGGTTAATTTTTATTGTTTGCCTAGTGTTTCCCTTAATGATGTGTATTTGTTGGGTATTGGGGTTGTTGAAAGAATGCCATTTATATTGCAGACGGATTTACATTCTTATTTCTTCCAATGTACTCACACATATCGACTTATCTTCAAAGATATATTTTTCCACAACCAACCAAATTTGATAAGACAACACAAATTATGACAGCAGTCATCAGTCGCTGATAGAATTATCTATAATTCATCAATTAGAATGACAATTTTTTGTCGGAGAGGCCATAGAAGCTAGATTTTGGAGGAAAGTTGATTTACAGATCTCATTTGAAGAAAATTAGAAACTGGTGGATTAGGGCATGTTGATCCTGGTACTACTGGGCAGCTTGGGCAAGAGGATATCGCAACCTCTAGAACCAATTCTCTGAAATTTAATTTTGATGGCTCTTCGAGGAACAATTCTGGTAGTAGAGCAGGCATTGGATTCTCAGAGGTACCTTCAAGTAACAAGAAGGTAGTCCAATCTTTTTTTAAGCTTGGAACATTAGCATGGGCACCATAAATATAGCAGAGTTGCTTCCAATCAATTAGAGATACAATATGCTTTAGCTACAGGGACCGACCCCCTAGTCATTTAAGGGGGATTCATGTATCATCATCTATCTCATTTAGTGGGTTCTATCAACTTCCTGTGGAGATGCCTTAACTAAAAATTGTAGATTAACAACCCCTCTAGAGGAGCTCCGTAAAGACTTAGCTTCACCATGCCCATAGAAAAGGAAACAAGGTTGCTGAAAACTACCAAA
This sequence comes from Larix kaempferi, assembly GCA_027924585.1. Lineage (NCBI taxonomy): Eukaryota > Viridiplantae > Streptophyta > Pinopsida > Pinales > Pinaceae > Larix > Larix kaempferi. The sequence goes on from BSBM01000703.1 coordinate 7,283,826, forward strand.
AACTGGAGCAGATACAGGCTGGGGAGAAGGACCCCTGGCCTCAACTTGGAGTAATGTAGAAGGCGGTGAAATAAATCAATTAGGAAGACTGATTACAGAGGACGGGGCAGAGCATGACAAGAAGTAGAGTGATTCTCAGGTGCATGGGAGCTCTTCAAACACTGACCACAACATCATAAATATCAAGGGAGAGTGGTTCTCAGGTGCATGGGAGATCTTGAAATACTAACCACAATATCATAAATTATCAAAGCCTGGGATATTATCAAGATCACTACAGTACAAAGAAGGGGAAGGAGCTAACACCACAGTAGGAAACCATCTCCCAGGATTCCCAGGACCCAGCCAGGAGCATTAGGACCAAGCGAGTTGAGTCTCCAGATGACGAGCATTAGAGGATGTTACCTCCCTTCTGCCTAGACGAGTATTACAAGATGTTACCTCCCTTCTTCCTCTCATAGAATGCCAAGTAAAAACGCTTTTGTTTTTTTTAAACGACTGGTTTTTTTTTTTTTCTTCAGTGTATAGGAAACCAGATGTTTGTGGTAAATCGTTGAGGTTGATTTGGCGAACTGTCCCACTATCTATTTTTGAAAGCGGGAACATTATGTTCAAGTTATGTTCAGATATAAGCGTGTACTTCAATTCAGTCTGAGAGTGGACTGATCTAGCGAATGCTATGAACTCCTTTATAAACATAGGGGACCTGAGAACGATGTTAAAGAGGGCCCGGAGTATAATATTTTCTCTAGCATTGTAATCTTTCATATTTTGAGTCTCCACTATATTAGAATAATTAGAGTACGAATAATTCTTCACCAAAAAATCTACTACTAAAACAATAAGGGACAGATTGTTTATAAATTAAATAAACTAAAGCACCTACTTAACTCGGAAATCTCTATGAGAAGGCGGGCCCTGGCCTTCTAACAAAGATGTCGCAAACTAACACAAATTAAAACACAAGGATATGAAGAACTTTGCTCCTTGCATTAAAATGGAGATTCTCAGTTACAACACTTTGTTATAGCTCGTATAGATGTTAATTAACCAACCCTGGGCTCTGAATTCCTTCCCATATTTATACATTCATAATACAATCCCGATCCCCTAAATTCGTGCAGCCATGAAGATCTCCTAGCTTCAGGATGCTGAGTTACAACAGAAACAGTTAGAGCTGTGAATGGAATTCAATGAAGCCATTGGATGTGGAGAGTGCTGTTACTCTGGCTGTCAATGGATCAACGGACTCACTGACCAAGAAATGCTCTGTCTATTGCAGTGATTCTCTATTGCAATGAAGTCATGTTACAACTACCACGTAGAGAGATGATCACAATGTTCAATTCAATGTATGGAATCGGAACTGAGCAGTAACAAATGGCACCAATCCTACCTTCCTTCCATGGGCTTAGATGGCTGCTACACCTATGTCTCTCAATGATTTGAACTTGTCTTAATAAAATCAACACAAGTTAGCCTAAACCAAAGGATAGAATTCATAACCATTTCAATATTAGGAAATAATAAATCATACCTCTCAGGATTCATGCTCAACTTGAGGAAAAGACATAGATCTGGTTTATGGACATAAGGTAAGACAGGGAAAAAAGAGGTAATAGGTGTGGTAAAAAAGGGAGAACTCCAGGACCCAACATCTCCCCTCATCTGTCTGATTGCATGTCCTCATGCAACAACTTCCACTAGTCTGAATTTGAATCCATATTGTATCTGTGGAGATTGGTGAAGTTGAAGGCAAGTTCAGGTGCTTCCCCCAATTGCACAAATCCATTACAGGCAACCCACTTCTTCCAACACTACTTCTCCTCCTTCTCAGTCAAAACATAATCGTTTCTGTATGGGCTCACATGCAGCCATATGAGAGGAAACCTGAATCTCAGTCCCAGCCACAGTGGTCCACATGCTTTCATGCAATTAACATACATAGGCACTCTAAGAAGAGCTTGTTTAAAATTCTCAAAATAATATGGATCCCCTTCCCTCAAAGATGGGGAAGAGGCTAGCCATATGTGCTCACTACCTTCCAGAGCATATTGCTGCTGTTTGGAGATTGTCTGGACATAGGTAGTGATGATTGTCCTTTGCAGATCCTTTAAGTGCTGAGTCTTCATAGGACATTTGAGAGATCGTGCATTCTTTACAATGAGAACTCTTGGAAGTCAAGGTTCATTTCTGATACAAAGAGAAGAATTATCCTCATTCCCGTTGATGGTCTGAGAGGCATCCCACCATTGCATGTGCTTAGTGACAAAATAAGTGAATGTGATCAGCTAAACATCCCCCAAATAGGGCACAGGATTAGAATGAGAGTCAGTATAGCATGCTTTATCATGAAAATATATTTCACACAACAAATTTTGATCTCCAAAATCACTTTCCATAAAAGTCTCCAAGAATTGTGGGAAGTTACCAGTTGATACGGTCTTCCTTCTTTCAATGATTTAATCTTAAATAAAGTTGTCTATTCATAAAGAACTATAGGGTAAGAAGGGGATGGATCCCTACAACTCAAAAATTCCTAAGAAAGAATATACATCTGATCTTTTTCTTGTTGCATGGACTTGAATTTCCTCAATCTTTCCAATTCTTCTTGAACACTGTCCCACTGGGATTTCTGGAAATCCAATTCCTCAGCCCATTTCTCTCTCAATTCCTTGATAGTCTTTCTGTATTCATAGAGAGGTACCATCCCTTCTTTGCACTGATCAACATGTTTTATCCATTTAACTATCTCAAGTTTTAACAATGAAATTCCCCTCAGTAATTCATGTATGATTCCATCACTTGCATCACCTTCTTCATTAGTGTCAAGTTCAATGATCTCTTGAGATTCCACCACTTTTGATTTATATTTAGGAACCATTGTAAAAGCTTGACCTAGGACCATCTTATCTTGTGTCTCAATAGGCTTGTCTTGAGTCAATAGATTGGAAACTTCTTCTTCATCAGTCACAACAGCTTCCACTTGTGTGGTTGCATCAACAAACCAAATTGGAAATGTTGTTTCTTGTGTAACAACATCCCTTGTTTCAATTACCTCAGTTTGTGTTGCAGCTTCCATAACCAATTAAAGGGGTGCTGGTTCTTGTGTAACAACAACCTCTTCCTATGTTCCAATCTCATTCTCCTCTGTTTGAGTTGCAGCCTCGACAAATAATTTTGAAGATGTTGGTTGTTGTGTAACAACATCCAAATTCTAAGAATTGCTTGAGGTGCCTACTGTTTGAGTTGTTGCTTCAGTCACAAGCTCTTGGAGTGTTGGTTCTTGTGTAGAAGCCTCTTGTTCTAAGATGAATTCAGTGTCTTTAGGTTGATGAGATTCTCCTTGGACTATTTCTATATCCTGAGACTGTTCTGGGGTTATATCAAGATTCTCTAATTCCTAGTTAGGAATTATATCCATTTTTGGTTCATTTTCTTCCTTTAGCTCCCATGTGGGTACTCCTTCTCCTTATTGCCTTGCTTGTGGCAATTTTTGTGTTGTTAAGTCTAGCACCCTAACTTTGCACCTTACCAATTTGAATATATCTACACATTCTGGGCATACCACTTCTTCATGTCCCCCATTCCCCAAAACAAGAGGTGAATTTTCCAACTAATCTGCAGCCTACACCAACGTGTTAAAGATTTTATCTTCCTGCTTCCTACATGCTTCTTTCCACTTCTGCAATTCATTCTGAAGCATTTGTACCTCCTCTTTTAGCAGCTCATTCTCAGAAAATAGATTTTCAATTTGAGGTTCATCCATAGTAGGTTCTTTTGGAACGACAGGTGATCGAGGTGTAAGAATGGGAATTTCAATACTTTCCCCCATTGCACATGCCGCTTCTGCTGTGGGAATTTCAATACTTGTCCTCACTGCACATGTCGCTTATGCTATTGCAACATATCTACTTTTTTTTTTCTTTACAACCCCAGATGATTTCCCTTCACTGCGTACTACTTCTATTGTAGTAACTCCTCTAGTTTTCCTTTTCTTTACAACCCTAGATGACTGGCCTTCTCCTTTTGATCTTCTCCTTCTTCGGTGTGACACAGGGGTCTCCAAATTTTCTGAGGCTGGCATAGAGGGACCAATCCCCAATTCATTACCTTCCCTTGTTTTGACCACCAATTCTTCCTCCTCAATTATGGTTCCCCTTATTTCGGGGGAGAATTCAACATCCAGAACCTCCATGCCTCCTCCTTCCACTACCTCTATTTGATGTTCTTTCTCTGCCATTGCAGCTTCCGCAGCTACAGCTTCCATTGTCACAACTTCTACAACTGCTCTAGTTTTAGCTTCCTCTGCTGCAGCTGCTAATGATTCCATCTCTACTGCTTCAGTTGCCACCCTAACTACTATTTTTATAGGGTCTGTGACTTCTTCTATAGGGTCTACTGCTGTTGCAGCTTCTAATATTACAGCCTCATTTTCCACAGCTTCCATCATAAATTCTTCTGCAAGAGGGTTTGCTGTTGTCACAACTTCCCCAATATCTACCTCCTCTTCATCCTCCAATTGGTCTTCTGATACTCTATCCCTCCCTCCAGCCGAATCTGAGGAACTTCGGTCCTCTTCCTCTACTTCAACAACTCCCATATCTAGTGCAGGTTCCCAAATTATCCCAGCCCCAGCAAGAAATTGTTCCCAAGTCAGGTTTTGTTGTGCTAGTGACCTTGATATTAATAGTTTAATTAAGCCATGATTGGTGATAGAATAAACTAGATGCCATGCTATTCTCACATAGCCAACCATGTGATGTAGGGCTCTTAAAAGATAAAATGGCATGTTTACTAGATTACGATGGCATAAATGGGACAATAGGGGAAATTCAGAGAGATAGACAATTTTGTAATTGCCTTAATAGGAGATTTATTTCTTTAGGAAGATTGCAACTTGATCCCAGGGTCAAGGTAATGATTCCATCACTATTCCACGGCCTCTTGGGTGAACATTCTCACCGACTGCAAAAAAATCCCATACTGAAGTCACAGTTTGCGCCTTTCGTCCAAAACATCTCCTCCCAACTTGAGGCAAACTAGTAACTTCTACCATAGTTTCCTCTGTAACATCTATGCACAATCCCCTGACCTCAAAATGAGTATCGGTTAGGTTAAGAGCAAACTGTAATGCTGTCTTTGTGTGAAAACCATTTAATCATTGAAAATACACAGTCCACCCAGCTGCTTCAAAGATGGTGAAAACCTCCGCGTTTTCATGCAGGGACACTGTATTCTCAGGTTCATGCTAGACTGGATTACCCATATCACCTTTCTTTCGTAATTCCGATGGTGAATATAGAGATTACCAACTCAGACGTGGAAGTTTCAGCATACGGACATTCATTGAAAAACCGAAGTTGGAATTGGGTATTTTAAGAAATATGGAAGAGTTATCAACCCAAGGAAAGGTGATACAATTATGAAAAATGGAATAATTGGCAGGTTTTAGTACAGATTGGGTAAAGGTGACGGTCGTGTAATAGATCCAAGTGTTAATTTTGACATGTTCCTTGGCAGTTAAATGGGTACGGGTTCCTGACGAGGACTAAAGACAAAGCAGAATTATGATCTCCATATTAATTTTATTCCTAATCATGTACATGGTCAGAACTCATACCTTTGCAATATGAGTTAAGCCTTAACTTTCCATAATGATCTAACTTCGTCATCACGTCCAAAAACATAATTACGCATGTGCTGTTATGAGTTGGGCCCCGCCAACTGATCGAGCAAGTACATCCTTGCTAGCAGACATCCGTGGTGGTCCAATAGGCTTCTTTCATTATTGGCGGAGTTGTGATTGGAGCTATGAAATGAAGTGGCTAAATTGTGGCCCAGCTAAATGATTGGCGGTGATATTATTCAAGGACCGGGCAATCTAGTGAAGTTACAACTGATAAATAAGAGGAATATTATGGCAACGGAGATATGAAAAATAGGCCAAGTCTAGCAGAGTCACAGTTTATAGAAGACAAATTTGGCGGAGTCACAACTGTGCAAATATGGAAAATAGACAAAACTTAGCGGAGCTGTAGCTGTGCTAATAGGAAAAATACGTAGAATTTGGCAGAGTCGTAGCTGCACAAATAGGGAAAACGGGCAAAATTTGGTGGAGTCACATTGCGCAAATAGGGAAAATAGAAAAAATTTGTCAAAGTCACAGCTGCGCTAAGAGGAAAAATAGGCAGAATTGGCGAAGTTGCAGCTGCACTAATAGGAAAAATGGGTAGAATTTGGCGGAGTTGCAGCTGCGCTAATAGGATAAATGGGTAGAATTTGGTGGAGTTGCAGCTGCACTAATAGGAAAAATGGGCAGAATTTGGCGGAGTTGCAAATGCGCTAATAGGGAAAATGGGAAAAATTTGGCATTGTCGTAGCTGTGCAAATAGGGAAAATAGGCAAAATCTGGCGGAGTCGCAGCTACGCAAATAGTGAAAAATGGGAAAAATATGGCAGAGTCACAGGTGCAAAAAATGGAAATTGGAAAATATTCGGCTGACTGATTAATGCTGCTGAAATTGTTCATTTTCTTCAAGGAGTTATTTATAACAGGAAATAAAGCTAGGGTGCCCGCAATCATCTAGCCCAGTCACGACCGCTGCTCCTCAAGTAGATTCTTGTACACAATTCTTAAAAAACAAACCGATCAAAGCGTAAAAGAAAATAAATAAAAAGAAAACATAACAACAATTTATTTATGAATAAATTTCTGTGTGGAAATTACAGTTTTAAAAATTCACAGGGACTGAAAAAGATTCCTTTCCTTGCGTTAACTGATAATATGGATCAGATGCAATGTGCGAAATGAATGCATTCTTTGAAATCAGTTTATGATACAGTCGCAACCGATGACCATTGGCGAATAATGGTGTATGGTTCTCATCAATTGTGGTCAAGTGGACTATTCCATTGTCAAACACCTTGTCAATTTGGTAGGGTCCTAGCCATCTTGTATGCAATTTTCCTTTGAAATCCCTCTTAAACCGTGAATCACACAGTAAATCCCAGTCTCCTTCACATAAGACTTTCATCTTTATGAACCTGTCATTCCATTTAGAACGATGTTGTTGAATTAACGTTGTCTGATGCACAGCAGCTGTGCGCTTCTCGTCAAGTTCATTTAATTGATTCAATCGATTCCTCTGTGCTTCTATAAAATCCAGGTTTGCTTCTATGGTTGTCTTTAGAGTTTTAATTTCAAATTCAATGGGAAAGACAACGTTCTTACCATACACCAATTTGTATGGGGAGAAACCTGTAATGTTGCACCATGTGGTACGGTATGCCCATAATGCTCCTGGAAGTCTTTCATCCCAATCCTTACGCTGACTCTTCACCTTTTTTGTCATAATAGCCTCAATTACGTAATTAGTGCTTTCCACTTGACCATTGGCATGTGGATGATATGGCGAGGTTATCTTGTGTTGAATGTGATATTTTGACAACAGGGCTTCCAATTTATGAGACACAATTTGCGGTCCTCCATCTGTAACGATTTCTTTGGGTACTCTAAAACGGGTGAAGATCTCTTCATATAAGAAATCCATTACAGCTTGATCATTCGCTTTGACCAAAGCTACAACCTCCACCGATTTGGTCATGTAATTTGTGCAAACCAAGATATAAACTTTCTTCTTTGAGGGAGGGTTGATAGGCCCTACAAAATTCAGATCCCGTCTATCAAAAGGTTCAACCACAAGCTTTGGCTGAAGAGGCATTTAATCTAGTCTATTCAGCTGGCCAGTCCTCTGGCAGGAGTCACAAGCCTGAACATATTTTTTTGCATTCTAGAACAATGTCGGCCAGAAATACCCCATCCTTAATGCTTTATGACTAGTCCTTTTGTCAGCAAAATGTCCCCCATAGGGATCATTGTGGCAAGCTTTCAAGATACTGTAAATCTCATCCTCACTTACACATCTTCTGATTTCCAAATCGGGACCTATGTAGAAAAGATGTCCATCTATACAACAGTATCTAGCACTATGTTGTATAATCTCTCTTTTTTCTCTCTTTGAGAGGTTTGTTGGAAGCTTGCATATAGCCAAATAGTTAGCAACATCCGCGTACCATGGGAAATGAGCTGAGATTGCAAACAAATGTTCATCGGGGAAGGCATCTTCGACTAGTAAATTATCATCATTGTTAGTAAGTCGAGATAAAAAGTCAGCAACAACATTTTCCTTCCCTTGTCTGTCAATAATTGTAATGTCAAATTGTTGTAACAGTAACAACCATCTAGTTACTCTAGCATTAGTGATAGGTTTATTCATTAAGTACCTAATTGATGAATGATCAGTTTGCACAAAAGTGGAGTATCCAGTAATGTAGTGTCTAAATTTATTGATGGAAAGAAACTCTTTCTCTGTAATAGTGTAGTTCAATTCAGTAACGGTCCAGTTCTTACTGATGTAATAAATTGCATATGGAGCATGACCTTCCTACTGTCCCAATACTGCACCAATGGAAATATCTGAAGCATCTAAGGAGATATGAAAAGAAAGAGACTTATTGGGCCCTCGTAAGATAGGTGTTGTGCATAGCCTTTTCTTAAGTTCAGTAATGTTGTTTGGCATGCATCATTCCAATCAAACTGTACATCCTTCATCAACAGAGTAAATAAAGGAGAACCTAGTTTGGAAAAATTTTCTATAAATCTTCTGTAATAACTAGCATGCCCTAGGAAGCTATGTACCTCTTTTTGTGTTCTAGGAGTGGCTATGTTTTCAATTACCTTAATTTTGGATGGATCTACCTCAATACCATCAGCAGAGATAAATTTCCCTAGAACTATACTCGCGCTCATCATCATACGACACTTTTCAGTGCTTAAAGATAGTTGGGTTTGTTCACAGCATTCCAAAACTCTTTCTAAAATTTTCAATGCTTCATAAAAAATACCACTTTATGGAGTGAAGTCATCCATAAAAATTTCCATGCAATCATTTACCATGTCAGAAAAGATCCCAATCACATCTCTCTGAAATGTGTCCGGTGCATTACACAACCCAAAAGGAATTACCCTCTATGCAAAGGTGCCCCAGGGACAGGTGAAGGTGGTTTTGTATTGATCTTCGGGAGCAATCTGGATCTAGTTATAACCACTGAATCCATCTAGAAAGGAAAAATACTTCTTCCTAGACAAGGTTTCAAGAACCTTATCAATAAAAGGTAGGGCAAAGTGGTATTTCTGCGTTTCTTTATTCAATTCTCTGTAATCTATGCAAAATCTCCATTTCCCATTTTTTTTCGGTGTGATCACGAGTGGAGAGACCCACTCGTTGTCTCAGATTGGGTATATAAATCCAACTTCCAAAAGGTTTTGGATTTCCTATTTCACAATGTCCCTTAAATTCGGGTTCATGCTTCGTTGTGGTTGGTACACTAGTCTAGAGTCGCTTTTGATGTAAATGTGGTGGGCACATAGATTGGAGGGGATACCCTTCATATCTGTGTATTCCCATGCAAAAGTTGCATTGTGTTTTTTCAGCAGAGTGATAAGGCGTTCCAGCTCATCGGGTGAAAGATTCAGATTAATGTTCAATGTTTTTCCTGGCTCAATTTCCACTGGAATGGTTTTTGAGTTTTTAAGTACTGGAATTATGTTGGCATCACTAACTAGAGTTTCTTTCGTTAGATTTTCTTATTCTTTTTCATCTAAGGTACTGTTCAGAATTTCGTACTCATGTTTAGTGACAGATGTGGGCTCATTCATGAAACTGTTAATAGTGTCATCCTTTGTTTCATCCTTAAAAGTTAAGGCTCTCCCTATCGTTAATAATGGATGAACGCCTTCCTCTTCCTCTAGATCCACCGAAAGTGGAGTTTTGGCTTCTAAGCTTGGTCGAGATGGAGGGTATAAAGTCAGGATTTTAATGTCAGTCCCGTCTAAGATAGTCAGGGACCCTAATCGATAGCTGGTGCAAGCATCTGCTATGGCTAACCAAGGTCTTCCCAGGATCAACAGGTGCCCCCAGCTGTGACTTTGGTTGAAAAATGAGGAAGTCCACAAGGTACTCCCATGAATCGACAGAGACTACAAGGTTGTCCAGGATTCCCTCAGGCTTGATTGTTGATCTGTCAGCAAGTTCTAATATGGTAGGGGTTGGCTGAAGATTAGTGAGTCCAAGTTTCTTCACAATTTCGATGGTCATAACATTGATATATGTTGATGTATTTCTAACTTCAGAAGATATTCACTTGTATATTACATTTGTACCTTATTGTATATTGAACAGAGATGTGTTATTCCTCTGATTGGAAGTGTCGTCATTTGTATTTGCAAGTGTCTCAAGTTACATTGTAAGTGTCATCATTTGTATTGATGGGTTATTAGACCACCAGTGTGGGGTCGACCCTAGTTAGGTCATGTGGTTGGGTTATTAGGCTTCATTAGGAAGTTATCCCTAGTGATTTATTGGTAGGTCAAGTCAGTGTATAAATAGAGGGTGTGCCTCTCTCATTCTATTCACTCAATCACTTCTCGAGATCACATAGGTAAGTGATAAAGAGGTGCACATGTGGAGGAGGAGGAGCATCTGCTAGAGACATCTTATTGGGTTTGATCCTTCTAATCTTGGTTTGTGGCTTATCTTATTTCTGAGGAAGTTGCGAGGTTTTTCACCTTCCTGGTTTTTCCCGGTGAAACTCTATGTCTCTTGTGTGATTGCTATTGTGTCTATGATTGATATGCTATATATGTTACTCTCTTAGTGATCCTGAATGATAATGGAATGAAATTATCGAAAAATTAACATGGTATTAGAGCTAACCTAAGAAGAAGGCACTGAGAAGCTGTGGAAGATAGGACTTCTTAATATTTGGGTTTCTCTCCACAGATCATCAAAGGAAGGAGGCTTGATTGACTCTCCTAGCAAGGGTGCATCTTTCTGTCAAGAGAGAATTCAATTCTAAGCATTTTCAGTTTTTGACCTAAAAATTAGGGTTTCTACAAAAATTGGAATTTCTGAAATCTGAGACCATGGCTAGAAGATCCTCTGAAAAATCAAAGTTTAGAGCTTTGGATCGAAATTTTTGGTTTGGTGAATCTCCAAGAAAATCAAACCCTAATTCAAGGTCGTGTCTAGTGAATCCGGAAGTTTCAAAAGCAATTTTGAGGGGTGAAACTTTGTAGAATTCAGAATCTGAGTATACCAGCTTGACCAAATCAGTAAGGTGCATCTTTCTATCCTTTCAAAAATTTGAAATTCGAATTTTGAATTTTTAGGGTTTCTCTCACAAACCCTAATCCAGCTCCAGATCCAGTTTTCAGCAAATCAAGTGGTAAGGCCTAAATCTTTTCTATTTCCATTTGAAGTACTCTTTAAGATGTCTCACCACACCAAGCTTGAGGATAAGCTTGAAGGGGATGATAATTTCCGAGCCTAGAAGTATAGGATTGGGTTAATCCTAGAAGAGAATGAGTTGGACAACTATAGAAAGGAAGAGGTTCCAGTTTCAGAGGGAGATGAGGCTAAGGCCTTACACTAGAAAAACTTGGTCAAAGCCAAGAGAATCATTGTTGATTCTATTAAGGACCATCTCATACCCCATGTGTCTTCCCTAAAGACACCTAAGGATATGTGTGAATCTTTGACTAAGTTGTTTGAAGGAAAGAACATAAATCGGAAGATGAATCTGCGGAACCAATTGAAAGGGGTAAAGATCCAGAATGGAGACCATTCAATCCTACTTTTCAAAGGTCTCTAAAATCAAGGAACAACTTGAAGCTGTGGATGAAGTGGTTGAGAATGGAGAATTTGTCATGACCACATTGAATGGCCTACCTAGGTCATGGGACTCCTTCATCCAAGGAATCTGTGCAAGAAAGAAATTGATCTCTTCCAGTAGACTGTGGGAGGAATGTTTACAAGAAGAAGCGAGGCTTGTGGCCCAAGAAGAAAAGATGGGAAATGAATATCAATCTCTCACAATGCACACTAGGGGAATCAAGTTCAAGAGGGAGAAATATCATAACAAGAAACATCCTCACTTCCATCAAAAGAAGAAATATCTCTCCCAAGTTCGATGTTACTCTTCTGATGAGAAAGGAAATTATGCCTCAGAATGTTCCAAGAAAAGAAAAGACTTCAACAAAAACAAGAAGAGATATCATGCTCATGCTTCTGAGGATGATGAACCTGCCAAGAAGAAGACTAGAGAAGAAAGTGATGACTGATCAAGTGAAGATGAATATGTCTTAATCTCTGCTCTCACATGTATTGTTACACATGGGTGTGATGATTGGCTTATTGATAGTGGGGCTTCGAAGCACATGAATGGGTTTAAAGAATCCTTTATGGACCTATCCGAACATGAGTCACCTCACAAGGTGAAACTTGGGGATGACTATCAATATCCTATAAAAGGAAGTGGTGAAGCCTCCTACATGCTAGACTCTGGTAAGTCTTTGAAAATGAAATATGTTCTTTATGTACCTAGACTCAAGAAGAATCTTCTCTCCATATCATCTTTGGATGCAAAGGGGATGAGAGTTGCATTTGTGGATGGACAAGTACTCATGTGGCCAAAGGGTGAGACCATAGATGATGCAGTAATAATTGGGGATCAAGAGGGAGGATTGTAAAAATTAAAGGGACAACTTGAACATGCCATGGTTCATGAAAACATGGAGCCAAGTGAACTTTGGCATAGAAGGCTCACACCTATGCATTATAAAGCACTACCAATTGCAACCAAAGCAGTAGAAGGTCTTCCTGAAATTCAGTCAAAGCATGAAGGTATTTGCAAAGGATGTGCAAAAGGGAAGAACAAAAAGAAGGCATTTCCAAGCAGTGAAAGCAAATCAAAAGGAATCTTGGAGATTATCCACTCCGATGTATGCAGTCCAATGTCATCCAGTTCTCTGAGTGGGTATGTATACTATGTTTTGTTCATTGATGATTTCTCTAGGAAGACTTAGGTTCACTTCTTGAAGAATAAAGAAGAAGTGTTTGATAAGTTCAAGGAATTCAAAGCCCTTATAGAAAATCAAATTGATAAGAATATCAAGACGTTCAGATCCTATAATGGTGGAGAATTCACTTCAGGAGAATTCAAGAAGTTTTGTAGTTATTCAGGGATTAAGAGGGAGTTGACCATTCCTTACAATCCACAACAAAATGGAGTTACAGAAAGGAAGAATAGAACTATCATGGAAGAAGCACGAGCAATTCTTTATGACCAGGATCTACCTATGCACCTATGCACAGAAGAAGCTAGGACAACTGTATATGTACAAAACAGAACACCTCACAAGATACTTGACAACAAGACACCAGAAGAAGTTTTCTCTGGTAAGAAACCTAAAGTTAGCCATCTCAAAATATTTGGTTGTCCTATGTACACACACATTCCAAAGGAAAAGAGGACAAAGCTAGATACTTCAGGAAATAAGGGCATCTTTGTGGGGTACAGTGAAAGCTCAAAGGCTTACAGAATCTACTTTCCAGGATTCAAGAAGATTGACATCAGCAGGGATGTAACATTTGATGAAGGTTCAACATACATCAAATCAAGGAAGACACCTATTGAAGACAATGAAGAATCAAGGGTAACCAGAATTCAAGACACCACTATGAATTAAGCAATTTCGGAAGAAGATAGTGAAATTGAAGATCCACAAGAACCTATAGATCCACCTCGTGAGAAGAACTCTCACAAGAGAAAATCTGCATGGGCTAGAGAAATCATCAAAGATGCAAAAAGATATGGCATTCCAGAGGAGGAACACAGAGAAAGAAAAAGGACTAGGTCACACACAAATTATGTTTCCCTACTCTGTGATATTATGAACAAAGAACCTTCCAATTATGAGGAAGCATCGGAAAAGAAAGAATGGAAGGATTCCATGGTCGAAGAATACCAATCGACCATGAAGAATGATGTTTGGGATGTGGTCCCATGACCTAAAGGGAATTCTATTGTGACTTCCAAGTGGATCCACAAGCTAAATCATGCTACAGATGGAAGCATAGAGAAGTACAAGGCAAGGTTTGTAGCTCGTGGCTTCTCCAAGAAAGAGGGAATAGATTATGAAGAAACTTTTTCTCCTGTGGCTAGATACACTTCCATAAGAACAGTACTTGCTTTGGATACATAAAATGGAAGATACACCAAATGGATGTCAAGACAGCTTTCTTGAATGGTGTAGTTGAGGAGGAAGTGTATGTGGAGCAGCCACTTGGTTTTGAAACACATGACAAGGAGTCATATGTGTGCAGATTGAAGAAAGCCTTGTATGGCTTGAAGCAAGCTCCTAGAACTTGGTATGGGAGGATAGACAACTTTCTATCTAGTTTGGGATTTACCAAGAGTAAAGCAGATTCCAACCTTTACTACAAGGTTGAGGAAGGCAATCCAGTGATCCTACTATTGTATGTGGATGACCTGTTTGTTATAGGTGAGGATGGGTTGATTGCCAATACGAAGAGGAAGCTTGCTGTCGAGTTCAAGATGAAGGACTTGGGGATGATGCATTACTTTCTAGGAATGGAGGTGTGGCAGAGTACAGATCGAATCTTCCTTGGACAAGGGAAGTATGCAGTAGAGATCCTAAAGCGGTTCGGGATGATGGACTGCAAGGCCATGGCCACACCTATGGTATCGAACCTAAAGCTTCTGTGTGAAGCTTCATCTTAGCTGGTTAATGTCACAGTGTATCGTCAGATGATTGGGTCCTTGATGTACCTGATGAACATGAGATGATATATTTGCTTTGCGGTGAACACATTGAGTTAGTTCCTGATGGATCCCAGAAGTGTTCACCTGGTTACTGTAAAGAATATTCTGAGGTACCTGAAGGGTACAATTGATTATGGGCTCAAGTATGATGCGAATCAAAAGTTTAACCTAGAGGGTTATGTTGATTCAGATTTGGCAGGCAGTGCTGCAGATAGGAAGAGCACTTTGGGGTGTTGCTTCAGTATTGGATTAGTTGTGATCTCTTGGTTTAGAAGAAAGCAGTCCTGCATAGCACTGAGTACCACTAAAGCAGAGTATGTTGCAGCTTGTTTGGCCAGTTGTGGGGCAGTATGGATTAGGAAGCTACTGTCTAAGTTATTTGATCTCTCGTTGGATGCTACTTGTATCTGTTGTGACAACCAAAGTTGTGTGAAGTTGTCAGAGAACCCGATGTTCCATGACAGGGCGAAGCACATCCAAATCAAATATCACTATATTAGGGATATGGTGTAGAGATGAGCAGTCAATCTCTCGTATGTTGTGACGGATGAGCAGGTTGCATATGTGTTGACAAAACCACTAGCTAGAGTGAAGTTTGAGTACTTCAGAGAGAGGCTTGGTGTTCTTCAGATAGAAGATACTTCGAGGAAGAAGTGATGGGATACATCTGCAGGATCCATTTCAAGTATGGTGGTAGGAGGTTCCTTCCCATGGATGTGGATGTAAGCGTTGAACATTAGAATGATGATCTAGATGATGTTCTGTGTGACGATGATCAGTTGGATCATGTATGATGATATGCATCACTTGGATGCTTTGTATGATCAGTTGGATAATTTATGATGATATGCATCAGTTGGATGCTTTATATGATCAGTTGGATCATGTATGATGATATGCATTAGTTGGATGCTTTGTATGATCAGTTGGATCATATGTGATGATATGTATCAGGTGGATGCATTTTATGATTAGTTGATCATGTGTGATAAGCATCAGGTCGATGCTCCGAATGATGTACATCAGGATGATGTACTGTATGATGATCAGGACGATCATGTGTGATGAGCATCAGGTCGATGCTCCAGATGATGTCCATCAGGATGATGCGCTATATGATGATCAGTATGATCATGAGTATCAGGTTGATACTTCGTGGCCGTGGACAGGTTTTGCAGGTAGCATAGAAAATATCTTGGGAGTTCCGGACAGGTAGAGTTGTGTGCTCATAACAGCCTAGGAAGCTCTTTTGAGGTTTTGCTACAGTTTCGCATATAAAAGATCCTGGAGATCTGGATAGGTTAAGATGTGTGCTAGTAAAAGATCCTGGGGTGCTCTATAGAGATCTTGTAGGTTGCAAGATGCTCTTTAAAGGTTTTGTGAAAGTTCACATATAAAAGATCCTGGAGATATGGATAGGTAGAGATGTGTGCTCGTAACAGCCTGGGATGCTCTATAGAGATCTTGCAGGTTGCAAGATGCTCTTTAAAGGTTTTGTGAAGGTCACATGTAAAAGATCCTGGGAGATCCGGACATGTAGAGTTGTGTGCTCGTAACAACCTAGGATGCTCTTTCAAGGTTTTTTTGACACACGTAATTAGTCGTGGGATCCTCAGTATGGCCAGAGATGATCAATACCTACAATAGGCTAGGCCTACATCTAGCATGAAAAAGGGTTGGCTCTATAGAAAGTCCTATGACGAGAAGAATTGAGAGATAGCCTAGTGATCGAGATGTTGAGTACAGCAATAGTGATGATGATGATGCTCTGTGATCCAGTGATGATGATCCAGCTCCAGAATTGAAGACTTGAGACAATATGTATTGATGACCTGTGTCTAGAGAATACCTTCCTAGTTAAGAGGGAGTGTTGATGTATTCGTAACTTCGGAAGATATTCACTTCTATATTACATTTGTACTTTATTGTATATCCAACAGAGATGTATTATTACTCTGATTGGAAGTGTCGCAAGTTACATTGTAAGTGTCGTCATTTGTATTGATGGGTTCTTAGACCACTAGTGTGGGGTCGGCCCTAGTTAGGACATATGGTTGGGTTATTAGGCTTCATTAGGAAGTCGGCCCTAGTGATTTATTGGCAGGTCGATTCAGTGTATAAATAGAGGGTGTGCCGCTCTCATTCTATTCACTCACTCAGTTCTCAAGCTCACATACCTAAGTGAGAAAGAGGCGCACATGTGGAGGAGGAGGAGCATCTGCTAGAGACATCTTATTGGATTTGATCCTTGTGATCTTGGTTTGTGGATTATTTTATCTCTGAGGAAGTTGCAGGGTTTATCACCTTCTTGGTTTTCCCTAGTGAAACTCTGTGTCTCTAGTGTGATTGCTATTGTGTCTATGATTGATATATTGCACATGTTATTCTCTTAGTGATCTTGAATGATAATGGAATGAAATTATCAAAAATTAACAATATCTGCACCTAAATCTACCAAAATGTTAGGTATATGAGTGTGTCCTATGTGTACTGTAACAGTAGGGTTCCCATTGTCATCATACTTTGCCAAAGTAGTCTTTCCCATTATTAATTATGAGATTTTCCCCATTACATTGACACTGGGAGGATCCCTAGGCTTTCTTCTTGGGTTTTTTACACACATATCTCTAACAGTCTTGGCATAGATGGGCACATCATGGAGGGATTGTAACCGTGGAATTTTGACATATAAATTCTTCAATTCCCCTAAGAGATTGAACCGATGTTGTTCCACTTCCTTTTGTAGGGCCAATCGTTCAGAATATGGTGGTTCTCTTGTCGGTTGTGTAGGATGTGCTTCAATGTATATTTATTCCTGTGTTTCAGCTAGTGTTTCAGTAGGAGTTTCAACATCCTCAATGATGGGGATTGTTGTGTTAATTGAATTCTTGAATGGCTGATACATTCTTGTTTCAATCACAGAGGATGGAATATCCTCAATGATGATGGGTTCCACTACCCTCCCTGATTGTAAGTTTATGTCATTGCAGGTAATTGGGGAAATGGAATAAGCAGGCAAGTTGGCATTCTCAAATTGATGAACTGCTTTATTATTTGGGTTGGAATTAGGCTTAGCAGGCAGCTGTGGTCATAGTGGCACATTCATAGGTGCAACATTGTTTTGAAGTTGCAGTTGTGGATGTTGATACTATTGGTGAGGATACTATTGAGGAGGATACTCTTAATAAGGAGTTTGGTGATGAGGAAAATTATTTCCTGGGTAGGAATTTCTCCAGCTGGGAGACCAGGGAGCTTGCTGGTTTGATTGTTGTACCCATGGCGTCCAAGGGTTAGGGTTTCGCATTGAAGTTTGAGATGGATTCCATTGGTTGTTAGATTAATGTGAAGGGATTTGTGTAGTCATATTATTCTTATTATTCCAAAAAGGTAATGGAGCTGGGTTCATACCTTGATTTTGCGGTTGCCAAGGCTTCTTATGGGTGTTGAAATAAGTTGGTTTCACATCTGAAGTAGATGCCTGCAGGACTTGTTGATGTATATGTAAATTCGGAATGTATTTCATCTATGTATTTCATATATATTTATTGTACCCTTAAGAGATGTGTTATTCCCCTATAAGGAACTGTCGTCATGTGGATTGACAAGTGTTGCAAGTGTGTGTACTTGCCGATGGGTTATTAGACCACCATGTGTTGGGTCGGCCTTGAAATATATATTATATCATGGATGTATCTAGATAGACAAGTCGGCCCCATAGTGTAACTGGGCAAATAGGTTAGTATAAATAGAGATCTGGAGATCTCTATTTTCATCATTCTGAAACTCACACTTCTCTCACTCAGAAAGTGGTGCACTAGTGAGGAGGAGGATCATCTGCTACTAGGAGATGATCTCAAGTGTATTTTGGTTTTACTTTGGTTGAGCCATTGCTCTCTCTATCTCTGAGGAAGTTGTGGGGTTTTTTCACCTTAGGGTTTTCCCCACGGAAACTCTATGTCTCTTGTCTCTCATGATTTTGATTCTTGTGATGCGTGTCATGATTATTGTGATTTTTATGCATTGATATACTGTATATGTTATTCTCTTAGTAAAGATCCAAGAGTATTGTGAATTAATGCTCAAAATTTAACATGGTATCAGAGCTAACCTGAGAAGAAGACATTTTGCAGTGACGAAAACTTGAGTTTCTTGTTTATTGGGTTTCTCTCCATAGGTTCTGGAAAAGCAGTATAGTAGATTGACTCTACTCATCAAGGAGAATCTATCTGTCCAATCATAATTCAATTCCGAGCATTTTCAAATTTGGCACTAAAAATTAGGGTTTCCAAAAAAATAGGAATTTCTGAAATTGGAAAACATAGCTGGAAGCTCCTTGCAAAAATTGAATTTTAGAGCTTTGGATCGAGATTTTTGGCTGGGTAGATCTCTGGTAAACTCAAACCCTAATTTAGGGCTCTCCCTAGTGAACCCGGGAGGACAAAAAGGCAAATCTGAAGGGTAAAGCTTTGCTGATCTCAAATTCAGAATACACCAGGCTAATCAGCTCATCAAGGTGCATCTTTCTATCCTTTCAGAAAGTTGAAATTCACATTTTGAATTTTTAGGGTTTTTTCAACAAACCCTAATCTAGGACCATATCCATTTTTCAGCATTTCAAGTGGTAAGACCTAAATCTTTTCTATTTCCATTTGAAGTACTCTTTAATATGTCTCACCACACAAAGCTTGAGGATAAGCTTGAAGGGGCTGATAACTTCCGAGCTTGGAAGTATAGGATTGGGTTAATCCTGGAAGAGAATGAGTTGGACTCATATGTAAAAGAAGACATCCCTATCCCAGAGGATGAAGAGGATAAAGTATTGCATAAGAAGAACTTGGTCAAGGCAAAGAGAATCATTGTTGATTCTATAAAAGAACATCTCATACCCCACGTGTCTTCTCTAAAGACACCCAAGGAGATGTTTGACTCTTTGACCAAGCTATTTGAAGGGAAGAACATAAATTGGAAGATGACCCTGCGGAACCAATTGAAAGGAGTAAAGTTTCAGAATGGAGAAACCATTCAATCTTATTTTTCAAGGGTCTCCCAGATCAAGGAACAACTAGAAGCAATGGATGAAATGGTGGAGAATGGTGAAGTGGTGATGACCACTCTAAATGGCCTACCCAAGTCATGGGATTCCTTTATTCAAGGAATTTGTGCAAGGAAGAAGTTGATCTCCTTCAACAGACTATGGGAGGAATGCTATCAAGAAGAATCTAGGCTTGTGTCCCAAGAAGAAAAGATGGGAAATTAAGATCAAGCTCTCATAGCACATGCCACGAAAGGCAAGTCCAAGAAGGAATCATTTCATAATAGGAAATTCACACACCACCATTATCATAAAGATAAGAAAGATCTCAGATGCTTCAATTGCAATGAGAAGGGACACTTTGCTTCAGATTGTCCCAAGAAGAAGAAAGACAACAACAACAACTTCAATAAGAAGAAGAAGAATAACAAAAGAAGATATCATGCTCATGCTGCCGAGGATGATGAACCCCCAAAGAAGAAGGCTAGGGTAGAAAGTGATGATAGTGATGATGACTCATCAAGTGAAGAAGAGTATGTTCTAATCTTTGCTCTCACATGTACTATCTCCCATGGTTGTAATGGTTAGTTAATTGACAGTGGGGCTTCCAAACACATGTCTGGGTTTAAGGAATCTTTTGTAAACCTATCTGAACATGAATCACCCCATAAAGTGAAACTTGGGGATGATTATCAATACCCAATCAAAAGGAGTGGTGAAGCCTCCTACAACCTAGATTCTGGAAAACCTTTGAAGATGAAAGAAGTCCTTTATGTACCTAGGCTCAAGAAGAATCTTCTCTCCATCTCTGCATTGGATTAAAAAGACATGAGGGTTGCATTTGTAGATGGCCAAGTCCTAATGTGGCCAAAGGGTAAAGCTATTGATGATGCAGTGGTGATTGGAGAGCAAGAGGGAGGATTGTACAAATTGAACAGACAACCTGAACATGCCATGGTGACATAAAGACAAAGATTCATCCATAGTCATGGATCACATAGAGGTATGTATAATTTATTTTTGCAAAGGTTAACTAATGAGTTATGTAGGTCATTGAAGAGAACAAGAACACATTGCTAGACATAACTAGAAAATATGATGACTAGGTATGTTTTTGTTATATATATCATATACTTTTGTATGATTGATAATGATTACTCTTGAAGTTACAAGTTTGAGTAATCTAGGGCTTATGCATATTATGTTTCTTACCTTAATTGATGATATGACTAACCATAAGAGTCATAGGTTTGAGTAATCACGGGTTTAGGTATATTATGTCTATGACTAACCATAAGAATGCTTATTATTTATGTTTGAAATGATCCTCACTATACATGCTTGAGATTATTGTGTTTTGATAGTATCGAGATTATACTAATGAATGTGTGATTATGTATGAGACCTCGAGGACAACACAACAGTGATACTAATAAGTATGCATAGAGATCAATGATGAATATAAGTTCAAGGACAGGTAATCCAGGAAGCAAAGATTAAGAAGAAGCACACTTCAGTAGTTTCTCTAAGGATGCATATATTCAAAGGGAGTTGACCATCTTTTACATTCCACAACAGAAAGGTGTAGAAGAAGCTACTTCAGCAGCTCCTGCAAGGAAGCAAAGACTCAGAGGGAGTCCAACCAACAAACAAACAAAGATAAGTATTTTAATTACCATTTCTTACATATTTGTTTGTTTAAATAAAATTGTTCAATGATGTATATGCTTATGTTCCTAGACTTAGGATATGTATTGTGCATATTAGAATGATTGCATTAATGAACAGTATACTGATAATATGCATGTTATGGGTAAGTGGCCTATGGAACTGTACAACATTCCATTGCTACTTATCTAGAATGAAACCTCTTTGCTGACATGTTGGGAGTAGTGCAAACTCTTAACAATGTTCTAGTAGAGATTGGAAGGAATCTAGAAAGTTACAGGATATGGATGAATGTTGTATTGAAGCATTGGCTAAAATAATTGCATGACTGTATGACATATTTCTTTATGTATAAGAATTTGTTTTGAAAACTATGAGATGTTTCTAATCATGCAATTTAACTTGTCTTGTAGGAAAGATCATATGCCATCACCTACAAAAGAAGACCTACAACATTTGTTCAGAAACAAAATTATCTATTGAAGATATTGAAGTTCCCAAGATATGGGGAGAAAGCCATGATCCGTCGATCATGAAGAATGATGTTTGGGATGTAGTCCCAAGACCTGAAGGGAATTTTGTTATGACTTCCATATGGATCTATCAGATCAAGCATGCTGCAGATGGCAGCATAGAGAAATATAAAAGTGATGAAATAGAAGATACACCAAATGCATTTCAAGACACCTTTCTTGAATGGTCTAGTTGAAGAAGAAGGGTATATGGAGCAGCAACTTGGTTCTGAGACACATGACAGGAAATCATATATGTGCAGAACTTGGTACGGTAGGATAGGCAACTTTCTATCCAGTTTGGGATTTACCAAGAGTAAAGCGGGTTCCAGCCTTTAGTACAAGGTTGAGGAAGGGAATCCTGTGATTCTACTCCTGTATGTGGATGACTTATTTGTAACAGGAGATGACAGATTGATTGCTAATACTAAGAGGAAGCTTGCTACCGAGTTCGATATGAAATATTTGGGACTGATGCATTATTTCCTAGGTATGGAGGTGTGGCAGAGTGCAGGTGGGATCTTCCTTAGTCAAGGGAAGTACACAGTAGATATCCTAAAGAGATTCGAGATGATGGATTGCAAGGCCATGGCCACACCTATGGAATCGAACCTAAAGCTTCTATGCTTCATCTAAGCCAGTTGATATCTCTATGTATCGTCAGATGATTGGGTCCTTGATGTACCTGACGAACATGAGACCAAATATTTTCTTTGTTGTGAACACATTGAGTCAGTTCCTGACAGATCCAAGGGGTGTTCACCTGATTGCTGTAAAGCATATTCTGAGGTACCTGAAGGGTACAGTGGATTATTGGCTCAAGTATGAAGCGAATCAAAAGTTTAACCTGCAGGGTTATGTTGATTCAGATTGGGCTGGCAGTGCTGGAGATAGGAAGAGCACATCTGGATGCTGCTTCAGTATGGGATCAGGTGTGATCTCTTGGTTTAGCAGGAAGTAGTCTTGCGTAGCACTGAGTACAATTGAGGCAGAGTATGTTGCAGCCTGTTCAGCTAGTTGTGAGGCAGTATGGCTACAGAGGCTAGTGCTTGAGTTATTTGATCTCTCGTTGGATGCTACTGGTATCTTTTGTGATAACCAGAGTTGTGTGAAGTTGTCCGAGAACCCAGTTTTTCATGATAGGTCGAAACACATAGAGATCAAATATCACTATATCAGGCATATGGTGCAGAGAGGAGCTGTAAATCTCCTGTACGTTGCGACAGACGAGCAGATTGCAGATGTGCTGACGAAGCCACTAGCCAGGGTGAAGTTCAAGTACTTTAGGGAGAGGCTTGGCATTCTTTAGATTGATGACACTTCCAGGAAGAAGTGATGGACACATTTACTGAAGGCATTCCAAGCATGTTGGAAGGAGGATCCTTCACATGGCTGTGGATGTAAGCGCTGGATGATGAGCATCAAGATGATGTTCTGGTTTCGGCTTTGTATGATCAGTTGGATCATTTATATATGTATGTATGCATCATGTTGGATGTTGGATATGATCAGTTGGATCATTTATATGTATATGTATGTATGCATCACGTTGGATGCTAGATATGATCAGTTGGATCATTTATATGTATGTACGCATCATGTTGGATGCTGGATATGATCGGTTGGATCATGTGTATGTATTTTGTATATGCATCATGTTGGATGCTTGGACCATGTATCTGTATATGTATCAGGTGGATACATTGTATGATCAGGTAGATCATGTATGTTGATATGTATGAGGTATGATCAGGTGGATCATGTTTTTCTATTCGTATCAAGCGGATACATTGTATGATCAGGTGGATCATGTATGATGATATGTATCAGGTAGATACTTGGTATGCATCAGGTAGATGCATTATATGATCAGGATGATCATGGATGACGAGCTTCAGGATGTTGCTCTAGATGACATGCAGTAGGATGTTGTAGTGATGATGATCAAGATGATCATGTCTACATCAGGATGATGTATGGTGAGTATCAGGTTGATACTCTGTGGCTGTGGAACAGATTGTGCAAATAAGCATGTAATTTGTGCCCTGGGAGATTTGCAGATAGTCTTTTGAGGTTTTGCCTATGGCATGTAATTTGTACCCTCAGATATCTGGAAAATGCTCTTTCAAGGTTTTTCTTGGGAGGACATATGATTTGTGCCCTGGGAGATCTACAGATAGTCTTTCGAGGTTTTTCCTATGGCATGTAATTTGTTCCCTGGGATATCTGGCAGATGCTCTTTCGAGATTTTGTCCTATGGCATGTAATTTGTGTCCTGGGAGATCCAATAGGTTGAGTTGTGTGCTCGTAATTAGTCCTGGGATGCTCTTTTGAGATTTTTCCATGACCACATGTAATTTGTGCCCTGGGAGATCCGATAGTTTGAGCCTTGTGCTCGTAATCAGTCCTAGGATGCTCTTTCAAGGTTTTGTGGTGACCACATGTAATTTGTGCCCTGGGAGATCCGATAGGTTGAGCCTTATGCTCGTAATCAGTCTTGGGATTCTCTTTCAAGGTTTTGTTGTGGGGTCACATGTAATAAGTCATGGAGATATGGATAGGATGAAAAAGGCCTCAGATGCTCTTTAGGGTTCTTGCTAGTCAAGAGACTCTTTTAAGGTTTTGTGACGCACGTAATAAGTCCAGAGGATTCCACATTATGGCCAGTGATGACGAAGACCTACAGGTGGTGGGCCTACATCCAGTATGAAAAAGGACTGGCTTTGTAGAACTTCCTATGATGAGTAGAGTCAGAGATTGGTTGAGATAGAAGCAGTAGTGACGATGATGGTGACGATGCATCGTTGGCGATGATCCCGAGAAGAAGACTTGTCTAACATATCTGAGTTGAGAAATACCTTCCTAGTTAAGAGGGAGTGTTGATGTATATGTAACTTCAGAATGTATTTCATCTATGTATTTCATATATATTTATTGTACCCTTATAAGAGATGTGTTATTCCTCTATAAGGAAGTGTCGTCATGTGGATTGACAAGTGTCGCAAGTGTGTGTACTTGCCAATGGGTTATTAGACCACCATGTGTGGGGTTGGCCCTGAAATATATATTATATTGTGGATGTATCTAGATAGACAATTCAGCCCCATAGTGTAACTGGGCAAACAGGTTAGTATAAATAGAGATTGGGAGATCTCTATTTTCATCATTCGAAAACTCACACTTCTCTCACTCAGAAAGTGGCGCACTAGTGAGGAGGAGGATCATCTGCTACTAGGATACTATCTCAAGTGTATCTTGGTTGTACTTTGGTTGAGCCCTTGCTCTCTCTATCTCTGAGGAAGTTGTGGGGTTTTTTCACCTTAGGGTTTTCCCCACGGAAACTCTGTGTCTCTTGTATCTCATGCTTTTGATTCTTGTGATGCTTGTCATGCTTATTGTGATTATTATGCATTGATATAATATATATGTTATTCTCTCAGTAAAGATCCAAGAGTATTGTGAATTAATGCTCAAAATTTAATAGGACAGCTTTGAATTTCGGTAATGAAGGACATTCTTTGGTGTCATGATCCAATTCACATATCTGACATACCTCCACCTTGTCAAGTGAACATTCTTTCAGTGGGTGCTTCTTTCTGAATTTGGCACAGAATACACCAAGTGCTAGATCTTCTACTGCTTGCCTCTGTTTTTCTCTCAATACATCCAATTCTGAGGAGATGGATCTCATCATATCTATTTTAAAATTCTCCAGAAGGTTTCCTATTTCTTCTTGAGTGGCTCCCCCACTAGCTGATTTATGTGTCCTAGTGAAGACATCTCGATCTCTGTCTTTGTCCTGATTGTTGGTTCTAGAGGATCCCCTTGAATATCTTAGACATAAGTCGACAATATTCTCAAAGGGTTCCTTTGAGATATCCCCCTTTCCCAACAAATTCAACATATCTAGGAAGTATTCTTTAATCCCATGCAGTAAGATAATCTTGAGTACATCTTTCCCAATATCAGCATGACCAGACCTCTCTAAATTATATAACAATCTCTCAACAAAATCTTCCAACCTCTCCCCTTCCTTCTGAACCATTTTAAACAACTCTTCCTTCCTATATATGATTCTACAATATTCTTGATATTTGGAAAGGAAGGTTTGTTTCATTTGATCCCAAGTAGTAATGATCTCACAACCCAAACCCATGAACCAACGTAGAGTGTTTCCTTTCAGTGTGGCTGGGAATAATTTCATTTTCTGCGCACTGGAGGTGTAGTCGTAACTATGACAGAGGATGTCAAATTGAAAGAGGAATTCATCTAGATCTTCAGAGGACTTACCATGGAAATTTGGGAGAACTAAGGCTGAAATATTCTTCATAGGGGCCGCCCCTGGTGTTTGGACGATAGGGAATTTGAGTGTGACAACAGTGTCACCATGTTGATTATCTTCCACCTCCTCTTCATGGTTATTGTGGCATTAATTATTTCCTTCATGTTCTCCATTATCCATGTTGGTCCAAAATTTTAATGCTTCTTTCACTCTTTCTTCCTCTGCCCTTGCTTCTTCTTCTCTCCTCCTTTCTTCCTCTCACCTTCTTTCTTCTTATTCTTCTTGGCGATATTACAACTACTCTTCTTTAGTGACTATGTTCCCATTAATATGACAGATCTCCTCTCGGCCCACTGCACCTGCAAGACTTCCTTTGTCTTCAGGAGGTTTCTTCTCAAGAGGGGGAGTTGAAGGTCCCATTGCATTCTCCACGGTTGATGCAAATGTGTCAAGATTAGGGTGAACGAAGTTTCCCTTTCCTGACGATGCTCGTGGTATCCTGGTAGAGGAATCAGCTCTGGAAATTATATCATCAATGTTTGTCTATCTTAGTAAACCTTGATTATGACCACGACCTCTTCCACCTGCAATGTTAGTATTTTGAGGGGGTTACCTAGTTTTTATTCTTGTATTCATGCATGCTTCAAATATTCATATCTTAAATGAAATCAATAAATCAACTACTACCTATGTCTATTGGTTACTGTCCCTAGCAATGGTGCCAAAATGTTGGTCACCCTATATGCTAATCAATTACAACTAACACACAGGATGCTCAATATAAATTGTCAACCCAGGGAAGTCTTTTTATTTCAATGGTAATTAGCAAAGTCTATTCATAAAAACTCAAGTAGTTGATTGAATAAATGGAGTTAAATTATCCTACCTATCTGCTCAATGAAACTCATCTCATGGATAAAAGTAATCTAATTTATCCATCTAAGAATTCAAAGCACATTTATCTTCCTATAATCATCACTCCAGCAATTACTGATCTAAGAAGAATTAATCTAGACTTACTTTTGCAAGAAGTTAAATCATAAAGATATCAGAATACAATGAATTAACCATAACCTGTCTAAGATTATCTAATTTGCAAAATATGAATGACAGTAAGAAATCAAAACCAATTGCAATCATAATCTGACTAATTCAATAAACTTCAAGAAAGATGAATAAATAAAACAAAATAGACTTGAGCTTGACTGTAATAGCTAATTAGCACACTTGCATAAAATGAACTAACCTACACAGTTGACTGTCACACCACACAGTTACAACAATTCAGAATGCACCCATTAACTACCACACCACAGAATAGAAATAAACTAAAGAACCTACTTGACTCGGTAATCTCTGTGAGAAGGCGGGCACTGGCCTTCTAACCGAGATGCCATGAACTAACACAAATTAAAACACAAGGATATGAAGAACTTTGCTCCTTGTATTAAAAATGGTGATTCTCAGATACAACACTCAGTTACAGCTCGTACAGATGATAATTAACCAACCTTGGGCTCTAAATGCCTTCCCATATTTATACATGCATAATACAATCACGATCCACTAAATTCGTGCAGCCATGAAGATCTCTGGTCTTAAGGCTGCCGAGTTACAATATAAATAGTTACAACTGTGAATGGAATTGAATGAAGTCGTTGGATGTGGAGAGCACTGTTACTCTGGCTGTCAATGGATCAACGGACTCACTAACCGAGAAATGCTCTATCTGTTGCAGCAATGCTCTATTGTAGTGAAGTCCTGTTACAGTTACCACGTGGAGAGATGATCACGTTGTTCTATTCAATGTATGGAATCGGAATTTGGGAGTAACAACTAGCACCAATCGTACCTTCCTTAGATGGGATTAGTGAGCTGCTACACCTATGTCTCTCAATTATTTGATATTTTCTTAATAAAATAAACACAAGTTAGCATAAACCAAAGGATAGAATTCATAACCATAACAATATTAGGCATTAATAAAGTAAGGAAATAATAAATCATACCTGTTAGGATTCATGCTCAATTTGAGGAAAAGACATAGATCTGGTTTATGGACATAAGGTAAGACAGGAAAAAAAGAGGTAATAGGTGTGGTAAAAAAGGGACAATTCCAGGACCCAACAATGAGAAAGTAAAGCATCCTAAAAATATGACCAGAGTTGGAGCAATAAAAGAAGGTAAGACACATCGAATGGCTCAGATGAACCTGTTCATTCTACTGACATAGGAACATCATCAGTAATGATAATAGGCAGGTCTGTGGTGCTTCCATGAGTGGCCCTAGAGACTGTTGCATGAGCGCTTGAAGCCTGAATACCCTTAGATCCGACATCCTGCATAACCAAAGGAGATTTGTAGCCCCTTTCCTTCAAATGATCCTCCATAGTGCTAATTTTGATCACCATAATGCAGTGAAGGCACTTAATCTGTGTTCCAAAAGTGAAGCGATCATCAATAACGGAGACAGTATCATGGTTATCCTTGAGCATGGCTGCCATAAGACTGCACATTATGGAATGCAAGGCTATTGAACTCTCATAGTGTTCCACCAAATTCTTAATGTTACCTGCATTCTGTATCCAAGGATCTAGAGGGTTGAAAGGAACCTCATGATGCCTGTCAGCAAGGTGGATTCCATCAGGAGGGTGATAAGGAGTTAGCTCAGAGATCTTCCGCTTTCCTTTCCCGAAGATTGAGTGGTCTTGCATACCATCAAAAGAGCCTTGACCAAGCGAGGAATTTCCCTTCTCTGAACACTAAATGAACTGGATACCAGCTAATTTGGATAAATTACAATCCAAAATTTGGACTTCTTTTTGGAGATCTTGGAGCACCCTCTTGGCATGGATAAATGGAAACTGGTTCGGATCCTTGTCGATTAGAATTTTCCCTACCATGATTTTACTAGTCCAGAATGCCACCAGAGTGTGTTCGAAGAGTGCCATTCAGCCTCTTGTAGAACCCGGGTATGGCTGCCAGAAATTTAGCTTGACCGAGGAGGGTTTAGTTCCAGGGTAAATGTACTCAAGCCAGAGTGCTTCCTTATATATTTCTAAGAGACATCTGATATCTAATAGAATGATAAGGGAATAATCTCTAGCTACATCTGTGGCTTTATGCTAGTTCATTGTGGTGGGATGATTCGAAGGACCAATCGCCATGCATTTTCTGGGATGCACCATTTCCAAATCACAGCAAATACATTGGATGTCCAGATATGAAGTAGAATGACTTTTCACCATGCAATCAAGAGCAAAGTGGGAGGCATGATTCTTTGAATAAATGAGGTAATATACCATGATAGCTCCGAGGTAAGAAATCGTCATACTGTTGTACTTGAGGATGATGCAATATTGCCTGCTGATCAAGTATATTCTATCAAATCTACCCACATTCATTCCCATGATAGCAGCGAGAAGCGAAGTACCGAGCAATAATATCTCAGCCTAGTTCCCTAACCCGCTTGTTAAATTTCGCATGAGTCTAGTACTCTAAAGAAAGGTTAAGAACCATGTGAGAACTCTAAACATTTTTTGAAGAGACCAAATCCGTGCCAGTCCCTTGATGAGCTCATGATATCCCTCCAAGGCCGCCATCTGTGGGCCAACTTGGTAGGTACTGAAGCTCATCTTCCGCCATGAGGAGATAACACTTGTTGAAATCAATGTCATTCTTGTTATTAGTGCCATGCACCGTGATGATATCTTCTCCAAGCTGGGTTCCCAAGATGGAAATATTGTCAGTGTCTTTGTTGGCATTCCTTCAGACATGGAGGGGTATTAACGTGGAAAAATTACTGGCCAACTTGGCCAAAAGTTTGAGATTGTCCTCCAAACTCCAGCAGTTCCCTAATTTACGGGTGTTAGAGCCATGGATTATTTTATTCAAAATGTTGATTAAGATCAATGAGTCCCCCTCTACTATAATCCAATGCATATTGTGGGTTGCAGCAATTTCCAAACCAAGAGTATGAGCAGCCAGTTCTGTTGCGTTGCTACTGGTTATGCCAATGTACCCTGCAAACATGCATAAAAAATCACCCCGACTATTTCTGAGAAGACCACCATAGCATAAGTGCCCAGGGTTTTCTTTATAGGCCCCATCAAAATTAAGCTTGATAAAATTGGTCAAAGGAGGGTGCCAAGAATTAGGACTCTGCAATTTGGTTCCAGAAAGATATGGAGGAATTCGGTTTGTGATTTCCAAACCCTAGGCTTGCATAATGTGACTCTCATGACCTCCAAGATGCAGATCCTGTTCGGACCAATGTTGGGTGTGAACAGTTTCAGTGATGCTATCTTTTATGCGATTCTAGATATCCTCCATCGGCATCTAGGTATCTTGGAAAACCCGTTTATTCCTTTCTTTCCAAATCTCCCAAAGTAGGAAGCTCAGAAAGAGGTTCC
Organism: Larix kaempferi; assembly: GCA_027924585.1. NCBI lineage: Eukaryota > Viridiplantae > Streptophyta > Pinopsida > Pinales > Pinaceae > Larix > Larix kaempferi. The sequence goes on from BSBM01000703.1 coordinate 7,314,420, forward strand.
ATATTCGAACAAGTAAGGAGTTTTTGAAATGAAGGGATTTCGAGTTCAAAAATTTATTGTTGATGCTTCCTTTGTCTCTCTTAGAAGTATGAAAACATGCAGCACCCCTATCCCCCATACAATTTTTGAAGGCATAGGTATTGAAGAGATGTTTAATATTCTCTTCATCCTGCTGGCATAGGTGACAAAAAGAGGGGCCAATGAATCCCTTTTTTATTAGGGTATCCAAAGTAAGGGTTTTCCTATTGAGAAAGAGCCAGAGAAAGGTGGAAATCTTTGGCCACAACTTGTCTTTCCAAATAGCCTTCTAGATAGGCTTGTCTGACAAAAGTTGAAAATTGGCTTGAATATAGTACTCTTCTTTAATTGTAAAATGCCCTGTCGAGGTATGTACCCAACACAATTTGTCATCATCTATGCTGATTTTGATTCTTCTGCTGCTTAAATTTTCATATGAGAGATTGCCAATGTTGTTTGTGGGTAGACTGGGCCAGCCAAGAGGATGCTTCCAGATTCTCCACTGAGTATTTCCTTCCTTCTCCTTCCAGTGATGGTAGACATGGTACAAACCACATTGTTCCAGATTGTTTTGGAGATCTATATTAGGAAGAATGTTTTGAAGTTTTCCTGCTTGTTTCCAAGAGTCATCCCAGAAGAGTGCATGTTTTCCATTTTTAATTTCCCAGAAGCTATGCTTTTGCATTAGTGAAAGATTAGTCCGAGCCAGATTCCAGACTGTAGAGCCTTTTTTTTCTGTATTGAAGCGAATTAGATCATGAGGATGCCAAGAGAGGCTATACTTGGCCTGCTAGAGAAGAGCCCAAGGTTCCTTGCTATGAGTTAGCCAATTCCACCAAATTTTAGCGCCCATGAATTGATTGAGTGTATCGGGGTCTCAAAGACCAAGACCCCCTTTGAGATTAGGTAAACATACCTCCTCCCACATGACTAGATACCACTTCCTTTGCTGCAGATTGCTACCCCAGAGAAAATTTCTTTGGAGGTTTCGAATACGTTTGATGATGTTTTTAGGTGCCTCAAGGACAGAGAAAAAATACATAGGCATGGCTTGAAGGACAGACTGGACCAGGATAAGACGGCTAGCTAGTTTTAGGGATGTGAAGGTTCAACTGGCTAAACGATTACTGAGACTGGTGAGAAGGTCTTCCCAATTAGCTTGTTTGAGTGGTTTATCCATGATCAGGGCACCTAGATACTTAGAAGGGAGATTATGAATTGAGAGCCCAAGACAAAGGGAGATTCAATGCTATATGAGCTTATTAGTGTTGAAGAAGAAAATATGGGATTTGTCAAGCTTAATGCAAGCGCTAGAGGATTTTTCAAAGGTTCTTAGGATAGTTTGGAAACCTTTGGGTTCCTTGTAGGAGGGATAAACCATAATCAGGGTATCATCAACGAACTACTGATGAGAGCAAAGAGGGGTAGTAGAGTGGACATTGAGGCCCTCCAGAGTACCAGAATGAATTTCATCTTTCATAGCTCTTCCTAAGTTTTCCGCCATAAAAATATAGAGAAAGGGGGAAAGGGGGTCACCCTGTCAAATACCCCGAGAGGGAGTAAAGGGATCTGAGGGCTTCCCATTCACCAAGATTGAAAACAAGGCTGAAGAGAGAAGATAAAGGATCCAGTCGATGAGATCTTGACAGAAACCAAAGGCTTGAAGGACGCTAGAAATGTAGGACCAATTCAATTTGTCAAAAGATTTGGACATATCGAGCTTAATAAGCATACCATGTTTCTTAGCAGTCTTGAGAGAATGGATAACTTCGTGGGACAAAATAATGTGATCCAGAATTTTCCTACCTTCCACATAACCAAATTTCTTTGGTGAAATGAGAAGGGGAAGAAGAGATTAAGACGATTAGCTATGAATTTAGTTATGATTTTTCAGATGACATTGCAAAGAGAAAGCAGACAAAATTTTGCAAGGTTGTTTAGATTGATACCTTTGGGGATTAGGGTGAGAAAAGTAACATTTAAAGTAGAAAAAATACCTTTAGTTTGACGAGAATCTTCCACAATTTCAAGAACCTCATCTTTAATTATATCCCAACAATCATGAAAGAAATCTACAGTAAAGCCATCCCACCCTAGGGATTTTCCTTTTTCATCCTTGAGACTATCGTTTCTACTTCCTGCATGATTATTGGCCCCATGAGTCCCACATTCTGCTCCTGATTTAGTAGACAAGGGATTTTTTTGTTGATATCCTACCTTCTATCTATAAGAGGTTCCGAGAGAAGATTTGCGAAGTAGGTATTGGGCTCCTTTTTCATCTCCTGTTGTTCATAAATATGATCACCATTGTTGGATTTCAGCATAGTGATTTTGTTATGTTGTCGTCGCTAAAGCATAGAATTGTGGAAGAATTTGGTTTTCCTCTCCCCTTCCTTTAGCCAGTTAATTCTTGACTTCTGCTTCCAAAGAATCTCCTCTTGATTGAGTCTTTCACTCATATTAAGGCTAAGGAGAGACTCCTCCCGCATTTTTGCATCAGAGTATCCAGTTAGGATAATGTCCTGCTGTAGTAGCTTCATTTTTTCTTCAATTTGATGGTTTTCTTTAAAAATGTTATAAAAGGTAGTTTTATTCCAACTTTAAATTTTTTGTTTCATATTTTTGAGCTTCTGCTAGAATTTGTACATGAGAGAACCTGCCTCAATAGAGGAGTCTTTCCACCAGCTGCCAATATTTTATTTGAAATCAGGATTGGTAAGCCAAAATTTCTCAAAACAGAAAGGCTTGTTGCGGCAGCCCTTATAGTCAGAGCTTTGAAGGGAGACATGCCAGTGATCAAACCCATTAGCAAGGAGAATAGTAGCGGTCCAAGTATCTTCCTGGATATAAAGGTTGTTTGATAGAAGAAATCTATCAAGATGAGAAGCTATTTCATAATGATTCTCTTCTGTTATTCCAGGTGTACAGTCCATTTGTTGTGGCCATGTCTATCATACCTATCATTTCTAGAAAGGTACTAAAGGCAGTACTGTCTTTGTCTAGCTTTCTAATTCCTCCCTTCTTTTCCTCAAGGTTTGTGATCATATTGAAATCACCTCCTACAATCCAGTTTTGATTTTGATGAGAGTCCCAAATCCAATGCAGATGATTAAGGATTTCAAGTTTGTGCTGAAGGATTTGAGGTCTGTAGATATTGGTAATGATCCCTCGTTTGTTGGTACCCAAACTATGGTACAAGGCCATGATATTTCTTATGGTTGCTTTAAAATTGCTCAGACAAATGTCATTAGGGTTCCATAGAATTGCAAGTCCTCCTAAGGCACCTAGGGTGTCCACATGAATGACTCAAGAATATTTCCATATCTTTTGAGCAATAATATCCATAGTGGTAGTAGAGCACTTTGTTTCTTGTAAAAGGAGAATAGTAGGTTTGTCCATTAACATCTTATTTTTAAGGAGACGATGCTTAGAGGATTTGTTTAAACCTATGATATTCCAAGTAATGAGCTTCATTTCTAAACTCTGTGTAAAGAAGAGAAGAACTTTGTTAGTTGATTGTAATGACATAATCCAGCATAATAGTACCTAGCTCGTCTAGTCATTGTCTGTTTGTATGCCGACCCTATCATTTGAGATCATTTTTTCCAATAATGTTTATACCTAGGACCATGGCCTTTTCTATTGCTTTGGGAGTGGTAGTGGGGAGAGTTCGAGCTTTGATAAAAGCCTTTTTGAAGATCTCTAACTGAGGTTTTGATAGAGGAGTTTTGAGTTTTCAAGCTTCCTCTAGTTCTTTGAGATTAAGATCCTCTAATTCCGAAGCCTCCATTTCATCTTGAGGGTCTTGCATGTGCTCATCTGTAGTGGTCTGACTGGCATTTTCATCTTGAACATGGTTATTGTCTTGGATCCTATCTACATTAGGTTGTTCCTCTAGATCCTCTGGTAGGTTGTCAAATTGGGTCTCTGTGCTAACTGCCTTGTTTGTTGCAAGTATTGTGGGTTTCTTGGTGTTCCTTCTTCGGTTCACAACCTTGCTAAAACCTTCGACATCTTTGAGTTTAGAAAAGTCTTGCTTGAGAGCGACTGAGTTTAAAGGACATTCACAAAATAAATGTCCATGTTCATGACATTTTCTACACTGGAAAGGAATATGTTCATAGTCAATAGTTAGGATCCACTCAGTATCCTGGTAGTCTATACATATTTCTTCCAGGAGGGGTTGAGAGATATTCATGTAGACACATATTCTAGCAAAAGTAGTATATCTTCCATTTCGAGTAGTCTCTGATATTTTGACAAAGCGACCAAGAGTATTGCCTATACCTTCCCGAGTGTAATAAGACCCCAGTAATATTGTAGCAGAGAGAAGAGTCGTATCCAGACCAGAGCATCCTTGAAATCCTCCTTCTTCGGACTGAAGTTTTCCTTCCATGGTGTCATGTAAAGGCCTGCCGAATTAAAGAAGGACATCCTTCAAAAGATGAGATGTAGTCCTCGGGATGATTGAAAATAACTGTAAAAACCCTTTAGAGCCCAGCTTGAGATCATAGTGGCCCTTGGGGTTCCACTTATGCTTGATCCAACCGTATAAGCGCATGCTCACATGGCCATAGACCCACGAATTTGTAGGTAATAGCATGATCATGCATGAATTGGATATTTTCCGAAACCTGGGGAGAAATTATAACATACCTTGGTATAAGAGTAGCCTTTGGTATACATTTTCCTACTCCTCTTGGAGTTGGAGTTTTAGTTGTTTCTGTACTTCCTGGCATGCCGGGTGGGGTAGCCTGGTTCTTGCTATTGGAGCAATTTGATTCAGTCGAGCCCTTACCTTTCTCGGTCTTATCAAGAGACACAGAATGAGTAGTCGAGGCTGGCACTTTTGCTTGTGGTTTATAGGTTTGTCACCGCCCCCCTATCGGGGCCATTTGAATAAGCATAGAACCTAGAAGGTGTTGATCTCCCAAAGGCCAACAACATATAATGGATCGTAGCATGGTACTTGCTCAAAGAATGACTGTTCTTGAGGATTAGCCTTCTTGGAGATTTCTTGGAGTCATCCGTTCACACGCATCGCTGTATGGACAATCTTGCCATTAATCTATGTATACTTTTGTTAGCTTTGATTCATTCTATAAATAGCAAAGAACAATTTTTTTTGTTGAAAAAAATAAGTGGATTAAATTGTGCTGCACCCAAACTACCCCACAACATTAAAATCTCAATTGAACATGTATTTTCAAATGTAATATAATTGATTTAATATGCAATAACGAATACAATGAAGAATCCTTGATGAAGAAACAAGTTGAATTTTATATTATTTGATACAACTAGTAGAATTTTTGACTTCAAAAATGAGTAAGAAAACCTTCATGAAACAAGCTGAATTTTATATTATTTGATACAACTAGTAGAATTTTTAACTTCAAAAATGAGTAAGAAAACCTTCATGAAGATGATCTGAGGATTTTTAGTATAATTCAGAGGTAGGGTTAGACAGTGTTCACGTTAAGCTAAAACATAGCTCAGCTACAATTCCCCTAGTTCATAAGGACCAAAATTTAATCAAATAATAACAATTATGGGAATAAATGATAATGCATTTGGTTATTCCATTACTACCAGGGTTAGAATTCGATGGTTTCCACCATCCTGCAACCTATGTTTTCTATCACGGTTTTGATCTTTGCGTTTCTCTTTACTTGTTGTTTGAAAGAAGTAAACAGTGAAAATGGCTTGTATGTTAACAAATCCTAAATTTCACTGCTAGGCAAAATGGCATGATGTAAGTTTGGAAAGTCATTGGGGTTGATTGGTGGTGAAGAGGGATTTGAAGTTTGAATCTTAACACCGGGTTTGTAGCCATGTGCTCTAGTTCTATGAGCTATAGGTTTGTCTGCACTGGATATGTTCCCAAGGGTCCCTTTCAAAAAGGATTCCGCTCCTCAGCCATTCTGGGTTAGGAAAATGATCCAGGTGGATATCGGTGGCAGCCCACCTCTTCCAACTGGCTCAAAACAGTCCTCTGGCAATTTTGGTAAATTACTATTTTTAGCAGTTTTTCGGGTCTTGAACTTGCAGAGCCATTTTGAGGCCCTAAATGACATTTTTTGGTGACTTGGAGGACCATATGGTTTCCAACAATGTACATTTGGGCCCAATCGAAAGTTGTAAGTCTCGGATAGACCTTTCCAACGGGCTACCGAGCACCCCAAACAGAGATCGTATGAAAAAGTTATGACCCCGGGAAGTTGATTGTTCAACTAACCACCTTGGGGCCACAAACTTTATCACAGTTCATCTTCTAGAGTTAGGTTTTTGGATGTTTGGGATTCTTTCCCTCATGCTTATGATAAATAGGCCCTTTTGGCCTCTCTTTGTATTCATCTTGGCACGAATGAGCATAGCAGCCACAACTCTTCTCAGAGATAGCTACCACCATTCTAGCTATTGTATTTTACAGTCTGTTCTATTTCCTCTATTTAATAGAATATGTGTTTACTGTATCACTGTGTTATTTGCGATATATATCTATATATGATTCTGTATATGCTATCTTTTGTTTCATTCCCAAATAAATCCGTATCAGCGGTATCAGAGCGGTCTGCTCTTTGATTGTTTCTCGATGCATGTCCCCGACGAGGTCAGGATACAAACAATTGGGTCTCGAACTACTTTCACTTGGGCAAGACCACTCTCGCTGCCCCAAACGACCTCCCATGGTGGAAGAAAAGAGAGACAATGGAGTAGTAGATCCTATCAAGTTGTTGCTCGAGGAAGCCCTCGCGCGACAGAGGAACGAGATGATGGATAATTTCGCCCAAATCCTTCAACGCATGCCAACAGTGGCAAATGCACCCTCAACGAGCAGCCATTTCGGAGATATGACTCCCTTCAAGGTACAAGTTAATTTTGATATCCCTTTATTTGAAGGCCAAATTGATGCCGATTCCCTAGATAAATGGTTGAATCTACTAGAAGGGTATTTCTCTGTCCACAATTTTTTCGACAGGAAAAAGATCGTCTTTGCACTCCTCAAGGCCGTCCCCCATGTCAAAAATTGGTGGGAAACTTATTGTGAGCAAAACTCATCAGACGAGTCAAGATTGTTTGAATATTCCAATTCCACTTGGGCATATTTAATAGATGTCGTCAAGGAACAATATTACCCTGTTGGAAACTATGATGACCATTACACAAAATGGACCATTCTCCACAAAGAGAGGGACCAAACAGTGTCAGAGTACACCAACAACTTTCATACCTCGTGCACAAAGTTGGGTATCAAGGACTCCGAGTGGCACCTAGTACTGAAATATCGTAGTGGTCTACACCGGTACATACGAACAGAGATGGATCTCCTAGAAATCTCTTCACTCGGATCAGCTTATCGATATGTTGTCAAAATCGAGCAGAAATTTCAGCAAAAGAACAAGTGTGACTTCAGACCTACGCAGAAGCAGGGCAAGGGAAACTCTGGCTCGTAAAACACAGGGCAGGGAAAGGACAACTAGTCCCAACCAGAAGCGAAGAAGGGTAAAGAAAAGACAAAGAAGGACACCGGGAAGTGGTCCGAGTTCCACAAAAATCCTGGCACAACACTAATGAATGTCGCTCAAAACAGTCATTGGTGGCTGAGATCAAAGCTTCAGAATCAGATCCTACTTCCAATTCTGACTAAGAACCTAATTTCACAGCCATGCGAAAAGGGAACCAGATCATTGATGCAGAACCCAGTGCCGTTGTTGCAACCACACAGATTCATCCAGAGGAGCCTGAAGAGTCGGAGGGAAAGGAGTGCGTTTTCCACTCATAGATGTGGTTGAAGGGAATTCCCCTACACTTCGTTGGGGATAGCGGGAGCCAGAAGAACCTGATCTCAGAAGAAGTCATTAAGAGATTGGAGCTACCAATAATGCCACACCCACAACCATACACCATTGGATGGCTAAGCCAAGGATGAAGGATCCGTGTCGGTCACCAATGTCGCCTACGATATGGCATCAAGCCCTTCAAAGATGAGGTATTGTGTGATATGGCCCCACACGAAGTATGTGATGTTCTCTTAGGATAGCCATATATGTGGAAGCATCATGCTGTATATGAGTCCCGACCTCGCAGTGTCATTGTCACTTTGGGAGGACAACTCTATCGGATACCAGAGACAGTTTCACCTACCCCAACCAAGTAGGGCAGGAAGATAATCTCCCACACTGGGAAATTTTCCCTATTCGCAATTGCCACTAAAGGTGAAAATCAGATCACGGAGACATCCACAGGCTCTGCAGATTATCCTTCTACTCAGCAGAAACAAGAAGAACAAAAATTCAGTGTCGCATTGCCTATTTGGGTACCTCTACAGTGCAAGGCCACGCATTCAAGGTGCTCCTCCAAAAAGAAACCATCCACACCGGTGCATACCAAGGATACCACAACAACCAAAACTGTTGAACAGCTCCAACACATCCATCAACAACAATTACAACCCTCTGAAAATGTCAAAGTAAGGCAACCTTTCCACTTCAGCAAATGTCGCACCAAGAGCTCAACTCGACACACATCTCGACATATGATAAGGGATTTAACGCACAGGAGACCATTGCTTCCTAAGGAGGGAGGATTGATCTAGGTGGATATCAGTGGCGGCCCACCTCTTCCAACCAGCTCAAAACAGTCTTTTGGCAATTTTGGTAAATTACTATTTTTAGCAGCTTTTTGGGTCCTGAACTTTCGGAGCCATTTTGAGGCCCTAAACGACTTTTTTGGCGATTTTGGGGACAAAATCGTTGCAACCGGCATTCATATGGGCCCATTCGAAAGTTGTAAGTCTCGGATAGACCTTTCGAACGGGCTACCGAGCGCCCCAAACGGAGATCGTATGCAAAAGTTATGACCCCGGGAAGTTGACTGTTCAACTAACCACCTTGGGGCCGCACACTTTATGACGGTTCATCTTCTAGGGTTAGGTTTTTGGATGTTTGGGATTCTTTCCCTCATGCTTATGATAAATAGGCCCTTTCGGCCTCTCTTTGTATTCATCTTGGCACGAATGAGCATAGCGGCCACATCTCTTCTCAGAGATAGCTACCACCATTCTAGCTATTGTATTTTACAGTCTGTTCTATTTCTACTATTTAATAGAATATGTGTTTACTGTATCACTGTGTTATTTGCAATATATCTCTGTATATGATTCTGTATATGCTATCTTTTGTTTCGTTCCCACATAAATCTGGATCAGTGGTATCAGAGCGGTCTGCTCTTTGATTGTTTCTCGGTGCATGTCCCCGATGAAGTCAGGATATAGAGAGTTGGGTCTCGAACTAGTTTCACTTGGGGAAGACCACTCTCGCTACCCCAAACGACCTCCCATGGCGGAAGAAAAGAGAGACGACGGAGTAGTAAATCCTATCAAGTTGTTGCTTGAGGAATCCCTCGCGCGACAGAGGAATGAGATGATGGATAATTTCGCCAGATTCTTCAACGCATGCCAACAGTGGCAAATGCACCCTCAACAAGAAGCCATTTTGGAGATATGACTCCCTTCAATGTACAAGTTAATTTTGATATCCCTTTATTTGAAGGCCAAATCGATGCCGATGCCCTAGATAAATGGTTGAATCCAGTAGAAGGGTATTTCTCTGTCCACAATTTTTTCGGAAGGGAAAATATCCTCTTTGAACTCATCAAGGCTGTCCCCCATGTCAAAAGTTGGTGGGAAACTTATTGTGCGCAAAACTCATCAGACGAGTCAGGATTGTTTGAATATTCCAATCCCACTTGGGCCTCTTTTATAGATGTCATCAAGGAACAATATTACCCTGTTGGAAACTATGATGACCAGTACACAAAATAGACCATTCTGCACCAAGAGAGGGACAAACCGGTGTTGGAGTACACCAACAACTTTCATACCTCGCGCACAAAGCTGGGTATCAAGGACTCCGAGCAGCACCTAGTACTGAAATATCGCAGTGGTCTACATCGGTACATATGAACAGAGATGGATTTCCTAGAAATCTCTTCACTTGGATCGGCTTATCGATATGTTTTCAAAATCGAGTAGAAATTTCAGCAAAAGAACAAGCGTGACTTCGGACCTGCGCAGAAGCAGGGCAAGGGAAACTCCGGCTCGCAAAACACGTGGCAGGGAAAGGACAACCGGTCCCAACCACAATGGAAGAAGGGTAAAGAAAAGACAAAGAAGGACACCGGGAAGTGGTGCGAGTTCCACAAAAGTCCTTGGCACAAGATTGATGAATGTCGATCAAAACAGTCATTGGTGGCTGAGATCAAAGCTTTAGAATCAGATCCCAGTTTCGATTCTGACTCAGAACCTAATTTCACAGCCGCATGAAAAGGGAAGCAGATCATTGATGCAGAACCCAGTGCAGTTGTTGCCACCACACAGATTCAGCCAAAGGAGACTGAAGAGTCAGAGGTAGAGGAGCGCATTTTCCACTCACAGATGTGGGTGAAGAGAATTCCCCTACACTTTGTTGTGGACAGCGGAAGCCAAAAGAGCCTGATCTCAGAAGAAGTCATCAAGAGATTGGAGTTACCAATAATGCCACACCCACAACCATACACCATTGGATGGCTAAGCCAAGGACGAAGGATCCGTGTCAGTCACCAATGTCTCCTACCGTATGGCATCAAGCCCTTCAAAGATGATGTATTGTGTGATGTGGCCCCACTCGAAGTATGTGATGTTCTCTTAGGACAACCATATATGTGGAAGCCTCATGCTGTATATGAATCCCGACCTCGCAGTGTCATTGTCACTTTGGGAGGAAACCTCTATCGGATACCAGAGACAGCTTCACCTACCCCAACCAAGGCAGGAAGATAATCTCCCACACTGGGAAATTTTCCCTATTCACAATTTCCACTAAAGGTGAATATCAGATCGTGGAGACATCCACAACCTCTGCAGATTATCCTTCTACTCGGTAGAAACAAGAAGAACACAAATTCAGTGCCGCATCGCCTATTGAGGTACCTCTATAGTGTAAGGCCACGCATTCAAGGTGATCCTCCAAAAATAAACCATCCACACCGGTACATACCAAGGATACCACAACAACCAAAACTGTTGAACAGCTCTAGCGCATCCATCAACTACAATTACAACCCTCTGAAGATTTTAAAGTAAGGCAACCTTTCCACTTCAGCAAATGTCGCACCAAGAGCTCAACTCGACACACAGCTCGACATATGATAAGGGATTTAACGCAATGGAGACCATTGCTTCCTAAGGAGGGAGGATTGATCTAGGTGGATATCGGTGGCGGCCCACCTCTTCCAACTAGCTCAAAACAGTCTTCTGGCAATTTTGGTAAATTACTATTTTTAGCAGTTTTTCGGGTCCTGAACTTCTAGAGCCATTTTGAGGCCCTAAACGACAGTTTTTTGGCGATTTGGGGCACCAAATGTTTGCCAATGACATTCATTTCTGCCCATTCGAAAGTTGTAAGTCTCGGATAGACCTTTCCAAAGGGCTACCGAGCGCCCCAAATGGAAATAGTATGCAAACGTTATGACCCCGGGAAGTTGACTATTCAACTAACCACCTTGGGGCCGCAAACTTCATGATGATTCATCTTCTAAGGTTATGCTTTTGGATGTTTGGGATTCTTTCCCTCATGCTTATGATCAATAGGCCCTTTCCGCCTCTCTTTGTATTCCTCTTGGCACGAATGAGCATAGCGGCCACATCTCTTCTCAGAGATAGCTGCCACATCTCTTCTCATAGATAGCTGCCACATCTCTTCTCAGAGATAGCTACCACCATTCTAGCTATTGTATTTTACAGTCTGTTCTATTTTCGCTATTTAATAGAATATGTGTTAACTGTATCACTGTGTTATTTGCAATATATCTCTGTATATGATTCTGTATATGCTATCTTTTGCTTCGTTCCCGCATAATTCCGTATGAGTGGTATCAGAGCGGTTTGCTCTTTGATTATTTCTCGGTGCATGTCCTCGATGAGGTCAGGATACAGAGAATTGGGTCTCGAACTAGTTTCACTTGGGGAAGACAACTCTCGCTGCCCCAAACGGCCTCCCATGGCGAAAGAAAAGACAGACGATGGAGTGGTGGATCCTATCAAGTTGTTGCTTGAGGAAGTCCTTACGCGACAGAGGAACGAGATGATGGATAATTTCGCCCAGATCCTTCAATGCATGCCAACAGTGGCAAATGCACCCTCAACGAGCAGCCATTTCGGAGATATGACTCCCTTCAAGGTACAAGTTAATTTTGATATCCCTTTATTTGAAGGCCAAATCGATGCCGATGCCCTAGATAAATGGTTGAATCTACTAGAAGGGTATTTCTCTGTCCACAATTTTTCCAACAGGGAAAAGATCGTCTTTGCGCTCCTCAAGGCCGTCCCCCATGTAAAAAATTGGTGGGAAACTTATTGTGATCAAAACTCATCAGACGAGTCAGGATTGTTTGAATATTCCAATCCCACTTCGGCCTCTTTTATAGATGCCGTCAAGGAACAATATTACCCTGTTGGAAGCTATGATGACCAATACACAAAATGGACCATTCTGCACAAAGAGAGGGACCAAATGGTGTCGGAGTACACCAACAACTTTCATACCTCGCGCAAAAAGCTGGGTATCAAGGACTCTGAGCGGCACCTAGTACTGAAATATCGCAGTGGTCTACACCGGTACATACAAATAGAGATGGATTTCCTAGAAATCTCTTCACTCGTATCCGCTTATCGATATGTTGTCAAAATCGAGTAGAAATTTCAACATAAGAACAAGCGTGACTTCGGACCTGCGCAGAAGCAGGGCAAGGGAAACTATGGCTCGCAGAACACGGGGCAGGGAAAGGACAACCAGTCCCAACCACAAGTGAAGAAGGGTAAAGAAAAGACAAAGAAGGACACCGGGAAGTGGTGCGAGTTCCATAAAAGTACCTGGCACAACACTGATGAATGTCACTCAAAACAGTCATTGGTGGCTGAGATCAAAGATTCAGAATCAGATCCCAGTTCCGATTCTGACTAAGAACCTAATTTCACAGCTGCGTGAAAAGGGAAGCAGATCATTGGTGCAGACCCCAGTGCCGTTGTTGCCACCACACAGATTCAGCCAGACGAGCCTGAAGAGTCGGAGGTAGAGGAGCGCCTTTTCCACTCACAGATGTGGGTGAAGGGAATTCCCCTACACTTCGTTGTGGACGACGGAAGCCAGAAGAACCTGATCTCAGAAGAAGTCATCAAGAGATTGGAGCTACCAATAACGCCACACCCACAACCATACACCATTAGATGGCTAAGCCAAGGACGAAGGATCCGTGTCAGTCACCAATGTCACCTACCATATGGCATCAAGCCCTTCAAAGATGAGGTATTGTGTGATGTGGCCCCACTTGAAGTATGTGATGTTCTCTTAGGACAACGATATATGTGGAAGCATCATGCTGTATATGAATCCCGACCTCGCATTGTCATTGTCACTTTGGGAGGACAACTCTATCGGATACCAGAGACAGTTTCACCTACCCTAACCAAGCAGGGCAGGAAAATAATCTCCCACACTAGGAAATTTTTCCTATTCGCAATTGCCACTAAAGTTGAACATCAGATCACGGAGACATCCACAATCTCTGCAGATTATCCTTCTACTCGGCAGAAACAAGAACACAAATTCAGTGCCGCATCGCCTATTCGGGTACCTCTACAGTGCAAGGCCACGCATTCAAGGTGCTCCTCCAAAAAGAAACCATCCACACCGGTGCATACCAAGGATACCACAACAACCAAAATTGTTGAACAGCTCCAGCGTATCGATCAACAACAATTACAGCCCTCTAAAGATGTCAAATTAAGGCAACCTTTCCACTTCAGCAAATGTCGCAACAAGAGCTCAACTCGACACACAGCTCGACATATGATAAGGGATTTAACGCAATGGAGACCATTTCATCCTAAGGAGGGAGGGTTGATCCCGGTGGATATCAAGGGCGGCCCACCTCTTCCAACTGGCTCAAAATAGTCTTCTGGCAATTTTGGTAAATTACTATTTTTAGTAGTTTTTTGGGTCCTAAACTTCCGGAGCCATTTTCAGGCCCTAAACGACATTTTTTGGAGATTTGGGGGAGCAAAAGTTTTTCAATGGCATTCATTTTGGGCCCAGTCAAAATTTGTAAGTCTCGGATAGACCTTTCCAACGAGCTACCGAGCGCCCCAAACGGAGATCATATCCAAAAGTTATGACCCCGGGAAGTTGACTATTCAACTAATCACCTTGGGGCCGCAAACTTTATGATGATTCATCTTCTAGGGTTAGGTTTTTGGATGTTTGGGATTATTTCCCTCATGCTTATGATAAATAGGCCGTTTCCTCCTCTCTTTGTATTCATCTTGCCACGAATGAGCATAGCGGCCACATCTCTTCTTAGAGATAGCTACCACCATTCTAGCTATTGTATTTTACAGTCTGTTCTATTTCCGCTATTTAATAGAATATGTGTTTACTGTATCACTATGTTATTTGCAATATATCTCTGTATATGATTCTGTATATGCTATCTTTTGTTTCATTCCCACATAAATCCGGATCAGTGGTATCAGAGCGGTCTGCTCTTTGATTGTTTTCTCGGTGCATGTCCCCAATGAGGTCGGGGTACAGAGAGTTGAGTCTTGAACTAGTTTCACTTGGGGAAGACCACTCTCGCCGCCCCAAACGGCCTCCCATGGCGGAAGAAAAGAGAGACGACGGAGCAGTAGATCCTATCAAGTTGTTTCTTGAGGAAGCCCTCGCGCGACAAAGGAACGAGATGATGGAAAATTTCGCCCAGATCCTTCAACGCATGCCAATAGTGGCAAATGCACCCTCAACGAGCAGCCATTTCGGAGATATGACTCCCTTCAAGGTACAAGTTAATTTTGATATCCCTTTATTTGAAGGCCAAATCGATGCCGATGCCCTAGATAAGTGGTTGAATCTACTAGAAGGGTATTTCTCTGTCCACAATTTTTCCGACAGGGAAAAGATCGTCTTTGCACTCCTCTAGGCCGTCCCCCATGTCAAAAATTGGTGGGAAACTTATTGTGAGAAAACCTCATCAGACAAGTCAGGATTGTTTGAATATTCCAATCCCACTTGGGCCTCTTTTATAGATGCCATCAAGAAACAATATTACCCTATTTGAAACTATGATGACCACTACACAAAATGGACCATTCTGCACCAAGAGAGGGACCAAACGATGTCGGAGTACACCAACAACTTTCATACCTTGTGCACAAAGCTGGGTATCAAGGACTCCGAGCGGCACCTAGTACTGAAATATTGCAGTGGTCTACACCGGTAGATACAAACAGAGATGGATTTCCTAGAAATCTCTTCACTCGGATCCACTTATCGATATGTTTTCAAAATCGAGCAAAAATTTCAGCAAAAGAACAAGCGTGACTTTGGACTTGCGCAGAAGCAGGGCAAGGGAAACTCCTGCTCGCAAAACACGGGGCAGGGAAAGGACAATCAGTCCCAACCACAAGCGTAGAAGGGTAAAGAAAAGATAAAGAAGGACACCGGGAAGTGGTGCGAGTTCCACAAAAGTCCCTAGCACAACACTGATGAATGTCGCTCAAAACGGTCATTGGTGGCTGAGATCAAAGCTTCAGAATCAGATCCTAGTTCCGATTCTGACTCAGAACCTAATTTCATAACTGCGTGAAGAGGGAAGCAGATCATTGATGCAGAACCTAGTGCCATTGTTGCCACCACACAGATTCAGCCAAAGGAGCCTGAAGAGCCAGAGGCAGAGGAGCTCCTTTTCCACTCATAGATGTGGGTGAAGGGAATTCCCCTACACTTCGTTGTGGACAGCGGCAGCCAGAAGAACCTGATCTCAGAAGAAGTCATCAAGAGATTGGAGCTACCAATAACGCCACACCCACAACCATACACCATTGGATGGTTAAGCCAAGGACGAAGGATCCATGTCAGTCACCATTGTCGCCTACCATATGGCATCAAGCCCTTCAAAGATGAGGTATTGTGTGATGTGGTCCCACTCGAAATATGTAATGTTCTCTTAAGATAGCCATATATGTGGAAGCGTCATGCTGTATATGAATCCCGACCTCGCAGTGTCATTGTCACTTTGGGAGGACAACTCTATCAGATACCAGAGACAGTTTCACCTACCCCAACCAAGCAGGGTAGGAAGATAATCTCCCACACTGGGAAATTTTCCCTATTCGCAATTGCCACTAAAGGTGAACATCAGATCGCGGAGACATCCACAACCTCTGCAGATTATCCTTCTACTCGCCAGAAACAAGAAGAACACAAATTCAGTGCCGCATCGCCTATTCGGGTACCTCTACAGTGCAAGGCCACGCATTGAAGGTGCTCCTCCAAAAAGAAACCATCAACACCGGTGCATACCAAGGATACCACAACAACCAAAATTGTTGAACAGCTCCAGCACATCCATCAACAACAATTACAAACCTCTGAAGATGTGAAAGTAAGGCAACGTTTCCACTTCAGCAAATGTCACACCAAGAGCTCAACTCGACACACAAATCGACATATGATAATGGATTTAACGCAATGGAGACCATTGCTTCCTAAGGAGGGAGGATTGATCCAGGTGGATATCGGTTGTGGCCCACCTCTTCCAGCCGGCTCAAAACAATCTTCTGACAATTTTGGTAAATTACTATTTCTAACAGTTTTTCAGGTCCTGAACTTCCGGAGCCATTTTGAGGCCCTAAACGACATTTTTTGGCGATTTGTGGGATGAAATGGCTGCCAATGACATTCATTTGGGCCCATTCGAAAGTTGTAAGTCTCGGATAGACCTTTCCAACGGGCTACCGAGCGCCCCAAACGGAGATCGTATGCAAACGTTATGACCTCGGGAAGTTGACTGTTCAACTAACCACCTTGGGGCCGCAAACTTTATGACGGTTCATCTTCTAGGGTTAGGTTTTTGGATGTTTGGGACTCTTTCCGTCATGCTTATGATAAATAGGCCCTTTCTGCCTCTCTTTGTATTCATCTTTGCACGAATGAGCATAACGGCCACATCTCTTCTCAGAGATAGCTACCACCATTCTAGCTATTGTATTTTACAGTGTGTTCTATTTCCGCTATTTAATAGAATGTGTGTTTACTGTATCACTGTGTTATTTGCAATATATCTCTGTATATGATTCTGTATATGCTATCTTTTGTTTCGTTCCCACATAAATCTGGATTAGAAAATGCACAAATGAGTTTTCCACTATAAGGACAGCTATTGCATTCAAAAGTGCGTAGTAGGAAAGAAAGGATGTCAGAATATTTATGTGGTTTTAAGGACAAGAAGCTTTAGTAAGAAGTATTAATTTACTATCTGGACATTGAGGTGTTTTTTTGCAGGTTTCCCCTACATTATCATGGCCACAGTAAAGTTCAATGATCAATATTAGGATGGATTGGCCTGCTTCCTCTATGCTTAGGACACCATAATCGTGACTCATGTATGAAGGTTACATTAACTACTGAGTGTGACTTTTCAAAGTTACCAGATTCAAGTGAAAAAAATAAATAATAAAAACTACATTAAATTTCAAAAGAGTTAATATATTTAGGCACAAATTTTTAATGGGACTTGTTTCAAAGTAAATATATGTATGATAGTATATATTACAAATTGCTATTGATTCCAAATCATAAATTGTTTATTGTTTATTGTTTCCAGATCTTAAATTGTTTATTGATTCCAAACCATGTGTGTTGGTTGTTGGATTTAAAAACAACTGAAAATGTATTTTTTTTTCTAAATGGATAATTCAATCTAACTCACAAGACTTGTAAGTTTAACATCCTTAATCAATCTGACTTGTGCTTGAAGTGTATATCTCTGCCTTGCTTACCACTGGCAAGTTAAAATTGAAATAGATATGGGATTCAAATAGACTTTATCTCGTCAAAGAGAAGTCAAACCTGGAACTTTAGTATCGCTAGTTGCTGTGTAATACTTGCAGTCATATTTAAAAATGACGAAAATGTCCAGAAGTATATACTAGCATAGTTATTTAACTTGTGGTTGATGAATATTAATAGATGACAAGTGCTACAAATAAGTTATTCACAAGTAAGTGTTATGAATAAGTTTTGTTACTTGCGCTCCATGCATAATTGTAATCATCAGTTGTCTATGCCTCAGCTATGAACTGCCATGCATAATTGTAATCATCAGTTGTCTATGCCTCAGCTATGAACTGCCAGTTATCCATGCATCTGAGTTATATCAATGCATCAGTTATAAGTTATACATGCATCAATTACTAGCTATTTTTTGTATTCTTTTTTTATAATTGTTTATTTCAAATTTGGAGGAATGATCATAAAATCAATCTAGACTTGTCTCATCTTACTGCAATCCACAGGAAAATCATACTTGCTAGTCCAACACAAATTCTAAAATATATACATCTATTAATATCAAAATCAATGAAATAAAAAAATGGCACTACAACTAGTAAAAGATTTCCCATTTTGATTCACATGGCAATGTAACTGAAATTCTAAACTTCAAATACAAGTTCCATTCTTGTCCTATGTTACTGGGATGGTAGTGTAAAAGAAGCAACTGCAGTCAAGTTGAGGCAAAGGATAATTTAATCACTTCAAATGGCAATGTAATTCAAATTGTAAACTTCACGTCCAAGTTCCATTCTTGTTCTATGTTACTGGGGGCGGTAGTGTAGAAGAAGCAACGGCAGGCCAGTTGAAGCAAGGATAATTTAATGTGTATTTCAGAGTGTGTAATGATGTTTTTAATATAGCCGGTACATTCAGAACTCTGAATATGAATACTTGCAGATACCCATTGAAACCTTTAACTCATATACAGAGATTGCAAAGTCTAACCGGTACATTAAGAACTCTGAATATGAATACTTGCAGATACCCATTTAAACCTTTAACTCATATACAGAGATTGCAAAGGTCGGAGACGACAACTAAAGATATGGATGCTCAAGCTTTGCAACCTTAAGGTGCATATCAAATATAGGTTTAAATGGGTGGGTGCTTTCTTGTTAGGTTTAAACTTTTCTACTAATGACAACTGAATAATAATATCGATGTTCATTAGCTACTTTACTTGTAACTATGCTAATAATATTAATTTATTATCATTTTTCTCATCACTAAAATTACTTTACCTTAGATACTTCATGTACCACGGAAGGATTATTTGTTGCTTCATTATGTCCGAATGCATTGACAAGACTCCCGAACAAGACGGTCATTAATGGAATACTGAGTCCATTGGCAAGAGATGCCATAGTAGCAATGCTCATCAGTACGATATCAAGGGTGTCCGCAAATATATATAATTTATAAAATGGAACACTGATCGTGCTGTCTTTTCCTCTCTTAGTATCTTCAGCTTTCACAATATTATTTGTATCTGTATTATCCTTTACAGCCATGTTGGGATTCGAACGAGAGCCTTCCTCAATATTCAAAGATGCTGTACCACTGCCATTACGAGAATCCAACAGTTCTTCCATTTTGGATCAACTGAAGGAAAACCAAAAAAAAACAGAGAGACAATCTTACTGTGAAACACCCAAAATTGGTCCTTATAAAGCCATCGTAACTTCTGACGTAAGAGGGTAGCTAAGATTGTGAAGAAATTCTTGCGCAACTGCTGCTAATTTTTAATCAATATCTGCGTAAGGTCCACTTCTACAGTTACAGGATTGCAGCATCATTTTTTATCCACCACCCGAAAGGAAACACATCACCGGAGAATTGATTGGCAGCTTGAATACATTTTTTAAAACCTGACTGCTGATTTTTTAATGGAAAACGCGGTAGGCTGTAATTTGATTCACCCAAAGAAAAAGAATATGCCCTCCTCATTATTATTATTATAAAACTCATGTTGATATCCTCTTTTTATTTTATATATCTTTTTCTTTTTTTTATATATAAAACTCAAAGCTAATATATATATAATCCACCCATATAAATATAAATATAAATATAAATAGAATATTGATTATACTAAAATCTTTTAAATATACCATAATTTTTAATTTTAATTTTATTATTACTATATAGATTATATATTTTTAATTTATGTATGCAGCTCAAATCTCATACATATATAATCCATCCATACACATATAAATATAAATAAATAAATATTGATTGTGCCAGATTCTTTTAAGCATGCCATAAGTTGTCATTTGCAGTCGAAGTCGAAGTCCCTGTCAAAGAAGTGGTGCCCAAATAACATGAGTCCAAGTAAGGTGCGCCCAAGTAATGTGAGAGATTATTGATGTATTATTTATATTGTATCACATTATGTAGGGTGTTATTAATTTTTCAACTTATGTGTGTAATATGTCTATGTGTGTATATGTATGTGTGTAGGAAATATGTGTATGTGTATGTGTATGTGTCTAGGGAGAAGAATAAGTTTTGATCTTTACACGGTATTCAAATTTTTTGAGCGTGAATATTTTCATAGTGTTTAAACATTGTGTTAAAGTTTTTAGAATTTTTAATAGTTAAAAAAATATCTATGCATGTTTTAAGTTGATACATTTCATTCATATGAAGTTTTGTAAACTAGCATAGTGACAAGTAAAGTGGTCAGTCAACGCCAACAGGCGTTGCCAGCTACTTAGTTTTGTGGAGATGGCTAGTTGTTAATCAAAAGTTAAACATTAAACTAATTACCACATTGTTATAGTTATCCATTTATGATATAACATAAACATTAAACTAATTAATATAAATATAAAACAAAAAATTAACGCTTGAACCTCTGCCATTATTGTTTTCTTTAACCACTAGTTAATTGAAGTTTATTTAAATTTTAATCAAGATGCATTTAAGTATAACAAGATACAATGACCATGAAATTGATCTTGACTATACACTTAGGTTAATTTTGTTGATTAAAACTAACGCTCGATGCATAGACATATCTCCAAAATATTAATAAATTAATATTAATTAATTTAATACATTATTATTTAATTATAATATTATACTATGTTATAAAAAAGTAGTATATTCATGGAACATAGACATCTTAAAAAAATATAATTTAATAAAATATTTAAAAAGTATTAATAAAAAACTATTTTTAAATGGATTATAATATAATCTTAATTAAAAATAATCTTCTTAACATTTTAATATTAAATATTATAATTGAATTAAAACAACAACTACTATGATATAAAAAAATGAAGTATTAACTATATGGTAAAAAACATGATGAACTATTATATGGTATTTAAATAAAATATTATAACCAAAGTAATATTAATTTTATAAATAGAAATAATATTATATAATGGTTATTATGTTGATTGCAACATTTCTCAATGTTAACCATAGTTGACTTTAGTTAATCATGGTTGACTTGGTTAGCCATGGTCGACTTTAGTTTCACCATAGTTAACCATGGTTGATGTTATTATGATCATAGTTAATCCTTGGTCAATGTTGCAAGGTGACATAATCCTTGATGAACATCGCAATGTAACATAACCCTTGCTAAACATCACAATGTGACATAACCCTTGATGAACCTCAAATGTCATATTGTTAATGTGTTGCATCTTGGGTTTTGTCTGCATATACGAGACACTTTACTGAACCATGACTCACTTTTGTTAACCGTGTTTGACTTTGGTTAACCATGGTAGACTTTAACGAACCATAGTTGTCTATGCTTAACCACAATTGACATTATTTACCATGGTTGAATTTTTTGATTGTGCACATTTTGTATTTTATTTGATGATGGTTGAGTTTAATGTGTCACATCTTGGGCATTGTCGTAATGCGACAAAACCCTTGATCAATGTCACAATGTGACATAACCCTTGATGAATGCTGCAAGGAAACATAACTCGTGCTACATAATCATTGATGAATGTCGTAATCCAACATAATCCTTATGAACATCATAATGCGAAAGAACCATATAATGTCGAAAGCTGACATAATCTTTGATGAATGTTGCAATGTGATATCAAGGACCATAACCGTAATTCAACATGACCATGGAGGAATGTTGCATTCCAACACCACGGGGGCTTCACTCACAGGGGCTTCACTCAATGACTCTCTACCATAGCACGTTCGTTCGTGGCATATGAAACAATACCCCTAATTTCCATAAATATTGGAAAATACCTCCCAAAATCATTTGTTTTAACCCCCTCCCAATATGCCTTCCCAATTTAAAGAAACCCCTATTTTCCCTATATATTGTATGTATCCATTTTTTCATTTACATTTTTTATACCGCTTTATATATCTACCTACTATATTGGAATGATACCCCTCTTATGACCCCACAATCATTCTACAATGCACCTTGCTTCTTTCGATGTATATTATGGATGCACATTACTTCACCCACAATTCAATTACTCAACCACATATCATTATGATTTGCGGCATCTAATGGTCTAATGAAGAGATGGGAAATCACTTCTTGTATGTCACTAGAGCCAATGCACATAACACAAAATTTAGATTCAATGTTGCAGGCCCCCACTTGCCCACTAAGCCTCTTATGGGATGGCTATACAAGCCCCCAGGGCCTGTAGCAAGCACTAGGAGGATGACTAAGCCTCCGAAGGCCTATAATAGGAACTAGTGGTTGGGTATCCAAGCCCCCAAGATCTTACAAAATGACTTTCGTCAAGCAATAAAGAATTTAACAATTCACTTCCTCCACTTTATTTGTAAGATCCAACTAACGTGTTGTACTATAGGAAAAAGTTATATATATGATACAATCACCATAAAACTTCATGGTTGTTTCACTGAAAGTAATTGCTTGTTTTCTCTCCTTGTTTTGAGAGTAAAATATATGCCATCCTTCATAATTCAACACCTAATTGTGAAACATATGGACTGAAATGAATCATTTTAATTGATGAACAAAAACTATCACAATATTGTATTCTTATGATGTTTTTCTCTGATGCATTAACTGTAAACAATTAATGAAATGTGTATAGCGATACAATTGAAGATTTTATTCATTAATGGAATACAGTGTACTATATTTATACCAGGTAAAACATGGGTAAAACTAATCAGACAATATTAGGTAATTTTATTGATGTCAATAAGTGACCAAAGTAGGTCAATGGAATTGGACAGTGGATAGTAGAACTGTCAACAAGACACAATAATAGAACAAGTAATG
Organism: Larix kaempferi; assembly: GCA_027924585.1. Taxonomy (NCBI): domain Eukaryota; kingdom Viridiplantae; phylum Streptophyta; class Pinopsida; order Pinales; family Pinaceae; genus Larix; species Larix kaempferi. The sequence continues at coordinate 7,337,640 of BSBM01000703.1, forward strand.
GTGGTCTTTTTAGCCCACCTAGACTATATTTTTGGATGCTATGTAGATAGATGAAGCCTACATTAATGGTGGTCTTTTTAGTAACTCTAAATGAAGGTAAATAATTAGGTCAAGAAACAGGTGCAGGACATTTAATATTTATCTAAGCAGTAACTATTTTCCTTGGTAAAAAAAACTTCCACAAAATAGTGATGTTTGACAAGAGTGTTAATATTATTAATTGAAATGACCTTTCTAGGAAAATATACATGTGAAAAATTTAGTACAAACAATTTTGAACCTTCATTTTTTGGTAGGTTAGAGATGCATACATGATCAAAACTGTGAAAGACAATAAAATCAATGGAAAGGATACTAGTTTTCATTTCCATGATAATAGTATAATATCCTACAATTAGTGAATTCACAAAGGAATATTTGAGGAAAAGAGAAACTAATAGAAGCAATAAAGCACCAATATGGAAAAACTTGTAGAGTAGAATAGGAAAATTGCTTACAGTGAGGATAGTGACAAGGAAGAAGATTATTAGTTCATAATTTCCCCTTAAGGAATCTCAAGGGGTTTCAAATGGGAAGTCCAGGAAAAATTCCCTTGTAACTGGCATTTTTCCTAACACCTCCATTTCAATACTTCTCTAATATGAGGGCAATCTTGATGTGTCTTATTGATCAGAAATGTCTTGTTTGGTATATTTTCTCTTGAATTTCCTAGTGGATTGGTACATTGTGCCCTCCTTATCTTCTTCATTCACTAAATGTATCACAAGCTAGAAAATTTCTTGTTTCAGGTGCAAGATAACTCCTGCTACTCCGAAACACCAGCAGAACAAACCTATCAGGTGTGGAGGCAGGTACTTTATAGGTTACCTCTCAAATTTGAGTATGGAGCAAGGATCAAAGTGTCCCCATTTGTACCTCTAAGACTATGAGACTACTCCTCACTCTCTCAATTCCATCTCCCTTCATCCTCATCATATTCATAAAGAAAATCGGATACCCACAACATGCTAGAGACAACATGTCACAGAGGAACAAGATCCACATAAACCCTGTAAAAACCATCTCATTTGATGAAAAAAATTATGGAAGTAACCCTCTCAAGCAATGGGACATCTTACCATTATAAGCATATAAACATGAGGTAGATATTTAAGTTCCAAATTTGAATTTGGAAGTGTCAGGAAGGGGCAAGAGAATTAGAGGTATAATGCAAACATCCATGAATAGATGTGTACAAATGGATGAGTAACCCAGGCACATGACAGCCTTGTAAAGTAGACCATTTGCATTGGAAAGGAACAAAGCATATCCATGACGCAGATTGGAGGAATTTGAAAAAAAACAATCTTCACTCATGCAGGCAAAGTGTAGTTCTGAGCATACATCATTAGAAACTTATGCCATAAGAATTTAGATCAAGGTTAGATGACAACAAAAATATGGTGTGGAAAGTTGGATTGCCAAAATGGAAGGCCACTTTAGAGTATAAGCATCTCCTGGGAAAGAAAGAAAGAGCTACCTGCAAACCCAATATTGTCTCCACAGCCCAGGAATGACCATGAGATAGGGACTACTACTGAGTCCTGAATCCAACCAGACAAAAATGTATTCATTGAGCTTGACAGTCAAGATAGATGATGACTGAATAGACTTGACTCTTTATTCATCTACAATATATTTTGGTAGTTTTATTTTGTTGGAAAAATGTTAAATGTCGGGTAGTGCAAGTATTGGTATTTTATATTTGATAAAAGGAGTTGCTTCCTAGATTTTATGGGCCTTACCATATGTTGAACATGCAAGCATGCAGTCAAGGCAACATATCAACTAGATTTACATCATGGGACAAACTCTAATAACTTGGACATGATATTTAAGTACATGTAGAGGTTGCTTACACTAGGAATGATGTGAAATTGCTCTTAAAATTTGGCACCCATCCTGCATATCAAAGAGTGGTGTATTTTATAAGCATCCAATTAAGCCTCAAATTTTAAAATTTAGCAAGATCATACTGTGAATAAAACATCACAAAATGCATAGATCTCTTCCTATTTGCATTAGCAGTATAAGACTGAAAATGTTTGGGTGTTTTGATGGAAAGAAAATCAGTGTTAATTGATCTCACCTTTGTAGGGAATTATGTAATAAATATTGAAATGTTTCCATTTACATTGTTTATTTTCCTACCTGGAATGCCGAACATCGGGGAAGTAAGTTAATGATCTCAACATGTAGAGAATAATACACTGGAAATCCAAATGTGGTTTTTTGAACTGATATTGGTTATACTTGGAATGCCTAAGAGTGGAAATCAGTGAATGGTTAACAATTTGTAGAGATGCATATGAATGAATGTGCTGGTTCAATTCAAAATATCTTGTTGGTTTCCCTATTTCCCCAACAATGCATCTATAAGATAATATTTCTCAACCAAAGAAATTACTCTCTCTATCTGTGCATGAATTTACTGATTGACGAGAAACCCCTCCATGTTTTAGTTAAACAATCAAAGGGGCTCTACCGCTTAGTTTCTGCTATGGAGTTATTCTATTAAATATTTTAATTCAGGTAGTTAAATTATGGCATTCTCATGCCAGGTTGACAGGGTAGAAGAAACCTGAAAGTAATCTTAGGATTTCAAGGGTAATGGGCCCATCTAAATGTTCCAGGTCATGTCTCAGTTGACTTATTATTACCTAGAGAGTGGTTGATCACTTGTGTCTCAGTGAAAATAGATAGGTAGAATAATGAGTTCCTAAATAGGCAAAATCTCTTCTTCGACCAAGAAAATATACAAAACAAGTCGACCGAAGCACGCATATCATAGATGGATAAACAACGATGATAAAAAATTTGCAAGTGGCTAGTGTGGACCTCCCAAGTCAAGGCATAGTGAGAACGTGAATGTCTAATAAGAACTAAATTATATTTGAGCCCTAAGGTTCACTAGCTAAAAATATAGAAACATCTCATCACTCTGAGCAGAGTTTAACATGCCCAAAAACCCACTTCTGCAATGCCTCATCTATGATTTTACAGATCAAAATTAAAAATATGCAAACACTAACAAAAAATTATATCACGATCCCAGGACCCACTTTTGCAATGCCCCATATATAATGATATACATTGGCAGTGCATGATAACCAATTACAACTCTCTTCAGCAACTATCAACCACACAAAAACTCCTTGAACTAGAGAAGTTTATAAATGAGATTCCTAAATATTCGTACTAGAATATTATTACATTCCAATATGCCTTCCTAGTATGATTGGAAGCAAGCAAAATAGCAATAGGAATGCAAGGAGAAGAAGAATAGGAGTGTTATTGATCATGGTTCCTCTAAATGAAGGATATGAAAACAATTCAGATCTTTTGTTTGGAATTTCCTATCATATTTGCTTCACCAATAAATGAGTTTCACCCATTATAACTAGGCGAAGTGGACACTTAAGAGTATTTAGTAGGAACCATTTGCTAAGATGTGGCCATGAGATCAATCCCCTAAAGCCATCACAAACCCCATCAACAAGACCATACTTTACACAGGAAAACAATCAATATTCATACTCTCATGATTAACGAGTACCCTTTTATTCATCTTGTGAATGAGGCACAATGAAGATGAGCAAAAACTATGGTCTATACATCAATCGAGAAGAAGCCCGATGACAAAAAAATAAACTATCTCCCAAAAATGTAATCAAAACATCACAAACAAACAAATTTTGCAAAGAAAAGGGGCAAGGATGTTAGGAAAACAATTGTCCCACTAAAAAAATGAAAGCAAGCTTCAGATAGCATCGATGGGAACCTAGATATCCGTGTCCACTGTGAAATTGTAAATCCTTCTGATGCTTGGGATCCTCTAAAGGCCTGAGACTCAAGCACAATACGAGACTATAGTGCCTTCTTAATAAATGGTGGCAAAGCAAATGTAACTGCATGAATATGCAATCCAAGATGATCATATTAGTCTTTAATACATCAGGTGCAGAGTCTCTACATTGTATTTTCCAGAATTACTAGCCTTTTCATAGGAGGACAAGGACTTGCAAGGATTTTGGTTTGTCCAAGTTAAATCAATGTCCCAGTTTACATATATTAGACAATTCCTCGAAATCTTTGGGACATAAACATACTCAAAAATATATAAGATGTTTATTTTATATCAAAAGCATGCATGTTAATTCTAAAATATATATCCTTCATCAATCATTAGAAATAGGACAGTCTAAAGACAATAGACTATGTTAAGCTTCTACTAATAACAATAGGAATTCCACATTAAAACATTCAGAATTGATAACAAAAAAAAATTACACTATTTCTTATTATAATATTAGTTGAGGACCCGTAATACTTTGACTGAGCAATGACATTAATTAAGTCCAGTTTTTCTATTACTTCCAAAATAAAATCGTCATAAATAGGATACAGTCTAAAGACTCTAGGAATGTTACCTCTCAGTTATAGTACTTAGTTGCAACTTTATGCTCTTCAATGGGATTGACATGATTTCTGAAATCTACTTCCGGTCCTTCAGTTGAGCAAATAACAAAACCAATTTCCCTGCTAAATATCACATTATAAGAAAAGGCATTAATAAGGCTATTATCTGACAATATAATAGTAATAAAGACATTCAACAAGACATCTAAACTCCACAAACATATTTGAATGCAATATTAGCTATGTGACCATCCACATGAAACAATATTACAGTGACAGTCTTAAAAAAATGGATTCTCAACAATCCAAGCCTCATCTTTAATTCACTTCTTTATTCAATAGAGTCTAGAGATCACATACCTCAGATATTGTAGAACATATGTCCATGCATAGTGAACATAGCCCTTGAAAGTATGCCCGCATGCTGAGACAATATATTGAAGAATGTGCATATGCAACCACCAGCTTTCTGCCTGACTAATAACTACACCTCCAGGCCATATCGAGATGTATCATATAAAAAAAGAAATCTAAAAAATGGAATATGTATTCTCATCCATATCCTATTTGTGTTCTAGTAACTACAGCTCAAAACCTACATAAGTGCCATATGTAAACAAGTAATATCTGACATAAAAGGAAAAATAGAACTAATTTTTAGATCAGGTACATGAGAATTAGATGTGTCATTAAAGGAAAAGAGAAAATTATAAAGTAAGATTCATATACTTTTCAAGAAAACCAAACAAAGATAAAAAGGAAATCCAAATAACAAAAACCGTAAAAACCAAGCATGGAATATGCCATGTACATGTCTCCAGATTACTTGATGTTGAAGTTTAAGGGTTAGAGGAGTTTTTAATTTAAGTAGTAAACTTTAATGCATGAACATATAAAATCATATTCAGAATAGTATTGCTCTGATAAAATTTGAACTATAATAAACAAACATAATTTTCATCTCTTTCAACTTAATGCTCCATTATTCCTGCATTAAAGTTGGTCCTCGAGAATCATCAAATGCCATGTACACTAGCAACATGATAAAATAATGTACAGTAGATATCAACAGTAAATAATCATAACCAATATTTGAATCAACCATATACTCATATTTTTCAGGTTTGATCTTGTCATCGAAGAGACAAGTCAATTTAGACAAACAATTTATGTACTTTGAGAGAAATACAGAGAGGGTTAAAGCAGAAACATACTAACCGCATACTAACCCAGACTTCTTACTCAACAAGCACATTCATACCCATTATAGTCATGCTGACAAAGGACACACAGTCTTGCTGGGTAAGGATGTAGTCACATATTGTAGAGATACACAGGCATACTTTGCATAGTCATGTTTGAAAAAACACAGTCTTTTAAGTCAGTATTTTGTTTCTTCAAATTTGGTTTGATTTGCACTTTATTTTAAGTTATTTATTTTCTTTAACTTGATTTTTTCCTTTTTAGTAAGTTTTCCTTAGGCTTTGTATGAGATTTTGGGCTTGCTTTTGAGTTTTCAGATTTTAAAACTTTATATTTGTTTTTTATGAGGGGTTTTAAAAGTTCATTATATCAAATAAGGAGCTCATAAATCTTATTCTAAGTGAGGACATGTACAATCCTAATCTTGATAGCTTTAAGATCCCATGCAAAATGATAAAAGTTGTTTAAAAGCAACAAAACAGTGTCAAAGTTTTTCTTGTAGCGCTGGAGCCGAAATTCATCAAAGACACGCTACAAGAATATCGCGATTCCAGATTCTTCCGATTTTCCAGCAAATTTTGGCACGCTTGGGCTAATGAATGACTGATTATGTGTTTTAGAGGATTCATGACGTGTTGATGCAGAAGACATCATGATTTCAAATGCTTGCACGTCGTGAGGAAATCGTGCTCATCATCAGCACAGGTGTAGTTCAGTTTGACAGATATCCACACGGTTTTAGGTAATGTGGCATGAAGTTGTTATCTACAAGATTATTCAAACACAGAGGACTTAATGAGATAACTGTAGCCACTTGAAAAACCGAGCATCGTTGCCAACTGGACAAGCAAGAGGTGTTGAGGGCTTCACGGGAATTTAGGGCTTCCTAATTCCGTTGTTAACAACTAAATTGAAGATTGTTGGACATCTGTACAACAAAGCTGACTCATCTGACAGTGTGGGTCGTGATTTCAAACAACCACAGTGGAGCAATTTACAGGTATTCTTAAAAAACCCATATAACAGCAAATTTGGGGCTTTTTCGATGGAGCTTACTCTGTTCAAATTAATCAAAGGTTAGGTTAAATTGTGCTTTTAAACGCAATTTTAACCAGAGAAATAGCTATTTGTTGATAATCTTCGATGCCAGACTGAAGGAGGGTTGAAGATAACAGTTTCATTTATGAAATTTAACCCTGTCAGTGCTACAAATAACCTGTACATTCAATAGTGTTGTTAACTTCCAAAATTCAACTCCTGTTCACAAACAATACAAGAGGATACATTCAATTTGCAGTGATTGAAGCATAATGGGCAGGAGTGGTAAAATAAACAGAGCTGAACCAACAGATGTAGAATGGGTTGAAAAACTGCCTGAGTGTGTTGAGCTATTCAAACAAGCTGGCTGGATGGATTTTTTCAGAAAAATTTATGGATATAATGCAAAGGTGTCCTGCAAGTTTGCCCAGGGTTTCAAGAATGATATGGTGGTTTTTGATACCTTGAAATTCAAGCTGACAGTTAAATTGATTTCAGAAGCCACAGGAATTAAAGATGAGGGTGAACAATGGTTTAAGAAGCTGCCCTTTGACTTTGATCCACAAAGATACCTCTTACCCAATGTCATACCTGATTGGAATAAAGGTGTCCTAATCAAAATGTCAAAAAAGAATGGGTTGAACCAATCAGAATATTACAGAGTTATGATACTTGTGAAGGCAGGTATGCTTTCGTATACAAGTATCATTTTAGATTTCTTCAGCACATGGTGGGAGTATCCAAGATGAACCTGCCATTCTTCTTCCTGAAAAGTTTGCAGAAAATGTCCAACAAGGTGAAAGGACCAGTAGATCATTCCTCTCAGTCCATCTTTCATCATGGATTAATCAAGTTGATTGTTAATACTGCCTTGCAACATGAAGGAAAGACCTAGGATTTCTTCATTTTTTGGTCTGGTTTTGAAGACCAAAAATCTAAAAGACAAGCAGATAAGGGCAAGGTCTTGCTCAGAAAATTAGTTCATAAGCCCAAAATAGAAGATAAGGGAAAGATCAAAATTGAGGAAGCAGCTGAGCCTGTGGAGGAAGACAATTAACAAAAGACATTCTCAGCCAGCTCTAAAGGCAAGTTTACACTGTTTGAAGATAAGAAGGAACCGCCTGAAAAGAATTTGGCGCCTGTAGCAGATCCTCAGGAGGAGAAAAAGATTGATATTAAGATGGTTACTGTACCTAAAGAAGAGATTCACACTCAGCCAAGAAGCCCCATCACCATTCTCTCAGATGATGAGGGATATCTATTAGAAGAAGAACAGACCATCTCCAAAATAGAAGTCAAAGCTGAAATACAAGAAAGTCATACTTCAGATAGCAAAACAACAAGACCTAACAAGAAAAGGAACAAGTTCGAAGTAGTAGAATTGGCTGCTATTCAGCACCAAGGGAAAGAATTAAAGATGATGGGTGAAGCAACAACATTTTGGAGACCTAAAACTAGGTCAAAGAACAAGTTGAGATTAAACATGAAGAAATTGGTGAATCCTAAATTAAATTCAGATGAAGTGACTGTCTTAGATGAAGTGTCCATAGATGATGATAAACCAGAACTGGATAAATTGCAGCCATGTTTTAAAGAAGAAATTCATTCAGTCGAAGCAGTAAGTACAGAAAATCAGAATCCTAGTATAAAAGACACAAAACTGTTGACTGAAGAGACAGAAATATTAAAGAAGCTTGACATTCCTTGGAGACCTGATGAAGATCAAGATTCTACAATGAATAAATTAGCTAATTCTGATAGGGAAAATTTGCAGAAAGCTGTCAAGCAATACAAACACCAGATGAGCTATATGCAGGAAGTCAATGATGGATTGATGATGGCTAACAGGAGGTTAAGGGAAGATCTCCAAGATGTAAATGATAATTTTCAAGAGCTAGTAGCTGATGCAAAAGAAGCACTTAAAAGGAAAAGAGCTGCTGACAGTCATTGCACCCAGTTGGAGAAGACAGTCCAGGAACTATAGCAGAAAAACAAAGATCTCATCAAAAAGATTACTGACATGGAGCAGGAGCAAAAGAAGGCTAAGAAGAAAGACCAAGCTTCAGATGGTATTGCTCTCCTAGCTGAGGTGGCAAAAGACCTATAAAACAGTTGTGCTTTCAGTTAGTTGTCATTAGTTAGCAAACTGATATGTTAATGATGTGCTATTTTTAGCATATTTTATAACTTTGTAAATATTCTGCATTTACTTTACCTCATCGAATATTTGGAAGGCAGTTAGGGTTAGAGACCTAACTAATTTTGTAAAGCATAGTATTTAGAGATGTGAGCGAGTCATTGGAGGGGTTCTGATTTTTGGGAGCATCAGGAGGTCTGCAGACTGTGTTGTATCTTCAGACTTGTTCAGAGATAAGTACTGTGACTCTTATAAGTATTTGCTGATGAAATAATGAGATATATGACTTTTTCCCCTTCAATTTGTTTGTGTTGGCTTTGTTATTGAGCTTGTTTAGCTTCTTAAATGATAAATTCATTGCTAGTTAATGTGTATTTTCTGGTAATGCTTATCCTTTATGTATGAACCTCAGCATAATTCTTCTGTTGGATCTTATGTGATATGTTATGCATCTTTATCAGTTTCTGCTTATGATTTAGTTATTACTTTTCTTTTGGATGTATTCCCTGACTGTGCCCAAAGCTTACAACCATTTAAATCATACCAAAAAACCCTAAACTTTGTTTTATTTATCGAGTTTTACTCTTGAGATTGTGTTGGCTTGTTTCTCTGGCCTTAGAAACAATTTTTGGCACAAACACGGTCCACCCATAAAATGAAACTCACCGTCACACTGGGGAAGACCCCATAGTCCACACATGAAAATAGGCTCATGGTCACCTCATGGTCAGCTAGGGAAGGATCCATAGTCCACCCAAGAAAATAGATCATGGTCATGTTGGAGAAGGACACACAGTCCACCAAGAAAATAGATCACAGTCATGTTGGTGAAGGATCCACAGTACACCAAGAAACAGATCACGGTCACCCTGGTGAAGGTCCCACATTCCACCTAAGAAAGCAGATCACGATCATGCTAGAGAAGGACCCATAGTCCACCAAGAAAACAAATCACGGTCATAGTGGGGAAGGATCTAGAGTCCACTCAAGAAGACAAATCAGGGTCATGCTGGTGAAGGAACCACAGTCCACCAAGAAAGTGCCAAGAAATAAATAACAGTCACGCTAGTGAAGGACCCACAGTCCACCAAGAAACAAACTCATGGTTACACTGTGGAAGAACCCACAGTCCACCTAAGAAACATGCCACAGTCATGCTAGGGAAGGACCCAAAATCCAACAGAATCACAGTCATGCTGGTGAAAAGTGACCATGTGGAAGGTGTAACAATGAAATTCCAGTCACGTGGGTGGTGCAACAAGAGATCACATGGAGCAGCAACAAAGATGACGCAGAGGGATAGAGCTCAGTCACGATGGAGCAGCAGGCCACAAACTGGATCTGTTTCTCATGTCAAATTAAAAATTTAATTTATAATCTAGATACTCCTTAAGATAAGGTATCAAAACATTAATAAACATAACCTATGGACCAAGTAAGATACACGTAAGATAAAGGATCATGAGTCAACCAAGGGGGGCACAACAAAACAAACCACAAATCCACAAGGTCAAGGTGAACTATATAAGGTGGACACGCAACTCCTTTATAGGACCAACAAGACCAATAATCTTTTCTCTCTCTCAAGGTACATTGTTTTATATATTTTTGACATCACTGTATAAGATTCATTAGTTATAGAAAGGAGAACCCAATAAACAACTTATACAAGGAAGAGAAGTGAAATCGATAAAAAGTAGTTAGCTTGGAAACTGCAACTGCAACTGAAATACATAAATATGCATCAAAGCAACTGCAAAGCATCTCAAACAGACATAAACCATGACAAACAATGACAAAATAGTAGTGGAAACAAAATAGTATCATTTTAACAAGAGAAGATAAGTTTAAAGCATAATTTTCATCTCTTTCAACTTTAACACTCCCTAAGGTCCCTGTGTTAAAGTTGAAAATCATACAAAGACAATAAATAACAGCAGTAGTAAATCTAACTCAAAGTACAAAGAAAACTAATACGATAACCGACTATGAGAGTTGAAACCTTCCTTATACTCAACTTAGCACACCCAGACAGTGAAACAAACATATCAGTCCACACAAGTCCGAACGCATAGTGTTCATCTCTTTCAACTTTAACAATCCCAAAGGTCCACATTTGGGATTATTAAAGTTGAAAGAGATGAAAATTATGCTTTGAACTTATATTTTCTCACTCTTGTCTAGTTACAGTTGAAAAACATACAAAGACAATAAATAACATTAGTAGTAAATCTAACTCGTGTCTAACTCAAAGTACAACCCACTAGGAGAGTTGAAACGTGGTTGAAACCTTCCTTATACTCAACAATATTTTTTTAGATCAGCTCTTGTCTATTAAGAGACAAGTCACTACAGGAACAAATGACATACTTGAGAGAGAATAAATTCAGTTACCTAGTCGACAAGCAAGGAATCCCTAATTACTGGAGCAGCAGAGCAAGGAATCCCCATGGTTTAAGCAAGTTTAAGTGGACTAAGATCTTTTTTGCACTATATGAGTGTTTGGGTTTGCTTAAAGTGAACCGTAAGGAAACCCCAATTACTGGAGTAGCAGACCCAGAAACAACAATCCATAAAATGTTAGGTAATGGTGAAATTTCACACACAAAACATACACAAACCAGATCTCCATTTGTAGCCCATAGAAATCCCATGGCTTTCTTACAACTTAGCACACTCAAACAATGCAATAGAGATATTAGACCACTCAAGTATGAAACCACAGGGGTGTCGCTGACGAACCAATACCATATCATGTCTGTTCATATTGGGGGCTTAATAATTATAAAAAAAACATTATATTGGGAAAGTTATAAATCAATGTAATATTGTTATATTTTTGAAAATTCATATAATTTGGGGCAAATTCAAATAGATAGCAATATTACATTGATTTATAACTTTCACAAACAATTTCCATTCACATCAACATTTAGTCACACACATTGGAAACATTCAAGAACACACCAAAATGAGGTATTAAATAATCATGAAAACCAAAAAATTATATTGCTTATATATTAAGGGGCAAATGGGTTTTTTTATTTAATATAACAATACACAAATACTTTGGGGTATTTTTTATATGGTCGGGTTGAAAAATATCCGTGAAATGGCAATGAGGCAAGGCTTGGGCTTACCAGAGTCACAGGGAAATCACATCTAGAGGCGTGCTTGAGGCCAGGGTTTTGTGGTGAAGAGGCAAGGGCTGGAAAGGGACCTTGGAGGCATTGGAGGCATATTGGAGGACCAGTACATAGATAAATCATGTGAGGCCATTGTTTTCTAGGACATCCAAGTGAGCGGATCTCCCATTTTCATTTTGATTGAGCCAAATCGCTTTCTCTTGGACTAATTAATGTGATGTTGCTTTCAATATACTGAAGGATAAATTGGTAAGTGTCCCCATTCTAGTGTTTCCTAACGGGGATGTTTAATTTCAAGTACATGTTGCTCCATTGGGTTGGTTTCATGGTGAAGAGGCAAGGGCCTAGTACGCAGAGAAATCATGGAGAAATCGCTCGTTGAGGAGGGGTTTCACCACGGTTTCGGTTTTGTGGTGAAGAGGCAAGGGTTTCCAAGGTTTTCCATGCTCTAATGTGGCTCTGATACTCTTTGGTTAGTATTTTTTGTGCTCTGATATTCTTCTTTTGCAAAATCATTTCCATAATTTAATTTGGATCTATTAGTAGGGATGATACCAAAGCTACCGTGTATGTATTGACTCAATTTTGATCTCGAACTACTAATAACAGAACCATAATATTCATCATCAATATTGATGACCAATACCATGGTCTTAGGGTTATCAAATTCCTAAATGGTCTTTAATTCTTTTTGGAACTAAAATCCTCCAACTCTTGAAGCAATAGGTTAATATGGGTGGGAATGGATGGAATTTATACCACCACACTACCACAGGCCCTATGGGCTTGGTCTATGATGGTTGTTGAATGGGATAATTGATGGCCTTGGTGGGAATCATGCTTAAAATGTAACCACTTGCAGTTGCTTGGAAGTGCTGTCGTGTAAGAAAATAATGACTAAATACAACCAGTCTTTCAGGTCCTTACCCCAAAAAATCAATCATATTAGGAATAGGAGTTGTGAGTACAACTAACAGTTTCAAGATTACTAAGGCTTAACCAACCTCGATTTCAGAACCAGACTCTGAAGTAGCATGCCATTTTCCCACAATGTGTTTTTTGAAAACATCTTCCTTCTTTACTACATTTTTGGACCTAGTAGCTCAGCTGTGTTGGAGCATTCGGGTTCCAAGCTTATACTACGTTGTGGGTCAACATAAGATCAAGAGTCAACAAGAGGGGTCAAGAAGACGAACGTGTCAAACTCGTGGTCAAACTGTTATATTCTCTCTCAAGGTATCACCAAGGTATATAGTCCATAACTTATAAGTGTTCCCAACCATAGCAGTATGTTTTATCATCACCATATATGGAAGGTCCATACCACCTCCATACCCATTCCATACCACAACAGGTGCACAACAATGAGTTTTATAACAAGAGATTTCCACACCCTAGCTATCTTTTGAATCAACAACAGTCACAATTTCCTAATGAGTTAAAATGCACTCCACACAAACATGGCGAAATTAAAGAACAATTCCACTAGAAAATTTTAAGATCTGAAACCATAAGCATCGAATGGACTATCAAGATTTGAACTTCAAAATTTCTCTGATTTCTCAACTTTGTTGTCAACTGCTGAACTATTACCATCAGCATTGTTGCCAATAATATTTGAAAATACATTTTTTCCAATTCCTGTACAGCATGAGACTGAAAAATAGAGTAAAAAGAGATACCTTTTATTTTAGTAACCATACAAAACTTGGACTGTGCTATGCAGTTTCCATGAGCTAATAACACATAGTCAGCTAATAAGCTTTAAAAGCATAAGCAAAAGTGAAGCAAAACTGTAAGGCATGATAAATAACGCGTAAATAGCGAGCACATCAAAACTAAGTGTGAATTAAGTCTGAGTATCTCATCGCTTGTTAAATATTTTGGAAATGCATATTCATATGTAATGTCCCTTTTTTGAATTTTATTCAAATGGTGATTTTTTCAACTTTTTCCACTAGTTCGGCCTTTGACTAGTATTGGTCTCTTGGTCTCCAAATGACTCCAAATGCTCCCAAACTGTTGCATAAGGTGTATGGATGATATTAGTACATAATTATGAGGTTCATGGATGATTTATATACTTCAATAGGATTCTGCGACTCTCCTTTAAGTTCTATCCAAAGTAGGGAGTTTGACTAGCAATTTCTCTTTGACTAGTATTGGTCTCTTGGTCTCCAAATGACTCCAAATGCTTGTATAATGGGTCTGAAGGTATTTTATAGGTATTAATACATATAAAAGAGTCTTATGGATACTTAAAAACCCTTAAAAGACTTATGAGACATTCATTTACAATTTGGACAAAGTAGGGAAGATTACTACTAATTTCAAGCTTCAAATCCCCCAAGGGTAGTGGACAAAGATGGCTTCCCAAATGCTGTTAAACCCTTCCAAATTTCTTAATAGAGGTATGGTACTGATAATTGGCTTTAATTATCTCCCCAATTTATCCTTAATTAGTTCTTATGTCTTTCTTCAACTCCTTAAAATCATATGTTTATATGCAAGATTTCACATAGGGCAAAAAACTAGTTATTTTCACCATGACTTATAAAATTCGAATTTTAGGTGCCAAGGGATTATGATATGTTAATAAAAATTCTCCAGAACTTTAATAACACTCCATACATCAACAAAATCATGTATAATAACTTATATAGCTCGAAATAGTGTTTCTTCAAACTCCAACAACAAGATCTAGGGGAAATGGCATCATTTATGCATTATTTGGTACTTTTACATAGCTCCACTTAGTATTTCGACCTGAGAGTATCATGAGTAGTAAAAACAGAGTATATATATCATATTACAAATATATTGGGCCTCAAGAGCTATCGTAAAGAGTTCATCACCTCAACAAGTGCGCTTCTCCTCAAGGTGCAAGAATATGCCATGAAATAGAAGAATGGTTGTAGAAGAAAGTTGAAAGAGATGTGACCATGAGCTGATATGTAGATTCAACCTATGAAAAAATACTCCATTAAAGCTCCAAATGAAAGGTTTTAATGGCATTTCCAATTACCAAGTAGGATGGGAATCTTTCACCCTCGAAATTGGTGGTAAGGCAAGTAGAGTAGCACTCCAGTACTAGCTTTTCTCTCCCAAATGCAAAATGCAAATTCTAAAATGATCACAAGATACCATAATTCTTTTTTATTGTCATTTATAAACTTCTAAGGTCCTACATGGGTCTAATTCCTCCCAAGAGCTTCATTCCAACTCAATTTGGGAAGAGATTCCCAAGTATGCCACTTGTCCTTCCAATTCTAGCCCTCTCCTTCTCCAAATTCGAATTGGTGTCTCTTTGGATTCCCTAACTCACTTGAGCACTCTCTTGGAGGATATTTTTATCCCTAACATGTCATATATGTCATATGTCAACCTTCAGGTCTGATTTGTTTCACAGGTGTAATAGAATCTTCATCATTGTTGTCATAGAGCTAGGGAATCTAGTCCAAGTGTCTCACTAGCTCCAAAATGCCTCTTCCTCTTCCATGGGAGTTACTCTTCCACTCCAATTCTACCTTAATTAATTCGTGCAATTATATTGACCTTCCAACACATCCCAATAACCTTGGTCTTCTTATGGATTCGAAATGACAAGAGGAGGATGCCATGTGACATACAAAATCTAGCTTGTGTGGGTCCCACATCCTCCATGTGTCTTCATGATTAATTTCCCTTTTTATTTTACCTTGTATTTATTTATTTATCTCCTTTATTAAATATTTATGCCATTCTAATTTTCAAACATCATTTATTATCCCCTTTATTTCAAACCCCAAATCTTCCACCCTCGAACCTAGGGAACTAGTAATTTTCCTCCATGGCAATTCATTTGGATGGGTATATTACAACTTTGAATTGAGAATTTATCTTAATGTGACCCACCTTGTCCATTTGGATCTAGTTTCACATTATTACTAACTTGGACTTCATTCTTGTCATTTATTTGACCCTTAACATCCATTTGACAAACTATCATGAGTATGGCCAAGGGGATTAGGCCATTGTGACCCAATGCAAAATTTTGGGACATGAAAAATCCTCCCTTCCCAATATTTCTTGTCCTCAAGAAATTTCAACACATGTACGTGGAAGAACCTGCTTTCTTTTCAAAAAATTTCTTCCCAAAACTTCTCTTCTGGAATCTTGAGTAGAGCCACCCATGCACTACAATTGTGTGTTTCCAAAAGCAAGGAGATGTGGATTTTCTTCTTCATTTTTATATCCCCTATAACATAACCATTAAACACCAAAATTTTAATTAAATCCGTCAAAACCATGTTTGCACAATTAATATTTACCTCTTTCATATTTTTGAAACCCCTTATGATACCATTGTAATTCTTGAAGTTGCAACTGAGTTTCCCACGAGTTGCCAAACTTTCATTCTTCAAGATCCCATGAATATTTTAGAGCGGAACCACCATGCTTGATTCTACACTACTATGATTAAAATTACTTTATTAAGTGGGGAATACATCTCCCATACTGCTTGTTTCCCAAAAAATTTCAAATCAATGGACCTAAAAATTATCCTAGGGTCCCATTGCTTGTATTGCACTCCAACAATTAAGAGTGCTCTCCAACCCATACAATCAGGGAAGAGGATTCCTGGATCACATTTTCTTTTATGCATTCTTCCAAACATCATGAGTACAAAAGATATATCATCAAATTACATAACAACATAATAAAAATGTACATCAAGGAGATGCCTCATGAAAGAATCATGAAAGTGCTTATAGCTCCAAGTAAGTAGACCACCATTTTCTAGGTGCATACAAGCATCAAGTGAAAAATCAAATATGCTACAATGACATAGGTGAGTATCCCATGTCGTATAATGTTGCTACAAAAATATGTAAGATGCATGAAAACAATCATCCTTGTATTCTTTAATCCAAGTAGTTAATGAATTTTCTACAACATCAATTGAACTAAGCAAGGAGCAAGGAAAATCATGAGTCTTCAAGTGACTCAAGTGAACATCATAAGTGCATCCATGAAGATATGTATCATCATAAGGTAAAACAATATGCTACTGAAAATGTAAATAATGAGGTGCTCTATTCATGTCATCATCAAAAGGAGAGGTAGGAGTTTCATACCCCTCATGTGGCACCATTAGAAAAAAACCTTTCACCCAATTTTCATCCCCAATTGATGTGGCTGAAAAAGAAGTAGGGGGTGAGGAATTATAAACCAACCTTAAATATTTACAACTCTTACCCATCGAAATATTTAACTCATCTTATCCATAATTGGCTGGTCCAACTATTGTGAGATCATGTGCCTCCTCCAAGGATTTGCAACTCTCTCCATGAGGCAACTCATAATCCCTCTGAACAAAGAGAAGTGCTTGTCCTTATTCTTATTTGAGTGTAGCATATTCAAGAACCTACATATAAACATGTACCTCATGTTCCACCATTACATGAGGTTCCTCCTTTGTGACATAAATTCTTTCATCCATTTCCTTCTTTTCCTCGAAAGGAGAACCACTGCTCCTTCCTATTTCCAATTTGATTCCAAATTGACTAGCAAACAGTTCGATCCCTTCCATTAGTTGTTTTGTCATGTCTTCAAATAATGGTTTCAGGAATTTTCTAAACTCCTCATTATCCACTAAGGTTCCCTTCTCATCCTTACTCGTGGTTACCAAAGAATGCACTTCTTCTCATACTTCTTCCGTTTCACCAAAGTACTTACAATTTCATTTTTTAAGGTTAGGGGCTGATTTCCTTGAATTATTGTCCTCATGAATGTTCATCCACATTAGGTGCAAGGACCATGCTTAGATACCACTATAATGTCCCTTTTTTGAATTTTATTAAAATGGTGATTTTTTCAACTTTTTCTACTAGTTTGGCCTTTGACTAGTATTGGTCTCTTGGTCTCCAAATGACTCCAAATTCTCCCAAATTGTTACAGAAGGTTTATGGATTATATTAGGATATAATTATGAGGTTCAAGGATGCTTTATATTCTTCTAGAGGATTCTGAAAACTCTCCTTTAATTTCTGACCAAAGTAGGGAGTTTGACTAGCAATTTCTCTTTGACTAGTATTGGTCTCTTGGTCTCCAAATGACTCCAAATGCTTGTATAATGGGTCTAAAGGTATTTGAGACATATTAATACATATAAATGATTCTTATGGATACTTAAAAACCCTTAAAACACTTCTGCAACATTCATTTACAATCTGGACAAAGTAGGGAAGATTACTAGTAATTTCGAGCTTCAAATCCCCCAAGGGTAGTGGAAAAAGATGGATTCCCAAATGCTGTTAAAACCTTCCAAATTTATGAACAGAGGTATGGTACTGATAAGTTACTTTAATGAACTCCCCAATGTATCCTTAATTATTTCTTATGTCCTTCTTTAACTCCTTAAAATCATATGTTTATATGCAAGATTTCACATAGGGGGAAAAGCTAGTTATTTTCACCATGACATATGAAATTTGAATTTTAGGTGCCAAGGGATTATGCTCTATGAATGAAACTTATTCAAAACTTTAATAACACTCCATATATCAAGAAAATCATAGAGCATGATTGATATAACTCAAAATAGTGTCTCTTCAAACTCCAACAACAAGATGTAGGGGAAATGGCATCATTTATGCATTGTTTGGTATTTTTACATAAATGCACTTAGTATTTCGACCTGAGAGTCTCATGAGCAGTAAAAAAAGAGTATATATATCATATTACAAAGATATTCGGCCTCAATAGCTATCTCAAATGTTAGATTTTCAGAATTTACTTCAATCTAATCTAGGATCTTAACTGAGAGAACAACATGTACAACATATCTACAGCATATCAATCATGGAGACAATAATGCAAGCACACAAGAGACACAAATATTTACTTGGGGAAAACCATAAAGGTGAAAAACCCCAATAACTTCCTCAGAGATGGATAGAGCAATGATACAATCAACCATGAGAGATAGACATAACCTAGTAGCATATCCTCCTCCTCCATAAGTGCGCCACTCCTCCTTGAGTGCATGAGTGAGAAGTGAGTGAGAAAATAGAGTGCCTCCCGCACTCTATTTATCCTTGACTTGACTTGCCTTTTTACCTAACTCATGTAGGCTCGAACTTAACCACATAACATAATGCTGAGTGGGCCGACCCCCAATAGGGTGGTCTAATAACCCTTTGACCCACATGGCCGACCCCCAATAGGGTGGTCTAATAACCCTTTGACCCACATTATTTATACAAGGCCGAACCCAAACAAGGTGGTCTAATAACCCATCAAGTATAAGTTACGACACTTACAATATAAATGACGACACTTCCTTATAGAGGAATAATACCATCTCTATAGGAATACATATATGTGAAATACATTCCAAAGTTACATATACATCAACACTCCCTCTTAACTAGGAAAGTATTTCTCAGCACTGTTCTTCTAGCACAAGTCATCTTCTCTGGATCATCGTCACTAGATAATCGTCATCGAGTCATCAACATCGTCACTGCTGCTGCTATCTCAATCAATCTCTGAATCTACTCGTCATAGGAAGTTCTACAGAGCCAATCCTTTTTCATACTGGATGTAGACCCACCACCTGCAGGTCTTCATCATCACTGGCCATACTGTGGAATCCTCAGGACTTATTACATGCGTCACAAAACCTCGAAAGAGCGTCCCAGGATGTTACAGGTACACAACTCCGACCTGTAGGATCTCCCAGGGCGCTATTACATGTGACCCCACCACAAAACCTCGAAAGAGCATCCCAGGATGTTACGGGTACACAAATCCAACCTGAAGGATCTCCCAGGGCACAAATTACATGTGGTCACCACAAAACCT
This sequence comes from Larix kaempferi, assembly GCA_027924585.1. NCBI lineage: Eukaryota > Viridiplantae > Streptophyta > Pinopsida > Pinales > Pinaceae > Larix > Larix kaempferi. The sequence continues at coordinate 7,357,470 of BSBM01000703.1, forward strand.
AGCAAGAGCATCTCAGAATGTTACGGGTACACAACTCCGACCTGAAATCTCCCAGGGCACAAATTACATGTGGTCATGACAAAACCTCGAAAGAGCATCTCAGGATGTTACGGGTACACAACTCCAACCTGAAATCTCCTAGGGCCCAAATTACATGCCATAGGACAAAACCTCGCAAGAGCATCCCAGGATGTTACAGGTACACAACTTCGACTTGAAAGATCTCCCAGGGCACAGATTACATGTCCTCCCAGAGCAATGTCTCGAAAGAGCATCCCAGGTTGTTACGGGTACACAACTCCGACCTATAGGATCTCCCAGACATGCTCCTCTGCACAACCTGATCCATGGCCACAAAGTATCATCCTGATACTCACCATACATTAACCTGATGTATCCATGATCATCTTGATCATCATCACTGCAACATCCTGCTGCATGCCATCTGGAGCAACATCCTGAAGCTCATCATCCATGATCATCTTGATCATCACTGCAACATCCTGCTGCATGTCATCATACATGATCCACCTGATCATCAATGCATCTACCTGATGCATACCAAGTATCTACCTGATACATATCATCATACATGATCCTCCTGATCATCAATGTATCCACCTGATACAAATACATATCACCTGATCATCCTGATACAAATACATGATCCACCTGATCATCAATGCATCTACCTGATGCATATACAGATACATGATACATATCACCATACATGATCCACCTGATCATACAATGTATCCACCTGATACATATACAGATACATGGTCCAAGCATCCAACATGATGCGTACATATAAGTGATCCAACTGATCATATCCAGCATCAACACGATGCGTACATACATACAAAAATGATCCAACTGATCATATCCAGTATCCAACATGATGCATACATACATTTATAAAATGATCCAACTGATCATATCTAAGCAGAAACCAGAACATCATCCTGATGCTCATCATCCAGTGCTTACATCCACAGCCATGTGAAGGATCCTCCTTCCAACATGCTTGGAATGGCTTCAGCAAATGTGTCCATCACTTCTTCCTCGAAGTGTCCTCGATCTAAAGAACGCCAAGCCTATCTCTGAAGTACTCGAACTTCACCCTGGCTAGTGGCTTCGTTAGCACATCTACAATCTGCTCGTCCGTCGCAACATACAGGAGCTTCACAGCTCCTCTCTGCACCATATCCCTGATATAGTGATATTTGATCTCTATGTGTTTCGACCTGTCATGAAACAATGGGTTCGTGGATAGCTTCACACAACTCTGGTTATCACAGAAGATACCAGTAGCCTCCAACGGGAGATCAAATAATTCAGACAGTAGATTTCGTAGCCATACTGCCTCACAACTAGCTGAATAGGCTGCAACATACTCTGCCTCAGCTGTACTCTGTGCTACGCAGGACTGCTTCCTGCTAAACCAAGAGATCACACCTTATCCCATACTGAAGCAACACCCAGATGTGCTCTTCCTATCTGCAGCACTGCCAGCCCAATCTCAATAACATAACCCTGCAGGTTAAACTTTTGATTTGCCTCATACTTGAGCCCATAATCCACTGTACCCCTCAGAACATGCTTTACAGCAACCAGGTGAACACTCCTCGGATCTGACTCAATGTGTTCACAGCAAAGCAAATGTCTGGTATCGTGTTCGTCAGGTACATCAAGGACCCAATCATCTGACGATACATGGAGACATCAACCGGCTCAGATGAAGCATCACTTAGAAGCTTCAGATTTGATGCCATAGGTGTGGCCATGGCCTTGCAATCCATCATTTCGAACCTCTTCAAGATCTCTACTGCATACTTCCCTTGTCCAAGGAAGATTCCATCTACACTCTGCCACACCTCCATGCCAAAAACAAATAGTGCATCATCCCCAAGTTCTTCATCTCGAACTCGGTAGTAAGCTTCCACTGCGTGTCGGCAATCAATCTATTTTCACCTGTAACAAACAGGTTATCTGCATACAAAAGTAGTATCACTGTATCGCCTTCCTCAACCTTGTAGTAAAGGTTGGAATCCTCTTTACTCTTGGTAAATCCCAAACTGGATAGAAAGTTGTCTATCCTACCATACCAAGTTCTGCACACATATATGACTACACCATGCTGTCTTGAAATCCATCTGGTGCATCTTCTATTTCATCAATTTTATATTTCTCAATGTTTCCATCTGCAACATGCTTGATCTGATAGTTCCATTTGGAAGTCAAACTTCCCTTCACATCTTGGGACTACATCCCAAACATCATTCTTCATGATCGACGGATCATGGCATTTCATTTCTTCATCCCAGATCCTGGGAACTTCAATATCTTCAATAGATATCTTTGTTGCTGGAACAAATGTTGTAGTTCTTCTTTTGTAGGAGATGGCATACGATCTTTCCTACACAACAAGTTAAATTGCATGATTAGAAAACATTTCATAGTTTTCAGAACAAATTCTTACACATAAAGAAATATGTCATACAGTCATGCAATTATCTTTGCCAATGCTTCAATACAACATTTATCCATATCCCGTAACTTTCTAGATGCCTTCCAATCTCTACCAGAACATTGTTAAGAGTGTGCACAACTCTCAACATGTCAGCAAAGAGGTTTCATTCTAGATAAGTAGCAATGGAATGTTGTACAGTGCCATAGGCCACTTACCCATACATATTAGTAGTATACTATTCATTAATGCAATTATTCTAATATGCATAATACACAACCTAATTCTAGGAACATCAGTATATACATTATTGAACAGTATTATTTAAACAATAAAATATGCAAGTAATGACAATTCAAATACTTATCTTTGTTTGTTTGTTGGGTGGACTCCCTCTGAGTCTTTGCTTCCTTGTAGGAGCTGCTGGAGTCCTAATCTGCAGTAGCTTCTTCTACACCTTTGTGTTATGGAATGTAGAAAGATGGTCAACTCCCTCTGAATATCTGCATCCTTGCAGACACTACTAAAGTGTGCTCCTTTGCTTTCTTGCAGGAACAACTAGAGTGTGCTCCCTCTTGATCTTTGCTTCCTGAATTACCTGTTCTTGAGCTCATATTCATCCTTGGTCCCTATGCATGCTTATTAGTATCATGATTGTGTTATCCTTGTGAACTCATACATTCATTAGTATACTATTAAAACACAATAATCTCAAGCATGTATACTCATGATCATTTCAAACAGAAATAATAAGCATTAGCATTCAAGGTTTATGTAGGATTCTTATGGTTAGTCAAATCATAAGAAACATAACATGTCTAAACCTATAATTACTCAAACCTATGACTCTTCAGGTTAGTTGAATCATCAATCAAGATAAGAGATATAATATGCATAAAACCTGTGATTATTCAAACCTATACCTTCATGATTCTTTTGGTTAGTCATATCATCAATTACGGTAAGAAATATAATATGCATACAGCCATGACTTATTCAAACCTACAACTTCATGAATAATCATTATCAAACAACACAACAGTATAAGATCCTAACACAAGGTAGGATTCTATTTTGATATAGTAAAAACATACCTGGATTAGCATGCTAGCTATTTATGTCTAACATACTCACATGATGTCTTCTTGTTCTTCTTCAATGACTTGTGCTAGTAACCTGTATATATCATAGGTTAACTATTACAAAACCAAGTTATACATACCTCGTAAATGGATCTTCTATGAGATCCATGACAATGGATGAATCCTTGTCCTCATGTTATCATGATCATATGTTCTTGGACCAGAACTTGATTTGTCTTTCTTGGTGTACCTTTCATGTTAGTAGACAACATAAACCTCATACAACACCATAATGCATTAGTACAATCATAAGTGTCAACACCCTAACCAATGAATATCTTCTATCATGCATTCATAATTTTATTAAGGTGATAAGACAAGTCTAAAATCAAGATTGTACTAACCGTAATAACATGAAGACAAACATACCATAAACTTGATCATGAATAAATATCGAAACATACCTCGATGAGTCATACCTGTCGAGATCGCTTGTAATCTTCTTATGTAAGGCCTTAGCCTCATCTCCCTCTGAAACAGGAACTTCTTCACTCATGCAGATGATCAATCCATCTTCTTCTAGGATTAACCCAATCCACTTGAATTACAAGAACTGGGACTAGGGCTAGATATGGGTTTGTTAGAGAAACCCCAAAAATTCAAACTTTGAATTTTAAATTTCCGAAAGGATAGAAATATGCGCCTTGATGAGCTGATCAAGCCAGTATATTTAGAATTTGAAAACTTCAAAGTTTCACTCCTCAATTTTGCCTTTGAAACTTTCGGATTCACTGGACGTGACCCTAAACTGGGGTTTGATGAAGCCCACTCTTTTGCCCAATCAAAAGGTTTGATCCAAAGCTTTAAGCTTCTATTTTTCTGAGGAGCTTCCAGCCATGGTCACAGATTTCAAAAATTCTCATTTTTACAGAAGCCCTAATTTTACACTTTTCTGATCAAAGTCCCGAACTAGGGTCTGATCAAGCCCGGCCTTCTGCCAGACCAAAAATTCTGATTTTGGTCTCTAAATTTTTATTTTGATGAGTAGCATCCATCCGTGGTCTCTGATTACAAAAATTCCAACTTTCTACGAAGCCCTAAATTCCGGAAGCCATGAATGAAGGTACTCAAAAATAATTCTGTTTTGACAGAAATATGTACCTGATTGTTTCTGGTGTACCTCTAAATTTTTCGATCCACAGGGTCTAAAAAAGTTTCTTGAGATATCCTGACCTGTTATATTTCCATCCGGATAGGTCTGACCTCAATTGGATTCTCTGGGAGAGAGTTATGCCAAATGTCGCAACGTGACCTGTTTTGGGATAAAACAGGAGAGCGAAATTGTACGGCATACCACGTGTCACTGTTTGAACTTCGGCCTCTGAAAATGTTTCTTGAGATATCTCGACCTGTTATATTTCCATCCTGACAAGTCTGACCTCAATTGGACTTTCTGAGAGAGAGTTATGCCAAGTGTCGCAACGTGACCTGTTTATGGGATAATACAGGAGAGCAAACTTGTACAGAGTGCCACGTGTCACTGGTTCAACTTCGGCCTCTGAAAAAGTTTCTTGAGATTGTAAAGTCTGTGTACTACCTGTCACTTTTTACTAAATTTCATTTGGAGCTTCCTAGCCCAAGTTATGACCTTTTTCCCAAGGTCACCTGATTTTGACTCAGATCTGGAAGAGGCAGAAACCCTATATTGTACAGATCATAAATCACAAAGTACAACAAATTAGAGGTTTTCCTTTGGAAAAAAGGTACATGGGGATCTTATCTTTGTCCTGTAACGATTTCAGATCTGAAAACTTTGCCAAAACGGATTTATAGTGAAAGTGCTACAATGATTGGTTTTTGCTATATCAAGCCCTAGCATCGTAAGTGCAGCAAATGTCATACATGCCATATCATGCCTTCTTTCAAGCTAGCTCTGATACCATGTTAGATTTTCAGAATTTACTTCAATCTGATCTAGGATCTTAACTGAGAGAACAACATGTACAACATATCTACAGCATATCAATCATGGAGACAATAATGCAAGCACACAAGAGACACAAAGATTTACTTGGGGAAAACCATAAAGGTGAAAAACCCCAATAACTTCCTCAGAGATAGATAGAGAAATGATACAATCAACCATGAGAGATAGACATAACCTAGCAGCATATCCTCCTCCTCCATAAGTGCGCCACTCCTCCTTGAGTGCATGAGTGAGAAGTGAGTGAGAAAATAGAGTGCCTCCCGCACTCTATTTATACTTGACTTGACTTGCCTTTTTACCTAACTCATGTAGGCTCGAACTTAACCACATAACATAATGCTGAGTGGGCCGACCCCCAATAGGGTGGTCTAATAACCCTTTGGCCTACATGGCTGACCCCCAATAGGGTGGTCTAATAACCCTTTGACCCACATGACTTATACAAGGCCAACCCCAAACAAGGTGGTCTAATAACCCATCAAGTATAAGTTATGACACTTACAATATAAATGACGACGCTTCCTTATAGAGGAATAATACCATCTCTATAGGAATACATATATGTGAAATACATTCCAAAGTTACATATACATCAACATCAAAGAGTTCATCACCTCAACAAGTGTGCCTCTCCTCAAGGAGCAAGAATATGCCAAGAAATAGAAGAATGATTGTAGAAGCAAGTTGAAAGAGACATGAATATGAGATGTCTTGTATCTTGAACCTGGAAAAAAATACTCCATTAAAGCTCCAAATTAAATTTCTGAATGGCCTTTCCAATTACCAACTAGGATGAGAATCTTTCACCCTTGAAATTGGTGCTAAGGGAAGTAGAGTAGCACTCCACTAGCTCTTCTCTCCCAAATGCAAAATGAAAATTCTAAAATGATCAAAACATACAATCCTTCTTTCTTATTGTCTTTTATAAGCTTCTAATGTCCTCCATGGGTCTAATTACTTCCAAGAGCTCCACGCCAATTCAAGTTGGGAAGAGATTCCCAAGTATGCCACTTGTCCTTCCAATTCTACTCCTCTCCTTCCCCAAATTCGAATTGGTGTCTATTTGGCTTCCCTAACTCACTTGAGAACCCTATTGTAGTCTATTTTTAGCCCTGACATGTCATATATGTCATATGTCAGCCTCCAGGTCTGATTTGTGTCATATGTGTCATAGCATCTTCACCATTGTTGTCATAGAGCTAGGGAATCTAGTCCAAGTGTCTCACTAGCTCCAAGATGCCTCTTCCTCTTCCATGAGAGTTAATATTCCACTCCAATTCGAACTTAATTGATTCATTCCATGTATATTGACCTTTCAACTCATCCCAAGAACCTTGGGCTTCTTATGGATTCGAAATGACAAGAGGAGGATGTCATGTGGCTTAGAAAGTCCAGCTTGTGTGGGTCCCACATCCTCCATGTGTCTTCATGATCAATTTCCACTTTGATTTTCCCTTGTATTTATTTATTTAGTTCCTTTACTAAATATTTATTCCATTCTAATTTTCAAACATCATTTATTATCCCCCTTATTTCAAATCCCAAAGCTTCCACCCTCGATGGTGAGCTCCCAATATGGATGCCTAATGAGGGAAGCTATACTAAGAGCCTACTTTAAATGTCAACCCGGGGGACGTACAAACTTTAGAGGTGCAGGCACTATCTGTGCTCTTATAGGATAATCTTTGTCGCAGTTGGGTGTCGATATCGAGGTTCTAAGGGTTGCCTACTCAATATGTAAAACTGGTTATACTAGGGAATTAAATGATGGAAAGCAATAAATCTATTTTAAAGAATTAAAGTACTGAAAGCAGTGAATATGTTTTTAAGGAATGAAGATACTAAAAGCAGTAAATCTATTTTAAATAATTAAAATGCTGAAAGTAGAAGAGATAATCTTATGAATTTACTTAATGCAGAATGATAAATCTAGAAAATGCCATAATAGATCTATTCTAATATTGGAGAAAACAAGGTCTATAATTATTTTGTGCATAAAACTAGAGTTCTGATCTAATTCGTTTGAATACTGAACTAAGATTGAAGTGCGATCATTTCATGGTACACATCTAGTTACTAAGCAGTCAGAGTAATTAATCACGATGGGAAACATTCATAAATCTCATATCCAAACCATGACTTTCGAAAACAAAGCTAATACATATGTAATCATTGGTAAAAATGTGCATTGGAAGAAAGCAGCTACAGGACTACTGAAACCATATTGCTGAACTACAGAACGTAATATAAATTACTACAGAATCAATACATCATTCAAACGCTTGCATGTGTGATATAAATTTTCATCATTGTAAAACACATAACCAGAAAATACTTGAAAGTGGAAATCCCCTGACTTACGTGTTGGAGGGGCCCTCTCTAACCCGTACTCAAGAGAGAAAGAAACTTATAAACGCTGGCTGGAATTTAACATCAATCTCTTATTAAAATATAAAATCCATGTCTTCACAAAGGTCTGTAACTTCACAGTATCTCAATAGTGCAGAAAACTTAAAACAATGTTTCTCCAAAATGTCAACAGGGACCTCTTTCTACCGAAGAGGTCCATATTTATATATTTCGTAATGCTGAACTTAACTAAATGTCTAAATGCCTATTCCTCTTAAACAGGAGTGCATTCTCTATAAATCAGGAAACAGGGTGCCGAGCTGCATGAATCTTCATTCTTCTACGTGTTTGTCCTTTAGTGCCCCTGAACCTTCTCAGTCACGTTTGGTTTCCACATAATTAGTTTATTGAATATGCATTTTAACATACAATAATAACCATAAAAAAAAATCATTAAATAATTAAAGTAAAACATTTTCCTCACAAATGAGTGTGTTTCTTCGTCATTGCTTGAGCTTGACTGCGGGAAAAAGATTTATCAACTACCTGAAAATTGGACGCATCATTCTCTCCCATACTTGAAGGATTCACCCATCCTTGGGTGACTTATTCAATCCGTCGATGACCTCCCTGATATCCCATGCTACCACCCTAGGTATCCCTGCCTGCTTGTGATATCCAAAATTCTAATCCTCCCTGGCCCATGCCCTCCTCTCTTTCTCTTCATTAATCTATTCCTTGATGACTGGGGAAAGAAAGGATGGGGGATTCAACCTCATCCTAATCCATCTGAGTTGATTTATTGCCAGGGATTCTTTGTAGAGTGTGGTTTTGAAAAGAGCAGAATCAAGCCTGAGGGGAGAGTGGAGTTCTTTTTTCTTCAGATCATTTTCCATCCTGCTCCACCTTTCCTTAATGGACTCATTAACTTCCTTCTGTGTGCTTCGGAGTGTAATGTCAAAATGAGTCACAGCCTCTTGTTGTTTTGCAAAGAGAATGGGTATCAGTTCCTCATCCTTGGTGAGGATCCTGTGGTTATAGATTATCCCTTCAGGGTGAGTTGGCTCTGGTCTAATCATTAATGGGGTTTCCCATTTGGATGCGACATAGAGATGGTAGCCATGTGCTCACTCAATTTCATGGTTCATCCACGAACATAATGCCCTCAACTGGAAATCACCCACATATGGGTTTGGCGACCAGTTGGGCGAGCTAGAAACTACAAAATTATGCAAGAAGAATTCACTCAATTGGTCCTTCTCTAGCTCTGTGGAGTTCAAACATGCATCCTTAAACTCTTTGGGAGTGCTTATCTCTATAGGGAGCCCTTGCTTCAACCTAAGGACCTGGAATTTGCCCCATTTCTCCTATATATAAACTGCATATAATGTCGATGGCGGTTTGAGGTCCCGCAGTCTATCATATATGCCGGTAGTAGTGGCCAAAACGTCTTTTAATTTGGTAATCTCCTGGTCTTTCTTTTCTAATTCATTTTGTGCCTCGGCCAATTTTTATTGCAGCGCTGAATTCTTTTGTTCAGCCAGCCGGAGCCCTTCTGCATGATGCATTTTCAGGATTTGAGTCTTCTCGGCTGAAAATGGGGGAGGTGTGAGTTGGCTTCCTGGCCCAATCCTTAACACCACCAGCTCATTTATGAGCTTATCCAATTTTGTTCGTGCCTCGGTGAGCTGGGTAATGACCTCGGGGTTTTCATTACATTCTGGAGGGTCCCCCTGGAAGTTTCCTTGCTCTTGTAAGCTCTGCTCTTCTTCATCTTGTTATTGTTTTTCATTCTTTTCCTCTTCTTCTTCATCTGTAGTGGGATCCTTCTGGTCTATAAAAGGATCAATGTCATCATCAGACACATTGGTAACCAGGGGGGTGGGTTCCCTTTCTTCCTCCTTGGAGACTTGGATTTTAGATACTTGCGTGAATCTTTTGCTGGGCCTCTTTGACCCCTGACTAATGGAAGGAATACCTGGGTCTGATTTGGGGGAGTCCTCTTTTGAGTGCTTTATCTTTACCAAGGTGTCGGCTACACTGTCCAAGTAAATTTTTCTCTTTGCCCCTGATACAGATGTGGTCTTACTTTTTCATTCTGGTGGCAAGGGCGTATTCTTCATTCTCTGAATGTCCTCAGCAGATACCACTATGAACTCCTCCCAAGAGAGCTCGGGAATCTATGCTTTTAGTTCCTCGCCAACTATTAGTTTGATCAGCCCATGATGGGCCAAAGCATCCTCTTTTCCCTTAGCCACCTTCTTGCTCATTTCTGCTAGGAATTGGAGCAGGTAAAATGAAATGCTAATGTTGTTGTTTGATGAAATGTGACTCCTGTGCCTGAGAAGTTCCAAAATACGGAAATGGAAAATGGGAACATAACTTAACCTTCCAGTGCAAGTAATGTACCTCTGGTCAATTGCAGCCATTTCATCCCATGGTGCTTGCATGGAGAGTATTTTGACTCCATTTTTGTCTTCATCATAAACCTCTCCCTACTCAAAGAATGTTTCTTTTGCTGTGTGGTTTGCCTCTCGATCATTGCTACTCCAATGTAGGCCCATTGGTAGACCAGTGTGTTTGGCAATCATGTCCTCGTCCAATTTTATACGTAACCGTTTGACTCGGGTGACATACTGTTCATCATTGATATGTTTAAGGTTTCTTGAGAACTCCTGAGCTACCCCTGTATCGTATCCTCTCAATCCAAGAATGAAAGGCATCCATCCTAAATTGTGAATGATCTGCAGGACTCTCGGGCTCTAATAAATGGCGCTGTGATCTTTCGGTTCGCTTTTCTTGAAACCCTTTGTCATTTTTAGAATCTTCTTTATAGTCAGACAAAACCAGAACTTTGGAATATGGTTTATACCTTCAACTGGTCGGGGATCTGCCCACCGAATCAAGGATTGCAATGCTGGATGAGTGAGCGCATTTAGCTTTGGTCTATTGCTTCTTGGGAATTCCGAGCGGTTCCTTATATGCAAAATCGGGGAATATTATGCAGCCCTACTTGCCATCTTTCCACACCTATCCTTTCCATCATTCCTGTACTTGCCTCTTTTAATTCTCTATTTTCCATGATCGATCTCTGTATTCCCATGATCGATCTCTGTATTCCCATGATCTATCTCTGTACTTCATATGGTGAAGGTTGCGATCATGATTTGTTAAGGGTGACGGGACTTAGGTAGCGATCATGAGTTATTAAGGTCATTCGACCATGCTGCCGATTTAAAATAGAAGCTATCCTTAGCTGACTAGAAACGACTGTATTGTGGGAAAATGTTTTACCTTAAGAATAAAATAAAATCGTTTTAGAGATTACCTTGGTATGTATGCGTACCTGCATTGATGATTTGGTTCGTTTTTCATGCATGGAGGATTCTGTAGTAGATTTAGCGATGTCTATAGTTGATTTCTGCATGTCAGTAGTTACGTGTGTGGGTTGCTTTTTCCTTTTTTCCTTTATGTATTTGCTGAAGTGTCTTCTTTTGAAAATTGTGCCGACGGTTGATAAGACTTATGTGATTATGCTTCGTATTGGATGATTGCATGGTTGTATGTGACTGGCTCTCTTGAATAAATTGCAGGCTTGCGTGAGTGCTGATATATAATGTATCTGGCTCGCTTGAATTAATTTGCAGGCCCACTTGAACAAATGGCAACCTCGCTTGAATCAATTGCAGGATCTCTTGAAGTATGGTGAGGCTCTTGTGATGATGTGGAAGAATTGAAATGAAGAGTGTGCTTGGATTGTTCTTGTAGTGGTAGATATTTTTGGTGGCTTTGTTGAATGCATATCCGGCTCACTTGAATTGTGGTTGATATTTCACCTTACAATAGTACTGCTGGATCTTTCATAGGGATATACGTGGCCCTGTAATTTTTCTGTTATGTTTTATGAATTTTTCATTCCTTTCTCTTTTTTCATTTTTTTCTCTTTTTTTTAAATATTTTTTTCTCTTTTTCTTTTTTATGAATGAGTTGAGTTTTACTGTTATGCTGTGTCCTCTATCAGCATCAATTGTTGCTGGTACAGTACTTATGTAAATTCTTCTTTTGACTGTGGTTTCTTGTAAACTTTTAGGCGATGCCCATTCACTATCTGTTAAATTTTCAGAATTTACTTCAATATGATCTAGGATCTTAACTGAGAGAACAGCACGTACAACAAATCTACAGCGTATCAATCATGGACACAATAATGCAAGCACACAAGAGACACAGAGTTTACTTGGGGAAAACCATAAAGGTGAAAAACCCCAATACCTTCCTCAGAGATAGAAAGAGCAATGATACAACCAGAATACAAGAGATAGTCTTTTCCTAGCAACAAAGCCTCCTCCTCACAAGTGCGCCACTTTTCGAATGAGAGAAGTGTGTGAATGAATGATCAAATAGAGATCTCCCGATCTTTATTTATACTTGTTATGTCCTGCCCAATAAACTAATGGGGCCTACATGTCTAGCTTAACCCATGGTTAACTTAATCCGGGCCGACCCCACACTTGGTGGTCTAATAACCCTTTGACCCACATGGCCGACCCCCAATAGGGTGGTCTAATAACCCTTCGACCCGCATGACTTATACAGGGCCGACCCCAACAAGGTGGTCTAATAACCCATCAAGTATAAGTTACGACACTTACAATATAAATGACGACACTTCCTTATAAAGGAATAATAACATCTCTATAGGAATACAAAATACATATATGAAATACATGGGTGAAATACATTCCGAAGTTACATATACATCAACACTCCCTCTTAACTAGGAAGGTATTCCTCGACACAGGTCTGCTAGCACAAGTCTTCTTCTATGGATCATCATCAGCGATTCATCATCCTCGAATCATCGCCATCATCACTCCTACTGCTATCTCAACCAATCTTTAAATATACTTGTCATAGGAAGTTCTACAGATCCAGTCCTTTTTCATACTGGATGTAGGCCCACCACCTGTAGGTCTTCATCATCATTGGCCATATTGTGGAATCCTCAGGACTTATTACATGTGTCACAAAACCTTGAAAGAGTCTCTTGACTAGCAAGAACCCTAAAGAGCATCTGAGGCCTTTTTCATCCTGTCTAGATCTCCAGGACTTATTACATGTGACTGTCACAAAACCTTAAAAGAGTGTCCCAGGAACATTTATGTGCATAACACGACCGGCAAGAACTCTAAAGAGCATCCCAGGAACATTTATGTGCCTAAGCATGACTGCCAAGATCTCCAACACTGATTACATGTGACGTCTGCTACAAACCCTCGAAAGAGTATCCCAGTACTTATTACGGACACTCAGCCCAACCTATCGGATCTCCCAGGTCTTACATGTAGCAACCCACCGCAAACCTTCGAAAGAGAATCCCAAGACTTATTACGGGCACACAGCCCAACCTATCGGATCTCCCAGGTCTTACATGTGGTCTACTATCACAAACCCTCGAAAGAGCATCCCAGGATATTACGGGTACACAACTCTGACCTATAGGATCTCCCAGGTCTTACATGTTATACATAGTGCCAGTCCTTTTTCATACTGGATGTGACCTAGAAAAAATCTAGGATTTCCTTTGCACAACCTATCCACAGCCACAGAGTATCAACCTGATACTCAACATACATCATCCTAATGTACACATGATCATCCTGATCATCATCATTGTATCGTCCTGATACATATCATCTGGAGAAACATCCTAAAGCTCATCATCATGATCATCCTGATCATACAATGCATCCACCTGATGCATACCAAGTATCTACCTGATACATACCATCATACCTGATCCACTTGATGATACAATGTATCCACCTGATACAAATACAAACACATGATCCACCTGATCATACACAATATCCCCCTAATACATATACAGATACATGGTCCAAGCATCCAACATGATGCATATACAAAATACATACAAATGATCCTACTGATCATATCCAACATCCAACATGATGCGTACATACATATACATATAGATGATCCAACTGATCATTCAGAGCAGAAAATTGAACATCGTCCTGATGGTCATGATCTAGTGCTTACATCCATAGGCATGTGAAGGATTCTCCTTCCAACATGCTTGGAATGGCTTCAGCAAATGTGTCCATCACTTCTTCCTTGAAGTGTCGTCGATCTGAAGAATACCAAGCCTCTCTCTGAAGTATTCGAACTTCACTCTTGCTAATGGATTCGTTAACATATCTGCAATCTGCTTGTCCGTCGCAAAATATAGGAGCTTCACCGCTCCTCTCTGCTTCGGTTGTACTCAGTGCTACGCAGGACTACTTCTTGCTAAACCAAGAGATCACACCTGATCCCATACTGAAGCAGCACCCAAATGTGCTCTTCCTATTTGCAGCACTGCCTACCCAATCTGAATCAACATAACCCTGCAGGTTAAACTTTTGATTCGCATCATACTTGAGCCCATAATCAACTGTACCCTTCAAGTACCTCAAAATATGCTTTGCATCTATCAGGTGTTCACCATAAAGCAAATTTCTGGTCTCGTGCTTGTCAGGTACATAGAGGACCCAATCATTTGACGATACATCGTGACATCAACCGAATCAGATGAAGCATCACACAGAAGCTTTAGGTTCGATGGCATAGGTGTGGCCATAGCCTTGCAGTCTATCATCCTGAACCTCTTCAGGATCTCTACTTCATACTTCCCTTGTCCAAGGAAGATTCCATCTGCACTCTGCCACACCTCCATGCCAAAATATTAACAAATAGTGCATTGTCCCCAAGTTCTTCATCTCGAACTTGGTAGCAAGCTTCCACTGCGTGTCGGCAATCAATCTATCTTCACCTGTAATAAACCAGTCATCCATATACAAAAGTAGTATCACTGGATTGCATTCCTCAACCTTGTAGTAAAGGTTGGAATCCGCTTTACTTTTGGTAAATCCCAAACTGGATAGAAAGCTGTATATCCTACCATACCAAGTTCTGCACATATATGACTCCTTGTCATGTGTCTCAGAACCAAGTGGCTGCTCCACATACACTTCTTCTTCAACTACACCATTCAAGAAGGCTGTCTTGAAATCCATCTGGTAGATCTTCCACTTCATCACTGTAGCTGGAGCAAGTACTGATCTAATGGAAGTGTATCTAGCTACAGGAGCAAAAGTCTCTATGCTACCACCTGCAGCATGCTTGATGTTGTAGATTCTCTTGGAAGTCACTGCAAACTCCCCTTCAGGTCTTGGGACTGTATCCCAAACATCTTCATGATCGACTGGTACTCCTCGATCATGGCATTCTTCCCAGATTCTGGGAACTCCAATATCTTCAATATTTTTAATAGACAACTTTGTTGCTGAAAAAATTTTGTAGTCCTTCTTTTGTAGGCGATGGTATACGATCTTTCCTACAGAACAAGTTAAATTGCATGATTAGAAAACATCTTATAGTTTTCAGAACAAACTCTTACACATAAAGAAATATGTCATACAGTCATGCAATTATCTTAGCCAATGCTTCAATACAACATTTATCCATATCCTGTAACTTTCTAGATGCCTTCCAATCTCCACCAGAACATTGTTAAGAGTTTGCACTACTCCCAACATGTCAGCAAAGAGGTTTCATTCTAGATAAGTAGCAATGGAATGTTGCATAGTGCCATAGGCCACTTACCTATCACATGCATATTAGTAGTATACTGTTCATTAATGCAATTATTCTAATATGCATAGTACACAACCTAAGTCTAGGAACATAAGCATATACATCAATGAATAAGATTATTTAAACAAACAAATATGTAAGAAATGATAATTCAAATACTTATCTTTGTTTGGTTGTTGGGTTGACTCCCTCTCTGTCTTTGCTTCTTTTCTGCAATTGCATTCTGATGTGGATTGTGAGAAGTAGTCAACTCCCTCTAAATATCTGCATCCTTGCAGAAACTAGTGAAGTGTGCTCCTTCTTGATCTTTGCTTCCTTGCAGGAACAACTGGAGTGTCCTCCCTCTTGATCTTTGATTCCTGGATTACCTGTCCTTGAACTTATATCCATCCTTAATCACTATGCATGCTTATTAGTATCATCATTGTGTTGTTGTTCAAGTCTCATACATAATCATACATTCATTAGTATATTCTTAATACTATCAAAACACAATAATCTTAAGCATGTATAGTCATGATCATTTCAAACAGAAATAATAAGCATTAGTATTCAAGGTTTATATAGGACTCTTATGGTTAGTCATATCATAAATTAAAGTAAGAAAAATAATATTCCTAAACCCGTGATTACTTAAACCTATACCTTCATGATTCTTCTGGTTAGTCACATCATCAATTATGGTAAGAAACATAATATGCATACAACCATGACTATTCAAACCCATGACTTCATGAATAATCATTATCAACAACACAATAGTATAAGATCCTAACACAAGGTAGGATTCTAGCTTGATATAGGAAAAACATACCTAAATTAGCATACTAGCTAGTTATGTCTAACATACCCACATAATGTCTTATGGTTCTCTTCAATGACTTGTGCTAGTAACCTGCATGTCTCATAAGGTATCCATTGTAGAACCAAGTTATACATACCTTGTAAGTAGATCTTCTAAGAGATCCATGACAATGGATGAATCTTTGTCTTCATGTCATCATGATCATATGTTCTTGAACTAGAACATGATTTGTCTTTCTTGGTGTACCTTTCATGTTAGCAGACAACATAAACCTCATACAACACCATAATGCATTAGTACAATCATAAGTGTCAACACCCTAATGAATGCATTCATAATTTTGTTAAGGTGATATGACAAGTCTAAAATCAAGATTGTTCTAACCGTAATAACATGAAGACAAACATATCATAAACTTAATCATGAACAAATCTCGAGACATACCTGTCGAGATTGCTTGTAATCTTCTTATGTAAGGCCTTAGCCTCATCTCCATTTGAAATAGAAACTTCTTCACTTATGCAGGTGACCAATCAATTATCTTCTAGGATTAACCCAATCCACTTGATTTGCAGGAACTGGATCTAGAACTGGATTAGAGTTTGTCATAGAAACCCTAAAAATTCAAACTTTGAATTTCAAACTTCCGAAAGGATAGAAATATGCGAATTCATGATCTGATCAAGCTTGTATACTCAGAATTTGAAAACTGCAAAGTTTCAGCCCTCAAATTTTCCTTTGAAACTTCTGGATTCACTAGACATTACCCGGAACTAGGGTTTGATAAATCCCACCCTTCTGCCTAATTAACGGGTTCGATCCAAAGCTCTAAGCTTCTATTTTTCTGAGGAGCTTCCAGCCGTGGTCACAAATTTCAAAAATTCCAATTTTTGCAGAAGTCCTAATTTTCCATCTTTCCGATCAAAGTCCCGAACTAAGGTTTGATCAAGCCCAGCCTTCTGCTCAACCAAAAAATCTGATCTTGGTCTCTAAATTTTGATTTTGATGAGTAGCATCTAGCCGTGGTCTCTAATTACAAAAATTCCAACTTTCTCTGAAACCCTAAATTCCGGAAGCCATGAATGAAGGTGCTAAAAAATAATTATGTTTTGACAGAAATATGTACCTGATTGTTTCTGGTGTAACTCCGAACTTTTTGATCCACGGGGTCTAAAAAATTTTCTTTAGATGTCCTGACCTATCATCTTTCCATTCCGATAGGTCTGACCTCAATTGGATTCTCTGAGAGAGAGTTATGCCAAGTGTCACAACGTGACCTGTTTATGGGATAAAAAAGGAGAGTGAACTTGTACGTCGTTCCATGTGTCACTGGTTCAACTTTGGCCTCTGAAAATGTTTCCTGAGATAGTACATTATGTGTACTGTCTGTCACTTCTTACGAAATTTCATTTGGAGCTTCCTAGCCCACATTATGACCTTTTTTCGACGGTCACCTGTTTATGAATGAGATTTGGAAGAGGCAGAAACCCTATATTGAACATATCATAAATTACAAAGTACAACGAATTAGAGGTTTTCCATTAGACAAAAGGTACTTGGGGACCTTAGCTTCAACCTGTAAAAGTTTCAGATCTGAAAAATTCTCCAAAATGGATTTATAGCGAAAGTGCTACGATGACTGGTTGTTGCAATATCAATCCCAAGCATCGCAAGTGCAACAAGTGTCATACATGCCATATCATGCCTTCTTTCAGGCTAGCTCTGATAAGATGTTAAATTTTCAGAATTTACTTCAATATGATCTAGGATCTTAACTGAGAGAACAACATGTACAGTAAATCTACAACATATCAATCATGGACACAATAATGCAAGCACACAAGAGACACAGAGTTTACTTAGGGAAAGCCATAAAGGTGAAAAACCCCAATAACTTCCTCAGAGATAGATAGAGCAATGATACAACCAAAATACAAGAGATAGTATTCTCCTAGCAGCAGAGCCTCCTCCTAACAAGTGTGCCACTTTCCGAATGAGAGAAGTGTGTGAATGAATGATCAAATAGAGATCTCCCGATCTCTATTTATACTTGTTATGTCCTGCCCAATAAACTAATGGGGCCTACATGTCTAGCTTAACCCATGGTTAACTTAATCCAGGATGACCCCACACTTGGTGGTCTAATAACCCTTTGTTGAGATATTGTAACTTCAAAGAATATTATATTTGTACTTTATTATTCTGGAAATGTTTCATTCCTCCTTGAAGATCTTATTGTATATCCGGAGATGTTTATTCGTCCGTCGGAATGTGGTAACTTGGGTTATTAGACTTCCCTAGTAGGGGTCGGCCTTGTATGTGTTATGTGGGTCAAAGGGTTATTAGACCACCCTAGAGGGGTCGGCCCAGTCAGTTGTAGTGGGGTATTTAACCCATTGGTTAAATACGAGCCTACATGTCTTGTGTAAAACTACAAGTCGGAGATGTGTATAAATAGAGGAGGTGTGTTCCTCATTACACACATACTCACTCACTTGTGAGAGGCGCACTTGTGGAGGAGAGGTCTGCTATGGTGGAGGAGGAGATCATGTCTTTGGTTTGCATATTTGTATATTGCTGGTCATCTATATTGAGGAAGCTTTGCTGGGTTTTCTACCCCATGAGGGTTTCCCAGGATAAATCTGTGTCTCTTGTGTTTATGCTATGCTTGTTGTTTCTTCAGTGATCCTGTATATGCTATTATTGTGAAATGGAATGTAATGCTTCTATTTTCTGTCTTATCATATTAAATATTAACATGGTATCAGAGCTAACCTGAAGGAAGACAAGGTATGGCACTTACGACACTTGCTTTACTTACGACAATTTGAAGGTTAGGGTTTTATGTAGCAAAAACCAGTTATCGTGGAACTTTTGCCATAAATCCATTTTGGAAAATTTTCAGGATCTACAACCTTTATAGGTCGTAGATAATATCTCCAGGTATCTTGTGTCCAAAGGGCACCCTCAGATTCGTTGTACTTTGTAAGATATGATCAGTACAAGTTAGGGTTTCTGCCTCTTCCAGATCTCAGTCAAAATCAGGTGACCTAGGAAAAAAGGTCATAAATTGGGCTAGGAAGCTCCAAATTAAATTTCGTAAAAAGTGACAGGTAGTACACAGACTGTAATATCTCAGGAAACGTTTTCAGAGGCCGAAAGTGAACCAATGACATGTGGCATGCCGTACAAGTTCGCTCTCCTGTTTTATCCCATAAACAGGTCACGTTGCGACACTTGGCATAACTTGGGCTAGGAAGCTCCAAATGAAATTTCATAAAAAATTTCAGGTAGTACACTGACTGTGCTATCTCAAGAAATGTTTTCAGAGGCCGAAGTTGAACCAGTGACACGTGGCATACCGTACAAGTTCGCTCTCTTGTTTTATCCCATAAATAGGTCACATTGCGACACATGGCATAACTCTCTCTCAGAAAATCCAATTGAGGTCAAACCTATTGCATTGGAAAGATGACAGGTCAAGATATCATAGAAAAATTATTTAGACCCTATGGAGCAAAAATTTCAGAGTTACAGCAGAAACAATCAGGTACATATTTCTGTCAAAACAGAATTATTTTTTGGAGCACCTTCATTCATGGCTTCCGGAATTTAGGGCTTCGGAGAAAGTTAGAATCTTTGGAATCGGAATCCACGGCTGAATGCTACTCAGGAAAATCAAAATTTAGAGACCAAGATTGAATTTTTTGGTTGGGTAGAAGACCGGGTTTGATCAAACCCCAGTTCGGGATTTTGATCGGAAAGATGGAAAATTAGGGCTTCAGCAAAAGTTGGAATTTTTGAAGTCTGTAACCACGGCTGGAAGCTCCTCAGAAAAATAAGAGTTTAGAGCCTTGGATCGAACCTTTTGATTGGACAGAAGGGTGGGCTTCATCAAACCCTAGTTAGGGTTCATGTCTAGAAGATCCAGAAGTTTCGAAGGCAATTTTGGGGGGTCAAATTTTGGAGATTTCAAAATTGAAGTATGCTAGTTTGATCAGCTCAGCAAGACACATCCTTCCATCCATTCAGAAGTGTGAAAGTCAAAGTTTAAATTTTTAGGGTTTCTCTAGCAAACCCTAATCAAGCTCCAGATCAAGTTTCAGGGGGAGTTGAGGCTAAGGCCTTACATAAGAATACTACAAGAAGTCTCGACAGGTATGACTTAAGGAGGTTCAGGTATGTCTTGAAAGCTGATTCTTGATTAAGTTCATGATGTGTTTGTCTTCATATTATTTATTAGTACAATCTTGATTAATGTTAAAATTGTGTTATCATCATAGTAACAGTATGAATGCATGTGAATGATCAAGACATTCATTGATTAGGGCTATATGATTGTACTAATGCATTATGGTGTTGTGTGAGGTTGATGTTGTCTGCTAACAAGATACAGGTACATCACAAAAGACAAATCAAGTTCCATGACCATGACAACATGAAGACAAAGACTCATCCATAATCTTTGTTCTACTTACGAGGTATGTATGACTTTGTTCTATTATACTTAACCTATGAGATATGCAGGTTCCAGCATAGGATCTTTAAATCATTGAAGAGAACAAAGAAGATATTGATTAGGTATGTTAGACATAACTAAGCAGGTATACTAATCCAGGTATGTTTTCCTATGTCATGGATCCCTTATATAAGTATACTTGGTATGATTGGTTATGCTTATTCATAAAGTTACTAATCAAGGGTTTATGCATATTATGTCTCTTATCTTGGTTGATGATTTAACTAACCAGATCAAACAAGAATATGCATGAGTAAAAGAAGACTTCCCTGAAACCTTGAATATTATCTAATGATCATAACTATACATATTCAAGATTATTTGGAACTATAACGTTTTGATAACATTGAGAATATACTAATGGATGTATATTTGTGTATGAGAACATGAGGATGACACGTGAGCATGCACAGTGGTACAGAATGAATAGAAGTTCAAAAGACATACAAAAGATCAAGTGGGAGACAACCACTCAAACATAAAATATAAGTATTTGAGTTGTTATTTGAAATAGTAAATGTTATTGCCTGAAATAGGTTGTATGCATATTTGTATTCCTAGAATGTTGAGTGTAAACATTCATAGAGCATTGAACAATATACTACTAATATGCATATGATTGGTAAGTTGGACAAACATTCCATTGTTGCTTGTCTAGAAGGAAACCTCTTTACTGACATGCTGAGAGCTGTGCACACTCTCGATAGTATGTTCTGGTAGAGATGGAAGGCATCTAGATAGCCACTGTATGCATACAAGATATGGAAAAATGTTGTGCCAAAGTATTGGTGAAGATAGTTGCATAACTATGTAAATGATATCTGTATGCATAATAGGTTATCATGTCAACATGATTTCATGATTATGAAGTATTACTAATCATGTACTTAATTTTGATTTGTAGGAAAGATCATGATGAATGATGAAACACTGAACAAGTGATGGATGTTCAACAAAAGGATTTACAAATCAAACACACTATAGAAGGTTCTGTATGGGTACCTAGGATCGATAATCAATTGATGAGCTTAATGATCACCATGGGTGATGTGAATCTCAACCTTTGCTACAAGGTTGAATATGGTTCCTATACACAAATGACATGGATGCAAGAAGGAACTCACCACAGAGTTTGAATGATATTGAGGCCCATATCAGTAGACCCATCTAATGAGAGATGGCACAGATAGATATGCAGAAGATCATTCAATGCAGAGTGTGAATGATGTTCAGTCACAAAGGGAGAATTGACAGTTTCTTGATAAGCTTGGGCTTTACCAAAAATCATGAAAATAAAGAAGAAGATGGCTACAGAAATGAAAATGAAAGATCTCAGATTGATGCATTACTTCCTAGGTCTAGAAGTATGGCAAGGCTCGTAAGGAATCTTTCTCAACCAAGGAAAGTATGCTGAGAAATCTTAAGAAGACTTGATGTGTTGGTATGGCCACTCTCATGGATTCCAACTTGAAGCTGTTAGCGGATGACTCATCAGAGTTAGTGGATATAACTCTGTATAGAAAAATTATTGGGTCATTGATGTATCTAATGATTACTAGGTTAGATATATGCTTTGCTGTGAACACCTTGAGTCAGTATCTAATGTGTTCACCTGATAAGTTGCAAATCATGAGATGCAGTACCTAAAGGATACAATAGACTTTGATCTATGTTATCTTGCAGATCATGACTTCATATGGCTACACAGATGTTGATTGGGCAAGAAGTGTATCAGACAGGAAGAACACATCGAGAGGATGTTATTGTCTGGGATCAGCCATGATCTCATGGTTTAGCAGGAAGCAATCTAGTGTGGCTCTTAGCACAAGCAGAATATATGGTTGCTTGCTCTGCTATGTTATGAAGCACTATGGCTTAAGGATTGTTTGACTTAGAGATAGACCCAACTATGATCCAATGTGACAAACAGAGTTGTACCAAAATGGCAGAGAATCCAGTGTTCCATGATAAGTCAAAGCACATAGAGATCTGACATTTCTATATACAAGATATGGTGCAGAAAGGAATTAATGTTCGAATTTGTAACAAGTTACCAATGTACTAACCAAACCTCTACCGATCCGATGTACTAACCAAACCTCTACCTCAAGCAAAGTTTTCCAAGAAAAACTTAATATAATTTAGAAGGACCCTCCTCGAAAGGGGGAGTGATGTGATCACTTATGACGAGATTGCCTACATCGACAGTGAGGTCGATGATGTGGATACCTATATTGGTGATGCCGACAGAGAGGTTGGTGGATGGTCCTCAGATAGGGTCTAAGTGGACATGATAGGATTGCATCATCCTGAAAAGAGTCGTAGACATGATGTCTTCGTGAATGAAGTTCTTGGTGGACATGATAGGATTTCATCATCCTGGAAAGAGCCGTAGACATGATGTCTCTGAGAATGAAGTCCTTGTTGGACATGATAGGATTGCATCATCCTGAAAAGAGCCGTAGACATGATGTCTCCGAGAATGAAGTCCTTGGTGGACATGATAGGATTGCATCATCCTGAAAAGAGCCGTAGACATGATGTCTCCGAGAATGAAGTCCTTGGTGGACATGATAGGATTGCATCATCCTGAAAAGAGCCATAGACATGATGTCTCCGAGAATGAAGTCCTTGGTGGACAGAATAGGATTGCATCATCCTAGAACTCAAGTTCTAAAGTGAGTCGTAGATAGATGTCTCCGAGAAAGAAAAAGGATTGAATCATCCCTGGACTTCAGTCCTAAAGTGAGCCATAGATAGGTGTCTCTGAGAATAGAAGATAGACTGCATCGTCCCTGGACCTTGGTTCAAAATGTATGTGATTGGACTAATAATGCTTAGATAGTAAATCCAGTAATTTCGAAAGGAAGGATAGTCTTAAATATGATTGTGTTTGGACTAATCATCCTTAGACAGTAAATCTAGTAATTCTGAAAGGAAGGATAGTCTTAAATGTGATTGTGATTGGACTAATCATCCTTAGATAGTAAATCCAGTAATTCCAAAAGGAACGATAGTCTTAAATGTGATTGTGATTGGACTAATCATCCTTAGACAGTAAATCCAGTAATTCCGAAAGGAAGGATAGTCTTAAATATGATTGTGTTTGGACTAATCATCCTTAGACAGTAAATCCAGTAATTCCGAAAGGAAGGATAGTCTTAAATGTGATTGTGATTGGACTAATCCTCCTTAGACAGTAAATACAGTAATTCCGAAAGGAAGGATAGTCTTAAATGTGATTGTGGTTGGACTAATCATCCTTAGACAGTAAATCCAGTAATTCTGAAAGGAAGGATAGTCTTAAATATGATTGTGTTTGGACTAATCATCCTTAGACAGTAAATCCAGTAATTCCGAAAGGAAGGTTAGTCTTAAATGTGATTGTGATTGGACTAATCATCCTTAGATAGTAAATCTAGTAATTCTGAAAGGAAGGATAGTCTTAAAATGTGATTGTGATTGGACTAATCATCCTGTAAACAGATTGGGATTGCCTTGTCCCTAGACATGGTGAGATGTCTTAAAGTGATAAGGACTAATCATCCTGTAAATAGATTGGGATTGCCTCATCCCTAGACATGGTGAGATGTTTTAAACTGATAAGGACTAATCATCCTGTAAATAGATTGGGATTGCCTCGTCCCTAGACACGGTGAGATGTCTTAAAGTGATAAGGACTAATCATGCTGTAAATAGATTGGGATTGCATCGTCCCTAGACATGGTGAGGTGTCTTAAAGTGAGAGGGATTGATCATCCCGTAATAGGATCTTGTGTGTTGCAGGGTATGCTGCTATTGTGTATACTTGTATTGATAAGGATACTTGTATTAATGATATGTATACTTGTATTGATGAGGATACTTGTATTGATGATGTATATACTTGTATTGATACTTGTATTGATGATATATATACTTGTATTGATGAGGATACTTGTATTGATGATATGTATACCTGTATTGATGAGGATACTTGTGATGACGATGCTGATGATCGTGTGATGATGATGCTGATAATCATGTGATGATGATGCTAATGATTGTGTGATGACGATGTTGATGATCGTGTGATGACGATGCTGATGATCGTGTGATGACGATGCTGATGATCGTGTGATGACGATGCTGATGATCGTGTGATGACAATGCTGATGATCGTGAGATGACGATGCTGATGATCGTGAGGATTCAGATGTTGATGTTGCTGTAGCTGTTCGAGTCTACTCAGTACTGAAGATGTCGATGTTCTAGTTTTGAACATGTTCCAGTAACTACTTGAGTTACTGATGATGTTGAGAAAGCTTCCAATGATTTATAGATGTATCATGTATAATGTTGATGACTCCTTGCTCGTGCAGATGTTGTTATAATATCCTTCTCGTTAAGGGGGAGTGTTGAGATATTGTAACTTCAAAGAATATTATATTTGTACTTTATTATTCTGGAGATGTTTCATTCCTCCTTGAAGATATTATTGTATATCCGGAGATGTTTATTCCTCCGTCGGAATGTGGTAACTTGGGTTATTTTACTTCCCTAGTAGGGGTCGGCCCTGTATGTGTTATGTGGGTCAAAGGGTTATTATACCACCCTAGAGGGGTCGGCCTAGCCAGCTGTAGTGGGGTATTTAACCCATTGGTTAAATACGAGCCTACATGTCTTGTGTAAAACTACAAGTCGGAGATGTGTATAAATAGAGGAGGTGTGTTCCTCATTACACACATACTCACTCACTTGTGATAGGCGCACTTGTGGAGGAGAGGTCTGCTGTGGTGGAGGAGGAGATCATGTCTTTGGTTTGCATCTTTGTATATTGTTGGTCATCTATATTGAGGAAGCTTTGCTGGGTTTTCTACCCCATGAGGGTTTCCCAGGATAAATCTCTGTCTCTTATGTTTATGCTATGCTTGTTGTTTCTTTAGTGATCCTGTATATGCTATTATTGTGAAATGGAATGTAATGCTGCTATTTTCTGTCTTAGCATATTAAATATTAACACCCTTTGACCCACATGACTTATACAGGGCCAACTCCAACAAGGTGGTCTACTAACCCATCAAGTATAAGTTACGACACTTACAATATAAATTACGACACTTCCTTATAGAGGAATAATAACATCTCTATAGGAATACAAAATACATATATGAAATACATGGGTGAAATACATTCCAAAGTTACTTATACATCAACACTATCATGGCGAACTCCTCTTCATCAATTGTAATAATTCTCATAGCTCCATTTTCATAAATCTTCTGTATAATCTAAGGTACAAGCCATCTAGTGGTTAGCTTTCCTTTGAATGTGTGAAATCTAGAGTCGTAAAGTAGTTCCCAATCACCTTCGTTGAACTTTTTATCCTTCAGATGTTGGTCATGCCATTTCTTTCTTTGTTGTTGGATGATTTCAGTATGTGTAAGTGCTTGTTGGCGTTGTTCATCCAGCTGATTTAGCTGTAGCATGCGTTCTTTTTGAATTCGTGATAGGTCCATCTGTAAATATACTGCAATTCTTAATGTATTTATTTCAAATTCGATTGGCAGCATGACCTTTTTTACATAGACTAGTTCATAAGGTGTGAATCCTGTAGTTGTTTTCCATGTAGTATTATAAGCCCAGACTTCCTCACTAAGTCTGTCAGCCCAATCCCTTTTGTGAAGTTGGACAGTTTTTGTCAAGATTCTCTCTAATTCCCTGTTGGTTACCTCAGCTTGACCATTTGCTTGAGGGTGATAGGAGGATGACTGTCTGTGCTTTACATTGTTTCTTTTCATCAAGTCTTCAATTAAATTTGATGTGAATTGTGGGCCCTGATCGGAAACTACTTCCCTTGGCACCCCAAACCTGTGAAAGATCTGCTCAGTAAAGAATTTGGCCACACTTGTTTCATTTGCAGCAGCCAGTGCTGCTACCTCTGTCCATTTTGTAAGGTAATCAGTGCATACGAGGATGTAGCTTTTATGATTGGACTGTGGGTTGAATGGGCCAACAAAAGCAAATCCCCACTTTTCAAATGGCTCCAAGGAGATTTGTGGATGGAGTGGCATTTCTGGTTTTTGTGTTGGTTTTCCCATTCTTTGGCAATCATCAGAGTGGGACACATACTAATAAGCATCTTTGTGGAGTGTTGGCCAATAATACCCTATTTGCAAGATCTTGTAGGCTATCCTTTTTGCAGCATAGTGTCCTCCACAGGGTTCATTGTGGGTGGCATGCATTATGTCATGTACTTCATCTTCCCTAATGCACCTTCTAAGTACTTGATCTGGTCCCTATTTAAAAAGCATGCCCTCTATCCATGTATATGTGGCACTTTGCCTTATTACTTTTGTCCTTTCTTTATAACTGTAATGTTCTAGAAACTTTTCGGATACTAAATAGTTTTCTATGTCAGCAAACCATGGGCTTCTTATTGATATGGCAAAAAGGTGCTCGTCAGGGAAGTTACCTTAAACCAATTCATTATCTTTTCCATGTGTGACTCTTGACAAAAAGTCGGCTACCACATTATGCTTGCTTGGTTTATCTATTATAGTAATGTCAAATTCTTATAGAAGTAGCATCCATTGAATAATCCTCACACTAGTATTAGGCTTGTTCATAAGATATCTGATTGCTGAGTGGTAAGTGTGGATAAAACTTTGGTATCCTGTGATGTAATGCCTGGATTTATTGATTCATGTATGACTTCAAGAAATTCCTTCTCTATGACTATGTAGTTGAGTTATGCCCTAGTCAAATTTTTGCTTATATAGTGTATGGCATAGGGTTTCTTGTCTTGTTCTTGTCCAAGCACAGATCCGATGGCTTTATTTGATGCATCTGTGTGGATGTGAAATGGAATTTCCTAGTTTGGTCCTTGGAGTATTGGTGTTGTGATTGTTTTCTGCTTAAGACTTTCAAAGGCTGTCATGCAGTTGCTTGTCCATATGAACTCATTGTCTTTTGTGAGAAGTGCAAACATGCGGGCATCAATTCTGCTATAATTTTCAATAAACCTTCTGTAGTACCCTATCTATCCAAGGAAACTTCTCACATCCCTTTGTTTGACAGTTGGGGGTAGCGTTCTGATTACTTAGACTTTGGCTTGATCAACTTCTATACCTCTTTGTGATATATGATGTCCTAGAACGATGCCTTCTTCCATTAACATCCTGCATTTGTCATTGCTTAGGCACAAGCTCATTTCAATACATTTTTTTAATACTAATTCAAGATTGTTCAATGCCTAGTGAAATCTTTGTCCATAGGGTGTGAAATCATCCATGAAGACTTCCATTTTGTCATTCAGAAAATCAGAGAAAATACTCAATACGGCTCTTTGAAATGTTGTTGGGGCGTTACATAAACCAAAGGGTAGGACCCTATAGGCATAAGTTCCCCATGGGCATGTAAAGGTTGTCTTATCTTGATCAGCTGGGTGTATTAAAATTTGGTTGTACCCACTGAAACCGTCTAAGAATGAAAAGTACTTGTTTCGAGATAATGTATCCAGCACTTGGTCTATAAATGGAAGTGGAAAATGATCTCTCTTGGTTGCTCTATTCAGCTCCTTATAGTCCACACAAATTCTCCATTTGCCTCCTTTTTTGGGTACTATGACTAGTGGTGAGACCCACTCACTATCAGATATTGGATAGATGAACCCTGCATCTAATAACTTTTGTAATTCCACTTTGACTATTTCTTTTAGTGCAGGGTTCATCCTTCTTTGTGGTTTCCTGATAGGTGTAGAACCTTCTTTGATGTAAGTGTAGTGTTTGCATATATCAGGATGTATTCCTTTCATATCTGCGTATGTCCATGCAAACGCTTTACTTTGTTCTTCTAGTATCTTCATCAATTTCTTTTCTTGCTCTGGTTCCAAATTGGAATTTATGTTGACTGATTTGCCAGGGTGAATTTCTGTGTCTTTTATCTTTTCAATCTATTCTTCCAATACTTCTATCCATAAGTCATCCATGTTTTGTTTTGAACTGTCACCTATTTCTGTGGAAAAAAATTCTTGAATAATATGATTGTTAGAAGATACATTTTGTATAAATCTATCTATATGGCCATCTTCATCTATTTATTTTAGTGATATTGTAGCATCAATTGTTAGGATAGGTCGGAGGTTGTGATTTGGTGTGTTCTGGTAATCATCAGTCCAATTTTGATATTCTAACACAGAAGATTTCATTGCTGGTGGGTAGATTGTGATTTTCTTCCTGGTATGTCCACTGGTGATTGTCATATTTTCTGATTGGCAACCTATGTAAGCGTCCGTAGTTGCTAACCAAGGTCTACCTAGGATAATTGGATAGCCACTAAGTTTGCTTTTGATTTCAATTATTATAAAATCAGCTGGGTATTCCCAGGATTCAATATTGATCATAATGTCCTCTAGCATTCCTTCAAGTTTCACAGTGGACATGTCTACTAGTTGGAGTACTGTTGTGGTTGGTCTGACCATTGATTGGAGTCCCAGGTATAACATGGTTTCCTTAGTCATGACATTGATCGCAGCTCCCAAATCTATTGTGCTTTTATTTATTTGCTTGTTATTTATGGTGACGTTTACTACAGGACTACCAGGATCAAGATATTGAGGGTTTATTATGACACCCAGCATCAAATTGGCCAATTGTCCCACTACATTAATAGTTGGGGGGTCATGCTTCCTCCTTCCTGGTTTCTTTAGGCAATTCTCTCTAATAAATTTGTTACAGATGGGCACATCCCTTATGGCTTGTAAAATTGGGATTTGGATATTTAACTGCTTGAATTCGTTAAAAATTGTATTCTCTTCCTCTTCTTTTGTACTTCGGACTAGTCTTTTTGGAAATGGAGGGTTTCTGTTGCATGGGAGTGGTTGGGTTTTGTCCTCAGGAGGTTTTGGTTCATTAGGATGCTGAACATAGGGTTCTGATGTTTGGTCTTGAGCTTCAGGTATAGGTTATTGGATGTTGTTAAGGGATGTATTATGCAACGTTTTTCTAGATCGTAGGTTTATTTCATTTATTTCTATGGTGTCTACAACATAGGTAGGGAATTGTGTGATATCAGTGTTATAATCCTATGGCTGTTGTGGGGGTCTGTTATTATTAGGATTTGGGATTGGTTGGGATGGAATGGGTGGAGGTCAGGGGGGTGGTGGAGGTTTGGGGGGTGGTTGAGGTTGTGGGGGTGGCATAATAAGTGGATTTTTTAATGGTACCCTCCGATTTGATGGATGGGGGTATTGATTTGCATAACTTGTGGTGGATGGAAAAGGTGGGGGGTATTGAGGATAAGACAGTGGATAATATGGTTATTGATAGGATGGTTGATATGTTTGCTGATTCTGTTGCCAGTGGTTTTGATTTGGCTATGCTTGCCATGGAGTTGGTGCAGAGTTCCAATTTGGCTGTCCTTGATTATAGTAGGCTTGATTGCTCTGTTGATATGGTCTAACAAAATTATTCCTTCTCTGATTTATAAAACAGAGCTGTTCTATTGCTCCTTTAGTTGTTGGGTCTTGAATAGCTGCCATACATGAGGGTAAGAGGGGACATTTATCAGTTGAATGGTCGTCAGTGCAGAGACCGCATGCTTCTATTATGTTCAAGGTGCACTGCCCCTTCTCATGCTTCTTTCTACAACGAGGACATAATACTGCCAAGGAATGGTTAATTTCATCCTGTTTATTTTTTATTTGAAGAGAATCAAGTTGCATGGCTAGAGATTGCAGGATGTCAGTCTTCATGTCGTCTAGCAGGTTTCCTAAATCATATTTTGTAAGTGTTGGTCCTGAAGATGTTTATCCACCAGTAGATGTGTGTGTATCCCTTGTCCCATTCTTAGTTTTCCTAGATCTAGAGTAGTTTTTGAATATTTGCAGGATCTGGTCAAAATATTTTTGGAATATATCTCCATCTCCTAGGAGATTTAAGACTTCAAAATTCTCCTCTTTTACAACTCTAAGAAGGACAAGT
Organism: Larix kaempferi; assembly: GCA_027924585.1. NCBI lineage: Eukaryota > Viridiplantae > Streptophyta > Pinopsida > Pinales > Pinaceae > Larix > Larix kaempferi. The sequence goes on from BSBM01000703.1 coordinate 7,388,303, forward strand.
TTTAGTGATTCAGGATCCAAAGTGCAATGACCAGCTCGTTTGTACTGAGTTGAAATCTTTGGGCATAATCTTCTAATGACTCTCTTTCTCCTTGTTGCATCCTAAAGATTTCATGCCTAGTATCTTTGGCCTTGTAGTAGTCCCTATATTTTTCTAAGAATGCCTATTTCATTTGATCCCAGCTAAAGATACTATTCCATTCAAGGCTCATGAACCACCGAAGTGATAGGTCTTTCAGTGTGGAAGGAAAAAGCCTTAGCTTTTGTGCATCAGTAGTATAATCAAATGATCTGCAAACTACCTCAAATTCAAACAGGAATGTGTCAGGATCTTCTGAAGTCAAACCATGGAAGTTTGGTAGATTATTAGGATTCATGTTCTTCATCCTGGCATATCCAAGGGGTATGCTAATGGGAAAGGTGAAAAGCTCCCTAGGTTCCTCCTCTTCGTTCACCGTTGAGCTGGAACTAATAGTGAAGTTGCTTCTGTTTGGATCGTCTGTGGAGTCAGTTTCATTTTTAGAGTGTAGAAATTCAAACTGAGAATGGTCAGAACTGTTATTACCATTGTTTCTCATGGAATACTTGGGTAGAAAGCGGCCAAACCTATCCCTTTTCCGATGCGGCATTCATTGATAAAAAAAAGTATTTATGTTTTTGTTTTATGTGATTTTTTTGTTTTCTTTTTGTATTGTTTTTAGCTGATGTCTCCTAAAAGATTTAGCACCTCGCCGGCAATGACGCCAAAACATGGTGAGCTCCAAATATGGATGCCTAATGAGGGAAGCTATACTAAGAGCCTACTTTAAATTTCATCCCGTGGGACGTATAAACTTTAGAGGTGCAGGCACTATCTGTGCTCTTATAGGATAATCTTTGTCGTAGTTGGGTGTCGGTATTGATGTTCTAAGGGTTGCCTACTCAATATGTAAAACTGGTTATACTAGGGAATTAAATGCTGGAAAGCAATAAATCTATTTTAAAGAATTAAAGTACTGAAAGCAGTGAATCTATTTTTAAGGAATGAAGATACTAAAAGCAGTAAATCTATTTTAAATAATTAAAATACTAAAAGTAGAAGAGATAATCTTATGAATTTACTTAATGCAGAATGGTAAATCTAGAAAATGCCATAACATATCTAATCTAATATTGGAGAAAAAAAATTCTGTAATTATTTTGTGCATAAAACTAGAGTTTTGATCTAAATCATTTGAATACTATACTAAGATTGAAGTGCGATCATTTCATGCTACACATCTATTTACTAAGCAGTCAAAGTAATTAATCACGATGGGAAACATTCATAAATCTCAAATATAAACCATGACTTTCAAAAGCAAAGCTAATACATATGTAATCGTTGGTAAAAATGTGTGTTGGAAGAAAGCAGTTATAGGACTACTGAAACCATATTGCTGAACTACAGAACGTATTATAAATTACTACAGAATCAATACATCATTCAAATGCTTCCATGTGCGATATAAATTTTCATCATTGTAAAACACATAACTGGAAAATACCTAAAAGTGGGAATCTTTTGACTTACATGTTGGAGGGGCCCTCTCCAACCCGTACTCAAGATAGAAAGAAACTTATAAACGCTAACCGAAATTTAACATCAATCTCTTATTAGAATATAAAATCCATGTCTTCACAAAGGTCTGTAACTTCGCAGTATCTCAATAGTGTAGAAAACTTAAAACAATGTTTCTCCAAAATGTCAACAGGGACCTCTCACTACCCAAGAGGTCGATAGTTATATAATTCATAATGTTGAACTTAACTAAATGACTAAATGCCGATTCCTCTTAAACATGAGTGCATTCTCTATAAATTAGGAAACAAGGTGCCAAGCTGCATGAATCTTTAGTCTTCTACGTGTTTGTCCTTTAGTGCCCCTGAACCTACTCAATCACGCTTGGTTTCCACATAATTAGTTTATTGAATATGCATTTTAACATACAAGAATAATCATCAAAAACAATTTCATTAAATAATTAAAGTAAAACATTTTTCCCACAAATGAGTGTGTTTCTTTGTCATTGCTTGAGCTTGACTGCGGCAAAAAGGTTTATCAAATACCTGAAAATTGGACTCATCACTCGAACCTAGGGAACTAGTAATTTTCCTCCATGGTAGTTGATTTGGATGGGTATATTACAACTTTGAATTGGGAATTTCTCTTAATGTGATCCACCTTATCCATTTAGATCTAATTTCACATTCTTACCAACTTGGACTTCATTCTTGGTATTTATTTGACCCTTAGCATCCATTTGACAAACTATCATGAGTATGGCCAAGGGGCTTAGGCCATTGTGACCCAATGAAAAATTTTGGGACATGACATCATACCTCAAGATTTACGTGTATATTCAACATAGAATTGATTGGTAGGTCCAAAAATTTATAGTTAGCGACATCATTTTTTCCAAAAAATATGGATAAATCCTGAGCAAGTCCTTCGAGACCTAGCAGATCATAGCTGGAAAAACAGAAACAAGTATCCTTAGTTCAAACATTCTTTGGATTTGTGCTCAATAAATCCCACATAAACAATATAAATCCATAGTTCACTTGCTCTGGATTATAAATACATTTCTAGCTACATAATTTTAATTTATATAAATCAATGCATTATAAAACCAAAAGTGAGGCCGCAACCAATAAATAAACAACACTCAACCCCTGATACCATCAACTAAATTGGACCAAATAGAGACAAATTATTTTGAGAAGAATTGGAGTCTACAATAGGATATGTAATACAAAAAAATAATACTATAATGTAAAGCTACACAATAAAGCATTTTAATTTCCTAGAATTAAATCCCTTCACCTGACAGTACTAGAAATTTGCAGAATTCTTCTTAGAATAATGATTCAGCTAAAGATGTGAGATGGCAAAAAAAGATTCGTAACTAGGGATACATTTCCAAAACCATATAGAACATGTCCTGGCATGGTAATATTGACTGACTCATGTGTCCATTATCTATGTGAAAAAAACTATTTAAAATGAATGTAATATATTTCATGATATAATTCTATCATGAATTGTTGTTGTGAATCAGCTAAGTACCATTTTGGAGATGTCTTCCTCCATCTCTTCATCAATATTTCAGTAATTGCAGGTGCATCCCAGCTTAGGTGCAGCTATCACCAACACTTTGATTTTTCCTCTTTATTTATGTTACTATCAATATTTGCGGTTGTGGTAGTGTCCATTTTGGTTAGAGGGACATTGAAGGAGCTATCAGAGCAGGTTGTAAATCTATTTGGTAGAAAAATGTCAATTGTAGAAGCTATAAATTTCTATTGTAAAGTCAAATTGAGACGATCTTTTTCTTGATGGAAACTAGTCTAAGAAGCTCAAATTGAGCTATCACTTCTTTTGTTAGGAAGTAGATTCATAAGGATTTAAAACAAGGGATGCTGTAAGGGATTTCATGACGCAACATTCAATTAGTCTAAGAGAATCAAATGACTTTTTTTGCTATTTGGCATAGAATTTCAGATCTAATTGCACACACAATATTAGCTTCAGATTCGCACTGAAAAGTGAGACATTAAATGCAATCTCATAAAAAACGTATTTGCTATAGTTGTAGATTGAAATACCATATGAAAATTAATTGCACACACAATATTGGGTGTCGTTAACAGACCAGTACCATATTTTTTTCCTGGAATTTAGACCAATACCATATGAAAACCAAAACATATTTGATATAGTTGTAGATTGAAATCAGCAAACCACACAACGCTAATCAATTTGATAGGAACCCAATTCAAAAAAAATCCACACAAACCCATTTAATACCAATGCAAGCACACAACCCTAATCAATTTTAATACAAATGCAAATCTAGCAGATAGACCCATAGATATTTCATATAATTATGGAAGTATTGCAACATGCTTTCTAACACTTTGACTGCCAAACATCCAGCACTAATTAAGAGGTGAAAAACTGTGTCACAGTTATGGCATGTGACCTTCCGTGTGAAAAATAAGATGTAACTTTGAAAGAAATAACAAACACTTTCATTGAGAGGCCTACAAAAGTTTTGAAATTACCTTTGTTATAACTCTTGCTAGAATGAGATCATGTATGCTTTAATTCCCTTGCAAGGAAAGTGCAGCATGAACTTCCTGCAAAAAGAGGAAAAAGAGAGAATTAATGACCTTGTTGTAGAATTTTGGGAAAAATGAAACATGCCATCAAGTGAATACTTGTTAAAACAGACCTGATTAGTTGTTGGCAATTGAGGCAAAGTAAAGTGGCCTTGAGGACGATCCATTTTCCAGGCTTGATGATCATCAATCCTGGATGATATTTACTACTGCTAATATTTACTACTTTTGTTACTACTGTTTTTATTTATATGTACATATGTTATTTAATACTGCTGATATTCCATTTAAGAAAACATTTCGAAAACACATTTCAAGAAACACACATTAAGTAATATTCCATTTAAGTATTGAAGTAGCAAAAGAAAGTATATGAAAACTCTAACATGTGCATGGGAACCAAAATTTGACAAACAAAAACTTGTTTCATCCTTTTAAAAGTAATATTAAACATAATTGATGAACTAGCCAACAGTTCAAGAACCCTCAAGAACCATGCTTCAAGAACGCATAAATAAATATTTGATGATCGATAACTTCACATTGAGTTATCCCAATTGTTCGGAATCCGAACCATTCACCGCACCTGAAGATAATATAAATTAAAATGAGTATGAAATTGATACAAGCAAATCAGCGATAATACAAAAAATAATACTTTATAAATAAGTTAGAAGATAGTAGTAGAAAAGATAAGAGAAATTAGAATGTTTTGGAAACTTCACCATATTTAAATTTTTTATGAAATCCACATAAATTTTGCGGTCGCTTTCTTCTAACTTGTATGTGTCATTCTTGATATTGTATGGTAGGTTTTTCGTTGCTATAACAGATTCAAGTTGTATGAATAAATGATCTGTCAAATCATACCTGTACATGTCTTGCCCCTTTATTCTATTGTACCAACAACATTGAAGCTCAACACTTTCAGGCCTATCCTAAAGATCAATGTCATTATGGTAATCAAACACCCTATTACCATCCTTCTTTCATATTCTTTGAATTCTTCCAGTGTACCGCGTCCCACAAGAAACGTCGTCCTTTGTACTTTGAGATACACCTTTTCTTGTAGTACGTCCAGCTACAACTATAAACTCGCTCTCAAACAACACTGTACAATCTAATCCAATTCCAAAACCAATTCCAACACCCTTTTTGGGGGCCTTCTCATTTCACCTGAAGTATACTCCATTCCTCACTTTAGTCAATCTATCTTTCGATAATGTCGGATTTCCATTCAATTGACTAACCAAACAAGATATGTACATGTCCTTTCCATCGAGCTCCACCACTGGTTTGGTAGTTATGTTTACATTCTCATCAACGAAATCTAAACTTCCATCCAACTCGTGCCTCCACTCACTTTCCATCGTTTGCAATTCACTATCATTGAGTACCATAAAAGACGAAGATTGGAATATGGATGTGGGATGACCTGGTGGAGAATTATCAACTACTTCATCCACAACTTCAAATGTTAAATAATTGTGATCCTCTATCCATGGTTTAAACGACAAAGAATCTTCTATGTGTCTTTTTGGTTGCATGCCAATACCTAGTAAAATTCCTTGTGCATCCTCCAAGCCTATATTGAGAGCTTCTATAATTTTATTATCTGTGGATATTGAATCATATTGTGACAAGATGTCACCTTCCTCTACTATTTGTTGATGCAATTTATTCTAGATACTCATTTGTTTCGTACGATATTTATTGAAACAAATCCCTTGAGGATTCGATTCTTCTTCAACAACTCTATTAAGGGTTCCAATAGAATGAAGTAAGTCAGTGAAATCATATGCCCTCTCTACTTCGAACATGCCACCGAATTTGCTAAAGATGTTCTCACCTACATATGACCCAGTCATGTGCAATGCACATGGCAAGTTAGAGAATTGATCACGAAATAATCTCATCAACAAAACCGCAAAGTGGCAAGAAATTTTCACATCTTGATATGCCTCTCTGCAAATTTTCACATTAGTATTTTCTTGTTCTCTGAACCAGCATAGCCATAATGTGAAGAAAATATGGACCCTTGAAGAATTTCGCACCCTTTCCTAAAGAGGCAAACTAGGAGACAAAAAAATATCAATATAGTCAGCAACGATTGCTAGATAGGTCTTTTTACCTGATGACCTCTCTGTCTTTCCACTTGTACTTCTCATTTCCTTCAAGCACCTTTGGACATGCCTTGAAGCAATGCGTTGTGATGAACCCCAGTTTTGGCGATCAATCCTCTCTATATCCTCAATTTTAATCTTATGGTCATCCACTTTAAAAGTGTTATAAACCATTCTTACATGGTTAAAACTAATAAACTCTTCTCCAACAATCAAATCTCATCGACCACTAAAAAAGGATTCACTAGTTTTTTTCCATTGTAGATGTAATCCTAGTCATGAAGTCTTGTTACTTTAAAGCCATCATACAACCTAGTTAGCCTCCACCCTTCCCAGGGAATTTGATATCTCATGCCTATCTTTGAGTAATAATGCTTCAACATAAGCATTCTTCTCCTACTATCCCCATTTGAGGAATGACCGATAATAGGTCCTAAAAACTGTTCCACATGTTTCTTCCATAGGTATTCTATGTTTTCCCATTGTTGATGGACAAAATTTGCATCAAATATGTTGCACGTTGGATGAACAACCACAACCAAATGAGGAATCTTCTCATGTAAAGGGTTTGCAATAATAACACATGCATAATGGTCAATCACACAATTCTTGAAGGCATCTGTAATAATATCATAGCCTGCAGCGCCCTTACCAACTGTCACCAAGAAATGTGATTGACACTTATGTTCTTCTTTCTTACCACAAAAACGCACCAATGTATCACTTTTTGCTACCCACCTGACATATTTTTTCACAATAGTTTCATCTTCAGCAAGGCATACAGGAATTGGGCCCTCTATACCATGTTTGGCTTTATAAGAAGCATACAATTTTCCGATTGCCTCAAAAATGTACTTCTTCTCCCCTGGGATATATGTCAATGATTTTCTAACTTGCCTTAAAGTTGTAGATATCGAGGGCCATCCATATTCAAGCTAATAAAGCTATGTAATCTAGGAACTCCCCATAACTTAATCATCTCATAAATGAATTTAGTGGATGCACTATATCATCCCCCTGACTTTGAATGAACTAGGTTGTGAAACATATCTTGAACAAATTCCCAAACTACATCTTTACCTTGTAATTTTCCTTGCTTATGAGCCTCTCACACATCCTTGCAAAACCTGACCACATCCTTCCTTCCTACAGATTCGAACAACTTTTCCCGTAGAGACCTCGTTCTAATAGATAGTGAAGCAACCTTTGTCCTCTCCCACCAAAGAGATCACATTGTTAATCTATGTGTAGCATTTGCATCTCTTGCAACAATTTTGAGTTCAGTTTGAGTCAATGGTCCAACCTTCTCCCTTTCCTTGTATCTCTCCCATGTCTTTTGATGTTGCTCCTTGATTCACGATATAAATGCATCTGAAATTCATCACAATTAGGTATCAAATTACAAAAATTGCATGTCAATGAATAAAAAGGGATTCCTATTTCAGAAACCCTCTTGCAATGAATATGTTTGTATATACCGTTGAATACGACATTCAACACCATAATAACATAGTGTTCTCTTGGTATGTTTCTCTATGGCCCGCAATTTTCCACCATGTTGGTCATCCATTTGAACCTTTGTTTCCAATATCTCCCCTCTTCTATCAAGATAGGGATCCCAATACCTCCAACATAGTAATATTGGGGGAGGTAATTTTCCTAGAATAAGATGAAAAAACACATTAGAAAATGATCTACTAACTGCTACTAACAAGTAATAACAAATAAAGTAGTGTGAAAATTCAAATTCAAATTAAATTAAAACTTGGGTAATTAACACACCTGAAGTAGAAGCATGTGAACTTTTAGAAACCCCATGTAATGGTGATGGTAATGATGGGATCAAGAACTTAGTCAAACTTTGTTGGGACTTAATATTAGTAGGCTTCTTCGGTCTCCCAACTATTCCACTCCTCAATTCAACTGTATCATGCGAAGCGTCATCTGTAGTAGTAGTGTGCTTCTTTGATTTCATATGTTCATTTAGAGAACTGACAATATTACCACTTGTCGGCACCAAAGAGAACCATATATCGCATCGCGTGCATTCCACTCTTAATTTTTTCTTGTCCTCATAGTTTGCAAGTGTTGCTTCCACCACCTTGAACAAATTAGGCTCTTGCGTTTGGTGAAATCATCTAGAATTTTGATTGCTTGATCAATCTCAAGTTGATCTCTAGTGACTGTTGTCTGCTTTGCTCTGTTACATGAAGGAATTTCATTAATTCCCAACATTGAAATGTGACGTTGATGGGATCCTATTTTCATATGATTTTTTTTGAAGTTACGAACCATTCACATTTCCAAGGATACTTCCCCCGTTCCATAATCAATGCCACAAATTTCACAACGGATCTTTATATTATTTTTTCCATTTTTTGTATATACCTTGAGTGTTAGGTTCTCCTTGACAAACTCTTCCATTAAACTATTCACTTTCTATTCCCAAGATGCCAATACATTAGGATCAACCACTATAACTTGTTCCACTGACTCGGACACATGATCAACCACTACAATTTGTTCCACTTACTCGGACACATGATCAACTCTTGTTTTTTTATGTATAGGTTCCTCCACATTCCCTTCAATGTTTTCAGATATTGGTGTTGCTTCCATTACATGTGATTGCAATGATTCAACAACCATTGTGTCTAGTTTCCTCTTAATGCCTATATTTGTTGTTGTAGGTTTCCTTTTTTGCTCTTGCTTTGTATTTAAAGGATGTCCAATTGGGTCAGTAAAATCAAAATGATATTTGATGATTTCATCATCCACAATTTCACCACGGATATAAGCATATGTAGAACCTTTTCGACACTGAAATGTTCCAAGGACACAATTCTCTTCACCAATAAAAATTGCAAATCCCACAACATCACTTGGATCCATCTGCATTTCCATCCATGTTTACCCTTTAGTTGGTTAAGAAATGAATAAAATTATAACAATTTTTTCAAAATTTTGGATATAATATGGCTACGAAATGAGGTGAGTGCATCCATAAATAAATGAAAAAACAAGTAATTCAAATTTACACATGCATATTGATTCATTAATAAAACAAAGAGCTAGGAAGCAAGGTATGCACTTTCAATTCAAATATGTAAAAAGGATGAAGAAATCTTACTATCGGGATGAAACACCTTGAAAAAAAATGTATTCTCAGTGGCTTATTCAAATAGCCCATCCCAAACTGAAGAGTCAACTTCAACGTACCCGCAAAAGATCAAAAGGTGATCAAAACAAGAGATGAAAAAACATAGAAACTCTCCCTTCAAATGATTCTCATAATCATTAAATTTTTTGGTGATTTTTTTATGGGCTTAGCTTATTTACCGATTGTCACGTCCCCGTCTTGACCCTATTGAATTGAAATTGTAAATGATGTAATGTTGTTATAAAATCATGGTGAGGAGCTCAAGGCCAAGGCCTTGCCATCGATTTATTGGTGGATATGGTTTGCGTGCTAGCTAGGCACATTGGAATTTCAACATTATGTAAATATGCATTTTAATAAAATACCCACAACTAGCTATGCAATGCAACAAGAGATGGGGGCATGATTTTACAAGGAATTGGGAGGGAAAACATTCAAACCCTTGGAGAAAATCAAGTCAGTCCAAGTGTCAATGAGAGAACCCATCAAACTCTCAACTGTCCAAGTTGATTTTTGTACCCAATCATTGATTTCTCCCAAGAATTGGTTGAGGTGGTTAATGCCTTGGGGAATGGGAGGTATGGCTATCCAAATTTAAGTATGGGAAAGCCACCCTGCATGGAAAAATGTGTTTGGATTCTTGGGAAAGAAAAGATCCATGAATTGCTCCCCAAGGCATTATCCATCAACCAACTTTTCTCTCCCAGCAGTTTAGACCTACTTGGGCATTTTTCTCCATGGTTTTTGATGTGTTTCCTGCATTCTCCTAGCTAGGAAGGGCGTTTTTGTGTTGTATAAAAATGGGGAAGAAAGGGAAATTGATTTGGGTACCATAGAGGTTGTTTTGGCTCACTGATTGCTTGTATATCTGTGGGAGAAATCATTTTCTTCCCTATGCTCGATTTTCCCTCTCACAAATTCATTTTTGGTGTGCCTACATTTTGGGGAAAACCCATGTCCATCCTATTTGTAAACTCCATTAATGGAAATGTGTATCCATGCCCAGTTTTTGAGTTGTTGTGTGTTAGAGAATGTTGGGGTTGAGACGGGTAAATCCATTGCTTTGGCTTGAGCTTGAGTGCAAGCAACCAGGGTTCAATTCTAACTTGATAAACCCAGCTGTGGACTGGCTTCGCTCAGATGAGATGATTAATTGGGCTATGCATGAGCTTGAATGTCCCATTTTCCTTGTAAAAATCATTCCCACCTCGGGGGTGGTAGTTGTGTTGAGAGAATTGATGAACAAAACTGGCCTATGGTTGGGTCGAATGTTGCAGCGACATAGCTAGTTGTTTGGGACAATTGCACAATGAAGATAAGTGTTCTCTATCACTATATTTTACTTTTGCAATGTTTAATTTGATGACTGTTGACATGCTGTATGCATGAGTAATGTGTGTGGATAGTTTAATTCCGTTGTGCATAATTGATTTGTTTTACATCTGCATGCAAATGATTTATTCATATGATTCTAATAAATGTGCTGACATTATGTGAAATCCCCAGAGATTGGCATCATGTTCCCTCCCTTGCCTTGGATGGATGGGTGGGTACATGATAGAATGGTATCAAAGTGATGGTTGCAGCATTGGGCCTAATGGGCCAAATCAGGCAACATGTAGAGGTAAGTATGCTTCCTGTTCTGCACAGACCATTAAGAAAATTTACAGATTTCAATTTTTTTCAAAAAAATTCTAAGTGTTTTGCCTAACTATTTTGACGATTCTTATGGAGTTGAGCTGATGTGTTTCGACGAATCTCGTTGAGTTACGCCAAAGTTGCCAGAAAAACTTCACAAGTTGTTCCACAACGAATCGGCAGAAAATCTATAAGTTCGCTTAAAAAGGAGGAAAACTTTCGGTGGAAAGTTAAGAGTTTTGGGGTGAAACGATAGAAATAGTTGGCGAGTTTTCGCAGAAATGGCAGAAAAAGTTGGTGATTTTTCATCGAAACGGCAGAAGGAGTTGGCAAGTTTTCGTCGAAATGGCGGAAAAATTTGGTGAGTTTTCGCCAAAACGGCGGAAGGAGTTGGCGAGTTTTCGCCGAAACAACGGAAAAAGTTGGTGAGTTTTCGCCAAAATGGCGGAAGAACTCGGTGAGTTGGTCTGAAACAGTGGCAGAACTCAGTGAGTTGGTCTGAAATGGCGGCGGAACTTAGTGAGTTGGTTCGACACGGCGATAGAACTCGGTGAGTTGCTCCGCAACAGGTCGGAATAACTCAGCGAATTTGTCCGCAATAGGTTGGAGGAGAATTGCCAAGTCCACCGAAACAGAGAATTCCAAGGAAGCCACAAGGGGGCAAGCCCCCTTGACCCCCGTCGTCCCCCGAAGACAGTCCCTGAAAGTGTGAAGTGCATTCTCTATGCTTGGGATGAGGAGCAGGGATTGCATAGAAGGTAGTGGAGGCCTTATTAAAAGTAATTGGCTTTAATATGCATTGCAAAAGAACAATGGGAGCAGTAAGGCAACGTGGTGAAAGGGAAATCTCTCACCTTAAAATATTTTTGTTTATAACATAAGTATTGTGTTAGGCGGAGATATTGTCGTTTAATTCCTTTGTAGTATTCGCCAACCATTTAATTTGTCAATCCGAGGTTCACAGGCTTATGAAGCACATGCAAAATATATGCAGAACTGAAGTGAAATTAATCTAATCTAACCCCCCCTTGCTAATGGCTAATTGCTAATCTAATTCCCCCTTAAGCTGAAACACACAATTGAAAGTAAATTGCATGAAAATAAACTAACTAAGAAAGCAGGAAATTGCATAAAGGAAATACAACATATGAAGAGAAACAAGACAACACATGTGAGCTCACATTAACAATAAATAAAACTTAATTTACATCAGAAGAATCAATGGAAAATTATGAAAGCATAAAAACTAATATTATGAACAAAAGCTGAGAATCCCCTTCTCCATATTACAAAACCAAAACTAACTTCTACAATCTGAGACTAATCTCCTCCTAATCTATGATCTAATCTCTATATCTACCCAAAATGAAGAGAGAGCACTCTCTTTTATACGTGAATTTCTTTGAGAATGAGATAAACATGTCATAATGATAGATCCATTATTCTCTCAACCACTTTCAACTAATTTTTTATTATTACAAAATATGATCCATTCAAATCCTCCACATGTCTCTCACAAATTCTCCACATGTTTCTCATAATATATGCCAACCAAATCTCCATGATCTTCTCCTTGGAATATTCTTTGAATAAATATCTCCATGAAATGGTGGAGATATTCGAGGATTCTTTCTTTGAATTGATCCTTCCATATTCCTACACATTACAAAGCTCATCCATACTTGAGATATTAGTGAAAAACATGTTATGTTCCAATATTTAATCATAAATTCACTTATAATACTAAAATGAATAAATTGGAAAATAATAAGATGAAATTCAACTATATGTATGGAAATGTTGTGATGAAAGGTTAATGGGACGATAAAATGTGAAGAATAGTGAAAGGTAAAGTGGATTAAAATGGGACATTTCTGAGGCCCAACATACTCCCCAATTGAACTTGTTGCATGTCCTCATGCAACCTTGTATGGATCTGCTTAAGAAATTTTTGCATCTTAACTTTGGCTTTGCTTGATGATGTCTTTTAAATGTTTCCAGGATGTGCATCACATGAGTAACAACTGGAATTTTCTTATGGTTGGCTCTTGTGTTAACAACATTTATTTTATGATGCGAAATGTATGAGTAACAGCTGGCATTTTCTTATGAATGCAAGGAATGGAGTAATAGCTGGTATTTTCTTTTGAATGCAAGGAATGTTGGTTCTTGTGTAAACAACATTCATTCCGTCATATGTTTCCTTGTTGCAATAATTAAACCATACACTCACTAGAAATAACAAGTCATCAACTATGTATAAGAAAGTGTCACTGTGCATAAGAAAGCCTTTTCTTTATGAATCATGCCAATATGTGTATATCAATGTGTATGAAGGAAAGTGCAACAAAGGAGTTGTCGGAAAAGAAATATTGGTGAATGGTAAATGAGTGGAATGATAGCAGCGAAATGATGATAGTGAACATAGTTTGGAGTTGCAGCTGTGAAATGGAAGGTTTAGAGGAGTATCAGCTGCGAAATGGAAGGTTTGGAGGAGTATCAGCTGTTGAAATGGAAGGTTTGGAGGAGTATCAGCTGCGAAATGGAAGGCTTGGAGGAGTATCAACTGCGAAATGGAAGGCTTGGAGGAGTATCAGCTACGAAATGGAAGGTTTGGAGGAGTATCAGCGGTTGTTGGAACAAACTTCCTGAGCTAATATCTCACAAACTACGATCTGGGTTTGGCTGCAATTTGGCAAGCAAGTTTCTATAAGTCCAATGCATCTCTATACCAAAAATCAGAAAAACCCACATCACGGATTTTGCGAAAAATGCAAATTGGCTGTAGGTGATGATGGAAAGTTTGGCACAGTCACAGCTGGTGTTGCAGAAAACTTCCCAAGATAATATCTCCCAAGCTACAAACTGGGTTTGGCTGAAATTTTGCAGGCAAGTTTTTACTAGTATAGTGCATCTCCACACCAAAAATTAGAAAAACCCATGTCATGGATTTCGAGAAAAATGCAAATTGGTTGAAGGTGATGATGGCGGTTTTTTCGAAATTCGTGCATTAGATTGAGCTGAAACTTGCCAATTTTGTTCATCATAATATTATCCACTCCCTGTCAAAAAATCATGAGTATCCAATGTATGGTTTGTGAGATATACTCAATTCAATTCTGCATTTTATATGAGGAACAGTATGCATATGAATAAACTGTCACAAAAGATTTCCTGTCCTCTAAAAATATGATTGCATAGAATATTCAACAACCTCTATCTCATCCTCCCCAACTGAACTTGTTGCACGTACTTGTGCAACTCGGCATGGGTTATGAAAGTGAAAAATGAAATGGAGCATGGTGAGGGAATTTTCCAAATTATTCATTGCTAGCATGTAAGGAGATGCATGATTAAAATTTAGAAAACAACATACCTCCACTTACCCAAGATTGATGATGAACTATGCAATAGGAGCGTGGCTGGTGATGTTGCTGGTGCAACTGCTGTAACTGCTAAATCAGAGAAGATGTCACTGCTACAGGATAAAAATGTAACTGAAATTGCCGTTGCTGAATTATGGAGGACATGACTGCTGTGACTGGATCGTGGAAGATGTCATTGCTGCAGGATCATGAAAATGTAACTGTTAATGTTGTTGCAACTGTAACTGGATCATGGGAAATGTCGAAGGTAGAAAATGGAACAGTGGTACTCTCACATAGTTGAAGTCATGCTACTGTAACTGCTGAGGGAACCATAAAAAACTGTATAGTCTTCACCCACTACAAAACCTGATGGTATAATTCTAGTCATGCGAATAAATGTGTCGATGTCGAGCATGAAAATAAGTCATTGGACTACCGGCCATTGATGAATGTCGTTAACCAATGCGAGGCAAACTCACCATTGATGTCAATGAGTGCCAAGATACCTGAGTACATCTTGCAAAGTGCGAATAGATGTGCTGATGTCGAGCCACTTGTAAGATATGACGAACAAGGGACATTGATGTATTCCCATGATTGTCATCGAGAGAACTTGCCATTAAGGCATGCAAGCCTCCAGGTACTCAAAAAGGAACTCTAGTCTATATCCCAAATAAGGTGCTGAGGTCGATGGGGCAAGACTTGTTGAAAGGTAGGCCTTAAGGAATCCCACATCAGTCAATGCGATTTTTTACAAAAAGATTGGTAGGACTATAGGAAAGATCTCAGTAGCAACAGTGCTTATGGAAAGGGAATGTAATTATGGAGAGGGAACTAGATGTTCTTATTCAGAAGGAAAACTAAAATGGAAAAAAATTGAACTGAAAAAGATAAAGGGATGTATGCGACTCAGAAAGATAGGCCTCTGTGAAGTCATGACAGATAAGGCAATGGAAAATGGACTTCACATGGATGACTAATGTGCTTTGAAGGAGAGATGAGGTAAACATTCATGACGTAATTGGGTTTATGAATGGTTCCTGTGTAACAGCAAACGTCATGATGTTTATGATGAGTAACAGCTCCTTCAAACTGTCTTTCAAAGCATGTTTCTCAAACAGTTTTGTGATTCTTGAAAAGTCACTTTAGCAGCAAAATGTGATTTTCTTCAAACCTGAGAAAAACTTAGTACAAATCCTGCATGAAAACTTGTGAGACATTCAAAAAGCAAAATATGCAGAAATACCAATGCAGCAATCAAAGAAATCAAATGCATTTTTATACCTGTTTCCGTTGTGCACTTATTTCGTCATTGATTACCTGTTGCCAGTTTTATAGCTATAACATCCAGCTACAATCAGCGTGTTGCAACACCCTGCTGTAACAGACTTCTACACAGGGATGATGCGAGTAAATAAGTCTCTCTAGTTTTTGTATGCTATTTTTCCCGTTGATTGTTGTCAAAGTGACTTGAAGAAAAAAAATTATCTTGAAGCGTAAAAACCATGCGTTTGTATTGTTTTCAGGAATGATTAAAATGTCCATTTGCAATTTTGATAATTTGATAATTTTATGATTTTTATTGTTTTTCTTTTTCTTTAAAACAAAACAAAACAACTAAAATAAAGTGTTCTATTATTCTCAAAAAGAAAGAAGCCAAATGATATTGCAAGCAATTAACTTGAGCATGATTATCAATTTCCCCATCTGAAAGATATTGCTGTGACCAGAATTTAATCAGACGTACCCATAAGCAAATTGAAATGAAAAAAACAATGTCTGTAGATGAAGGTCTAGCAAATGCATGTTCGAGTCTTAGATGGAAGCTCGGTGTGTGTGTTATGAACAGACTTCTTTCTTAAGAGTTTCTAAAAATAATAATACAAATTATGCAAATCTATTATTTTCGCCCACGAGTACCAAACTCCTGAAAGATTTTATGGATGAAGTGACAAATTTCTCATTGCTTCTGTCAATCATGTGCTTCAAGTTTGTGAACCAGGTTGTTAGTTTAAAGCAGCTCTGAAACACATATGCCCATCTGTAACTGTAAATATTTTGCTCCATTCACAGCTCATTTGATGCGAGGCACTCATCAACAAGTTGCAAAAGATTGGGATTCTCCAAAGCTGCAGCAGCTCATTCTTTTTCATTCAATTGCTTGTTGATGGAAGCCTCAAAGGCATGGGAACCAGGAGCAACATAGATGTCAACTTTGTAATGTGTAGGGAAATTTCGCATCAATTTAACTCATAAACACAAACCAATAACTGCTTCCATACTACAATGTTGCACAGTGGGTGTGAAGATTATCAATATGAGCCCAAGTTTTTCATCCACTGTAACAGATTACTCAGATAGAATGCTAAGCTGTTTGAGTGAGTAAGGGTGCTCGGGATCCCTGATGTCTCTCACAATATATGTCGAGGGCATCAAAATCATTGGAGTGGACCCTAGCTTCCTGAAGCTTTGTGAAGATAAGTTGATAGACTTGGAGTTTGGATTGGTAATCTTTGTAGTTCTAAACTCCAGAGATGCATCCCTAAAGTGCCATCGTTTATAATCACTAGAGGCACACATTATCCTGCTTCTGCGATCACAGTCGTCAGGAACTCCAGGAGCAGCTGGGCTACTGTCGGATTTGGAAGAGCCCATTTCTGTATATGTGAAGCCAAATGTCCTTGGGGAAATCAAAATAAACCATATTTTGACACTAACACCTCGACCTCACCAACACTGATAAAAGTGCCTTCGACACTATGTACCACTAGCAAAAGATTACGCTCCTTGATCTGTTCATGGAAAAGGTCATGGGTAAATCAACAATGTAAAACCAATGTAAAAACATGAATAGCATGATTCTTCCCTGGTCCCAGCTAGTCTGCAGGTTAGCTTCAGGGTTTCTTCAAGCAGTAATGCTCCATCTTGATAATGTGCTTAACCTCACTAACCATTATCTTCACTCGATCCTTCTTCTGGTGTGCTATCGTTTTTCTGTCGTGTTATGTGTAGATGCCGTGGCTTTGTCAATTTTCTCCTTGGTACTGGTAAACAATTATGGTGATCAGAGCATAGACTATAACATGTGTAAAATAAATGTATTAGGCCACCATAATGCTCTTTATAGACCAGACAATAGCACAATAACAGAACATGTCAACTAACAGAAACGATGCCTTCCCTACGATCCGGACTTGGCAGACGCCCCTAGCCTCACCAATCACGGCAGTTTGGCTATCACCCCTTTGTGACCAGCGTGATCAATTGCGTGCATATCAACTAAATTAAGCGGCCATTCTTTTTACAAAGCAAATTCCTCTTAGCCAGGTAATCTCTCGACCTCGACGTTCCAAGGGTCTCAATTGGACAACTTTCCTTTTCCAGGTCTTCATGTTCTCATTCACAAGATTGATACACGAAAACTGCCATCAGAATATGTGTTTAACCACAATAAACTTCATTCAAACCTAAGTGGAATGTATGGCAGTTTACACGGCTGAGAGGCCGTGATCAAAAGATACATGGATCAGTACTTTGTCATTGATGATAGTTTGGCTTTTGCTTAGGCTTTGGCCGTCATGATTCAGGATACAACGGTGGTGATGGCTTTTAGGTTGTGATCGTGATCAAAACCCAAAAGCAGACACGTTGTGTCAGATGGGAGCATACGGCGTGAAAAGAGTTGGTGTTGGCCTCAACTACGTGAAGATAGCATAGATCATTTTCAACTAGGGCATAAGCTTTGAATAAATATTCTCTTGAGCCCATGCCATCCGGAACAAAATTAATGTGATTACTTCGGTTCTCTCACATGGTATTCTTTCCCAACAATATTTTTCTCTCCTACAGTCCTCCAACTGTGTGTAGACATCTCTGGTAACTGTTCTCCATGGTGGTCGGGCAGTTATTAGTGAAGCATTGAAAACAACATGATTTCCACCTATTAAGAAAAACAAACTTCGTCCATATCATGAAATGATCCAAATTCCCACCTGGAGTAGTCTTTAATGCAAACACTAATTCAACCTGAGGATTAGATTAAATATGTCCTCATATCACTGAACACCTAATGGAAAGTAACAATCCCTCAAATCCTGGCAGAAAAATCTCATCCCTCTCAACGTGCTTACCTTGTCTCTTCATTTTTGGTTATCGATGAGTATCCTCCTAAAAACAATTTACTAGAAAGTGGTTCCATATTTCTAGCTTTATCGTTGGGTCTTGATTTATGTGAGGATCCAGCAGTGGAAACTACCATAAAGGACGTGTCGTGCATTAAAATGGAGCGCAAGGTTCTCTTTTGAACAGAAATCCCACATGGTGGATTTTAATGAGCCAGACTTTTAAATAAATTTTGAGTATTTTTCTCCCAACTAAACTCACCAAATGCATGAAAGATGGCAAGCAGTTGAAACCTCCACAAAGGGATTCCTAACAACTATAGATTTGTTTTTAGCTTGAGCAAAATTATCGCAAGGATCTTAGGTTGTAATTAATTCGTTTGTCATTTATTATTATTATTTTTTTTTTTTGGATCAACTTTCAACAATCGTATCCCTACCATCATTCTTCTTTATCCAATTCCAAATTAACTAAGGAAAGTCACGCAAAGAGAGAGTTATGCGATATTTTCAAGTAATTGCCTCTAGAAAGAAATGACAATTGTAAGTCATCGTTCCACCACTAGATCATTTGGATATAGACTGTTTTTTCTTTTTGCAGGTTTTACTCCAGATCGAAAGGCTTTCCAAATGCCGAAGGTGGAGAGAATATGAAAGGTAGAGATAGGGACAAGGTCGCAGACAAGAGCCTTTGGAGTGTTTTGCAGGTTTTATCATTTAATTGCTTGCTGCAGGTTTTAGCATGGCCAGAAAATGAAATTCAATCGATTGCAAGTGGGACACAGTTTCAGCTTGGAGCTACTCTTCAGCAGGGAAAAATGCAGACCTTCTATTCATTTTTTTAAAAAAAAAATTTTCATTCAAATTAGCAAATGGAGACTTCATCATTATTCTTCCTGAAAATTATTATAGCCATCCTATTTCTGATCCTCAGATCGCACGAAGCACGGAGGAGAGCATACTTATTCTAATTTTTTTTGAAAATAATGTTCTACCTACACTATGCTAATTAAAATTCAGAAAACAGTTACGTGTAGTTAAATATCCAATATAGCCATTCACATAACAGCAATAAAAATATATTCAATGTCAATTTTGCAAATAGAAAATGAAGATAAACAGAAATGTGTAAAATTAGTTGTTGTGACTATGAATTAACTAGAAAAGAAGAAAAACTAAATTGTCTTAACCTGGTACTTGCTTGAAACCATCGTTCAATAGGGATTTCGTAGGCATAGTTGTCCTCACTTAGATCTTGCTTCAACTCCTTGTTGTCCTCCTCGACCTCTTGCTCGCATAATTGTTCATCATCTAATGTGCAGGATTCTTTGTATGTTAATTCTTCATCTGTTTCTGGAGGAGTAATTAAGCTCTCGGCTGCTTTCAAGATCTCCTCTTCGTGAGAAGAGGAGATCCCTACTTTTGCAAGGATCTGAGTGAGCTGTTCCTAGCTTAAACTCACTGTTAAATCATTTTGAAAAAGGGATTCTTACAGCACCCAAATCTAAATGAAAAAAAGAAAAAATAAATAAAAAGACTCCAGAAAAAAAAAACACTCTGTACAAAAAAAAAAAACATTACTCTTCACAGCTGCAAAAAAACACACTTGAAGGAATTGAAATCTACACTACCACACTTGCAGGAATTGAAATCTACACTACCACAATTACAGGAATTGAAATTTACACTACCACACTTGCAGAAATTGAAATCTACACTTCAATCCATTGTGCTTCCCTAGCAATGGCGCCAAAATGTTAGGCGAAAATATTGTTGTTTAATTCCATTGTAGTATTCCCCCAACCATTTAATTTGTCAATCCGAGGTTCGTAGGCTTACGAAGCACATGCAAAATATATGCAGAACTGAAGTGAAATTACTCTAATCTAACCCCCCCTTGCTAATGGCTAATTGCTAATCTAATTCTCCCTTAAGCTGAAACACACAACTAAAAGTAAATGGCATGAAAATAAACTAACTAAGAAAGCAGGAAATTGCATAAAGGAAATACAACATATGAAGAGAAACAAGACAACACATGTGAGCTCACATTAACAATAAATAAAACTTAATTTACATCACAAGAATCAATGGAAAATCATGAAAGCATAAAAACTAATATTATGAATAAAAGCCTAGAATCCCCTTCTCCATATTACAAAACCAAAACTAACTTCTACAATCTGAGACCAATCTCCTCCTAATCTATGATCTAATCTCTATATCTCCCCAAAATGAAGAGAGAGCACTCTCTTTTATACATGAACTTCTTTGAGAATGAGATAATCATGCCATAATGATAGATCCATTATTCTCTCAACCACTCTCAACTAATTTGCTATTATTACAAAATATGATCCATTCAAATCCTCCACATGTCTCTCACAAATTCTCCACATGTTTCTCATAAGATATGCCAACCAAATCTCCATGATCTTCTCCTTGGAATATTCTTTGAATAACTATCTCCATGAAATGGTGGAGATATTCGAGGAGTCTTTCTTTGAATTGATCCTTCCATATTCCTACACATTACAAAGCTCATCCATACTTGAGATATTAGTGAAAAACATGTTATTTTTCAACCTTTAATCATAAATTCACTTATAATACTAAAATGAATAAAGTGAAATAATAAGATGAAACTCAAGTATATGTATGGAAATGGTATGATGAAAGGTTAATGGGATGATGAAATGTGAAGAATAGTGAAAGGTAAAGTGGATTAAAATGGGACATTTCTGAGGCCCAACATATTGCATGTTTGAAAAATAGTAAGAATGAATGTTATACACGTATGTATATATTGAATTGCTAATTCGTGAGAAGATCATAGCTAATGATTGTGTGCTTCGTAGGAAAGCCCATGAAATTGGATAAGCTATGATGTGGAAGAGGAAACCGCATGCTACAATGAAGAAATTGGAAAGGGGGAATTCCTTAACTCCTCTCTTACTATTGATTTTGTATTTTACAAGTTTTATATGCATAAAAACTATGGCATATGAATGCTGAAAATGCAAAGGATCATATAGACGAAGTAAACGTGCAATAGTGCGCAGGATTAAAGAGTCATTGCATAGTGCATGTGGATTGCTTATGCATGAGCATGATGTTGCATATGGAAAAAAAAAGTAGTGAAGTTGCACATGCAATATCCCATTAATGGTACTGCCCATGGTTGATGACAATTAATGTTGTTGATAATGGTTGTGGGACTCAGGCCATAGAAGCATGACTGAAAATGCAATACAATAGATAGATGAAATGAATATGCACTAGATGGAATATTAAGAAACATTGCACAGTGCTTGTGAAAATATTCGTGCATGTATATAATATTCCATATTGGTAAAATAGTGAGGTTTTGCATATGCAATGAGCCACTTAAGATGATTATGGTGGATTGCTAATAATTAGTCGTGTTCACATTGGTTATAGGACAAAAGACAACCAAATAATGACTAAGGATGTGGATGATGTTGTTGCATATGACCAACAACCTTATGAAGAAAGGATGCTGCAACAAATCTATGAGCATGAGGTTGTAAAAAGGACTGTGAAGCCTTGGTAAGAGGCCAACTAATCAAGTAACATCAAGCGATGTTAAATACAACCATACAAGTAATAGTTATTGGTGCTTAATTGCGTAAATGTTGAAAGAGGATTGGGTAAAATCCCTTCAACTATGTTTAAACTATGTCTGAATGTGAATGTTAATCTACCGAGTATGGTGAGGTGCGGGTAAGTGAAGGCAAGGAGCCTTGCACCCTACAGTTTCTTAGAAACCTCAATGCATTCATATGAAATTATATCATACCATTTGTGTATCCTAGTTGTGAGTTTAACAACCCAAGGCAAGTGATGACTTATGGTCCTATTGTGGTAGTGCATGCTATATAAGATAGCCTTAATTAGGCCATAATGTCTTTGGAATGCATGACATGATAGTATAAGTATGCATGAATCAATGACATTGAGCGGATATGCCTTGAAAGATTTGGTAAATCTTGGGGATATGCATTGGGTGAATGCACTGGAAAATATTATGTAAATGTTGTGAATGTGCATGCATGTGTGTGGGTGCACATGTTGAGATGCATTGTGTGAATGCATGCGTGTGATATATGAATATATGTTTCAATGCAGTTAGATAATAGATGAATTGATGGACTATTGTTAATCCTAAGACCATTTCATGAGCTTCTATGAATGCAAGACATAGACTGCATGACGAAGGTAGACATGTGATGGGCTACCAGAGCACTCTGTTGGAAGGACAGAGTTGCATGGAATGTGAAGTAATGATTATTTACAGCTTATTTAAATTGCATGGATAGTGTGACTGTGTCTTGCAATTTTATTATGATGATGATGCATATATAGATAGATATATATATATTTCATTGCATTTCAAATGTTAACAGCAGAAGGTGTTTGAATTATTGAGCATTATAATTCTGAGATCACTTCAGTGACTGTTGTGGCAATGAAATGATTATATGCATAGATACTCACAACGTGTTTGGCTGATTGAAGTTTTAGTTTTCAGGTAGAAAATTCTTGCATATGGCAATGAGGATAAGTCCATAGTAAAGACCGAGATCTACCATATGTAGAAGCCAAATTTTATGAGAGGGTTCTCATGGTTGTAACTTATGCATGAAACAAATCTGAAAATTGTCTCTATAATCTCTTGGTTGCAAATCTAAGTTTATGAGAATAGTCTCTTGGTTGCAAATCTAATTTCTGTAGGAAAACAAATTTGTAAATTTTAGATTTGAGAATTTGCTGATAATTGCTAATCATTGTTTGGCTTATATAAAATTGTGTCAAGAGGACATGTTGTAGGTGGATGTTCATGTATGGTAGCAAGGGTGAAACCATAATGGACAGAGTGATACCACATACAAGAGCCAAACAATATGAGGAGGGCCTCATTGCTAAGCAAATCAATTTCTATAGGAGACAGAATTTGTGCTAGGATGACACATTGCATGAAGACCATGTGTGATGGCCTACAGAAGCCAAACTAGATGGGAAGGATCCCATGCTTTGGAAATGGGTTTCGGGTGAAACGCCATTGTAAATATTGATAATGTCCCAACTCCACTGCATGTTGGGAATCCATGTGAGTGAAATGGAGAAATTATTCCAAGAAGGCATGTGTTGGTTATGGAACCTGGAAATATTGGGGTGGCAAACCGAAGTACTGTTGACTCAGAGAAGGGAGCCCCATTCTTCGCAAATGAAGGAAAGATACATCTGAAAAGGGATAAGTATTCTATAACCCTAACTCATAATATACATGTCTGGTTATTAGATTTAATATGCAAAGCATGTTTTATTATTTCATTATTATTCCAAACTTCTTGAAGTATGATTAGGGCCTACATGCCTCACATCCGAAAGGGAGTGCACACTTTTTTGGTGCTGGGTTATGATAGGGTTGTCAATATTCACTACACCATAAGGGAATGGACGCATTCTTGGTGTTTCAATACTTGATAGTGAATGTTATGAAATATGGTTACAATTTTAGAGCAACAATATTGATGAGTCTGCTTATCCTTCTTGTGCTATTAGGTTACACAGGTGCAATTTGTTGTTGAATGTTTAGAGGAAAAGTAAAGAAAGGATGGTCAAGAAGACTATATGAGCAATGGTAACCTTTGTGTAGTGTGAGTGGGAATCATGGGGCCATGATAGCCTGCAGTCAAGAAAGCCACCTATAAAGTTCCTAAAGGGAACCGTTGGCTTGCCCGGGAAAAGGAGTTCCATCCTTGTGTGGATGGAGAATTTTTATGTGCATGAAGGGTTGTTGCATGCCTAATGAACCCATTCGGTGTACTAGTTTGGCATTATTGCTTGGGTGTTGTGGAGGTATTGATGAAGGGTTGTTGCATGCCTAATGAACCCAGTCGGTGTACTGGTTTGGAATTATTTGCTTGGGTGTTGTGGAGGTATTAGTAAAAGGATGATGCAAGCCTAAGGCAGAGTGGTATAGCCTTGACCTTTAATGGTCGGTGGTGTAGTTTTCTTCCATTGGTCGATGACCCAGATGAATGTGCTGGCTCGGTAATGGAGAGGGCCAACCAGGTATGGGATTGGTTGGGCACCACAAATGCTTGGTAAACCCAGTCGGCGTGAAGGTGTACTGGTTGGGCATTAAATATTTGATGTTATGGAGCAACATGTGTGTTGGCCAAACATCCAAGTCCATAGGCGATCCCAAGGCTTGCAAAGCGAAGCAGGACCCTGTGGACTAGAAGAGGAAATGCACAATACAGATAAGTATTCATTTCATTTATTTCTTGTTTGGAATAATGAATATTTCAGGTATAAGTCTTCTAATAGCTAAGCTAATACACTACTGTTTCTTTGTTGGAAACCTTAGTCATTACAGGAAGAAAGGACCCTGAAAGAACTATAAAAATTCTTGGTAAACCAAAGAGTAACTGGTCGGGCGCTATAAAATTCTTGGTAAATCCAGAGAGTAGCTGGTCGGACGCTACAAAATGCTTAATAAATTCAGAGAATAGTTGGTGGGAGCATTAACCAACTGATGTTGTGGAGCAGCCGACGTGCTGGATAAACATTCCTTAATCAATTGATAAAACCCAGTCGGCGTACTGGCCTAGCATTTCCTATTCGAATGGTTGTGGAGTAGCCTGCGTGCTGGCCCAACATTAATTATTGTATCCCCAGGAAATCCAAGGCTTGTAAAGCAAAGAAGGATCCTATGGGATAAAGTGAAGGCATCCAATACAGATAAGTATTTGGTTATCTTGCAGCTTCTTGCTTATAAATATACATGTGTATATGATTTGGTTATGATTTCTCAAACTCTTGTTTAGAAATAAACCCTATGAGAATAAACTGAACATGTGAATTGATTCAATGTTTGAGTGTAGGTATTGTTGGAAGCAAGGACTATGAAGGCATCATAGGGATGCATATGGACATGTGATGATCCGAAAGAGCTCAGTGTGAGCAGTAATGAAAGATGGTTCTAGTGGACATGTGTGGGTCTTAGCAGCCAAAGGTTCTGTAGGAAACAATGGGGAAAGATTCCCTAGTTGACAATACTTAGACAGACCTTAGACACTAAGTGTCATAGCCAAGAAGGGAAAGTCAAGGATTCACATTGAAGTGAAAGAGTCTAAGGAGCATGAAACCACCGTGGCGGTGTAGCTCCGGATTGGAGCAAGACTAAGAGGGGGAAACTCTTACTCTTCTCTTTCCTTTTTGATTGATGCATTTCAGAAACAAGGGATTGTTGAATGCATGTTGTGACTGGAATTTGATTGTGTTTATTGCTTGCAATAAATTGTGAATGCTGAAATAGTTAATTTCCTATGAAAAGAGGAACATGAATGAGTTCATGTGTACATTGGGGAAGCATGAAAAGTGTGGAAGTCTCATGAGTCAAGAATGGACTTTCCATGTCAATTGGGAAGATAATTGACTAATTTTAATATTGTGTTATGCTTGTCCTAACAGGAATTGCCATGATGAGTCTCAAAGGTGAGAAATTGAAAGCCATTGGTTGTAGTTGTTACTAGCCAAGTGTTTCTAGTGAGCAAAGCGAGAGCTAGTTGTGCACATTGATCATGGAAGCAGACCAAAAGCTATTTGTTTTGGCTAGAAAATCTTCCTAAGATAGTTTCCATGACAGCAAGGAAGATGACATCCATAAAAAATTCCAGACTTGTAGATCAACTGGAAGGTGAATAAAGGGAAGGGATTGCTGTGGAGCAATGCCCACCTGCAGAGATGGAAGATCAAAGCCAGTAGGAGCAGCTTGTGGAAGCCAAAGGACTTGATCCTGAAAGTTCATATTCAAGAGATGAAACGCAGGATAGACCTGCCACCAGTTGTGAATTTTGAGGCATGTGTAAAGTTGGTATATATTCCAAAGTGTTGGAAAACCAAGGATGGTGTTTTTCCAAGGGGAAGGGAATGTCACGTCCCCGTCTTGATCCTATTGCATTAAAATTGTAAATGATGTGATATTGTTATAAAATCATGGTGAGGAGCTCAATGCCAAGACCCTGTCATCGATTCATTGGTGCATACGGTTTGCGTGCTAGCCAGGCACATTGAAATTTCAACATCATGTAAATATGCATTTTGATAAAATACCCACAACTAGCTATGCAATGCAATAAGAGATGAGGGCATGATTTTACAAGGAATTGGGAGGGAAAACATTCAAACCCTTGGAGAAAATCAAGTCAATCCAAGTGTCAATGAGAGAACCCATCAAACTCTCAACTGCCCATGTTGACTTTTGTACCCAATCATTGATTTCTCCCAAGAATTGGTTGATGTAGTTAATGCCTTGGGGAATGGGAGGTATGGCTGTCCAAATTCAAGTATGGACAAGCCACCTTGCATTGAAAAACGTGTCTGGATTCTTGGGCAAGAAAAGAGCCATGAATTGCTCCCCAAGGTATTATCCATCAACCAGCTTTGCTCTCCCAGGAGTTGAGACCTACCTGGGCATTTTTCTCCATGGTTTTTGTTGCGTTTCCTGCATTCTCCTAGCTGGGAAGGGCATTTTTGTGTTGTATAACAGTGGGGAAGAAAGGGAAATCAATTTGGAGACCATAGAGGTTGTTTTGGCTCACTGATTGCTTGTATATCTGTGGGAGAAAGCGTTTTCTTCCCTATGGTCGATTTTCCCTCTCACAAATCCTTTTTTGGTGTGCCTAGGTTTTGGGGAAAACCCATGGCCATCCTGTTTGTAAACCCCATTGCTAGAAATGTGTATCATGCCCAGTTTTTGAGTTGATGTGTGTAAGAGAATGCTGGGGTTGAGATGGGTAAATCCATTTCTTTGGCTTGAGCTTGAGTGGAAGCATCCAGTGTTCAAGTGTAACCTAATAAACCCAGCTGTGGACTGGCTTGGCTAAGATGAGATGATTAATTGGGTTGTGCATGAGCTTGAATGTCCCCTTTTCCTTGTAAGAATCATGCCCATCTCGGGGGTGGCAGTTGTGTTGAGAGAATTGATGAACACAACTGGCCTATGGTTGGGTGGAACGTTGTGGCGACATAGCTAGTTGTTTGGGACAATTGCACAATGAAGATAAGTGTTCTTTGTCACTGTATTTTACTTCTACAATGTTTAATTTGATGATTGTTGACATGTTGTATGCATGAGTAATGTGTGTGGATAATTTAATTCCACTGTGCATAATTGATTTGTTTTACATCTGCACACAAATGATTTATTCATATGATTCTAATGAATGGGATGAGATTATGTGAAAGCCCCAGATATTGGCATCATGTTCCCTCCCTTGCCTTGGATGGATGGGTGGGTACATGACACCAATGTCGAATTATACTAAAAAAAGTTCTGACTTTAATGATTGTTAACTCTTGAATTATACTAAAAAACGTTCTAACTTTAGCACTCTAGGGGATTCCCTAAACACAACTATGTTTCAAAGATAATTCTTGGAGTTAATATTTTGATTATGAAACTACGCTGGAAAGATTTCAGTTTTGGATTATTGCCTCTGTTTGTAACATTACTGTAAAATGGCGTGGAAACATATCCTTATCTCTGATTTTAATTTTGGAAGTTTAATGTCCATAAAGGGATAATCAAAATCTCTCCCCTGGATCTTTTTTTAGAGTCTTTTCAATGTTGATCCTTCTGTGTTATTTTTTAGATGTCTAGTAGCTATTATGAGTCTAGGTCTGAGAAAATCCAAGGAGATGAAGCAATTGTGGAAGCACCGGTTGCAAGGCCAATTGTTCACAGTGTGTCTTGTGGCACAGGTTGTGGATTTTCAGATGGGGGTAATCATGCTACAGATGCAAGGACACAATCAACATCAATTAGAAAGCTCTGGACTGTTGTGATACTCTGTATGGTTTTCATGAGTGTAGAGGTGGTCAGTGGTATAAAAGCTAACAACTTGGCAATTTTAACTCATGTTGCACATTTACTAACAGATGTTGTTGGATTTGCAATTCATTTGTTTTCAATATTAGCATCAGGATGGGAAGGAACACCTCGTCAGACATATGGGTTTTTTCGACTTCAAATTTTAGTTGCACTAATATCCATTCAACTTATTTTCACTGGACTTCTCATCTATGAGGCTATTGATTGAATACTTCACAATAGAAGTGCAGTTGATGGCTGCCTCATGTTTATAGTTTCTACATTTGGGCTTATTGTTAATATTGGCATGTTTTTTTACTTGGTCATAGTGATCATGAGCATGATCACAGTCATAGTCAGAGTGAGAGTCACAGTGAAGAGCACTGGCACGGTGATTGAAAAGGGAATCAAGAGCAGGCTAAGCACATACATGCACATGAACATAGTGGCAGTACTGAATATGGCCATGACAATGGCCATAAGCATTAATATCTCAAGGTATGCACTACTGACGATCAAGACAAAATAGA
Source organism: Larix kaempferi (assembly GCA_027924585.1). Classification (NCBI taxonomy): domain Eukaryota; kingdom Viridiplantae; phylum Streptophyta; class Pinopsida; order Pinales; family Pinaceae; genus Larix; species Larix kaempferi. Next base: position 7,417,289 of record BSBM01000703.1, read on the forward strand.
ACTTAAAAAGCCTTTTCTTTCTGATGTAGAAAGGGTTGAACATATTGGTCACTCCGCTAATGCAAGGGAGACCCTTGGCTGTAGTGGATTGAAAGATGTTGAAAACAATCATTTGCATATTAATAAATTCAAGTTAGATTATGACTTGGACACAACTAGAAAGGTGCAGAAATACATTCACATTTAAATATAAATGTTTAGGGTGCATATATTCATGTGCTTGGATATTTGGTTTAGAGTATTGGGGTCATGATTGGAGGACAAGGTGTAATTAGACAACCTGCTTTGATTTTGGGCTATAACTCCATTTATGTACATATTTTGTTATTAGTAAGAGTCAAAAGAAGCTTTTACTCAAAGAAAATTTGTGAGATGGATTCTGTCGTGCCCACTATATGTCAGTTAATTAAAACTTAACATGCAGAGTGCTAAACATAAATTATCAACCCGAGGAAGTCTTTTATTTCAAAGCTAACGTGCAAAATATATGCGAGTACAATTTCTATCTGACATTGTTATTTATTGGTATGCAATCGAAACTATTTGTAAAATAAGTCACAGCTTCTTGAAAGCAAATCAAACCCAAACCTATTCATGAAATCACACTGTAAATCTAATCATACTTCAACAAAATAAACAAGATCTAATTACATACATCTAGAAGAATTGTTATGTTGGCCAACGATCTACCAAAACGAATTAACCGAAAAACACTATAGTAAATCAAATGAACAACACATGGTCTTAATAATAAAATAACTATGATAAATCCAATGCATGAAAGAATTAACAAATAAACAAATCTGCAAAATAAAACACTTACAATCAACACTACCAGCATCTGCTCAGGGAAGAGGGCCCTTCCTCCACTGAGCAGATCTGGATCTCCACAATGAAAGTCTACAACTCCAGAATTAAGAAACTGCCAGCATGTATTATCATAATGGAAGAATTACAACAGATCTGGATCAAATCCTACATCATAACATTGTGTTCTCTCCTCTCTTGCATCTCCTATCCTGCCTAATCTATCATGCTTAATCTCTATCAATCTATCCCCCTTTCTCAATGAGATTGATTACATATTTATACATAAAATTATCTCATGAAAAATGAAGAACTGAACCCCCAGCTTGTGATCTGCAACAGTTGGAACACGGCCGTAACTGTTGGCAACTTTGGAGCCGGCCGCAACAGCAAATCTGGAAAATACCCTCTCGAAGAACCACCTGCATAGCACAAACCGTAGCTTGTTTGGGAGATTTCCTCGCGAGTCAGGTAAATGAGGATGTTACGCACAAAACCCATATCTCAGATTTTTGAGATTCGTTTCCATCTGTCCGCAAATCAAGATGCGAATCAAGGTGTTCTTATGTGGCATGCGTTTTTGGTTAAGGCTGTAACAGCTGGCTATGAGCGTCCTGTACGTGACAACTCACTCCACAAACCATCATTAGTAAAATTATGCATAATAGTCTTTTAATTCATCAAAGATAAAAGAAAATAATCACTATTAACCACTTGAAACATCAATGGAAGTAGCAGGCTGTTCAACGTGCAGCTACAACAAATGAATGAAAAATGGAATGATAAATGAGAAATAATGGTAAGAAAATGGATGAAAGGTATGCCGGTAAGTGATGAAAAATGGACAATTCCAGGGCCCAACATCTCCCCCAAACTGAACTTGTTGCATGTCCTCATGCAACCCAATACCTGTGTAGCATCCAACTTAAAAAAAAAAAAAACTCATTCACTTGTTCTTTTATTTTACCATTTGCACAGCTGCAGCAAGAAGAAATAGAGAGTTTAACACAAATTGGCAGAATCACTTAGCAGAGGATTTAGCAGAAAATTTGGCGGATTCACAGCTCTTTAGTAGAAAATTGGCAAAGTCACAGCTTATTTTAGCAGAGAATTTGGCGAAGGTTTTAGCGAAGATTTTGGCGGAACAGCGCTAAATGTAGCGGCAAATTTGGCGGAGTCAGCTTATTTTAGCAGAGAAGTTGGCGAAGGTTTTAGCGGTGAATTTGGCGGAACAGCGCTAAATATAGCGGCAAATTTAGCGGAACAGCGCTAAATGTAGCGGCAAATTTGGCGGAGTCAGCTTATTTTAGCAGAGAAGTTAGCGAAGGTTTTAGCAGCAAATTTGGCGGAACATCGCTAAATTTAGCGGCAAATTTGGTGGACTTGCAGCTGTCGGAAAAGATGTCGCAGCCGGCGGAAAGATGTCGCAGCTGCTGGAAAATGGGCAGCTGCCGGAAAGCGGTCGCCGGAAAATGAGGTGGCGGCTGCGGGAAAAAGATGTTGCAGCTTCCGATGTTGCAGCCGCCGAAGTCGCAGCCACCGATGTTGCAGCCGCTAATGTCGCAGCCACCTATGTTGCAGCCGCCGATGTCGCAGCCGCTAATGTCGCAGCCACCGATGTTGCAGCCGCCGATGTCGCAGCCGCTAATGTCGCAGCCACCGATGTTGCAGCCGCTAATGTCGCAGCCACCTATGTTGCAGCCGCCGATGTCGCAGCCGCTAATGTCGCAGCCACCTATGTTGCAGCCGCCGATGTCGCAGCCGCCGATGTCGCAGCCACCGATGTTGCAGCTACCAGAAAAAAATCGACGGCAAGCGGGAAAAGGAATTTTGCGGCTGCTGGGGAAAAGGATAATGTGGTTACCGGAAAAGGATATGCAGCTGGCGGAAAATATGTTGCAGCTGCCGAAAAATGGGCAGCTAATTTTAGCAGAGAAATTGGCGAAGGTTTTAGCGGCAAATTTGGCGGAATAGCGCTAAATTTAGCGGCAAATTTGGTGGACTTGCAGCTGTCGAAAAACGGGAAACGGCAATATTTTACGGCGTTTTAGTCTTTTTGAACGGGAAACTTCTAAAGCCATTTTCTCCCAAACGACGAACTGGGTTTGGCTGAAATTTTGCAGGCAAGTAGCTACCATTATAGTGCAGCTTCTCACCAAAAATTAGATGAACCCACATCACAGATTTCGAGAAAAATGCGAATTGGCTGTAGGTGATAATGGTCATTTTCTCGAAACCCGTGCACTGGATTGAGCTGAAACTTGCCACAGTTGTTCATCATGCTGTTATGCATTCCCTGTCCAAATTTCATGAGGATCCAATTCGTGGTTTGTGAGATATGCTCAATTCAAATTAGGCATTTTATGTGAAGAACAATATGCATCCAAATTATGAATGTGAATGAAAAAGCAACAAGCATAGTAGCTCCTCCCCCAAACTGAATAATTTTTCATGTCCTCATGGAAAGTAGGAGTTTGTTTCTTAGTTGGAAAGTAGCCATCTCCCCCAAACTTAACATATGCAGCATTCAATGATTCTTCAAATTCTCACAAACATTTCACTTGTAACAGCTGCCCATTGCTCCATGGAGAAGAATAAATGCATATATCAAATTTTTATGGCTCTCAATCACTCAACAATACTCATGCATATAACTTTGTGATAGCACCAAACATAATTCAAATCAGCTCATGGTATCCAAATGCCAATTTTACCATGTAATTAAGATGAAGTAACAAAGATGTGGCTGCCCCAAGACAAAATATGGAAATTCCACTGAGTTTTGTAGCCCTCCAACCTTCATGTGGAGAAATGAATGTCATAAAATTGTCTCATCTTTTACCTACAACACAATACTGTTAAAGATGTGCTGTAATTACTGATTTTGAAATATGCCCATAAAATATTAGAACCAGTCATAAATGTTATCATTCCTCTGCCTTGAATGTACAAGATAACGCTGGTATCCACTGCTACAGGAATGTTGTGATTTCCATCCCTCACAATTACAGTAATAAGACTTGATATTATTACTTTCAAACTTTCCTTCTATCTTGTATATACTGAAAATGATGATATGTGGTTTTTGATAGAAGAGCCATTCATGTAACTTGCAACTAAGTCCCCTATATTCTTCTTCAGCCACAACATCCATGCGTTTGAACCGATTTATGTATTAGGTGAACCAAGAAACACATACCTTTGAAATGCATCCTCTGTTGTAGGTTCTTGTGTCCAACCTATCCTTCTCCTTCAAGATGTGTATCAGCTACTTTATTTCTCCTCATTATTTTTTTATATGGCAACAGAGCAACGTTTCTTACTGCTGGTTCTTGTGTGGCAACAGCAAGACTTATTTTCTTACTGCCGGTTCTTGTGTGGCAGCAACAAGACTTCTTTTCTTACTGCTGGTTCTTGTGTGACAGCAACAAGACTTCTTATTGTTGCTTCTTGTGTGACAACATAAGGTATTCCTTTTTTTCATGCTTGGTCAGTTGGGTTGGTGAGATGTTGGATTGGAATTTGAAGTGGATGTGCATGGATAATGAAGTGTTAGAACTGAGTGGGAAATGATGGGAATGGATGGACATAAAAGGCTATTTAGAAAATGGAAATGGCTAATGCTTAGTGGTTCTTCATGACATTTCCCCAAATCTTTAATAAATCAAAAACTCATGCTATTTTACCTCAAGTTTTACCTCCATAGAAGCCTTGGTTGACATGAATGGACTGGTGTATGCTGGAGCTATGTAGGCTGATCTGATGCTGAGACATATGTATATGAGAGCTAGAACTGGATGAGACTGAATTTGATCCATGATGTTGTGCTGGTTGCCTGTAAGACTAACTGCTGAGACAATTGATGAGGAAAAATTCTACCATAGAAGCAGAAAGTCCTTTCTCTTATTCTGAAAATCAACTGCTGAACTGAAAATGGAAAGGAATTGCAAAACTACTAAACAAATGATGCTGCAAATCATTGTTGAAACCATTAGATCACATAATCTTCAGCTGCTACAAACCCGAGGTACAATTCTTACCATGCGAATGAATGTGCTGAAGTCGAGCATGGAAAGAAATCATTGGATTACCGGCCATTAATGTATGCCGTTAACCAATGTGAAGAAACTCACCTTTGATGACAATGAGCTCTAAAGTACCTTAGTGCATCTTGACAGGTACGAATGGATGTGCTGGAGTCGAGTCACCTGCAAGATTTGTCAATCAAGAGGCATTGATGAATCCCCATGATTAACAACAAGGAAATCTGCCATTGATTCATGCAGATACCAGGGCACTATAAAAACTCTAATCTTGATCCCAGATGATGTGTCGGAGTCGATGGGACAAGACCATTGGAAGGTGGACCTTAATGCATTCCACATCATCCAATACGAGTACAAAATAAATGATTGTGAAGAATCATAGTGAAAAATAGGACCAACATGAAACTCAGAAGTGGAAAGTATATGTGAAGTCATGATGTAGTAGTGATGGGAAATAAAATGGTTATGGTGACTACATAAGCAGTGGAAAATGGGACTTCGACATAAATGGATTTTTTGGGGTTTTGAAATGAGGAGGGTGAATGAATCTACCATAGGGAAATTGGCTTCTTGAGGGGTTTCTTTCAGCAACAAGTGGGATGACAGGTGTCTAAAACTGATTCTTGGCATGTAGCAATGGGACTTGACTTCGGAAACATTGGACTCTGTATGGTTTTCACATCAATCTCTCCATTTTTATTTTTTATTTTTTATTTTATGTGCTCAATCCATTTGCAAATCGATAAAAAGTCTTCAAGAGTCACTCGTGCATGCATTGACCTTCTTCTTCCAAGGACCTGCAAAACCTAGCATTTGCCTGCAATAAAACATGAGATGATGGAAGAAGAGAGATGATTGGTCTCTCTTCACCCAACACTTATGAAAAAAACAACAAGCAATTACTTATAAAACAAATCCAAATAAAAATGAACAAAGCAAAATCCATTTTATACCTGCAGGAGAGCAATGTCCATCTAGACTCACCAACGGTATTCTGATCATAGCTTCTTCGTTCCTTGTCCAATTTGAGTGATTCCAAAGCCAAATGAAAGTAAATTCATAGGTCTATTTCCATTAGAAACAGGTTTTTAAAATTCTATGCAATGATCTTCCAAATCACTCAGTAACAGCCTGCATGACAAGGTGTTTTTGTTTTTCGAATTCTGAACTAGACCAACAGTCACAGTTTTAGGCTTAACTTTTTCGTTTGATAACGGATTGATGTGATTCCAATTGGAGATGAAAGTAGATTCATGTAGGTATCTCCATTAGAAACAGGTTTTGAATCCAACAAGAATTCATGGGTCAAATAAGCCAATGAACAGTCTAGAAAATAGAGTTTTAGGAATGCAGATTTGGGACAGGCAGTCGGTATTTTGGTCATAAAATTTGCGTACGACATCGGAATGGAGTGATTCAAATTGCATTGTAAACTAGATTCATAGGGGAATATACCAATAAAACAGGTTTACAAAATATGTCCAATAAGGCATCCAAAAATTGACTGTCCCATCTCTGTTCCTAAGCTGCCAGCTTGACACCCTGTTAGTATTTTGGCCATAAAATTTTCGTTTGACACCCAATCGTAAAAATTCAAATTGTTTTGGAAACTAGATTCAAATTGCTACTTGGGATATAAACAGGTTTTAAAAATAAGTTCATTTGGTGTCCCAAAAATGGACTGTCCCGTCTATGTTTCAGTAAAATTTTCAAGCCAAAATGTCACAAAAATCCAATAAATTAAATTTAACCCCCAAAAATTGATCAAAATAGGTGTGAATGATTTTAATGATGTAAATTCAAATATAATACACATCCATACCAAAAATTTCATGCATTGAGCACCTAGATTGACTTACACAGTTTGTTGCAGCCACAGCTGCAACTCTTAAAAAATGACATAATGTTGAAATAAAGCATGTGAATTTTTATGGAAAATAAAAAAACTAAAGACATATCATGATGTGCAACACCCACGTATCTCAAACTCATTAATTTTTACCTGTAACACAGTCACAGCTGGGTGTTGCATCTCCTTGTCACAGCCAATGTTGCAGCTCACTGTTGTAGCTGCGAGTAATCACAGCTGAGAGTAATCACTCACAGTTGGGTTGTTGCAGCTAACAACTTTATGTCAAATTTCAAGCTTGAAGGGTTCCATAATCATGGGCTTATTTTCCTGTGGATCCTTCATTCACTTTCTCGAATTACTGTAATCTTGTTTTCATGATATTTTTATTTTTATTTGTAACAAATAGAAACAAATTGAAATTGGGAAATTGATGACAAAAAGGACTTGAGCATTTTTGTTCAAATAGTCAACAATTCCAAAGCATTCATGAAAACATCTCATACCCATTCCTCATACTTCTACTTTCTGATCTTCCAGATCGCAACAAGGCGCAGGAAGAGAGCATACTTATTCAAAAATAGAAAAATAAAAAAACAAACAAAAGCATGGTTTTATTCTGATATTCTATCCTACCCTATGCTACTTGGAAATATAAAAATTGTTTAAGTGTATGCATATTTCCAATGGAGCCATTTTCGAAAAAGTGACTCAAGTATGCTCATACTCCCAATAGAAAAATATAACTTTATGAATTCTAAGATATGAAAGATCAACTTCCCTTCAAATGATGGTGCCAAGAATTGGTGAAGTATGAAATGATGCTGCAGACCGATAACAGATTGAAACCAAGCTTCAATATAGTCTTTGTTCCCTTGATTGCTCATGGATGTTACACCATAAAGATCCTTATTAAACTGATTTTCCTCAATGCATAAGATTTCCGGATCTAATGATGTGAATGATGTTTTTGGTTCCAATGGTTGTTCTCCATCAAATATTACGTGTGTATTGTTGATCTTGTCTGCTTGCTTATGAGGACTAGAAGAAACTCCATCTGCAAAACTTGGATCTAAAACATGTTCAGGCCTCGTATGGATTTGCTGCAACAACGCACATTCTTTTTGCAGCAGTGTAGGTGAGGTAGAACGAGAGGGAAATTTAGAAACATTTTGCAGTTCAGCACTGTAAGCATACTGTACTGCTTTATTATGGTTAGGGTGGAGGGTGGATTGGACAGGAAATTGTGTTGGATACCAAGGAGTTTGATGAGAAGATAGATGTGGCTGATGTAGATGATTGAGTTGTGAGGTTGATATTGAAGGACCAACTTGTGTTGTAGCATGAGGGAGAGTGGCCATATGATCATAGGATGGGCCATTCCAACCTTGTTGATAAGGTAGGTAAGAGTTAAATTGAGGCTGCAACAACTGCCATGGTGGAAGAGTATTCAATGATTGAGTATAAGAGTAAGGAAATGGAGGGATAGAATTTTGAACCATAGATGTAGGCCATGGTTGACATGACTGTTGCAACGAGTTGGCTGCAACTCCCAGATCTCTTTGATATGTTTCTTTCATCCTTGGTAAGGAGGGGCAATGATCTGTGGAATGATTCAAGTCACATATACCACAACTTTCAAGACTATCCAAAGGGAAATCCCTTGCTTCTCTTATTTCCTCCTGCTTTTCCTTATCCTGCAAAACACCCAATTGTAAATCAGCTTTAGAAATGTCAAATAAATTGCTGATTTCAGTTCGCAAAACTCTTGTTTTTGCATCAGATTTCAAAAATAGAGATAAAAGTTCCTTAGAATTCTTACCAGTCTTGAAGGTTCCTCTTGAATACCTTCTACATAACTCACAAATATCATCATATGCTAACTGAAATACATTACCTGTTCCGATCAGATTTAATATTTCTAAACATTCAGCTTGGATTCCCTTGAGTAGAAGTGTTTTTAAGATTTCCTTCCCCAGTTTCCTCTGTTTGGATCTTTGGAGGTTATATTGAAATCGTTCTATGTATTCCTCCAGACTCTCTTCTTCTCCTTGTGTCATTTCGAAGATGTCTTCATTGACCCTGTAATAATCTTGGTACCTTTTCAAGAACACATGTTTCATGTCTTCCCAAGTTTGTATACAATTCCCACCGAGGCTCATGAACCATCGGAGGGCTGTTCCTTTTAGAGTAAGGGGAAATACATTCAACTTTTGATCATTAGCACAATAACCATATCCTCTACAAAGTACTTCAAATTGAAATAAAAATACATCAGGGTCTTCGTTTTCCAAACCGTGAAAATTTGGTAGAACATGTGGGGGAATTCTTTTTGTTGGTGCCACTCCGCTCGAATCTCTGATGGGAAATTCGAAGGTAACAACTTCTCCATCTTTTTCACCTGCCATCCCTTCATTAGATTCTTTGTGTGCTATCTTGAGGCTCCTCCTTCGAATGTTCCTGTCAACTTGTTAGTAGAATGGGTGGTGCTCACAACACCACTAGGGGAATGATAAGATTTATGAATCAAAGATTGAAAATGAAATAAAACTGAATGTAAAGACAGAAAATTAACACTCAAAATAAATTCAATAAACTGAAATGTAATCATGCAACCTACATGCCCTATTTTAACAATGCATCTGCAAAACAATGTCAGATATACTATTGCACAATTGATAACTTCCCCGGCAACGGCGCCAAAATGTCGTGCCCACTATATGTCAGTTAATTAAAACTTAACATGCAGAGTGCTAAACATAAATTATCAACCCGAGGAAGTCTTTTATTTCAAAGCTAACGTGCAAAATATATGCGAGTACAATTTCTATCTGACATTGTTATTTATTGGTATGCAATCGAAACTATTTGTAAAATAAGTCACAGCTTCTTGAAAGCAAATCAAACCCAAACCTATTCATGAAATCACACTGTAAATCTAATCATACTTCAACAAAATAAACAAGATCTAATTACGTACATCTAGAAGAATTGTTATGTTGGCCAACGATCTACCAAAACGAATTAACCGAAAAACACTATAGTAAATCAAATGAACAACACATGGTCTTAATAATAAAATAACTATGATAAATCCAATGCATGAAAGAATTAACAAATAAACAAATCTGCAAAATAAAACACTTACAATCAACACTACCAGCATCTGCTCAGGGAAGAGGGCCCTTCCTCCACTGAGCAGATCTGGATCTCCACAATGAAAGTCTACAACTCCAGAATTAAGAAACTGCCAGCATGTATTATCATAATGGAAGAATTACAACAGATCTGGATCAAATCCTACATCATAACATTGTGTTCTCTCCTCTCTTGCATCTCCTATCCTGCCTAATCTATCATGCTTAATCTCTATCAATCTATCCCCCTTTCTCAATGAGATTGATTACATATTTATACATAAAATTATCTCATGAAAAATGAAGAACTGAACCCCCAGCTTGTGATCTGCAACAGTTGGAACACGGCCGTAACTGTTGGCAACTTTGGAGCCGGCCGCAACAGCAAATCTGGAAAATACCCTCTCGAAGAACCACCTGCATAGCACAAACCGTAGCTTGTTTGGGAGATTTCCTCGCGAGTCAGGTAAATGAGGATGTTACGCACAAAACCCATATCTTAGATTTTTGAGATTCGTTTCCATCTGTCCGCAAATCAAGATGCAAATCAAGGTGTTCTTATGTGGCATGCGTTTTTGGTTAAGGCTGTAACAGCTGGCTATGAGCGTCCTGTACGTGACAACTCACTCCACAAACCATCATTAGTAAAATTATGCATAATAGTCTTTTAATTCATCAAAGATAAAAGAAAATAATCACTATTAACCACTTGAAACATCAATGGAAGTAGCAGGCTGTTCAACGTGCAGCTACAACAAATGAATGAAAAATGGAATGATAAATGAGAAATAATGGTAAGAAAATGGATGAAAGGTATGCCGGTAAGTGATGAAAAATGGACAATTCCAGGGCCCAACAGATTCCTCCCTATGAACTCTAATCACTTTCCCCTTTGTTCATGAAGACCATAATGAGGTAATCCTTTGGGTTGCCCTTGGTTAGCCACATATCTTCCAAGAAATTTTTTTGGGGATCATACTGAAGGAATATGCATATTAGCATACATGTACTTAGGTATATCACCTTGTCTTCCACCACCACTAGGTTGACAACCACTCAAGGACTTGATACTTATTTGTAGGCACCCACTGATGCACTTCAGAAGGATAGTATCAAGCCCAATTTTCTTTTCCTTGGAAACTTGCAAAAAGTTCAAGTTTGACTGTCAAGAATATGACATCTACACTTGAAATAAATTTTATTTAAGGATGTACTTGCTCCCTACATTCTCTTTGCATTGATCACACCTTTCCTAATGGCTCTACTAGTTTCCTTCATAAACTATTAAAATCCTGCTTGTAGTGCCCTATTAGATGTTATAATAGTCATAGTCATACCTAGGCATACTTCAGGCACATAATAAAGTCATAATAGAATTAGGTAGAGTTTAATAAAATGAAGTAATGATGACTTAAAAACTATGGATTTTTTAGATGATTAGGCATTTAGGAGCTATGTAACATACTCCTACCTACCCTACTATGTTTCAAGACATTGCATCACTACGTAATAAGGAAATTATTATCTATCTCATTTATCGATGTGCTTCCTTTGAAAATTCTAGCGTGCAAACTTGACATGGTATCAGCATTCAATTGAGAAAGCTAAGGAGAAAGTGAACAAATCCCTGGGACTACTAGAGATATGAGACAAACCGAAGGACTACTTACACATGAGTTAGAAGAAAAGCAAGCTGACCTTCAACAAGAGCTAAGAGTGATTTATAGAGATATTAATTTTTATTATTCAGGGCCACCTTACTACTTATAGAAACTTAAATGTACCGAATGAAATAATATTTATACAAATAAATATTTAACTTATAGACAGAGATCAATGGCATGCTTTATTTTTTTTAAATAATTAGGTACAATAGAACGCAATTTTATGTAGGGTATTTCATAGGAAAAAATGACCAAATCATGGAAAACACATAAGAAGTAAGTTGTGTATAGAATCTAAAAGTAGGGATCACACTATTGCGAAAGTAATAAGGTTGCATTACAAACCCACAGTACACTACTACATAGGTGATAAGGTTGCATTGCAGGCATGCAATCTGTGCCCATGATAGTTTGTATTTCAAGATTCGTAAAGGTAGTTTAGAGGCAGCGAGAAGTCATATTACAGGGGTAGCAGAAGACATAATTTTGTTGCACTGTGTTACAAAGGTATTTCATAGCACTACTATGGTGGCAAAATAGAGGTTGAATTGTATTTCATTATAGATGTGCCTAGGCATGTTAGAAGCACAAACAGATCGATAAGACAAAGGGGTAAACTTGTCATAGAGAACACATAGCTAATTAGGGATTATAAAGGGGTTGTTAATGCATATGAAGGAATTGACTTGTGCAGTGTGTCATATAGTTTTTGAAGAATTTGTTCCATGATTTGCATACTAGTACACAAGCAACACTAAGAGGGACCAACCTGGTAGGTGTTGACATTTATCATACACACAGATAAGGTCCAACTTGTACAATGAGACACAAACGAAGAAGGTTCTACTGTGTTATAGTGAGACAAGTAAATCTGACAACAGTGTGCTTTTACAACTATATAGTGCTAGTATTTACATTTATCAGTACTTGTGGATTAATTTTTGTTTAAACATCTATAATTTCTGAGTTTGAGATTTGTGGATGGAGATTCATTTTTTATTGCATTTGTGGACAACAGTAGGGTTGGTACATGAAATAGGGTTCTACTTGATTAGCCCCATGGATTAACTCAAGCAGTCATGAGCCAAACCTGAGATCTCTCACCCCAAAGTTGGGGAGTGTTGGAATATTCACAACATCATTTTTGTATTTTGCATGCCTGCATGCAAAATTGCATGTTGCATGCATTTGCATGCCATGCATCCAATAATCATCATGCTTGTCTCCCCAGCACCTAGAGCTTGATTCTAGCTCTCCAGATCCTGCCTTTAGACCTCATTTGGCCTCCTACCTACCTAATGCACCCTCCTTAACTTATATGCTCAGCAAGTGCGCCTTTCTCACCTACCACTGTCAGTTAGAGTGTACTTACTCATGTACCACCAGTTATCACTCAGTTAATGCACCTTATCGAACCTACCGGGAGTTATCATTCAGTTAGTGCATTGATTGAGTAACTCTTCCATTGATTGCTCATACTGACTGCTTGTAGCTTCTAGTTAGCTAGTTCTAGAGTTCCACTTGACTATTTGACAGCCTCATGCGCCCTCCTTGGAGTCTCCATTCCTTGATTTATGCCTAGATGGTTCTTTAGACTCAGTTAGACACACTTGACTGACTATTACCATTTATGACTGATACTATTAACTCGATGATGTCTTCATTGTTATCCAAGCTAGAATTTGAGTTAGACAACCTCATGCACCCACCATGGTGTCTCTATTCCCTGATTTATGGATAGATGGTTCTGTTAGACTCAGTTGGTCACACTTGAATGGCTCTCACTAGTTGTGATTAATACTACCGACTGGATGATATCTCCATAGTTATTCATGCTAGAATTTGAGCCCAGATTCGAATGCCCTACTTGGCTAATTCGAATCCTATATGATGCCTCATCATTGATTATTGTAACACATTCTCTACATTCATTATTCATTGTATGATATTGACATTGTCCATTATTCTGTGTTTATGAGTGATTATTGAATGCATGCTTCTTCTTCTTTGCAAATAATCCTAAGAGTTAGATTGTGAGTTTGTTATAGTTGCTAGATCCCTGCAGATTATCACAGGGAGGTCACGTGTTCGACTCTCTTGATCCCCTTGGGTGTAGGGTTCGTAATCAAGGAAAACTGTTTACCCCATTTACCATCCATGAATGATGGGGAAGTACTCATAGGGTTTTATGTTAGTTTATCATTTAAAGCAAGGTTGTACTTGATTACATTGGTGTGTGGGATAATAGTAGTTGTCAACCTATGCTAAGTAAAAGAAACAACTAAGACATAAATTTTTTTGGTGTTTAAACCTTTAAAAATTGTCAATCTATACTATGCAATGTTGAAAGGAAATTAGAGGTTGACATAAAAAAAATTCACACTTAGAAACAAAGGATGGTTTCAATTTTTTAGTACAGGGGCTTGGACATAATTATATTGGGACAGAAAGCACAAAGTGCAATAGATAAGGAGGCTCGCATTGAGTATGATACAATAAATAGGGTGGTTGTGATGTTTATCAAGCTCTTATTTAGTGATGTGATGGTGCCTAATGTGCAAGACAGTGATGACACTCTCGGTATTTGGAGGCATTTGAGAAACATGCATGAAATGCCATATAATAGAGGAATATGATTCTCTTCAAGATCATTAATTGAAAATCAAAGATATTTTAGATCAGTTGAAACTTGAAAGAAATTCATAGATAAGTTGATGAGCATATGGTGATAATTATGTTGGGAAACCTACTTCCTTCATATGAAAATTTTGTTGAAACATTGAAATTTTGAATACAACCTTTGAAGAGGTGGATATGACATTTGAGAAATTGAGAAACAAAATTTTGCAAAAAGAAAGGAGGTCAAAGAAAATTGATAGTAGTAGTGTGAATAGAGAATCAAAGGTGGCCTTAAAAACATAGTTCAAAGGAAAATATAATATGGGCATGAAGATGGCAACAAATTTGCTGAATCATATACTCAAAATCCTAGGAAAGGTATAACATGTTTTTATTGTTGTAAGAAAGAGCATAAGGCCAAGTTTTGTTGGAAAAGGTGGTGGAATGAAAAAAAAAACAAGGACCTCTTTTTGAAGATCAATCTTGGAAGAAATAATCCAATTCAATCGAAAATAAAGACAAGAAATTATGTTTTTGTGACAAGCAATAAAGTGCCAATGGGAACAAGATAGTTTGGTACATTGACTTGGGTGCATAACATCATTTTACTAATTGAAAAAAATTGGTATACTGATTTTGTAGAGGACATATCCAACATTATTTTGTTATCTTGTGAGGCAAAGAAGAATAGAGAGTTGCGGGAAGGGGAAGAGTGCAAGTTCAAACGAAAGGTATGTGGTAGGTATTTAGGGATGTCTATTATGTCCTAGTGGACGGCATTCACTAACATCTCGAGGTTTTGGTGTAACGGTTCGTATCATTTGGTATCAGAGCCTCCACCCAGGTTCGAGTCACAGAGTGGGTGGCAACTCCGGCATTGCAGTGTTCGCTCGGGGCTCGTACAGCGCAAAGGGGACACCACCGTACGGGCGCACATCCAGCCCAGAGTCTGAACTGCGGAGCATGGTGGGATGTTAAGATCCTAGTGGACGACCTTCAATAACATCTCGAGGTTTTGGTGTAACGGTTCGTATCATTTGTGATGAACTTGCAATAATTAATTAATACAAATACACGAGATATCAAAAATAATGGAACTCAAAATCACTTTTATATTGATCATGGGCCACTTTGAGGGGGAAACCTCCTTTGAGCAAGCTCAATACAATTAACTTCACGATGGCTTCAATGACCTCAACACACACTTATATACTAATTCTATGCCCAATACTATGAGTCAAAACCATGGGACATATAATACTATGGGACGACTTACAAAGCATATGCGTCCAATACTATGGGTCAATACTATGGGCTAATATAAACTACGGATCAACAAATACTACGGGACGACTTACAAAGCATATGCGTCCAACAACAATATACTAACATAGTAAAGAGAAGGGTTGACATAGGTTCCTAACATCCCCTCTCCCTTAGAAAAAGCTTTGTCCTCAAAGCTTTGGTTGGAGAAATTGCTGCAGAATCTGAAGGAGTGGTTCCCCGGTAGCATCCTCGGTTTGCATTTCGGGCCACTGACGCCTTTGGATTGTCAAGGAGGATTGCTTGGAAGGATTTAGATGAAGAAGAACCCTGTCAGCTGCGTGGAAAATGTGCTCAGAATGGTGTTGATCGGCTTGTTATTTCATGCGAATTCTGGACATGTGAAGATTGTCCTGTAGAATGGGAAGAATCTAATAGCGGTTTTGAAGAACCGAGTCAATTTCCTGAACTGGGGAGCTGCTAAGGGTGTATGGAAGAAGAACTGGCGGTGTTTTTCCATATATTGCTTCATATGGTGTACTTTGAGATGTTGTATTTTACCACTAGAATGCTGCGAGGAAATCCATAGAAATAGTTGGCCAAAGTTATGTAGGGATGGGCAAGGGTTTGAGCAATCTCGAAAGGAGTGTTGTTTCCCCCTTGTTGACTTGGAAAGTATCATCGTCAGCCACCATCTGTTGAATTGTCATTTTTAGTCCCTACCAAAAGAAGTTAAATTGTTCCCAGTCATACATTTTGCAGAACCCAGAGTGCCCTGTTGCTGAAAAATCATGGAGTTCATAGAAGAGATAGCCCTATTGAACATATTGCAACCAATTTGGAACAAGCAGAGAAAGACCTGTAAGAGAAACTGGGTCATCAATTGTGCGAGAAGGAGCATCTTCCACCATATTGTCCTTACCCTTTTTGTAAGTGATCACATAGGGATAACCCATGAGTTGGATAACCCATTTCAGGTGTGTTGGGGAGGAGACCCATTGTTCCAGAAAATTTTCTAGACTCGGGAGATTAGTCTTGATGCAGAAATAATTCCCTAATAGGTATGGCTGCCACTTCTGTACTGCATGCAAAATAGCCATCATTTCCTGCTGAGAGGTAGATGTGGCTAATTTCTTACCGGAAAGGTCGCTTGAAGGCAGCAAGCGCATTGGTTCAGCAAAGATACCTGCATATCTATCCAATGAAGTAGTGGAGACTGTTGATGGGTGCATCTGAATGGAATTGAGCTGAGCGATGACACCATGTGAATTCTTCTTAAGGATTTTTTCCAGACGATGTGAACTGATGATGCAGAGAGACTCTGGTTGGAAGCCCATAAATTTGTTTTGTGCCCCATTGACTTTAAACTGCATCCAAATTTCAGCAAAATCCCATAAGATGGGGCCAAGTGTGCATAGCCATTGAACGACCAAAACCACATCACATCTGCCTAAGGACAACGAAAACATGTCAGAGTGTAGGTTATAATCTTGCATAGAGATACGCACATTGTGACACTTCCCCTTGCAAGGTAAGGTGCCCCCATTGGCAACCATCACTTCAAAGTTGGAGCAAGGATGGACAAAACAATCAACATGTTTGGCAATCCAAGGGTTAATGAAGTTATGAGTGCTACCAGAATCAATGAGTATGGTAAGAGGGAACTTCTTGAAGTATCCCCTGACCCACATTGTTTGTGGGGTGGTGACACCGGTTACAGCATGGAGAGAGATCTCGGGTGGGTCGTCCTGAGATGGGGTGTCAACAGGCGGGTGTTGAATGTCGACCTGATCATCTACTGTATCTGTAGATTCTTCACCAAGTTCTAAGGCAGGAAGAGAATCCACATCCAAGAGATAGAGCTTTTGTTGAACACAGCTATGTCTCCAAGTGAATTTCTCATCACAATTATAGTAAAGCCCTTTTTCTCGGCATGCCTGGATTTCTATTTCAGACAAATGCTTGATAGGAGTTGGTTGAGGAGAAGGCGTGATGGGAGGTCGTTGGAAACCCATATTTCTAAAGGGAACAAAGGTGGGTTTGGAGTGTTGTTGAGCTGCGATCTTATCCTCGGCCAGCTTAGCCAACCCTAGGACTTCCATCATTGTGTTCGGACAAAACATTTTGACCTCTGAGCGGATTTCATCCTTGAGACCACTGATAAAACAACTCCTGTAGAATTCATCAGACAATCCTTCAGTGTGATTGGCCAATTTCTCAAATTATGTCTGATACTCTCTCACTGTGCCAATTTGGTGAGGTTTAGTGAGTGCTCCTATGAAATCATCAAAAGCACTAGGACCAAATCATGGCAAAATGAGTTGGAAAAAATCCATCCAGTTTGGCTTGGGATGAGCTTTTATGTACCAATGGTACCATTGAAGGGCTTCTTGTTCCAAATGAAAGGATGCAAGTGGAACTTTCTAGGCATCAGAAGTATTATGTAGACTGAAATATTGTTCTGCTCGATATATCCATCCAGTCGAATCAGTACCATTGAAGCGAGGAAAATCAAGCTTCGGCCCATGAAACTTGCTAGAAGAAGAGAACCCGGTGGCTGCAAAAGATTATGGTTGTCTGGTATTGTTCATGGCTGAATGCTGAAGATGGAGGCTGAGAAATTTTTCATCCAGATCTTGGAGTTTGGTTTGGATGGCTGCAAGTGCTTCCTCCATGGTGTGTGCTCCTGCACGGGTGACAACCATAACCAGGTTTTTTTTTTGGTGGAATGGGTAGAAAAAGAAAAAAAAAAGTTGATTTAGTAAAGGGACATTTGGATTGGGGAAACAATCTGATGGGTAATTGGGGTTTGACTAGATTTTGGACACTGTCAAACGGACAAGAAAGCAAAAAGGGGGATTTCAGAAGCGGGGTGATAGAATGAGAAAATTTTCCAGAGAGGGACAAAGAAGCAGAATTCAGAAAGGAACTCTGTGGTAAAATTTGAAGGTGATTGGGTGAAATATGAGGAATTTATGGCAAACCCTAAAAATAGACAAATGTGGGATTTCGGGATTTGGGAAGGGGAATTGGGGACAGGGTCCTCAGGAGTGAAAGATGCAGAATGGGATGACAGGGGTTCCCCAAAAATTTCAAGGGGAACAGAGTGAAAACAAGGGAGATATGGAGAAAAACTATTTATTTATTTATTTTTTAATGGAACTCAGAATCACTTTTATATTGATCACGTGCCACTTCGAGGGGGCAACCTCCTTTGAGCAAGCTCAATACAATTAACTTCACGGTGCCTTCAATGACCTCAACACACACTTATATACTAAGTCTATGCCCAATACTATGAGTCAAAACCATGGGACATATAATACTACGGGACGACTTACAAAGCATATGCATCCAATACTATGGGCTAATATAAACTACGGATCAACAAATACTACGGGACGACTTACAAAGCATATGTGTCCAACAACAATATACTAACATAGTAAAGAGAAGGGTTGATATAGGTTCCTAACATCCCCTCTCCCTTAGAGGGACAAAGAAGCAGAATTCAGAAAGGAACTCTGTGGTAAAATTTGAAGGTGATTGGGTGAAATCTGAGGAAGTTATGGCAAACCCTAAAAATAGACAAATGTGGGATTTCGAGCTTTGGGAAGGGGAATTGGGGATAGCGTCCTCAGGAATGAAAGATGCAGAATGGGATGATAGGGGTTCCCCAAAAATTTCAAGGGAAACAGAGTGAAAACAAGGAAGATATGGAGAAAAACTGATTTTTTATTTATTTATTTTTTTAATGGAACTCAGAATCACTTTTATATTGATCACGGGCCACTTCGAGGGGGCAACCTCCTTTGAACAAGATCAATACAATTAACTTCACGGTGCCTTCAATGACCTCAACACACACTTATATACTAATTCTATTCCCAATACTATGAGTCAAAACCATGGGACATATAATACTATGGGACGACTTACAAAGCATATGCGTCCAACAACAATATACTAACATAGTAAAGAGAAGGGTTGACATAGGTTCCTAACAATTTTGTTATCTTGTGAGGCCAAGAAGAATAGAGAGTTGCGGGAAAGGGAAGAGTGCAAGTTCAAATGAAAGGTATGTGGTAGGTATTTAGGATGTCTATTATGTCATTGGTTTGCAAAAACTCTACATTCAGTTAGTTGGATTGTGAATCATAGCCAGCTAGTTGGATTATGAATCATAGCCCACATTTTGATGTTATATTCAATCATAGTAGATTTTTTATTGTTGAGAAAAGGAGGAAAAAGACTATTGTTATGGCCCTAGAATATAATACAACATGTGATAAACTCTTATTAATATTTTGAAACAGTAATATGTCTGGAAAATAATCATCATTTATGCGTTGAAAATATTTGTCATATGTCTGAAAATCTCTAATTATGCCTCTTAATTTGCAGAAATCAGTGATTAGAAACAATATCTCTAGTTCCAAAATCTAAATGAAGAGAAGTGAATCATTCAACTTCAGGTGCATATTCTTATCACAAACTATTTGTGTCATTTAAGTTTGTTGTAAATACATGTTTCTCTACACATATGTGGATTTATTGAAATTTTGTAATGAGTATTATGTTTTGACACTATTTTTGCATTGCCTTTTTAGGTGATCGAGGTGGAACAAGATGTAAAGTTTCCATATTTGATCTTGTTGTTGGTGATGTTGTACCCTCAATATTGGCGATCAGGCATATTCCAATTCCATTTGTAATAATAGCATCAATGCCTTGCTTCTTATTAAAATTGAATAACTATCTTTTGAAAGATGCATATTTCGTTTTCAGGTCCTTGCAGATGGCACTCTTATTACTGGAAATTCGCTATCAATTGATGAATCTATTATGTCTAGGGAGAGCATGCTTATACATGCAATTTTTGTTGGTCTCGTAGTTCCTTGGCCTGTTAGCAAAGAAGCAAATTTTCCCTTCTCCTCCAATCATGACCCCAATACTCGGACTGTAATCTATTTCACTTTTAATGGGGCTATGATTTTAACTCTATGATAATCATAGTTCTGAATGTCTTATGGTTATTAGTTGTAGGAGTTGGTTGATATCTGTCATGTCCCAAATTTGGTATTGGGTCACAATGGCCTAATCACATTGTCCCTATTCATTAGAGTTTGTCAAATTGATGCTAAAGGTCAAATAATTGCCAAGGAGGAAAATTACTAGTTTCCTAGGTTTGGGGTGGAAGCTTTGGGATTTGGAATAATGGGGATAATAAATTATGTTTGAACATTAGAGTGGCATAAATATTTAATAAAGGAGCTAAATAAATATATACAAGTGAAAATCAAAGTGGCATTTGATCATGAAGACACATGGAGGAAGTGGGACCCACATATGGCTAGATTTCCCCACTACATTTGGCATCATTCTCTCACCAATTCGAATTCAAGGTGAATGGTAACATACTTGGGGGAGTCCAAAAGGTATTATTCATTGCATGACTCATCCAAGGTCGAAATATAGAGGAAGAGTAACTCCCATGGAAGAGGAAGAGGCAATTTGGAGCTAGTGAGACACTTGGGCTAGATTCCCTAGCTCTATGACAACAATGATGAAGATGCTATGACACCTATGACACAAATCAGACCTGAAGGCTGACATATGACATATATGACATGTCAGGGCTAAAAATAGACTCCAAGAGGGCGCTCAAGGGTGTTAGGGCAGCTAAGATGCTTCCACATGTGATTTGGTGGAAGTGGGAGACTAGGAATTGTTGTACAAGTGGCGTTCTTTGGAATCTCTTCCCAACATGAGTTGGCATGAGTCTCTTGGAAGGAATTCGACCCATGGAGGACATTAGAAGTTTATAAATGTCAATAACAAAGAATGAAACCAGCTTTTGATCATTTGTAGAATTTGCAATTGCATTTGTGAAGAGGGAGAGCTAGTGGATGACTAGTTTCTTGCCTTAGCCAATTTCGAGGGTGAAAGATTCCCATCCAAGTTGGTAATTGGAAAGGCCATTCAGACCTTTCATTTGGAGCTTTAATGGAGTCTTTATTTGCAGGTGTAAGCTACAGGGCAGCTCATGGTTTCTTCTATTGCAGCTCACTCCTTCAACCATTTCCATTTTTGATGGCATATTCTTGATCCTTGAGGGAGGGCGTTTTTGGTGAGCTATTGTACTCTTTGGGGAAGCTTTTAATGCCCCATTTATTTTTTAATATGAAGTAAATACTCTGTTATTCATCTCCAAAAAGTTTCAGGTCGAAATTCCAAGTAGAAATGTATAAATCTCATTTTTAATGGAAGAACAATGCCATTTCCCCACTACCTTGTTGTGAGCCAATGTGTTGATGATGATTTCGAATGAATGGATGATTCTCTGATATATTTGTGATCAATATACTACCATGGATGTCTTCTACAAGTTTCATGTACTGTACTTGAGCATTTGAAGCATTTTTACTCAATTTAGTTGCATTGGGAGGTGAAATAGTGCCATTTCCCCAAGGGTCGAATTGGGGATTTTTGCAGTTGAATGGGAGAGGGTGAGAACAGTTGTAATAATACATTAATGGTGCATATGAGACTTTAATAACATACTTAACACATTACATACCTCTGTTCATAAATTTGAGTGGGTTTGGAGGCATTTGGGAAGCCATTTTCATTGTTTACCCCAGGGGGATTTGAACCCCAAATTACTAGTAAAATTGCATAATTGGTCCAGAATATTAAGAGAGTTTGCAGAGGTCTTTTGGTGGCCATATGTCATCCATAAACATCATATTCAAGTTCTAATATCATTCATACACCTTCCTTGAAGATTTGAAGGCATTTGGAGTCAATTTGAAACCTAGAGACCAATACTAGTCAAAGGAAAATCACTAGTAAAGTTACCTGCATTGATCAGAATTGAAAGAGGATTTGCAGAAGTATTTTAAAGGTCCAAAGGCATCCCTGAAACACATATTTATGTTCTAATATCATTCATACACCTTCTCAGAAGATTTGGGATCATTTGGGGCAAATTTGGGACCTAGAGATCAAAACTAGTCAAAGGTCGAACAAGGAAAAAAAAAGTGGAAAATTGCCATTTTAATAAAATTCCTAATAAGGGTCATTACAGTGGTATCAGAGCATGATCTTGGCACATGATGTGGTATAATATTCATGAGGAAAATAATTCAAGTACCACCATTATATATTGAAACCAAAAGTGCTTTTGTTGAAGAAAAAAAAAAAGTAGGAGAAGAAGAGCAAATTTTTTGAGGAAACTATGACTAGGGATGAAAAGGGAGCCTCATATGATGGTGAGGAGCATATAAAAATTATGAAAACAATATTTGAAGATATGACCAAGCAACTTAAGGAAGGATTCGAATTGTTTTCTATCGAACTTGTGGAAAAAATTATTGATTTTAAGGAAACCAAGGGGAAAAATGCATCAGCTTGCTTGAAGGAGCAAAAGGAAGAGACATCACAAGATCATGAAGAAGATTCTATTGAAAATATGGAAGATCATTTCGAGACACCTTCTAGCTTAGACATGAACCAAAGAGCATCTATTGATGGATGCTTAAACTATGAAGGAGTACCTACTGATGGGTGCTCACACCTCTATGTTGGTGACATAGAGATCACTTTTGAAAGTGTTGCTGCAAGCACAAGTTCCATTAAGCATGATAATGAAGACCTTGCAGCAGTTGAAGAAGAACCAAGATCAACTTCTCCATCACCACTTGAGCTTCATGAAGTTGGTCCAAGAAAAAATGAAGAAGATGAGGAGGTTCATTTGCAAGAGCCTCATTTTCTTGAAGGGTCCTTAAAGATGAATGAAAAGAAGATCCAAGAGTCCCTCAGCATTCTCCATGACACTCAAGCATTGGTGTCAAATTCTTGTTGGAGAGCTACTTCATTGGAGGAAACATCCTTCCTTGAAGACATGGAGAAGATTCAAAGAGCAATGTGCCACATCAAAGGTAATTTCATGTCTTTGCTTTTTGATAGAAACCATTTGTTTGAGCTTAATGAATTGTTACATGATGCATACTTGAAGAATAATGAGGATATTCATAAGCTCACAATTCAAAATGAGCAACTCCTTGAAAAGTTGCAAGATACTTGTTTTTCCTCCTATGTTTCAGATTGTCAAATGGTAGATTGTTTGGAGGATTCTCATGACATGGTGGATCATGAGAAATGTGAAAATTTGAATGTTCTTGATGTGTTTGAAGATGAACTTGAAGAGATCCAAACACTTGATGTGGTGGAAGAGGAATTTGAATTGCCTCTTGATGAAGGTTATGCAAATTTTAAAGAAGAGCATGATTCCTCTACATTGGAACCAAACTATGACAAAGAGTTCACACTTTTGAAGGAGCTGCATGATACTACCCACATGGATCCTTCCCATGATAAAACTTCTGAACTTTTTGATCATTTGGGTGAGTTAGTACATTCTCCTACATCCTACAATTCCATGTTTTGCAGTATTAGTCTCAATGAAGTATGGGTGAAAGGGTTCTTTTTGATGGTGCCACATGAGGAGTATGGAACTCCTAGATTTAACTTTTATGATGACATGGTTGGAGCACATTCTTATTCACATTTGCAGCAGCATAATTTGTCACTTTATGATGATTCACATCTACATGGATGCACCTATGATATGGATTTGAGTCACTTGAATACTCATGGTTTTTCTTGCTCAACACTGGGTTCATTTGATGTTAGAGGAACTTCATCCAACACTTGGATGAATAGATTTATGATGGGAGAACATTTTTGTTGGAAGCCACATACTTTGTTATATATTTATGATTCTCACATTCATGAATGTATGGGTGAGACTTCTTTGAGTCATTTGAAGTCTCCTTGTTTTTTCTGCTCATTATTTGGTTCAGATTCTAGTGGAGATTCTTCATTCACTTCTTGGATGAAAGAATACATGGCTGAATATTTTGATGCATATCACATCCTTTTGGAGCAGCATTATAGGACATGGGATCCTCACCTATGTCATTGGGGCAGATTTGATTTGTCACTTGAAGCTTGTATGCACTTGGAAAATGGTGGTCTACTTGCTTGGAGGTATAAGCACTTTCATGACTCTTTGATGAAGCATATCCTTGATGTACATTTTCATTATGTTGTTATGTACTTTGCTGATATATATTTGGTACTCATGATGTTTGGAAGAATGCATACAAGAAAATGGGATCCAGGAATCCTCTTATCTAATGGTGTAGGTTGGAGAGCACTCTTAATTGTTGGGGTGCAATACAAGCAATGGGACCCTGGAATAATTTTTGTCTCATTGGTTTCATTTTTTTTTGGGAAGCAAGCAGCATGGGAGATGGATTCCCCACTTAATAAAGTGATTTTAATAAGAGTAGTGCAGCAGCAAGCACGGTGGTTTCTCTCTAAAATCTCCATGGAAACTCAAAGACTAAAGGTTGGGCAATTCAATGGCAACTTCAAAGAATTATACAGAAAGCAGGTTCTTCAACACCCACATTTAAAATTGCTTGAGGACAAGCAATATTGGGAAGGGAGGATTTGTCATGTCCCAAATTTGGTATTGGGTCACAATGGCCTAATCACATTGTCCCTATTCATTAGAGTTTGTCAAATTGATGCTAAAGGTCAAATAATTGCCAAGGAGGAAAATTACTAGTTTCCTAGGTTTGGGGTGGAAGCTTTGGGATTTGGAATAATGGGGATAATAAATTATGTTTGAACATTAGAGTGGCATAAATATTTAATAAAGGAGCTAAATAAATATATACAAGTGAAAATCAAAGTGGCATTTGATCATGAAGACACATGGAGGAAGTGGGACCCACATATGGCTAGATTTCCCCACTACATTTGGCATCATTCTCTCACCAATTCGAATTCAAGGTGAATGGTAACATACTTGGGGGAGTCCAAAAGGTATTATTCATTGCATGACTCATCCAAGGTCGAAATATAGAGGAAGAGTAACTCCCATGGAAGAGGAAGAGGCAATTTGGAGCTAGTGAGACACTTGGGCTAGATTCCCTAGCTCTATGACAACAATGATGAAGATGCTATGACACCTATGACACAAATCAGACCTGAAGGCTGACATATGACATATATGACATGTCAGGGCTAAAAATAGACTCCAAGAGGGCGCTCAAGGGTGTTAGGGCAGCTAAGATGCTTCCACATGTGATTTGGTGGAAGTGGGAGACTAGGAATTGTTGTACAAGTGGCGTTCTTTGGAATCTCTTCCCAACATGAGTTGGCATGAGTCTCTTGGAAGGAATTCGACCCATGGAGGACATTAGAAGTTTATAAATGTCAATAACAAAGAATGAAACCAGCTTTTGATCATTTGTAGAATTTGCAATTGCATTTGTGAAGAGGGAGAGCTAGTGGATGACTAGTTTCTTGCCTTAGCCAATTTCGAGGGTGAAAGATTCCCATCCAAGTTGGTAATTGGAAAGGCCATTCAGACCTTTCATTTGGAGCTTTAATGGAGTCTTTATTTGCAGGTGTAAGCTACAGGGCAGCTCATGGTTTCTTCTATTGCAGCTCACTCCTTCAACCATTTCCATTTTTGATGGCATATTCTTGATCCTTGAGGGAGGGCGTTTTTGGTGAGCTATTGTACTCTTTGGGGAAGCTTTTAATGCCCCATTTATTTTTTAATATGAAGTAAATACTCTGTTATTCATCTCCAAAAAGTTTCAGGTCGAAATTCCAAGTAGAAATGTATAAATCTCATTTTTAATGGAAGAACAATGCCATTTCCCCACTACCTTGTTGTGAGCCAATGTGTTGATGATGATTTCGAATGAATGGATGATTCTCTGATATATTTGTGATCAATATACTACCATGGATGTCTTCTACAAGTTTCATGTACTGTACTTGAGCATTTGAAGCATTTTTACTCAATTTAGTTGCATTGGGAGGTGAAATAGTGCCATTTCCCCAAGGGTCGAATTGGGGATTTTTGCAGTTGAATGGGAGAGGGTGAGAACAGTTGTAATAATACATTAATGGTGCATATGAGACTTTAATAACATACTTAACACATTACATACCTCTGTTCATAAATTTGAGTGGGTTTGGAGGCATTTGGGAAGCCATTTTCATTGTTTACCCCAGGGGGATTTGAACCCCAAATTACTAGTAAAATTGCATAATTGGTCCAGAATATTAAGAGAGTTTGCAGAGGTCTTTTGGTGGCCATATGTCATCCATAAACATCATATTCAAGTTCTAATATCATTCATACACCTTCCTTGAAGATTTGAAGGCATTTGGAGTCAATTTGAAACCTAGAGACCAATACTAGTCAAAGGAAAATCACTAGTAAAGTTACCTGCATTGATCAGAATTGAAAGAGGATTTGCAGAAGTATTTTAAAGGTCCAAAGGCATCCCTGAAACACATATTTATGTTCTAATATCATTCATACACCTTCTCAGAAGATTTGGGATCATTTGGGGCAAATTTGGGACCTAGAGATCAAAACTAGTCAAAGGTCGAACAAGGAAAAAAAAAGTGGAAAATTGCCATTTTAATAAAATTCCTAATAAGGGTCATTACAATATCTATTATCAAGTTTAAAAATAATCTTTGTAGATAGTGTTCCTAATTTTGAATACAGTTAGGGGTATGCATACAACCTAGCTTTTTTTGAGGAAAAATATTCTGTGCATGTTTGATTCTAGAGGAGGATAATCTTTTTTAATCAAATCCAGGATTGGATAGAATTCTAGTTGATGTTAATGTTTTTGTAGTGGGAAGCTACAACATTTTTATTAAGGTGAAAAGGGCAGTATGCATTATGTTTTGGCAGTGCATTGTACACTTTTACTGTGAGATTGGATATACGGGGAATCTCCACAATTGTGCAAAATGAATTACGAAACGTCACAAAGTAATTAGAAAGTGTTCATTTTAAATAGGCGTGGAATCAGAAAAATGAGTGTAAGGCTTGATAATAGCCAGTTGCAAATCTCTGTATTGAGAAAAATGATTTTGAACATGCTTGGATAGAACTGCACTAGGAGGCTCTGACAAAGAAACTTCCAAATAAACTAAACTAAGAAATTATAAACAATGTTGATAACATCGACATGGGAAAAATGCCACTGAGGCTCTTGATCTTAGGACATTAGAAACATGGAAAAATAGACAAAACCCAACAGGTTGTCAGCATTAACAAATATGAACAAAAAGTTGATGAGTTGTCAAGCATTTGGGTGGATAGCACTTAAATGTTTGTTAGCATAGAATCCTTCACACATTTCGTTAAATGTAGTGGTAAATTCAAGTCATTGATGTAGAAAGAGTTATTAAATGACCCCATCTTTATTTCATTTCTTAGTATGATTTTTATGTGATAGTTATCGATCACCCTAGAGCCATAAGAGACCCTACAGTTGTCAAGCAAATTTTTAAGAGTTTCATGCCACGATTTCCATTTCAATTTATGTATCAAGGAAGGGTTACAACCATGGGTAAATCATCAAAAAATAAGGCTACATATTCAAACACTTCTCCAAGGTCAAAATAAGTCATCCCAGCAATTTCTTTTGACCCACAGGTTGAGGTGATACAAGATTTGCAAGGGAAAGTCAAGTAGACCCAATCAATTGACAATGATTTTACTAATGGTTATCTCTTTTGTAATATGGAACTAGAGGTATTCTTAGAATATTTCCCATTGTAGTCAGGCAATATTGCCACATTTTGGAAGCTAACATTCATGCCACTTTGGAAATCTACTTTGACAGTACCATGCATCCTACTAGTCTTTGACACGATTGGGGAAGTAAACTACTGCACTAAATTTATTATCAGTAGGGTGCATGGCCATAGTATATGGATTGAACACACTTACCCTATTCATCTACATGATATCCACTTGTTAACAGGTTTTTCTATCGAAGGGAGATATCTCTCCAAATAATTTCAATTAGTATCAAGGGAGCATGTGCAAAAGAATGATGAGCCCAACTTATATGATAGGCATGGAACCAATAAAGGGGGCCAAGGAACCATAATATATTTAATAAATAACCACTGAACTCATTGTGCATTTCAGTTGATCATTATCCATCTCATCTGCATGTACACTAATGAAGTGTGTACCATTGACACCCTATCCATGGTCGAATTCTATGTGCAATGGGTTAAGTTAAACTTGTGCAAGTTTTTGATGGACAAGTTTTTTCAAGCATGTGTTGATGTTCACACCTCATCAACATACTTCATTTTTTTTGTTTTTGTTGGTTTCCTCTGCTATGTGGAAATGAAAGCCTCCACAAGATCGAGAACTCCATCCCAAACCCAAACAATGAGTCATTGCACTCTAATTCGCCCCTTGGAAAAGTTGGAAGGATGGATAAAACAACATTTTTAGTGATGCTACTTTCAACAAGTGGTATGAACAACTAATTGTGGTCACCACCCCTATTTTTAGAATCCCATAGGCACTCCTAGATGCACACATAGGAAATATTTGGTTCGGTATGAACAAGGATAACACCTATGTGCGCTGATGTGCAATAGACTTGGAGAAATTCCATTCCATGGCCATGCCCTGATATTCAAAAAAGCATGTATTTGCCAAGGAATTTTTCTTGTAGATGGGGGTTAAGAAGTCCAAGACGGTGCATGAAACCCCTACATTCTACCTAAGATCAATGCTTGAGCTACTAGGTCCAAAAATGTAGTAAAGAAGGAAGATAGTTTCAAAAAACACATTGTGGGAAAAGGACATGCTACTTCAAAGTCTGGTTCTGAAATCGAGGTTGTTTAAGCCTTAGTAATATTGAAACTATTAGTTGTACTCACAACTCCTATTCCTAACATGATTGATTTTTTTGGGTAAGGACCTGAAAGACTTGTTGGATTCGGTCATTAATTTCTTGCACGACAGCACTCCCAAGCAAGTGGTTACATTTTGAGCATGATTCCCACCAAGGCCATCAATCTTCCCATTAAAAAACCATCATATACCAATACCATAGGGCCTGTAGTAGTGTGGTGGTATAAATACCCTCCATTCCCACCCATATTAACCTATTGCTTCAAGAGTTGGAGGATTTTAGTTCCAAACAAAATTAAAGACAATTTAGGAATTTGATAACCCTAAGTCCATGGTATTGATCATCAAGAGTGATGATGAGTATTATGGTTCTATTATCAGTAGTTCGAGATCGAAATTGAGTCAATCCATACATGAAAACTTCGGTAGCAAACGAAGCATATCAGATCACAAAAAATACTAACCAAAGAGTATCAGAGCCACATCAGAGCATGGAAAACCTTGGAAACCCTTTCCTCTTCATCACGAAACTGAAATCATGTCGAAACCCCTCCTCGACGCGTGATTTCTCCATGATTTATCTGTGTATTGGGCCCTTTCCTCTTCACCATGAAACCAACCCGATGGAGCAACATGTAACTAAAATTAAACATCCCCGTTAGGAAACACTAGAATGGGTGCACTTACCAATTTACCCTTCAGTATATTGAAAGCAACATCACATTAATTAGTCGAAGAGAAAGCGATTCGTCTCAATCAAAATGCAAATGAGAGATCTGGTCACCTAGATGCCATGGAAAACCCTAGACTCCAACACACCCTTGCTAGCCCTTGCCTCTTCACCACAAAAATTTGGCCTCAAGTAATGCGATTTCCATGTGACTCTGCCCTTTCCAGCCCTTGCCTCTTCACCACAAAACCCCATCCTCAAGCAACGCGATTTCCCTGCGACTCTGCCCTTGCCAGCCCTTGCCTATTCACCACAAAACCCTGGCTTCAAGAAACGCGATTTCCCTGCGAATCTGGTAAGCTCGACCCTCACCTCATTTCCATTTCGTGGATATTTTTCAGCCTTCCCATATAAAAAATACCCCAAAGTATTTGTGTATTTCTATATTAAATAAAAAAACCCATTTTCCCCTTAATATATAAGAAATATAATTTTTTCGTTTCCATGATTATTTAATGCCCCCAATATGAATGAACGTGATATTATATTGTCTTCTAGTGAAGTCGTCGTGTCCAACACAAGCCTTAATGAACGTTGTAATCTAACATAACACTTTATGAATGTCGCAATGTAGAAAAACCAATTAGGAATGTGCCATGGACGAATGTACTAATTCAACATAACCCTTGATGAATGTTATGATGATACATAACCTTAATGAAGGATGGTATTTAACATTAATGAATTTATGTCGCAGTACATTGTCAACATAAATGCAACATAACCTTCGATGAATGTCACATGTGACAATAACCCTTGATGAATGTCACATGTGATAATAACCCTTGTTGAATGTCACAATCAAACATAAGCCTTAATGAGTGTCATAATCCAGCATAACCCTTCATGAACGTCACAATGCGACAAAACCATCGTTAACTTTAGTGAACCATAGTTGACAAAGGTTGACACTAGCTAAAGTTAAGTCATTACCATGATTTACTTTAACGAACCATGTTTGGCCTTCCTTAACCATGGTTGACTTTAGATTCAGCATAGTTAAACCATAGAGGAGTTAAAGTCAACCATGGTTGACTTTAATGAATCATATTTGAATAAATTTATGTCGCATTGCATTGTCAAAATAAACATCACAATGCTATGAACGTCATAATGCAACAAAATCATATTATGTCGAAAGGTGTTCTACTCCTTGTGAATGTCACAATGTGATATTGAGGAACATAACCATAATGCAACATGACCATGGAGGAATGTCACAATCGAACATAACCCTTGATGAATGTCACAATGCGATATAACTCTTAATGAATGATGACATTTAACATTAATGAATTTATGTCACGTTGCATTGTCAAAAAGCATCTTTTGAAAGATGCTTTTAAAGATTCTTTATGCCCAAATTTACTAAAATGCACGCCTGAACCAAACCGTTAGTAATCTCACAAAGATCAAAACACAAAACTTGTAGCCATCGACAAGAGATTTTCAAAGGTATGAAGAGAGCCCCGATCCAAGTCCAGGATAAAAATTTATCACAAAAATACCATAATATTCACTGTTTCCCTCTCATTTTTCCTTATCTCTCTCTACCTTTCTCTTATTTAGGATACATTGTAGAAGAAGGTAGAATGTTATGTTGTAATGTGACAAAACCATGGTTCACTTTAGCAAACCATAATTGGCAATAGTTGACATTGGTTAGCTAAAGTTATGTCATTACCATGGTTGAGTTTAGTTTCAACATAGTTAAACCATCGTTGAGTTAAAGTCAACCATGGTTAGCTTCAATGAAGCATGTTTTAATCAATTTATGTTGAATTGAATTGTCAAGATAAACATCACAATGTGGCATAACCCTTTATGAATGTCACAAAGTGATAAATCCCTTCATCGATGCCATCTTAAGGAGACATCATTGCAATGCAATATAACCCTTGATGAATGTCACAATGCGACATAACCATCGATGAATTTCATAATGCGACATAACCCTTGATGAATGTCACAATGCGACATAACTATTAATGAATGATGACATCTAACATTAATGAATTCATGTCACACTGCGTTGTTGACATAAATATCACATTGTGACATAACCTTTGATGAATGTCATAATTGATGAATGTCACAATCCAGCATAAGCCTTAAGCCTTGATGTACGTCACAATTGAACAAAACCATGGTTGACTTTAGTGAACCATACTTGACAATGGTTGACATTGGTTTGCTAAAGTTAGGTCATGGTTGACTTTAACGAACCGTGTTTGACTTTGGTTAAGAATGGTTGGATTTAGTTTCATTATAGTGAAACCATCGTCGAGTTTAGTGAACCATGGTTATATTTAATGAACAATGGTTGACTTTAATGAAGGATATTTCACTTTAGTTAGCCATGGTTGACTTACTTGACTATTGTTGACATTGGTTAGGTATGGTTAGCTATGTTTGACCATCATTAAAAATAGTTAATGATGGGTGTCGAATGATGGTCACCATGATGAATATCGTTTGACCATGTAGTTGGCTTTCATAACCATGGTTGATTTTGGGTAACCATGTTTGAATTTAGTGAAAATGGCTAACCATGGTTTTCCATGTTTGAGCATGTGTGACAATGTTTGAATCCAGTAACCATATGTTGCATTGCATTATCAACATAAACATCACAATCCGACATAGCCCTCGATGAATCTCACAATGCGACAATAACCTTGATGAATGTCACAATCTAACATAATTCTTGATGAGTGTTGTAATCAAACATAACTCTTGATGAACAGCACAATGTGACAAAACCCTTAAGGAATGTACCAAAGCAACATAAATCAACATTGTGATATTCATCAATAACTAACGATTATATTTTTTGTCATAGACATGGTTTAGTTCGCTAAAACAAATCGTCGATATGTATTTATTTGTGGTTTTCTTCCCTAAGAGACATTCAATCAACCATAATTTATTGGAAAAAGAACTTTATGGAATCCATGGTCCTAATTTTTCCAGCATAATCCTTGGTGAATGTCACAATGCGACAAAGCCCTTAAGGAATGTACCAAGTCAACATAAATCAGCATTGTAACATTCATCGATAATTAGCTATGTGAGATTTCATTGTGACATTCTTTAATTGATGTGTTAAATGGCTAATCTTTATTAAGTTTGATTGACCATTGTGGGTTAAGTTTATAAAACATTTTCATCAATTCATTAAATACTAATATAAATTAAATATTATTAACTTTTATAACAATACATAAAGACATATATTATGTGTTAAAAGGATTATTCAAGTAATACATGGAAATGAAATATGAAAGAAAAAAAATTAACCATTACATAATTTTGAAACTAAATTATTTACCACATTTAAAAATGGAAATTATAAAGCATCTTTTATAATTTTGTGTAAGTTTTAGATTGAACTTTTCTTTACTCTTTAAAAAATCCTAAAAAAAGTTCATTACAATATATATATATATAACTTTTCATATTAGAAGTAAAATATTACTATTTACAAACCAATCTTATAAGTGAAAAATATTAGTATTTATAAACCAATCCTATTAACAATAAAACTATTTGTAAATATTATTATAATATATATATAATTCTAATTTAGTAAATACATTACTTTATCAATCTCCGTTTTATATCACAAGTGAAAAGTATTAGAATATCACACATATCTTATGACAAATTCAACCATTCCTAAGTAACGATGGGACTATTTGTAAAGCCTCTTCGAATTCTACTGCAAAACTTCTCTTCATTTCTTTATATATATTATTTGCGGAACATTTTTCTTAATATAAATGGTCTATGTTAAAACTAGTTGTGAAACTAATGCTTAAAATAATAGTGACCTATGTCAAACCATGCACGCAAAGATAAATGAAAGAATAATTAAATTCATAAGCTTTGATTCAATTTTGGTATATCAATTGCCTTCATGAAGCACTTGAAAATAGGCTACCAATCTAGTATCCCCCTTTCTCTTAGTACAATCACACACTATATTTTCATATGTTGAATCTCATACTCTTCTAAGCTTAGAATATTAAGAATTTAAAATGAATTATTACAATGTAAACAGTTTGATTTGTTATGATAATTATGAATGCTTGATTATGTGATATTAGATGGCTTTGATAGTTTCTAACTTAAATGCTACAAGAGTATTTTTTTTAGTTTGGCCATATTTCAGAGTGTCATGGATAGACTTAATATGTTAGAAAGTTTCTATATATCAATTTATTTTTAAAATGTTTTAAAAAGTTCAATTTACATTTGTAACATTCTCAATGCTTTATTAATAGTTGCTAACATTTAAACATCTATATCTTTAAAGGCATGGAATAGCTTGTGCACTTTTCTCTTGCTTTTAGGCTATGCATAAAAAATAATTTTTACAAGTTTCAAATGTTTCATAAATATTTCAATTTTTCTTTTAGCCTATGCATAAATAATTCATTGTTACAAGTTTCAAATGTTTCATAGCTATTTTAGCGTTTAGTTTTAGGCTATATACAACTATTACATTTAAACATTTATAAGAGGCAGGTATAAGCATATTTGTTTCTAATTTCACTTGTTTGTATAATGAGCTTTATGAGTGGGAATTAAGACTAGTACCTTGATTACAATGACCTTATGTTGCTAAGATGTAAAACACATTGTAAACATTGTTGTCAGAGCTCGATGCAAAGTTGTCAACTAGTGAACACTTATGAGTCCTAGTCATGGGATGGGTTTATGGCATGGTTGTTATGTCTTTAGATTACAGAGCAGATGATATGCTTACATAAAATCATGTATAAAAAAAGGAAATATACTGATATAATATCCGCCAATGAAGGGTTTCTTGAGGAAGCAATAGGGAGACTATTATACCACAAGAGGGTAAGAGGAAAGGGGGTGCATGGATGATTTGACCTTGATGATGTTTTACCATGCTTATTGGGAAGAGACATACTATTAATGCAAAGGGGAGTTATATCTTGTGCAAATTATAGGGAATTATCATCATCATCATCATAATTCATTATTTCACCAATCAAAATTGATTTCCCATGTTTTGGGAGTTTTGGTAATTGGGGAAATTTCTATGAGGCCATGACTATAATTATGCCTACAAAAAGAAAAGAGAACCCCATAAATATATGGTTGGTACGAGATAGTGGAAGTTGAAGGATTTTCTATTGAAAATATGAGAACAAATAGGCTGGTTTTAAAGAACCATGGCTAAAATGTCCACATCTGTTGAAGAAAACAACATCAAACATGCAACATTAGTATCACTACTCATTCACAGTATTGCAACAAATTATTTCGATTCCAAGGTTTCCATAGATTGTATGTAATAGAATAGACTCTTATTACTCACAAGAGCACTAGAAGGGAAGATGATCCTTGAGGGACTATTGAACATAGAAATGCAAGATCTTCCTTGTGTTGTGTGGGGCAGTGAAAGAGAGTGTCATGGTTGATTGATGGTTGGTTGAGGGCTTGAAGTTCTCAATAGTGAGAAGATTGGCTTTGTTGTTGGAGAAATGGGTTAGGATAAGTGAGATTAGATCACCATACGAGCTTCCTTCTCATTGGTGGTATCATGTTCTAGCTTGGGCGTGGAGTCCATAGCAGATTCCTATAATTGGGCAGTGAATCACTCCTCAGGAACCAATTTGGTGGACTTAATTTGTTTCGAGATAAGTATCCATATATATCCCTATGTGGAATGATTTAATTTTATATTATGTTAGCTTATTCCAAGAATGCAATGTGTAATGAATCTTTCATGTATTTATATTATGTCATAATATTTCATATTACATTTATTTTTGAAAATTTAGTATATGGTGGTGATAATGAAAGCTTGTTTGAAAGAAATTAGGCAGAGGTAAACAAAAAGGTGAAATTTTTGCAATGAGAGAAACTAGCCCAAACCCAAATGGCTTGTGTGATTAATGAACATTTCCTAAAATTGGAACAATGGATTGATAAATCTACTAAATTTACTATGAGTTTATACAAATTATCAAGCTATTTTGTACTAGTTGTCAGGATGAACAAGTATACCATGATCTTTGTGCAATGAAATGTAAGCAAAATTGTTAACCCTCCTAATCTCTTTTTCCTACAAATAAATTAATCTAATAAAAATATAGATCAACATACAATGAAGATCTAGGTTCCCATATGCACTAGACAATGAAGAGTTGGAATTCATATAAATGTTTCAAATATTGAAACTATTATAATCTCAACCTTGGTAGCTCATCAAACTCAGATTTCTTCACAACCTCTTCTTGATATCAAATTATGTTTAAACAGGTCTAGCTACACCATATCCCATGGAGGGTTGCAAACAGAAATAGAATGCAATGCAATGCAATGTAGAACAACACAATATAATATAGAACCTGAATAACATGATGGTGTCTATGGTGAGAAATATAGTAGGATCACATAGCGCCATGCATACAATCGATGCAGTACATATTGCACTCACTAGTTTTGTTGAAATCTCCATGGATTTTTCACTGCAGGAAGAAGCTCGTCTCCGGTAATGGCTTCAACCATGCCAACCTTATCTTCTATGCATGATCTTCCTCTTTCTCCTCCCCTGTTGAGGACAACATGGTCATCCTTTGTGTAGTATGCATATTAATATGCACCTGCAAACTCAAAGATTTTGACACAAACACTCCCAATTAAACCACTCCCATACCTTCTCTGCTCTCCCTTTACAAATAATTTCTTCCTAGTCCCTTCGAAAAATAAGATTTGGATGAAAGTTGTAATGCCCACCTAAGTACATTTACTGATTAGACTATTGAGGGCTCTCATTTTGAAGTGACCCGGTTAAATAAAACATGGACCATAGATTATGCTTTAATTATTATTGAATGAAAATGATTGAATAACAAATGAATGATAGATATGCTCGATTGACTGAGAGATTGTGATGATGTTCCATATAAATGCAATGAATGAGGCTTTTGATTCCATAAATATGAATGAATAATATTGACTTGGATAAATTTGAATGAAGATTATGATGTATGATGAAATGATTTTGATGGCGCAGTGCTACTAATGTGCGCTTTGAGTGTGTGCAGTGGCAGGTAAAACGATTTACCGACTGTCCTAGAATGGAATGATAGGGGTCATAAGAACGAGAGATATACATAGGGGTATGACAACGGACTGTCGACCCTGAATTAGAACTCCACGTACGAGTCGGAAGTCATTTCAGCTCACCCGGGGAAGTGTGTGCCGTACGGGAGAGGGCACAACGATTTGGCCACGTACGATTAGTTGAGGGGCATGCGATAAGGAGGACCTTATCCCCCAATGACCATTAGTCTCCAAGGAAGTGTATTCGAGAGATCGTGATAACGATTCCCTGATCGCTACACAATATTCCCCATAGGAGGAAAATGAGGTTGTTGGAAGGACTCGTCAAAGGGGTACCTAGACAACGATGAAAAAATATTATCACTCACACTTTTGCATTTAATACGACCATGCATGTATGTTAAAATTTGCATATAGATATTTAGAAAAACAAATAAAAGAACATTTTTATTTTATGAGATTTCAAATAGAAAAAAATAAAGAAATTAGGGTAGATTTGTACCCATTATGTCAAGATGATTATGCATGAGATTAAAATTACAAATAAATATTCAATTATTAAATTATGGAGCAAAACTAGAATAACACTCATGTAGAGACCACTCCACCTACACCCATTGATTTAGGGATTAGAAAATTTGACTAGGGAGATAGCAAAGAGATAATTAAGGGATTTAGGTGCACATTGTTGTGAAAGTGACACTTGTTGCATTTTTTGCATGAGAGGACACATGTCATGCAAGTTTTTGGCTATAAGATAAAGGGAGGAGAAGGAGAGGACAGGCTTCGTAATAGAAGTTTCCATTGAGTTTGATTGCTTGGAGTTTGGTTAATAGCTTTTCCAAGGATTGGAATATCCTAGCAGAAAGCCAAAGCTTGTATGTTCTTACGATCCCAATTGCTCGGGGGTTTGGGAGGAACAAGATTATTCCCGATAAGGTAGGGAGGTCAATCGAGGGATCTTCGGTAAATTCTGACATTCGAAGTGGATCGACGGCAACTCTAAGAGGAACTTCACCAATTGCTGGAGCAACTTTTCAACCGGCTCTATTTACAACTAAATGTTATTTATTCTTTTATTAGAAATAATTATGCAGTGATGAGTAGTTTTTATTTATGCTTGGAATTCTCTCTTCATTTGGATGAAATAAGTTATTGAGAAAATGTGTGTTTCTAACAACTGAAATTTAAACTTCTGTGCGATTTGTTTTAGATCTATGTATTATTATTTTTTATATATCCGTAAGGTAAATCCCTATGTGATATATACTTTGAAAGGAATTGAATGTAGATTTCCCTTCTGTATGAAATATATCTATTGGAAGAACTGAAGATCATTTCTAATGTATTAAAATATTAGAACTTTAGGCTGGGCTATTGAACAACGATTTTATAGATCCTTGTGCGTCACTATAGATCAAATTCTGTATGAAACAAATCTACCGAAAGAACTAAATATAGAAGATCTATAGCTAGCACTATTGAAAAGCGACTTTATGGCTCTATGTACGTTAACCGTAGATTAGAGTCTGTGTGAAATATATTTGAAAAGAACTAAGCCATAGTTCTTCCTTGTGTATGAAATGTATACATCAAAAGGGTGAGAGATCAACTCTTCTAAGATCAAAATAGAAGGTCTATAGTGGACACCGTTGAACAACAATTTTTCTCTATATATTATCTTGGAATATCATGATTTATTTTCTGTATGAATATATATATGTTGAAGGGAATTAGTGACTCTTCTGATTATCTAAATAGGAAGATCTGTAGTGCGTATTGTTTCGAATTAAGTTTTCTGTAGCTCTCTATGTGATATTCCCTATGCCGTAAAATTACCCTGCTATATGAATCATACATGTTGAAATGAGTAGACCCATAACTTCCTCCTGTGGAATTTTATATGTTTGAAAGGATCTAAATGATTGTAGTATTGCAGAAGTTTAGTTTTGTTGTGCTAGATCTATTTGGATGGATCCAAAAACTATCCATGTTTTCGATGATATACTAGGTTAACAGATTTGTAAGTCGTCGCTGCACCGAAAAGAGGATAAACCCAGATTGAATGTCTATGTTGTATTTCCATGAATTCAAAAACTATCCATGTTTATGAAGGGAAAAAGGGGGCACGCACAGTCAATTAAAACTTCACTACGCAATGCATGAATATTTCTTTTTCTTTTTGCTAAGGACATGGGCTAGACTTAGCAAATACTTTGCTTTAATTTTCTCCCAATCTTTTTCTTTTTGCTAAGGACATGGGGAGATTACATGCACAATTCACCTTTACCCTTTTACCATGCACAGATTAACTGCACGATTCAACCTTTTACTGCGCGTAGATTAACTGTGGGTTTCTATTGCGATTCCACTTTCTTACTGCACAAAGGTTAACTGCACAGTTGAACTTTGAGCAAATGCACAACTTTTATCTTTGTGCAATACCTAACTTTGCATAAATGCCTGCTACTCTAACTTTGCGGAACTTGACTTTGCGCACTTTATACAAATCACTTTTGCACACACTTTTCTCTTTTACAAAAGTTAACTGCACGGTTAACTTTGTATACCTATTTAAGTGTGCACAACTCAAACTTAAATAAACTTTGTATAAATGAACTTCATGCTAAAACATACCGAAATATATGTAGAAGTTACTGCGCCTTAAACTAAGGCATTCACCACTGTGAAATACTTGGGAATTTTTTATTTGAGTTACTGCCCGTAAATATAAACAACATTCACACAACTAAATATGAAGAAGATGTGCACAACACAACATTTAACATTCTTGAGAATGAATACACAAAACTATAGACTTATATATATTACTCAGTAAAACATAATAACATTGCGCACTTAACTTACAGAGAGATGATATTAACTTCAATCTTTCACCAATTACATAGAGCTTGGGCTCTTGAATTACTTGACGTATTTTTCACTTCTTTTTCTTCTTTCACTCCCTCACCTCTTTCATCTCTATTTCTATCTCTGTGAATGATTTACATTTATAGAGTTTCACTTCACCGACTCAAGATGGCTTCCCTTGGAAGATACAGGGTTTCATTAAAGACTGTAATAAATT
The DNA here is from genome assembly GCA_027924585.1 of Larix kaempferi. Classification (NCBI taxonomy): domain Eukaryota; kingdom Viridiplantae; phylum Streptophyta; class Pinopsida; order Pinales; family Pinaceae; genus Larix; species Larix kaempferi. The sequence goes on from BSBM01000703.1 coordinate 7,457,379, forward strand.
CTACCTAAGAAAATCTGATCTTGCCGGATACAAGAGCGGCTACTTAAATACTAACTTGCCGTGACTGGGATTGGCTGCAAAGTGACTGACTGTCAGACATTGCAGACTGGCAAAATGACCAACTGGAGTCTGATAGAGCCGACCCATATCTCATACACTATCAGCTCATTAATTATGATGTTTCCAATAGTTTACAATGATATACTAGGTTAACAAAGTTGTAAGCCATCGTTAATGCATCAGAAAGGGCATAAACCTAGATTGAATGTCCATGTTGTTTTTACGAAAAACTTACTTCTGTTATGTTATATCTGCCTGAACGGAACCAGAGGCTATTTGTTTGCACTGACTTTTACCAGGTTAGCGGATCCATATACCATCACTGTGTAAGTGAGATCTGAATATATCACTCATCAGTTGATTTCGGTCACGATGAGTTAAACTCGTAGAATCTGTGTAAAACCATTAATCTACTCAAGGTTTCGACGATTACCACTTACTTGGTTCGAGTAGGACTTATGTTACTACTTTCGGAGGTTTATAGTAATGAATGTATTTTTTGTCTTTAGCGCATTAGCGCATTACATTAGCAAGTCACTCGAGTTTATGAAATCAAGTCATATAAAGTAACTCACTATGATAATGATTCATGCAATAGTGCCTTCACGTTAATGTGAACTCATGGGATTATTTTTATATAAAAAATAGATAAAACAACAATAAATCTACAATTTTGTAATAAGTATTTTTTTTAAATGATATAATTGTAGTTTATACAAATTTACCCGATGGAAATCAGAAAAACGGTCATTCAAGTATTTAGATATTTTGCAAAGTTGGAATGAATATTAAGAATGTTTTATTTTGTAAAATGGAAATGAATGTTAAGGAATGTTTTATTTTATAAAGTGGGAATGATGGTTAAAGAATGTTTTATTTTGTAAAGTGGAAATGGATGTTAATTGCATTATGATAATGAGGTATATGCTCACTTATAATGGAAAGGAATTGGAGTTCAGAACTTTAATATGTTCATTATTCATAAGAAGAAAAAGCTCAAGGTCCTCGTAGGAATATTAAAGAATGTGTTATTTTGTAAAGTTGGAATGAATATTAAGAATGTTTTATTTGGAAACTTGAAATGAATGTTAAGGAAAGTTTTATTTTATAAAGTGGGAATGAATATTAAAGAATGTTTTATTTGTAAAGTGGAAATGGATGTCACAAAATATTTTATTTTGTAAAGTGGAAATGTTACGAGGCACTACAAAATCTATGATGAAAATGTGGGTTCGTATCAAATATAAAATAATGCCATGACCCTGAATTGAGCTAGTTCAAAAACATGAAAATCAATTAGATGCAAAAGACATCGTCCGCTAAAATGAGAATGTAGTGTGTAATAAATAGACAATTGTAACATAAGAGTTTGAATTATGCAACACTCCCAAGTTAAAGTAAGAATGTGGATGTCTTAATATATAATTATGTTGAAGCTTTGAATTGGATTAACATCATGCAGATGTAAGCTTGTCATCCTTGAATTGGGTTTAGGTTTACATCATGCAGAAGAAAGCCTTCAATTCTTGAATTGGGTTAACCTCATGTAAAAGAAAGCCTCCCAAGCTAGCGTGGGGTGAGAACCTAGGTGTGTAATGTAAACACATTTACCCCAAAGCCCCTGAATTGGGCTCAAAATCCTAATCACCCATGAATTGAGCCCAAAATCATGAAAACCTGGGCAATGCAAACCACCCAACCCATTGTAAGAAAGTAGATATCTAATAAATATATAGAATTAATCTAGAACCGTGGATTGGGTTCATTCAAAATTATGACTATCAACTTTAGATCTGTTATCCACAAAGGTTTGAATCTAAATTTGTGGGAAAACTGAAAATCCAAGCACAAGAGGCTAGGGGCCTAATAACTACATATATGTCCACTGTTTTAATTTGGATTTGTAGAGGAATTCATGAATCAATCAATTCAATCTTATCAACTCTATGCAAGGAGTTGGAGGTTCCTTAATTCTCCATTGCATTATTGATGGAGAGTATCTCTCGTATTCTTGGGCACATACCTATGTAGAGCTAGGTAGTTAGAGAAGAGGCCCGAGTTGGAGTGGTCCCTGGGGACCTAGAGTAGGAGACTTGAAACAATGTCTAGTACCATCGAATACTATACCATCGAGCACCATCCAGGAGCTGGTGATCTTGAAGATGGATCTGGGCCGAACACTATATCTGGAGATGTAGAAAAGAGCTTCCCAGGTTCCCTCACAGTGTGGCAGTTCACTCCTTTGTAGTTTGCAGTGATCGAAACTTCATTTTGGCAAATTGCTATTCGCGGAGATGGAGTATGCAGTTTGCATTTTTGCAATAGTCGAAGGAGCATAGGTGCAGATGGAGTTTGCAGTGAACCTTTGGAGTTTGGAGTTTGGAGTTTGCAAGACAATGAAGATGCAAAGGAGTAGAGGCGTGGGAGGGAGTAATGTAGTTGGTTTGAATCGGGAGGAAGGAGTAGTCTAAGGTGAGTGGCCTACATTGAATGCATGGAAGGGACATCATGAGAAGTGTAAGTGGACCCCTCGATGACTATCAGCTGGTGTCAGTTGGGAACGTTAATGGAGGGCAACACAGAGTGGTCAGGGAAGATTCCAACAACGGGAAGTCAGTCGCTAGACAGGAAGACGTCACGATGGTTGGTGGGAAATATCGTCATGCCGTTACATTCTTCCTTTACCATAGGACCTTGTAGATGCCATGCATCGGTCAAGAGTTGAAACCGAGTAAATTGTGGAACAACATATTGAAATTTGTTGGAAAACTCCTGTACATGGGTAACTGCCTCAGTTCTTTACATGACAACAACCCCAATGTATCCAATCCTCAACCCCAGTAGTCCCCTCCTCCCGATTTGGTTAAAATCCTGCCCCTACCCACATAGTACCTTAAGCCAGATCAAGACCTTGTCCCATCCCCTAAAATCCCTGAAAATTCTACACGAGATTAGTGGGTGATGGTCCCTGATACCATGCACGATGAAATTGAGAGTACAGATTGGCTGCTCAAGGAAAAACTCAAGGGAACAAGCACACCACGCAGTAAAGAAGATTTAGTTGTGCAGTGGGTGAGTACCTTCTTTTTCTTCTCTTCGGACTTCGCAGCCCATATAACAGCGAACTTCAATTTTATCTTCACGGAACACTTTCCTCACTAAGAATTAACTTTGTAGTTTTAACTACGCAGCAATTAACTTTTACTTCGCAGCATTCACCTCACGGCATTAACTTCGCAGCAAGTAACTGTGGGATTTCGACTTTTTGTTGTGCGGTGAACTTCAAAGTGATGCAAATTTCACTTGGCCGCAATATTCTACTTCGCGGTATTCTCAAATACTTCACGATTCACTTAACCAAACTTTTCATGTAAAATATTTCTTTAAGACATAACAACTTAAAACATCTAACGCGAAGTTATTCCATGTTAATTTAGAACTTTAACTGCGGTGAGCTATTTATGAATCTTGATTTCTTTTACTGCGGGTAAATGTAAACAACATTCACACAAGTAAAAATGGAGATGATGGGCGACTTGCAAAATACAACATTCTTGAGAATGAAACATAAAACATAGACTTATATAATTACCAAGGTAAACTGCGCAGCTCCTCAATTCATGGAAGTGAGTTTCACTGCGGTCTTTTACATTCACAGAGCTTGGGCTCTTGATACAATTCACTGGAGCTTCTTCTCCTTTTACTCTTCCTACACATCTCTCATTTAGTTTTAACTAAGAGCTTCTATTTATAGAGTTTTCTATTAACCAACTTAGGAATGCTTCTTATAGAAGCTACAGGATTGCATTAAAGACTGAAATAAATTCTATTCTAAGTTTTCTTGACTTGCGAACTATTAACACGGTGAAGTAATTAGAAACAAGATGTCCGCCGGATTGGTCAGTGAACTAACTGATAGAATTACATCGCGAACATCGCGCTGACACAAAATGGCTGCCAGGGTGACTGACAGAGTCGGCGCAGTAACTATGTGATCAACTCATTTAATTAGATATTTCCAACACTCCCCCTTAATTATGAGCGGATGGGGATATTTTAAACAGAAGTAAAATATTATGAAATGTTTCAGAGCAGAAACATGCTCTGTTCATGATCAAGTTCATTGCGCAGAACTTGTCATTCCCAAACAAGTTCGCAGATACTGAAATGGGTCTTTTGCCAATGGTTTGGTAAAGATGTCTGCTACCTGGTCTTCGGACCTGCAAAATTCTAAACAAATTTCTTTGTTGTTTATCAACTCTCTGATGAAGTGATACCTTATGTCGATGTGCTTGGTTCTTTTGTGGTAGACATGATTCTTTGACAGTGCGATAGCTGAATTGTTGTCGCTGTAAATGACTATAGGTTCTTGTTGATGCTACGACAGATCACTTAACATTCTGTGCATCCAAACGGCTTGACATGCAGCACTTGTAGCTGCAACATACTCTACTTCTGCTGAAGAATGAGTTACTATGGGTTGATTCTTTGACGCCCATGATACAACACCTATTCCTACATGAAATGTATTCCCAGATGTGCTTTTTCTGTCATCTATGCTGCCTCAATTGTCACTGTCAGTGTATCCAATGAGTTTGAAATTTTCTGAGGTGGAATATAGAATACCAAAGTCTCCTGTTCCACTTACATACCTCCGAATTCTTTTACCTGCTTTCCAATGAGATTCCTTTGGTGACTCCATGAATCTTGAGATTAAGCTAACTCCATACATAATGTCTAGTCTTGTTGCTGTAAGATACATAAGGCTGCCAACGAGCCTTTTAAATAGTGTAGGATCTACATTGTATCCATCATCATCCTTGCTTAATTTCAAACATGTTATCACTGGTGTTGGAGCTGTTTTGTTATTTAACATCTTAAACCTGTTCAATACATCACTTGCATACTTTGACTGAGATATAAATATCCCATTTTCATTCTGTTGGACTTCAATGCCCAAAAAGTACTTCATAAGCCCCAAATTAGTCATTTCGAATTCACTTTCCATGATTGTTCTAAATTCTTCTATGCCAAAATCACCAGTAAATATTAAATCATCTACATACAGGCAAACAATAAGCTTATTACCTTGTTGGTTGATTTTTGTGTACAGCTTTGGCTCACATTCACTTATGTGAAATCCATTCTGGATGAGATATGAGTCAATGCGATTGTACCAAGCTCGAGGAGCTTGCTTCAGACCATACAGTGCCTTCTTCAGTCTGTATACTCTGTGTCCTTGTCCTGGAACTTCGTAGCCTTGTGGTTGCTCCACGTATACTTCTTCCTCCAAATAACCATTCAGGAATGCAGACTTAACATTGATTTGATAAACATGCCATTTCTTTTGTGTTGCGATGGCCAAAGTTGTTCTGATAGTGTCCATGCAAGCTACAGGTGCAAAAGTTTCATTGAAGTCTATGCCAGGTTGCCGAGTGAATCCTCTTGCTACCAATATCGCCTTGTGCTTCTGCACATTTCCTTTAGCATCTTGCTTGGGCTTATAAATTCATTTCACACTTATTACATCTTTGTTTTCAGGAACATCAACTAGTTCCCATGTCTGATTATTCTTAATGCATTCTATTTCTTCATTCATGGCTTGTGCCCAAACTTCATCTTCAACTGCTTCTTCATATGTTAGAATATCATTAACTTGAGAAAATAATGCAAAACAAGAGAATGAATTAGGTGTACCAACCTCATATATCTCACACAGACTTCTTGTCCTCGGTGGAGTTGCTAGTGTCGAACTGCGTGAACTGCTTGATGGAGTTTGCAGCGCACTTGGAGTGCTTGTCAGAGTTGCTGCGACTTGTGTCAGAGTTGCTTGTGTTGAACCATGTTGCGCAGTCCTTGGAGTAGGCAGTGCTGCGAAGTTCTGATTCTCATGCAGAGTCTCAACCACATCTTCTGCGATGTCATCATGTTCAACATGTGACACGATTTTCACATTCTTCTCAACAGTTCCATCCCATGCTTCATTTTCCACAAACTGAACATCACGGCTGATAATAACTTTCCTTGCGACAGGGTCATACAGCTTGAATGCTTTTGTGTCTTCAGAATATCCAATAAAGATGCATTCCTGTCCTTTATTGTCTAATTTTCTTCTTAGCTCATCTGGTACATGTGCATATGCTACACAACCAAAAAATTTTAAATGCGAAACACTATGTTTCATACCTGTCCATGCTTCTTGCAGAACCTTGTTCTTCACGCTCTTTGTCGGACATCGATTCATGATGTATACTGCGGTTGCCACTGCTTCAGCCCAGTATTCATTTCACAGATGTGCGGCTGCCAACATACTGCGCGCCATCTCCATGATGGTTCTGTTCTTTCTTTCGGCGATGCCATTCTATTGCGGTGTGTACTGCGCAGTGAATTGTTTCTGTATGCCTTGATTCTTATAGAAATTTAGGAAATCATTTGAGACATACTCACCACCTCTGTCTGTTCTTAATATCTTGATGTTGTAACCACTCTGCTTCTCCACAAGTGCCTTGAACTACTGAAAACAGTCAAATGCATCATATTTATGCTTTAAAAAATAGAACCAGGTTTTTCTTGTGAAATCATGAATGAAAGTGAGAAGATATGTGCATCCTCCCATGGATGGTGTTTGCATCGGTCCACGGATATCGGAGTGCACAATTTCGAGTGCTGCACGAGCTCTATATGACTTTTTGACTGGAAAAGTCTCTCTATGCTGCTTTCCAAAGATACAACCTTCACAAATTCTCTCTAGCTTTTCAATTAGTGGCAATCCTTTCACCATATCCTTCATGTGTAGTAGCTTCAGCCCACCAAAGTTTAGATGTCCAAATCTGAAATGCCATAACAAGGATTCATCCTTCATTTCTGTTTCAAATGCAGCTTGCATTGCGCTGCCTTTTTCTTCCTCGTTGCTGCGAACTTTTGCTCCTTTGCTTTCTGTCTTGAACATAGCTTCAGAATTTTCTTTCTGACTTTCATGAACAACATGAGTATTTTTACCTTTGAAGATTGGTGTTATCCTCAAAGGAAACAAGTGATTGCTTGTCATCTGCACTTTAGCTATTAACTAATTGCTTGGGTATACATCTTTGATCACACAACGCTTCCCTATCATATGAACACTGTAACCTTTTTCCATCATTTGTCCAATGCTCATCAGATTATGCTTCAAACCTTGAACATAATACACATCAGGCATATATTTTTGCTCCCCCTGTTTGGTTAGAATATCAACAGTACCCTTACCCAAAACAGTGACTTGGATATTGTTTCCAAGTGATACATCAGTTTGAACTGATTTATCTAGGCTAGAAAATAAACTTAAATTACCAGTCATATGATTGCTACAGCCTGAGTCTAAATACCATATGTCATTTGGACTTTCTTGGATGGCATTGCATTCCAGTGATGATGCGCATGCCAAGAAGAGTGAACTGTTCAGTGCGCTGCTGTTGCTTGAATGAGTTTCACCTTGATTTCGTTGGTCATACTGCTTATTCCTGCATTCATATGCGAAGTGTCCATACCTCTTATAGTAATGACATTGAATTTTTTATTTATCATACCTTTGTCCACTTGGCTGATTCGGGGTATGATCTTGGCCTCTTCTTGCGACATGTGCAGGACTGCTGCTGTGACCTCCTCTGAACGAACTTCGTCCTCTGCCTCTAGAGTTTGATCTTCCTCTACCTCTACCGCGACTTATGGATGACTGTGCTGCGAATGCACCTTCCAACAATGTGTCTAAACCGCTGATTCTATCTTCATGATTGAGTAATGAGGCTTGCAACTCATCAACAGTAAATATGGACAGATCTTTGTTTTCCTCTAGGGTTACAACAAAAGATTCAAATTTCTTTGGCAGAACTCTAAGAACCTTTTCAACAACTCTTTGGTCAGTTAGATTTTCTCCATGAGACTTTATTTGATTAACTAGACCAATTACACGAGTATAGAATGAGTCTACTGACTCTATATTTTTCATTGACAAAGATTCAAACTCTCTTCTAAGAATTTGAAGTTTGGCAATCTTTACCTTGTTGAAACCTTGATATGTTGTTTCCAGTGTGTCCCACGCTTCCTTTGCTGACTGCACTGCTGCTACTCTTGGGAGTATTGATTCATGTGTCGCTTTATGTATGTGAAACAACGCCTTTCCATCTTTCTTCCTCTGTTCCGTCACAACATCTTTCTCAGCTTGTGTGAGATTCTTGTATGCTGTTACATTTGTTGGTTCTGCATAACCAATCTGGACTATGTCCCATACATCTTGACCTCTAAACAAGGCCTTCATAGTTAGAGACCAATATTCATAATTTTTACCAGTAAATATTGGGGTTTGCAAATTACCCGAAGTGGAAGCCATCCTTAACTACTTTTCCCTTATAAATTGAACTCCTTCTTTCCGTAAACTAGGCTCTGATACCAGATCAAGGGAACAAGCACACCCTTCTTTTTCTTTTCTTCAGACTTCACAGCCCATACAACAATGAACTTCAATTTTATCTTCGCGGAACACTTTCCTCACTAAGAATTAACTTCGCAAGCAAGTAACTGCGTGGCATTCACTTCGTAGCAAGTAACTGCGTGATTTCGAGAGTTTTTGCTGCACGGTGAACTTCAGAGTGATGGGAATTTCACTTGGCCGCAATATTCTACGTTGCCGTATTCTAAAATATTTCGTGATTCACTTAACCAAACTTTTCATATAAAATATTTATTTAAGACATAACAACTTAAAACATCTAACGCGAAGTTATTCCATGTTAATTTAGAACTTTCACTGCGGTGAACTATTTATGAATCTTGATTTCTTTTTACTGCGGGTAAATGTAAACAACATTCACACAAGTAAAAACGGAGATGATGGGCGGCTTGCAAAATACAACATTCTTGAGAATAAAACATAAAACATAGACTTATATAATTACCAAGGTAAACTGCGCAACTCCTCAATTCATGGAAGTGAATTTCACTGCCATCTTTTACATTCACAGAGCTTGGGCTCTTGATACAATTCACAGGAGCTTCTTCTCCTTTTACTCTTCCTACACATCTCTCATTTAATTTTAACTAAGAGCTTATATTTATAGAGTTTTCTATCAACCAACTTAGGAATGCTTCTTATGGAAGCTACAGAATTGCATTAAAGATTGCAATAAATTCTATCCTAAGTTTTCTTGACTTGCGAACTATTAACGGAGTTAAGTAATTACAAACAAGAAGTCCACTGGATTGGTCAGTGAACTAACTGACAGACTTACATCAGACACAAAACGGCTGCTAGGGTGACTGACAGAGTCAGCGCAGTAACTATGCGATCAACTCATTTAATTAGATATTTCCAACAAAAACAAGATGTGAATTTGCTAGAGCCCGTTAAGGCCGGCTAGAAGCACAAATTCTATGGGAATCTTGTGAACGGAATCAAGACTAACCGTCATTCTAATGCCGAAAAATTCCAATCAAGAAACAGAGCCGAAAAGAAAATTAGAGCAGGTCTGATTCGACGCAGAATCAGACCTGAGATGTTCTATTCAAGACTGTGTTCGAAGCAAATTTGGGAAATTAAAGATAGAACTTATAGGCCCACGAAAATGAAAACATTGGGGAAAATTCCTGAAGACGCTATCTGCTAGCAGATGAGAATTCACTATACATTTGGTTTCGTTTCTCTGACCACATGGAAGAGGAATGTGAGAGGTCAGAAGGGCACGAAGAGAAAAGGAGACAAGCCAATACATGCTTCCTCGATAAGTGAGGAGTGGAGGTAGGGAAGTTTGCAAAGAGAAGAGCGGACCCACGTATCCGACGACAAGTACCAACAAAGTGAACCATGAATCCTACCCTTGCAATTCGCATACGCACTTCAGGAAAACCCACAAATATGCCGACAAAGACGCTGGTAATGAATGCAATTATGTGTATTTTCCCAAAAGGTTGTCTAGGCCGCCTCGTTGCTAGAATGTTCTTTTCCTAAGCCTCTTTGTTCTACTGTACTGTTCTTGGAGTTGAGGATCTGGAGGCAAAGACTCAGGCGCGATGACCCATCTACACAATTAAGAATGTGTAGTAGAATGCCGCCATTAGAAAACCCTGTCTTGTTGTTAACCATGGGAGTAACCAAAATTGTAGAAAAGGTGTATTTTTTTGGATTTTTAATGCAATTTTTGTTGAAATTTAGATGGATTTGTATGGTTTAAATTGCAATTTTAATTGTAAAAATAGATTCAATGCTAAATATATAATTCCAATAATTTAAAAGTACAATTTCATCAATTTCTGTCATATTTTAATGAAAAAATTATCAAATAACAAATACAAGCTTTGGATCATTTAACTTACAACCCATTCTCTTGTAAATATCAGTTAATCCCCTTCTTTGATCTGAATCATTTAACTTACAATCCATTCTGTTGTAAAGATCAGTTAATCCCCTTCTTTTGTTTAAGTAGTTGTGTGTTGAAGCTTTGAAAATCTAAATCTCAATTTTGCAAGCGTGCTTATGAAAATACAATAGAGGCCCATAGTGAATGTATTTTTGTGATAATGTGTTAATGGTTGAAAATAGACAACCAAGTGTGTTTATGAAAATACAATAAAGGCCCGTAGTGAAAGTATTTTTGTGATAGTGTGTTAATGGTTGAAAATATGTTGTCTATGAATTGAATTTAAGTTTATTTTATTGTTGTCAAATGTTAAAAATTTTGGTTTCTAAATTTATTAGAAAGGTGTTTTTATTGTTTTAAAGGAATAAAAGCTTTATCTATAATGGTAGTTATTAGTGATTTATGTTGGTTTAAAAAAAAAAAAATAGAAGGGTTCAAATTTAATAATTCAAAAATCTTTATTTAAATTTATTTATTATTTTATGAAGGATAATAAATATTATAAAATTTTAAATGAATGATTACATTTTCAACTTGTCAATGTCTTTATTTCCAAATATTTGGTGTTTAATTGTTGTTGTATCTTTAATATTAATTGAGGATGAATGTGAATCGTGATCAAGAATAGGAATACAACACCCACTACTACATGTGGTATCTAAAGACTAAAACCATCTCATTTCTCTTTGCCTCCCATCTATTTTCTAGTTGGATGTGCCCTTCCATAACATTAAATCCATTATATATCACATGCCCACATAACCATGCCACTATATTGTAATGTATTGTCATATCTATCATTTTAAGTGTCACTTAATGAAAAATTCCCAAAAAAGCTTGGGAAAAACACCAAGACAATTAGTCATGGCACACGGGCGTAAATTCCATTGGCATTAGCAACTTATTAGCAAGATCAATTGTAATTGCATGCTTCAATTACAATTTTAAAAAGAAAGACAACGAGATTGCCTCTCTTTCTTCACAATGAAATATTTTGTCTCTTTAAAGGTGTCTAGCCCGTTGATTCATAGTTATTTTATTACATTCTATATATCTATATATTATCAATTACGCCAAGGTTACCATTAATATTTAATATTCAATTATTCTTTCAAACACTTTAATTGAATTCTTATCCATTTAATATGTAATTGATAATACCCTTGTTAGTACAATAAATCCTTAATAAGAACAAAGTATAAAATTAATATTTGAATGGAACAATGATCTTGGCCTCTTCTCGTCCCTTTGTATCCTTGATTTTCACAATATGATTTGTATATCGTTTATCCTCTACAATGGTGGGATCCCAACTAGAGCGAGCCTTAATGTTCAAGGATACTATGCAAACATGGTGTGATCAGATTTAGATCATGCCTCGATGTTCAAGATAACGCGTGACCACCATTGCAAGAATCTAACATTTTTTCCATTTTGGATTAGGAAGAAAGCAATAAGACAATATCAATGTAAACAACTTAAACTAGGCCTTATAGGCCTTATAAAACCATTAGAGTAAAAGGGCAACAAAATATGTATCCAAAACAATGAACATGTACCTCTAATTTAAAAGACTTCAGGTCCATTTTACATCTATCTCTTTAGCATTTTCCATATCAATTTAAAAGTTTATATTCAAGTGTAAAATAGTTATGTTAAATAGTTTATTTGGTGGGAAATTAATGATTTCATCAATATATTTCCCTTTGGGATTATACTTCACAATTTTATATTTTGTTGAAATATTTTTATTAATATTAAGTAGGTAAAAACTTATACTTTATATAGTTATTGAAAATTAAATATAGAAGTTTTCTTTGTAATATGAAATTTAAATTTATGTTTGGAGTGGTTGAGTGTTTTGAACTTTATATAAGAGATTTTGGAGTTAATATTCCTTATGCCTTCCACGTGAGGTGTTATAATAAACACCAAAAAATTTTTATTGAGTACCATCCAGAAATGCAAAGAAGAATTGTTCCACAAGGACATGTTCCTCAAGGTTGGGGACGCACCTCCTGTGTTTCCCACGCCTCTAAGATGGGAGGGCACCTAGCGAAATGTTTTGCAGTGACCCCATGTTTTAGAAACCTTGGGAAATGCATGAAGGCATGTTTCGCGGAGAGGGGGGCGTCAAGGCACCCCCATTGAAAATGGCAGATGCTCATGTGCCCCCCCTTGATTTTTAAAATTTTTTTGTGACATGATGTCTGATTTCTAATGTAATAATTATGTTTTCAGACTTTTTCACTTGTGATTTATTTAACATTCTCTAATAATATTAAATTCTTAAAGTCAAAGTGGCATTACTGATAATATTAAATTCTTATTTAGTAGAAGTGGCATTCTCATTTTTTCATTTTCTATCATTTTACTTAAATCTTTAGCATTATCATTAATTGTTTTAGGATGTTCGAGAGGGGTTCCAATCTCATTAGACTTCATATGCAAAGAATAGTGTTTTAGATCACATTCATAATTCAACAGGCTTAACAATATTTGGGATATCAACCTTTCTACTGGGTTCTATCATGTATGACGGTATGAGACTGGCATTTACTAAGCACATCAACCCCTCTATGTACCTTGATGTTGGTGGTGTTGATTGTTGAACTCCTCTCCATGACCTTAATAAAAATGTACCCTAATTCGCTCAAGCAAAAATCATTTTTTAAGCATGGGAATATTTTTGAATTTTCCACCTTATTTCAAAGCATATAATATTAGGAGGTTTCTTCAAAATTGTAGGGTGTTGATTAATGTCCTTGGAGATCAACTTTGAGATTTGAGATATAAGAAAGGGCTAGAGCCTAGAGGAGAGGGCCACATGGTGCTATTGATGAATTATGATCATTATATGTGAAATTCAAATACTCAAATATTATAAATCATATCAACATTAGTGTTTACATTGCACAATGATGAATTTAGTATTATTTAAATGGTGATGGGATGAGGCATTGTTATGTTAATATGTTGGGATTTATATTTTTTTATTACTTTTGGAGACGCACCCCTATGTTAGCGACCTTGAGATCCCTTGCCCCCAAATATTTTTAAAAATATTATTATTATTACAATATTAAAAATAATTAATTTTAAGTTTTTAAAATTATAATATATTTATATTGATAGGTGTTTATTATATTGATATTTGGGGTGGACTATTCTTTATGCTTTTTTAGATTGCATGAACTTAATGAAACAATTGTAGTCTCCAAATTGATTTTAACTTGTTCCGAGACCTAACTTGTGACCACAAGTTAAATAACTGTACTATTAAATAAATTACTCTTATTTTTTTACATGATTATTTAAATTACACCATTTTTCAAATAAATTTTAAAGTAACTAACACTTCTTTAAATTAATTTTAAAGACTTCTTTCTCTTTTTATAGTTGACAGTCTCTTTCTCTCTCAAAGTAACTAACCATGGCAGAGACTTTGATAGGAATTTGTAATGCGAAGACACTGGCAATGGTATTATTATGTTTGTTTAGGGCATTGACGGTTTTGCTAGCTTCAGAGGCCTAATCAGCCTCACAGTCCTCATTATGACGCCCTTTTGGCATAAAAGCGGTATAAAATAAAAATGGCCTGAAATAGTGAAAGGCAGTTTTGGATGCACTGCCATTTGAAGGTCATTTCAACATATTCCCTCATACTGGTATAATCTCTTGACCACGATTTTGCATATTTGAATAGATGTGATTGCTTGAATTTGATGGTGATGGTCGGTATCATGCTCTTGTGGTTTATGAGGTCCAGGCATAATATGATGATGTTGCACGGATCAAAATATTTATTTGTATCCATTCTCATCTGGATTAATGAAACAGTGCGTACTGAATACTTCCTAGATTTCGTTCCACATTCATACTAACCTTCGTTTCTCTCTGTGTCTTATTGTAATTCCTTTGCGATACCTATCTCGTCTTAGAAACTAAAATCAACAAAAGTTACAGCGACTGGGGTGACACAGTTGGCGTGTAAGCTAGCCATGTGGATGAAGTTGAGCCACATAAACATTCTGTCTATCAAGTTTAATCCACTAAGAGGAAGCCCAATGTAGTTTGAAACATTCTGTCTATCAAGTTCAATCCACTAAGAGGATGCCCTATGTAGTTTCATCAAGGATGCATAAACTCCATCTCTAATGGCAAGGAGTTCATCATGGGTTCCCTGTTCTTCAATAACTCCATTCTTCACCACAGCTATGAGATCTGCATCTTTGATTGTTGAAAGACGATGTGCAACAACAAGAGTGGACCTGTTTACCATTGCATGATCCAATGCCTCTTGAACTATGTGTTCGGATTCAGCATCCAGGGCACTTGTAGCTTCATCTAGCAGCAGTATCCTAGGGTCTTTTACAATTGCTCTTGCAATTGCTATGCGCTGCTTTTGACCTCCAGATAACTGCACCCCATGCTCTCCAACACATGTTTGATATCCTTGGGGAAGGCCTGAGATGAACTTATGGGCATTGGATGCTTCAGCAGCCGCTACAACCTGCTCATCAGAAGCTATTCCATCCATTCCATAAGCAATATTTGCACGTATTGTGTCATTGAACAAAATAGGCTCTTGGCTCACCAAACCCATTTGTTGCCTCCACCATTTAAGTTGCAGTTGTCGGATTTCAACTCCATCAAGTAATATATAGCCTGATTCAAGATCATAGAATCGCTGCAGCAGTGAAATGACAGTTGATTTACCGCTTCCACTTTCTCCCACGAGAGCAACAGTCTATCAAAATCAAAGCAAAAAAGAACACACCATCAAAGTCTTCAGCCACAAAATATGCCTATGATTATGTGTAAATCGCAAAGAAATTTTTTCTTTATCAAATCAGCTAGAGGTAAAATACACCACCTTTCCAGAATGGATACAAAAGCTTAAATCTTGGAAAATTGGTATGTCTGGACGAGTAGGATATTTAAAACTAACATGCCGAAACTCAATGTCACCTTTGACATTCTCTAAGATAGTCCCAAATATATTACTTGCGTCAATTTTGGATTTACGATCAAGAATTTTAAATACTGAACTGACTGAAGCTTTAAGTTTTCCAATATCAGGGGCCATGCCCATTGTTTGAGAAACCATCATGGCAATTATCGTTAGGGCTAAAAACACCTGCCACAAACACTACAAGCTTAGAAATGGAATATGAAACTTAAATATTGCACATATTTAAAGCCAAAGCGGCAAACACTTTTCTTCGAAAATGAATGCATAAGCACATTTTTATTAAGTATCCCTTACCCTGAAAACTTCAGTAAAAGTTGTCTCCCCATCTTTAACCATCCGAGACCCTACCCAAAAGCTGACCGCATATACTGCAACCATAAGGAAATTTGAGAAGCCAAAACTAATTCCACTTATAATTCCCCGTCGAATTCCACTTTTCACGGGAGTGGAACATTTTTCACTGTAGAGGCTCATCACTTTCTCTTCTGCAGAAAAGGAGGCAACAGTTCGAATGCTACCAACTGCATCCGTTGCAACCTGACTGGCTTGCTCATACATTACCTGTCCAGTATTACCCGTTCCAATTAGTAGTCACAGTTCAAATGGTTAAAAATATTACGACAGGAAGAATGACTCGTAAAAACAAAAATTTCTAAATATATGTTTTCTGAAAGTTTAACAATATCCAGTTTATACAAGTTTATGTTCTCTGAATGTCTAACAATATCCAGTTTATACATTTCTGAGAGGAAGATTAATAATTCATCCCTGCCAGACAACGCTATACATTTGTTTTCCACAGTGATAAGAGCTCAGTTTTCCAAACCTTGTCAACCAGATATTTTATTTAAAGAGTCTTTCGTGAGTCTGTGCAAGAGAAGTTTAGCAGATGATGAAAGAGAAACAATAATGTAAACAACTATTATAAGTATCCAAACCATACTTTCTTTTTTATGATTGTTACTCTCTTATGCATTTCCCCAATTGATGCTTGGAACAAATTTGAAAGCGTTACAAGTATATCAATGAACTAAGCGGAAACCATTAAATAAGTTTGTTATTCCTAACCTTTGCATCAGCAGCCAAACCCTCCGTGATCTTCTCTTGAATCCAGCCTTGAAGACCAAACAGAGGCAGCATAGCTAATATCAAAAGCGCCAACTTCCAGTTTGCTGAGAAAGCTATAACAATGCCAACAGCGATTGTTGAAATATTTTGAACAACAAGTGACAAAGCATCTCCCACAACACTACGTACAGTTGCAGCGTCTGTTGATAATCTTGCACCTATTGCACCGCTGAAAATAGAAACTTGGATTAATATGATCGCCAATATCAAATGTCTACCGAAGCAAAATGAAAATTTAGCAAAGTTGGAGTGGTTTCCTCCAATAACCAAAATAGTTTAAGATTTCTCTGGTTAGTCACCTTGAGTTTTCGCTATGATCAAACCATCCGATCTCCTGATAAACAGCTTTGTTAAATGTCAATGATCGAATGCGCCTCACAAGCCTGCCACCAGCAACAGCGAAACAATACATTTGTACTGGCGTCGCTAGGAGGGATACAGCTGCCAAAGCTACAATAATGAGTGACCAGAAACTGACATCTTTACGAATTTTATGTGGAGGTTCGTAGAAACTACCAATAATACTTGAAAACAAGAGAGCGAAAACTGGGAATGTAGCCCCATGAACTGTTGCTGCGATGGATCCCAATATGAGGACTGGAACCTCTGGCTTGTTGAGAGATGCTAAGCGTAAAACAGGAACACCTTTTCCAGGATTCTGCTGACCATCTTCCACATCCCCCCAAGTTCTGGACCGATACCGACTGATAAAGCCAAAAAAGCCTTTTTTTGGTTTTGTCAGTTCAACATTTTCCTCGAGACCCTCTTCGGCAGGGAAGGCAAACGGAAACGAAAAAGAGCGGTGACTGCCACCAACTCCAGATGACCTCACGGGGGGTTCACTAGTGAGGAAATATCATATCACGTCCATTCATATTGGGGGTTTGAATACTCTTAAAAACCTCAAAAATATATTTCCCCGTATTAAGGGGTTAAGGGGGTTTTTTAATCTGACATAGTAATATAAATATTGGGGTTTATTTTATTTGGGTGTGCTGAGGAATAACCTCCAAATTGTGGGATGGATTCATACCTCCAAATCATGGGCTCAATTCATACCCACCTAAAATTTAAGGACCCTCCATTTTTATTTGATATTGCTTATGATCCTAAGTTTTGCATAAATCTGATAATAGTGTACCAATGACAATATCGATGGAAGTCTCTTCGGATTATTGGCCTTCAACAATCCTCATTTAATAGCTTATTTAGGCTTAGTTTGAATTGATGTTATATTGTTTTTCATCTTTAAGTTAAGAGATGTAGTTAATAATGAGTTCTAGACTTCATCAATTGTATTGTATTTTTTGTAGGCATTCAAGTAAAAGATATAACTCTTCATTTTTTAGGTTGGGGTTTAGGTGGGTTTTGAGATTCAATTAAACCTTGCTCCATGACAACCAAGAAAAGTGAGCTCAATCTTTCTTGGTTCACTGGAACCAAGAAAAGTTAGATCAATGTTTCTTGACTAATTATTTCTTTCAAAATTTTGTATTCTTCTTTAATATTTTCACATTGTCAGTTAGGAATAGTTGTTAGATTGAGTTATATTTGGCACATTCATAATTGTAATTTCAATTCTTATATGCAAGGCATCCATCTTAATATTGTATTGGAACTGACATGAACATAGGTGAAAATATAAATCCTTATTTACATACCCTATACATTATCGTTACCATGAAATGGTATTATATAAGTTTCACCATCTGCGTATCTTTATAACTATTGCATGTTTGAAACCTAAAAATGGATATTTTTCCCTCTCCTATAAAGATAAAAAAAGACAAGATATAACTGAAGAAAAGGTAAGTAAATATTGTTAATTCCCTTGATTGAGAGAATAAATGTAGAGGAAGTGGAGGAAATTCATTGGATCTTGTGAATGACCCAAATCCAAGCTATGCGCATGATCATATCATGTTGATGAAAAGTAAGAGGAATTTTTTAATGTTCATTTGGGTTCACACATCAATGATGTTTATTTTGATAGGAAGGCAAGGGAGTCCATCCATGAAAGGGTTTCACTTTTTGCATTTTTATGTAGTTTAATTTATTGAGCTTATAGAAAACATTAGCTCTCTATGGCTATACTTGTATTTACATGATATAAAATTGGTAGATTGGCAGGTTGTGGTCTGAAACATCTGCAATTATCATCTTTTCTAAGCATTCCACTAACTATTGGACGATTAGTATTTTACATTCTTTGTTATGTTGATATCTTGACTAGGTTTCATTTTATGCATTTTTCCTTCCCCAGTACTATTTCGTTGGGTCTTCCACTGTCAAGTGCTACAAATTGGTTAGTCGCCCGTGCAATCCTAGGGGGATCATTATTAGCATTATACTATTATTTTATTTAGCATCTTGTTTTCTTATACTAATATGTGTTAGGGATCTTGTTTGTTACAACTTGATAATATGATATAAAGGGGGTGCTAAAAATGGGTTGATAGAAATGGATACTTACAATATCTGGTGAAACTAGGGGTTTTCTTAATTGGAAAAGAATATTGGAAGGGGGGTTCAACAATACAATTTTAGGACACATTTTCCAATATTTACTGAAATTAGGGATATTCTTTAATATCATGTGAACGATCGTGCTATGTAACAAGTTCATTGAGTGAACCCCCCGTGGATGACCTTCTAAGAGATGATGTCCGACTCTCAACCCTGGTAATAGCATTGGAATCATCTAAATGTATTTCGGGTTGATGAGGATCATTTGAATGTTGTTCTTTTGATTGGTGCTCTTCCTGCAGATGTATAAGTTGGGAATATGCACCATAAGGGTTCATGGTAAGCTGAGAGTGTGGACCTGAATATACATTTCTCAGATTCATTAATAGATCGGAATGGGGAATGAAAGAAGAGTCCTTTCAGTAAACTCGTCACCAAACATGAGTTAAAATTAGTGGCACCAGAAGTGTAAACTAACCATTATACAAAGTTCATAGCCGGACACGTTAAAATCAATGGCACAAGGAAGGAAGAACTAGTTTACTTAAAAATTAAAATCAAGTGAATGTTCACTCGATTGTTCATATATCCACTGTTGAGAAAGGGGAAAAGATTGAAGCATTGTAAAATTTTACCCATTTCAACAATAGAACCACGCTGAATCACAGCAATCATATCAGCATTTCTGACAGTAGTCAGACGATGAGCAACAATAACTGTTGTTCTATTTATCATAATTCTATTAAGAGCTTCTTGAACGGCTTTTTCAGACTCTATATCCAACGCACTAGTAGCTTCATCAAGGAGAAGAATTCGGGGATCTTTTAAAATAGCCCTTGCAATTGCAATCCTTTGTTTTTGGCCTCCAGATAATTGGGTACCATGCTCTCCCACCATTGTATCAAAACCCTGGAAATAACAACCTTAATTATCAATATAAACAATAGCCTCGTGGAAGGAAATGCATATTTCACAATGAGGAAAGTTAGAAATAATCAAGATCTATACATATAAAAATCAAAACCTGTGGCATCTTGCTTATAAAGTTTGCTGCATTAGCAAGATCGGCAGCAACACGTATTTCTTCTAGAGTAGCTCCGTCTTTACCATATGCAAGATTCTCTTTAATAGTGCTTGCAAAGAGGATAGGTTCCTGGCTTACAAGTCCAATTTTTTGCCTTATCCATTGAAGCTGAAACTGCCTGATATTGACACTGTCTATAAGCACTTCACCAGCTTGTGGATCGTAGAATCTCTCTATGAGACTTATGACTGTAGACTTTCCACTTCCACTCTCTCCAACTAAAGCTGCAGTGGTGCCTCTGGGTATTCCCAATGAGAACCCAGAAAATATTTCAACATCAGGCCGTGCTGGATACCTGAAGTATACATCTTTAAGTTCAATATCACCCTTAATATCCTCGAGGACCAAGCCATTTGTATCATAGAGATCAATCTCTGTCTTCCTATTAATTGTCTCAAACATTTTGTAAGCTGCTACTTGTCCAGCTGCAAATGCATTTAAACATGGTGTTGTCTGGCTTATTGACCTGAGATCCAGAAAAATATTTATCAGTATCCTCATTAATCAAAATGAATATATCAACTTGAATAAGTGAAAGGCCATTTAGTTGAATTTCTTTATCGAATGACAAAACTGAGTTTGGTCATGCAGATTCATCTTACATGCTGCCATGAAGAAGTGCATATATGACATTAAGCACGCTGCCGCCGGAATACCCTCCATCGATAATTAACTGTGATCCATACCAAAGAGCCAATGCTTGGGTGCAGAACACAATAAATATGACAGACCCCGTGCCAAAACCCACTGCCAACCCTTGGTGAACAGCAGCCTTGTAGGCAATCTTAATTAACTTATCATATTCAATCACAGCTTTCTTCTCCCCCGTAAAAGACACAACCTAAAAGGTAATTAATTTAAATATGCAATACAGTTTATAATGATATGAAGTGGTAACCTCAATCAAAAGTAAAGAATATTGCCTTTATGTTATTACAAGGTATGCATTGCTTACAGTCCTAATTGCGCCAATTGTCTGCTCCACGACATTGCCTGCTTCTGCATATGCTTGCTGAGCTTGGCTTGACCTCTTTGATATTATCTTAGCCATGGCACTACCTGCTGCTACCAAAAGGGGAATCACAGACAACATTACCAGGGTAAGTTTCCATCCTTCGATGAAAGCCACAGTGAAACCTCCAAAGAAATTAATGTGGATCTGTATGAATTGCCCGACCTGAAACAACAAAAAACATAAAGATATAATAAACCGATTTTACCTTCTTCTGTGGATAATAAAAACAGAATTACTTCAATATTTTTGATAAATAATGTTTAAAAGTTTTCAAGCAAAGCACACGAATATCATATATTCAGTTTTATACCATAAAGAAAATACTATAAGTAGGCTTTAAAATTACAGAGAAAATGCGTTATCCTTCGGTTGAGCCCTCGGCAGCCCCTAGCCCACCGACTTGTGGGTTTTCCTTCAAATTTTAAAATCAAGCCTTTTTCAGTTTGCCTCGTTTTCCTTGACCTTATTCTTTTGAGCTTAATCACTGATTTTGCTCATGACTGAATAGATTCTTATTGGATGCACGCTTGATTATGTTACTTCATACTGATTTGTAACATTTGCATTATTAAGTTAATTCGCATTGAAAATTTGCTGCCTCTGCATTTCATATCATCCTATCAATGACTTTTTGCTCTTGCACTTCCTGGATTTGAACGCCTATGACCTCTGTAAAATTCAAGGGAAAAACACACCTCAAAGTGAAAGATTGAACTGCCCAATAAATAAATATGTTTATTATTTTTTATTTTAGAACTTGGCTTCTCCTAGTATATTTTTATTTTAGAACTTGGCTTCTCCTAGTATATACTTTGCTAAGTGAACTTCTAATTTTTGCCTAACACTTTACTTGGTAGATTAACTGGGCAAAAAATTAAATTTACTTCACATTTATGCGAAGTTAACTTCCCATAAATTAACTTTGCAAAATTTGAGTTTGCATATCCTTTTTACTCCTTGTTAAAATAGAACTTTCACCACCCTGAAATATTTGGTAATCTTGATTTCTTTTACAAACATTAAATGTAAATAACATTCACGCAAGCAACTCTCCGGTATACTATGAACTTATAGATATTATCGTAGTAAAACAGAAAGACTTGTTGGATTACACACAGATGAGATTTTACTTTGATCTTTCACTTCTTACAGAGCTTGGGATTTTCGTACATTTCACGGCTATTCACTTCTTCTCTTCTTCCCTAACACATCTCTCTCATCTTTATGTTTCATAACCACCCACTTGAGATCGCTTGAGCTTGAAGCTACTGCAATACATTAAAGACTGCAATAAATTTCTGCCTAAGAATTCTTGACATGCAGAATACAAACGCACTTATATAAATACAAACTTGATGTGCGTCGGATTGGTTGCAAACTTACTGACTGACTAACATTGCAGACTGGCAAGAAGGCTGACTGAGTGTCTGACAGAGTCGGCGCAGACTAGATACATAATCAACTCTTAATTACGTTTTTTCAACACTCCCCCTTAATTATGAGCGGATGGGGATCATTAAACAAAAATAAAATTTTACAAAATATTTTAGAGCTGAAACATGCTCTGTGTATGACGAAGTTCACTATGCAGAACTTGTCACTCCAAAACAACTTCGCATATATTGATATGGGTCCTTTGCCAATGGTTTTGTAAATATGTCTGCTACTTGATCTTCAGACCTATAAAATTCTAAACAGATTTCTTTTTTATTTATCAATGCTCTGATAAAATGATACCTTGTGTCGATGTGCTTGGTTCTCTTGTGGAAGACATGATTTTTTGACAGTGCGATAGCTGAGTTGTTGTCGCAGTAAATGACTATGGGTTCTTGTTGGTTCTGCGACAGATCACTTAACATCCTCCGCATCCAAATGGCTTGACATGCAGTCCTTATAGCTGCAACATACTATGCTTCTATTGAAGAAAGAGTTACTATGGGTTGTTTCTTTGAATCACATGATACAACACCTCTTCTTAAATTAAATCGTGCTTTTACTGTCATCTATGCTTCCTCCATTATCAATGTCTGTGTATCCAATGAGTTTGAAATTTTTGAAAGTTGAATACAAAATAACAAAGTCTTTTGTTTCACTTACATACCTCATAATTCTTTTACCTATTTGTCAATGAGAATTTTTTGTGACTCCATGAATCTTGAGATTAAACTGACTCCATACCTTATATATGGCCTTGTTATTGTAAGATACATAAGCCTACAAATAAGCCTTTTAAACAGAGTAGGATCTACATTGGATCCATCATCATCCTTGCTTAATTTCAAACCTGTTATCACTAGTGTTGGAGATGTCTTGCAATTTAACACCTTAAATCTATTCAAGACATCACTTGTATACTTCGACTAAGATATAAATATACCATTTTCAGTCTATTGGATTTCAATGCCCAGAAAATACTTCATAAGCCTCAAATTATTCATTTCAAATTCACTTTCCATGACTGAGCTAAATTCCTCTATGCCAAAATCACCAGTAAATATTAAATCATTTACATATAGAAAGACAATTAGATTATTACCTTGCTTGTTGATTTTTGGGTATAGTGTTGGCTGACATTCACTTCTATGAAATCCATTCTGAATGAGGTAAGAATCAATGCGACTGTACCAAGCTCTAGGACCTTGCTTCAAACCATAGAGTGCATTTTTTAGCCTGTATACTTTGTGTCCTTGTCTCGGAACTTCATAGCCATGTGGTTGTTCCACATACACTTTCTCCTCTAAATAACCATTTAAAAATGAAGACTTAACATCGATTTGGTAAACAGGCCCTGTCTTATGTGCTGCGATGGCCAAAACTGTTCTAATAGTGTCCATTTGTGCTATAGGTGCAAAGGTTTCATTGAAGTCTATGCCAGGCTGCTATGTGAACCCCCTTGCTACTAATATTTCCTTATGCTTCTCTACATTTCCATCAACATCTTGCTTGGTTTTATAAATCCATTTTACTCTTATCTCATCCTTGTCCTTAGGAACATCGACTAATTCCCATGTTTGATTATTTTCAATGCATTCTATTTCTTCATCCATGGCTTGTGCCCAAACTTTATGTTCAACAACTTCTTCAAATGTTAGAGGATCATTAACTCGAGAAAATAATGCAAAAACGAAGAATGAATTGGGTGTACCAGTCTCATATATCTCACGCATAGTTCTTGTTTTTGTCGGAGTTGCTGGTGTCGAACTGCGCAAACTTCCTGATCTAGATCTTAGGGGCTGAGACCCGGAAGGCTTGAATGCCGAGAGAGGAGGAGAAGAGATAGCTTCAAAACTGAAGCGAACAATGAACCAACTGTGAGAAAGAAAAAGTAGTGAGATCTGAGCTATAAATAACATAGATGGACAAACGTGGAATAAATATGCCATATGGAGGGGTGAGGCTCAAAGAGGGTTCTTTGAGCCTCACCTCTCAAACTATACTAAGAAAGACACTCAGGAGCAATACGCCAATAATAACTCAATAAAATAAGAGAAATGTAGGATAGAAACCAAATGAGTAACTTGTTATTATGAGAAGGCTTGCTAGGCCTTTATATAGCATTATTACAATGTGTCTTGAGGCCATACCATGGACCAAAACTATGTGCTACCAAATACCATGGATGAGAGAGGGTGGCCTCTCAATTTAATACTTTTATGGCTTATACATCCGAATTTAGACCATATGCCTCATAAAATTCGGATCATTCCTCCCCCCTTAGAAAATGATGGTCCCCATCATTTCATGTTAAAAAGAGACCCATGATTACAATGTGCTAGTTACCAATGAAGATAAGGGTTTTGTGTGGTTGACCCATAACCATGAGTTTTGCGAGGTTGACCCATAACCGTGGTTTTTTCAAGGGTGAACCATAACTATGATGGCAACGGCAAGCTTGGTTGCAATGAAGAGAAGAGTTTTGTGTGGTTGACTCAGAACCATGGGTTTTGTGTGGTTGACCCATAACCGTGGGTTTTGTGTGGTTGACCCATAACCATGGTGGCAATAACAAGCTTGTTTCCACTGAAGAGAAGGGTTTTGTGTGGTTAATCCATAACCGTAGGTTTTGTGTGGTTGACCCACAACCATGATTACAATACACAACTGTGGGTTTTGTGTGGTTGACCCATAACCATGGGTTTTGTGTGGTTAACCCATAACCATGATTACATTAAGATTTAAAAAAATTGAAGATTCATAATCTTTGGTGCAGTTGATGTCTTGCTGCAAATTCATTCATAGCTTCTGATGCATGTACTGAAATTGAATTCCATTGAAGACCCATTTGAGATATTGAAGAGAGCTTTTTCATCCACGTGTGGAAATCCCTCTATATATGCCTGAGGCGAGAGAAAGACCTCATTGAATATGAAGGTATGGGCAGCCATCATGAGTCAAATACATGCTGATAATCAAATGATCATATCTCTCAAACCAGGAAGCGAAATGGAATTCCGTGAAATACCCATTTGAGATATTGAATAGATCTCTCTAGCCATATATGGAACTACATCTGAAGTTTCTTGAGTAGAGAGAAAAATGCTGTTGAACACAGTGAAACGCGTGGCCTCATAGGATAAAAAATATGCTGAGATTCAATTGATGATATCTCTCAAACCAGGAAGCCAAATGGAATTCTGTGAAATACCCATTTGAGAAATTGAAGAGATCTGTCCATCCATATATGAAACTCCATCTAATATTTCTTGAGCAGTGAGAAAATGTCCGTTGAAGACAGTGATACACACGGCTTTCTTGGGTCAAAAATATGTTGAGATTCAAATGAGCATATCTTTCAAACCAGGAAGCCAAATCAGATTCCGTGAAATACCCATTTCAGATCTTGAAAAGAGATTTCCAATGAGCTATGGTATAGCTTCTGAAACCTGCTATAGAGATCGTGGCATCTCTCTAAAGTTTTCTAAATGTGAGAGTGCTGATTGTTGCATGCCACATATGATGCCAAGGGTTTGTAGTGCAACATGGGCTGTTATAGAGGTTGTGGAACCTCCGTGGGAAGCATGGACACCCTGAAAGATTGTTGAAAATGTTGGAGACCAATGGATGTAGCATATCCAGATCCATGTATAGATGTAGCATATCTAGATCCATGTATGGATGTAGTGAATCCATGTATGGATGTAACAGATCCAGATCCATGTATGGATGTAGTGAATCCAATAAACCATGTAGTGCTTGTGGACCAACTGTGGTGCTTACAGTGTAACCCTTGTTCCAATGGAGAGCGAACCCGCTCTGATACCACTGATCCGGATCTTAGGGGATGAGACCTGGAAGGCTTGAATGCCGAGAGAGGAGGAGAAGAGATAGCTTCAAAACTGAAGCGAACAATGAACCAACTGTGAGAAAGACAAAGTAGTGAGATCTGAGCTATAAATAACATAGGTGGACAAACATAGAATAAATATGCCACATGGAGGGGTGAGGCTCAAAGAGGGTTCTTTGAGCCTCACCTCTCAAACTATACTAAGAAAGACACTCAAAACCAATACCCCAATAATAACTCAATAAAATAAGAGAAATGTAGGATAGAAACCAAATGAGTAACTTGTTATTATGAGAAGGCTTGCTAGGCCTTTATATAGCATTATTACAATGTGTCTTGAGGCCATACCATGGGCCAAAACTATGTGCTACCAAATACCATGGATGAGAGAGGGTGGCCTCTCAATTTAATACTTTTATGGATTATACATCCGAACTTAGACCATATGCCTCCTAAAATTCGGATCACTTCCTGATGGAGTTTGCTATGCACTTGGTGTGCTTGTCAGAGTGTCGAAGTTCCTTGTGCTGAAATACGTTGCACTGTCCTGGGAGTAGACGGAGCTGGGAAGTTCTGATTCACATGCAGAGTCTCAACCAGATCTTTTGCGATGTCATCATGTTCAACATGTGACACGATTTTTAACATTATTCTCTACAGTTCCATCCCATGCTTCATTTTCTACAAACTGAACATCTCGACTGATAATAACTCTTCTTGCAACAGGATCATACAACTTTTATGCTTTTGTGTCTTTAGAATACCCAATAAAAATGCATTTTTGTCATTTACTGTCTAATTTCCTGCTTAGCTCATCTAAAACATTTGCGTATGCTACACAACCAAAAAATTTTAAATGTGAAACACTATGTTTCATACCTATCCAGGCTTCCTGCGGAACTTTGTTCTTCACACTCTTTGTCGGACATCGATTCATGATGTATACAGCAGTTTCCACTACTTCAGCCTAGTATCCATTTGACAGATGCATGGCTGCCAACATACTATGCACCATCTACAGAATGGTTCTTTTTTTCTCTCCGTGATACCATTCTGTTGCGGTGTATACTGCACAGTGAATTGCCTCTGTATGCCATGATTTTTACAAAAATTCAAGAAATCATTTAAAACATACTCACTACCTCTATCTGTTCTTAATATCTTGATGTTGTAACCACTCTACCTCTCTACAAGTGCCTTGAACTGTTGAAAACATCCAAATGCATCAGATTTTTGTTTTAGAAAATATGTCCGGTTTTTTCTTGTGAAATCATAAATAAATGTGAGAAGGTAAGTGCATCCTCCCATAGACGATGTTTGCATCGGTCCACAAATATTGACAGTGCACAATTTCAAGTGGTGTGCGAGCTCTACATGACTTTCCAATTGAAAAATTCTCTCTATGTTGTTTTCCAAAAATACAGCCTTCACAAATTCTCTCTGGATTTTCAATCAATGGCAATCCTTTTACCATGTCCTTCTTATGCAGTAGCGTCAGCCCACCAAAATTTAGATGTCCAAATATGAAGTTCCACAACAAGGATTTATCCTTTATTTCTATTTGAAACGCTGCTTGCATTTATTTGTTGTCTTTTTCTTCCTTGTCACAATGAATTTGTGCTTCTATACTTTCTGCTTTGAATGCAGCTCTAGAATTTTCATTCTGACTTCCATGAACAACTTGAGTTGCTTTTCCTTTTATGATTGGTCTTATCCTTAAAGGAAACAAGCGATTGCTTTTCATCTGCACTTTGGCTATTAAGAAATTGCTTGGATATATGTCTTTGATCAGAAAATGCTTTCCTGTCATATGAACTTTGGAACCTTTTTCCATCAGCTGTCAAATGCTCATCAAATTATGATTCAAACCTTGAACATAATAAACATCAGGCATAAATTTTCGCTCCCCCTATTTGATTAGAATACCAACATTACCCTTACCTAACTTGAATATTATTTTCAAGTGTGACATAAGTTTGAACTGATTTATCTAGACTAGAAAATATATTTAAATTACCAGTCATATGATTGCTACAGCCTGAGTCAAAATGCCATATGTAATTTGGACTTTCTTAGACAACATAGCATTCAAGTGGAGATGCACATGCTAAGAACAATGAGTTGTTCGGAGTGTCGTTGTTGCTTGACTGTGTTTGGCCTTGCTTTCCTTGGTCATGCTGCTTCTTCCTGCATTCATATGCGAAGTGTCGAAACATCTTATAGTAATGACATTGAATTTTTTATTTATCATACCTTTGTCCACTTGCGTGATTGGGGATCTGATTTTGACCTCTACCAGCGACATGTGCAGGGATGTTGCTTCGACCTCCTATGAAAGAAATTCTTCCTCTGCCTCTAGAGTTTGATCTTCGCCTACCTCTTCCATGACTTATGGATGACTCTACTGTGAATGTACCTTCCATTGATGTATTTGAACTATTGATTCTATGTTAATGATTGAGTAATGAGGCTTGCAACTCATCAATAGTAAATTGGGACAGATATTTGCTTTCCTCGAGGGTCACAACTAAAGATTCAAATTTCTTTGGAAGAACTCTAAGAACTTTTTCAACAACTCTTTAGTCACCTAGATTTTCTCTATGAGACTTTATTTGATTAACCAGACCAATAACACAAGTATAGAATGATTCTACTTACTCTGTATCTTTCATTGACAGAGATTCAAAATGTCTTCTAAGAATTTGTAGTTTCACAGTCCTTACCTTGTTCAAGCCTTGATGATAATTTTCCAGTGTGTCCCATGCTTCCTTAGCTGATGTTGCTCCTGCTACTCTTGGGTGTTAGATTTTCATCATTTAATTCAATATGATCTAGGATCTTAACTGAGAGAAAAACATGTACAACATATCAAACAGAAGAGGCAAGAGACACAAATCATTTCACCGGGGAAACCATAAAGGAGAAAACCCCGCAACTTCCTCAGAGATAGATACATAACCCCAAAACAAGAGATAGTCTCCTAGAAGCTTCTCCTCCTCCACTTGTGCGCACTACTCACTTGTGAGAATGAGTGAGTGAGTGAATGGATAAATAGAGAGGTGCTCCTCTCTATTTATACTTTACCATTATTTTCCTTTTACCCTAACTGGGCCAACCTCCGTTAAGAGAGTCTAATAACCCATGAAAGACACAACTCTGGGGTCTAATGCCCCGTCATACATGGGAGGATGGACCTCAATGACTTTAAATGACCTAAGTACAATAATGAATTTTCCGACCAGAGGAATAAACATCTCCATTCGAGGTACAACAATAAAATACAAATACAATATAAAATATACAAGTGAATACATTCCGAAGTTACAAATACATCAACACTCCCTCTCAACTAGGAAGGTATTCTTTTGACACAGGAATCAATACATATAGGCACAAGTCTTCAATATGGTTGCTATATCATTAACACTGGATCACTGGAGCATCATCGTCACTACTGTTGTACTCATCATCTCGATCACTGGTGCTATCTCTCATTTCTACTCGTCATAAGAAGTTCTACAAAACCAACCCTTTTTCATGTTGGATGTAGGCCTAGCCTACATGTAGGTCTTCATCATCTTTACGAGCGACCCATCTGGTGGAATCTCAGGACTGATTATGTGCATCTGCAAAACCTAAAAAGAGAATCCCAGGACTAATTATGAGCTACTGCTCAACCTGCAAGATATCCCAGGACTGATTACATGCGAATAAGCAAAAACTTGAAAGAGCATCCCAGGACTGATTACGAGCTACTGCTCAACCTGAAGGAT
Organism: Larix kaempferi; assembly: GCA_027924585.1. Lineage (NCBI taxonomy): Eukaryota > Viridiplantae > Streptophyta > Pinopsida > Pinales > Pinaceae > Larix > Larix kaempferi. The sequence goes on from BSBM01000703.1 coordinate 7,487,552, forward strand.
CTCCCAGGATTGATTACACGTGAACAAGAAAAACCTCGAAAGAGCATCCTAGGACTGATTACAAGCTACTAATCAACCTGAAGGATCTCCCATGATTGATTACATGCGAACAAGCAAAACCTCGAAAGAGCATCCTAGGACTGTTTACGAGCTACTACTCAACCTGAAGGATCTCTCAGGACTGATTACATGCGAACAAGCAAAACCTCGAAAGAGCATCCCAGGATTGATTACAAGCTGCTACTCAACTTGAAGGATCTCCCAAGACTGATTACATGCTACTGCACAACCTACAAGATATCCACAACCATGGAGCATCATCCAGATGCTCATGATCACATGGATCATCCTCGCATGTAGCATCATACGGATGCTCATGATCATACAGATCATCATCATATGGATGTTCATGATCATACAGATCATCGTCATACGGAACATCATACAGATTTTCATTACACAGCATCGTCTAGATGCTCATCACACAACACTTACATCCACATCCATGGGGAGGACCTGCCTACCACCATGCTTGGAAGGGCTCCTGCATCTGTGTCCCATCACTTCTTCCTGAAAGTATCTTCGGTCTGAAGAACACCAAGGCTCTCTTTGAAGTACTTAAACTTTACTCTGGCTAGTGGCTTGGTCAACACATTTGCTATCTGCTCGTTCGTCACAACATACATGAGCTTCACTGCTCCTCTCTGCACCATATCGTTGATATAGTGATAATTGATCTCGATATGCTTTGACTTGTCATGGAACATCGGGTTCTTGTACAACTTCACACAACTCTAGTTGTCACAGAAGATACAGGTAGCATCCAACTGGAGATCAAACAAATCACATTGTAGCTTCCTTAGCCATACTTCCTCACAATTAGCTGAACAAGCTGCAACATACTCTGCTTCGGCTGTACTCAGTGCTACGCAAGATTTCTTCATGCTAAACCAAGAGATCACACCTGATCCCATACTGGAGCAACACCCCGTAGTGCTCTTCCTATCTGCAACACTTCCTGCACAATCTGAATCAACATAACCCTTTAGGTTAACCTTTTGATTCACACCATACTTGAGCCCATAATCAACCGTACCCTTCAGGTACCGCAGAATATGCTTTGCAACAATCAAGTGAACATGTCTCGGATCCATCAGGAACTGGCTCAATGTGTTCAGAGCAAAGCAAATATATGGTCTCGTATTCATGAGGTAAATCAAAGACCCAATCATCTGACAATACATCGTGGCATCAACCGACTCTAATGAAGCATCACTCAATAGCTTCAGGTTCAATGCCATATTTGTGGCCATGGCCTTGCACTCCATCATCTCGAACCGCTTCGGGATCTCTACTGCATACTTCCCTTATCAAAGGAAGATTCCATCCGCACTCTGCCACACCTCTATGCCTAGAAAATAGTGCATCATACCCAATTCCTTCATCTTGACCTCGACATCAAGCTTCCTATTCGTATAAGCAATCAACCCATCCTCACCTATCACAAACAGGTCATCTACATACAGTAGGAGTATCAATGGATTTCCTTCCTCAACCTTGTAGTAAATGTTGGAATCCGCTTTACTTTTGGTAAATCCCAAACTAGTCAAGAAGCTATTTATCTTGTTGAATGATGTCCTGGGTGCCTATTTCGAACCGTACAAGGCTTTCTTCAATTTGCATAGATGTGACTCCATGTCATGTGTCTAAAAACCGAGTGGTTGCTCCACATACACTTCCTCTTCGACTACACCATTCAAGAAAGCTGTCTTGACATCAATCTGGTGTATCTTCCACTTCATCATTGTAGCCAGAGCAAGTACTGTTCCGATGGAAGTGTATCTGGCTACAGGTGCAAAAGTTTCTTCATAATCTATCCCTTCTTTCTAGGAGAAGCTACAATCCACAAACCTTGCCTTGTATTTCTATATGCTACTATCTGCAGCATGCTTGATCTTGTAGATCCACTTGGAAGTCACTACAAAATTCCCTCCCGATGTCAGGACCATATCCAATACATCATTCTTCATGATCGATTGGTACTTCTCAATCATGGCATCTTTTTATTACTGCATCCCTGGTCCTGGGAACTTCAGATTCTTCAATATCTTCAATAGGTAGTTTTCTTGAACTTCGTCACTGGAACAAATGTCATTTTTTTTGTAGGTGATTGTACACAATCTTTCCTACAAGTCAAATTCAATTGCATGATTAGAAACATCACATATTTTTTAGAACAAAGTATTACGCATAAAGACATAGGGCATATAGTCATGCAATTATCTTAGCCAATGCTTCAATGCAACATTTATCCATATCTTGTAACTTTCTAGACGCCTTCCATCTCTACCAAAACATTGTTAAGAGTGTGCACTACTCCCAACATGTCAGGAAAGAGGTTTCAATCTAGATAAGTAGCAATGGAGTGTTGTACAGTACCATAGGCCACTTACCTATTACTATATTAGTAGTATCTTGCTCATTAATGCAACTTTTCTAAAATGCATAATATACATTCTAAATCTAGGAACATAAGTATGTACATGACTAAACAACATCATTTTAGTAATCATATATACAAGAAATGACAATTCAATTACTTATCTTTGTTTGGTCGTTGGGTGGACTCCCTCTCAATCTTTGCTTCCTTGCAGGAGCTACTAGAGTCTCTAATAGTGTGCACCTTAACCAATGTTGAAAATGGATGAGAACTTCTTTCATAGATTATTTGTTTTCCGGAGTCCAACTCTGCAGTAGCTTCTTCTACTCCTTTCATGTAAAACTAAAAGTCATCTTTAGCTTCACCTTATGAGGTGGAACATATGTAGTTGGTTAACTTCATTACAATACATATTCTTCATCACTTGAGGAATCTTCCCTAGTTCTCTTCCTTGGAGGTTCATCATCCTCTGCAGTGTGAGCATCATGTCTTCTCTTGTTGTTCTTCTTCTTGTGGCAGATGCTTTTGTTCCTGGGACAATCTATGGAATAGTGTCCCTTCTCATCACAAGTATAACATCGGATGTGAGAAAGATCTCTCATGGATTCTCCAAAGTTCTCCCTCCGATTCTGGGGGTGGTGTTTACCCTTCTTGTGACACGGATGCTCCCTCTTGTGGTTATTCTTCCTAGTGTGTGCTGTGAGATCCCAGTCTTCATTATCCATCTTTTCTTCTCGAGCTACAACTTGAGATTCTTCCCGTGAGCATTCCTCCCATAGCCTACTGAATTTGATGAGCTTATTCCTAGCACAAATTCCTTTAATGAAGGAATCCCATGACCTAAAAAGACCATTTAAGGTGGTCATCAAAATTTCACTATTCTCTATATCTTTTCCCACATATTCAAGTTGTTCTTTTATCTGAGAGACCCTCGTAAAGCAGGACCGCATGGTCTCTGCATTTTGTATCTTGACATTCTTCAATTGATTCCTCAAAGTCATCTTCAGATTTATGTTCTTTCCTTAAAACAACTTGGTCAAGGAATCAAACATTTCCTTCGGTGTCTTTAGAGAAGACACATGAGGTATGAGCTCCCTAGGAGATCTTGCCGGTCGTGCTTAGGCACATAAAGGATCCTGAGATACTCTTTCGAGGTTGTTTTGACTCACATTCCATAGGATGGCCAAAGATGATTGAATACCTACAGGAGGCTAGGCCTACATCCAACATGAAAAAGGGCTAGCTCTATAGAACTTCCTATGACGAGAATAATTATGAGATAGCACTAGTGATCGAGATGACGAGTACAACAATAGTGACGATGATGCTCCGTGATCCAGTGATGATGATCCAGCTCGAGAATTGAAGACTTGTGCCTATATGTATTGATGACTTGTGTCAAGAGAATACCTTCCTAGTTAAGAGGGAGTGTTGATGTATTTGTAACTTCAGAAGATATTCACTTATATATTGCTTGTATTACATTTGTACTTTAATATATCCCCAACGGAGATGTATTATTCCTCCGATTGGAAGTGTCGTCAATTGTACTTGCAAGTTTCTCAAGTTATATTGTAAGTGTTGTAACTTATACTTGATGGGCTATTAGACCACCTTGATGGGGTCCACCCTATATGAGTCATGTGGATTAAAGGGCTATTAGACCACCCTAGTGGGGTTGGCCCAGTTAGCATTATGTTAAGTGGTTAAGTTGGGGCCGACCTAGTTGAGTAAAGGTCAAGTGAAATTAAAAGTATAAATATAAAGTGTGACTCTCTCATTCACTCACTTCGCATTAGTGAGAGTGGGGAGGAGTGCACACTAGTGGAGGAGGAGTAGCTGCTACAGTCATCTATCTCTTCGGTTTGATCTTTGTGATATTTTTCTTGGTGCTTATTTTATCTCCAAGGAAGTTGCGGGGTTTTTCACCTTCTTGGTTTTCCCCGATGAAATGTTTTGTGTCTCTTGTCTCTTTTCTCTTATGCTTTATATGCTAAACATGTTGTTCTTTCAGTTAAGATCCTAGATCATATTGAATTAAATGATGAAAAACTAACATCTCCCACAACTTCAAGTTGTTCTTTTATCTGAGAGACCCTTGTTAAGTAGGACTGCATGGTCTCTGCATTTTTTATCTTGACATTCTTCAATTGATTCCTCAAAGTCATCTTCCAATTTATATTCTTTCCTTCAAACAACTTGGTCAAGGAATCAAACATCTCCTTGGGTGTCTTTAGAGAAGACACATGAGGTATGAGATGTTCTTTGATAGAATATGCAATGATTCTCTTGGCCTTGACCAAGTTATTCTTATGTAAGGCTTTAGCCTCATCTCCCTCTCAAACTCGAACCTCTTCACTTATGTAGGTGTCCAATTCAATATCTTCTAGGATTAACCCAATCCTATACTTCCATGCTCAGAATTTATCAACCCCTTCAAGATTATCCTCAAGCTTGGTGTGGTGAGACATCTTAATGAGAAACTCAAATGGAAATAAAAGATTTAGATCTTACCACTTGATTTGCTAAAACTAGATCTTGAGCTCGCTAGGGTTTGACAGAGAAACCCTAACAATCCAAACTTGGAATTTCAAAATTCTGTTTGGACAGGGAGACACAATTTACTGAGGCGAGCAAGCTGGTGTGATCAGATTTTGAAAACTCCAAAAATTGACCCTCCAAAAATAACCTACGAATTTTGGATCTGCAACTTATGTCAAAATCTGGTTTTCTGGTCCAAAAGTCAAATTAGGGTTTGAATTTCCCGGAGATTCACCCAACCAAAAAGTTCGATCTTGGTCTCTAAATTTTGATTTTTCTGAGGAGAGAAATCCTATGCAAAGAGCACTCCAAAATTCCATTTATGTCAAAATCCCTAATTTCCCTCAGTAGTGACAAGCAAAAAATGAAAGCGCTCAAAATTGAATTCTATTTTGACAGAAAGATGTGCCATATTGTTTATGGTGCATGTATGAAATTTCATATCCTTAGGGTATGAAATTTTGGCCTATGGTATACTAACCTGTCATCCTTCCAACCCCACAGATCTGATCTTGAATGGATTCTTTGTGAGAGAGATATGCTAAGTGTCACAATATGACCTATTTATGGGATGAAACACAATAGCGAACTTGTACAGAGTTCCATGTGTCAGTGTTTCAACTTTGGCCTCTAAAACTCAGACCTATGAAACTACAATCTGTGCCCTAACTGTTACTTTTTATGGAATTCCATTTGGAGCTTCCTAGCCCAAGATATGACCTTTGTTCCTAGGTCACCTGTTTAGGGCTACATCCTAGAAGAGGCAGAAACCCTAACTTGTATGGATAATCTCTCACAAAATGCAACACATCTGAGGCTGAAATTTTTACATAAGGTACATCTGTGTCTGATATTCGGCTTGTAAAAATTTTAGATCCTGAACCGTCGCCAAACGGATTTATAGCAAAAGTTCCATGATGACTATTTTTTACTATACTAAGCCCTAGCTTCCAATTTGTTGCAAGTGCGACAAGTGTCGTAAATGCCAAACAATGCCTTCCTTTAGGCTAGCTCTGATACCATGTTATATTTTCATCATTTAATTCAATATGATCTAGGATATTAACTGAGAGAACAACATGTACAACATATCAAATAGAAGAGACAAGAGACACAAAGCATTTCATCCGGAAAACCATAAAGGAGAAAACCCCGTAACTTCTTCAGAGATAGAAAGAGCAACGATACAAAACCCCGAAACAAGAGATAGTCTCCTAGCAGCTTCTCCTCCTCCTCTTGTGTGAACTACTCACTTGTGAGAATGAGTGAGTGAGTGAATGGATAAATAGAGAGGTGCTCCTCTTTATTTATACGTTACCTTTACTTTCCTTTTACCCTAACTGGGCTGACCTCCCTTAGGAGAGTCTAATAATCCACTACCACTTGGCACTGGGATGACCCCACTAGGGGAGTCTAATAACCCATGAAAGACACAACTCCAGGCTCCAATGCCCCATCATACATGGTAGGATGTACCTCAATGAATTTACATGACCTAAGTACAGTAATGACTTCTCCGACTAGAGGAATAAACATATATGTTCGATGTACAACAATAAAATACAAATACAATATAAAATATAGAAGTGAATACATTCTAAAGTTACAAATACATCAACATTGGGAGTATGGATTCATGTGTTGCTTGATGTATGTAGAATAATTCCTTTCCATATTTCTTCCTCTATTCCTTCAGGACATCCTTCTCAGCTTGTGTGAAATTGCTGTATGCTACCATATATGTTCATTCTACATAGCCATTTTGAACTATTTCCCATACATCTTGACCTTTGAACAAAGCTTTCATAGTTAGAGACCAATATTCATAATTTTTTCCTGAAAAGATTGGAGTTTGCAAATTACTAGAAGTGGAAGCCATTCTTAATCTCTTTTCCCCTTTTATAAATAGAATTTCTACTTTCCATAAACCAAGCTCTGATACCAGATCAAGGGAAAAACACACCGCGTAGTGAAAGATTGAACTACGCAGTAAATATATATTTTTCTTTTTCCTCACTTTGGAACTTCACTTCTCCTAGTATTTACTTTGTGAAGTGAACTTCTAACTACGCGGAAATTAAAATTACTTCACATTTATGCGCAGTTAACTTTGCATAAATTAACTTCACAAAACTTAACTTTGCATATCCTTTTTACTCTGCGTTACTTCTTAACTTCGCGGATCTCTTAAGCAAACTTTATCTTAAAAATATTTCTTGTTAGGACATAAGAACCAAAACATTTACAATGAAACTTATACGAAGTTACTCCTTGTTAAAACAGAACTTTCACCACCATGACATATTGGTAATCTTGATTTATTTTACAAACAATAAATGTAAATAACATTCGAGCAAGTAACTCTGCGGCATGCAACATTCAACATTCTTGAGAATGAATTCATAAAACTATGAACTTATATATATTACCATAGTAAAACTGAGTGACTCGTCGGATTACACAGAGATGGGATTTTACTTTGATCTTTAACTTCTTACAGAGCTTGGGCTCTTCGTACATTTCACGACTCTTCACTTCTTATCTTCTTCCCTAACACATATCTCTCATCTCTATCTATGTTTCAACTATCTGCTTCTATATATAGGAGTTTCATAATCACCGACTTAAGATCGCTTCACCTTGCATCTATTGTGATACATTAAAGACTGCAATAAATTTTTACCTATGAATTCTTGACATGCGGAATACAAATATGGTTACATAAATACAAACTTGACGTGCGCCGGATTGGCTGCATAATTACTGACTAACTGACATTGTAGACTAACTAAGTGTCTGACACCGGCACAAACTACATACGCAATCAACGCTTAATGTATTGCTCAGAACTATGTGACAGGAAGAATCAGTGCTTTTGCCAGGTGTCAAGCATAAGGTGCACTAGGGATCAACTAGCTTTTTCACGGATTGAAATCTTTCAGTTGTTTACGAATCATGGCGACATCGGTCAATGTCTTGAGAACCTATATGATAAAAATATTAGATTAACTGACAGAGCTAAGTTTGCGTAATGCAATATTTTCAGAACATGGCCTGAGCTTTCATTAAAAAAGGTTCTTGCTCATAATTTTGGCTATAGGCTAAGTTGAATTTTCAACTCCAGAGAAGGGCTATGATACATTTTTTGGAATCATGAACCCAACACAACTATAAGAATCTAAACCCAAACTCAACGTTAACTATCAAAGGCACGCAATTTAAACTTTCTACCTAGGAGACGAGTTGCAATTTCATGCTTAAGAAGATTATGAAAATGGACACTGAACACAGAGGTGTATCGTTTCATTTCGATGCTCTGCATGTTCTTCATGCTTTGCAAAAATCAATTCTCTGATAGGTCACATGAGAAAGTTTTGGTTTTTCGATGTGGGGAAATTATTGAAAACAACAAAAGGTGTTTTCGATGCAGTTAAAAGGGGTCTTTTTACACCCAAGGTGCAACTGCTCGTGCAACTTGTCTTACAACAAAGGAATGCTGAAGAGATGCATTGTCTTATATTTGTGGAAAGAGCGATTGTAGCAGCAATAATCTCAATCTTGATGCAACACCTTGATTTCCTTAAATATGTCACCACTGACTACTTATCTAGATAAAATTCTGCATTGTGTGGGAATAACCAGCAAATATCCCTAAGATATTTCAAAATTGGCAAGGTGAATTTCTTTGTAGTCACCGATGTTGCAGAGGCCATTGATGTGAAAAGTTGTAGTTGTGCCATTCGTTTTGAATTGCCAAAAATAGTATGGAGCTTTATTTAACCTTACGGGCGTGCACCTCATTGGAAATCAAAATTCATCCTTCACCTTTAAAGAGGTGACCATAAATAACAAACATTGATATATGAACTATTTGTATTTGAATAGAAATTCAAATCATTTACCTTGTATCCGAGAGGAAGGTAGTGTTGAAACAAATGTATATCGTGTTCCGCCCACTGGAAATATAATCACTTGTAATTCCAGTGTCGCCCTAATCAATAAACACTGTGGAAAGTTGCCAGGATATAAATACTACTCATTTAGACCTAAGTTTATATCAAGAAAATAGATGGGGTGACAACTTGTATGAGTACATTTTGAAATTCCAACAAATGCACCTTTTCATGAGGTGATTGTTGGAAATTAATTAATTATTCCACCATTAAGATTGGTAACCCCAAGATTTCGAAAAGCCTCCATTATCGCACCGCTTTATCCATTCAATATTTGAAGAGGGAGTTACCGTCCTGGTTCAGCTTATTAAAGTTACGAAGAGCCACGATCATTAAATTATTTTGACTTTACAGAACATGAAGAATCAGTACCAGCAATTGCATTCATGCACTGTATTTTTGAAAGGCCAACACAGTCGTCATTTTGTCATCCGGTAGAATTTCAGTGAGACAGAGTATTTATTTCTATAGAGATAATTTTGTAATGAATGGTCAATTAGGATTTAATGACTGATTATCTTGAAACACTATAAATACCCATCCTTATAATTTTGATTGATATAGAGAGTGGAATACAATTATCAGTTGAATTTAAAAATAGAGTTTTCACTTTGTATTTTCTATTATGCTCTATTTTTGAGTTTGTAAACTCATATTCATTTTGAAGTTATTTTGTTGTAGCAAGTTAAGAGATCAGAGTTTATTTTTAAGTATAGATGTGTTAAATGTGTTTGATTGTTGAAACAAAGTATTAGCCTAAGTTTTATGAATGCAGGGGTAATCAAAACAAAGTTAAATTACTTGCTGAAGCAATTCCTGTAGAATAGAGTTTGTTGAAACAGTTGCAAAAAATTATCTCCTTGCTGAAAATCGTCTTGGAGGTGATAGTTTCTGTGTTTAGTGATTAGTGCGTGTTGCTGTAAGTAAAAGAAACACTCATCTTCCTTCCCACAGTGGTATCAAAGCATGTTTGACCTTTTTTCTCTCATTTCTTTTTATGTTTACAGTAATTTGGAATTTAATTTGCGATGGCTGCTATGAGCAGCCACAAATTCTTGTGTTGACTGAGAGAAACTATGATACATGGTTTATTAAGATAAGAATTATATTGCGTGCTTAGGATCTTGGGAGTTTGTTACGATTGGCTACCCAGAGCCAGCTGATCAAGCTGTTGAATTGGCTTTGTCAAATGCCGAGCGTGTTCTGTTGAAGGAAAATAGGAAGAATGACAACAAAGCTCTTGTCCTTATTTAGCAAGGCCTAAGTGAATCCATATTTTCGAAGATATCAAGTGGTGGGTCTTGAAAGAAATATTGGGACACTCTTGAAACTTGTTATAAAGGTGTGACCAAGGTGAAGAATATTAAGTTGCAGAACTTGAGAAGGTACTTTGAGAATTTGAAGATGAAGGACAATGAGACCATTGATAATTTTATGACTCAAGTCATGAACTGTTGAATATTGTAACTTCTAAGAATATTATATTTGTACACTATTATTCCGGAGATGTTCCATCCCTTCGAGGTGACTCTACTATGTATCTGGAGATGCTTATTCCTCCGAGAAGTTGTGGTAACTAGGGTTATTAGACCCACCATGTGGGGGTTAGCCCTAGTATTATATTTTAGGGGTTATTAGACTTCTCTAAGAGAGGTCGGCCCCATTAGGGATTTTAGTCAGTTGAGGATTAGTATAAATAGAGGAGGAGAGCTCCTCATTATACTCACTCACTCACAACTCAGAAAAGTAGCGCACTTGTCTGAGAGGTCTGCACAGGAGTTGGAGAAGGAGGTTAAGTCTTGGAGCACATCTTGTATTTTGGTTGATCATCTTATTAAGGAAAGCTTTGTTGGGTTTTCTACCCCATGAGGGTTTCCCAGGGTATATTCTGTGTCTATATTGTGATTATGTTTCTTTCAGTGATCTTTCTAGTCTATTTGGTTTAAACTTAACATGGTATCAGAGCTAGACTGAATAGGACATCTTTCACAAGGTAAGAATCTCTCTCTCTCTCTCTCCGGTGAAGTTTAGGGTTTCAGCAAAAAGTTGGTATTGTTGAATTCTGATTACATGGCTGGATAGCCCTTCTCAAGACCAATCTTTTGAGCCCTAGTTCAAACTTTTTGGTTGGGTAGAACTTCGAGAAAGTCAAACCCTAATTCTACCAAAAGTGCGATAAACCAGAAATTGGTTTCAGCAAAAAGTTGATAATGTTGAATTCTGATTACATGGCTGGATATCCCTTCTCAAGACCATTCTTTTGAGCCCTAGATCGAACTTTTTGGTTGGGTAGAACTCCGGGAAAGTCAAACCCTAATTCTACCAAAAGTGCGATAAACCATAAATTCTGTCCCAGGATCCGAAAAAGTAAAAAGGTAATATTTCCAGGTAAGTACTACTCTATCTCTTGGACTCCCCCAAGAGAAGATGGCTCCAAACACTAAACTTGAAGACAAGCTAGAAGGTTTAGAGAATTTTCGGGCATGAAAATACAGAATTGGTCTCATTCTTGAAGAGAATGATCTTGCTCATTATATCAAGGATGAAGTTGCAGAATCGGAAGGAGATGAAGCCAAAGAGAAGCATAGGAAGGATTTGATTAGGGAAAACAGAATCATAGCTGATTCTATTAAAGACCACTTGATTCCCCAAGTGGCCTCCAAGAAGACCCCAAAGGAAATGTATGATGCCCTAGGAAGAATGTATGAAGGAAAGAACATCAATAGGAAGACGAACTTAAGGACTCAGTTGAAGAGTACCAAGATGCACAAAGGAGAATCCATTCAAGACTACTTCTCAAAGGTCTCACTAATCAAGGAACAACTAGATGCCATTGGTGATACTCTTGATGAAGATGAACTTGTGCTGACTGCTCTAAATGGTCTCACTAGACCTTGGGAGTCATTCATGCAAACCATGTGTGCCAGAAAAGAAAGCATGAAGTTTGATGTAGTATGGGAGGATTGTGTTCAAGAAGAGGCTAGGGTAGCCAACAGAGAGGCTCTTCTCAAAGAGGATGACCAAGCCTTGGCCACCCACACCAAAAGAGGCAAGAGGGGCCACTTCAAGAAAGTGAACCACAAGAAGTCTCAACCCTCTCATAGATTCAAAAGGAAAGGAGGAACAAACTCAGAAAGAGATCTCTCCACAGTCCAATGTTATAATTGCTTTAAACTTGGACACTATGCTAGAGACTGCACTCTTCCAGAAAGGAAGAAGAAGAAGTTTGTTCACAAAAGACATCATGCACATATGGCAGAAGATGAGAGTGAAGAAGAAGTAGAAGAAGAAGAAGAAGAAGAGGAAAGGCCTCAAAAGAAAAGATCTAAAGTAAAAAGAGAAGATCCAGAAGAATATGTCCTATTCTCTGCACTCTCTGGATCTGTGTCTCCTGGAGAAGATACATGGCTCATTGATAGTGGTGCTTCAAAACACATGACAGGTCAAAGGAAATCTCTCTCAAGACTTGAAGAAAAGTCTTCCCCTCAAAAGGTATCTCTAGGAGATGATTATCAATATCCCATCAAGGGAATTGGTGAAGCAAGCTACAAGCTTGATTTTGGAACACCCTTGAAAATGAAAGAAGTTTTATATGTACCAGGTTTAAAGAAGAACCTACTCTCTATCTCAGCACTAGATAAGAAAGGTTTTAGAGTGGCTTTCATAGATGGACAAGTACTCATGTGGTCCAAAGGAAAATCAATTAAGGATGCAGTTATCATTGGTGAAGAAGAGGGAGGTCTCTATAAACTCAAGGGTTATCCAGAAGCTACCCTTGCTCATGAAGTTTCTAGCCCCAATGAGCTATGGCATAGAAGATTATCTCACATTAACTACAAATCCTTACCCTATGTAAGCAAGGTGGTCATAGGATTACCAGATTTGAAGGTTGATCATGATGGCTCATGTAAAGGATGTAAGAAAGGGAAGAATGTCAAGAACCCCTTTCCAAAGAGTGAAACAAAGGCTAAGAACATTTTGGAGCTAATACACTCAGATGTATGTGGACCAATGCCCACCACTTCTCTAAGTGGGTTTGAATACTATCTTTCTTTCATTGATGACTATTCAAGAAAAACTTGGATATACTTCCTAAAAGGTAAGAATGAAGTCTTTGGAAAATTTAAAGAGTTCAAGTCTCTAATAGAAAATCTCTCAGATAAGAGAATCAAGATTCTCAGAATAGATAATGGTGGAGAATATACTTCAAAGGACTTAGAAGACTTTTGTAAAGAAGCTGGAATTAAGAGGGAACTAACCACTCCCTACAATCCCCAACAAAATGGGGTGGCTGAGAGGAAAAATAGAATTATCATGGAAGCTGTAAAGACTATGATACATGACCAAGATCTTCCCATGTATCTATGGGCTGAAGCAGCTAAGACAGCAGTATATGTGCAAAATAGACTATCTCATAGTGCTCTTGATTTCAAGACTCCAGAAGAGGTGTTTATAGGAAGAAGCCTGAGGTAAGTCATCTTAAAATATTTGGGTGTCCTTTGTACATCCACATTCCAAAAGAAAAGAAAACCAAGTTGGATCCTTCTGGTAAGAAGGGAATGTTTGTTGGTTATTGTGAATCATCCAAAGCCTTCAGAATCTACATACCGGGTTTTCATCATATAGAAATAAGTAGAGATGTAACTTTTGATGAAGAAACAACTCTCAAGAAATCCAGGAAGTGTCAACTTGAATAAATTTACGAAGAAGATACATCTCCTAGAATCACAGAGGTTGTGCACATCCCTAAAGATGATGCACCCGAGGATCATGACATGTTGGAACAACAAGAATCTCCTATTACAGATTTATCTAAGAAAAGAAGGCCATCATGGGCTAGAGATATTATTCAAGGAGCTGAAAGATATGGAGCTCCTGAAGGCTCCACTAGAGAAAGAAAGAAACCAAAGCTAGTGTCCAACTATATGGCCTTGATGTGTGATCTTGTAGATCAACAACCTACTAGCTATGAAGAGGCAGCTCAAAAGAAAGAATGGGTAGAAGCAATGACAGAAGAATATCAGTCAATAATGAAAAATGATGTTTGGGATATAGTTCCCAAACCAAAAGATAAAAGTGTGGTTTCTTCCAAATGGATTTTCAAAATAAAACATGCTGCAGATGGTAGCATTGAAAAATACAAGGCAAGATTTGTAGCCAAAGGATTCTCTTAGAAGGAGGGAATTGACTATGAAGAAAATTTTGCACCAGTTGCTAGGTATACTTCAATTAGAACTATCATGGCACTTGCATCTATGATGAAGTGGAAATTACATCAAATGGATGTTAAGACAACTTTTCTGAATGGTGTAATTGAAGAAGAAGTATACATAGAACAACCACAAGGGTTTGAGGTTAAAGACGGGAGGACTCATGTATGCAAACTTAAAAAGGCATAATATGGATTGAAACAAGCTCCCAGGGCCTAGTACGGAAGGATTGACAATTTCTTAACAAGCATGGGCTTTACCAAGAGTAAAGCTGACCCCAATCTTTATCTCAAAGTAATGGATGATGAACCAGTTATATTGTTGTTATATGTAGATGATCTATTTCTAATTGAAAATGAGAAACAAATTATTGAAAGCAAGAAGAAGATTTCTTCAGAATTCAAGATGAAAGATCTCGAATTAATGCACTACTTCTTAGGTCTAGAAGTATGGCAAGATCCAAAAGGAATCTTTCTAAATCAAGGTAAGTATGCTGTGGAGATTCTAAAAAGGTTTTATATGTTGGAGTGTAAACCCATGGCCACTCCCATGGACTCCAACTTGAAGTTATTAGTTAATGACTCGTCAGAATTAGTGGACCTAACTCTATATAGACAAATCATTGGATCTTTGATGTATTTAACAAACACTAGGCCAGATATATGCTTTGCTGTAAATACCCTAAGTCAGTATTTAGTAGAACCTAGAAAGGTTCACTTAATAGCTGCAAAGCATGTAATGAAGTACCTAAAAGGTACATTAGATTTTGGTCTATATTATATTGGAGGTCATGAACTCGGATTACATGGTTACTCAGATTCTGATTGGGGAGGAAGTGTCTCAGATAGAAAGAGTACATCAGGTGGATGTTATGGTCTTGGATCTGCCATGATCTCATGGTTCAGCAAGAAACAATCTAGTGTGGCCCTTAGTACTGCCGAAGCAGAATATATAGATGCCTGCTCTGCCAGCTGTGAAGCAATATGGCTTCGAAAACTACTATCTGGAGTGTTTGACCTAGAAATGGATCCCACTGTGATTATGTGTGACAATCAAAGCTGCATTAAGATGACAGAAAATCATGTTTTCCACGATAAGTCAAAACACATAGAGATTCGATACTTTTATATACGAGACATGGTGCAGAGAGGAGCTATCAAGCTCGAATATGTGAGTACTGAGGATCAAATTGCTGACATCTTAACCAAACCTCTGTCTCGAGTAAAATTTGAATACTTCCGAGACAAGCTCAGAGTAGTTCAAAAAGACCCTCCTCGAAAGGGGGAGTAGAATAATCTCTGTTGATGAGTTTGTCTCATCAACAACAAAGATAGTTGATGACGATACCTGTCTACTACACCTGGATACTTAGATATACTTAGATTTAGGATTCTTATATTACTCTTGATGCTAGATGTATACATGCTTTTGATGCTAGATGTATTGGTGAAGAATACATGCTTTTGATGCTAGATGTATACATGCTTTTGATGCTAGATGTATTGGTGAAGAATACATGCTTTTGATGCTAGATGTATACATGCTTTTGATGCTAGATGTATTAGTGAAGAATACATGCTTTTGATGCTAGATGTATACATGCTTTTGATGCTAGATGTATTAGTGAGAATACATGCTTCTGATGATAGATGTATTAGTGAGAATACATGCTTCTGATGACAGATGTATTAGTGAGAATACATACTTTTGATGCTAGATGTATTAGTGAGAATACATGTTTTTGATGATAGATGTATTGGTAAGAATACATGCTTTTGATGATGGATGTATTAGTGAGAATACATGTTTTTGATGATAGATGTATTGGTGAGAATACATGCTTTTGATGATGGATGCATTAATGAGAATACATGTGAGGATTGCATCATCCTTGAACACAAGTTCTAAAGTGAGCCGTAGACAAGTGTCTCCGAGAAAGAAGAGGATTGCATCATCCTTGAACACAAGTTCTAAAGTGAGAGGTAGACAAGTGTCTCCGAGAAAGAAGAGGGACTGTATCATCCTTGAACACTTGTTCTAAAGAGATCTGTAGATGTATGTCTTCAAAAATGAAGTCCTTGGTGGACATGAGGGGATTGGATCATCCCTGGAATTCAGTCCTAAAGAGAGCCCTAGACATTATGTCTCAGAGAATAAAGTCCTAAATGAACAGGTAGGGGATTGCATCTTCTCCGGACCTCAGTCCCAGAATTGATCCGTAGACTGATGTCTATGAAAATTGAAGATAGGACTCCATCGTCCCTAAAATAGGTTCAAAATGTACGTGAGGACTGCATCGTCCATGAACTAGGTTCAAAATGTATGTGAGGACTGCATCGTCCATGAACTGGGTTCAAAATATACGTGAGGACTGCATCGTCCATGAATTGGGTTCAAAATGTACGTGAGGACTGCATCGTCCATGAACTGGGTTAAAAATGTACATGAGGATTGCATCATCCATTAACTGGGTTCAAAATGTATGTGAGGACTGCATCGTCCATGAACTAGGTTCAAAATGTATGTGAGGACTGCATCGTCCATGAACTGGGTTCAAAATGTGCATGAGGACTGCATCGTCCATGAACTGGGTTCAAAATGTACGTGAGGACTGCATCGTCCATGAACTGGGTTCAAAATGTACGTGAGGACTGCATCGTCCATGAACTGGGTTCAAAATGTACGTGATGGGATTGCATCGTCCCTAGACATATGACTTGTCTTAAAGTGATAAGGACTAATCATCCTGGAACTTGATCTGGATTGTATCATCCATGGAGCTATGTCCTAAAGAGAGCAGGATTGATCATCCTTTATGTTGATGATTGTGTGATGACGATGCTGATGATCGTGTGATGACAACGCTGATGATCGTGTGATGACGATGCTGATGATCATATGATGACGATGCTGATGATCGTGTGATGACGATGCTGATGATCGTGTGATGACGACGTTGATGATCATGTGATGACGATGCTGATGATCGTGTGATGACAACGCTGATGATCGTGTGATGACGATGCTGATGATCGTGTGATGACGATGCTGATGATCATATGATGATGATGCTGATGATCGTGTGATGACGATGCTGATGATCGTGTGATGACGACACTGATGATCGTGTGATGACGATGCTGATGATTGTGTGATGACGATGCTGATGATCGTGTGATGATGATGCTGACGATCGTATGATGACTATGTTGATGACATTGATGTTCCAGTAACTGGTTGAGTTACTGATGATGATGAATTGAAGAAAGCTTCCGATGATTTATAGATGTATCATATATGATGTAGTCAATGACTCCTTGCTCCTGTAGACTTTGTTATAATATCCTTCTCGTTAAGGGGGAGTGTTGAATATTGTAACTTCTAAGAATATTATATTTGTACATTATTATTCCGGAGATGTTCCATCCCTCCAAGGTGACTCTACTATGTATCCGGAGATGCTTATTCCTCCGAGAAGTTGTGGTAACTAGGGTTATTAGACCCACCATGTGGGGGTCGGCCCTAGTATTATATTTTAGGGTTTATTAGACTTCTCCAGGAGAGGTCGGCCCCATTAGAGATTTTAGTCAGTTGAGGATTAGTATAAATAGAGGAGGAGAGCTCCTCACTCACAACTCAGAAAAGTAGCGCACTTGTCTGAGAGGTCTGCATAGGAGTTGGAGAAGGAGGTTAAGTCTTGGAGCACATCTTGTATTTTGGTTGATCATCTTATTAAGGAAAGCTTTGCTGGGTTTTCTACCCCATGAGGGTTTCCTAGGGTATATTCTGTGTCTATCTTGTGATTATGTTTCTTTCAGTGATCTTGCTAGTCTATTTGGTTTAAACTTAACATGAACATTGTAAACCAGATAAGACAGTATGGTCAAGACCTCTAATACCAGTGTGTGATTAAGAAATTGTTGAGATGCTTGCCAAAAAAGTTTGAAGTAGTGGTTGTTCCCATTGAAGAGTTTAAAGTTCTCAATCAAATGCACATTGATGAGTTGACTAGTTCTTTAATTGCTCATGAATCAATAATGAACATGTATGATGATACTCTATTAGAAAATGCTTTCAAATCTCAACTACATGTTACTAGAGGTAGATGCAGAGGAAGGTCTAGTAGCAAAGGAAGAGG